>CM038681.1:77290365-78752502 GCA_021605205.1 Aegilops longissima
TTAGTTCTCCGGGAGGGTTCCGGTAACCCTCCGGCACTCCGATTTTCTCGAAATCACCGGAACAATTCGGTGTCTGAATATAGCCGTCAATATATCAATCTTTATGTCTCGACCATTTCAAGACTCATCGTCATGTCCGTGATCACATCAGGGACTCCGAACTATCTTGATTACATCAAAACACATAAACTCATAATACCGATCGTCACGAGCGTTAAGCGTCTGCGGACCCTACGGGTTTGAGAACTATGTAGACATGACGAGACACGTTTCGGTCAATAACCAATAAGCGGAACTGGATGCTCATATTGGCTCCCGCATATTCCACGAAGATCTTTATCGGTCGAACCGCATAACAACATCGTTGTTCCCTTTGTCATCGGTATGTTACTTGCGAGATTCGATCGTCGGTATCTCAATACCTAGTTCAATTTTGTTGCCGAGCAAGTCTCTTTACTCGTTCAAGTAATGCATCATCCGCAGCTAACTCATTAATCACATTGTTTGCAAGGCTTATAGTGATGTATATTACCGAGAGGGCCGAGAGATACCTCTCCAGGCAATCGGAGTGACAAATCCTAATCTCGATCTATGCCAACTCAACAAACACCATCGGAGACACACTGTAAGAGCACCTTTATAATCACCCGGTTATGTTATGACGTTTGGCAGCACACAAAATGTTTATTAGGAGTTGCATAATCTCATAGTCCTTAGAAACATGTATAAGTCATGAAGAAATCAATAGCAACAAACTAAGCGATCAAGTGCTAAGATAATGAAATGGGTCAAATCAATCACATCATTCTCTAATGATGTGATCCAGTTCATCAAATGACATATCATGTCTATGCCCAGGAAACTTAACCATCTTTGATTCTTGAGCTAGTCAAGTTAGAGGCATACTAGTGACACTCTGTTTGTCTATGTATTCACATATGTACTAAGTTTCCGGTTAAACAATTCTAGCATGAATAATAAACATTTATCATGATATAAGGAAATATAAATAACAACTTTATTATTGCCTCTAGGGCATATTTCCTTCAACACAATCAAAGATCGACCACAAAATGCATCAAACATAAATGGCATTTATAACATGAATGAACATAAATGGCATACCAAGTCACCAAAGGTCTAGGCAGCTCAAGGCGGGTTTGAGGCGCTCTCAAGCATGAGGGCACAATACTTGTTGCACTCTTCTTGGATGAACCCACATCTCTTTTGGACTGAGTTGATGCTGCGTGTGCTTGTAAATTGGTAGGGGCAAACTTCAACCGCTCATGAAGAAGTTCTTGTGAACTCTTGTCCAAAAAAGGCGTATCCTTTTTTTGCTAAACACGTTTCATGGGATCTTAGCCTATCACCATCCAACTCTCGCCGAAATCAAAGTGTCATCATCATGGTTGTACAATCCGTGCAGAATGCTTTGCCTCCTTTTGTTGCCTCGACCCTTTGGGTGAGCTCGTTGATAAACACCAATGGCTCCGCTTGAAATGTGAGCTCTTCTTCCTCATCTTCACAATACAAGTCATCATGTTCATGCCAAGAGTTGCCATAGTGCGTCCTCATCTTCATCATGGCGGCGAATTGAGTGTCTTTATAATTAGTGTGACCATCCGGCTTTGGGTGGCGTCGAGATCAAAAGCTTAGGCCTGACGTCGATGTGGAAGGCCTCACCACGACCCTCGAAGATGATGTTCTCCATGAAAGCCGAGTGATGAAGTCATGTACACAGGGTAGGGTCATAGACCTGCCACTTGGTACCCTCCTGAGGACACTCACAAGAAGCGGCCTTCCGGTCGACCTGGTAGGTTTCCACTCGGCAATTCAAAGACACTTTCGACTATGAAGACCCACTCGACCACCGGAGGTCCAAAGCCTCGGTACCCAAAGCGATTACGTAGTTAAATAGTCTTTATGACCTTAATGACACTTTATGTAAGGCGTTATCGATGGCAGCCTAGCTACTGCACCTTAAACCCTCTACTATGTGGGCTGGCTGGGGTCTGGCGCACTCTATATAAGCCACCCCCTCCACGGGTGAAGGTTCGCACCACATAACACACTCGCATATAATCCAGCCGACCGCCTCCGGGCTCCAGGGGCGTGAGGCTATTACTTCCCTCGAGAAGGGCCTGAACTCGTAAATCCCTTGCGTATACAACTTCTCCATAGCTAGGATCTTGCCTCTCCATACCTACCCCCATTTCTTGTCGGACTTAGAACCCCGACGGTTGGCGCCCACCGTGGGGCGGTGTTCTAGCGATTTGTTGGAGAAGTTGGGATTCTTCGATCTCCTACATCATGGTTTTGGTGGAGTTCTGGTTGTGACCCACGAGATCCGTCTCGGTGCGCTCACGTTAAATCGCCCGAGCGACTCCAGCCAGGAGGCTCCACTCGGCGTGGGCCTCCCGTCCTGAGGCGTACTTCGCGCGTGTGTCATGGCGTCCTCTGCGGCAACCGTCGACCAGTATGGTCAGCTCTCGCCGTCTTCACTCGATCTCCGCTGGCGCCAAAGCGTTCCGGTCGATCGAGGCTTCAGCGGTGGGTGAGGCATGCGGTGGCCGCCGGATCGGCCATCCCAAGTCGCGGCGATCGAGCCGACGAATCATCTGACTTTATTCGACACATCGGCGGCTCCGTGAAAGCTGCGTCGAATCGATAGCGATGACCCGTTAGCAGAGGTTACGATGGTCAATGGACCCGCGGTCCCCTGCAGATTCACCCACCAGCGGAGGTGGCGGTGGAGTCGATCGAACAAGCCCGAAGAGTACTTGCGATCCCTCGCCGCTCACACAGGGAGGCTTCACCGTCCGAACATGGATGCACTTCACACTCCTATCGTTGGAGAAACCCCGAGCTCGCGCCTTGGAGGATCTGGCAACAGCCCTGGCTGGCGCACTCGGCTGGAGAATCTTCAGCGAGTACTCGGCAGCGTCTGTGACAAGGTTCGAAATCGGTCGGCGCCAGCTCTTTCAACGCCAACTCAGGTATATCGAACTCCGATTCAAATTTATGCTGCGCCCGTAGCCATGAGTCAATTCAGCCTTCCCGGTCGGGCGGGTAGAGGTTTACAACCAAATCGAGAGATTTGCTCAGGCGGCGAGGAGATCAAAACTCAGTTGTATCGATCGCGAGCAGGGTTCACAGCCGATCCGTCGCTGCGAATTCAATCGATCGGCCCATAGTCGAGATACGCCCCGGCGTGAGGAACATGGGGCGGCGTGATGATCAATACAAGGACGCGCGGCGGTATGAGCACCGATTTGATCGCAGCGATCGACGTCGAGTGCCCTCCTCCCCAAAGGGGTGGATCATCGCTCCTCGGCTGAGCAGGGCGAGCGCCAACACAGTCTTTGGGCGAAGAGTTCAAGTCGACCCGAGGAACCAGGCTTTGATCGAGATCTATTATCGTTCAAGGTTTGGTCGGCGAAGGAGCGAAACTCACGAGGCAGCCATGATAGAGATGTTCCTTCGATGGCGAGTTCATGTCTCGGGACGAGTGTTTCAGCAGAGGCCATCGAGCAGCGGTGATTCCTCCCAACTTCATGTTTTTTGAAGGATCGTGTGATGGGAGGCTCCCACTTGACTTTGTAATACTCACCACATGACAATTACAAGTATGTTACAATGGGTTTTAGGCTGACCGTAAGGTATGAGAAACAAAAACTAGCGGTCCAAACTTACAATGAAATCGAGAGAAAGGATGAACCTTCTCGGGACAGTTATGGATCACCAAACCCAACAAATGTTTGAACCTAGCTAACCACCTTGACGAGCAGTCGAGATCCCCTGAAGTGTTGGTTGTTTCTTTCCATCCCACGGGCTCCAAGCGAGCAAGCGAGGAAGATATCCATGAAGGCGGCGGCCTTGACTCTCTCTCCCACCATGCAAGATGGCTAGCCTATTGATTCCTCTGGCGGTCAGACCAACCTTACTCCGGCATTGTTTGGCAAAGAACGCACTGCGAAGAGATGCTCCATAGTTTCCTCGAGGCGGGTTTGGCGGAGCATGCAAGTGTAGTTGCCCGGCTACAGACAAAGTGTCGCCAGCTTGACATGTTCCTGGTGTTCAAGCGATCGACCATAAGCAGCCACCCAAACATCTTAAACTTGACCGGGCATTTGGTTCCATAGCCATCCAAAGGCCTCATCAGCTTTCACCTGCGAAACAGTGGTTGTAGTACTTCTTTGTGAATAACGTCCTGAGTCCACAGACCCAAGCGTCGAGGCGAGCGGTTTCGGTGACATCGAGGACCCTTGCTGTATCTCTCTGATCTCCTCCTAGCTTTGGACCGAAAAGGCAGATTGAAGATCGTGGCTGGATCGGTGGTCACGAGAACCTTGTGTGAGTCATCCTCGTTGAGCATAAGAGAAGGCTACGAGATGCGTGTCCATCGGTCTTGAGCAGTGTCACTAAACAGACATCTTTCCAAAGCGAGCTGCAACCATCCCGGGGATGACCTTGGCGACCCACGGAAGGTTCCATTGAGCTGCATTACATCTTTCCACGAGAATGAACCTTTGGCTCGGTGGTGTGAGGCTACTGTGTTGGGTGTCGCCTCCCGGACTAAGCAGAACCGGGCACATCCTCACGATTGTAGAACTTGAACAAGTACTTTAGGAGAAGCGGCATTTTGCAATTTGATATCAATAACACCAAAGGCCACCACACACGTTTGATTGACGGACAAGCTCCCGGGCAGCAAGGGGTTGGATTTGATCCCATCATCAGAATTTTTTGCCCGGAGGCGATGGCGGCGTGGTTGTCAAGGTGCTCAACCACTTTGGGGTGCAGTTTGATCGTGCACATTAAATGAATCAGCATGGAGGTGATCACCGAATTGACCAGCGTCGGTTTGGCTGACGACATCAGCGATAGGGCGGTGGATGTTTTCCTCTCAGCAGGTGTACCAATGGCATGAGGTCGAGAACACTCGACCTAGTTGTCCCCATGGGAGACCAAGGTAAGTGAGCGGCAGGTGCCATGAGCAATAAACACTCCTGCCAGCCCACTAGCATCTTGTTGAGTGCGACATTAATGGGTATGAGGTCGATTTATGGAAGTTGATCTTGAGTCCCACGAGGCGCATAATCCTCCAAGATAAGTTTCATGCGAGGCGGACACATGTAGGACAAGCTTGCATAACCAGGATTGTGTCGTCGTGTTGCACCACCGGAAGTCACCTGCATTTTCACGAGGAATGGGGAGCTCCGGCAAACCTTGAGTGTAGCGTCATTGATCGCAGCTTGGAGCAAATCAGCCGCAAGGACAAAAGATCATTGGTGAGAGAGGGTCACCACGACACCGCCACATTGCATTTGAATTTCCGACCGGGAGCGCCATTTAAGAGGGTAGCGAAACTCCGAGCCAAAGATTGTTTCCATCAGCCTAACCACCTATCATCAAAACCCATGTGTTTCATAATTTCCAACATGGGGGCATGTTCAATCGTATCAAAGGCCTTGGCGAAATCAAGCTTAAGCAATATAATCTCTCTCCGGACGAGTGGCATTGGTGAATATATTAAATGCGACCATAGCGAGACAATCTGGATGGTCCTACCTTTGATAAATCCATATTGGTTCTGTGTATGATTTTTAAAATGACTTTCTACAGCCGGTTAGCCAAGATCTTGGTAATGACTTTGAGACAACAGATTCAGTAAGGTAATTGGTCTGAAATCATTAGGCGTTCGGAGAGGATATTTTGGAATCGGGGTGATATATCCTCACTAATGCTAGTGATGTCAAGTCCACCAGCATGGAAAGCGTGATAGAGGTCATAGAAATCTGACTTGATGATTTGCGGCACTTCTTAAGAAAGCAACCATTAAAACCATCCGGGCGGGGCTCGTCATTGGCATTTCCTTAACAACAGACATCTATTTCATCCGTGAGAAAGGCGCTTTTCAGTTGGTCCAGCCCATCAATCCTGCGGATGATCCTAGAGAGATCAAACTTCATCTTTGGTAGGTTTAGAAGAACCCAAAGCGATCCTTGTATGTATTGAGCAGGACCCCCTCCTTGCCAACATGATCATGAATTTCGACCTACGCCAACTCTAAGCATGGCAATAGCATTGTGCTGCCTCTACTGTGGCCAATGGTGAAAAAGCTTAGTATTTTAAATCGACAAAGCGAAAATACACGATAGTACATCTTTTACCTTGATACTCATTACGGTATTTGAGCGGGGAACTGTAAGTGGGTTTTCAATATCTTCACGAAGTTTGACTCCGGGACATATAAAGGTCGTTTGTCCTCAAGGTGTCCATGATGGCGAGTCTCATTCTTGTTTTGAATCAGAACTTTAAGTTTGAGACACCTTGCTCCATCGCTTGAGATCATATCTCAAGTTTTTAGTTTTGCATACTCGTGCAGCGGCATTGGGTGCGTGACATGTTTTAGACCATGAGCTAGCAACAACCTCCATGAACCCATCATGGTTAGTCAGAAATTCTCAAACCGAAAAAGCTTGGATCGGGATGCTTGATTCAATTGTGACCACGCATGGAATGTGATGGGACCTTTGGCTTCCCGAGGCGGGACCATTGTGTTTGGATATGAGGTGGTCAACAAGGCAGCCGAAAAGAACCAATCCAACTGTTCAGCGAGAGGATCATCCTGCATATTACTCGGTGAATGCTCGGCCTTTCACGGGTAATTCCATGGCATTTGTACGCGGATGAGCTCGTTAAATAACAACATGTCTGGCGTCACCACCAGGTTTGTTTACATTATTAGTGGATCGGATAAAGTTGAAGTCGCCAAGAATTAGCAGTTTTCATCATCGGGGATATTCAAATCAAAAAGCGAGTTCGTAAAATCCACTCTCGACTGACGGAAGCGGGGCCATAGACATTGACCAGATTCCACAAATCATTATTGCGTGGCGCAAAAGAAATCCCAATGGCAAAGAATCCACAAACCAAGATGTGCCCGTAAACACAGCACTATTCCAAATGACAATGATGCCACCGAGGCACCGATGGCGCCAAAGACAAATTTATCGAAGCGCTTGGGGCAAAAGTCTTAATAAAGGCAAGATCGAAAGATTCACGTTTAGTTTCTGGATACATAGCGCGGAACAACCGCTAGTATCAATCGCATTCCTAATAGCCAAAAGTTTTGCATCGAGTTTATGCCTCGATGTTCCGCGAAGCACATTCCACGATTTATTCGCCGGAAGGAAGGCGGTCTTCATCCGCCCCCGACAGCGCTGGTCATCCAGCAGCTTCTCCGCGGAGGTGGCTTAGAACAATTCCACGATTGCTACCCATCCGCTGAAGATCCTTGATCGGTGTTGGTGGGGGCAGGCAACGTGGGCACTGCACGGGGCAGCAGCCAAAAAGCGGCATTGACAAAAGGAGTCTCCGTGGTTTCACCCTAGACTTATAGCGCTTTGTATGCGGAGCATGGGTGACTTTGAATCCATCATACTTGTTGGATTGATTGCTCCGTCGGCAGTGAGTGGTGTCCAAAGGCACTAACACCTTTGTGGTGTTGAGTAGCATTGAACACGAGAGGAGGATGCAAGCACACGAAGCGCGATGGAGCTGAGTGCGATGAAGGCACTATCTGAGATTCCACCTCATCAGGGACGAGCTGCGTGACCGCCTTGAGGCAGGGAGAGTGTTGGGCAAATCCCAGTCGCAGCAATCAGCGAGCCACAGGTTGAGGCGGCAGCATGAGCGATGGAACAACAATTGTCCCCACTGAAAAACGAAGCAAAGATCCTTGAGAAGATGTCGGGGTTAGGGCACCATACCCTCAATCCAAGTTGCGGCGGCATTAAGATGATTGAATAATGCGAAAAGGGTTTAGGGGCAACATCACGGAGAAGTATGTTGAAGGGTGATGGCTGGTGTATATATGCGCTTGAGCATGCCCCCAATCAAAGCAAGAACTCATGATCAAGCTGGAACTGAAGAAAGCGAGCGTCCCCGCCACAGCGAACTCCAACTTTGCTGCGGGGTTACCATTCACAAATCCATCGGCCAAAGCTTCCTTTGCACTGAAACTCCGAATCGGATGACCAAATGTCGGAAAGATTATCCTACACATTATGCTCGGATCCACACCATCCATGAGAGCGGACCATCATCTTGAAAGAAGGTCTGGCCCGAACCCAGTTTAAGGTGGAGAGTCTGAGCCCACACCCCACCCATTTCCTGAACATCTGGCAGATTCGAGTATTCAGGCAGCCTCATTCAAAGCATCTGAGCCACCATCTCATCAATTCTTGCTTGCTGCATGAGGTGTAGTAAGGGAAGCTGGTATGGATGTGGAGATGCATTCAAAAGTGGGGAACATCCTCATTACCAACCAAGTTTGGTATAGTATTTCTACCATTGAACATAAGCGAGCCACGGACCACGGCGAGCAAGACCCGGCAGCATACCAACCACTGGTAATCACAAGACTATCGGCACCTCGGCAACATCTTTGATATGACATTTAACGAGATTCTAGCCTTGTTCTATCCGAGACAGGGCAGGCAAGCAACTTCCCAAAGTGTGAGGCGGCCTTATGAACATAATGCTCAGTTTGATAGTCCATAGGAAAAGCAAGAAACATGACCCAAACTTCATATTCAAAGGCAGGCATGCGCATATTGATACTCTCATCATGCGGAACTAGGAGAAAGTGGAATCCTCGGTCAAAGCATGCGGTCCTTCTCGAATGGCAGCATCTCTACTCTCCATATCCATAAACACAACACCCGATCGGTGAGTAAAAAATCATCTAGCAGTTCATACTCTAAATCTCCAGCGATAATCGGCAGACCTCAGCTAGCGAACTCCCGATGATCGGGGACGGAGGGTTAGCGGAGACAATGGCGTACCTATCATGGTTGAGGCGGGTCATCCACCACCATAACATGGCCTGGACCCGGTGAGCAGGCCCGCGATCAAGGTGGATCCATCCGGGGCGAAGGCAAAGCGGGCTCACGGGGAAGTTCGCCATGGTAGATGGAGCACAGGGGCTGCGGCTTGAGAGATTCATTTGGAGAAGGAGGTGGTGGATTCTTGCACCGGTCGAAGAGGAGAAGAATCGAGGAGTCTTTGGGCGTGGGTGTAGAACTCGAGGGGAACGTCGCCTCACCCGATTGGGGCTTTTGGCAGGCAGAATTGACTACACCCTGACCAGGAAGACGTATCGTCAAGCAATGGGGGTTAGCCACGTCCGCGTGGTGCGGGATTATCTGTTTCCGTTTCCATATGCAACCACCTGCGGATCCCCTAACGACCACGAGCCATACCAACATCCAGAGTTACCATCCTCAGATTCATCCGCAGCAGCCCGAGGCAAGATCCTCTCCGATTGTGTTAGATTTTTTTGTTTCCAAGCGGCGCGAGAAAAGCACAAGTCATAAGCTTCGTGATTTGTGGCCCGGACAATAGCGAGAAGAACAGCGGCGAAGCCCAGGACAAAGCCTAGTCATATGATCAACATGAGAACATGCATTACGGAAGCCCAAAGGGTCGGGCCCACTTTGCATGGCACATGCGTATGAGCATCGATGCGTGTAATAATCGAACAAGCGCGGGCGAGAATCATCCTAGCGTTGATGAGAAAACTCCGGTGCAAGCATCATCAACATAGCCAATCGATCCAGAGAGAACAATGCAAAAGTCTTTTGTAGATGTATTCCTTGGTGAGGGATGGCGAAATTTGCACCATAAGCTTAACATTATCATTATCGTAACGGCACCTGCCGACCATACGAGCAGAAAGAAGTTTCTCATCTGTAATTGAATCCCATAAGCCCACAATATATCCTTCCCCCTGAATAGATGGCAACCTTCCAGGAATATCGGGAACAATAGGTTTATGGAACCAATCCGAAAGGAATCCGGAGAAACCGGAGACGAAAAACTACCAAAGGAGATCCGATCAGAAGGCTCGCCGGAATGCAAGTCCGTCGGGCGAGTGAAACCCAATTTTGCAATCTGGTAATGGCGGGATCAATGGTAGTTTACTACGGCTAGAAACCATGTAGATTTCATCGCCGGGCGGTGAGAAGCCAACCCGATTAACTCGAATCAGCGTGCCATGATGGGAGCCGTGGGCGTGAATTCGGGGCGATGAAGATGAAAGTGGCGAGATAAAGTCCGGCCAAATCGGTCTCTTAGCCCAAAATGAAATGCCCCACGATTTGAGGCCACTTTGAAAACCGAAAATGTCGATCACCCGATGTAAAACATTGAAACCAGCGAAAGACCTCCAATACATGGTGAAGGGCCAAATCCACGAGGGAAAAGAAGTCGAGGAGAAGGAAACTTCAAGGAAGAATTCCTTGGAGCGGGAGTTGAGCGAAGTGGACCGTAGATCCAAACCTTGCCTTTTGTGCCTCAACCTTGAGCTGGGGAGAAATCCCAATGGAGAAGGCCATCCATTGGGGGCGTCGGGAGGAGATCGTGAGGTTAAACCCTAGAATACGCCATAGGAGTCGCTTTGAGATGGGTGGAGGTGGAAGTCGCCATTACAAATTAGCCACAAAATTCCCAACTTCATGTTGGCGGTGGAGTCGATAAGTTCTTTGGAGAATCCAAGCGACACTTGGCTCGAAGATTACAGTGGAGGTTCAGATCGGCGGTGCAGCGATGAGGTAGCCATGAAGCATTTGCCTCTTATGTTGGAGGGTTCAGCCGGGCGTGGTTGAATCAATTAGCACCAGCGGTATTTACACTTGGGAAGATCTTGCCCGAGTGTTTGTCGGAGACATTTGAAGGAACTTGCAAGCGACCAGCAGGTTTGTGGAGTTGAAGTCGTGTGTGCAAAAGTCGAGTGAAACTTTGAGAGATTATATCGGAGGTGGATCACTTTGCACCACACAGTCGAGAATGTGTCGATCACCGAGGCGATCTGTGCCTTCAAGGAAGGTGTCAAAACGAGAGAATTGAGTTTGAAATTTGGTCGAACGGAGATATGACCACTGAGTCGGATGATGGAATTGCCACCAAGTATGCAAATGGTGAAGAAGAGGATCGGCTCGGAGTGGTAAATATAAATCGGCCGCCAATGAGGCGGCGGAGAAATTCGGTCGGAGCGAAGCGCAAAGCCGAGCGGCGGCTCCGGAGAAGGCCTTGGCGTGACCCGAGGAAAGTTCAAGAAACCCAAGGGTCCTTGGAACCCCAAGAAGGTGAAAGACCAGGATGGAAGCGGCGTGTTGGATTTGCCATGTCATATTCATACAAAGAAAGATGAAGAGGTAAACTCATTTACGAAACATACCACTCGGCGATTGTCGGCTCTTGATTCAGCGGTTCAAGGAAACAGCTCAAGGATAAGGATAAGAAACATACAAAGTTGAGGACAAAGATAGCGGTGATGGTGGATATCCTCGGGTCAATTCCACCACGATGATTTTCTTGGCGTCGAAAGCAAAAGTCGATTGAAGGTTATCAATCGGAAGTGAACTTGGTTGCTCGGCGACTCCCAATTATCTGAAATGGTCCCGGACCGCCATCACATTCGACCGGTCGATCACCCGGCGCACATTGCCACCACAGGAGCAAGCATTGGTGGTCGACCCGGTTATTGAAGGCACTCGGTGACCAAAGTCTGATGGATGGTGGTAGTGGCTTGAACATATTATCTGCGGAGGCGTTGAAAGGGATGGGCATTCCGATGTCGGACTCGATTACCGATAACATGAGCTTCCGCGGGTCATTCACGGAAGAAGGCTGAGTCACTCGGCCAAATTGCTCTTGATGTAGTTTTGGTGATTCAAAGCATTTTCGGAAAGAAAAGTTGACCTTTGAGTCGTGGATTTCGAGGCGCTTATCACGCTATTGCGGGAGACCAGCTTATGCGTTTCATGGCCCGACCATGTTCGTGTATCTTAAGCGAAGATGCCTGGTCCCAAGGCGTGATCACTTTATCACGGGCAATCGGAAGAAAGCGGAAGAGTGCTTCGAAAGGCTCTAAGATCGCCGATGCTCGGTTGGCGATGGTAGAGCTACAAAGTATCGAAAACTGCAGATCCGAGTGATTTGTTGCGATCTAAAGCCGCTTCTGGTCGACATTCGGTCATTGGCGAGGCGAAACAGGTTCACATTCACCGGTGATCCCAATGCTGCTCCGACCAACATCTCAACAACACTCGACTCAAAATAGGAAGAAGCGCTCATCCGGTTCCTCCGTGAGGCGGGACATCTTGCATGGAAGCCTGCGACATGCGGGTGTTCAGGGGCTGGCTGAGCATCGCCTCTGGTCGACCCAAAATCAAACCAGTTAAAGAGTATCTTGGCGGTCCGCCGTCGGAAGAAGAAAGGCCATTGGCGAGGAGGTGGCTCGGCTCTTAGCAGCAGAGTTCATCGAGAGATCTACCACTCCAGTGGCTGCGCCAGCGTTGTCATGGTCCCCAAGAAGGACAAGTCGTTGCGCATGTGCATCGATTTCAAGCATATCAATCGGGCCTGCCGAAGATCATTCCCTCTTCCTCGCATCGACCAAATAGTCGACTCAACCGGGATCACGAGAGGTTGTCTTTTTAGGCGCCTATTCAGGTACCATCAGATCCGTCTGTATGGACCCGATGAGATAAAACAGCGTTCATCACTCCATTGGTGCTTTACATTATGTCACCATGCCATTCGGTCTCAAGAATGCTAGAGCCACATTCATGAGGATGATTGAAGTGTTTGCTCACTCAAATCAGTCGGAATGTGGAAGGCGTACATGGGCGATATAGTGGTCAAGTCACGAAGAGGTTCCGACCTGTTGGTGACCTTGCTGAAACATTTGCCAATCTCGGGAGGTATGATATCAAGCTTAACCCGTCAAAGTGTACATTTGGAGTTCTGGTGGAAAGTTACTCGCTTTTCTCGTTTACGGCGAGAATCGATGCTAACCCGAAAAGGTTGGCACCATACTCCAAATGGGCATACATATGTGTGTGCGATGTCTAGAAACTTCTTGGATGCTTGGCGCTTTAAGTCGATTCATCTCTCGCCTCGGTGAAAAGGCATTGCCTCTTTACCGGTGATGAAGAAAGTCGAGACAAGTTGAGTGGACTCTAGAAGCTGATGCAGCGTTTGCGATCTCAAAGCTCGCTCTCCACCCAGCCGATGCTTGCTGCTCCAATCAGCAAAGAGCATTTGCTGCTTTTCATTGCAGCCCTTTGGACAAGTCGTCAGTACCGTACTTACGGTCGAGCGGGAAGAAGAAGGAAAAGCCTTCAAAGTTCAGCCCAGTTTATTATCTTTACGAAATCTTGACCCCATCAAAGCAAAGATACCCTCACTATCGAATCTTGTTTATGGGATCTATATGACCACGAAGAAGGTTGCTCATTATTTCTCGATCATTCCATTACGATTCGTCGTGATGCCCTTTGTCGGAAATTCTTCATAACGAGAGATGCAAGCTGGTCGAGTGGCAAAATGGGCGATTGAACTCCTTCCCTTGATATCAAATTCGAGGCAAAAGCCATCAAGTCCCAAGCAATAGCAGATTTCCTCGCCGAGTGGGTGAGCAATGACTTCGACTCAAGTTCACTCGGAACCTTTGGACTATGTTTTTGATGGTTCCAAGATCTGAGCAGTTACAGTGCGGGGTTGTATTGGTTTCCCCGAGGAGATAGGCTCAAGTATGTTCTCGATTCACTTTGATTCTTCCAACAACGAAGCAGAATATGAAGCACTCTGTATGGGTTGCATGGCCATTTCACTCGGCGTCCGTCGCCTTATGGTCTCTGGCGACTCGGATCTGGTTGTTAATCAAGTGATGAAGGAGTGGGATGTTAAACCCAGCTATGACAGGTTATTGTAATGCGGTGAGAAAGCTGGAGAAGAAATTCGAGGGTTAGAGCTTCATCATATACCCGATTGAAAAATCAAGTTGCGGATGATTTGGCGAAGATAGGATCAAAGGAAGCCATTCCCGATAATGTATTTTGGAGCACATTCATGCACCTTCGATGCAGGAGGATCCTTTCACGGAAGAAGCCCGCAGCAAAAGAGTGCCAATGATCCGTGAAGTTGAGATCCCGGCCGTGGTCGACCTAATTATGGAAGTGGTGGTCATCACTCCCGATTGGGACGGTGCCGTACATCGCATATATCCTAAGGAAAGAGCTCCCGAGAGAATGAAGAAGAGGCTCGACAGATCGTCAAGCGATCCAAGGCCTTCGGTGATCAAGGACAGTTGTTCGGAGAAAGCGTGGTGGAGTCGGCGAGAAGTGCATCACGCCGGAAGAAGGTCGAGATAATTCTTGAGGATATCCACTCGGGGACTGTGGCCATCATCGTCCTCTCGGACCATTGTGGCTAAAGCATACCGGCGGGATTTTCTTGGCTAAAGCAAATGAAATGGCAAAAGAAATAGTGACAAGTGTGAAGGATGTCGGTTCTATTCCAACATGTTGCACAAGCCGCCTCAGCCTTGAAGACCATTCCACTCGTCGGCCCTTAGCTGTTTGGGGATTGGACATGATTGGACCGTTGAGAAGCTGGCGAAGCGGCTTCACTCATTTGCTAGTAGCGATCGACAAGTTCACCAAGTGGATCGAAGCCAAGCCCATCAAGAACCTCGATGCATGCCTGCTATCGGTTTCATCGGAGAGTTGATATTCAGATATGGAGTTCCGCATAGCATCATCACCGACAATGGGTCAAACCGATAATGACAAGTTCAAAGCCTTCTGCGCCTCTCAAGGCCGCGTGGTCGACTATGCTTGATGGCTCATCCTCGGTCGAATGGACAAGCGAGCGAGCAAGCGGCCTCATTCTCAAATGGCTGAAACCACGGGCGATCGTGATCTCAAGCACTAGCAGGAGCTTGGGTCGACGAACTTCCATCAGTTCTCTGGGGATTGAGGACCACTCCTAATCGGTCATTGGGAGAACTCCATTCTTCTGGTCTATGGAGCTGAAGCAGTTCTGCGAGTGACACCTTCACAATCGCCTCGAGTCGAGCTATACTCGAAGAAGAAGCGGAACAAGCCCGGCAAGATGCGATCGACCTCTTGGAAGAGGAGAGAAATGGCCTGATCCGCTCGACTATCTATCAACAAGACTTGCGTCGGTTCCATGCCGAAATGTGAAGAGTCGAGCCTTCCAAGAGGAGATTTAGTCCTCAGTGGATCAACAGAAACCACACAAGCTTCGCCCCCACTTGGGAAGGTACCTTCATCGTCACAAGAGTCCTCCACAGCAGACATATCATCTCTAGCGTTGATCGCCGGATCGGCGAGCCTCGAGCTTGGAGCAGCGTGGCTGCTCCGCCCTTTTACATAAAACTCACTCGGTTGAGATGTAATAAAAGTACTTTTGTAGTTTGTTTATCTAAGACAAGAATGTTATAATTTTCCCAGTGATTGTTATTGCTTTTTGTTGAAATTTCCCCGAGTGGGTGGCTTGATTGCGAATCCGATTAGCCTAAGTTTGTAAAAAATCCTTTCGAGTGCAGGCAGGTCTCTCACTCGGGGGCTTAGCTGCTGAATCCGCTTCGCCTAAGTATTCAAAATCCTACAGTGGTGAGCCAGCCTCCCACTCGGGCTTAGCTGCAGTCAAGTACTCGCCTAAGTATTCAAAATCCTACGAGTGGCGAGCAGGCTCCCACTCGGAGGCTTAGCTGCAGTCAAGTACTCGCCTAAGTATTCAAAATCCTACCAGTGGCGAGCCAGCCTCCCACTCGGAGGCTTAGCTGCAGTCAAGTACTCGCCTAAGTATTCAAAATCCTACCAGAGTGGCGAGCCAGCCTCCCACTCGGAGGCTTAGCTGCAGTCAAGTACTCGCCTAAGTATTCAAATCCTCTTAGAGTGGTGAGCCAGCCTCCCACTCGGGGCTTCTAACAGCCCTAGGATTAGCCTTAACATCCAAAATAATAAAAATCCTACAGAGTGGAGAGCAAACCTCCCACTCGGAGGCTTAAGCTGCAGCCAGTGCTCGCCTAAGTAATAAAAATCCTACCGAGTGGAGAGCAAACCTCCCACTCGGGGCTTAGCTGCAGCCAGTGCTCGCCTAAGTAATAGAAATCCTACCAGTGGTGAGCAAACCTCCCACTCGGGGCTTAGCTGCAGCCAGTGCTCGCCTAAGTAATAGAAATCCTACAGTGGTGAGCAAACCTCCCACTCGGGGCTTAGCTGCAGCCTAGTGTTCGCCTAAGTAATAAAAATCCTACAGTGGAAGCAAACCTCCCACGGGCCAGCTGCAACCCGTGCTGCGCCTAAGTAAGGAATTCATCCCAATCCATAAGGGCAGCAGAGTGCAGGTCGGCTGCTACCTCCTCCTTGAACCGCCACAAGTACAGCGTGCGGTCCATCCCAATCCATAAGGGCGATGAGGTGCAGGTCGGCTGCTACCTCCTCCTTGAACTTAGCCACAAGTACAGCGTGCGGTCCATCCCAATCCGCAAGGGCTGCGAGGTGCAGGTCGGCTGCTACCTCCTCCTTGAACTTCGCCACAAGTACAACGTCGGTCCATCCCAATCCGCAAGGACTGACGAGTGCAGGTCATTGCTACCTCCTCCTTGAACTTCGCCACAAGTACAACGTGCGGTCCATCCCAATCCATAAGGGACTGCGAGGTGCAGGTTGACTGCTACCTCCTCCTTGAACTTCGCCACAAGTACAACGTGCGGTTCGTCCCAATCCGTAAGGACGACAAGGTTAGTCGCAGTCTGTGTTCCATCTCTACCTGCAGGATAGATGAAGCACAAGTCGACTTGAATTTCAACGGAATATCTTCCGAATGAGGAATAAAGTTCTCACGAAGGCAAACAAAGCATGTTAAAGGAAAAATCAAGTTCGGATAAGCGTCCCTACGGATCCAAAGGTGCTCGAGGCGTTAAGCACATTAAAGTTATCGATTCTGAAACCACTCGGCATTCGAGGCAAATTTAAAGTGGGACTTAGAAGTTTTTACTCCTCCGCGGAGGCTGGAAGGTGCAACAAACTGGTCGAGGTCGATTCCGTCGACAATACGGGTAGCAGCAGCGATGAAAGTCTCCATGAAAGATCTGAAGTCGTGCTTCCTGGTATTGGCAACCTTGAGAGACACCAGCTTGTCCTCTTGCGCTTCTTTGCGGTGGACACGAACCGGAGATAGAGCAACATCAGCACCACACACAGCGAAGACTTTTCCATTCTTGCACTCGACTTGGAATCTCATTGATCGAGTCATCGAGATTCAAGATCATTAGAAGAGTGCATTACGGCGGAGAGTCGAGTCGATCCGCGACACTGCAACTTCGATCGAGCAAGATAATCCACCATGCTAACAGCGAGACTCGGTCGGAGCACATTCATAGCAACTTTGTCCTTCACGGGAGAGTTGATGGGGTCAAGCTGGTTTCCACTCATTGGTTTCTTCTTCAAAGTTTTGGCAGAATTCTGAAAACACAACTCGGACTCAAAATAACGATCAAGCAAGGCGGATCGGATAAAAGATTACCTTCAAGCATGAGAAACAGCTTCTTGGCGAGCCCTCAAGATAAATCTCCGGTCGTTTCGCTTCCCTTGATTAGCCAGCCTTGTCGAACGAGAACAATCTTGTCGTTCTTGATCGACTAACTTCCTTGTTAGCAGCGTCAAGAGCGACTTTCAGACAGCATTTTCATCTTGAGTTTGTCGTGAGGCAAGTTTCTCTTCAGCGAGCTTTGTTTTCTCCAAAGCCATATACGTACCTCTGCAAGGTCAAGGTCCTTCTTCTTCAAAGTCTCTTCCGGTTTATACGCAAAGCAACAATGAGAACAGAGTTGAGAATGAGCAGAAAAAACAAAGGCAGCCGTCAAAAATTCTCACCAGCCATACCTTTTGCTTCATCCTTTGCCTTACGCAAATTCTCACGAGCAAGCTTCAAATCGAGGTTGAGCTGGATCTGCTTGTTCTCTAACTCAGTATAGCGAGCCACAAGCTCGCAAGATTTCTAAAGAGTCAACCAACGAAAGACATCAAAGCAGGTCACTTCCGGTGATTAAGGAAAAATAGTAGCATTTCTAAGACTACGATCGAATCAAAACATTTGACGATAGTCTCGGGGACTACACCCAGCGGGTGCACTCAGCGATGCCCTTTTGGTTTACCAATTTAGTTCGACCGGTCGACCAAAAGAGGCAAAAAGGTTATGATTCTAAAACCATGGCAATTGTCATGGTCAGCGCATGAAAAAATATATATATATATATATATATATATATATATATATATATATATATATATATATATATATATATATATATATATATATATATATGTATGTATGTATATATAGCTCTTTAGACTATAGTCATTTGTGATCGACCATAATCTCGAGGACTACACCGGTGGGTGCACTTAGCGTGCCCCCACGGTTTTACAGTTCCATTCAACTTGGTCCGTCCGGTCGGTGAAGAAGATCACAGCATAAAGACTATAGTCATTGCCTTGATCGACCATAGTCTCGGGGACTACACCCGGTGGGTGCACTCAGCGTGCCCCACAAAAGTTCAATCGACACACACACCCGGTGGGTGTCAGATATAAATCTCGAGAAGGAAGCAGTTTTAGGTAGCATATCCTAACAAAGCAAGCAACGGCCGACTTACTTGGACATTGCTACGGAGAGCTGAACTAGCATCATAGGCGCTGACTAGCCTCTCGGACCGCTTTCACTGCTCCATCATGATCCCTGCTGGCGTATGGCCTCCTTAGCAGCACTTACTTGGTCTTCGGGGCGTGGTGTGTCCCAAAGAGATGGTGGATCAGCGATCGGCGAAGTGGGTCGGGCACTTGTTAGCGGTACAGCAAAAGACACAGAAGTCCGAGTGGGGTTGCCTCCCTCGGAAATCAGCGTCTCAGGAATCGCGCGACTTGAGCAGCCTTGCCAGTGAGCATTTTTTGTTCTTCCTCTTCCTCAATGGCGCTTCCTCATCATCATCGGGAGATCAATGGCGTGGCGGAACTACAAGAAAGATTGAGAAGTAAACATGGAAGTCAATCGACTAAAAGCTCGATCGACTAAAAGCGAAACCTCGGAGATCGTACCAAGGTTGGAGGTGGCGCATCCTCCATTTCACGATCTTCGTGCTTGGCTAAAGTCTCGGGGGTAGCGGTATTTGTAGATTTCAAGAATCGGCTGATCAGTCATCAAGTCGACCAAAAGTTCACTCATGTTGAATAAGGAAATACAAGGTCTGTTGGTTGCCGGAGATGGTGGGGATGACCATTCACATCTTGGGCAGGGCCTTCGCCCGGCTTCGACAGCGTCGCTCGAGGTTGCTTGGCGGTTTCTCGATCGGTAGCGGGAGAAGTTGTCCTAGGTCGCCGTCATTGCCGGTGGGCACAACAGCTTTGCTTGGCGCCCGCCGCGGGTCATCGTCAACTTGGATCTTCCCTCGGCGAGGAGGATCGGCGTCTTCCTCCTCTTCCTCCTCCTCCTCCTCGTCATCGAGCTATCATCCTCCTCATCCTCCTCGCCGTTGGACTCCCATTCCTCTGGACTTTCTGTTGGGGAGCGTTGCAGAAAATTAAAATTTTCCTCACGGTTTCACCAAGATCCATCTATGAGTTCATCTAAGCAACGAGTCATGGAGTGAGTTTGCATCTACATACCACTTGTAGATCGCGTGCGGAAGCTTTCGAGGATGGTGATGATGTAGTCGTACTTTCGGATCACCGATGACCAAAGCTGAGCGGACAGCACCTCCGCGTTCAACACGCGTGCAGTGCGACAGCGTCTCCTCCGTCTTGATCCAGCAAGGAGGAAGGAGAGGTTGAGGAAGAAGGCTCAACAGCAGCACGGCAGGCGTGATGATGATGGAGTGACTGTTCTCGGCGAGGCCGCCAAGCTCACGCGGAGGAGGAGAGGTGTTGGGGAGGGAGGGCTGCGCCTTCAAGTTGTGTGCAGCCTCCCTCACCCCTCTATTTATAGGGGAAGGGAGGAGGGGCGGCCCCTCTAGATGCATCTAAGGGGCGGCGGGCGAGGGAGGGCTTGCCCCCAAAGCAGGCGCCCCCTTAGGGTTCCCCCCTCAACCCTAGGCGCATGGGCCAGGGAGGGTGCGCCCAGCCCACTAGGGGCTGGCTGCCTCCCATGCAGCCCAAGTGGCCCCCGAAGGGTGGCCCCTCCAGTGGTCCTCCGGAACCTTTCCGGTGGCCCCTCCATAATACCGATATGACCGAAACTTTTCCGGTGTCCGTTTGACAACTTCCATATATAAATCTTTACCTCCGGACCATTCCAGAACTCCTCGTGACGTCAGGGATCTCATCCGGGACTCGAACAACATTCGGTAATCACATACAAGTCTTCCTATTAACCCTAAGCGTCACGAACCTTAAGTGTGTAGACCCTACGGGTTGGAGACATCTGAGACATGACGGGGCGCTCTCGGTCAATAACCAACAGCGGGATCTGGATACCCATGTTGGCTCCCACATGCTCCTCGATGATGTCATCGGATGAACCACGATGTCGAGGATTCAAGCAACCCGTATACTATTCCCTTTGTCGGACGGTATGTTACTTGCGAGACTTCGATCGTCGGTATCCCAATACCTCGTTCAGTCTCGTTACGGCAAGTCACTTTACTCGTACCGTAATGCATGATCCGTGACGGACACTTGATCACTTTGAGCTCATTATGATGATGCATTACGAGTGGGCCCGGTGATACCTCTCCGTCATACGGGTGACAAATCCTGTCTCGATCCGTGTCAACCCAGCAGACACTTTCGGAGATACGTAATGCACCTTTATAGTCACCCGATTCGTTGTGGCGTTTGGTACACCAAAGCATTCCTACGGTATCCGGGAGTTACGATCTCAAGGTCTAAGGAAGAGATACTTGACATTGGAAAAGCTCTAGCAAAAGCGAACTACGATCTTTGTGCTATGCTTAGGATTGGGTCTTGTCCATCACGTCATTCTCCTAATGGCGTGATCCGTTATCAATGACATCGATGTCCATAGTCGAAACCATGACTATCTGTTGACCAACGAGCTAGTCTACTAGAGGCTCACTAGGGACGTATTGTAGTCTATGTATTCACACGTGTATTACGATTTCCGGATAATATAGTTATAGCATGAATAAAGACAATTATCATGAACAAGGAAATATAATAATAATGCTTTTATTATTGCCTCTAGGGCATATTTCCAACAGTCTCCCACTTGCACTAGAGTCAATAATCTAGTTTACATTGTGATGAATCGAACACCCATAGAGTTACGGTGTTGATCATGTTTTGCCCATGGAAGAGGTTTAGTCAGCGGATCTGCGACATTCAGATCCGTATGCACTTTACAAATTTCTATGTCTCCATCTGAACATTTTCACGGATGGAGTTGAGCGGCGCTTGATGTGCTGGTCTTCTTGTGAAACCTGGGCTCCTTGGCAAGTGCAATAGCTCGGTGTTGTCCGAGAAGAGTTTGATCGGCCCGACGCATTGGGTATGACTCTAGGTCGGTGATGAACTCCTTCACCCAAATTGCTTCATCGCTGCCTCCGAGGCTGCCATGTACTCCGCTTCACATGTAGATCCGCCACGGCGCTTCTGCTTGCAGCTGCACCAGCTTCTTGCTCCACCATTCAACATATACCGTATCCGGTTTGTGACTTAGAGTCATCGGATCGTGTCGAAGCTAAGCGTCGGCGTAACCCTTCTGACGAGCTCTTCGTCACCTCCATAAGCGAAACATGTCCTTTGTCCTTTTCGGTACTTCAGGATATTCTTGACCGCTGTCCGGTGTTCCTTGCGGGATTACTTTGGTACCTTCCTACCAAACTTACGGCAAGGTTTACATCAGTGCTGGTACACAGCATGGCATACATAATAGATCCTATGGCTGAGGCATAGGGATGACACTCATCTCTTCTTTATCTTTTGCCGTGGTGGGGCATTGAGCTGAGCTCAATCTCACACCTTACAATCTGAGGCAAGAACCCTTCTTGGACTGATCCATTTTGAACTTCTTCAAAATCTTATCAAGGTATGTGCTTTGTGAAAGACCTATGAGGCGTCTCGATCTATCTCTATAGATCTTGATGCCTAATATATAAGCAACTTCTCCAAGGTCCTTCATTGAAAACACTTATTCAAGTAGGCCTTAATGCTGTCCAAGAATTCTATATCATTTCCCATCAAAAGTATGTCATCTACATATAATATGAGAAATGCTACTGAGCTCCCACTCACTTTCTTGTAAGCGCAGGCTTCTCCATAAGTCGCATAAACTAAGCGCTTTGATCATCTCATCAAGCGAATGTTCTAACTCGAGATGCTTGCACCAGCCCATAAATGGATCATTGGAGCTTGCATACTTTATCGACATTCTTAGGATCGACAAAACCTTCCGGCTGCATCATATACAACTCTTCCTTAAGATAACCGTTAAGGAGCGCTGTTTTGGCGTCCATCTGCCATATCTCATAATCATAGTATCGGCAATTGCTAACATGATTGGACGGACTTAAGCTTCGCTACGGAGAGAAAGTCTCATCGTAGTCAATCCCTTGAACTTGCCGATAACCCTTAGCGACAAGTCGAGCTTTATAGATGGTGACATTACCATCGCGTCCGTCTTCTTCTTAAAGATCCATTTGTTTTCTATCGCTCGCCGATCATCGAACAAGTCGGTCAAAGTCCACACTTTGTTTTCATACATGGATTCTATCTCGGTTTCATGGCTTCTAGCCATTTGTTGGAATCTGGGCCGCCATCGCTTCTTCATAGTTCAAGGTTCACGTTGTCTAACAACATGATTTCCGGGACAGGGTTGCCGTACCACTGCAGTGCGGAGCGTGTCCTTGTGGACCTCTGAAGTTCGGTAGCAACTTGATCCGAAGTACCTTGATCATCATCATTAATTTCCTCTTGGTTGGTGTAGGCATCACGGGAACATTTTCTGAGCTGCACTACTATCCTGTTCAAGAGGTAGTACTTCATCGAGTTCTACTTTCCTCCCACTTACTTCTTTCGAGAGAAACTCTTTTCGAGAAAGGATCCGTTCTTGGCAACAAAGATCTTGCCCTCGGATCTTAAGTAGAAGGTATACCCAATGGTTTCTTTAGGGTATCCTATGAAGGCGCATTTTTCGACTTGGGTTCGAGCTTTTCAGGTTGAAGTTTCTTGACATAAGCATCGCATCCCCAAACTTTTAGAAACGACGACTTAGGTTTCTTCCCAAACCATAATTCATACGGTGTCGTCTCAGCGGACTTAGGCGGTGCCCTATTTAAAGTGAATGTAGCTGTCTCTAGGCGTATCCCCAAAATGATAGCGGTAAATCGGTAAGAGACATCATAGACCGCACCATATCCAATAGAGTGCGATTCTGACGTTCGGACACACCGTTCTGTTGAGGTGTTCGGCGGCGTTAGTTGTGAAACGATTCCACATTTTCTTAAGTGTGTACCAAATTCGTGACTTAAATATTCTCCTCCACGATCGATCGTAAGAATTTTATCTTTCGGTCACGTTGATTCTCTACTTCATTCTGAAATTCCTTGAACTTTTCAAAGGTCTCGGACTTGTGTTTCATCAAGTAGACATACCCATATCTACTCAAGTCATCGTGAGAGTGAGAACATAACGATATCCTCCATGAGCCTCAACGCTCATTGGACCGCACACATCGGTATGTATGATTTCCAACAAGTTGGTTGCTCGCTCCATTGTTCGGAGAGCGAGTCTTGGTCATCTTGCCCATGAGGCATGGTTCGCATGTGTCAAATGATTCATAATCTAGAGACTCCAAAGTCCATCAGCATGGAGCTTCTTCATGCGCTTGACACCAATGTGACCAAAGGCGGCGATGCCACAAGTATGTGGGACTATCGTTATCAACTTTACATCTTTTGGTATTCACGCTATGAACATGTGTAATACTACGCTCGAGATTCATTAAGAATAAACCATTGACCATCAGACATGACCATAAAACATATCTCTCATATAAATAGAACAACCATTATTCTCGGTTTAAATGAGTAGCCATCTCGCATTAAGCGAGATCCGGATACAATATTCATGCTCAAACTTGGCACCAAATAACAATTATTAAGGTTCATAACTAATCCGTAGGTAAATGAAGAGGTAGCGTGCCGCCGGCGATCACATCGACTCTGGAACCATTCCGGCAGCGCGCCGTCACCTCGTCCTTTGCCGGTCTCCGCTTATTCCGCAGCTCTGCTGTGAGTTACAAATATGAACAGCGACACGGTATCAAATACCCAGGAGTTACTACGATCTTGGTAAAGTACACATCAATTACATGTATATCAAATATACCTTTGGTGTTGCGGCCTTCTTGTCCGCTAAGTATTTGGGGCAGTTCCGCTTCGATGACCCCTCCTTGCAATAAAAGCACTCGGTCTCGGGTTTGGGTCCATTCTTTGACTTCTTCCGGCAACTTGCTTTCAGGCGCGGCAACCTCCTTGCCGTCCTTCTTGAAGTTCTTCTTGCCCTTGCCCTTCTTGAACTTAGTGGTCTTATTGACCATCAACACTTGATGTTCTTTCTTGATTTCAACCTCGGTGACTTGACATAGAGAATACTTGAGAATGGTCTTTACCATCCCTGCATATTGTAGTTCATCACAAAGCTCTTGTAGCTTGGTGGGAGCGTGGAGGATTCTGTCAATGACCGCCTCATCGGGGAGGTTAATATTCATTTGGGTCATACGGTTGTACAACCCGGACATCTTGAGAATGTGCTCCTTGTGAACTATTTTCCTCCATCTTACAACTATAGAATTTGTCGGAGATGTCATATCTCTCGACCGAGGCGTGAGCTTGGAAAACAAGTTTCAGCTCCTCGAACATCTCATATGCTCCGTGATGCTCAAAAGCGCTTTTGGAGCCCGGTTCTAAGCTGTAAAGCATGCCGCCTTGAGCGAGGGAGTAATCATCGGCCGAGACTGCCAAGCATTCATAATGTCTTGGTTCTGCAGAGACGGGGCGTCACCTAGCGGTCCTTCTAGGACATATTGTTTCTGGCAGCTATGAGGATGATCCTCAAGTTCGGACCCAGTCCGTATAGTTCTTTGCCGTCATCTTTCAGCTTGGTTTTCTCTAGGGCAGCGTTGAAGTTCAAGTTGACATGGCGTTGGCCATTTGATCTACAAGACATATTATGCAAAAGTTTTAGACTAAGTTCATGATAATTAAGTTCATCTAATCAAATTATTTAAATGAACTCCCACTCAGATTAGACATCCTTTAGTCATCTAAGTGTTACACGATCCGAGTCGACTAGGCGTGTCCGATCATCACGTGAGACGGACTAGTCATCATCGGTGAACATTCTCATGTTGATCGTATCTTCTATCGACTCGTGTTCGACCTTTTGGTCTCCGTGTTCGAGGCCATGTCTGTACATGCTAGGCTCGTCAAGTTAACCCTAAGTGTTTTGCATGTGTAAATCTGTCTTACACCCGTTGTATGTGAGCGTAAGAATCCATCACACCCGATCATCACGTGGTGCTTAGAAGCGACGAACTTTATAGCGGTGCAGTTAGGGAAACACTTCTTGAAATTGTTGTAAGGATCATCTTATTTACTACCGTCGTTCTAAGTAAACAAGATGTATAAACATAATAAACATCACATGCAATTATATAGTAGTGACATGATATGGCCAATATCATATAGCTCCATTGATCTCCATCTTCGGGGCTCCATGATCATCTTGTCACCGGCATGACACCATGATCTCCATCATCATGATCTCCATCATTGTGCCTCCATGAAGTTGTCCGCCAGCGACTACTTCTACTTCTATGACTAACGCGTTTAGCAATAAAGTAAAGTAATTTACATGGCGTTCTTCAATGACACGCAGGTCATACAAAAAATAAAGACAACTCCTATGGCTCCTGCCGGTTGTCATACTCATCGACATGCAAGTCGTGATTCTTATTACAAGAACATGATCTCATACATCACAATATGTCATTCATCATTCATCACAACTTGGCCATATCACATCACATGACAATTGCTGCAAAAACAAGTTAGGCGTCCTCTAATTGTTGTTGCATCTTTTACGTGGCTGCAATTGGGTTCTAGCAAGAACGTTTTCTTACCTACGAATAACCTGGCGTGATCTTGTCAACTTCTATTTACCCTTCATAAGGACCCTTTTCATCGAATCCGCTCCAACTAAAGTAGGAGAGCGGACACCCGCCAGCCACCTTATGCAACTAGTGCATGTTAGTCGGTGGAACCGGTCTCACATAAGCGTCGTGTAAGGTTGGTCGGGCGCTTCATCCCACAATACCGCGGAAGCAAGATAAGACTAGTAGAGGCAAGTAAGTTGACAAGATCACGCCCACAACTAAATTGTGTTCTACTCATGCAATAGAGAACTACGCATAGACCTAGCTCATGATACCCTTTGTTGGGGAGCGTTGAGAAAATTAAAATTTTTCCTACGGTTTCACCAAGATCCATCTATGAGTTCATCTAAGCAACGAGTCATGGGAGTGAGTTTGCATCTACATACCACTTGTAGATCGCGTGCGGAAGCTTTCGAGGATGGTGATGATGTAGTCGTACTCGGATCACCGATGACCAAAGCGCTGAGCGGACAGCACCTCCGCGTTCAACACACGTGCAGTGCGAGCAGCGTCTCCTCCGTCTTGATCCAGCAAGGAGGAAGGAGAGGTTGAGGAAGAAAACTCCAACAGCAGCACGACGGTGTGATGATGATGGAGTGGACATTCTCGGCAGGGGGCCGCCAAGCTCACGCGGAGGAGGAGGTGTTGGGGAGGGAGGGCTGCGCCTTCAAGTTGTGTATGCAGCCCTCCCTCACCCCTCTATTTATAGGGGAAGGGAGGAGGGGCCGTCCCCTCTAGATGCATCTAGAGGCGGCGACCAAGGGAGGGCTTGCCCCCAAGCAGGCGCCCCCTTAGGGTTCCCCCTCAACCCTAGGCGCATGGGCCAAGGGAGGGTGCGCCCAGCCACTAGGGGCTGGCTGCCTCCCATGCAGCCCAAGTGGCCCCCGAAGGGGTGGCCCCTCCAGTGGTCCTCCGGAACCTTTCGGTGGCCCCTCCATAATACCGATATGACCCGAAACTTTTCGGTGTCCGTTTGACAACTTCCCATATATAAATCTTTACCTCCGGACCATTCCGGAACTCCTCGTGACGTCCAGGATCTCATCGGGACTCGAACAACATTCGGTAATCACATACAAGTCTTCCTATTAACCCTAAGCGTCACGAACCTTAAGTGTGTAGACCCTACGGGTTGGAGACATCTGAACATGACCGGGGCGCTCTCGGTCAATAACCAACAGCGGGATCTGGATACCCATGTTGGCTCCACATGCTCCTCGATGATGTCATCGGATGAACCACGATGTCGAGATTCAAGCAACCCGTATACTATTCCCTTTGTCGACGGTATGTTACTTGCGAGACTTCGATCGTCGGTATCCCAATACCTCGTTCAGTCTCGTTACGGCAAGTCACTTTACTCGTACCGTAATGCATGATCCGTGACGGACACTTGATCACTTTGAGCTCATTATGATGATGCATTACCGAGTGGGCCCGGTGATACCTCTCCTTCATACGGAGTGACAAATCCTGTCTCGATCCGTGTCAACCCCATGAGACACTTTCGGAGATACCTGTAATGCACCTTTATAGTCACCCGATTCGTTGTGACGTTTGGTACACCAAAGCATTCCTACGGTATCCGGGAGTTACGATCTCAAGGTCTAAGGAAGAGATACTTGACATTGAAAAAGCTTTAGCAAAGCGAACTACGATCTTTGTGCTATGCTTAGGATTGGGTCTTGTCCATCACGTCATGCTCCTAATGGCGTGATCCGTTATCAATGACATCGATGTCCATAGTCGAAACCATGACTATCTGTTGACCAACGAGCTAGTCTACTAGAGGCTCACTAGGGGCGTATTGTAGTCTATGTATTCACCGTGTATTACGATTTCCGGATAATACTGTTATAGCATGAATAAAGACAATTATCATGAACAAGGAAATATAATAATAATGCTTTTATTATTGCCTCTAGGGCATATTTCCAACACTTTCACCTCCACTTCCTTCTTCTTCTTCGCATTTGTTTCCTGCGCCCGTTGGGCATCGAGTACATCTCGGTGGTGACCTAGAAGACAACAAAACAAGGTGAAAGTCGATTCGACCAATTGGCATCAAAACAAAATGAATGCAGCGAGAATCACGATCGGAGATAAGTGGTTATACCTTATGCAGTTGGTAACTCTGGTCAGTGGTGGAATCCTCCTAGCTCCATGAGGTTGTCTTTGTTTCGGTGATGGCACTCATCCACTTCTCCAGCGTGGCGTCATCGACCTCCTCTGGATGGACCGAGTGGTATCATCCGTGCAGTACATCCACATCGGATGACCTCGGTATTGGGTGGCTGAATATGCCGTCGGAGAAAAACCTCCGGAGATCCATGCGGTCACCCCATCACGAATAAGCTGGACTACCGCTCCATCAGCAACTTTACTTGAGCCTTCTCCTCTGGTAACACCTTGGGGAAGATGGCTTATTCACTCGACTCATGGAGAAAGGAGGGAGCCCGGTCATTTGCCCGTCGTCGGCTGGTCTTGGCGATAGAACCGGTCATTGCCACTCTCTAACAGTCGGGAGAGTCATAGCTGGAAAAGCGCTCTTCCCCTCATCGGACCCCGAGTCCCCACACATCTGGATTACTTGGGTCCTCTCATCATTCGGGCTCGTTTTCTTCAGCTTGCATGCGAAGCGACGGTGAATATGTGCTTGAAGAGACCCCAGTGCGGTCGACAACCCAAGAAATTCTCGCATAGCGAAATGAAAGCAGCAAGATAGACAATGGAGTTTGGAGTGAAGTGATGGAGTTGCGCTCCAAAAAAGTTCAAAAACCCCCGGAAAAAAGGATTTGGCGGCAGAGAAAACCCCCGATCTACGTGGGTGGCCAGGAGGACACACTCACCCTCTTCCGGCTGCGGTTGCCACTCCGTCCCCGGAAGCTCGCCGACCAATGGGGGATCAGTCCTTCATTGCCCAGATCGACGAGATCCTTCTCGGTGATGGTCGAGCGGATCCAGTCTCCTTGGACCCAGCCCTGCGGCAGCTTGGACCCTGAAGAAGAGCCGCCCGGGTGGCGCTCTCCCTTAGCCTTCGCCGCGCCTTCTTCACCCGTTCGAGGCTGCGGTCTTCTCCTTCACCATGGTGCTTGGCGAAAAAATACCGAGCTTGGGCTGGATGACGAAAGAGCTTGGCGAGAAGGTTTGGAGGCGGAGAGGAGAAGTCGAGGTCGCCTTGTTCAAAATGCCATGACCAGCGCTTTATATGGGGCCGCTTCCGGTGGCTGACGGTAAGCCCGAGCAATCCGTCGCAATCCCACAGCGGTAGCGCGCATGATCGTGGCGAAAAAGCGACACGAAGATCGAGCATCATCGTCTTATCCCATCAAAGTGCGCGGTTTTCTCCGCTTGGCGCTTCCCAAAATTCAGATCCGCGAAATCCGCTAACGCGAGCAACTCGTCGGATAACAGATTTCCTCGGATCCGTCGCTCGGAAATCCTCGAGGTTCACAAAGTTCACTCGACAAGCGTGAAGAATGGATCAAAGGCGATTTGAAAGAGAAGTTGATGCCATCGCTAAAAGGTCGTTGATCCGAGTAAAGCGCACTCACAACCACGAAGAACAGGTCGGAAAGATTATCAACTCCTTCCTCACTCAAACCTCGATCCATTAGGGGCTAATGATGAAGTCATGTACCTAGGGTAGGGTCATAGACCTGCCCAAAGGTACCCTCCACAAGGACACTTTCATAAGAGAAGCAGCCTTCGATCGACCTGGTAGGTTTCCACTCGACAGATTCAAAGACACTCGACTATGAAGACCCACTCGACCACCAGGAGTCCAAGAGCCACTCGGTACCCAAACGGTCTGTAGTTAAATAGTATTTATTGAAGGAAATGTGCCCTAGAGGCAATAATAAAGTTATTATTTATTTCCTTATATCATGATAAATGTTTATTATTCATGCTAGAATTGTATTAACCGGAAACATAATACATGTGTGAATACATAGACAAACAGATAGTCACTAGTATGCCTCTACTAGACTAGCTCATTAATCAAAGATGGTTGTGTTTCCTAACCATAGACATGTGTTGTCATTTGATTAATGGGATCACCTCATTAGGAGAATGATGTGATTGACATGACCCATTCCGTTAGCTTAGCACTTGATCGTTTAGTATATTGCTATTGCTTTCTTCATGACCTATACATGTTCTGTAACTATGAGATTATGCAACTCCGTTTACGGAGGAACACTTTGGTACTACCAAGCGTCTGGCGTAGCTGGGTGATTATAAAGGAGTACTACAGGTGTCTCCAAAGGTACTTGTTGGGTTGGCGTATTTGAGATTAGGTTTTGTCACTCCGATTGTCGGAGAGGTATCTCTGGGCCTTCTCGGTAATACACATCACATAAGCCTTGCAAGCATTACAACTAATGAGTTAGTTGTGAGATGATGTATTACGGAGCGAGTAAAGAGACTTACGATAGCGAGATTGAACTAGGTATTGGATACCGGCGATCGAATCTCGGGTAAGTAACATACCGATGACAAAGGAACAACGTATGTCGTTATGCGGTTTGACCGATAAAGATCTTCGTAGAATATGTAGGAACCAATATGGGCATCAGGTTCCGCTATTGGTTATTGACCGAGAATAGTTCTAGGTCATGTCTACATAGTTCTCGAACCCGTAGGGTCCTTGCAACAACGTTTCGATGTGAGTTCATTATGAGTTTATAAGTTTGATGTACGAAGGTTGTTGAGTCCGGATGTGATCACGGACATGACGAGTCTCGAAATGGTCGAGACATAAATATTGATATATTGGAAGCCTATGTTTGGACTTGGAAGGTTCGGATGAAAGCAGGAAGTTTACGGAACACGGGGTTACGGAACCCCGAGGTCAATGGGCCTTGATGGGCCATAGGGAGAAGAGGAAGGGCCGGCCGGGGCAGGCGCGTGCCCCCTCCCCTCTAGTCCGAATAGGACAAGGAAGAGGCGGCCCCTTCCCTCTTCCCCTCCTCCAATCCTAATCCAACTAGGAAAGGGGAGTCCTACTCGGTGGGAGTAGGACTCCTCGGCGCAGCCCCTTGGGCTGGCCGCACCCCCTTGCTCCTTTATATCTGAGGCGGGGGCACCCAGACACACAAGTTGATCTCGGATCGTTCCTTAGCCGTGTCGGTGCCCCCTCCACCATATTCCACTTGGTCATATCGTCGCGGAGCTTAAGCGAAGCCCTGCGCGGAGAAGTCATATCGTCGCGGAGCTTAAGCGAAGCCCTGCGTCGGTGGAGCATCATCATCGCCACCACGCCGTCGTCTTGTGGAACTCATCCCGACACTTTGCTGGATCGGTCGGGGATCGTCATCGAGCTGAGCGTGTGCAAAACTTCGGAGGTGCCGTCGTTCGGTGCTTGGATCGGTCGGATCGTGAAGGCGTCGACTACATCAACAGCGTTGTTATAGCGCTTCGCTTTCGGTCTCACAGTGCGTGGACGGACACTCTCCCCTCTCGTTGCTATGCCATCACCATGGTCTTGCGTGTGCGTAGGAAATTTTTGAAATTACTCGTTCCCCAGCAGTGGCATCGAGCCTGGTTTTATCGTTGATGTCATATGCACGAGTAGAACACAAGTGAGTTGTGGGCGATATAAGTCATCTGCTTACCAGCATGTCATACTTTGGTTGGCGGTATTGTGAGATGAAGCGGCCGGACCGACATTACTGCGTCACGCTTCTGCGAGACTGGTTTCACCGCTTGAGCACTAGTTGCTTAAAGGTGACGGCGGTGTCGGTTTCTCTCACTTTAGTTGAACCGAGTGTGGCTCGCCCGGTCCTTGCGAAGGTTAAAACAGCACCAACTTGACAAACTATCGTTGTGGTTTTGATGCGTAGGTAAAACGGTTCTTGCTCAGCCCGTAGCAGCCACGTAAAACTTGCAACAACAAAGTAGAGGGCGTCTAACTTGTTTTGCAGGGCATGTTGTGATGTGATGTGGTCAAGGCGTGATGCTATATTTTATTGTATGAGATGATCATGTTTTGTAACGAGTTATCGGCAATGGCGAGAGCCATATGGTTGTCGCTTTATTGTATGAAATGCAAAAGCCATGTAATTGCTTTACTTTATCACTAAGCGATAGCGATAGTCGTAGAAGCAATAGTTGGCGAGGCGACAACGATGCTACGATGGAGATCAAGGTGTCGCGCGGTGGCGATGGTGATCATGGCGGTGCTTGGCGATGGAATCACAAGCACAAGATGATGATGACCATATCATATCACTTATATTGATTGCATGTGATGTTTATCCTTTATGCATCTTATCTTGCTTTGATTGGCGGTAGCATTATAAGATGATCTCTCACTAAAATTATCAAGAAGTGTTCTCCACGAGTATGCACCGTTGCGAAAGTTCTTCGTGCTAAGACACCACGTGATGATCGGGTGTGATAGGCTCTCGTTCAAATACAAGCGGGTGCAAAACAGTTGCACAGCGGAATACTCAGGTTAAACTTGGCGAGCCTAGCATATAACAGATATGGCCTCGGAACACGGAGACCGAAAGGTCGAGCGTGAATCATATAGTGGATATGATCAACATAGTGATGTTCACCATTGAAACTACTCCATCTCACGTGATGATCGGACATGGTTTAGTTGATTTGGATCACGTAATCACTTAGATGACTAGAGAGATGTCTGTCTAAGTGGGAGGTTTTAATATGATTAATTAAACTTAAATTTATCATGAACTTAGTACTGATAGTATTTTGCTTGTCTATGTTTCTTGTAGATAGATGGCTCGTCTTTGTTGTTCCGTTGAATTTTAATGCGTTCCTTGAGAAAGCAAAGTTGAAAGATGATGGTAGCAATTACGGACTGGGTCCGTAACGAGGATTATCCTCATTGCTGCACGGAAAAATTACGTCTGGAAGCACCGCTGGGTGCGAGCCTGCTTTGAGAACAACGCCGAAGTTGTGAGCGTCTGGCGAGCAAAGCTGATGACTACTCGATAGTTCGATGTGCCATGCTACGGCTTAGAACCGGGTCTTCAACGGCGTTTTGAGCGTCATGGAGCATATGAGATGTTCAGGAGTTGAAGTTAATATTTCAAGCAAATGCCGGATTGAGAGATATGAAGTCTCCAATAAGTTCTATAGCTGCAAGATGGAGGAGAATAGTTACATCGGTGAACATATACTCAAAATGTGCGGGTATAATAATCACTTGATTCAAGCTGGGAGTTACTCTTCCGGATGATAGTGTCATTGATGAATTCTCCAATCACGCCACCAAGCTACAAGAGCTTCGTGATGAACTATAATATGCAAGGATGACCAAAACAATTCCGAGCTCTTCGCAATGCTAAAAGCAGTGGAGGTAGAAATCAAGAAAGAGCATCAAGTGTTGATGGTCAACAAGACCACTAGTTTCAAGAAAAGGGCAAAGGAAAGAAAAGGGAACTTCAAAAGAACAGCAAGAAAGTTGCTACTCAAGAGAAGAAACCCAAGTCTGGACCTAAGCCTGGCCCGAGTGTTTTTCTACAAGCAAGCTGGACCTTTGAGCGGAACTGCCCCAAGTATTTGGCGGATAAGAAGGATGGCAAGGTGATCAAAGGTATATGTGATATACATGTTATTGATGTGTACCTTACTAATACTCATGATAGTACTTGGGTATTTGATCTTGGTTACATTGCTAATATTTGCAACTCGAAGCAGGAACTACGGATTAGCGAAGATTGGCTAAGGGCGAGGTGACGATCGGCGTGGGAAATGGTTCCAAAGTCGATGTGATCGCGATCGACACGCTACCTCTACATCTACCATCGGGATTAGTTTTAGACCTAAATAATTGTTATTTGGTGCGGCGTTAAGCATGAACATTATATCTGGATCTTGTTTGATGCGAGGCGGTTATTCATTTAAGACAGAGAATAATGGTTGTTCTATTTATATGAATAATATCTTTTATGGTCATGCACCCTTGAAGAGTGGTCTATTTTATTGAATCTCGATAGTAGTAATACACATATTCATAGTGTTGAAACCAAAAGATGCAGAGTTGATAATGATAATGCAACTTATTTGTGTACTTGCCGTTTGGGTCATATCGATTGTAAAAGCATGAAGAAACTCCATCTTGATGGACTTTTGGAATCACTTGATTATGAATCACTTGGTACTTGCGAACCGTGCCTCATGGGCAAGATGACTAAAACGCCGTTCTCGGAACTATGGGCGAGCAACTGATTTGTTGGAAATCATACATCTTGATGTTTGTGGTCCAATGAATGTTGAGGCCTTGTGGCGGGTATCGTTATTTTCTCACCTTCACGAGATGATTTGAGCAGATATGGGTATATCTACTTAATGAAACACAAATCTGAAACATTTGAAAAGTTCAAAGAATTTGAGTGAAGTGGAAAATCATCGTAACAAGAAAATAAAGTTTCTACGATCTGATCGTGGAGGAGAATATTTGAGTTCTGAGTTTGGTTTACATTTGAAACAATGTGGAATAGTTTAGCAACTCCGCCACCGGAACACCACGGAGGAATGGTGTGTCGAGCGTCGTGTCGTACTTTACTTGATATGGTGCGATCTATGATGTCTCTTCTGATTTACCGCTATCGTTTTGGGGATATGCTTTAGAGGCGGACGCATTCACGTTAAATAGGGCACCATCTAAGTCCGTTGAGGCGACACCTTATGAACTATGGTTTGGCAAGAAACCAAAGTTGTCGTTTCTTAAAGTTTGGGGCTGCGATGCTTATGTGAAGAAACTTCAACCAGATAAGCTCGAACCCAAATCGAATGTGTCTTCATAGGATACCCAAAGGAGACTGTTGGGTACACCTTCTATCACAGATCTGAAGGCAAGATTTTCGTTGCTAAATTCGGATCCTTTCTAGAGAAGGAGTTTCTCTCGAAAGAAGTGAGTGGGAGGAAAGTAGAACTTGATGAGATAAGCTGTATCTGCTCCCTTATTGGAAGGTAGTTCATCACAAAAGCGGTTCTGTGACAACTACACCAATTAGTGAGGAAACTAATGATGTTGATCATGAAACTTGAGATCAAGTTACTCTTGAACCGTGGGTCAACCAGAGTAAAATCGCACGAGTGATGCGGTAATCCTATTACGGAAGTCATGTTACTTGACCATGGCGAACCTACAAACTATGAAGAAGCGATGGTGAGCCCAGATTCATGAAATGGCTGGAAGCCATGAAATCTGAGATGGGATCCATGTATGAGAACAAAGTATGGACTTTGGTTGACTTGCCGATGATCGGCAAGCCATTGAGAATAAATGGATCTTTAAGAAGAAGGCGGCGCCGATGGTAATGTAGCGTCTATAAAGCTCGACTTGTTGCAAAAGGTTTTCGACAAGTTCAAGGGGTTGACTACGATGAGACTTTCTCACCCGTGGCGATGCTTAAGTCTGTCGAATCATGTTAGCAATTGCGCATTTTATGATTATGAAATTTGGCAAATGGATGTAAAACTGCATTCTTGAATGGATTTCTAGAAGAAGAGTTGTATATGATGCAACGAGAAGGTTTTGTTGATCAAAGGGTGCTAACAAAGTGTGCAAGCTCAGCGATCAATTTATGGTGCAGTGCAAGCCTCTCGGAGTTGGAATAAGCGCTTTGATAGTGTGATCAAAGCATATGGTTTATCTGAGACTTTTGGGAAGCTTTGTATTTACAAGAAAGTGAGTGGGAGCTCTGTAGCATTTCGATATTATATGTGGACGACATATTATTGATTGGAAATGATATAGAATTCTGGATAGCATAAAGGATACTTGAATAAAAGTTTTTCAATGAAAGACCTCGGTGAAGCTGCTTACATATTGGGCATCAAGATCTATAGAGATAGATCAAGGCAGCTTAATTGGACTTTCACAAAGCACATACCTTGATAAAGTTTTGAAGAAGTTCAAAATGGATCGAGCAAAGAAAGGTTTTTACCTGTATTACAAGGTGTAAGATTGAGTCGGACTCAATGCCCGACCACAATGAGAAGATAGAGAGAAAATGAAAGATGTTCCTATGCTTCAGCCATAGGCTCTATCATGTATGCAATCTTGTGTACCAGACACGGCGTATGCTTAGCGATAAGCTTGGCGGGAAGGTACCAAAGTAATCGAGGTGGATCCTTTGGACAGCGGTCAAGAACATCTGAAATACGAAAAGGACTAAGGATATGTTTCTCGTATATGGAGGTGACAAAGAGCTAGTCGTAAATGGTTACGTCGATGCAAGCTTTGACACGATCCGGACGATTCTAAATCGCAAACCGGATCGTGTTTTTATTAAGCGGTGGGGCTGTCGGTTGGTGCAGTTCTAAACAAAGCGTCGTGGCGGGATCTACATGTGAAGCGGAGTACATAGCTGCTTGAAGCAGCAAATGAAGAATGCGGATGAAAGAGTTCATTTCCGATCTAGGTGTCATACCTAGTGCATCGGGACCAATGAAGATCTTCGTGACAATCTTGGTGCAATTGCCTTGGCAAAGGAATCCAGATTTCACAAGAGGACCAAGCATATCAAAAGGCGCTTCAATTCCATTCGGGACCAAGTCCAAGTGGGAGACATAGAGATTTGCAAAATACATACGGATCTGAATGTTGCAGACCCGTTGACTAAGCCTCTTCCACGAGCAAAACATGATCAGCACCAAGACTCCATGGGTGTTAGAATCATTCTTGTGTAATCTAGATTATTGACTCTAGTGCAAGTGGGAGGCTGAAGGAAATATGCCCTAGAGGCAATAATAAAGTTATTATTTATTTCCTTATATCATGATAAATGTTTATTATTCATGCTAGAATTGTATTAACGAAAACATAATACATGTGTGAATACATAGACAAGCAGATAGTCACTAGTATGCCTCTACTAGACTAGCTCATTAATCAAAGATGGTTGTGTTTCCTAACCATAGACATGTGTTGTCATTTGATTAATGGGATCACCTCATTAGGAGAATGATGTGATTGACATGACCCATTCCGTTAGCTTAGCACTTGATCGTTTAGTATATTGCTATTGCTTTCTTCATGACCTATACATGTTCCTGTAACTATGAGATTATGCAACTCCGTTTACGGAGGAACACTTTGGTACTACCAAGCGTCTGGCGTAAGCTGGGTGATTATAAAGGAGTACTACAGGTGTCTCCAAAGGTACTTGTTGGGTTGGCGTATTTGAGATTAGGTTTTGTCACTCCGATTGTCGGAGAGGTATCTCTGGGCCTTCTCGGTAATACACATCACATAAGCCTTGCAAGCATTACAACTAATGAGTTAGTTGTGAGATGATGTATTACGGAGCGAGTAAAGAGACTTACCGTGCGAGATTGAACTAGGTATTGGATACCGACGATCGAATCTCGGGTAAGTAACTATACCGATGACAAAGGAACAACGTATATCGTTATGCGGTTTGACCGATAAAGATCTTAAGTAGAATATGTAGGAACCAATATGGGCATCCAGGTTCCGCTATTGGTTATTGACCGAGAATAGTTCTAGGTCATGTCTACATAGTTCTCGAACCCGTAGGGTCCTTGCGCTTAACGTTTCGATGTGAGTTCATTATGAGTTTATAAGTTTGATGTACGAAGGTTGTTGAGTCCGGATGTGATCACGGACATGACGAGGAGTCTCGAAATGGTCGAGACATAAAGATTGATATATTGGAAGCCTATGTTTGGACTTGGAAGGTTCGGATGAAAGCAGAAGTGCGGAACAGGGGTTACGGAACCCCGAAGTCAATGGGCCTTGATGGGCCATAGGGAGAAGAGGAAGGGCGGCCGGGGGGCGCGCGCCCCTCCCCTCTAGTCCGAATAGGACAAGGAAAGGGGCGGCCCCCTTCCCTCTTCCCTCCTCCAATCCTAATCCAACTAGGAAGGGGGGAGTCCTACTCCGGTGGGAGTAGGACTCCTCAGCGCCGCCGCTGGGCTGGCCGCCCCCCCTTGCTCCTTTATATCTGAGGCGGGGGCACCCAGAACACACAAGTTGATCTACGGATCGTTCCTTAGCGTGTCGGTGCCCCCTCCACCATATTCCACCGGTCATATCGTCGCGGAGCTTAAGCGAAGCCTGCGCGGAGAAGTCATATCGTCGCGGAGCTTAAGCGAAGCCCTGCGTCGGTGGAGCATCATCATCGTCACCACACCGTCGTCTTGTGGAACTCATCCCGACACTTTCTTTGGATCGGTCGGGGATCGTCATCGAGTGAGCGTGTGCAAAACTTCGGAGGTGCCGTCGTTCGGTGCTTGGATCGGTCGGATCGTGAAGGCGTCGACTACATCAACAGCGTTGTTATAGCGCTTCGCTTTCGGTCTCACAGTGCGTGGACGGATACTCTCCCTCTCGTTGCTATGCCATCACCATGGTCTTGCGTGTGCGTGGAAATTTTTGAAATTACTCGTTCCCCAACATTTATGACCTTAATGACACTTTATGTAGGCGTTATCGATGAACGCTTAGCTTTAACGCACCTTAAACCCTCTACTCGTGGGGTGGTGGGGTCTGGCGCACTCTATATAAGCCACCCCCCTCCACGGTAGAAGGGTTCGCACCCCTATAACACATACGCATATAATCCGGTCGACCGCCTCAGGGCTCCGGGGCGTGGGGCTATTACTTCCTCAGAAGGGCTGAACTCGTAAATCCCTTGCGTATACAACTACTCCATAGCTAGGATCTTGCCTCTCCATACCTACCCCCCATTCTACTGTCAGACTTAGAACCACGACACCGAGTACTCAGGGTCGTCGGCCGTGGGCGTCGGCATTGGCATTTCATCGAGCGACTTGCGGCGCCCCACCATGTTGTTCATGGCTGCTTCCTTTTAGTCTCGTCGGACGGTGGCGGCAGCAATTGTATTCCCAACAGCGTTGAGGTCAATGACGCCCGTGGGAGTGACCGGAGCGACCATGCTGCAATCCGACGAGGTGGAGAACCGTGTCTGTCCATGGTCGTGGAGGGGCGGCGCACGATGCGTCTCGAGCGTGATGGACGAGCTCAGGGAACGATGCTGCGGAGGACGAGCAGTCGACGAGCCTGTGCTAGCCGTGGCCATGGCAGCGACTGAGAGGATCACCCACAAAGATCGGTACAACCCTAACATGAAAAGAGCATGCGGACACATATCGACATTAAACAGTCTGTTTTGTCCGTTTATCCCTAAACAAACACGACTGGACCATTTAAAATCGCGCGTTTGAGTTGGCCTCACAGCCCCGAGCTGCCCGTTGGACAAACTACGGAGGGATCCGTGCGCCCACGAGCTGCCCCAGCTCCCACGCCGGTGTGTGTCGATATGCAAGTGGGCGTACGTGTGGCCCGCCAGTGGCGCACTGACACGAATAAGACGGCAGTGTAATCAAGGGTCAGACCTGCCTCGAGAAGGCGTAGGGGTCAAGTTAGCAAATCTGCGAACGTAGGGGCCAAGGGAGCCTGATCTTATAATAAAACTTTAATTAAAAAAAAAAGCTCCATATGGAGCTTCGCTCACCCCCGTATGAATCTCTGGCTCTTTGCTACTGGCTTCTGTGTGTGGCGCTAGGAAATCCCAAAGCTGAAAAAAAAAACGCATTTCGTTCTCTTTTGTATTATGGCCGAAGAATAAAATACAACCTGTGTTTGGTATTAATTCGCATAATCTTGGTTTTTTGTTATTTTTTTGTGCGAGGGTGTATTTTGTTAGATTTAATCTAAGCTAAAACCCGGAGATAGCACAAAATCAACCCTCATCCAAGTAAGTCCTTCACCTTGAGCAATGAGGAGTTTGTGGAGTTTTTTTTTCCAATAAGACTGTGTGAAGAATTTGATAGCATTTGACTGTGTGAAGAATTGGATAGAATTCGTACGTCGGGTTATGTGGTTATCTACAATGTATAACTAGGATTTTCATGTAAAAAGATCATGAAGAATGGGTCCGTGCCTACAATTTACCCAAAACATCTGCTCAGTTTTATCACTAAAACTTAATGATTGTCGCTGATAGAAAAAACTTAATGACCGTAGTTATATTTATTGGAGTTCTCTCCAAAGAAAAAGACAAAACCTGCATATGCACAATTACACCACCAATGAAACCACAATAGCTGCATGTAGTAGAAAAAAAAACCCACATTACTAGGGGTCATCCATCACCACAAGAGCTCGCTCGAACGACTGAAAACACGAATATCACCTCCCACACGCATTAACCGAGTTCTCGCTTGAATTGATCGCTCCCATTTTCGCGATGCCACACCACCCCTGGCGGGACATCGCTTTGCATCCTAGCTGCCACCATTCTATGCCTTAAGCATCACACCGAGCACGCTCGTATTTCTGTTCTTGCTGCATTTCTCAAAGGTCTTGGAATGAAGCAATCTGGCGTGAGGCGGTTAGAATTTTTCCTATTAATAAAAATAACCAAAAAAGGGTTAACTTTTAATGCCTTAAAAATGTTGTTTGAGTGTTATACTCCCTCCGTTCCTAAATAGTTGTCTTTCTTGAGATTTCAACAAGTGACTACATACGGAGCAAAATGAATGAATCTACATTCTAAAACATGTCTATATACATTCGTATGTTGTAGTCCATTTGAGATAGTTAGAAAGACAATTATTTGGGAACGGAGGGAATATTTTACATTATCCGTTGAAGACGCTATTAACATTGCATCTGATTTCTCTTCTTGGCTTATTGCTGCGAGTAGACAGGCAGTCAGGTAGAATGCAATCCCCGTTGTGCTACAGATACCTCAAACCCACGCGCCACCGTCCATTCCCAATCGGACGGCTCAAATCGAACACGTAACCTCACACACCCTTATATTACCTTCCGCCTGTGACCCCCCTTCGCCCACACGCCCGACTCGTGCTCGCCACGGCCGCATTACCCCCCAATCCCCCTCTATTGACCTCAAGGTGTTCGACCGCGCGCGCCGCCATGGCCTCCATCTCCGCCGCCGCCAAGGCCACCTCCGCCGCCTTCGCGCACAAGGTTCCCTTCTTCTCCCCTCCCCTCCCCTCGCCCCCCTCAAGCTTCTCGCTCCGCTGACCCCTCCGTCCCTCTCCCCTTCCTGCCGCAGAAGGAGCTCGCCGCGGCGGCGCCGCAGCAGCAGCGCTTGAGCGCGGGAGCCAGTAGCCGGCGCGCGCGGGCCGGGCGCGTCCGCGCGGTCGCGACGCCGACCCGCGCGCCGCGCTCCCCCGCGTCCACCGGCTCGGTGAAGAGCCCCATGACGACGACGGAGAAGATCCTGGCGCGGGCGTCGGAGCGCGCGAGCCTGGAGCCCGGGGAGAACGTGTGGGTGGACGTGGACGTGCTCATGACGCACGATGTCTGCGGCCCCGGCACCATCGGGATCTTCAAGCAGGAGTTCGGGGAGGACGCCAAGGTGTGGGACCGCGAGAAGGTCGTCATCATCCCCGACCACTACATCTTCACCAGCGACGAGCGGGCCAACCGGAACGTCGACATCCTCAGGGACTTCTGCGAGGAGCAGAAGATTAAGTACTTTTACGACATCAAGGACCTCAGCGATTTCAGAGTATACCCCTTGCTGATTCATTCCATTTATAAGCTTCCTGATTGAGGCTCATGCAAGTAAAAGCAAGATTTGTGTGCTTAAAAAAGCTTTGAACTCTTGGGCTGTAGGCAAATCCAGACTACAAAGGTGTTTGCCACATTGCGCTCGCCCAAGAAGGTCACTGCCGACCAGGCGAGGTATCTTTTTACGAACTACACCAAGTACTGGAAAAGCTTGTGATTTTGCTGTACATGCTTAACCTGGTTCATGTTAATGTGTAGGTTCTACTTGGTACTGATTCTCATACCTGCAATGCTGGAGCCTTTGGTCAGTTTGCAACTGGAATCGGAAACACTGATGCAGGTTTTGTGATGGGAACTGGGAAGGCTCTTCTCAAGGTATGCAAGCATGTTAAATTACTTCCGGATCGAATTTGAAAATAGTCTTGCCATGAAAACAGATGGGACATATCTTTTTCAGTCTGAGCAACCTTTGGTTCTGTATCTCAGTGATGTGTCAGGGTTTCTTCATTTGTTTCTCACCTTCTGTACATTTTTATATTATATTGTACTAAACTACAGTTTATTGCACGAATATGGAAAATTAAGATGTGCATTTGATAGAAGTAACTATAAGTTCCTTTTTGTTGATAAATTATATGCTGGACCATCAAAAAATACTCCATCCAATGCAGAGTTATTAGGTATTTAGGTGTAGTATCCGATTAGCACCATTCAAAGAACAGTTATCGATGTCTTTTCCATTTTTGCATCCTGTATGCTTCTCACATTCTGTTTATTTTTAGTGTGATCGAATATTGGTTTTTGAACATGCTATCTCTTTTCATGTCGTGAAGAAACTTTTCGCTATTTCTTTCCTGCATACAGCGTGTTCCCTATGGAAAAAAATGGTGTTTTGATCTGTTTAATCTTATTTCCAGGTGCCCCCAACCATCAGGTTCGTATTAGATGGAGAAATGCCACCTTATTTACTCGCTAAGGATCTGATTTTACAAGTAAGCCAACAAAATAGTCTCGGTTATGCAATTTTTTTTTTCGTCAGGAGTTTCTCATTGTAACTGAAATGACACCTTGGTCATATCTGTTTACAGATTATTGGTGAGATATCTGTATCTGGTGCAACATACAGATCGATGGAGTTTGTTGGATCAACAATAGAAAGTCTAACTGTACGTTCCGTGTTCATAGCTGGGTTAATCAGTTGTCATTTGATGTAAAATTGAGCTTAGTGTTTTCACACACTTGCTAGATGGAAGAACGAATGACACTGTGCAACATGGTTATCGAAGCTGGTGGAAAGAATGGTGTTGTGCCTGCTGACGAAACTACATTCAAGTACCTTGAGGTATTGAACTACCATCTGAATGTTAATAGTAGGACGAAGGCAGTGTGCTTCCCCCCCTCAAAGTTTGAGATAACCACTGGGGGGGGGGGGGACAATTTACAGCTACTAGCTAACAATATTTTTATATCATGGTAATTGTGAAATCATCTGCCATCCTCTACACTGCAGGGTAAGACATCGGTCGAATATGAGCCTGTCTATAGTGATGCTCAGGCCAGGTGATTACAGTCTCTCCTTGCTCTTCTTGTTCTTGAGATATGTACATCAATCTAGACAGTTTAATTAATACTATATTTCTCACACAAATCATCACTAGTTGACTTCGAACCTAATCAATAGTAAGGTTGTCTCTTTTGCATTTTATGGACGAAAAGGTTGGTCCAAAGTCAAGATGAACTAAGTTTCCAGTAAACAATGCCGTTGATTGCAACCAAAGTCTGCATATTAATTAATTATACAGAGGGTAGGGGTGTTGAAATACTCTGTTCAGGGCACTTGCAATAAATTTAAATAACTGGTTCTTCACTACTTTCTTCAGCTGATCAAAATAATGTGGAACCCGTTAGGCTTGGACATAATTGGCTTACCTGTAGTGCTTCTCAGTAGGCGACGTCCTTTGGGAAATTTAGAATGTCCTTGTGCAGTTATAAGTTATCCTTCCTGTGTGGCACATAGCCATACAAGCTGACATTCACAAAATATTGCCCATATTTTCTGATGTCTTGCGGCCGAGAATTTGAATGCTGTTGTCGCGTTTGTGTTTTTTCCTTCTAGATTCGTCATCAAATGGTCTTTGTGTCATGTTATGAATGGTGTTATGGCATATTTGGCATATGTGCAAGCTTTTGATGCCTGTTGTTCTAATATTGATTGACTTTTTTTTTTCAGATTTTACAGTGACTACCGGTTTGACGTATCTAAATTAGAGCCAGTAGTTGCAAAGGTTTGTTAACTATTCCACTCTTTTGCATTCTCTGTATTGTTTTTGTTAGTTCTCTTCTATAATGATGTAATCTCCATGAATGTGCAGCCACATTCCCCTGACAACCGTGCTCTAGCAAGAGAATGCAAAGATGTCAAGATTGACCGAGTCTATATTGGTTCTTGCACTGGTGGTAAGACCGAGGACTTTATTGCTGCTGCAAAGGTGTTCTTAGCTTCGGTAAGAAGCTTCAAACCATCTTGTAGCTTGGCGATATATAGTCAGGATTATGTTTTCTTTTTATACATTTTAGCATACAGAGGTTCGGCTATGTATTCTGAAACTTGCAGAGTACGATTATTCCAATGGTTTTCTACTTGTTTGTTTCTTATAAGTTGTGTATGTTGTCTTCCCTCTCTATACTATGAACTCAACAGAGTAGTTATTAAAATAGGAAGTATTGTAGGTTTTCTATTAGGCCTGGCAGTGGGCTACATAAGCTTAGCACCGCAAGCTTATCCTGCAGTGCTAATGAATAGGCTAGTATTACTATCAGGACAGGTTCAGTATGCAATTAATTCGATTGGATCTAGTTTTAGGACTAACTGCTATTGTTTGGGTTAAGGGCCGCACATATTGTTAAGCTAAAAAAAAGGGACACGCATATTGTTTTCTTTTACTGAAAGAGCCTAATGTGGGCCAGATTTGGGTTCAGCTAATTGGTCCCGCATATTGGACAACCATCAATGCACAAAGGGCATTAGTGGTTTCATATAGTTATGTTTAGATTATGGAGAACTTTGAAGGCTGTATGGGTTGGCATGTTCTGGCGTAAATGTACAAGGATCAAATTAAGTTGCGCTTTGGTTGAACTTTAGTATGATTGAGTTGTGACCAAGGACCATTTATAGAGTAAAGTAATGTCATTGTTTGGATCATTATTAGAATTTAGGCATCTGCCTCACCGTAAGAATTCCAACTTGACTGACCGTATGACTGAGCGACATAAAGTATTATGATTGCTAACTTATTTATCAGTATGCAAAGCATCTTGGCCTATCCTATTGCTGTAGTTCTTTGTGCTCGATCCTAGATATGCATCTGTGACATATTGCAGTAACTAAATCACAAATCCATGATTACTGGACTTACTACAAATTGTTTCCTTAATACAGGGCAAGAAGGTTAAGGTTCCTACTTTTCTCGTCCCTGCGACGCAGAAGGTGAATTTGTGATAAAATTATACAAATTCAGTCATCTTCCTGTTCGTATTTCTAAAAAGAATGTTAAATCTTGCAGGTGTGGATGGACGTATATAGTCTCCCCGTACCAGGATCTGGTGGCAGAACTTGCTCCCAAATATTTGAAGAGGCTGGTTGTGATACACCAGCTAGCCCTAACTGTGGTGCTTGTTTGGGTGGTCCTCGCGATACATATGCACGAATGAATGAACCTACGGCAAGTATCTTCGAATATTTCCAAATATAGTTCTGTACAATAGGCATGCCACTTAATATAAATGTAGAAGGGGGACTTCTGTGTTAATTTTCTAGATAAGACATTTGACCTCGAATACTGATAAATGTCTGCTGTCCTAAAAAACAACATCCCCGAACTGTCATATCCCCACATTGTTGGCTAGCTGTAGCTGGCTCCTGACTGCCATCTCTCCTAGGGTTTCAGTTACGGTATAAAATTGCTAGTCGAAGCCACCAGTTTGCTCTAGGCTGCTGTTCTCAAGCATAGTGAACAAAGAATTGTAAACAAAATGCTCCCTCATTAGTTTTGATCCCCTACTTAGCAGCAGGCCTTACTACCACATCCCTCTGATTGGGAACGCACTTACTTGCATGAGATATCACATGTTAGATGTTCATGAAACCTACAATTGCAAATGCTGTAGAATACCCTTTTCATGTATTAGGGTAGAAAGCCTTCTTGGTGTGTTAAGAGAAATGTCAAGCGTGCTGCCATTCGGCTTTGTTGACAGATTGTTTTTTTTTTTTTGGTGATCTCAAAGTCATGTATTTGGATGCAGGTCTGTGTATCAACGACGAACAGGAACTTCCCGGGCAGGATGGGCCACAAGGAAGGGCAGATCTACCTGGCTTCTCCCTTCACCGCAGCGGCCTCGGCATTGACGGGTTATGTCACGGACCCCAGGGACTTCCTGTCATAGAGATCTTGAAAACAATGAATTTGTGTTGCGGACCGTCCTGTACTGTACTTTTTATTCGTGTTTGAAACTGTAGTTTAGATGTGTCATCTGTGCGTCCGGCTGAGAAATAAGTTACTCAACGAGTAGCAGTTGTAACTGAGAAAGGTTTTGTTGTATGCTTTTTCACTGGCATTACTGAGTGTGCTATCAGGAACAAACATAACTGTTATACGTCCACACAAAGGAGCCAAAGGCAATTACCGCACACAAAGGACATTATTCCAGAATGATACTGTATCTTAGTACCCATTTCATACGGTTGGACATGTGCTTCACCATCTTGATGTCTCCATTGATTTTGCTGGTAGCCTGGTAAATACCATCTTGCTGGATCAGAGCCGCCGGTGAGGTCGATGGTGCAGAGAGGGCCGTTAAATGTTGATGTACTTGAAGCTGAACGATAGTCTGTTTCCACCGCACCAGGGCATGCCCGGCTTTCCCGACAGACGGCAGCGCCGATTCGCTTTCCTTGTGTCGGTGTACAAAAGTAGGGGCTCTCCTTTTAACCCCTTTACTTGTGCTGTTGTGCACAGGCAGTCAGAGCCATCCGCCACGACCACACATAACAAGGTAGGAAAGGGAAGCCGGAGAGAAGTCGGAGAGAAGCCGAAGGCATAAGACAAATAAAGCAACGACAAGGACCAAGGCCACAAGGATCGGATGGGCGAAGCAGGTTTCTCCGGCAAGACCCTTGCCGGGCAGCTCGCCCCCATTGCCAATGAAAGCGAGCCACCCTTGAGCCCACCTGCGCCGACAAAGGCATTGGGACAGGGCTCGGGAGGCACCTCCGTGGTGGAATGCAAATCTTTGTGAAGACAGAGAATAGTAAAGACCAAATGAGGATAGGAAGGCAACCATCCTCACCGAAGAAACCCACAAGACCCCCGGCAAGATCCTTGCGAGGGGCGCTTCTGCAGCCACGCAGCAAGACCCTTGCCGGGCCACAACAAGGCCCTCGCCCGGCCAGGCCGGCGGGCCACTGCTAGGCCCACACCACCAAGTCTCCGCCGCCGTTCACATGCAATTGCCGACCCAACCAGTGGCGGGGCACTGCGTGGCAACATGCAACCCTTCGTGGAGGCTCCACCACGTGCCACCTCATTTGCTGCACGCCTACATGCCTTTGCATGCATCGGTGGCCAAGCGCGTGTCAAAGCAAGGAGGGCGACGGTGATGGGGCGGGCCTCGCTCCGTCCCGATAAAGCGAAGGAGACCTAAGCCTCGCATTAAATGCGCTTTGTCGTGTAACACCAGCGATAAGCTCACTGGCAGTAGCACTTTCCACCTCCTGTGTGCCATTGTGGCAGCCCTTTCGCCTATAAAGGAGGCCCATGGCGCCTTGGAGAGGATTCGCTCTTTTGAACCCAGCAGCACTTAGAGCTAGTTCAAGAGCTCGAAACACTAAATACAGCCACCAAAGCAGGATCGTGGGTTTCACGCATCTTTGCGGCCCGAACACAGGTAAATCCCTTTGTGTTGTCTCGCTAGTCGGCTCTTCTCACGATCCCCGCCCATAACCGTAGAAGGATTTGGTGATCCCATAGGTGTCGTTTCCACCGACATCTTTGGTGCGCCAGTAGGGGCGCAATTGTGAAATCAGGTCTAGCGATCGACCTAGCCGTTCTTCATCGCCATGACTCTGCGGAGGCGGCCAAGAAGGCGGCGCTGCCCGTTAGTGCGAAGGGCGCCGAGGCGATGACAAGAGAGCTAAGTCATGCTGAATTTTAAGTTTTCTCCTTAATATAAGGTTATTATCCTCGACGGTTCGACCTATATACGGAGAACACATGCGAGAGGGCCCTCTGCGATCGGCAACGCCCTTGTTCTATTCGAGTCCGCTCAACAGTTCAAGCGGCGCGTCGAGAGCGGCGGTAGCCTTCGCCATCGCTAGCGCCCTCGGTTCGACTCGAGTCAAACTCGACAGTCGGCGACAGCGCCGAGGTGTTAAGGTGCTTTGCCCGCAACAAGCACACCGGCGAGCTAATGAGGATCCGTCCTCAAAGCGCCGCCACTGGGTTTCGTGCGGCAAGCTTACCCGATTGGCGTGGGCGAACATATAAAGGAAAATCGAGCAGGAAAATAACATGCATAGTTTCAGGGAGCGCTGCGAGTTATATTACACAAATTGCTGCGGTTCTAACTAAAGATAGCATTGTCTTGGTCATGAACCTGCAGCGGCGACGGAGAACGGGTGCCTAGTCCCGACGCTGGCCCTCCACCCTCTTGATTTTGTCGATCGGTGAGGATGGGCTGGATACGCTCGTTGGCGCCGCAATGTCGGCGTCCTCCGGCAAGCTCTTGACCTGACTCGAAATCGAGGTCAGGTGCCGGTCGCGTGATCTTGATGAGTACCGGTCATGATCCCCGGCGAGTATCCGGATTCCTCGGCGAAGCCGCCCGGTTGGAGTGAAGCCGCTTCAGGGCGCCGACGACCTTCTCAAAGTATGAGGTCAGGTTGGCGTTGGGGCTCAGGCTCGCTTCCGGGGCGTACCTCATCTCCGGCATCCCTATAGTGGCCAGCTGATCGGCGGCCGAGTTTGCGATGACGGCAAGGCGCTCGAGCCAACGTTTCTCGCCCGCCTCGTGGTCCTTGAGGTTGGCGGTCTCGTTCATCAGCAGCTGCCTCTCCGCCTCCAGCTCCTTGGTCAGGATCCCCTCCCGGGTTCTGGCCTCCGACGGCATCTCCTCGAGCTCTCCCAGCTTCAGCTTGAGATCGTTGATGGAGGTGTTGGCTTCATAGAGTTCTCCAGCCTTGCTGATGACCTCGCCCTGCGCCCGTCAGAGCGTTGTTGAGCGTATCTTTCTCCTGGGCCAGCTTCAGAGCTTGCCCCTCCAGTTCCTTCACCCTGTCAGCGTAGGCCTGAGCCTGTGCGTTGAGTGCTTCCTGATGCCTTCGCTCCAGCTCTTGGGTCCGCTTCAGGACGAGCTTGCCCACCTCTTCGTCCTTGCCGCGGAGCGTGGCAGCAAGCCTCTCCTCGCGCACGACAAGGTCCTCTTCCTGGGTCTTCAATGCGGCCTCGTGCTGGATCCGAACGGCTTCGGCCTCGTCGGCCAACTTCTTCGCCGTCTCCTGGGCCTTCTCGACGTCGGCCAGCTTCAGGGTGAGCTCCACCTCACGGTTGGTCAGCTCGCCCCGGGCGGCCTTCAGTTCGTCCTGGGCCTGGCGGAACCAGTCTTGCGCCTCAGTGACACGCTCTCCAAAGTCCGCCTCCGCCTTCTCCACCAACGCCGTCCTGGACTTGACCTTGTCGAGGCGGGCGCGGTGAAGCGCTGGCTTCCGAAGGCTGGCGCCCATGTCTGGAGCAGCCGCTCCTCCAGGAGCCAGCACCACCGACGCCCGGCTCATTGGCGACCTCGAGCCCGGCGGCGGCAAGCGCCTCCTCGAAAACCTCCTCCTCAAAGGAGCCACAGTGCTCGGCGCCCGGAGATGGGCGAAGAGGTCGTCGTGACCCTCGGTACTGTCGGAGTGAGGCAGCGGAGGAGGAGGGCAGATTGTGAACGCCACCTCCTCAGCAGTGGCCTTGCCGGCTTCCCCGGCAGGCCCCTTTCCGGGCTCTTCAGCGGGCCCCTTGCCGGGCTCTTCGGCGGGCCCCTTGGTGACATCCTCGGTGGCACCCCTGGCGCTCTCCTCGGCAGCAATCCTCTCTGCCTCCGCCGCGGCATCCGCGGTGACGTCCCTGATGGTGGTGTCGACGTCCTCTGAGGAGGGGTCTGGACGCCAAGAAGGAGACAGGGCGGAGTCAAGATCGAAAGCCAGTAAGGAAAAGAGGAAAGAAAGAATGCGAGCAAAAGTGGAAAGCGAGGGGCTTACCCGTGCGGGGCCGTGAGGTGGAAGTCCCTCCTCCGCCAAAGTCTGGCATCGAGGCGAAGCCACCGACGCCCGTGTTCTCCCCCTCCTCCTCCGTGTGCATGGCCTCGGCGCTTGGTGCCCTTGCCGGGGACGCCCCTCGGGGCGGCGTGGTCGACGGGGGCGACACAATGGGAGAAGCCCCCTGTGGCTCCCCTTGCTGTTGCTCCCATCCTACATCGACGACAGGGTCAGTACCAAAGCGTCGTGCATTGCGCACATTGACAAGGGATGGGTGATGGACTTACGCTGGGGGCTGGGCTGGGGGCTGCTGTCCGGACTGCTCAACACCACCAGTGGCATACTAGAGGAGCTTGCTGGGGGCTGGCCACTCGCCGAAATCCTGGCCCTCTTTATCCTCTGGGCCAGCGTCTCCACATCCCTGCAAGATGAAGACAAGTAAGCAATGCCGTCAGGGAAAGTGTGAGGAATGGGGGAAGGAGGCGGAAGCTTACTCTTCATTCTCTTCCTCCTCCTCTGTTGCTTTCCTTTTCCTCTCCGGCTGAGAGGTCGGGGTCTCTCCGGTGAGAGGCCCAAGTCAAACATAATCCCCGCACTAATGTTTGCGCGAGGGAGGCGATGGCGTCCGAGCATGCTTGGACGAAGAAGCAGTAGTTGTCTTCTTCTTCACCGCCGCCTTCACCAGCTTCCTCGCCGCCGCGGCCCTTGTTTGACGCACGAGTTCTTCCGGGGCTGGCGGAGGCTGCACGGCCCTGCCGGGCCGGACCGGATCACCGGAGCCGGCCCGCCGCAGGACTCACCCTCTTCCCATGGCCAAAGGGTCAATAGCCCCGGCCTCCCCCTCCGATGACTCGTCGGCCGCGTCCTCAACCAGAGGGGCCTCGGTGCCGGCGCTGCTGGTCCCCCCAGCGGTTGCCGCCCACTGGGCAAACTCCTCCTCCACGGCCGTCGCGACCCTATCCCCCACGCCACCGGCGCGCGGCTTCCTCGGCGAAGCCGCCTACGCCGCTCTGCGGCGATGTAGTCCAACTCCACTGGTGGTGTCACGGACGAGCAGCCGCTCGGCGTCGGCGATGCGTACCCTCGTGCAGGGTATCGAATAACTGCTGCACCTGGATGCCCTCCGGCTCGACCCAGCTCGAGTCGGGGCCGTGCGCGTTGCAATCCGGCATCATGGCGATGATGTCGGTCCGACGCGAATTGTTACATAGTAGGACTATTCCCCCCGGCAACTTGAACAAGGGCCCCTTGAAGACCTTGCCGGCCTTCGCAGCGGCCCTCGCAGCCTTGCCGGTCCGCTCGACCTCACCGTCGTGGCCCACATCGAGCTGGAAGAGTCACTGGCAGAGATGAGCATGCCGCATCACTGTGAAATTGTGGTCGAGGCCAGGGCGAAGCCGCATGATGTCAGCAGGGTTGTTGAAGAGCCAAGCCGACCTCCCCTTGTTATGTAGTGGAGCAATCCGGCGGCGGACGAAGTCCGCCCCGATCATTTCGAGGGTGAGCCCGGCTTCGGTGAGCCGAAGAATCCTGGTGGTGGAGACAGTGAGCCTCTTGTCGTCAGCATCAACGTCACTCCAATCACCTCTACGGACCGGCGGCACCCGGCGAACCTCGCAGAACGCCGGCGGGTCCTTCTCTTCAATCCAACACCACCGGCTCCGCCACTCTTCCCACCTCTCCTTCATGGCGCCCTCCGGATACGCTCCCTTGGTGTCGGTGGGAAACGACACCTGTGGGATCACTGGAATCCCTCTTACGGTTGCGGGGTGAGGGGATCATGAGAAGAGCGGGACTAGGAGACAACACAAAGGGGGTTTACCCAGGTTCAGGCCGCAAAGATGCGTAAAACCCTACGATCCTGCTTTGGTTGCTATATTTAGTGTTCTTGAGCTCTTGAACTAGCGCTAGGTGCTGCTGGGTTCAAAAGAGCCGAATCCCTCTCCAGTGCGCCATGGGCCTCCTTTTATAGGCGAAAGGAGCTGCCACAGTGGCACACGGGAGGTGGAAAGTGCTACAGCGTTGTGAGCTTATCGCTGGTGTTACACGACAAAGCGCATTTAATGCGAGGCTTAGGTGTCCCTTCGCTTTATCGGGACGGGAGCGAGGCCCGTCCTATCCGTCGCCGCTACTCCTTGCTTCGACACGCGCCTTGGCCAGCGATGCAGGTGCCTGCCCAGCTGGTTGGGTCGGCAGCTGTATGTGAACGGCGGCGGAGACTTGGTTGGTGTGGTCCTGGCAGTGGCCCTGCTGGCGCGGTTGGCGAGGGCCTTGCTGGGTGGCCCGGCTAGGGTCTTGCCGTGGCGCGCAGGCGTCCCCGGCAAGGATCTTGCCGGGGGTCTTGTGGGTTTCTTCGGTGAGGATGGTTGCCTTCCTATCCTCATTTGGTCTTGACTGTTCTCTGTCTTCACAAAGATCTGCATGCCACCACGGAGGTGCCTCTCGAGCCATGTCCCAATGCGTTTGTCGAGCGTTGGTGGGCTCAAGGGTGGCTTGCTCGGCTGGCGTGGGCGAGCTGCCCCGACAAGGGTCCTTGCCGGGGAAACCTGCTTCGCCCATCTGATCCTTGTGGCCTTGGTCCTTGTCGTTGCTTTATTTGTCTTACCTTCGGCTTCTCTCCGGCTTCCCTTTCCTACCCTGTTATGTGTGGTCGTGGCGGGTGGCTCTGACTGCCCGTGCACAAGTAAAGGGGTCAAAAGGAGAGCCCCTACTTTCGTACACCGGCAGGAGCCCGGGCCTGGGCCATACATTAGCGTGACATGTTGTTGGGCCAGGCCCAGAACGTTGCGCGGGTAGTTTGGGCAGATTTTACTGCGGTAACTGCTCCGTCCGCTGCGCTTCTCCATGGCCCGTGTTGAACGCGCGACATGGGGGTCGTGCGCGCGCGCGTGACGGAAGCATGCTGGTGTCACCTCGGGGCGGACAGTAAAGAGGCGGCTTGCGTGCCTCTTTGAGACCACAGGGCCGCCTCCCATTTACTGCCCTCGCTTGGGAACCGTCGCTCCACGTGCCCCACTACGGCCGCCTCTTGCGCCACGTTCGCTGCATGCATAACGCAGGGTGAATGACAGGCGCGCGGGACGTGGGAAGTCGTGCGCGTGCGTGGGCTGATTCCCACGCGCCTTCAATGGAGCAGGGAGGGCGGTCGACGGCCCCGCTCGCTGTCACTTCAGCGGGTCGGATTGGCCGAGAGGGGGCGGCCAAGCCTTGCCCCCACCCCTTTATAAAGAGGGGAGCGGGAGGAACGGTGCCTCTCAACCCTCCGCCATCTGCCTCTCTCCATTCCTGTTTCCTCCTTTCTTCTACCATGGCGAGGGGGCGTGGCGACGCTTCATTGGTGGCGGCTAGGGTTTTGGCAAGACAGCGCATCGCTTCTCCCCAAGAGCTCATAGTGGCGGAGCCGGCCGCTAGAGGAAGGGGGAGGGGCGAGGTCGAGGCCGTCGTGGTGCTCGAGGGAGAGGAGGACGGGGCGGCAGGTCAGCTTCACCTCTGCCAGCAGCCCCTCCTCCGATGGAGGGCCACGCCGGGGACAACCCCCGTGAATTCGTCGTCAGGCTGCGCCGGCCACCGCGTCGTCGCCTTTGCCTCCCGACTCCATTCGCGCGGGAGATGGAGCTAGATCCGCCGCAGGCATTGCGGCTGCTTATGAGGGGTTGCGGGAACAACGGCACATGGGTAGATGTCGAGTTCCCTGCCCCTCACGTCATGTATCTTCATCGAGGGTGGAAGACCTTCGCTCACCTCCACAGCTTGACGGATGGGCTCACTCTCCATTTCAAACTAATGGAGGGTGGCCTCCTCTCCGTCAAGATCTTCGGGCACTTCGGGACTCACGTAAGGTGCTGCGTGGAGAGCTCTTCTGATGACGAAGACTCCTCTTCGAGCGAGAGTGACGAGGAGGACAACGACAACGACGACGAGGCTAGCGGGCGGCAGGATGACGGGTCCGACTAGGCGTCGGGCGCCACTCCGGGCGGCACCGGCGACCCCATCATCCGTGTCGCCGGCTCCTTGAACTTCTCAGGGTCGTCTCCTTGGGCGGATGGCGTTGGGAGGCTGCGGAAGAGGAAGAGGGTGGGCGGCAAGGCCGTGAAGTCGGAGTACACGGGCACCGACGCCTTCGTCACGTACTGACGTCCTGCCGCCTCATCTTCGAGTTCTGCCTCCGGCGCCGCCATTACCATCCAGCCCTTGGATGGCCACCAAGATGTTCTCTTGGTGTCTTCGCCACTGTAGCTCGCCTAGGCGCCTTTTGCCCTCCTGCTTTTCTTGTTCCATTTCACGAGGAGAGGGACAAGAAAGGATTCTGAGCATCTTATCTCTTTTAGTTTGTAAGCCTTGGGCCTTAGTAGAATTTAAAGCTTGTAATCCCTTGCTCATGTTTTTCATTTCGTATGAACTGTGCACATGCACGGGATGTTTTTAATGAAAAGGGATGTTTGCGGGATTTTCGTTCGCGGGCGGAACCCACGACAAGGAGTGAATCCTCGTTATCCTTAAGATAAATGTTGTTTTTTTTTTGCCCGGCAACAAGCCTTGCCGTCCCCCCACTTCGCTCGACCTTTCTCACGCCCTTGGCGGAGGCAGGGATGAGGTGGGCTTAGGCTCCTCGTTTCATCCTTGCTGCGCGACTCACGACCCTTTCGGTCCCGGAGGCGAGTCCTAGGGTCCGGAGTGAGGGGAGCACAGTAGCCTAAGGATAAAATGAGGTTTCACATACCTCGGTCCATAACGAAATGCATGATAAGGGATAGAAAACTTATCTGGATCTGCAGCCCCCGGCAACCTTCGCTTGCCGCGGTTGGATCTTTGCTCTTGTAGCCCCCGGCAGTATTGGCTTGCCGGGGCCCGTACGCCGGTCCATCCCCTTTCTCCCAAAGCAGCTCGGCAAGGATATTTATGTGTCCTGTGAACCAAAGAAGATAGAGAAGAACAGAGAGATGCGCACTCGACCTCTAAGCCAGGGGTTAGCCGCCGCTAAGCACTATCAACCCTAACCAAGGACAAGACTCAACCTAGCATGCATGCTATAACTTAGAGCGCCAGCGCTTCGTTTATTTATGCTCAGGGTCTGCGCCTGGCTTTGTACAAAGGGTTACATGCCTTGTCAGCAAGGCTTGTACAAAAGGGTAGCTTGCCGGGAGGCCGGGCAAGCCGCGCCTCATGGGTAAAACTTGCGGAGATGCTCGATGATCCAGGAGTTGCTCACTGGAATGGCATCTTCGGTCTCCAGCCGGACTGCGCCGGGCCTGGTGACTCGTGTTACCCGATAAGGGCCTTCCCACTTCGGCGTCAACTTGTTGGAATTCTTGGCCGACTGAACGTGCCGAAGAACAAGATCGCCTTCCTCAAAGCCCCGGGCATGAACCTTGCGGCTATGGTAGCGGCACAAGGCTTGCTGGTAGCGTGCTGCTCTCACAGCCGCCCGGAGACGATCTTCCTCAAGGAGCGTCGCGTCATCTTGCCGCAATCGCTCTTGCTCAAGCTCATCATAAGCGAGCACTCGAGGTGACCCGTATATGAGTTTCGTGGGGAGAACTGCTTCTGCCCCGTAAACCAGGGCAAAGGGTGTCTGGCCGGTGGCTCGATTTGGCGTCGTTCTGATCGACCAAAGGACCGCCGGCAACTCGTCAATCCAGCGCCTTCCACTCTTGTGCAGCCTGTCGAAAGTCTTCGTTCTTAAGCCTCGCAGGACTTCAGTATTTGCTCTCTCCGCTTGGCCGTTGCTTCGTGGATGTGCCACGGAAACAAAACAGACATTGCTGCCAAGATCCTCAATGTACTGCATGAAGGCATGGCTTGTGAACTGTGTGCCGTTGTCGGTGATGATCCTGTTGGGCACCCCAAAACGGCACACTAGTCCCTTAAAGAACTTGATGGCTGACTGCGCTGTCACCTTCCTCTTTGCTTCCACCTCTGGCCGCCGTGAACTTGTCGATTGCATCGCATAAGTAATCAAAGCCCCGACAAAGACGGGGAAAGGGCCCAATATGTCGAGCCCCTGCACCGAGAAGGGCCGGGAGAGAGGGATAGTTTGAAGGGCTTGAGCTGGTTGATGGAGCTTCTTGAATGGAACCGCACGCTTTACACTTGGTTACTAGTGCCATCGCATCCGGAGGCGGTGGGCCGAAGAAACCTTGCGGAAAGCCTTGCCGGCAAGGGCCCTTGACCCTATGTGGGAGCCACATATGCCTCCATGTATCTCTGCCAACAGCTTTAGTCCTTCCTCCCGGGAGATGCACTTCAATTTCACCCCATTCGGTCTTCTTCTGTACAGTTCGTTATCAACGAATTGGTACAGAGCGGACCGGCGAGCTACTCTTTCCGGCTCTTCCTGCTCCTCAGGAAGCTCTCCTTTCTGAAGGAATCGGACGGTGTGCTGTGCCCATGCCGGAGCCTGCGGCTCGACGACAAGGACCAAAGACATTTCTTCTGCTACGGGAGCGGTCGCCTCCACGGCCATGACCTGAGGTCCTGCCGGAGTCGGTTGCCCCATGACAGGATCGGCATCCACGGCAACATCTTCACCGGCGGCTCCGGGGAGCTCGGTGGGGAAGTACTTGCCGGGGCCTAGCTTCCTCCGCTTGTTCTGCCCGGTCGACGGCTCAACGGATGGCTGAGTTAACAGAAGCACAAAAGTACCTGGGTTCATAGGTAGCTTGAGGGCAGCGCGCTTTGACAGGTAGTCGGCGATGTCGTTCTCCGCCCGAGGGACATGCTCCGCTTGTATACCGTCAAAGCGTTCCTCCAGTTTCCTCACCTCATCTACGTAGGCTTCCATCAACGAGCTTTGATAATCTTTGTTGGTCTGCCTGACGACGAGCTGTGAGTCGCCCCTGACGATGAGCTTTTTAACTCCGAGGTCCGCCGCGATCCTGAGACCGGCAAGCAAACCCTCGTACTCGGCGGTGTTGTTGGTTGACATCTCCCGGGGGAAGTGCATCTGGATGACATACTTGAGGTGCTCCCCGGTGGGTGCGACAAGGAGCACACCAGCATCGGCGCCTTGCAGCGAGAAGGCACCATCAAAGTACATGATCCAGTTGCGGCTCATTTCCTTGCCGGGGAGAGTGGTCTCCTGTACCTCTTCGTCGGGCGTCGAGGTCCATTCTGCAACAAACTCTGCCAAGACTCTGCTCTGAATCGTCGAGGTACTTTCAAACTTTAAACCGAAACTTGACAGCTCCAGGGTCCATTCCACGATCCTCCCCGTTGCATCTGGGTTATGCAGTATCCGTTGCAATGGGAGGCGGGTGACCACAGTGATCTCGTGCGCTTGGAAGTAATGGCGCAGCTTCCTCGAAGCCATAAGGAGGCCGAAGAGCAACTTTTGCACACCTGAGTACCTCGACCTAGCCCCCTGCAAGAGGGAGCCGATGAAGTAAACTGGGTGCTGCACCATTTTCTTCTTTTGCGCTTCTTCACCTGGTCGCGTGGGTCCCTCGTACTGGCGCCAGTCTTGCCGGGACCGAGCCTTGCCGGGGACTCGGTCTTGCCGGGACTGTGCCCTGCTGGGGAGGGTCCCGGCCCGCCAACCATCTACTCTGCCGCTACTGCTGTCTTCTCATCAACCTCTCTCTGCGCCACTAGTGCGGTGCTAACCACCTGATTTGTTGCCGCTAGATAAAGCAGCAACGGTTCTTGTGGTTTGGGCGCAACCAGCACTGGGGTAGAGGAGAGGTATTTCTTCAAATCTTGCAGCGCTGCCTTGGCCTCTGGGGTCCACTCCACCGACCTTGCCTTCTTCAAGATCTTGAAAAAAAGGAAGGGCTCGCTCCGCGGACTTGGAGATGAACCGGCTCATGGCAGCAACGCAGCTAGTGAACCGACGCACGTCCTTGATCCATTTGGGTGCCTCAATCTGCTCGATGGCCTTGATCTTATCTGGGTTTGCTTCGGTCCCACGCTGGGACACAAAGAACCCGAGAAGCTTGTCGGACGGGACGCCGAAGACACGCTTCTCAGGGTTCAATTTGAGGTTGATCTTGTGCAGGTTCCCAAATGTTTCCTCCAGATCTTGTACAAGCGTTGCTTTGTCCTTGGTTTTGACCACTATGTCATCCATATAAGCTTCCATATTTCTATGTAGCTGGGGCTCAAAACCAATTTGGACTGCTCTTGCAAAGGTTGAGCCAGCACTCTTCAACCCGAAAGGCATTCGTAAAAAGCAATACGTACCACATGGGGTGATGAATGCTGTCTTTTCCTCGTCTTCCTTTGTCATGAAGATCTGGTGGTATCCTGAGTAGGCGTCAAGGAACGATAAGAGGTCACACCCAGCCGTGGAGTCAACAATCTGGTCAATGCGCGGTAACAGGAAAGGATCCTTTGGACAGGCCTTATTGATGTCTGTGTAATCAATACATAGCCTCCACTTCCCATTTGCCTTGCGCACTACTACCGGATTGACCAACCACGTCGGATGGAGTACTCCTCTCACTAAACCTGCCGCCTCTAGCTTTCTGATTTCCTCCGTGATTAACTCCTGCCTCTCGAGCTTGCTTCCCGACCTTCGCTTGACGGGCGCGCGATGAGGACAGACAACAAGGTGGTGCTCAATCAGCTCCACAGGAACGCGGGGATGTCAGAGGCTTGCCATGCAAACACATCGACATTCGCCCGCAGGAAGGCGACGAGCTCGCTTTCCTATTTGCCGTCGAGGGTGGAGCTTATAGTAAAAACTCCCCCCGTATCGTCCTCCTTGACGGGCACCTTCTCTGTCTCTGGTGGTGTGGCTCTGAACTTCTTGCTCTTGCCGGCGGAGCCCTCTGCCACGTCCTCAACGGGAGCGCAACACCCCGAAGAGGTGCGTTTGCCGGAGTGGGTGCTAGGGGTCTCGCCGTCCCCCCCCCCCCCCGGGGGCTCCGTCGGCAGGAGCAGGTACCTTAGCGGCAGCTGCTGCAACTGCTTCCCGGTAGATTTGATCGGCGCAGATCAACACATCTTTCTTGTCAGAGGGGACGGCGATGATGTTCATCGGCCCGGGCATCTTCAGCATGTTGTAGGCGTAGTGTGAAGCCGCCATGAACTTGGCCAAGGTTGGGCGGCCAAGGATCCCGTAAGGCAAGGGATCTCGCTACATCAAAACAATCCTCTCCATCCTGTGGTTTAGCTCGCCTCCGAATGTCACGGGCAGCGTGATCTTTCCCTTTGGCTGGCTCCTCCCCGGGTTAACCCCTTGGAACATGCCTGTCTCCTCGAGGTCTCCATCGGGGATCTGCAGCCTTATGACCACAACAGGCGAGATCAATTTTAGGCCGGCCCCACTGTTAACCAACATCTTTGTCACCTTGAGGTTGCGGATTGTTGGTGAAACCAACAATGGCAAACACCCGACCGCAGTAGTGCGGTCGGGGTGGTCCTCGGTGTCGAAGATGATGGGCGTGCTGGTGTTGGGGAACGTAGTAATTTCAAAAATTTCCTACGCACACGCAAGATCATTGTGATGCATAGCAACGAGAGGGGAGAGTGTGTCCATGTACCCTCGTAGACCGAAAGCGGAAGCGTTAGAACAACGCGGTTGATGTAGTCGTACGTCTTCACGGCCTGACCGATCAAGCACCAAAACTACGGCACCTCCGAGTTCTAGTTAGTAGCTCGTTCGTTGTTCCAAAGAACGGAGTTTTAGTCATCTTGCCCAAAAGGCACGGTTCACAAGCATCAAATGATCCATAACCAAGTGATTCCGAAAATCTATCTTTATGGAGTTTCTTCATGCTTTACACCGATATGATCCAAACGGCAGTGTCACAAATAAGTTGCACTATCATTATTAACTTTGCATCTTTTGGCATCAACATTATGAATATGTGTATCACTGTGATGAAGATTCAATAAACCATCAGCATTGGGTGTATGACCATAGAAGGTTTTATTCATGTAAACAGAATAACAATTTATTCTCTATCTTAGATGAATAATTGTATTGCAATAAACATGATCTTATCATATTTATGCTCAACGCAAACACCAAATAACATTTATTTAGGTTTAACACTAATCTCGAAAATATAGGGAGTGTGTGATGATGATCATATCAATCTTGGAACTACTTCCAACACTCATCGTCACTTCCCTTCAACTAGTGTCTGCTTATTCTCAGAACTCCTGTTTGAGTTACTAATCTTAGAAACCGAACAAGTATCAAATACTCAGGGGCTACTATAAACACTAGTAAGGCACACATCAATAACCTGTATATCAAATATACCCTTGTTCAATTTGCCATCCTTTTTATCCACCAAATATTCAGGGCATTTCCGCTTCCAGTGACCATTTCCTTTGCAGTGTAAGCACTCAGTTTCAGGCTTTGGTCCAGCTTTGGGCTTCTTCGCAGGAGTGACAAATTGCTTGTCATTCTACTTGAAGTTCCCTTTCTTTCCCTTTGCCCTTCTCTTGAAACTAGTGGTCTTGTCAATCATCAACACTTGATGCTCTTTCTTGATTTCTACCTTCGTCGATTTCAACATCACGACGAGCTCGGGAAACGTTTTCGTCATCCCTTGCATACTATAGTTCATCATGAAGTTCTAGTAACTTTGTGATGGTGACTAGAGAACTCTGTCAATCACTATCTTATCTGGAAGATTAACTCCCACTTGATTCAAGCAATTGTAGTACCCAGACAATCTGAGAACATGCTCACAAGTTGAGCGATTCTCCTCCATCTTTTAGCTATAGAACTTGTTGGAGACTTCATATCTCTCAACTCGGGTATTTGCTTGAAATATTAACTTCAATTCCTGGAACATCACATATGGTCCATGACATTCAAGACGTCTTTGAAGTCCCGATTCTAAGCCGTTAAGCATGGTGCACTAAACTATCAAGTAGTCATCATATTGAGCTAGCCAAACGCTCATAACGTCGTGATCCGCTCCTGCAATAGGTCTGTCACCTAGCAGTGCATTAAGGACATAATTCTTACTGTGCAGCAATGAGGATAAACCTCGATCACGGATCCAATCCGCATCATTGCTACTAACATCTTTCAACACAATTTTCTCTAGGAACATATCAAAATAAACATATGAAAGGAACAACGCGAGCTATTGATCTACAACACAATTTGCAAAATACTACCAGGACTAAGTTCATGATAAATTTAAGTTCAATTAATCATATTACTTAAGAACTCCCACTTAGACAAACATGTCTCTAGTCATCTAAGTGATCACGTGATCCAAATCAACTAAACCATGTCCGATCATCACGTGAGATGGAGTAGTTTTCAATGGTGAACATCACTATGTTGATCATATCTACTATATGATTCACGCCGACCTTCGGTCTCCGTGTTCCGAGGCCATATCTGATATGCTAGGCTCGTCAAGTTTAACATGAGTATTCGCGTGTGCAACTGTTTTGCACCGCTGTATTTGAACGTAGAGCCTATCACACCCGATAATCACGTGGTGTCTCAAAGACGAAGAACTTCCGCAACGGTGCATACTCAGGGAGAACACTTCTTGATAATTAGTGAGAGATCATCTTATAATGCTACCGTCAATCAAAGCAAAATAAGATGCATAAAGGATAAACATCACATGCAATCAATATAAGTGATATGATATGGCCATCATCATCTTGTGCTTGTGATCTCCATCTCCGAAGCACCGTCATGGTCACCATCGTCACCGGCGTGACACCTTGATCTCCATTGTAGCATCGTTGTCATTTTGCCACCTATTGCTTCTACGACTATCGCTACCGCTTAGTGATAAAGTAAAGCAATTACAGGGCGCTTGCATTTCATACAATAAAGCGACAACCATATGTGTAACATCCCAAATTTCCTATTTGGAATGTTTTACAATTATAGCTAAGCATCCTATGCATCCTGTTTGAATTTGAATGTCATTTGAAGTTTCAGAGAATTTTGAGTTTTGAATTTGAATTTCAAACTTTGGCAAGTGGGAAACATTTCAAAACTAAGCTCGATAAATACTTGTCAAAAGTATGAGAGGAGCAAACATGACACTCCAAAAATATCAGAGGAAAACATTGCCAAAAGATTTGGATTCAAATCTGAATTTTATTTGCATTTGAAAAAATGGATTTTTATAAAGTTTGGATTTTGCCTTGGAAAAATGTTCAAATGAAAGGAATATTCCTGATCATTTTGGTATATATATACCCTATATAAAATATTTATAGTTATTGTTTTATTTCAGTTTTTGTTTTATTAAAAATAAAATTTTAAAAGGAAAACCTCCCTGGGCGCCATTTAGGCCACCCCCAGCCCAGCCAGCCAAGACTCTCCCAGCCTGCCCGGCCAATGCCCACTTGGCTAATGCTTGCCCACCGACCGCCACCCTCGCCCAAAGCCCTCCGCCCGGCCACCCGCTGCTCCTCCCTCTCTCTCCCATCGACCAGCGGGCCCGCCCCATCTTCTTCCCTCGCCCACGCCCAGACCGCCGGAGATCGCGGATCCGGGATCCGGATCCCGATCCGATGCCGACGCTTCAAGCGAGGACGACCCCTGGCTATAAAGGCCGCCTGCACCCCATTCCCCGAGACCTCGCTGACCCCTCTCCTCCCCTCGCTGACCACGGAGACCCGAGCTCCCTCCGCCGCCATAGTCGCCATTGCCGACGCCTTGACCCACCCCGACCACCCCGACCCCACCAAACTCCTCACCGACCTCCTCAGACCAAGACGGCGACTCCCGAGCTCCCCGACGCTGAACCTCGACGACTTCGCCGCCGCCATCGCTGGACTCGGTAAGCCACCGAAACCTCCCCCCGCCCGTCCGATCTCTAGTGAACGGCCACGATTAGAACCCCCGAAGGGGTATCTTTTTATAAAAAGACCGGCCGGTTCGTCCGGTTTATTAGTTAGGGCTTTTAGTTATTTAGCCAGCCCGTTTTTAGTTTAAACCAATAGGCCCGTTAGGCTATTTGACGCCCAGAGTATAGGCCCATTAGGCCTTTTCCTTTTATTTTGATTTTCTGTTTTAGCAGAATAGTTTCTGTTTTCAAAAATTGATATCTTTTATTCTGTTTAATATTTTTAGGTGATTATTTTTTTGTTGGATTGAAAATTTTATGTAGTTTCTGTAGAATATATATTTAGCTATGTTAAAATTAATTAAAATTGCTTTAATTTAGTTTTAGTCAGAATAGTAAATCTGCTATAACTTTAGTTAGAAAAATTATTTTTGGATGATTCTTTTTGTCCCAACTTTATTTTAACATTGCCAAACCATAAAAATTAACTTGGGTATTTTAGGATTAATAAATAATTAGTTTTAAGCAGAATCCTATTAATCCGAATTAATTAACTAGCTCCTGTTTTCCTAATATTTTAATTAGTAAATAAATTTATTTTTAACTTGTGATTGGTTATTCTAGGTTAGTTTCTGTCACTCTAATAGATGAACTTTTATTTATAATTAATAAAAGTTTTATTTTATTTTTCCTAATAGAAATTGGATTAGGCCTAAAATGAGTTTTATAATAGCTTTTTAATTAATTCTTTTTGCTCCTAGTTGCTTAGTGAATCCTTTTCTGTTAAGTTAACCTAAAACCATGATTAGGTTATGTTGAGTAAATTTTTACTATATAAAAACTATTTTTGTTATTATTTGAAGTAGGGAAACTTTGAGTGGTTTTTCTTTGAGTTTTCCTTTGGATTTGGTTTTGGTTGTTTTGTTGTGTTATGTTACTTTTGTTATGTTGTGTTATGTGATCCTATTGCTATATGCTTATTGTGAATTGTTTGTCTCAGTAGAGTTTCCGGAGTGCGAAGCTTGCTACTACGACTCTTTAGCTTACGAGGATCATCAGCAAGGCAAGTTTTGATCATGTTATTTCTATACCTATGTTTTTATGCATTAGTAATTGTCACCACCCCACCATGCATGCAGTAGTGAAACCTTGAAGTCATTAAACTTGAGTAGTATCATGTGGTAGGATGAACCAATCCCCTTGTTACCATGACCCCGGGACGAAGTAGTGACTTTGCTATGCTCGTAGACGGGTTTTGGGTTGAGTGAAATTCATAAGCAAGATGTGAGAGTCAATGATGATGAAAACCCCATGAACTACAATGATCAAGATGGACTTTGGAAAATCACTACTGGGTGGAGGACGGTTGACGGGCACCCTGGAGAACCCAGTGGTGGTCGGGATGCATGGAGAAGTGCCATGACATCTTGCGGAAAGCTTCACCCAGCCACGAAGAGAAGGATGGATGCCCCATGACCGAAAGCTTACCTGTGCAGCCGCAAGCCATTATGGGCTCTGGCTGGGTTGACCCTAGTAGTGACGCTGGCTGGACGGTACTACGAGATGTAGAAGAACGGTAGGATTGATGGGTACGGCGGTAGCCGAAGAACTCTTTGGAAGACCCTGTTTATTCGTCCGTCTTCAAACACCATGAAGTGCGAAGACTTTAAAGGAGGGAATGATTCTTGTGGGGAAAGTGCGCAACCCTCTGCAGAGTTAAAGATCTAATCGATTAGCCGTGTCCCCGGTTACGGACATTTGAGCCTCTGGAACTTGGAAGTATTCGGATATCTCAACACTAAAACTAATAAATTAATTTGAGGGGTTTTATGACTTAATAATTGGGAACGAGATATTGGTTGGCGGAACCATCTCAATAACTACCAACAATTGTAGTAATTTGCAAGCAAGTCCACTGTAGTAGGATAAAATTTGCTTTTCGCAAAATGATGAAACTTAGAGCTCCACAGCCAAAATGCATATAGTGTTAGTAACTTTATTATTTGTTATTCTTCATGACTTGCCGACTTATTCCAAAAGCTGACCTACATGGCTGCAACGTATTATGTTGCGTAGATATATTCGATCAGGAGTGAGGCTACGCCCGCGCTTGGCGATTGCCCTTTGAGTCGGATGGACTCGCTTTATCTTCGACGCTTCCGCAGCATTTGTAGTTTATTTCTCATGAGTTGGCCTTGAGCCGAATTTATTCCTTTGTAATAAAGACTCTATATGAGAATCGTTTAATGATATTTAGGTGTGATTGAACTTTGATTACTTTATCGATGTATCGTGAGTACCAAAGATGATCTTGGGATGGTATGCATACGTAGATTTGACCGATTTTGGGTCAGGTCGCTACAATATGGCTCCTGCCAGTTGTCGATAACTCGGTTACAAAACATGATCATCTCATACAATAAAATATAGCATCACGTGTTGACCATATCACATCACAACATGCCCTGCAAAAACAAGTTAGACGTCCTCTACTTTGTTGTTGCAAATTTTTCGTGGTTGCTACGGGCTGAGCAAGAACCGTTCTTACCTACGCATCAAAACCACAACGGTAGTTCGTCAAGTTAGTGCTGTTTTAACCTTCGCAAGGATCGGGCGAGCCACACTCAGTTCAACTAAAGTTGAGAAACCGACACCCCAGCCACCTGTGTGCAAAGCACGTCGGTAGAACCAGTCTCGCGTAAGCGTACACGTAATGTCGGTCCGGGCCGCTTCATCCAACAATACCGCCGAACCAAAGTATGACATGCTGGTAAGCAGTATGCCTTGTATCTCTCACAACTCACTTGTGTTCTACTCGTGCATATAACATCTACGCATATAACCTGGCTCGGATGCCACTGTTGGGGAACATAGTAATTTCAAAAATTTCCTACGCACACGCAAGATCATGGTGATGCATAGCAACGAGAGGGGAGAGTGTGTCCACGTGCCCTCGTAGACCAAAAGCGGAAGCGTTAGAACAACGCGGTTGATGTAGTCGTACGTCTTCACGGCCCGACCGATCAAGCACCAAAACTACGGCACACCCTAGTTCTAGCACACGTTCAGCTCGATGACGTCCCTCGAACTCCGATCCAGCCGAGTGTCGAGGGAGAGTTCCACAAGACGACGGCGTGCAGGACGATCTTGATGTTCTACCGTCGCAGGGCTTCGCCTAAGCACCACTACAATATTATCGAGAAGGACTATGGTGGAGAGGGGCACCACACACGGCTAAGAGATCAAGAGATCAATTGTTGTGTCTAGAGTGAAGGAAATATGCCTTAGAGGCAATAATAAAGTTATTATATATTTCATTATATCATGATAAATGTTTATTATTCATGCTAGAATTGTATTAACCGGAAACATAATACATGTGTGAATACATAGACAAACATAGTGTCACTAGTATGCCTCTACTTGACTAGCTCGTTTATCAAAGATGGTTATGTTTCCTAGCCATGGACAAAAGAGTTGTCATTTGATTAACGGGATCACATCATTAGGAGAATGATGTGATTGACTTGACCCATTCCGTTAGCCTAGCACTTGATCGTTTAGTATGTTGCTATTGCTTTCTTCATGACTTATACAAAGTTCCTACAACTATGAGGTTATGCAACTCCCGTTTACCGGAGGAACACTTTGTGTGCTACCAAACGTCACAACGTAACTGGGTGATTATAAAGGTGCTCTACAGGTGTCTCCGAAGGTACATGTTGGGTTGGCGTATTTCAAGATTAGGTTTTGTCACTCCGATTGTCGGAGAGGTATCTCTGTGCCCTCTCGGTAATGCACATCACTATAAGCCTTGCAAGCAATGTGTCCAATGAGTTGGTTACGAAATGATGCACTACGGAACGAGTAAAGAGACTTGCCGGTAACAATATTGAACTAGGTATTGGATACCGACGATCGAAACTCGGGCAAGTAACATACCAATGACAAAGGGAACAACGTATGTTGTTATGCGGTTTGACCGATAAAGATCTTCGTAGAATATGTAGGAGCCAATATGAGCATCCAGGTTCCGCTATTGGTTATTGACCGGAAACAGTTCTAGGTCATGTCTACATAGTTCTCGAACTCGTAGGGTTCGCACGCTTAACGTTACGATGACAGTTTTATTATGAGTTTAAGTTTTGATGTACCGAAGGTTGTTCGGAGTCCCGGATATGATCACGGACATGACGAGGGGTCTCGAAATGGTGGAGACATAAAGATTGATATATTGGACGACTATATTCGGACACCGGAAGTGTTCCAGGTGATTTCGGAGAAAACCGGAGTGCCGGAGGGTTACCGGAACCCCCCCTCCCCCCCCCCCCGGGAGAAGTAATGGGCCTTATGGGCTTTAGTGGAGAGAGAGGGCAGCCAGGATGGGCCGCGCCTCCCCTCTGGTCCGAATGGACTAGAGAGGGGCGGCGCCTCTTTCCTCTCCCTCTCCCCTTCCTTTCCCTCCTAGTAGGAGTAGGAAAGAGGAGTCCCACTCCTACTAGGAGGAGGACTCCTCCTCCTGGCGCGCCTCAAGGGCCGGGCGGCCTCCCCTTGCTCCTTTATATACGGGGCAGGGGGCACCCTAGGACACACAAGTTGATCTTCGTGATCGCCTTAGCCGTGCAGCGGTGCCCCCTCCACCATATTCCACCTCGGTCATATCAGAAGCGGTGCTTAGGCGAAGCCTGCGCCGGTAGAACATCATCATTGTCACCACGCCATCGTGCTGACGGAACTCATCCCCGACACCCTGCTGGATCGGAGTCCGGGGATCGTCATCGAGCTGAACGTGTGCTGAACTCGGAGGTGCCGTACGTTCGGTGCTTGGATCGGTCAGATCGTGAATACGTACGACTACATCAACCGCGTTGTCATAACGCTTCCGCTTACGGTCTACGAGGGTACGTGGACAACACTCTCCCCTATCATTGCTATGCATCACCATGATCTTGCGTGTGCGTAGGAATTTTTTTGAAATTACTACGTACCCCAACAGTGGCATCCGAGCCTGGTTTTATACGTTGATGTTATATGCACGAGTAGAACACAAGTGAGTTGTGGGCGATACAAGTCATACTGCTTACCAGCATGTCATACTTTGGTTCGGCGGTATTGTTGGATGAAGCAGCCCGGACCGACATTACAGTACGCTTACGCGAGACTGGTTCTACCGACGTGCTTTGCACACAGGTGGCTGGCGGGTGTCAGTTTCTCCAACTTTAGTTGAACCGAGAGTGGCTACGCCCGGTCCTTGCGAAGGTTAAAACAGCACTAACTTGACGAACTATCGCTGTGGTTTTGATGCGAGGTAAGAACGGTTCTTGCTCAGCCCGTAGCAGCCACGTAAAACTTGCAACAACAAAGTAGAGGACGCCTAACTTGTTTTTGCAGGGCATGTTGTGATGTGATATGGTCAACACGTGATGCTATATTTTATTGTATGAGATGATCATGTTTTGTAACCGAAGTTATCGGCAATGGCAGGAGCCATATGGTTGTCGCTTATTGTATGAAATGCAACGCTCTGTAATTGCTTTACTTTATCACTAAGCGGTAGCAATAGTCGAGAAGCAATAGTTGGCGAGACGATAACGATGCTACGATGGAGATCAAGGTGTCGCTACCGGTGACGATGGTGATCATGACGGTGCTTCAGAGATGGAGATCACAAGCACAAGATGATGATGGCCATATCATATCACTTATATTAATTGCATGTGATGTTTATCCTTTATGCATCTTATCTTGCTTTGATTGACGATAGCATTTTAAGATGATCTCTCACTAATTATCAAGAAGTGTTCTCCCGAGTATGCACCGCTGCCAAAGTTCGTCGTGCCTGACACCACGTGATGATCGGGTGTGATAAGCTCTACATCCATCTACAACGGGTGCAAGCCAGTTTTGCACACGCGAATACTCGAGTTAAACTTGACGAGCCTAGCATATGCAGATATGGCCTCAAACACGGAGACCGAAGGTCGAGCGTGAATCATATAGTAGATATGATCAACATAGTGATGTTCACCATTGAAAACTACTCCATCTCACGTGATGATCGGACATGGTTTAGTTGATTTGGATCACGTGATCACTTAGATGACTAGAGAGATGTCTCTAAGTGGGAGTTCTTAAGTAATATGATTAATTGAACTTAAATTTATCATGAACTTAGTCCTGGTAGTATTTTGCAAATTATGTTGTAGATCAATAGCTCGCGTTGTTGCTTTCATATGTTTATTTTGATATGTTCCTAGAGAAAAATTATGTTGAAAAGTGTTAGTAGCAATGATGCGGATTGGATCCGTGATATGAGGTTTATCCTCATTGCTGCACAGAAGAATTATGTCCTTGATGCACCGCTAGGTGACAGACCTATTGCAGGAGGAGATGCAGATGTTATGAACATTTGGCTAGCTCAATATGATGACTACTTGATAGTTTAGTGCACCATGCTTAACGGCTTAGAATCGGGACTTCAAAGACGTTTTGAACGTCATGGACCATATGAGATGTTCCAGGAATTGAAGTTAATATTTCAAGCAAATACCCGAGTTGAGAGATATGAAGTCTCCAACAAGTTCTATAGCTAAAAGATGGAGGAGAATTGCTCAACTAGTGAGCATGTGCTCAGATTGTCTGGGTACTTCAATCGCTTGAATCAAGTGGGAGTTAATCTTCCAGATAAGATAGTGATTGACAGAATTCTCTAGTCACCATCACTAAGTTACTAGAACTTCGTGATGAACTATAGTATGCAAGGGATGACGAAAACGATTCCCGAGCTCTTCGTGACGTTGAAATCGACGAAGGTAGAAATCAAGAAAGAGCATCAAGTGTTGATGATTGACAAGACCAGTAGTTTCAAGAAAAGGGCAAAGGGAAAGAAAGGGAAACTTCAAGTAGAATGGCAAACAAGTTGTCACTCCCGTGAAGAATACCAAAGCTAGACCAAAGCCTGAAACTGAGTGCTTACACTGCAAAGGAAATGGTCACTCGAAGCGGAAATGCCCTGAATATTTGGTGGATAAGAAGGATGGCAAAGTGAACAAGAGTATATTTTATATACAGGTTATTGATGTGTGCCTTACTAGTGTTTATAGTAGCCCTGAGTATTTGATACTTGTTCGATTGCTAAGATTAGTAACTCGAAACAGGAGTTACAGAATAAACAGAGACTAGTTGAAGGGGAAGTGACGATGAGTGTTGGAAGTAGTTCCAAGATTGATATGATCATCATCGCACACTCCCTATACTTTTGGGATTAGTGTTAAACCTAAATAAATGTTATTTGGTGTTTGTGTTGAGCATGAATATTATTTGATCATGTTTATTGCAATACGATTATTCATTTAAAGTCAAAGAATAATTGTTGTTCTGTTTACATGAATAAAACCTTCAAATGGTCATACACCCAATGAAAATAGTTTGTTGGATCTCGATCGTAGTGATTCACATATTCATAATATTGATGCCAAAAGATGCAAAGTTAATAATGATAGTGCAACTTATTTGTGGCACTGACGTTTGGGTCATATCGGTGTAAAGCGCATGAAGAAAATCCATAAAGATGGATCTTCGGAATCACTTGGTTATGAATCATTTGATGCTTGCGAACCGTGCCTTTTGGGCAAGATGACTAAAAACTATGTTCCCCGGAACAATGGAACGAGCTACTGACTTATTGTAAATAATACATACCGATGTATGCGATCCAATGAGTGTTAAGGCTCGCAGCGTGTATCGTTATTTTCTGACCTTCACAGGTGATTTGAGCAGATATGGGTATATCTACTTGATGAAACATAAGTCTGAAACATTTGAAAAGTTCAAAGAATTTCAGAGTGAAGTGGAAAATCATCGTAACAAGAAAAATAAAGTTTCTACGATCTGATCGTGGAGATGAATATTTGAGTTACGAGTTTTGTCTTCATTTGAAACAATGTGAAATAGTTTCGCAACTCACGCCATATGGAACACCACAGATAATGGTGTGTCCGAACGTCAGAATCAAGACTTTATTGGATATGGTGCGATCTATGATGTATCTTACCGATTTACCACTATCGTTTTGGGGATATGCATCGAGATAGCTGCATTCACTTTAAATAGGGAACCATCTAAATCCGTTGAGACGACACCGTATGAACTATGGTTTAGCAAGAAACATAAGTCGTCGTTTCTTAAAGTTTGGGGCTGCGATGCTTATGTGAAAAGCTTCAACCTGATAAGCTCGAACCCAAATCGGAGAAGTGCGTCTTCATAGAATACCCAAAGGAAACTGTTAGGTACACCTTCTATCACAGATCCAAAGGCAAAATATTCGTTGCTAAAATGGATCCTTCCCAAAGAAGGAGTTTCTCTCAAAAGAAGTGAGTGGGAGGAAAGTAGAGCTTGATAAGGTAATTTGTACCTTCTCCCGAATTGGAAACTAGTTCATCACTGAAATCAGTTCCAGTGATGCCTACACCAATTAGTGAGGAAGCTAATGATGATGATCATGAAACTTCAGATCAAGTTACTACCGAACCTCGTAGGTCAACCAGAGCAAGATCCGCACCAGAGTGGTACGGTAATCCTATTCCGGAAGTCATGTTACTAGACCATGATAAACCTATGAACTATGAGGAAGCGATGATGAGCCCAGATTCCGTGAAATGGCTTGAGGCCATGAAATCTGAGATGGGACCCATGTATGAGAACAAAGTGTTGACTTTGGTGGAGTTGCCCGATGATCGGCAAGCCATATTGTATAAATGGATCTTCAAGAGGAAGACAGATGCTGATAGTAGTGTTACTATCTACAAAGCTCGACTTGTCACAAAAAGGTTTTCGACAAGTTCAAGATGTTGACTACAATGAGATTTTCTCAACTGTAGCGATGCTTAAGTCTGTCCGAATCATGTTAGAAAGTGCCACATTTTATGAAATCTGGCAAATGGATGTCAAAACTGCATTCCTTAATGGTTTTCTTAAAAGAAGAGTTGTATATGATGCAACCAGAAGGTTTTGTCAATCCTAAGGTGCTAACAAAATGTGCAAGCTCCAGCGATCCATCTATGGACTGGTGCAAGCATCTCAGAGTTGGAATACACGCTTTGATAAGTTGATCAAAGATATAGTTTTATACAGACTTGCGGTGAAGCCTGTATTTACAATAAAGTGAGTGGGAGCACTACCGCTTTTCCGATAAATATATGTGAGTAACATATTGTTGATCGAAATGATGTAGAATTTTTCTCGAAAGCATAAAGGAGTATTTGAAAGGAGTTCTTTAAAGAAAGACCTCAGTAAAGCTACTTACATATTGAGCATCAAGATCTATTGAGATAGATCAAGACGCTTGATAAGTTTTTTCAATAAGTACATACCTTGTCAAGATTTTGAAGTAGTTCAAAATGGAACAGTCAAAGAAAAGTTCTTTCCTGTGTTGCAAAGGTGTGAAATTGAGTAAGACTCAAATCTAAACCACGGCAGAAAATAGAAAAGAGAATGAAAGTCATTCCCTATGCCTCACCATAGGTTCTATAAAGTATGCTATGCTATGTACCTGACCTATTGTATACCTTGCTCTGAATTTGGCAAGGAGTACAATAGTGATCTAGGAGTAGATCATTGGACATTGGTCAAGAACATCCTTAGTGAGGACTAAGGAAATATTTCTCGATTATGGAGGTGATAAAAGAGCCCGTCGTAAAGAGTTACATCGATGCAAGCTTTTTACACCGATCCAGATGACTCTAAGTCTCAATCTGGATACATATTGAAAGTGGGAGCAATTATCTAGAGTAGCTCCGTGCAGAGCATTGTAGACATAAAATATTTGCAAGATACATACGACTCTGAATGTGACAGACCCGTTGACTAAGCTTCTCTCACGAGAAAAACATGATCATACCTTAGTACTCTTTGGGTGTTAATCGCATAGCGATGTGAACTAGATTATTGACTCTAGTAAACCCTTTGGGTGTTGGTCACATGACAATGTGAACTATGGGTGTTAATCACATACAGATGTGAATATTGGTGTTGAATCACATGATGATGTGAACTAGATTATTGACTCTAGTGCAAGTGGGAGACTGAAGGAAATATGCCCTAGAGGCAATAATAAAGTTATTATTTATTTCCTTATATCATGATAAATGTTTATTATTCATGCTAGAATTGTATTAACCGGAAACATAATACATGTGTGAATACATAGACAAACATAGTGTCACTAGTATGCCTCTACTTGACTTGCTCGTTTATCAAAGATGGCTATGTTTCCTAGCCATGGACAAAAGAGTTGTCATTTGATTAACGGGATCACATCATTAGGAGAATGATGTGATTGACTTGACCCATTCCGTTAGCCTAGCACTTGATCGTTTAGTATGTTGCTATTGCTTTCTTCATGACTTATATAAAGTTCCTACAACTATGAGATTATGCAACTCCGTTTACGGAGGAACACTTTGTGTGCTACCAAACGTCACAACGAATCGGGTGATTATAAAGGTGCTCTCTGGTGTCTCCGAAGGTACATGTTGGGTTGGCGTATTTCAAGATTAGGTTTTGTCACTCCGATTGTCGGAGAGGTATCTCTGGGCCCTCTCGATAATGCACATCACTATAAGCCTTGCAAGCAATGTGGCCAATGAGTTGGTTACGAAATGATGCATTACGAAACGAGTAAAGAGACTTGCCGGTAGCGAGATTGAACTAGGTATTGGATACCAACGATCGAATCTCGGGCAAATAACATACCAATGACAAAGGGAACAACGTATGTTGTTATGCGGTTTGACCGATAAAGATCTTCGTAGAATATGTAGGAGCCAATATGAGCATCCAGGTTCCGCTATTCGTTATTGACCGGAAACAGTTCTAGGTCATGTCTACATAGTTCTTGAACCCATAGGGTCCGCACGCTTAACATTACGATGACAGTTTTATTATGAGTTTATAAGTTTTGATGTACCGAAGGTTGTTCGGAGTCCCGGATATGATCACGAACATGACGAGGGGTCTCGAAATGGTCGAGACATAAAGATTCATATATTGGACGACTATATTCGGACACCGGAAGTGTTCCGGGTGATTTCGGAGAAAACTGGAGTGCCGGAGGGTTACCGGACCCCCCCCCTCCCCCCGCCCGGGAGAAGTAATGGGCCTTATGGGATTTAGTGGAGAGAGAGAGGGGCAGCCAGGATGGGCCGCGCGCCCCCCCCCTCCGGGTCCGAATGGACTAGAGAGGGGGGGGGGCGCGCCTCTTCCCTCTCCCTCTCCCCCTTCCTTTCCCCCTCCTAGTAGGAGTAGGAAAGAGGAGTCCTACTCCTACTAGGAGGAGGACTCCTCCTCCTGGCGCGCCCCAAGGGCCGGGCGGCCTCCCCCCTTGCTCCTTTATATACGGGGCAGGGGGCACCCTAGGACACACAAGTTGATCTTCGTGATCGTTCCTTAGCCGTGTGCGGTGCCCCCCTCCACCATATTCCACCTCGGTCATATCGTAGCGGTGCTTAGGCGAAGCCCTGCATCGGTAGAACATCATCATCGTCACCACGCCATCGTGCTGATGGAACTCATCCCCGACACCCTGCTGGATCGGAGTCCGGGGATCGTCATCGAGCTGAACATGTGCTGAACTCGGAGGTGCCGTACGTTCGCTGCTTGGATCGGTCGGATCATGAATACGTACGACTACATCAACCGCGTTGTCATAACGCTTCCACTTACGGTCTACGAGGGTACGTGGACAACACTCTCCCCTCTCGTTGCTATGCATCACCATGATCTTGCGTGTGCGTAGGAATTTTTTTTGAAATTACTACGTTCCCCAACATAGAGGTGCCCCCCTGCCCCCGTATATAAAGGAGTGGAGGACGGGGAGAGGGCCGACCCCTATGGCGCGCCCTGGAGGAGTCCTACTCCCATCGGGAGTAGGATTCCTCCCCTTCCATGTAGTAGGAGTAGGAGACAAGGAAGGGGGAGAGGGAAGAGAATAAAGGAGGGGGTGCCGCCCCTCCCCCTAGTCCAATTCGTACTAGTCATTGGGAGGGGGGTGCCTCTCTCTCTCCCCTAGAGCCCAATAAGGCCCATATACTTCTTCCCCCGTATTCCCGTAACTCCCCGGTACTCCGAAAAACACCCGAACCACTCGGAACCTTTTCGATGCCCGACTATAGTCGTCCAATATATCGATCTTTACGTCTCGACCATTTCGAGACTCCTCGTCATGTCCTCGATCTCATCCGGGACTCCGAACTCCATCGGTACATAAAACTCATAAACTCATAATAAAACTGTCATCGAAACCTTAAGCGTGCGGACCCTACGGGTTCAAGAACTATGTAGACATGACCGAAACACGTTTCCGATCAATAACCAATAGCGGAACCTGGATGCTCATATTGGCTCCTACATATTCTACGAAGATCTTTATCGGTCAAACCGCATAACAACATACGTTGTTCCCTTTGTCATCGGTATGTTACTTGCCCTAGATTCGATCGTCGGTATCTCAATACCTAGTTCAATCTCGTTACCTGCAAGTCTCTTTACTCGTTATGTAATGCATCATTCCGTAACTAACTCATTAGCTACATTGCTTGCAAGGCTTATAGTGATGTGCATTACCGAGAGGGCCCAGAGATACCTCTCCGACAATCGGAGTGACAAAACCTAATCTCTAAATACGCCAACTCAACATGTACCTTTGGAGACACCTGTAGAGCTCCTTTATAATCACCCAGTTACGTTGTGACGTTTGGTAGCAAACAAAGTGTTCCTCCGGTAAACGGGATTTGCATAATCTCATAGTTGTAGGAACATGTATAAGTCATGAAGAAAGCAATAGCAACATACTAAACGATCAAGTGCTAAGCTAACGGAATGGGTCATGTCAATCACATCATTCTACTAATGATGTGACCCCGTTAATCAAATGACAACTCATGTCTATGGTTAGGAAACATAACCATCTTTGATTAATGAGCTAGTCTAGTAGAGGCATACTAGTGACAATATGTTTGTCTATGTATTCACACATGTATCATGTTTCCGGTTAATACAATTCTAGCATGAAAATAAACATTTATCATGATATAAGGAAATAAATAATAACTTTATTATTGCCTCTAGGGCATATTTCCTTCAGCTGGATCATTTCAGCGGCTTCCGTGCGTCGAACGATGGCTCCACCGCTGTGATCTCACGCGCCCACTGCTTGAGTTGGCGGTGGGATGAATGTAGCGAGGCGCCACCATCGACGCACATGGCCTCTGTGGCTTTTTTAAACTCGTGGTCGTCGGACTCGTCGTCCTCGTCATGATCATCGTCTTCCTGCTTCTTGTCGCGGCCCCAGGCGGGCCTCTCTTGCTGGTTATCCTTGCCGCGGCGGCCTCCTTGGCCGCCACGTCTCTTGCCAGACCCCTCGGCACCATCTGGACCTTTCTCCTTGTCCCACTGATCATACTCGGCTCTCTGCCTCTCGGCGAGCATTTCTACCTGCCGGCAGTTTTGGAGGTCATGGCCCTTGGTGCGGTGGATCTTGCAATACTGCTTGTCGGAGCCTCCTGGCTTGTCGGCAGCCGCCAAAGCCCGTCAAGCGACGCACCCGGCAACCTCCGTGCCAGGGTCGCTCGCCTTGGTCTTCTTGGTGGTGCCGGTGTCGTCAGATCCCTCGACAGCAAGCACGGCCTTGCCCTTGCGCTTCCTGTTACGGCGTCGGCCCTTCTTTGCTGGGTTGGCGGTGTCGCCAGTGGAGTCGGTTTCCGCACCGGCATCTTCACCGGGGTACTTCCTTCCCTCTTCAGCACGAGCGCATCGATTGGCCAGGACGTAGAGCTCAGCCACATCCTTAACCTTGTTCATCGCCAGCTCTTCACGCATCTTGCGGTTGCGCGCGTTCTTGTAGTACCGCCCTGCCCAAGCTGTAGTACCGCTCTGTGCGGGGCTGGTTGGTGGGTAACGGTTGGATTGGTTCCCCCACTATAAATAGGTGTCTTCTTCCCCAAAGTTGACCTACCTCTTTCCCCCAAAGCTCCATTGTTGCTCCAAGCTCCATTTTTGCCTGATCTCTCTCCCTAGTTAATCAAACTTGTTTATTTGCTCGGGATTGGTTGAGAAGGCCCCGATCTACACTTCCACCAAGAGAAATTTGATTCCCCCCACTTATCCCTAGCGGATCTTGTTACTCTTGGGTGTTGAGCACCCTAGACGGTTGAGGTCACCTCGAAGCCATATTCCATTGTGGTGAAGCTTCGTGGTGTTGTTGGGAGCCTCCAATTGTTGTGGAGATTGCCCCAACCTTGTTTGTAAAGGTTCGTCGCCGCCTTCAAGGGCACCAAGAGTGGAATCACGGCATCTCGCATTGTGTGAGGGCGTGAGGAGAATCTGGTGGCCCTAGTGGCTTCTTGGGAGCATTGTGCCTCCACACCGCCTAACGGAGACGCATTTCCCTTAAAGGAAGGAACTTCGTAACACATCATCGCTCCACCGCTCCACTCTTGGTTATCTCGTGCCTTTACTTGTGCAAGCTTATTTGTGTTATATCCTTTGCTTGCTTGTATGCTTATTGTTGTTGCATCATATAGGTTGCTCACCTAGTTGCACATCTAGACAACCTTTATTATTGCAAAGTTTAAATTGGTAAAGAAAAGCTTAAAAATTGTTAGTTGCCTATTCACCCCCCTCTAGTCAACCATATCGATCCTTTCAATTGGTATCAGAGCCTCGTCTCTTTTTAAGGACTTTACTGTCCGAAGAGTATGGTTGACGTTGTAGATGATGTGGGAGAGCACTCCGGTGCGAATCTGATATCATCTACAGAAGATGGGGTACTGATCTCTCGTGAGGAATTCAATGTATGCTGGACACATTGAAAACCTCCATGATGACCGAGGTCAAGGACATGTTTAAGGAATTCCTAGAAGGGCTTAAACTTTCCACCGCACTGCGTGAAAGTGGGTGATCCCGCCAACACGGGACAGATGCTAACTCCGATAAGGGGAAGCTATTAGTGAGAAAGCCCCATCGTCTAGTGGTAAGAATGGCACCGCATCTTCGCCCATGTGCAACCTCCTCCCGCTTATGGTGGACCGATTCCTTCTACTCATTTGAATCATGCCGTCCACCTCCTAAGATTGATAAAAGGAGGATTTTGATTCTTGGGTTTATCATTTTAAGCCATTTAAATCATGTGAACACTAACCTTTGGAGAATCATTGAAGAAGGTTTCTATCCGCATGACCCGAGCAACTTATCTCCTAGAGAAGTCGTGGACCATCAATTCAATGAGAATGCTCTCTTCATCATCCAAGAAGCAATCCTTCCCAAGACCTCCTCATCTCCGCCCTACTCCCTTGCCAAAGATGCTTGGCACAAGGTGGTTTCCTTTATCGAGGAAGCGAGCATTCAACGCTCCAACTATGAAGTGGTGCAAGATGAAGCCGATGAGTTTGCTATGAAAGAAGATGAAGAACCTCGTGAGCTCTATCGAGAGTTACTAAGCTCGCGGTCTCCCTCGGGATCATGGAAGTAAGGACATGGATGACAACTGGATCAAGCGCAAATTCCTCAAGGCTATGATGCCCTACCACAAAGCCATGTCCTCCGTCATCCGTCAAAGGCCGGACTTCCACACCTGTCCTCAAGTGATGTGTTGGATGAGTTTGTGGCTATGAGCATATTGGACAAGACCGCCGACATGCGGTGCTTCGCTCCCAAAGAGCAAAGAAGCCCAACCTCGCTTTGAAGGCCAAGGTTTGTGTCAAGAAGAAGGAGAGGAGGAAGAAGAAGAGAGCAACCTCAAGATACTGGCATGACTATCATGAACACATGGCCCTTGCTTCAAGGCAATTTTGGAGCAAGAAGAACTCAAGGCCCAACTTCAACAAGAGCAACTCAAGTGGCGCAAAGGGCAAGCAACGAGTGAGGACTTGCTTCAATTGTGGAAATGTGAGTCACTTTGTTGCGGAGTGCCCATATGAGAAGAGGGAAGACAATGGTGGCAAGCTCATCTGTAAGGACAAGGCCAAGTCTTTCCCCAACAAGAGCAACTTCACCAAGAAGGCTCCTCACAAAGCTTTGGTGGTTCAAGAAGAGTACAATGAGGATGATGATGATGATGAAGATGGTGAGTCGGTTGCCATGGCCTCCGTTGCCATTGCGACGACTCCTCGGGTGTCTCTCTTCGACTCACCTAATGAAAGCATCACCGCCAAGTGCCTCATGGCTAAAGCCACCAACAAGGTAACCCCCAACATCAAAACTACCATCATCAATCATTCTTCTTTGACAGATTGCATTGATGAACATGAGGGGACTAATGTGGAGGAGAATGAGTTTGAGACCTTTATGGGTAAACTCAAGGGCAAATCCAAGAAGCACTTCGTTGCTCTCTTGGAACAACTTGGTGAAGCCAATGACATGATCGAGGCTCATGAAGAAACCATCTCTAAGATGGAAGGGCATAGTCGTGACTATGCCGATGAGATTTCGGATCTTTCCAATGCTCTTGAGGAAGAGCGTGGTCTTCGTTTGGCTCTTGAGGAGTCATACAACGATGATCATGCTAAATTAAAGAAAGATCTTGATCATGCTCTTGTTGTGTCTCGTGTGCTAAGCTCCGAGAAGGCAAAACTTGGAGTTGATCTTGCTAGACTCAACGAGGAGTTTGACATTCTCGACAAGGCTCACAAAGTCTTGAAGGGTGCTCATGCTAGTCTCAAAGAGTCTCATGATCAACTCTAAGTGAAGCTAACCAAGGAGAAAGCCTCCTTTCCTCATATGGTATTGATTGATAATGCAAATGCTACTAACCCTTGTTGTGAGCATGTGCATCTTGTTGAGGAGAATGCTGTTGAAGGAGCAACTTGAAAAGGCCTTGTCACATGCATACAAGGTGAGAAGAACCTTAACGACCTTTTGAGTAATCAAAAGGAAGTTGTGGCCAAGGAGGGGATTGGGTTCGCACCCAAGCCCAAGAACAAGAAGAAGAATGACAAGACCAAGCAACCTCCTCCTCTCAAGAAAACCTTTGTGAAGGAGGGAGAGGGTGCTTCCAAGAAGAAGAAGAACCATGCAAAGGGTGGCAATGCCAAGAAGGGCAACACCACCCCTCCGAACATAGCCGGCGACTTTAATCCTTCTTATGTGTTATGTCGCGCTAGTGATGGGCATGTTTATGCCAAATTTGTTGGTTCCCCTCATGAATACATTGAATGGTATATTTGGGTTCCTAAGACCCTCGTTACTAACATCAAAGGACCCATTACTAAATGGGTACCTAAAACCAAGCATTGATCTCTTGTAGGTTTTTGCTTCCGGTGGGGGATCATGGTTGCTCGATAGTGGAGCAACAAATCATATGACCGGGAGCAAGGACTTGGTGGTGGACGTGCAAAAGATCCCTTCTATGCCCACCAATGTCGAGTGGGATGATGCCTCACATTCTAAGGTATTGGGTCTTGGCAAGGTTGTCGTTTCTCATGATCTAACGATCGAGAAAGTCATTCTTGTTGAGTCCCTTGCATACAATTTGCTTTCCGTTCGTCAACTTGCACTCATGGGCTTTGCCTCCTTCTTTGAAATTGATACCGTGGACCTCTTGTGGAGCAAGACTCTTAAAGTAGCCTTTGTTGGGCATGTCGAGAACGGTCTCTATGTGATAAACTTTTCGGAGCGACCCACTAAGACCGCGACATGCCTAATGGCTAAAGTTGACGCGGGATGGCTTTGGCATCGCCGTTTAGCCCAAGTAAATATGAGATCTTTGCAAAGTCTTCTCAAGGGGGACCATGTCCGTGGACTAACAAATGTTAGTTTTGCCAAAGATCGTGCTTGCAAAGTGCTTGTATCAAGGAAAGCTTCATGAACGGCTCACCCTCCCACGACTATCATCTACTTGAAGAGACCCTTGAGCTCCTGCACATGGACCTCTTTGGACCTCCATCCTTTGATAGTATTGGGGTAGAAAGTATTGCTTGGTGATTGTGGATGATTATTCAAGATACACTTGGGTATACTTCTTCAAGAGGAAGAGTGAGACTCAACAAACTGTCATCGACTTTGCAAATGAAGCTCAACGTCAACATAATGCAAAGATCTTGACAATAAGAAGTGACAACGGCACCGAGTTCAAGAACTACACCTTGGATGAGTTTCTTAGTGATGAGGGGATCAAGCATCAATATTCAGCACCATATACCCCTCAACAAAATGGTGTTGTGGAGAGGAAGAACCGGACGTTGATGGATGCGGCAAGGACCATGATGGCGGAGTTCAAGTCTCCATACAACTTTTGGGCCGAAGCCATGAACACCGCATGTCATGCATCTAATCGGCTCTATCTCCGCAAAGGCTTGAACAAGACTCCTTATGAGATACTCACCGAAAACAAGCCCAATCTCAAGTACTTCCGGGTGTTCGGGTGTAAGTGTTTCATTCTCAAGAAAGGTGTTCGTTTGTCTAAATTTGAAGCTAGAGCTCATGAGGGCATATTTGTTGGTTATGCTACAAACTCTCATGTTATCGTGTCCTCAATAAATCCACGGACTTATTGAGGAGACGTGTAACGTGGAGTTTGATGAGAATAACGGATCCCAAGTGGAGCAAAGTGGTACTTGTGATGTAGGTGATGAAATTCCTCCCAAGCCATAAGAAGAATGGGTATTGGTCATATTCTACCCATTGAGGAACCCCTTGTGGTCAAGGAGAAGGACAATGCTCCACTCAAGTGGAGCCATCACCTACTCAAGACCCACACGCTCAAGAACAAAGTGAAGGCCCTCAACCTCTTGAACAAGACCAAGGGCAAGATCATGCTCAAGACGATGGTGACACACCAAATGATGCCCAAGGTCAAGTTCTCTCCCCCGAGCATGCTCAAGATCAAGAACATGCTCAAGACGGCGCTCAAGATGATCAAGTCACCCCTCCTCACCTCACCTCCGAGGAGGAATTAGAGCGTCGTGCCGCCAAGATTGCGTCGAAACTCACCACCAAAGGCCATCTCATGGAGAATGTGGTTGGAAGCCTAAGAAAAGGGGTAAGCACTCGTAGACAATTGGCAAACTATTGTGAACATCACACGTTTGTCTCTTGTGTTGAACCCCAAAAGGTCTATGAGGCACTCGAAGACTCGGATTGGCTCAATGCCATGCATGAAGAGCTCAACAACTTCGAGTACAACAAGGTGTGGAGATTGGTGCCAAGGCCATCGGGGAACCACAACGCCATTGGAACCAAGTGGATCTTCAAGAACAAGCAAGATGCTCATGGGAACATCATTCGCAATAAGGCAAGATTGGTAGCACAAGGCTACTCCCAAGTCGAGGGTATCGACTACGGTGAAACCTTTGCTCCCGTTGCTCGCCTTTGAATCCATTCGCTTGTTGATTGCTTATGCTTCCCATCACAACTTTAAGTTGCAACAAATGGATGTAAAAAGTGCTTTTCTTAATGGTCCTATTAATGAGTTGGTCTATGTCAAGCAACCCCGGTTCGAGGACCCTACTTCCCGGATCATGTGTATCAACTCGATAAGGCACTCTATGGCCTTAAACAATCCCCACGTGCGTGGTATGACCACCTTACCGAGTTGCTACAAGATCGTGGATTTGAGGTGGGCAAATCGATCCCACTCTTTTTACTAAGAAGGTCAATGGGGAGTTGTTTGTATGCCAACTATATGTTGATGATATTATCTTTGGTTCCCTAACAAAGCTTTCAATGAGGAATTTGCCGCCTCATGACCTCCAAGTTCAAGATGTCTTCTATGGGAGAGTTTAAGTTCTTCCTTGGTTTTAATATTAAACAAAGAAGAGAAGGAACCTTCATCAACCAAGCCAAATACACTCAAGACATGCTCAAAAGATTCAAGCTAAGTGATGTCAAGCCGGCTACTACACCAATGCCTACCAAGTGCCAACTTGACATTGATCCCAATGGTAAAGCGGTGGATCAAAAGGTATATCGCTCCATGATTGGCTCCTTGCTTTACCTTTGTGCATCTAGACCGGACATCATGTTAAGTGTGGGAATGTGTGCACGGTTTCAAGCCGCACCGAAGGAAAGTCACTATGTGGCGGTCAAGCGGATCTTTCGATATTTGGCTCATACCCCAAACTTTGGCTTATGGTACCCAAGAGGGGCAAACTTCAAGCTTGAAGGATTTACGGATTCCGATTGGGCGGGAGACAAAGTGGATAGGAAGTCCACCTCCGGAGGGTGCCAATTTCTTGGTTGCTCTTTGGTAAGTTGGTCTTCCAAGAAGTAAAGTTGTGTGTCTCTCTCGTCCACCGAAGCGGAATATGTGGCGGCCGGTAGTTGTTGTGCTCAACTCCTATGGATGAGGCAAACTTTAAAGGAGTACGGTGTCATTTGTGACAAAGTGCCTCTTTGGTGTGATAATGAAAGTGCCATCAAGATTTCTCTCAACCCGGTGCAACACTTCAAGACGAAGCACATTGAGATTCGGTATCACTTCATCCGGGATCACATTAGGCGAGGGGAGATCGAGCTCAAGTATGTCAACACTCATGATAACCTTGCAGATATTTTCACGAAGCCCTTGATGAAGCAAGATTTCGCGAGTTAAGGCATGAGCTAAATATCATTGATTTGAGCAATGTGACTTGAACCCATGCACCCCCCACCACACTCAACTTGTTGTCTAGTTTAGATGTAGGCATGGACATAGGGGGAGTGTTGTTCTCTCAATGAACTCTCCCTCCCCCATTATGCATAAATTGATCTAGTTTTTCACTTTAACCATATTTTTATGGTACTAGTGCTTCAAGGACGAGTTTTGGTCATGGGTCCAAGGTTAAAATCTTCGCGACGCCATACCTCTTGACTCAAACATAGGTGGCCTCGGCCACCGCCCTCTTTTAAAAGAGGTGTGTTCTGGTCTGTTGTTTGTGTGTTTGTAGCCTTGTTGGTTTTTCCTTTCTCTTGGCTGAGTTTTTCCCGTTTTCTTTGAGCTTAAGCCGTGTGTTTAGAGGCCTGTGGTTGCTGAGCGGTACTACCGCTGGTGGTGCGCGGTACTACCGCCCACCAGCGCGGTACTACCGCTGCGAGGCGGGGGCAAGGGGTTATGTCGGGGCAGGGGGAGTTTTCTTCTCCCCCACACCCATTCGCACGCCCCCACGTCCCTGTTCGTCTCTCCAGCAACCGGCACCGCGGGAGGGCTCCGGCGGATCTCCCTCTCCGGGGCGCTCCTCTCCATTCCCTTCGGTGGAGTCGATCCCCACCTTGTCCTCTTGCCATGGATGCCGGTATTGCCTCCGTTCCCTCTTTCTTCTTGTCTAGATTTCTAATCTAGCATCCTAGGGGCAATAGTAGTTGCATCTCTAGATTTTTGGCCAAATCTAGGCTTGAGTAGGATGGAGAAGACCTCTAGGCAGTTTGGATTGGTGTTTGGTAGGAGTATTTTTGAATTTGGTACGACGGTAGTGCCGGATCTGACCACGGCAGTAGGAAACTGCTGTTTCCAGTCTCAAGCGGTACTACCGCTCCCCTTGGAGCGATACTACCGCTTGGAGCGGTACTACCGCTCTCGGGTCGTGATACTACCGCCTCTACCGCTTCCACCATACTTCTACTATTCATTGATCCGTTTTGGTTTTGTTTGGTGGCTTATGCTCGTTCTTTACGGTTGTTTGCGTGTTCGTGTGTGTGGTTCCGGTGATAAGCTCCTCGAGCATCGGGCTCGGCGTGTCAACCCGGTCGTGCCACGCCCAAGCGGTACTGCATAACCGAGTCTCGCAGGAGGTTCCTCAAGTGCTGCTCCTCCACCCCAATCTGCAAGAGGTTCCTCAAGTGCCGCTCCTCCACCCCAACTCCGTAAGACGCTGGTATCAAGCGAAGCTGTGCAAAACTCGTGCCGTAAATGCTAGCTAAGGAGTTCGGGCACGACGTCGCCAAGAACCCCTATGAGACAGACCAAGATCCCACTATGGTCAACCGTCCGTTCTGGAACAGGTTTCAGTTTTCCATCTTCTTTGATGTTCTCAAGGCCAAGAAGAACCTCTATGTTAACGTGCACTCCATCGACACCGACCATATGGAGAAGGATCCTGATTATTTTGGTGAAGCTCTTCAGATGTGCACTCAGCTGAACATTCTTGGTGTCATGCAATTCAACAAAGATTATGATGCTGATATGGTGGCCCAATTCTATGCCATGGTTCATCTCGGGACTGATGAGGACAGGACACTGACTTGGATGACCAATGGCAAGTTGCTTTCAGTCAAATGGAAGGCGTTCATGAATCTGATTGGAGTGGAAGATCGAGGGCTTGAGTCCCCTATCGGCTTTCGTCCTCACCGCAACAACTCCGCCACTCACAAGCAAGCTCTATGGCCCTACTGCACTTTGAAGGTCAACCCTGAGACGAAGAAGGAAACATATGAGCTTCCGCCTTCTCGACATTCTTCATCGTGTCTTCCATGAGACTCTTTTCCTCGTGATCGAATCTGGATATGGTTCACTCTTATCTCGTGGACATGCTTCTCTTCTGCCAGCGTGAGAAGGAGCAAAACACCGGAGAGTCTCTGGATATTTCTCATGTTATGTGGTCTGAGCTGTTATCTGCTATCTCCGAGCGCAAGTGCCCGATTTATGGCCCGTTCGTCATGCTGCTTATTGAGCAGGCCTGGGGTCCTGTCTATCCCAAGGTGATGCTAGAGACCGGGGAGTTGGTTTCTCACGACATCAAGCGTGTGAGGAAGAAGGACAACTGGGGCTTTCAGGTCCCTAAATCTGGAGATCCTTCGTCTGCCACTGCCATGGAGACCGAGGAGGAGGCTGAGACTGAGGCTGAGGATGATGATGACTATGTGCCTTCTGCGACAGAGCCCTCTTGGGCAAAGAAGCTCAAGCTGAAGATGAAGAAGTTGTTCTGCATGGAGGCTCACGGTCAGTACATGACTCATGTGGGGTGAGAAGAAGGCCCGTCGTCGTCACAAGGAGCTCATGCGCCAGTTGGGTGCCATAGTTAACAGTGGATCTGAGGACCGGCTTACTGAGGAGGAGGAGTGGATTCAGCAGCACTGCCCGTGGACCGATTCTGATGCCGAGCACTTCCCGACCGACGATGGTGGCACAGACGTTCCCGCTGAGATCTGATTCTCTTGCTCTCACCTGGAGCTATAGCCACACTCCCTCTCCTTTTTGGTGTATCGACGCCAAAGGGGGGAGAGTTTAGGGATTTGTGTGTTTCCTCGCGTTGTTTGTGTTTTCTCGCATTCGCCTGGTTTGGTTTGTGCCTGGTTTGTGTCAGTGAGACCTAAGTTCTAGTCATATGGTGTGAGACATATGCTACCTTATCTTTCGAATATCTTTATCTATGTCTATCTAGCTTATGAGTTGCATGCTTATCCTATTATCTGTATTGCTCTCTTATATCATGCTTAGGTAGTTGGTCTCTAAAATGTAGGGGGAGCGTTGATCCTGGTATCTGTGCCATGCAGTCCAAAGCACTTATCTAGACAGCACACATCCAGGGGGAGCCCTTCTACATTTTAGGACGGTGGGGCTTTGCGCTGATCCTATATCTTTCATGTTTGCGCAAATCCCGTATTGTCATCAATCCACCAAAAAGGGGGAGATTGTAAGGGCATATTTATCCCCAAGGTGTTTTGGTGATTGATGACAATGCTTTTGCGGACTAATCGTGTGCATTGAGTTCTTTTAGAGATTCATCCTTTGGCACGAGACGATTACTTCCCGTCGGTGTTTTATTCAAGACTGTGTAGCTCCTTCGTTTCTATGCTGGTGGTCTAGTTTCGTAGGAGTCACCGTACTATAAAGAGGGGATCTGCTCTGGTTAGGCTAGGCTGGAATCAACACGTACACATCCCTATCACACCCGTTGCCTTTTTCTGCTTCATTGGAGCTATCTTTCCTTTATCTGTGCCCACCTGTCCTGTCCCGGTGGTAGTACCGTGGTCCTCGTGTAGTACCGCTGAGCTAAATCAGCGGTAGTACGCCCCGAGCGGTAGTACCGCTGTAAGCTTCGCCGTAGTACCGCGACTGGTTCCGGCTACTACCGCCTCGATTCTCGACTGTTTTTTCTCGTGTCGGGTTTTACGATACTAGTTGCGGCACTAGGGGCGGTAGTACCGCTCCAAGCGGTAGTACCGCCTGTACTTCCGCGGTAGTACCGCTCGGGGGACAGGGCCCTGTTTCCCTTGTCAGCGCGACAGTACCGCTGGGAGGGTGCGGTAGTACCGCTTATAAGCGGTAGTACCGCCCTGCCCAAGCGGTAGTACCGCTCTGTGCGGGGCTGGTTGGTGGGTAACGGTTGGATTGGTTCCCCCACTATAGGTCTCTTCTTCCCCAAAGTTGACCTACCTCTTTCCCCCAAAGCTCCATTGTTGCTCCAAGCTTCATTTTTGCCCGATCTCTCTCCCTAGCCAATCAAACTTGTTGATTTGCTCGGGATTGGTTGAGAAGGCCCCGATCTACACTTCCACCAAGAGAAATTTGATTCCCCCCACTTATCCCTAGCGGATCTTGTTACTCTTGGGTGTTGAGCACCCTAGACGGTTGAGGTCACCTCGAAGCCATATTCCATTGTGGTGAAGTTTCGTGGTGTTGTTGGGAGCCTCCAATTGTTGTGGAGATTGCCCCAACCTTGTTTGTAAAGGTTCGGTCGCCGCCTTCAAGGGCACCAATAGTGGAATCACGGCATCTCGCATTGTGTGAGGGCGTGAGGAGAATCTGGTGGCCCTAGTGGCTTCTTGGGGAGCATTGTGCCTCCACACCGCCTAACGGAGACGCATTCCCTTAAAGGAAGGAACTGGTAACACATCATCGTCTCCACCGGCTCCACTCTTGGTTATCTCGTGCCTTTACTTGTGCAAGCTTATTTGTGTTATATCCTTTGCTTGCTTGTATGCTTATTGTTGTTGCATCATATAGGTTGCTCACCTAGTTGCACATCTAGACAACCTTTATTATTGCAAAGTTTAAATTGGTAAAGAAAAGCTTAAAAATTGTTAGTTGCCTATTCACCCCCCCCCCTCTAGTCAACCATATCGATCCTTTCAGCGGCCGGGATGGAGGTGGGGAGTACACCATGGCCGCGTCGCCTCCGGCACGGCCTCCGCTGGCATGCGGTGGCCCGACGGAGCGACGGACTACGGGTCCCGTCGGTCGCAACTCATCGTTGTTGGCGATGCTGACGAGGCTCCGGATGGTGGCCCTCCATTCGTCGATCTTCTCCGCGGCAGGAGGGAAATCGAGGAGCAGCTGCGCGCGTGCTAGGGCCTCCGCTGGCGTGGGTGGCGGCGAAAGCTGGGTGGACCGCGATGCGCCTCGACTTCTAACCACGTTAGATGGAGCCGCGCCACGGCCCCGCAGCCGTTCGCCACCTCCATCAGCACCTCGGCGTGCATGCTGGCCCCCTTCTTCATGTGATGGGCGCACGAGACTCTTCCCAGGGTGGCGCGCAGGGTCACCAACAGGGCGACGCTGCTCATTGATACGTCTCCAACGTATCTATAATTTTTGATTGCTCCATGCTACTTTATCTATTGTTTTGGACTATATTGGGCTTGATTTTCCACTTTTATATTATTTTTGGGACTAACCTATTAACCGGAGGCCCGCCCGTAATTGCTGTTTTTGCCTTTTTCGGTGTTTCAAGAAACAGAATATCAAACGGAGTCCAAACGGAATGAAACCTTCAGAAACGTGATTTTCTTACCGAACGTGATCCAGGAGACTTGGACCCTACGCCAAGGAACATCGGAGGCGGTCACGAGGGTGCCCCCCCCCCTAGGGCGGGCCCCCCTGCCTCGTGGGCCCCCTGATGCTCCACCGACGTACTCCTTCCTCCTATATATACCTACGCACCTCCAAACGATCGTAACAGGAGCCAAAACCTAATTCCACCGCCGCAACTTCCAGATCCACGAGATCCCATCTTGGGGCCTGTTCCGAGCTTCACGGAGGAGGCATCCACCACGGAGGGCTTCTACATCAACACCATAGCCTCTCCGATGAAGTGTGAGTAGTTTACTTCAGACCTTCGGGTCCATAGCTAGTAGCTAGATGGCTTCTTCTCTCTTTTTGGATCTCAATACAATGTTCTCCCCCTCTCTCGTGGAGATCTATTCGATGTAATCTTCTTTTTGCGGTGTGTTTGTTGAGACCGATGAATTGTGGGTTTATGATCGAGCTTATCTATGAATAATATTTGAATCTTCGCTGAATTCTTTTATGTATGATTGAGTTATCTTTGCAAGTCTCTTCGAATTACCCGTTTGGTTTGGCCATCTAGATTGGTAGTTCTTGCAATGGGAGAAGCGCAGGCTTTGGGTTCAATCTTATGTGTCCTTACCTAGTGATGTAAAGGGTTGCAAGGCACGATTGTATTGTTGCCATCGAGGATAACAAGATGGGGTATTTATCATATTGCATGAATTTATTCCTCTACATCATGTCATCTTGCTTAAGGCGTTACTCTGCTTTTTAACTTAATACTCTAGATGCATCTTTGGATAGCGGTCGATGAGTGGAGTAATAGTAGTAGATGCGTAATCGTTTGATCTACTTGTCTCGGACGTGATGCCTATATACATGATCATACCTAGATATACTCATAACTATGCTCAATTCTGTCAATTGCTCAACAGTAATTTGTTCACCCGCCGTAGAATACTTGTGCTCTTGAGAGAAGCCTCTAGTGAAACCTATGGCCCCCGGGTCTATTCCATCATATCAATCTCCATCACTTTTATACTTTCTTTGTATTACTTTGCCTTTTACTTTTCTCTTTGCATCTCTATATCAAAAATACCAAAAATATTATCTCTATCAGATCTCACTCTCGTAAGTGACCGTGAAGGGATTGACAACCCCTAATCGCGTTGGTTGCAAGTAGCTATCGTTTTGTGCAGGTATGAGCGACTTGTGCATGGCCTCCTACTGGATTGATACCTTGGTTCTCAAAAACTGAGGGAAATACTTACGCTACTGTGCTGCGTCATCCTCTCCTCTTCGGGGAAAACCAACGCAAGCTCAAGACGTAGCAAGAAGGATTTCTAGCGCCGTTGCGAGGAGTCTACGCAAAAGTCAACATACCAAGTACCCATCACAATCCCTATCTCTCGCATTACATTATTTGCCACTTGCCTCTCGTTTTCCTCTCCCCCACTTCACTCTTGCCGTTTTATTCGCCCTCTCTTTCCCAATATCCTCCTCTTTTTCCTGTTGCCTTTTCCTCGTCCGTTTGTTTGCTCGTGTGTTGGATTGCTTGTTTGTCGCGATGGCTCAAGATGCTACCAAATTGTGTGACTTCACCAATACCAATAATAATGATTTCCTTAGCACTCCGATTGCTCCTCTTGCCAATACTGAATCTTGTGAAATCAATACTGCTTTGTTGAATCTTGTTATGAAAGATCAATTCACCGGCCTTCCTAGTGAAGATGTCGCTACTCATCTGAATAGCTTCGTTGATTTATGTGATATGCAAAAGAAAAAAGATGTCGATAATGATGTCGTTAAATTGAAGCTATTTCCTTTTTCGCTTAGAGATCGTGCTAAAGCATGGTTTTCATCTTTGCCTAAAAATAGTATTGATTCTTGGAACAAGTGCAAAGATGCTTTTATCTCTAAGTATTTTCCTCCCGCTAAGATTATCTCTCTTAGGAACGATATTATGAATTTTAAGCAACTTGATCATGAACATGTTGCACAAGCTTGGGAGAGAATGAAATTAATGATACGTAATTGTCCTACTCATGGTTTGAACTTGTGGATGATTATACAAAAAATTTATGCCGGATTGAATTTTGCTTCTAGAAATCTTTTAGATTCGGCCGCTGGAGGCACTTTTATGGAAATCACTTTAGGAGATGCTACTAAACTTCTAGATAATATTATGGTTAATTATTCTCAATGGCATACTGAAAGATCTACTAATAAAAAAGTGCATGCTATAGAAGAAATCAATGTTTTGAGTGGAAAGATGGATGAACTTATGAAATTATTTGCTACTAAGAGTGTTTCTTCTGATCCTAATGATATGCCTTTGTCTACTTTGATTGAGAATAATAATGAATCTATGGATGTGAATTTTGTTGGTAGGAATAATTTTGGTAACAACGATATAGGGAATTTTAATCCTAGGCCTTATCCTAGTAATCCTTCTAATAATTATGGAAATTCCTACAACAACTCTTATGGAAATTTTAATAGGATGCCCTCTGAATTTGAGAGTAGTGTTAAAGAGTTTATGAATTCACAAAAGAATTTTAATGCTTTGCTTGAAGAGAAATTGCTTAAAGTTGATGATTTGGCTAGGAACATTGATAGAATTTCTCTTGAGGTTGATTCTTTAAAGCTTAGATCTATACCTCCTAAGCATGATATCAATGAGTCTCTCAAAGCTATGAGAATTTCCATTGATGAGTGCAAAGAAAGAACCGCTAGGATGCGTGATTCCAAAGATGCCTTTATTAAAGCGTGTTCTTCTAATTCCTATGAAAATCAAGATGAAGATCTAAAAGTTATTGATGTGTCCCCTATTAAATCTTTGTTTTGAAATATGAATCTTGATGAAACTGAATATGATCTTCCTTTACTTAGAAGGCGTTCTAAGAATTCGGAGTTTTTAGATCTTGATGATGAAATTGATAAAAGTGGGATTGAAAGAAATAAAAATCTATATGTTGATAAACCCACTATATTGGATCTCAAGGAATTTAATTATGAAAATTGCTCTTTAATTGATTGTATTTCCTTGTTGCAATCCGTGCTAAATTCTCCTCATGCTTATAGCCAAAATGAGGCCTTTACCGAACACATTGTTGATGCCTTGATGCAATCTTATGAAGAAAAACTTGAGTTGAAAGTTTCTATCCCTAGGAAACTCTATGATGAGTGGGAACCTACTATCAAAATTAAAATTAAAGATCATGAGTTTAATGTTTTGTGTGATTTGGGTGCTAGTGTCTCTACTATTCCCAAAACTTTGCGTGATTTGCTAGATTTCCGTGACTTTGATGATTGCTCTCTAAACTTGCATCTTGCGGATTCCACTATTAAAAAGCCTATGGGAAGAATTAATGATGTTCTTATTGTTGCAAATAGGAATTATGTGCCCGTATATTTTATCGTTCTTTATATAGATTGCAATCCTTCATGTCCTATTATTCTTGGTAGACCTTTCCTTAGAACGATTGGTGCAATTATTGATATGAAGGAAGGAAATATTAGATTCCAATTTCCATTAAAGAAAGGCATGGAACAATTTTCTAGAAAGAAAATAAAATTACCATATGAATCTATTATGAGAGCCACTTATGGATTGCCTACCAAAGATGGCAATACCTAGATCTATCCTCGCTTTTATGCCTAGCTAGGGGCGTTAAACGATAGCGCTTGTTGGGAGGCAACCCAATTTTATTTTTAGTTTTTGTTTTTGCTTCTGTTTAGGAATGAATAATCCATCTAGCCTCTGTTTAGATGTGGTTTTATCTTTTAATTAGTGTTTGTGCCAAGTTAAACCTATTGGATCTTCTTGGATGATAGTTATTTGATCTTGCTGTAATTTCCAGAAACTTTGCGCTCAGTGCCCGAATTGTTAAAAATCACCAGAACGTGATAAAATACTGATTCCAATTTCTTCTGATCAATAAACCAATTTTCCAGGTTGTATAATTTTGGTAGATTTTTTTGAGTTCCAGAAGTTTGTGTTAGTTACAGATTACTACAGACTGTTCTGTTTTTGACAGATTCTGTTTTGCGTGTGTTCTATGGCTAGTAAAATAGTTTATGATCCATAGAGAAGTTGGAATACAGTAGGTTTAACACCAATATAAATAAAGAATGAGTTAATTACAGTACCTCTTTTGTTTTCTTTCTCTAACGGAGCTCACGAGATTTCTATTGAGTTTTCTGTTGTGAAGTTTTCAAGTTTTGGGTGAATTCTTTTGATGGATTATGGAACAAGGAGCGGCAAGAGCCTAAGATTGGGGATGCCCATGGCACCACCAAGATAATCCAAGGACACCAAAAAGTCAAAGCTTGGGGATGCCCCGGAAGGCATCCCCTCTTTCGTCCACTTCCATCGGTAATTTACTTGGAGTTATATTTTTATTCACCACATGATAAGTGTTTTGCTTGGAGCGTCTTGTATTATTTGTGTCTTTGCTTGTTAGTTTACCACAATCATCCTTGCTGTACACACCTTTTGAGAGAGCCATACATGAATTGGAATTTGATAGAATACTCTATGTGCTTCACTTATATCTTTTGAGCTTGATAGTTTTGCTCATAGTGCTTCACTTATATCTTTTGAGGGTGATAATTTTTGCTCTAGTGCTTCACTTAGATATTTTAGAGCACGGTGGTGGATTTGTTTTAAAGAAACTTGATCTCTCATGTTTCACTTAGATTATTTTAAGTAATAGCATGGTAATTTGCTTAATGTTAATATACTTGGTATTCAAGATATGTGAAACTTTCTTTTGAGTGTGTTGAATACTAAGATAAGTTTGATGCTTGATAATTGTTTTGAGATATGAAGATGGTGATATTAGAGTCATGCTAGTTGAGTAGTTGTGAATTTAAAGAATACTTGTGCTGAAGTTTGTAATTCCCGTAGCATGCACGTATGGTGAACCGTTATGTGATGAACTCGGAGCATGATTTATTTATTGATTGTCTTCCTTATGAGTGGCGGTCGGGGACGAGCGATGGTCTTTTCCTACCAATCTATCCCCCTAGGAGCATGCGCGTAATACTTTGCTTTGATAACTTCTAAATTTTTGCAATAAGTATATGAGTTCTTTATGACTAATGTTGAGTCCATGGATTATACGCACTTTTTCCCATCCTTCCACCATTGCTAGCCTCTCTAATACCGTGCACCTTTCGCCGGTATCATACACCCACCATATACCTTCCTCAAAACAGCCACCATACCTACCTATCATGGCATTTCCATAGCCATTCCGAGATATATTGCCATGCAACTTTCCACCGTTCCGTTTATTATGACACTCTCCATCATTGTCATATTGCTAGCATGATCATGTAGTTGACATCGTATTTGTGGCAAAGCCACCGTTCATAATTCTTTCATACATGTCACTCATGTTTCATTGCATATCCCGTACACACACGGAGGCATTCATATAGAGTCATATTTTGCTCTAAGTATCGAGTTGTAATTGTTGAGTTGTAAGAAAAATAAAAGTGTGATGATCATCATTATTAGAGCATTGTCCCAAGTGAGGAAATGATGATGGAGACTATGATTCCCCCACAAGTCGGAATGACACTCCGGACGAAAAATAAAATAAAAATAAAAAAGAGGCCACAAAAAAAGAGAAAAGGCCCAAATAAAAAAATGAGAGAAAAAGAGGGAAGGGACAATGTTACTATCCTTTTACCACACTTGTGCTTCAAAGTAGCACCATGATCTTCATGATAGAGAGTCTCTCATTTTGTCACTTTCATATACTAGTGGGAATTTTTAATTATAGAACTTGGCTTATATATTCCAATGATGGGCTTCCTCAAATGCCCTAGGTCTTCGTGAGCAAGCGAGTTGGATGCACACCCACTTAGTTTCTTTTGTTGAGCTTTCATATACTTATAGCTCTAAGTGCATCTGTTGCATGGCAATCCCTACTCACTCACATTGATATCTATTGATGGGCATCTCCATAGCCCGTTGATACGCCTAGTTGATGTGAGACTATCTTCCCTCTTTTTGTCTTCTCCACAACCACCATTCTATTCCACATATAGTTCTATATCCATGGCTCATGCTGATGTATTGCGTGAAGATTGAAAAAGTTTTGAAAATGTTAAAGTATGAAACAATTGCTTGGCTTGTCATCGGGGTTGTGCATGATTTAAATACTTTGTGTGGGGAAGATGGAGCATAGCCAGACTATATGATTTTGTAGGGATAACTTTCTTTGGCCATGTTATTTTGAGAAGACATAATTGCTTAGTTAGTATGCTTGAAGTATTATTATTTTTATGTCAATATGAACTTTTGTCTTGAATCTTTCGGATCTGAATATTCATACCATGATTAAGAAGATTTACATTGAAATTATGCCAAAGTATCACTCCGCATCAAAAATTCTCTTATTATCATTTACCTACTTGAGGACGAGCAGGAATTAAGCTTGGGGATGCCTGATACGTCTCCAATGTGTCTATAATTTTTTATTGCTCCATGCTACTTTATCTATTGTTTTGGACTATATTGGGATTTATTTTTCACTTTTATATTATTTTTGGGACTAACCTATTAACAGAGGCCCAGCCTGTAATTGCTGTTTTTGCATTTTTCAGTGTTTCAAGAAAGCAGAATATCAAACGGAGTCCAAACGGAATGAAACCTTGAACGTGATTTTCTCACCGAACGTGATCCAGAGACTTGGACCCACGCCAAGGAACATCGGAGGCGGTCACGAGGTGGGGCGCCCCAGGCGCGCCTGCCTCGTGGCCCCCTAATGCTCCACCGACATACTCCTTCCTCCTATATATACCCACGCACCCCAAACGATCGAACATGAGCCAAAACCTAATTCCACCGCCGCAACTTCCTCAGATCCACGAGATCCCATCTTGGGGCCTGTTAGGAGCTTCACGGGGGGGCATCCACCACGGAGGGCTTCTACATCAACACCATAGCCTCTCCGATGAAGTGTGAGTAGTTTACTTCAGACCTTCGGGTCCACAGCTAGTAGCTAGATGGCTTCTTCTCTCTTTTTGGATCTCAATACAATGTTCTCCCCCCCTCTCGTGGAGATCTATTCGATGTAATCTTCTTTTCGCGGTGTGTTTGTTGAGACCGATGAATTGTGGGTTTATGATCCAGCTTATCTATGAATAATATTTGAATCTTCTCTGAATTCTTTTATGTATGATTGAGTTATCTTTGCAAGTATCTTTGAATTATCCGTTTGGTTTGGCCAACTAGATTGGTAGTTCTTGCAATGGGAGAAGTGCATGGCTTTGGGTTCAATCTTGCGGTGTCCTTACCTAGTGACATAAAGAGTTGCAAGGCACGTATTGTATTGTTGCCATCGAGGATAACAAGATGGGGTATTTATCATATTGCATGAATTTATTCCTCTACATCATGTCATCTTGCTTAAGGCGTTACTCTTTTTAACTTAATACTCTAGATGCATTTGGATAGCGGTCGATGAGTGGAGTAATAGTAGTAGATGCGAATCGTTTGATCTACTTGTCTCGGACGTGATGCCTATATACATGATCATACCTAGATATACTCATAACTATGCTCAGTTCTGTCAATTGCTCAACAGTAATTTGTTCACCCACCGTAGAATACTTGTGCTCTTGAGAGAAGCCTCTAGTGAAACCTATGGCCCCCGGGTCTATTCTCATCATATCAATCTCCATCACTTTTATACTTGCTTTGTATTACTTTGCCTTTTACTTTTCACTTTGCATCTCTATATCAAAAATACCAAAAATATTATCTCTATCAGATCTCACTCTCGTAAGTGATCGTGAAGGGATTGACAACCCCTAATCGTGTTGGTTGCGAGTAGCTATCATTTTGTGCAGGTACGAGGGACTTGTGCGTGGCATCCTATTGGATTGATACCTTGGTTCTCAAAAACTGAGGGAAATACTTACGCTACTGTGATGCATCATCCTCTCCTCTTCGGGGAAAACCAACGCAAGATCAAGACGTAGCACTCATCACGCACAACCTGGGAAGAGTGCACCGTGGGCGATGGTGTTGGCGTCTTGGAGGTCGTCGTGCCGCCGTTTGGCGGGATGGCGGCGCCCCTGGAGGGCCCCGCACCGCCTGCGGGGGGCCTGACTCCGCCTCTGGTGCCCGCAATCGGTGGCTCATCGCCGGGCGCGCGAACAACGCCACTCGCTAGGCCTAGACCATCAGGGTGATGTGGATGTTCGCGGGCCGCGCCACGGGTTCTCTCTGCAAATGGCCCGCTTCCGGTCCGCGCCGGTACCAACCCGGTCCCGGACGAACCGACCGCCGTGGTCATCTTCTTCTTAGAAGCCATGGCGATGAAGAACAGCTGGGTCGACTGCTAGACCGGATTCTCGCAATTGCGCCCCCTACCTGGCGCGCCAAGGATGTCGGTGGGAAACGACACCTATGGGATCACTGGAATCCCTTCTATGGTTGCGAGGCGCGGGGATCGTGAGAAGAGCGGGACTAGCAGACAACACAAAGGGGATTTACCCAGGTTGGGCTGCAAAGATGCGTAAAACCCTACGATCCTGCTTTGGTGGTTGTATTTAGTGTTCTTGAGCTCTTGAACTAGCTCTAGGTGCTGCTGGGTTCAAAAGAGCCAAATCCCTCTCCAGTGCGCCATGGGCCTCCTTTTATAGGCGAAAGGGACTGCCACAGTGGCACACAGGAGGTGGAAAGCGCTACAGCGTTGTGAGCTTATCACTGGTGTTACACGACAAAGCACATTTAATGCGAGGCTTAGGTGTCCCTTCGCTTTATCGGGGACGGGAGCGAGGCCCGTCCCATCCGTCGCTCGCCACTCCTCCTTGCTTCGACACGCGCCTTGGCCAGCGATGCATGCGGTGCCATGTAGGCAGGCAGGCAGCTGAGGTGGCGCGGTGGTGGAGCCTCCATGAAGGGTTGCATGTTGCCACGCAGGTGCCTGCACAGCTGGTTGGGTCGGCAGCTGTATGAGAACGGCGGCGGAGACTTGGTGGTGTGGGCTGGCGGTAGCCTCTGCCCGGCTGGCCGTGGCGAGGCCTTTGCCGGGTGGCCCGGCAAGGGTCTTGCCGTGGCGCGCAGGCGTCCCCGACAAGGATCTTGCCGGGGGTCTTGTGGGTTTCTTCGATGAGGATGGTTGCCTTCCTATCCTCATTTGGTCTTGACTGTTCTCTGTCTTCACAAAGATCTGCATGCCACCACGGAGGTGCCTCCCGAGCCCTGTCCCAATGCGTTTTTCAAGCGTTGGTGGGCTCAAGGGTGGCTTGCTCGGCTGGCGTGGGCGAGCTTCCCCGGCAAGGGTCTTGCCGGGGCCGCTGAGGCTGCCCCGGGAAGGGTCCTTGCCGGGGAAACCTGCTTCGCCCATCCGATCCTTGTGGCCTTGGTCCTTGTCGTTGCTTTATTTGTCTTGTGCCTTCGGCTTCTCTCCGGCTTCCCTTTCCTACCCTGTTATGCGTGGTGGCGGGTGGCTCTGACTGCCCGTGCACAAGTAAAGGGGTCAAAAGGAGAGCCCCTACTTTCGTACACCGACACTTGGATCTTGGGATCCAGGCGATGGAACCGGAGATGGCGCCCCCCGGTTGGATCCGAGGAAAGAAGTAATGAGGGAAAAGTGTCGTGTTGGGGTACACTCCAGCGAAGCCTTCACAAAGATGCGCAAAAAGAGCCATGCACACCACAGCGTTTGGAGTAAAGTCCAAGAGGCGGAAGCCAAAGGTGTGCATGATGTCGCTGAAGAAGTCGGAGAAGGGAGGACAAAGCCCGCAGGAGAAATAGTCGACGAAGAAAGGGTACCGATTCGGGGCAGCCTCGGTGCAGTTGGAGGGGATGACGCGCGTGGCTGGATGCCCCGACTTTTCTCCCCGTCTTCTTCACCCCTGGGGTTTGTAGGCATCCCGGAGCTCGTACACGTCCACCGTCGAGGGAAAGTAGGCGAGCTGCGTCCGCTGCACCGCCAACGCACTCTCCGGCGGCTCCGCCGCTCCAGCGTCCTTGGCCGCTCCCTTACCCTTGGTGGATTTAGGTGCCATGGCGGCTGGGGGAAGCGAGGAGCAGAAGGGGACGAAGACGCAGCGACGATGAACAATGACGAAAGCTTAGGAAGGAAGAAAAGGGGGCGGCGGTTCTGAGATTGGAGGAAGGCGCAAGGGAGGGGTAAAGTGAGCAGCGCGCCCGCGGTTATTCCTTTTTACGGGGAAGGCGCGGGCCGCCTCCTTTCCCATTAACTGCGATACGACGCATGCGCGCGGATGCCGTCCCACGCATGCCTCCCGCGTCACGCGCGCTCACGACCCCGACGTCGTGCGTTCAACGCGGGTCGTGGAGAAGCGCAGCGGACGGAGCAGTTACTGCAGTAAAATCCGCCCTAACTACCCGCGCACCGTTCTAGGCCTGGCCCAACAACGTGCCGCGCTTATGTATGGCCCAGGCTCGGGGGCTCCTGTCGGTGTACAAAAGTAGGGGCTCTCCTTTTGACCCCTTTACTTGTGCACGGGCAGTCGGAGCCACCCGCCACGACCACGCATAACAGGGTAGGAAAGGGAAGCCGGAGAGAAGCCGAAGGCACAAGACAAATAAAGCAACGACAAGGACCAAGGCCACAAGGATAGGATGGGCGAAGCAGGTTTCCCCGGCAAGGACCCTTGTCGGGGGCAGCCTCAGCGGCCCCGGCAAGACCCTTGTCGGGGCAGCTCTCCCACGCCAGCCGAGCGAGCCACCCTTGAGCCCACCAACGCTCGACAAAAGCATTGGGACAGGGCTCGGGAGGCACCTCCGTGGTGGCATGCAGATCTTTGTGAAGACAGAGAACAGTCAAGACCAAATGAGGATAGGAAGGCAGCCATCCTCACCGAAGAAACCCACAAGACCCCCGGCAAGATCCTTGTCGGGGCGCCTCTAGCCACAAGCAAGACCCTTGCCGGGCCGCCAAAGAAAACCCTCGCCACGGCCAGGCCGGCAGGCCACCGCCAGCCCACACCACCAAGTCTCCGCTGCCGTTCACATACAGTTGCCGACCCAACCAGCTGGGCAGGCACCTGCGTGGCAACATGCAACCCTTCGTGGAGGCTCCACCACCGCGCCACCTCGGCTGCCTGCCTGCCTACATGGCACCGCATGCATCGCTGGCCAAGGCGTGTGTCGAAGCAAGGAGGAGCGGCGACGGATGGGACGGGCCTCGCTCCCGTCCCCGATAAAGCGAAGGGACACCCAAGCCTCGCATTAAATGCGCTTTGTCGTGTAACGCCAGCGATAAGCTCACAACGCTGTAGAACTTTCCACCTCCTGTGTGCCACTGTGGCAGCCCCTTTCGCCTATAAAAAGAGGCCCATGGCGCACTGGAGAGGGATTCAGCTCTTTTGAACCCAGCAGCATTTAGAGCTAGTTCAAGAGCTCAGGAACACTAAATACAGCCACCAAAGCATGATCGTAGGGTTTTACGCATTTTTGTGGCCCGAACCTGGGTAAATCCCCTTTGTGTTGTCACTAGTCCCGCTCTTCTCACGATCCCCGCGCCCCGCAACCGTAGAAGGGATTCCAGTGATCCCATAGGTGTCGTTTCCCACCGACACCTTGCTTGAGAACTTGCAACTTCTGTTCAAAACCAATCATAGGTGCAAGAGGTGCGAGTGGGTGGGAGCTCTAAATGTCGACAGAGATGTACCAAAGTTAACGGAGAAATAGTCACTCATCAACTATGCCTCAAGTCTGACTCTTTAGGGGCTTTGCTTAACAGAGGTGGTGGAGCTACGTACAAGCTAAACGGTGTCATGTTTATATTTATTCATAGCTACACACATCCAGGAAAGGGGGGAGAACATATGGTGCACCGATGCACTGGTAGCACATTTTAAAATGCTTGGAAAATCTTAAAACAAAATAGTGCGTTCACACAATATCAATGTATTTTGTCAAAAAAATTAAAATACATGGTGAACATTTATGTAATATAGCATGACAATTTTTTAAATACAATGAACTTTTTGTAATATACGGTGAACAAATTTTTAATACACATTGAACTTTTTTGTAATATACAATGAACATTTTTTTGACATACGATGAACATTTGCATGGTGAACTTTTTCACAATATACTGTGAACATTTTCTTAATAATGTATTGTGCGGCGGATTTTTTATTGTTACACAAAAAGAGAACAAAAAATAAAAAGGGAAACAAAAAAAGAATTCCCCACAAAAAAACAGAAAAATGAAACGGAAAAGGAACCAAACCAGAAAAAGAAAAAAAAATCCCAGAACTTTACCACTGAAAAACCGGATGCAAAAAACTACGGAAGAAACGAAAACATAAACACAAGAAAAGAAACAGTAAATGGGTTTTCTCTCTTGCGTAGGTATTGGGACGGCCATTTTATTCTCCTTTGTCGCTTGCTTGGGGTTGACCAATCTCTCGCGCCTGGCTCGCTCGTTGCACTGGTTTGGTCTGGTTCTCATTCGGGTTTTTCTTGTTTTCTGTTGTTTTTCTTACAGTATCCTGCTTTTGTAATACACGTTCGACATTTTTCAAATTACAACTTTAACATTTTTTTAATACATGTCATTTTTTAAACACATTTAATATTTTTAAAATGTTTGATTAAATTTTTTAAATAATTATTTTAACATTTAATACATTTTTATACACATTTAATATTTTTCTATACACATTTAACATTTTTCAAATGCTTGATTAACATTTTTAAATGCATGATCAACTTTTTTATACACACTGTATATTTCTATATACATTAGAAACATTTTTCCTATACGCATTTAATATTTTTTAAACGCTTGATTAACATTTTTCCAATTTTTTTATATAAAATGGGTTTTGCAATATATTTACTTAGAGTATTGAAAGTATAAACAAAAGTAAAAAATAAAGCAAAAAATGAAACCAAATAACGTGAAAAAAACAAGGCTGTAGGCCTGGGCCGGACCATATCTCGCGTTAAGCTCCTCCTGTCCTCACACCGTCCGTGTGAACATAGCCAATCACAAGGCGCGAATCTCCCTCCCCAAGGCCCGCGCCAGAGTTTCCAGCGCGCTCCTCCCTTTCCCTCCCCGCCTCGGATCCCAATTTCCTCCAAACCTTTCGCGAAAATTTTCAAGATCCGCCGGCTTGGAGCCTTCCGACCAAAAATGGCAGGAAACGCAGATCCTCCGCTCCCTCCACTCCTCTCCACCCCAAAATTTCCCCTGAAAACTCAAACCTTTTCACCCCCCTCCCTCTCGTTCCCTCCTACCTTCGCTACAAGTACCCATGGGAGATCTTACCAGTCCCATCACAAGCTCCAACCCAGCCACCCCGCTGCCTAGGCCTAGCACAGCACCGTGCCCAGATTCCCAGAGCGGCAGCTCTTCTCTTCTCTGATATGGCAGTTGACCGCGCCGACAAGGAGAATCTGCCGCCTGCGTCGGCGGCCGCCGCCCGTCCTCATGGCGTGGCCGTCAAGAGCTGCAAGCTGAAGCGGCTCGGGAGGGCGCGGAGGCGGGTGCCGCTCAGGGACATCACCAACCTCTTCGTTGCCGAGTCGGCGGTCGCCGAGTGGCAGCAGGCCCTGCTCCAACAGCCGCACGAGGGGTCGGCGGCGGCGGAGTTGGCCGTCAAGAACGGGCCTGCCGGTGGTGCGGCTCTGAAGCCTGGCAGATACTTGCTCCGGAAGGAGTTTAGATAGCTACCAATTGTACATGGATTATACTTCTTATGTCATTGTCCAATGATTCGTTGGACAAGATTTGGTTGGATTGATTATAGGAAATGAACTGCTGAAAGAAAAGAAATAGAAAAATACGTCAAATTGGATTTTTATATCAATTAAACGTGTGTCATTCTGATTTCTGAATCGGAATGTGGAACTCTGCAGTACTACATATTTTGAGAAATTATACTTGGACTCGACATCTGCTTCTCTAGCTGACATTCGCAAAATATTGCCCATATTTTGTCATGTCTTGTGTATTAGAATTCGAATGCTGCTGCCAGCCTTTGTGTTTTCCATCTAGATTTGTCATCGTTTGGTCCTGGTGTCATGTTATGAATGGTGCTTTGGCATATGCACAAGCTTTTGATTTAAATTGTGCTCTTATTTGATTGACTTTCTGTTTTCAGATTTTGCGGTGTCTGCCAGTTTGATGTGTCTAAATTGGAGACAGCAGTTGCCAAGGTTTGTTAGCATATTCCACTCTTGTGCAATATCTGTATTGTTTTTTATAAATGCTTTTCTTGAGGAACTTGGCTATTCGTTATCACCAGAAAGGAAAGTGTACTGGTGTTTGCCAACAAAAATAGTTTCTGAAAGTCTGATCGCTCTCAAGGGTGATGATGATGCTTTGAAGATGGTCTATGTGCCACACAACACAAAGCACCTGACACTTTGATCATGATAACATGATTGTGAAGCAAAGCTGCAATGATGTGCAACGTGCTTACTTTAATTTATAAACAAAATGAGGAGTACCAAGACTTATGGTGTCACCAAGGAAACTTGAGAGCAAAGGAAAGGAGACAGCTAGAGAGCAGCACATTGAGAAGCACACACATGGAGAAATAGACATTCAGAGGACAGCGACATTTACAACGATGATCTGGATGAGAAACTCAGTGACAGTGGCTAAATATCTAGAGGATGGCAGTTTTCCATAACTCAGATCATGGCAATAATTTTACGGTCTTTTATTATGTTAGCATTTTTTTTTCTGAAAAACGAAAATTAATAACTAGGCCTATGGGTAGAACGAACGAATCCTTGCAAGGCCAGCTTGTTGTCGTATAGAAAGAAAATAGTTCGCTCGATCTCCCACCACGCTGGCATGTCCAACCCCTACCGAACGATACGTTCGATGGGAGCTTCCTCTAGATATTAGGGTCTTTTTTAATAGTGTTTCATATAGTCTCATGGCAATTTCACACTTCTTTGGTTTTCAAAACATGGCATTTTTTGAACTTACTATGCGCTATTATTTTTTACATGGCAAATTTATTGATGACAAATTTTTGAAAAAAAGGTAATTGGGCCTAGACGTTTTTCCCTGCGCGTTATATATTTTACTGGGCCATGGGTTGCTGATAACTCCCCCTGAACGAACCATGTTTCTTACTTGGCGCCTTCAGCGCCGTTCACATGCAATTCGTTAACTGGCGTTGAAGGCGCTCTTACCTGAGCTGGCCCATCTATGGGTGCCATGGGAGAGACCTCTTCCTGGTTTGGGAAGCTTCTAGAAGCTTACCAGCCGATTTCTTTCTTTCTGTTTTTCGATTTTGATTTTTCCTGGACGGTCTTCTTTAGTTTTTTCTTTTTCTGTTTTCTATTTTTCTTTTTTTCTTTATTCTGAATTTTTTTATTTTTACTTTTACTCAAAATGCACGAATTGTTTCAGATTTGACGATTTTTTTAAATCGATGAACTTTTTCTTAAGTTCATGATATTTTTTAAAAATTTAGGAACTATTTTTTAAATTGATGAATATTTTAAAAAATTTATGAACTGTTTGAAAAAATTGATGAAATTTTTTCAAATTTGTGAAATTTGTTTTCAAATCGATGAACTTTTTTTCAAAATCAAGGAACCTTCCTAAAATGTATAAACTTTTTTAAAATTGAGGAACTTTTCAAATCTATGTGTCTTCTTCTGAGAAATAAGTTACTCAACATGTAGCAGTTGTAACCGAGAAAGATTTTGTTGTATGCTTTTTCACTGGCATTACTGAGTTCTGTCGGAAGCAAACATAACTGTTACATCTCCACATAAAGGGCATTATTCCAGAATGATATTGTATCTTAGTACATGACCGGGCAGTTGTTGATGTCGAACGCGAATACATCAGAGTACCCATTTTATATGCTTGGGCCCATGCTTCACCATCTTGATCTCTCCATTGATTTTGCTGGTACATACCATCTTGCTGGATCAGAGGAGGCGGTGAGGTTGAGGATGTAGGGACCATTGATGTCCTTGAAGCTGAACGACGAACGGCCCATTCACCTTCCTTGCTTGAGAACTTATGATTTCTGTTGGAAACCAGTCCTATCTTGTTGTTGAAATTGGTATACATGCAAGAGGTACCAAGGAGTGAGTGGGAGCTCTAATGTCGACAGAAAGGTGCCAAAGTTAATGGTAAAATAGTCGCTCATCAACTATGCCTCGAGTATGTCTCTTTGGGAGCTTCGCTTAAGAGCATCTCTAGCAGATTCCGTAAAACATGACGTCCCGAATAATAACCGCCAATATAATGGATGTGGGCGATTTTTCCGGCTCGAATAGATTCCACAAAAATCAGCCATCCCGTGATTGTTTTTGCGGGATCCTGCATTCTGCGGGCCGTTTCCGCCATATCTATGGGAGTCACCCCTCTTTTTGCCGTTTCATGTATCCTTGGCACAAAGGCCATTTTTGCCCGCTTCTGTTCCCGCCTCATTCGCTGCTGCTGCCGCTGCATCTCCCCGCCGGTTCTTGGTGCCCTCGGCTGCCTCGCGTCGTCCATTAGCTCCGCTTCCCCATGCCGCATCTATTCCACCAAATTTGGAAGCTGGGGGTGCCCATTTTTCTCTGCGGGCTAGCGGCCGGCGCCGGCGCCATGGATCCACCCCGGAGCTTGGCGCGCGGCCTTGTAGCTCGCGGATCTGGTTGTTTCCAGCGCCGGCGAGCCTTGGAATTGCCCGAGGGACAGTCGCGCATGCCGGAGGAAGGGGTTTCGGCCGTCTTTGCTTTGGCCAGCAGGGAAGAAAAAAAGGGGCGGTGCTACGTCTTGAGCTTGCGTTGGTTTTCCTTGAAGAGGAAAGGGTGATGCAGCAATAGTAGCGTAAGTATTTCCCTCAGTTTTTGAGAACCAAGGTATCAATCCAGTAGGAAGCTCCTCAAAAGTCACACGCACCTACACAAACAAACAAAGAACTCGCAACCAACGCAATAAAGGGGTTGTCAATCCCTTCACAGCCACTTGCGAAAGTGAGATCTAATAGAGATAGTATGATAAGATAAATATATTTTTGGTAATTTATAATATCGATAGGAAAGTAAAGATGCAAATAAAAGTAGATTGAAAGCTTATATGATAAAAGATAGACCCGGGGGCCATACGTTTCACTAGTGGTTTCTCTCAAGATAGCATAAGTATTACGGTGGGTGAACAAATTACTGTCGAGCAATTGATAGACAAGCGAATAATTACGAGATTATCTAGGCATGATCATGTATATAGACATCACGTCGCGACAAGTAGACTGACTCTGCTGCAAATACTACTATTACTCCACACATCGACCGCTATCCGAATGCATCTAGAGTATTAACTTCATAAGAACGAGTAACGATTAAGAAAGATGACATGATGTAGAGGGATAAACTCATGCAATATGATATAAACCCCATATTTTTATCCTCGATGGCAACAATACAATACATGCCATGCAACCATTTACATCCTTTGGTAAGGACACGCAAGATTAAACCCAAAGCTAAGCACTTCTCCCATGGCAAGAAAGATCAATCTAGTAGGCCAAACCAAACTGATAATTCGAAGAGACTTGCAAAGATAACTCAATCATACATAAAAGAATTCAGAGGAGATTCAAATATTTCTCATAGATAAACTTGATCATAAACCCACAATTCATCGGATCTCGACAAACACACCGCAAAAAGAGTTACATCGAATAGATCTCCACAAGAGAGGGGGAGAACATGGTATTGAGATCCAAAAAGAGAGATTAAGCCGTCTTGCTAATAACTATGGACCCGAAGGTTTGTGGTAAACTACTCACAACTTATCGGAGAGGCTATGATGTTGATGTAGAAGCCCTCCATAGTCGATTCCCCCTCCGGCGGAACGCCGACGAAGGCTCCAAGATGGGATCTCGCGGATACAGAAGGTTACGGCGGTGGAAATTGTTTTTCATTGGCTCCCTGGATGTTTTAAGAGTGCGTGGGTATATATAGGAGGAAGAAGTACGTCGGTGGCCGCCCGAGGGGCCCACGAGACAGGGGGCGCGCCCTGTAGGGGTGGGCGCGCCCTCCACCCTCGTGGCCGTCTCGGCTGCTTCTTGACTTGCACTCCAAGTCCTCTGGATCACGTTCATTCCAAAAATCACGCTCCCGAAGGTTTCATTCCATTTGGACTCCGTTTGATATTCCTTTTCTTCGAAATACTAAAATAGGCAAAAAAAACAGCAATACGGGCTGGGCCTCCGGTTAGTAGGTTAGTCCCAAAAATGATATAATTGTGTAAAATAAAGTCCATAAACATCCAAAAGGGGTAATATAATAGCATGGAACAATCAAAAATTATAGATACCGTGGAGACGTATCAAGCATCCTCAAGCTTAATTCCTGCTCATCCTCGAGTAGGTAAATGATAAAAACAGATTTTTTAATGTGGAATGCTACCTAGCATAATTCTCAATGTAATTTTCTTTATTGTGGCAGAATGTTCAGATCCAAATGATTCAAAATAAAATTTCATATTGACATAAGAAATAGTAATACTTCAAGCATACTAATCAAAGTAATCATGTCTTCTCAAAATAACATGGCTAAAGAAAGTTATCCCTACAAAATCATATAGTCTGGCTATTGTTCTATCTTCATCACACAAAGTATTTAATCATGCACAACCCCGATGACAAGCCAAGAAATTGTTTCATACTTTAGTAATCTCAAACTTTTTCAACTTTCATGCTATACATGAGCGTGAGCCATGGACATAGCACTATATGTGGAATAGAATGTTGGTTATGGAGAAGACAAAAAGGGAGAAGATAGTCTCACATCAACTAGGCGTATCAATGGGCTATGGAGATGCCCATTAATAGATATCAATGTGAGTGAGTAGGGATTGCCATGCAACAGATGCACTAGAGCTATAAATGTATGAAAGCTCAACAAAAGAAACTAAGTGGGTGTGCATCCAACTAGCTTGCTCACGAAGACCTAGGGCATTTTGGGGAAGCCCATCATTGGAATATACAAGCCAAGTTCTATAATGAAAAATTCCCACTAGTATATGAAAGTGACAACATAGGAGACTCTCTATCATGAAGATCATGGTGCTATTTTGAAGCACAAGTGTGGTAAGAGGATAGTAGCATTGTCCCTTCTCTCTTTTTCTCTCATTTCCTTTTTTTATTTTCTTCCTTTTTTCCCTCTTTTTTTCTTTCGCCTTTCCTTTTTTCTGGCCTTTCTCTTTTTTTTCTTTTGTAAAGTCCGAAGTCTCATCCCGACTTGTGGGGGAATCATAGTCTCCATCATCCTTTCCTCACTTGGGACAATGCTCTAAAAATGAAAATCATCACACTTTTATTGATTTACAACTCAAGAATTACAACTCAAAACTGGAACAAGATATGACTCTATATGAATGCCTCCGGCGGTGTACCGGGATATGCAATGAATCAAGAGCGACATGTATGAAAATTATGAAGGTGGCCTTGCCACAAATACGATGTCAACTACATGATCATGCAAAGAGCAATATGACAATAGTAATGCGTGTCATATAAACGGAACGGTGGAAAGTTGCATGGCAATATATCTCGGAATGGCTATGGAAATGCCATAATAGGTAGGTATGGTGGCTGTTTTGAGGAAGGTATATGGTGGGTGTATGGTACCGGCGAAAGTTGCGCGCCGCAAGAGAGGCTAGCAATGATGGAAGGGTGAGGGTGTGTATAATCTCAACATTAGTCAAAAGAACTCATATACTTATTGCAAAAATCTACAAGTCATCAAAAACAAAGTATTACGCGCATGCTCCTAGGGGGATAGATTGGTAGGAAAATAACATCGCTCGTCCCCGACGCCACTCATAAGGAAGACAATCAATAAATAAAATTGTGCTCCAACTTCATCACAAAGCGGTTCACCATACGTGCATGCTACGGGAATCACAAACTTCAACACAAGCATTCTTTAAATTCATAATCACCCAACTAGCATGACTTTAATATTACTACCTCCATATCTCAAAACAATTATCAAGTATCAAGTTGATCATAGCATCCAATTCACTTCCTATGATAGTTTTTATTATACCCAACTTGGATGCCTACCATTCTAGGACCAATTTTATAACCATAGCAAATACCATGCTGTTCTAAAAGACTCTCAAAATAATATAAGTGAAGCATGAAAGACTAGCAATTTCTACAAAATTAAGCCACCGACGTGCTCTAAAAGATATAAGTGAAGCACAAGAGCAAAAACTATCTAGCTCAAAAGATATAAGTGAAGCACATAGAGTATTCTAATAAATTTCAATCAAGTAGGCTTCTCCCAAAAGGTGTGTACAGCAAGGATAATTGTGGTAAACTAAAAATCAAATACTAATATCATACACGACGCTCCAAGCAAAACACATATCATGTGGCGAATAAAAATATAGTTGTAAGTAAAGTTACCAATGAACTAAGACGAAAGAGGGGATGCCTTCCCGGGGCATCCCCAAGCTTAGGCTTTTGGATGTTCTTGAATATCTTGGGGTGCCATGGGCATCCCCAAGCTTAGTCTCTTGCCACTCCTTATTCCATAGTCCATCAAATCTTTACCCAAAACTTGAAAACTTCACAACACAAAACTCATCAGGAAATCTCATAAGTTCCGTTAGTGAAAGAAAACAAAACCACCACATAAGGTACTGTAATGAACTCATTCTTTATTTATATTGGTGTTAAACCTACTTTATTCCAAGTTCTCTATTGTTCATACCACTTAATACTAGCCATAGATGCATCAAAATAACCAAACAACACACGAAAAACAGAATCTGTAAAAAACAGAACAGTCTGTAGCAATCTGTAACTAACGCAAACTTCTGGAACTTTAAAAATCCTACAAAAATAGGAAGTCCCGGGCAATTTGTCTATTGATCATCAGCAAAAAGAATCAACGCAAAAGCACGTTTCTGTGATTTAACAAAACTAATTTCGTGCGCACAAAGTTTCAATTTTTCAGCAGAATCAAATTAACTATCACCATAGGTTATCCTATAGGTTCTACTTGGCACAAACACTAATTAAAACATAAAAACACATCAAAACAGAAGGTAGATGCAAAATTTATTACTAAACAGAAGCAAAAAACACAGATAAAATTGGGTTGCCTCCCAACTAGCGCTATCGTTTAATGCCCCTAGATAGGCATAAAAGCGAAGATAGATCTAATTAGTGCCATCTTTGGCACTCAATTCATAAGTAGCTCGCATGATAGATTCATAAGGTAATTTGATTTTCTTTCTTGGAAAGTGCTCCATGCCTTTCCTTAATGGAAATTTGAATATAATATTCCCTTCCTTCATATCAATAATCGCGCCAATCGTTGTAAGGAAAGGTCTACCAAAAATAATAGGCAAGAAAGATTGTAATCTATATTAAGAATGATAAAACCTACGGGCACCAAATTTCTATTTGCGACAATGAGAACATCATTGATCCTTCCCATTGGCTTTTTAATGGTGGAATCCGTAAGGTGCAAATTTAAAGAGCAATCATCAAGATCATGGCAACCTAGAATATCACATAAAGTTTTTAGAATCGTGGAAACACTAGCACCCAAATCACACAAAGCAAAACACTCATGATCTTTAATTTTAATCTTTATAGTAGGTTCCCACTCATCATTAAGTTTTCTAGGTATAGAAACTTCTAAATTAAGTTTTTCATCATAAGATTGCATCAAGGCATGAACAATATGTTTGGTAAAAGCTTTATTTTGACTATAAGCATGAGGAGAATTCACAACGGATTGCAACAAGGAAATACAACCTTCTAAAGAACAATTATCATAATCAAATTCCTTGAAATCCGAGATAGTGGGTTCAATGCTATTTAAAGTCATGACCTCTCCAATCCCACTTTTACCAAATTTAGCATCAAGATCTAAAAACTCCGAATTATTGGGACGCCTTCTAACTAAAGTTGACTCATCTCCAGTCCCATTATTATTAAGATTCATATTGCAAAACAAAGATCTAATAGGAGACACATCAATAACTTTAAGATCTTCAGCATTATTTTCACGGAAACTAGAAGAACACGCCTTCACAAAACAATCTTTCTTAGCACGCAATCTAGCGGTTCTTTCCTTGCACTCATCAATGGAAATTCTCATTGCTTTGAGAGACTCATTGATATCATGCTTAGGAGGAGTAGATCTAAGTTTAAGAGAATCAACATCAAGCGAAAGTCTATCAACGTTCCTAGCCAAATCATCAACTTTGAGCAATTTTTCTTCAAGCAAGGCATTAAAATTCTTTTGAGAAATCATAAATTCTTTCACACTATTCTCAAAATCAGAGGGCATCTTATTAAAATTACTATAAGAATTATTGTAGGAATTTCCATAATTATTAGAGAAATTACTAGGGAACGGTCTAGGATTAAAGTTTCCTCTCTAAGCATTGTTTCCAAAACTATTCCTACCAACAAAATTCACATCCATAGATTCATTATTATTCTCAATTAAAGTAGACAAAGTGTAACATCCCAAATTTTCAATTTGGAATGTTAAACATAGGTCATTCTTGCACATCATATTTTATTGCATTCTCGTTCCGCAATCCTCGAAATCCTAAGCAACTCAAGGACCCTCAAAGAGAGTTGGTGATTTCCCGGTTTTTCATATTTGATTTTTATCAAATAATGAAACGAGGATTTTGATTTTAATTATTTTTCTCTCCGAAAAATATTTCATATTGAAAATATATGAGAGTAGACAATATGACTTCTCCAAAACAATTGAAATATTGGAGGAAAAATGTTAAAATAATTTATTTGATTTATTTGATTTTATTTGGATTTTATTTGCATTAGAAAAATTGCACGTTTTCAAAATTGCATTTTAGGGCCAAGAAAATGTTCATCTCGTTCTAAATATTTTATTTAGGCGGTGAAAATTGTTTTGGCATTTTAGGTTTTATTTTATTTTCTAGGATTTTATTTCTATCGTGAAATTATTTAAAAAAGAGGTTCGCCGATTGGGTCGAAACCAGTAGACGCCGCCCAACCGCCTATAAGAATTGCGTCTTGCTACAGGCGCCTACCGCTTTATCGCCTACCGCCGTCGCGCCGCTGCTTGCCCTCCTCCAAGTCGTCGCCCCCCCTTTATATATGTGACCCCGACCCCCACCACCACAACCACCGCCCGCCTGCGCCTTTGCCGCCGTCGCCGCTTGTCGCCGCAGTGAAGCGCCGCCGCCGAGCCCCGCCGCCCAACCCGCCTCGCCAGAGGTATCGCGCCGGATCCGAGCCGCGGTTTTTAAACCGTTCGGGTTTTTAGAAACCTAGTTCGGTTTTTGATCGGTTCGCGGTTTTCTCAGTTCTTCTAATTAGCGGACGTTAAATCCGTACATTCGTTAAATGAGCGGTTTTCTCTGTTAATTCTGAGATATGACGAACGCTCGTTCGTTAGTCTGTTCGTCAGTTTTCTTTTATCGGATTTATCTGCGATTATTTTCGATCGTGATTTCTAATCCGATCTTAGTTTCTGTTTATCTTTTCGCCCGTTAGTCCGAATCAGGCGATTCAAACGCCTAGAGTTTCGTCTCGAGACCCTCTTTCTGTTTAATCAACTTAAACAAGATTTTGGTACTGTAAAATTTGATCTTAGTTCAGAGTTGTAATCGGATCTTGTTTCTTTCGTCGTTTGAGTTTCGTTGCTCCGTTTGATTTGATTCTTTTTGCAAACCGGAGTTCTTAAGTTGAACTTTCTGGTCAACCTCTTTTATTTGAGTTTTGCATGTGAATCTTTCCTTGTTGCTTATGTATGTTATTGTTTGCTTGCGATAGAATTCCCGAGTCTGAAGCGTATTACTCTGAGTCTCTAGGATTCGGATCGTCGACAAGGAAGTAACACATTGATCATACTCTTTTCATACCCAGTTTTTATGCATTAGTTCAATCCTCAAACATTGCATGATTAGGATGTCATTAACTTGTGGGTTGGGAAGTAGTTGTTTAGGTAGAACCTATTGCCCTGTTACTATCAAACCCTTGGGAGTTACTTCTACGCGTTGTTTATATTACTATGCTATGCTCGTAGACGTGGTTTGGGTTTGGGTGAATCCATGACAGATGTGAGATTGTTAATTAATGGTTCAACTTAAGGTGGCAACTTAAATTAGCATCTGGGTGGATTGAGGCACCTAGGGAACCCAGTATGTCTGTATTTTTTTTGGAAATCCCGGGGTACCCGTGTGATCTTCCTATGGACCGCCACCCAGACTTAAAGGGAAGTGAGATGATTCATGCTAGAAACTTCCGTGTGTAGCCACAAGCTATTATGGGCTCTAGCATAGTTGAGTAAGTTACGTGAAGCTCTTGAAGAGGTAGATCGGCGGTAGTGGGTTTTGTAGGTTTGGTATGGTCTACCCGGAGTAGAGAGTTAATGTTTCTGAAAGACTGTGTCTCGGTCATCCGTTTCTCAAACACCATGCAGTGCGAGAAATCCAACGGAGGCGATCGAGTCTTGTGGGGAAAAGTGTGCAAACCTCTGCAGAGTGTATAATCTAATCATGGTTAGCCGTGTCCCCGGTTATGGACAATCTTGAGTATCTAGTGCTTGGGTTATCGCATGTATCTCATCACTCTTAATTAATATTGTTGGTTTGTTAATTACTTTAATTGGGATTGAGTTGGGGTTACCTTCTCAATGTTTCAACCACCACTACAAGAAATATGTCAACTTATGACCACCACTATTGGTCACTGAAAGGTCACAAATTTCCATTTATGACCTTTTTGTGACCAAAAACAGAAGGTCAAAAGCTGGGCGTAAAGAACTGACTATAGCGACCTTTCTTACGGAATGGTCAAAGACGTTCTGACCAAAATATTCCTACTGTGGCGTTTTGGTCACTAGCAACCTCCCCAAGCCACGTAGGCATCCAGCGTGGCAAGCTGATGTGGCACAAGATTCAGCCCGGTCCAATTAAGTGTTTTACATGGGCCGAGCCCAATAATTCAACCTATTTTTGTTTTTTTCTGTCAATTTTTGGTCAGTTTCATGGGCCAAGCCCTACAATTCGGCCTTTTTATTTTCTGGGCATAGGCCATTTTGCATTCCATTTCATTCAGCCTTTTGTTTTTGTTTTTCATAAATGCACAATATTCCAGTCCACTATTGTTTGGGCCATAGCCATTTTAGAGCCCAAATATTATTCGATCCAATAGACGAACATTCAGCCTTTTTCATTCACAGATTTCAATTTTACACATTTCAACAACAAGCTATCAGTAATTCTCACAATTAAATGATCAAATCCAAAAATCACACTATGAAACTCAGAACAGCACATCTGCACGATCCATCAAGTGTACATACAATCAGAAACAAATACAGAGGCACCAAAACTATTGAGGACATCTCCAGGCTTCTTCTGATCCACCTCGGTCGCTTGCCTCGCGCTGGCGGAACTTGTTGGTCGTGTTAGTCAAGCAACAACCTCTTGTACTCGAAGGCCTATAAAATCAAATGGATAAGTTAGACTGTAGGTGCAGCATATTTTCTAGAAGAGGCATAAACATGAATGGAGCATTATACTTGGAAGGAAAAAACAGCATCCTGTCACCAAGCAAACACTACTTGACACGAAACTGTGCATTTCGTCCTTGTATCCATTAGTAGCAAGATAACAACAATGATTCACATGACACAAATAATTCATTATGAGGAAACATGTTGCTAGGTATGAAACAAACTATTTATAGAGGTAAAATGGACACATGTACAATACATAGCTTGCTGTAAGCAAGAAACACTAGTGCTCATATACCAAAATCAACGGCTATACTTATGGACGATAGTAACAAGGTTAAACATCGAAGAAAGCACTTGCTAAGATATCATAATTTAGGGGCATTTACATCACCAATGTGGCAAACTATAAAGCTGGTCAACAGAACATATTTGTCACCAGTTACAAGCATATTCTTGTTCATACATAACTATAGTCAGCTCTATTTCAAAAACCAGAAGCAAACCAGTTTATCATTACATAGTGTTTCCCAATTACCATGCTCACTAATGGAGAATGAGAGAGCTAAGTCAGACTCTCCGGCCATGTGCCCAGAAATAACCTATCTAGTGCACATGTATCCAGACTGAGGATCTGGCATGGATCGAGCGGAGAGGACAGGGGAGCTCACCTCGCGCGGGCGTGTGGTGAAGGAGCAGCGAGGCGAGGTCGGGGCGAGGTTGAAGGGTCGAAGACGGAGGCTAGCCGTGGCTGGTCGAAGGAGCGTGTGACCTCCGTCATTGCAGCTTCTGGGATAATAATAAACCAAATTAACTAGAGTTGAAGCTGGTAAACACAGGAGAACAAGAGCATTAGATAAAGTTCCACCAATGTCCAAGCATCTTTTATTTAGGATCAAATTAAGCTCCACAGAGATGTATAAATACAATATATATGAGACTATAAAGCATGCTTGGCGAGACCAGATATAGAAATGAGCAGAATACGAGAAGGCAGAAAGTGTGCAAGATACTCTTGTCAAGTGTAACTTATGCAGTCTGAATTGTCATATATGCAGTAGTAATTAGAATGAGTCAAATGGAACAGGCTGCTAGCAGAGAGTAAGAGCATGCCAACCAGATCGACTTAGCCTAGTCGGAGAAATACTAGCTAGGACTAGCCCCTCGCAAGCATATTTGAATTAATGGCAGATTAGAAGTGACAGGTGCAATGCAACTGTATCATATACATTGGCTTAAACGTGGTCTCAGCATCCAGAGATCGCCTTCCACAAACAATGCATACAACTTAGGTATTTCCATTATTTATCTCACCGGCACATGCACAAGAAAAAAATCACGGAGAATTGATTTTGACCGACTTCCCTGTCAGTGGCAAACTTGCGGTGTGAGAGTCTTAGTGCTAAACTCTGAACGTATCGAGGGCATGCCGACAGGTATTCCAGTGTACCTGCATCAAAGGAAACAATAGAGCACATGTAAGGCAACATTGGAAACAAGCAAAGGAGGTAGTATCTGCATATAACTGATTAAATCCAGAAATCATCCAATCAAATACTTACAAGAGCAGATACACGTCTACACATCTAACAAGTGCCGACTGCTATTGTAATAAGACATACACTACCAATACTGTTAGTTTCATGTGGTCCAAGCTAAAAGTACTAGAGAGTAGCAATCATAGGTGCACCACATTACCTTAATTTTTCATGAACAGACAAAACTGTGACTAACTAACATAACAGGACAAATGCCAGGCACCAGGCACCACATGTATGCAATCACAAGCACATGTGAGCTGGCGACCGGGTGATAACGCGATGCACCATCATACTAAGCTCTCGTTGTGGGAAATGACTCAAAGTAGCATCGGGGATGAACCCTTGACAGGGGCCCGACAGGGGCAGTTCGTACTTATACTGTATGGCAGAGAACTGGATTTAGAACAAATATATTGATGCACAGTCAGTATGTTATGAAGTGGATGTCCCTGATCCAATTCAGAGATTCCATCCTAACGCTACCCCTTTTTCACAGCCACAATCTGATTATTCTCTACTTGCTAACACAAAAGAAAAAACAGGTATCACTGCACGGTATAGTTTCAGTGTGCGACAACTAGAAGGAGAGGGCACCTGATTATCCTCTACTTGCTAACACAAGCGATCTTTGTCTGGGGCAATATTCCAGGTACCACCAGCAGCGTTGGATTCATAGAGATTTAGGTGGCCTCGTGGGATTCCTAGAAATGCGTGAGGGCACTGGACCTTACCAGATTGTCGAGGTGGAGTCATGGGGAAGAGGGAGTGGAGGGTTGGCGGCGCCCGTTCGACTACCGTAGGAGAGCTTGGATTGACCACCGTGAGAGAAGCATCCAGCGGTCCCGATGCCTAGTGTGGCAAGATCTGGCGGCACCTTTACCAAATCTGGTCGGGAAGTGGGCGTGGTGGCATCTGAACGCAGATCGAGCAGCGGAGAAGGCATCTGATGCAGGCGGTTGTAAAATGAGATGCAAGAGGGAGAAGGGATACCTAGAATATCCGCTTGTTGATGGCGGCGATGTTGAATCCCCACCTTTGGAGGATGGTGTCGGATCCGGTTCGATAGATGGCGAGCAAGTCTCTCATGGTACCCAGCCCATTGCCGCCGCGGCGGCGGCCTCCTCTATCAGAATCCACCTGCGTGGGGAGCTAGCGGACGAGTGGTGCGGCAATGGGAGGAAGCGAGACCTTGTGTGTGGAGGCGGGTGTTTGGCCTCGCTTCCCCCACCGGCCTCCATCGGGTGGGAGGCGGAGGGAGGCAGGAGGCGGCGGGGTGCCTCGATCTGGATCGAGGAGAGGGCTGGATCTTCGGGGAGGGAGGGGGAGGACGCTGGATCTTCTTGGGAGGGAGGGTGGGAGGACGCTGGATCTTCTTGGGAGGGAGGCGGGAGGGAGGAGGCGAGGGAGGGTGGGTGGCAGCAAGGGAGGGAAGGTGGGAGGGATCGGGGAGCACTAGGGTTCGCGGGGGACGAGGGACGGAGGGAGGAGTGCGGGCTGTGGCCTGTGGGTTGTTGGGCTAGGTGGGGTGAGAAGGTGAGGAGGGAGCGCTGCCGTTGGATCCGGGTGGATCGGATGGTGCTCGATTCATGATCCGCGTGACATGCCTCTGAACCAATCAAAACAGAGTACATGTGTGCGACGTCCATGACCATCTAAGTAGGTCATAACCGGCTGAAAATAAAGTGCAAATCTCTTTGGCTAAGAGAACCGACTATTTTGGCGCCGTCTTTCGGCGGTTCCCCTCCGCCGGTGACTTCTTGGTCGTCGGCGGTGAGGAGGGTCATCAGATCCCACGTGTGTAGATCATTTTAGCTTTAGGTTTTAAGGTCCTAGTAGCTTAGGTTTTTGGATCATTCGATGTCTCGACTTCGGGGACGGGGGCGGCAATACTGAATAAAGAAGCTCTGGATTTTTATCCGGCAAGGCCGCCAGCAAGGACCTCGGCACGTAGAAGAGCAGGGCATCGAGGAGGTGGTCGCGAGCGAGGAGTTCGTCGTCGTCACCTTCCCGGTGACCGAAGACCCGTAGTAAGGATTTTTTTTAAAAATGTTCTAAAAAATGAGCTATCATGTGTGAAGAATCATGGCTTTCAAGCCAAATGATCAATCTTATGGCCACATCCATGGCATAGTTTGTTCAAATGATCTCATATTGTGCACAAGGGTGCATATTGGAATGGCAAACAATGTTGCCTAAGGAAGTTTTCATTTTCGTTGGACGAAAAAACCATTTTCCATTTTTCGAGTGCCTGAAAGGAGGTTTTTTTGTGAAGGAACTACCAAATAATTGTTGCAAAATTGGACCAAATCATTTTTATAAAATACTAGGCCATATTTAATGCACAATTGACAAAATGGTTGGGTTTCAAAATTTTTGATCCACCTCTGGTGAAAAAGACAAATTACCGCCAATTCAGATGGAAGCGGGTCAAATTTGAACTGCAGCTGCCTCATAGTTTGCTATTTATTTTTTCCAAAAATCATTTCTAGGTACATAAGTATCTATTTAATCAGAGAAACACCAAAAAATTCCAAGATTCAACCACTAGCTAGGAGCGGTCATTCCCGCCGTTTTGACCGCATTTTGAAAGCAGGCATAAAATTTCAAAAAAATCAAAAATGGAAAACCTTCGCATTGTGTCATTATATGTGAACAAGTTTCCAGGAAAAATAATAAAATTATAATCTGGTAATTATTTTAAAAAGTGTTCTCGAAGCGAGCTATCAAGTGTGAAGATTCATGGCTTTCAAGCCAAATGATCAATCTTATGGCCACATTCATGGCATAGTTTGTTCAAATGATCTCATATTGTGCACAAGGGTGCATATTGGAATGGCAAACAATGTTGCCTAAGGAAGTTTTCATTTTAGTTGGACGAAAAAACCATTTTCCATTTTTCGAGTGCCTGAAAGGAGGTTTTTTTGTGAAGGAACTACCAAATAATTGTTGCAAAATTGAACCAAATCATTTTTATAAAATACTAGGCCATATTTAATGCACAATTGACAAAATGGTTGGGTGTCAAAATTTTTGATCCACCTCTGGTGAAAAAGACAAATTCCCGCCGATTTAGGTGGAAGCAGGTCAAATTTGAACTGCAGCTGCCTCATAGTTTGCTATTTATTTTTTCCAAAAATCATTTCTAGGTACATAAGTATCTATTTAATCAGAGAAACACCAAAAAAATTCCAAGATTCAACCACTAGCTAGGAACGGTCATTCCCGCCGTTTTGACCGCATTTTGAAACGAGCATAAAAAATTCAAAAAAATCAAAAATTGGAAAACCTTTGCATTGTGTCATTATATGTGAACAAGTTTCCAGGAAAAATAATAAAATTATGTCTGGTAATTATTTTAAAAAGTGTTCTCGAAGCGAGCTATCAAGTGTGAAGATTCATGGCTTTCAAGCCAAATGATCAATCTTATGGCCACATTCATGGCATAGTTTGTTCAAATGATCTCATATTGTGCACAAGGGTGCATATTGGAATGGCAAACAATGTTGCCTAAGGAAGTTTTCATTTTAGTTGGATGAAAAACCATTTTCCATTTTTCGATTGCGAAAGGAGGTTTTTTGTGAAGGAACTACCAAATAATTGTTGCAAAATTGGACCAAATCATTTTTATAAAATACTAGGCCATATTTAATGCACAATTGAGAAAATGGTCTGGTGTAAATTTTTTGATCCACCTCTCGTGAAAAGAAAAATTTCTCTGGAATTCGGTTGAAGCGGGTCAAATTTGAGCTGCAATTGCCTCATAGTTTGCTATTTATTTTTCCAAAAATCATTTCTAGTTACATAAGGACCTATTTAATCATAAATACATGGTCTGGTGGCGTCGTCGAGGTTTGGGAGGTGGCCGAGGCCCCAACTCTAGAGGCGTAAACTTCGCATGCCCGTCGGCGTGGTCACCAGCGTGACCGTGGCGTTGCCATGTGTTCAGGCGGCCTAGGCATGTCTAGTGGGTTGGGCACTCCCAGGTTGGTGCTAGGAATAAAATTACAACATAAGATTCTCACGAGGAGACCTATCGATGCTCAAACATGAATTAGCAGCCAAGTGTTTGATTAGCGATGCACGGAAATGTACATGGCTAATGGGCGTGAGTTTTGGTGAGGATGATCAGTTACTAAGAAGACCGTTTTCACAAGTTTTCAGCTCAAAGGAGGAGCCTAGGTGGTACTTGCTTTGCAAACTACCACACTAGACATAACTCTGAATGTTGAAGCTCGGCTCAAAATAATGAATGGATTGAGTGGCATTTGGTGGAGGATGGTTATTTGGGCATAGTAAAGCACTGTAGAAAATGGATGCTATTTGGACATGCCAAAGTGGTACTTCCTTCACAAACTTTTGTTACGAGCAGAATAGGAAAATGAATATTTTGAATTATTTTGAACTAGGCAAGGAAAGTTTTACATATTTGACAAAGATATGACCCAAGAATTTATGAGATTTTTGGGGAATTTTGGGAATTCTGAAATATAGGTTGCTTCACAACCTAGGGCAAACTGCCACATGGACATGACACATAGGCAAAGCGATGAGGTGGCGCCTAGTCATAGCAACCCACCACAATTTACAAGGCTATGACCATCTATATTGGTCGTTAACAACTAGAAATAAGGCAGCGGACTAGCGCTGTTTGCTTTATGACCATTTCGTGTAAGGAAATTATGACCTTTCTGACCAAAATGGTCACAATGGTTTAGGGTTTGGAGCCCCTCGAACAGCTTTTGACCAATTGGTCTCAAATGGTCATAAATCTATGACCAATTCTTCCAGGGTCACTGACAGAAGGTCATAAGTTGACATATTTCTTGTAGTGCACCATGATAGTTAAATTAAAACCTATTTATTTGTTGTAGGGAAAAATTGGCTTTTCGCAAAACTATCACCATAGAGCTTTGCACCAGCTAAATATGCATGTAGTAATAGCATTATCCTGTTCTTGCTCTACTGTGTTATTGCCAGCATATTCCATGTGCTGACCCGTTTTCGGGCTGCAACGTATTATGTTGCAGACTTTTCAGACGAGGAGTAAGGTTCGTTAGGTCGTTGCCGTGCAGCTCAGCTATGCCGTTGGAGTTGATGGACTCACTTTATCTTCCAAGCCTTCCACTGTTATCGCATTGGATGGCTTAAGCCATATTATTGTAATAAGTTCTCTTTTTGAGACATTCGATGTAATAAGTGTGTGATTGCTACTCTGTTATAAATCCTTCGAGTATTGTGTGTATCGGCATTCTTGATCCGAGGATGCCACTGAAGCCACGAGACTTGACCGCTTGAGGTCGGTCGCTACAAGATGGTATCGAGCACCTGCGAGTGTAGGACATGACCACTAAGATAAACCATATGTCACTCTTCTCTACTCATTTCGACTCCTCTCCATTTTCTACTCTTTAGGATGGCGGAGATGAAGAACAAGTTTACAACCGGATGAAGACACACCTTTTGGGCGCCACTTGAAGGAAGTCACTAGGTACTTGAACATTGGAATACCAAGTTTCACAGGACGTACAATGCCACCTTACCGAAGAGGGCGTTATATGATTCAAGTACAAGTTCTAGGAAGGACGTTCTCGCCAACTTCTAAACCCATAGAATTTTCTTTCGAAGCACCCACCTGGAGTCTAGGCAAGAGCATGGCAACCCACATTACCATGGGACGCATTGGAGAAGTCTACAACAGGGAACTCAAGGACACGATTTACCAAATATGTGGGCGCGAGGGCGAGCAATGGGAAATAATCAGCACCGGGAAGGATAGATCCATTGCAGCTTCCATCCAAGAGTTAAACCAGCACATTCGGCGTCGGGAGAACCAGATGTCTTGCAGACATGATGGACTTGAAGAAGGCGAAGACTAGGATCATCGAGTGGAGGAAGAACTCAAGTTTACGTGATGGATATGAGGAGGAAATCAAGACATTCTTGGAGAAGAATGACGACCTGGTTAAGAAGATCGGAGTATCCATGGGAGGACCAGCACGGGAGAAGAAGGCAGCGACCCCACTTGCCGGACAACTACATCATCATCGGCGACACCGATTCCGATCCTAGTGATGATGACTTTGAAGACAAGTGGAGCGGACATCATGGAGTCTTCCACCGATCAAAATTTCTAGATGACCACCATATATTAGTAGTATTCCCCCATGTATTTAGTAGTAGTTGAGCACTTTTGCGATAGTTCTAGACCGTTTGTATGCCCTTGCTTGATTGATTGAGTGAAATGATTGTGTTTGTCTCATGTGCATATGGGTAGTGCTTTCTCGTTAGACCTTTTTCTATTCTAATCTCTTCCATCTAAACCCATCGATGCCTCCGAGATGTGACACGGTTTGGCTTTCCCACGGAGCTCACCCAGTTGATCCAAAGACGAGAATGCTTTGATGCAATTGCTAGTTCGAACAGGCAACAACAACAACAACAATAACAACAATAACCCGCTGCCAGTGGACAACCTAGCCCGTTTTCTAAGGTCACAGCCGCCGGTGTTTTCTAGTAGCACCGAGCCCATAGTTGCTGATGATTGGCTATGCCGTATTGGAAGGGAGTTGACCACCGCAAGTTGCTGAGATCTTTGAGAAAGTGCGCTTTGCCGACACCAATTGGATGGACCAGCAGCCTCATGGTGGGAGAATTACGGCTACTTTTCCTATAGCCAATGTCACTTGGGACCAGTTTGACAAGCTTTCCGCACAGCCCATGTCTCAAGCGGAGCTATGCAGATGAAGAAGTGGGAGTTCGCAACTTACGCCCGAGGGAACCGTCTTGTGGCTCGATCGTGGATGATTTTAGCAAGCTATCACGCTATGCCCCGATGATGTGGCCACAGATGCATGCCAAGCGGGAGAAGTTTATGGAAGGGCTGAATGATGAGATGAGCATGCAGTTGATGGTAGCAACCTTCAACAACTACCGGGAGTTGGTGGATAAGGCTCTTATGATTGAAGGAAGCAGCAGCAGATTGAGAGCCGTAAGAGGAAGTATGGACAAGGGAAGTATAACTCAGGAGCTCAGCAGAAGCCTCGCTTAACCATGAATTCGGGAGGACTTGTTCATAACCATGGAGGTCACAGCCACACTGGAGGAGGATCGCATAACCACAATGGTGCTAAGAATGGAAATGGGAATGGAGCTAACAACAATCAGAACCGCTCCAATCCAGCCACACCCGCCAAAAGAGACCTAAGTCAAGTTACTTGCTTTAAGTGCGGGAAGACAGGGCACTATGCCAATGATTGCCCTGAAGGAAGGAAGGGAAACGGAAATGGGAGCGCTGGGAAGAAGCCTAATCCATTCAACAAAGGACAAGTAAACCACGTTAACGTGGAGGAGGTTGAAGAGCAGCCGGACGCGGTAATAGGTAAGTTTTTGGTTAAGTCATTTACCGCTCTTGTTCTTTTTGATACTGGTGCATCGCATTCATACATATCAAGGGGATTCATGGATAAGTTTAAACTACCAACCCAAACCCTTAGGACCCCTCTTTTAGTGAGCTCGCCTGGAGCAGAGTACATGGCTAGCCGATGGTGCAACCAGATACCCCTAACCATGGGTACCCATGTTTTTCCGTCTGACCTAATTATCTTGGAGTCATAAGGATTGGATGTGATATTAGGTATGGACTGGATGTCAAAGTATGGAGGAAGCATTGGTGTGCTAGTAAGTCGATTTATCTCACCACCCGGAGGAAACAAGATTAAGTATGTATCTAGGCATGTGCCTAGGAGGAGCCAAGTGAATACCCTCACGGAGTTGTTCAAGAGGAAGTACACGTAGTGAAGGATTTCCGGATGTTTTCCGGAAGAGTTACGGGCATGCCACCGGATCGAGACATCGATTTTTTGATAGAGCTATTGCCAGGTACAGGGCCAATATCCAAGAGACCCTATTGGATGCCCGCAAATGATCTGGAGGAAATTAAGAAACAGATCAAGGAGTTATTGGAGAAAGGTTACATTCGAAGGAGTTCATCACCTTGGGGAGCTCCAGTGCTTTTGGTTGAGAAGAAGGATAAATCCCTAAGGATGGTTGTTGATTATCGAGCCTTGAATGAAGTAACGATTAAGAACAAGTACCCACTGCCGATGATCAATGATCTGTTTGATCAGCTGCAAGGAGCTAAGGTGTTTTCGAAGATCGATCTCGATCCAGGATACCATCAGTTGAAGATCCGAGAGAAGGATATACCAAAGACAGCGTTCACCACGCGGTATGGATTATACGAGTATACGGTCATGTCGTTTGGATGACTAACGCCCTGCCTATTTCATGAGCATGATGAACAAGGTGTTCATGGAGTATTTGGACAAGTTTGTTGTGGTGTTTATCAATGATATTATGGTATACTCGAAGAATGAAGAGGAGCACAAGGAGCATTTTGCGTTTAGTTCTCGAGAAACTCGGGGAACACCGGTTATCGCTAAGTTCAGCAAGTGCGAGTTTTGGTTGAAGGAAGTTGGATTCCTTGGACATGTTATATCGGAGAAGGTATAGCGATGAGACCCCAAACAAGGTTCGATCGATCAACGAATGGTTGGCACCCACTTGATTCGAGATCCGATTTCCTTGGACTCACGAGGATACTATCGGAGATTCATTGAGAATTTTTCCAAGATTGAAAAGCCAATGAATGAATTATTGAAGAAGGATACTAAGTTTAAATGGACAGAAGGTTGCGAAGCAAGTTTTCAGGAGTTGAAGAAATGGTTGACTACAGCCTCAGTGCTAACACTGCCAAATATACATAAGGATTTTCAAGTGTATTGCGATGTCTCTTGCTTAGGACTTGGATGTGTGCTTATGCAGGACGAAAGAGTTGTTTTGTATGCCTCACGACAACTAAAACCCCATGAGTTGAACTATGCCACGCATGATTTGGAGTTAGCAGCCATAGTGCATGCATTGAAGACTTGGAGACATTACCTTATTGGAAACCGTTGTGATGTGTACACGGATCATAAGAGTTTGAAGTACATTTTCACGCAAAAGGAGCTGAACCTTAGGCAGAGGATATGGTTAGAGCTTATAAAGGATTACGATATGAAGCTACACTATCATCCGGAAAGGCCAATGTCGAAAGGCACGCGCTTGAGCACGAAAAGTTATGCTAATATCCTAGAGAGCACAAGATTGCGAAAGGAGTTAGCGAGAGGATATCATGGAACTTCGTTGGAGATTGTTCCAAGAGGGTTTGTTGCAACAATGGAGGTTCGATCGACATTGTTCAGCAAGACTTCGAAGCTTCGAGAAGGATGACACGAGATTGCGAGATAAAGGAGAAGATGAGCAAAGGAAAGGCCAAAGGTTTTCGTGAGGATGAGCACGATACCTTATGGTTTGAGGCCGAGTTTATGTGCCCAATAACCCGAGATCGGGAAGTTAATACTTCAGAGACTCATGACTCACCATACTCGATACACCGGAAACACCAAGATGTATTTGGATTTGAAGGAGCGTTTACGGTGGTGGTATGAAGAAGGATATTGCGAGTATGTAGCCGTATGTGATGTATGTCGAGAGTAAAGGCGAGCATCGAAGCCAGCAGGACTGTTCTGACCTATGCCGATACCGAATGGAAGTGGGATAAACTTGGCATGGACTTTATCACGGATTACCTAGGACCAAAGCAGGATATGATTCAATATGGGTAGTAGTTGATCGCTTGACCAAAGTGGCTCACTTTATCCTAGTGAAAACCACCTATACAAGTGCGAAGTTGGCCAAGATATATATGTCCAGGATCGTATGTCTGCATGGAGTTCCGAGGACCATCGTATCAGATAAGGGAACACAATTTACTTCAAAGTTTTGGTATCAGTTACATTAGACTTTGGGAACCAGATTGGAGTTCAGTACAGTGTTTCACCCGTAGACAGATGGACAGACTGAGAGAGTCAATCAGATTTTGGAGGACATGTTGAGAGCCTATGCGCTAGATTATGGATCTAGCTGGGATGACAATTTGCCTTACGCAGAGTTCTCATACAACAATAGCTACCAAGCCAGTTTGAAGATGGCACCGTTCGAAGCCCTGTATGGACGAAGGTGCAGAACGCCGTTGATGTGGGATGAAGTAGGAGACCGTCAGTTGTTTGGACCAGACTTGATCAAGGAGTCTGAGGAGAAGGTTAAACTGATTCGTGATAGACTGAAGATTGCTCATCCGAGCGAGAAGAGTTATCTGATTCAAAACGCAAGGAGGTAACTTATGAAATTGGAGATAGAGCATATCTGCGAGTATCACCCTTGCGAGGAGTGAAACGTTTTGGAGTTAAGGGAAAGTTAGCCCCGAGATTTGTAGGACCGTATCATGTTTTGGAATGGATGGGAGAAGTTGCCTACAAGCTGGAATTACCAGAGGGATTGTCAGGAGTTCATGATGTGTTCCACGTTTCACAGTTGAAGAAGTGTCATGTTGAGATGGCTGATATACCGTTAAGAGATACAATACCCTTGGAGGCAATTCAGCTGGACAGTGATTTGACTTACGAGGAGAAGCCAGTTAAGATTCTTGAGTTTGCCAGCCGAGTCACCCGCGTCAAGGTTATTAAGTTTTGCAAAGTTCAGTGGAGCCACCATACCAAGGAGGAAGCTACCTGGGAACGAGAGGATGATCTTCGCAAAGACCACCCGCACCTATTTTCTAGCCAACCCGAATCTCGAGGGCGAGATTCATCTTAAGGGGGGTAGGTTTGTAACATCCCAAATTTTCAATTTGGAATGTTAAACATAGGTCATTCTTGCACATCATATTTTATTGCATTCTCGTTCCGCAATCCTTGAAATCCTAAGCAATTCAAGGACCCTCGGAGAGAGTTGGGGATTTCCCGGTTTTTCATATTTGATTTTTATCAAATAATGAAACGAGGATTTTGATTTTAATTATTTTTATCTCCGAAAAATATTTCATATTGAAAATATATGAGAGGAGATAATATGACTTCTCTAAAACAATTGAAATATTGGAGGAAAAATGTTAAAATCATTTACTTGATTTATTTGATTTTATTTGCATTAGAAAAATTGCACGTTTTCAAAATTGCATTTTAGGGCCAAGAAAATGTTCATCTCGTTCTAAATATTTTATTTAGACGGTGAAAATTTGTTTTGGAATTTTTAGGTTTTTATTTTATTTTCTAGGATTTTATTTCTTTCAGCGAAATTATTTAAAAAAGAGGTTCCATGTCGGGCGAAACCAGCCGGTCGCCATACCAACCGCCACGCCACCGCCCGCGTCGTCGGCGCCGCGCCTACCCTTGCCGCCGCGCCTTTGCCCCTCCTCCAAGTCGCCGCCCACTTTTATATACGCGCCCGACCCCACCACCACAACCCGCCGTCAGCTGTGCCTTGCCATGAAGCGCCCGCCGCCGTCGCCGCCGCCGCCGAGTCCCGCCGCCCGTGAGCCGCCGCCCGCCGCCCAATCCCGCCTCGCCAGAGCCCTCGTCGGAGGTATCGCGCGGATCCGAGCCACCGGTTTTTAAAAACATTCGGTTTTAAACCCTAGTTCGGTTTTTAATCGGTTCGCGGTTTTCTCGGTTCTTCTAATTAGCGAGGCGTTAAATCGGTATGTTTGTTTAAACGAACGGTTTTCTCCCGTTAGTTACAGATAACGAACGCTCGTTCGTTAGTCTGTTCGTCAGTTTTTTTATCGGATTTATCTGCGATTATTTTCGATCGTGATTTTTGATCCGATCTTAGTTTATGTTTATCTGTTCGCTCGTTAGTCGGAATCAGGCGATTCAAACGCCTAGAGTTTCGTCTCGAGACCCTCTTTCTGTTTAGTCAACTTAAACAAGATTTTGGTACTGTAAAATTTGATCTTAGTTCAGAGTAGTAATCGGATCTTGTTTCTTTAGCCGTTTGAGTTTCGTTGCTCCGCTTGATTTGATTCTTTTTGCGTACCGGAGTTCTTAAGTTGAACTTTCTGGTCAACCTCTTTTATTTGAGTTTTTGCATAATCGGATCTTGTTTCCTAAGCTCTATGGCTTTTTGCAAAACTATAACCATAGAGCTTTCCACCAGCCAAATATGCATGTAGTAATAGCATTATCCTGTTCTTGCTCTACTGTGTTATTGCCAGCATATTCCATGTGCTAACCCGTTTTCGGGCTGCAATGTATTATGTTGCAGACTTTTTAGACGAGGAGTAAGGTTCGTTAGGTCGTTGCCATGCAGCTCATCTATGCCGTTGGAGTTGATGGACTCACTTTATCTTCCAAGCCTTCCGCTGTTATCGCATTAGATGGCCTTAAGCCATATTATTGTAATAAGTTCTCTTTTTGAGACATTTGATGTAATAAGTGTGTGATTGCTACTCTGTTATAAATCCTTCGAGTACTGTGTGTGTCAGCATTACTAATCCAGGGAGGACACTGAAGCACAGAGACTTGACCGCTTGAGGTCGGGTCACTACACAAAGGCATATCATTAGGATCAAGAGGAGTATTTTTAGTAGCAAACAACTTCATAAGTTCATCCATGTTTCCACTCAAAACGTTAATTTCTTCTATTGCATGCACTTTTTTTACTAGTAGATCTTTCGGTGTGCCATTGAGAATAATTAGCCATAATATTATCAATGAGTTTTGTAGCATATCCTAAAGTGATTTCCATAAACGTGTCTCCCGCGGCCGAATCTAAAAGATTTCTAGAAGCAAAGTTCAAACCGGCATAAAATTTTTGTATGATCATCCATAAATTCAAACCATGAGTAGGGCAATTGCGAATCATCAATTTCATCTCTCCCAAGATTGGGCAACATGCTCATGATCAAGTTGTTTAAAATTCATAATATCGTTCCTAAGAGTGATAATCTTAGCCGGAGGAAAATACTTAGAGATAAAAGCATCTTTGCACTTGTTCCAAGAATCAATACTATTTTTAGGCAAAGACGAAAACCAAACTTTAGCACGATCTCTAAGTGAAAACGGGAATAACTTCAATTTAACAATATAATTATCCGTATCTTTCTTCTTTTGCATATCACACAAATCAACAAAGTTGTTTAGATGAGTAGCGACATCTTCACTAGGAAGGCGGTGAACTGATCTTTCATAACAAGATTCAACAAAGCGGTATTGATTTCACAAGACTCAACATCATTAAGAGGAGCAATCGAAGTACTAAGGAAATCATTATTATTGGTATTGGAGAAATCACACAATTTGGTATTATCTTGCGCCATGGCGACAAGCAATCCAACACACAAGCAAGCGAGAAAAAGGCAAGCAAAAAGAGAGGAGAAGATTGGGAAAGAGAGGGCAAATAAAAGCGGCAAGGGTGAAGTGGGGAGAGGAAAAGAGAGGCAAATGGCAAATAATGTAAATGCGAGGAGATGAGTTTGTGATGGGTACTTGGTATGTCTTGACTTGAGCGAAGACCTCCCGTAATGGCGCCGAAATCCTTCTTGCTACGTCTTGAGCTTGCGTTGGTTTTCCTTGAAGAGGAAAGGGTGATGCAACAATAGTAGCGTAAGTATTTCCCTCAGTTTTGAGAACCAAGGTATCAATCCGAGAGGAGGCTCCTCAAAAGTCTCACGCACCTACACAAACAAACAAAGAACTTGCAACCAACGCAATAAAGGGGTTGTCAATCCCTTCACGGCCACTTGCGAAAGTGAGATCTAATAGAGATAGTATGATAAGATAAATATATTTTTGGTATTTTATAATATAGATAGGAAAAGTAAAGATGCAAATAAAAGTAGATTGAAAGCTTATATGACAAAAGATAGACCCGGGGGCCATAGGTTTCACTAGTGGCTTCTCTCAAGATAGCATAAGTATTATTGTGGGTGAACAAATTACTGTCAAGCAATTGATAGAAAAGCGAATAATTACAAGATTATCTAGGCATGATCAAGTATACAGGCATCACGTATGCGACAAGTAGACCGACTCCTGCCTGCATCTACTACTATTACTCCACACATCGACCGCTATCCAGAATGCATCTAGAGTATTAAGTTCATAAGAGCAGAGTAACGCATTAAGAAAGATGACATGATGTAGAGGGATAAACTCATGCAATATGATATAAACCCCATATTTTTATCCTCGATGGCAACAATACAATACGTGCCATGCAACCATTTCTGTCACTGGGTAAGGACACCGCAAGATTAAACCCAAAGCTAACCACTTCTCCCATGGCAAGAAAGATCAATCTAGTAGGCCAAACCAAACTGATAATTCGAAGAGACTTGCAAAGATAAATCAATCATACATAAAAGAATTCAGAGGAGATTCAAATATTTCTCATAGATAAACTTGATCATAAACCCACAATCCATCGGATCTCGACAAACACACCACAAAAAGAGTTACATCGAATAGATCTCCACAAGAGAGGGGGAGAACATGGTATTGAGATCCAAAAAGAGAGAAGAAGCCATCTAGCTAATAACTATGGACCCGAAGGTCTGTGGAAAACTACTCACAACTCATCGGAGAGGCTCGGAACACCGGTGAAGGCTCCAAGATGGGATCTCATGGATCTGAAGATTACGGCGGTGGAAATTGTTTTCCGTTGGCTCCTGGATGTTTTCGAGTGCGTGGGTATATATAGGAGCAAGAAATGCGTCGGTGGCGCCAGAGGCCCACGAGATAGGGGCGCCAGCAGGGGTAGGCGCGCCTTCCACCCTCGTGGCCGCCTCGGCTGCTTCTTGACTTGCACTCCAAGTCCTCTGGATCACGTCCGTTCCAAAAATCACGCTCCCGAAGGTTTCATTCCGTCTGGACTCCGTTTGATATTCATTTTCTTCGAAATACTGAAATAGGCAAGAAAACAACAATACGGGCTAGGCCTCCGGTTAGTAGGTTAGTCCCAAAAATGATATAGTTGTGTAAAATAAAGCCCATAAACATCCAAAAGTAGCATGGAACAATAAAAAATTATAGATACGTTGGAGACGTATCAGGCGGTCGGCTTTGCTTCAGGGCAAGTATGTTCAATGCTCGCCGACCTTTTGATTAAATTTTGACCAGTGAGATTCTGGAGAAATTCACGGGCGTGCAATTTTCTAGATGGATTGGAGTTCGTCCTCGTAGGATGATCCGGACATGGAAGAGATGCTCTTGGACGATGATGTCGACACCCTAGCATTGTTGCATCTCATGAACAAATTTGAAAGGGGCCAAAAAGAAGTCACGAATCCACAGTTGGGCGGCTATGCATTCCGCGCAACCGAGCTCTCGACAACAAGATGCTCATGAAGGACTACTTCGCCGCGGTATCGACATATCCGGCTCACCTTCTTCGTAGGCGATATCGAATGTGTAGGCCTCTTTTCGTTCGCAACGTTGAAGCTTGTTAGGCAAATTGCCATTTTTTCACTCGCCAGAGGAATGCCACCCTTTTGCTTAGATTTAGTGCATACCAAAAAATATCGGCAGCGATGAGAGTGATTGCATATGGCGTTCCTGCCGACTACACCGATGAATATCTTCGCATTTGGCGAAGATACATCCATCAAGTGCGTGCGGATGTTTGCAAATACAATGATCCGGGTTTTTGGCCCAGAGTATCTTCGAGCTCCAATGAGGAGGACACAAAGAAGTTTATGGTGATGAACGAGGAGAGGGGATGGTCGGGCATGCTTGGCAGTATTGATTGCATGCATTGAAGGTGGAAGAACTGCCCGCTGGCTTGGGCAGGGCAATACACCAGCCCCAAATGTAAACTTACCATTGTGCTTGAAGTCGTGGCATCACGCGACCTATGGATTTGGCATTGCTTCTTTGGTTTGTCGGGGTCTCTCAATGATATCAATGTCTTGTAGCGTTCTCATCTTTTTGCTTAGGTAGCTAGTGGAAAGCATCGGCTTGCAACTTAGAGTAATGCCTGTAATTTTACTTGTGTAATTTTACACAACATGATCTTCAAAGATTAGAGGGATTTGAACTTAGAGTTTCATTATGACAATGTTGGTAGCTATGTGATGCCTGCAAGGGACGCATATGAGATCACTGCGTTTCTTGACACCTACCGAAAGATTGAGAATAGTGGTTCACACTACCAGCTCCAAGAAATCTTATTGAGCATCAGTGATAACTCTATGGGAGATAGACTCTCATTTTAATTTAAACAATTTATTGTTGTACTTGTGTGAGATTTGAATAATTTGTTGTTGTAATTACTATTTCAATTTGAACATTTGTTTTAATGAAGACGATTGTTGTATTGTGAATTGCCTTTCGGATCAATTATGTTCATATGTTTAAGTGATATTGTGATTCTGTTCAGTTTATATTGTTGAAAATCAAGAATTTGCGAAGCTCAAAAAAATATGCGGTACCGCGAGGCCTCCGGCGCGGAACAGATCCTCTAGACTCGTCCCGCAAAAAGAAATCATGGGACGAGTTTAGGGGAACAGTTCCGCCGAATGCCTCACAGTACCATAAGTTTTTTGCAGGCCTCTTGCAAACGAATTTTGCGGAACACGGCTTTACCGGATTTGCTTGAGATGCCCTAACACACGTGGTGGAGCGACTCACAAGCAAAACAGTGTCATGTTCATTTATTAATAGCTACACACATTCAGAAAAGGGGGAGAATATATGGTGCCATGTTGCACCGAACTCCGGCAGCACATTTGAAAATGTTCAGAAAATTCTAGAAACAAAATAGGACACTCATAAAGTATCAATGCATGCTGAACTTTTTTATAATACAGCATGACCATTTTTCAAATACAATGAACTTTTTTGTAATATACAATGACGAAAAAAGAAATAAAAAACAGAAAAGGAACCAAAACAGAAAAAGGAAAAGAACCAGAATTAAACCACTGAAAAACCGGTAGCAAAAAACCACAGAAGAAACGAAAAGAAAACCCGCTAGAAACAGCAGCGAAGGAACATCACGCGAATCGCGTACGTGGGCCGGACCAACTGTGGAATTGCCCCGTGTGAAATCAAGAAAAAAAAGTTCGAATCTCCCTCCCCGCACCAAATTTTCAGCGCGCCTCAGATCCCGATTTCCTCCAAACATTTCGCGAAATTTTCAAGATTCGCAGGCTGTTGGAGCCTTCCGACCAAAAATGGCAGGAAACGCAGATCCTCATCCTCCGCTCCCTCCACTCCTCTCCAGCCGAAAATTTCCGCTGAAAACTCAAATCTTTTCATCCCCCTCCCTCCCATTCCCTCCCACCTCCTCCGCTACAAGTACCCATGGAAGATCTTCCCAGCCCCATCCCAAGCACCAACCCAGCCACCTCGCCGCCTAGCACAGCACCAGCACCGTGCCGGCCGGATTCCAAGAGCGGCAGGCAGCACTTCTCTTCTCCTAGATGGCAGTTGACCGCGCCGACAAGGAGAATCTGCGGCCTGCCACCGCCGCCGTCGCCCGTCCTCATGGCGTAGTAGCCGTCAGGAGCTGCAAGCTGAAGCGGCTCGGGAAGGCGCGGAGGCGGGTGCCGTTGAGGGACATCACCAACCTCATCGTTGCCGAGTCCGCGGTCGCCGAGTGGCAGCAGGCCATGCTCCAGCAGCCGCACCAGGGGTCGGAGGCGGCGGAGCTGGCTGTGAAGAACGGGCCTGCCGGTGGTGCGGCACTGAAGCCTGGCAGATACTTGCTCCGGAAGGAGTTTAGATAGCTACCAATTGTACATGAATTGTCTACTGTATGTCATTGTCCAATGATTCGTTGGACAAGATTTGGTTGGATTGATTATAGGAAATGAACTGCTGAAAGAAAAGAAATAGAAAAATACGTCAAATTGAATTTTTATCAATTAAACGTGTGTCATTCTGATTTCTGAATCGGAATGTGGAATTCTGCAGTACTACATATTTTGAGAAATTATACTTGGACTCGACATCTGCTTCTCTAGCTGACATTCGCAAAATATTGCCCATATTTTGTCATGTCTTGTGTATTAGAATTCGAATGCTGCTGCCAGCCTTTGTGTTTTTCATCTAGATTTGTCATCGTTTGGTCTTTGTGTCATGTTATGAATGGTGCTTTGGCATATGCACAAGCTTTTGATTTAAATTGTTCTCTTATTTAATTGACTTTCTGTTTTCAGATTTTACGGTGTCTGCCAGTTTGATGTGTCTAAATTGGAGCCAGTAGTTGGCAAGGTTTGTTAGCATATTCCACTCTTGTGCAATCTCTGTATTGTTTTTTTATCAGTTCTCCTATGTAATGATGTAATCTCCATGAATATGCGGCCACATTCCCCTGACAACCATGCTCCAACAAGAGAATGCAAGGATGTCAAGATTGACCGGGTCTATATTCATTCTTGCGCTGGTGGTAAGACTGAAGACATAATTGCTGCTGCAAAGGTGTTCTTAGCTTAGGTAAGAAGCTTCAAACCTATCATCATGTAGCATGGTAATATATACTCCCTCCGTTCTTTTTAGAGATTTCAAATAGTCACCACATACGGATGTATATAGATATATTTTAGAGTGTAGATTCACTCATTTTGTTCCGTATGTAGTCACTATTTGAAACCTCTAGAAAGACAAATATTTAGGAACGGAGGGAGTAGTAAGGATTATGTTTTATTTTTCTGCGGTATTTGAGCTAACAGAACTTACATCGATGCTAAGATTGATGGTTTGACTATTGTGAGTGTGACACATGGTCATTAGTATAGATAAATGCTTTTCTTTTCTTTTTTTTTTCGGGGGTAAAAGGATTGTATTACTCAAGAGCACACGAATTCATCCCTACACAGACTAGGGACATTAGCAGGTCCAGAGCGGAGCCAGACCACAGTACGGTTCTCCGTTCGACCGAAGTTTGCTAACACATGACTAACATTATTTTGCTCTCTAGAGATGTGAGTAACACAACACTCCCTTGTACCCATAAGACTCTTTACTTCTGAGACCACCATCGCATGCTGGGAACGATCCGGTCCTTTTGCCTTGATCATCTGCACGGCCTGCATACTGTCACACTCCAGAAAGGAAAGTGTACTGGTGTTTGCCAACAAAAATAGTTTCTGAAAGTCTGATCGCTGTCAAGGGTGATGATGATGCTTTGAAGATGGTCTATGTGCCACACAACACAAAGCACCTGACACTTTGATCATAATAACATGATTGTGAAGCTAAGCTGCAATGATGTGCACGTGCTTACTTTAATTTCTAAAATAATAATATGAGGACTACCAAGACTTATAGTGTCACCAAGGAAGCTTGAGAGCAAAGGGAAAGGAGATAGCTAGAGAGCAGAACATTCACAAGTACGCACATGGAGAAATGAACATTCAGAGGACAGTGACATTTACAGCGATGATCTGGATGAGAAATTCAGGGACAGTGGCTAAATATCTAGAGGATGGCAGTTTTAAAGTTCAGGATGGCATTTTTTCATAATTCAGATCATGGCAATAATTTTGCGGTCTTTTTTTTTATGTTGGCATTTTCTTCTAAAAAACAAAATAAACTAGGCCTATGGGCAGAGCGAGCGAAACCTTGGAGGGCCAGCTTGGTGTCGTATAGAAAGAAATAGCTCGCTCGATCTCCCACCACGCTGGCATGTCCAACCCCTACCGAACGATACGTTCGATGGGAGCTTCCTCTAGATATTAGGGTCTTTTTAATAGTGTTTCATATAGTCTCATGGCAATTTCACACTTCTTTGGTTTTCAAAACATGGCATTTTTTGAACTTACTATGCACTATTATTTTTTACATGGCAAATTTATTGGTGACAAATTTTTGGAAAAAAAAGGTAATTGGGCCTAGACGTTTTTCCCTGCGCGTTATATATTTTACTGGGCCATGGGTTGCTGGTAACTCCCCCTGAACGAGCCATGTTTCTTACTTGGCGCCTTCAGCGCCGTTCACATGCAATTCGTTAACTGGCGTTGAAGGCGCTCTTACCTGAGCTGGCCCATCTATGGGTGCCATGGGAGAGACCTCTTCCTGGTTTGGGAAGCTTCTAGAAGCTTACCAGCCGATTTCTTTCTTTCTATTATTCGATTTTGATTTTTCCTGGACGGTCTTCTTTAGTTTTTTCTTTTTCTGTTTTCTATTTTTCTATTTTTTTCTTTATTCTGAATTATTTTATTTTTACTTTTACTCAAAATGCACGAATTGTTTCAGATTTGACGATTTTTTTAAATCGATGAACTTTTTCTCAAGTTCATGATCTTTTTTAAAAATTTAGGAACTATTTTTTAAATTGATGAATATTTAAAAAAATTTATGAACTGTTTTAAAAATTGATGAACTTTTTCAAATTTGTGAAATTTGTTTTCAAATCGATGAACTTTTTTTCAAAATCAAGGAACCTTCCTAAAATGTATAAACTTTTTTAAAATCGAGGAAATTTTCAAATCTATGTGTCTTCTTCTGAGAAATAAGTTACTCAACATGTAGCAGTTGTAACCGAGAAAGATTTTGTTGTATGCTTTTTCACTGGCATTACTGAGTTCTGTCGGAAGCAAACATAACTGTTACATCTCCACATAAAGGGCATTATTCCAGAATGATATTGTATCTTAGTACATGACTGGGCAGTTGTTGATGTCGAACGCGAATACATCAGAGTACCCATTTTATACGCTTGGGCCCATGCTTCACCATCTTGATCTCTCCATTGATTTTGCTGGTACATACCATCTTGCTGGATCAGAGGAGGCGGTGAGGTTGAGGATGTAGGGACCATTGATGTCCTTGAAGCTGAACGACGAACGGCCCATTCACCTTCCTTGCTTGAGAACTTATGATTTCTGTTGGAAACCAGTCCTATCTTGTTGTTGAAATTGGTATACATGCAAGAGGTACCAAGGAGTGAGTGGGAGCTCTAATGTCGACAGAAAGGTGCCAAAGTTAATGGTAAAATAGTCGCTCATCAACTATGCCTCGAGTATGTCTCTTTGGGAGCTTCACTTAAGAGCATCTCTAGCAGATTCCGTAAAACAGGACGTCCCGAATAATAACCGCCAATATAATGGATGTGGGCGATTTTTCCGGCTCGAATAGATTCCACAAAAATCAGCCATCCCGTAATTGTTTTTGCGGGATCCTGCATTCTGCGGGCCGTTTCCGCCATATCTATGGGAGTCACCCCTCTTTTTGTCGTTTCATGTATCCTTGGCACAAAGGCCAATTTTGCCCGCTTCTGTTCCCGCCTCATTCGCTGCTGCTGCCGCTCCATCTCCCCGCCGGTTCTTGGTGCCCTCGGCTGCCCCGCGTCGTCCATTAGCTCCGCTGCCCCATGCCGCATCTATTCCACCAAATTTGGAAGCCGGGGGTGCCCATTTTTCTCTGCGGGCTAGCGGCCGGCGCCGGCGCCATGGATCCACCCCGGAGCTTGGCGCGCGGCCTTGTAGCTCGCGGATCTGGTTGTTTCCAGCGCTGGCGAGCCTTGGAATTGCCCGAGGGACAGCCGCGCGTGCCGGAGGAAGGGGTTTCGGCCGTCTTTGCTTCGGCCAGCAGGGAAGAAAAAAAGGGGCGGTGCTACGTCTTGAGCTTGCGTTGGTTTTCCTTGAAGAGGAAAGGGTGATGCAGCAATAGTAGCGTAAGTATTTCCCTCAGTTTTTGAGAACCAAGGTATCAATCCAGTAGGAGGCTCCTCAAAAGTCACACGCACCTACACAAACAAACAAAGAACTCGCAACCAACGCAATAAAGGGGTTGTCAATCCCTTCACAGCCACTTGCGAAAGCGAGATCTAATAGAGATAGTATGATAAGATAAATATATTTTTGGTAATTTATAATATTGATAGGAAAGTAAAGATGCAAATAAAAGTAGATTGAAAGCTTATATGATAAAAGATAGACCCGGGGGCCATAGGTTTCACTACTGGTTTCTCTCAAGATAGCATAAGTATTACGGTGGGTGAACAAATTACTGTCGAGCAATTGATAGACAAGCGAATAATTACGAGATTATCTAGGCATGATCATGTATATAGGCATCACGTCCGCGACAAGTAGACTGACTCCTGCCTGCAAATACTACTATTACTCCACACATCGACCGCTATCCAGAATGCATCTAGAGTATTAACTTCATAAGAACAGAGTAACGCATTAAGAAAGATGACATGATGTAGAGGGATAAACTCATGCAATATGATATAAACCCCATATTTTTATCCTCGATGGCAACAATACAATACGTGCCATGCAACCATTTCTGTCACTGGGTAAGGACACCGCAAGATTAAACCCAAAGCTAAGCACTTCTCCCATGGCAAGAAAGATCAATCTAGTAGGCCAAACCAAACTGATAATTCGAAGAGACTTGCAAAGATAACTCAATCATACATAAAAGAATTCAGAGGAGATTCAAATATTTCTCATAGATAAACTTGATCATAAACCCACAATTCATCGGATCTCGACAAAGACACCGCAAAAAGAGTTACATCGAATAGATCTCCGCAAGAGAGGGGGAGAACATGGTATTGAGATCCAAAAAGAGAGATTAAGCCGTCTTGCTAATAACTATGGACCCGAAGGTTTGTGGTAAACTACTCACAACTTATCGGAGAGGCTATGGTGTTGATGTAGAAGCCCTCCATAGTCGATTCCCCCTCCGGCGGAACGCCGACGAAGGCTCCAAGATGGGATCTCGCGGATACAGAAGGTTACGGCGGTGGAAATTGTTTTTCGTTGGCTCCCTGGATGTTTTCGGGGTACGTGGGTATATATAGGAGGAAGAAATACGTCGGTGGCGCCGAGGGGCCCACGAGACAGGCGCGCCTGTAGGGGTGGGCGCGCCCTCCACCCTCGTGGCCGTCTCGGCTGCTTCTTGACTTGCACTCCAAGTCCTCTGGATCATGTTCATTCCAAAAATCACGCTCCCGAAGGTTTCATTCCATTTGGACTCCGTTTGATATTCCTTTTCTTCGAAATACTGAAATAGGCAAAAAAAACAGCAATACGGGCTGGGCCTCCGGTTAGTAGGTTAGTCCCAAAAATGATATAATTGTGTAAAATAAAGCCCATAAACATCCATAAGGGGTAATATAATAGCACGGAACAATCAAAAATTATAGATACCGTGGAGACGTATCAAGCATCCTCAAGCTTAATTCCTGCTCGTCCTCGAGTAGGTAAATGATCAAAACAGAATTTTTAATGTGGAATGCTACCTAGCATAATTCTCAATGTAATTTTCTTTATTGTGGCAGAATGTTCAGATCCAAATGATTCAAAATAAAATTTCATATTGACATAAGAAATAGTAATACTTCAAGCATACTAATCAAAGCAATCATGTCTTCTCAAAATAACATGGCTAAAGAAAGTTATCCCTACAAAATCATATAGTCTGGCTATTGTTCTATCTTCATCACACAAAGTATTTAATCATGCACAACCCCGATGACAAGCCAATAAATTGTTTCATACTTTAGTAATCTCAAACTTTTTCAACTTTCATGCTATACATGAGCGTGAGCCATGGACATAGCACTATATGTGGAATAGAATGTTGGTTATGGAGAAGACAAAAAGGGAGAAGATAGTCTCACATCAACTAGGCGTATCAATGGGCTATGGAGATGCCCATTAATAGATATCAATGTGAGTGAGTAGGGATTGCCATGCAAGATGCACTAGAGCTATAAATGTATGAAAGCTCAACAAAAGAAACTAAGTGGGTGTGCATCCAACTAGCTTGCTCACGAAGACCTAGGGCATTTTGGGGAAGCCCATCATTGGAATATACAAGCCAAGTTCTATAATGAAAAATTCCCACTATTATATGAAAGTGACAACATAGGAGACTCTCTATCATGAAGATCATGGTGCTATTTTGAAGCACAAGTGTGGTAAGAGGATAGTAGCATTGTCCCTTCTCTCTTTTTCTCTCATTTCCTTTTTTTATTTTCTTCTTTTTTTCCCTCTTTTTTTCTTTCGCCTTTCCTTTTTTCTGGCCTTTCTCTTTTTTTTTTCTTTTGTAAAGTCCGAAGTCTCATCCCGACTTGTGGGGGAATCATAGTCTCCATCATCCTTTCCTCACTTGGGACAATGCTCTAAAAATGAAAATCATCACACTTTTATTGATTTACAACTCAAGAATTACAACTCAAAACTGGAACAAGATATGACTCTATATGAATGCCTCCGGCGGTGTACCGGGATATGCAATGAATCAAGAGCGACATGTATGAAAATTATGAAGGTGGCCTTGCCACAAATACGATGTCAACTACATGATCATGCAAAGAGCAATATGACAATAGTAATGCGTGTCATATAAACGGAACGGTGGAAAGTTGCATGGCAATATATCTCGGAATGGCTATGAAAATGCCATAATAGGTAGGTATGGTGGCTGTTTTGAGGAAGGTATATGGTGGGTGTATGGTACCCGCGAAAGTTGCGCGCCGCAAGAGAGGCTAGCAATGATGGAAGGGTGAGGGTGCGTATAATCTCAACATTAGTCAAAAGAACTCATATACTTATTGTAAAAATCTACAAGTCATCAAAAACAAAGTATTACGCGCATGCTCCTAGGGGGATAGATTGGTAGGAAAAGAACATCGCTCATCCCCGACCGCCACTCATAAGGAAGACAATCAATAAATAAAATTGTGCTCCAACTTCATCACAAAGCGGTTCACCATACGTGCATGCTACGGGAATCACATACTTCAACACAAGCATTCTTTAAATTCATAATCACCCAACTAGCATGACTTTAATATTACTACCTCCATATCTCAAAACAATTATCAAGTATCAAGTTGATCATAGCATCCAATTCACTTCCTATGATAGTTTTTATTATACCCAACTTGGATGCCTACCATTCTAGGACCAATTTTATAACCATAGCAAATACCATGCTGTTCTAAAAGACTCTCAAAATAATATAAGTGAAGCATGAAAGACTAGCAATTTCTACAAAATTAAGCCACCGCCGTGCTCTAAAAGATATAAGTGAAGCACTAGAGCAAAAACTATCTAGCTCAAAAGATATAAGTGAAGCGCATAGAGTATTCTAATAAATTTCAATCAAGTAGGCTTCTCCCAAAAGGTGTGTACAGCAAGGATAATTGTGGTAAACTAAAAATCAAATACTAATATCATACACGACGCTCCAAGCAAAACACATATCATGTGGCGAATAAAAATATAGTTGTAAGTAAAGTTACCAATGAACTAAGACGAAAGAGGGGATGCCTTCCCGGGGCATCCCCAAGCTTAGGCTTTTGGATGTTCTTGAATAACTTGGGGTGCCATGGGCATCCCCAAGCTTAGGCTCTTGCCACTCCTTATTCCATAGTCCATCAAATCTTTACCCAAAACTTGAAAACTTCACAACACAAAACTCATCAGGAAATCTCATAAGTTCCGTTAGTGAAAGAAAACAAAACCACCACATAAGGTACTGTAATGAACTCATTCTTTATTTATATTGGTGTTAAACCTACTTTATTCCAAGTTCTCTATTGTTCATACCACTTAATACTAGCCATAGATGCATCAAAATAAGCAAACAACACACGAAAAACAGAATCTGTAAAAAACAGAACAGTCTGTAGCAATCTGTAACTAACGCAAACTTCTGGAACTTTAAAAATCCTACAAAAATAGGAAGTCCTGGGAAATTTGTCTATTGATCATCAGCAAAAAGAATCAACGCAAAAGCACGTTTCTGTGATTTAACAAAACTAATTTCGTGCGCACAAAGTTTCTATTTTTCAGCAGAATCAAATTAACTATCACCATAGGTTATCCTATAGGTTCTACTTGGCACAAACACTAATTAAAACATAAAAACACATCAAAACAGAAGGTAGATGCAAAATTTATTACTAAACAGAAGCAAAAACAAAAAACACAGATAAAATTGGGTTGCCTCCCAACTAGCGCTACCGTTTAACGCCCCTAGATAGGCATAAAAGCGAAGATAGATCTAATTAGTGCCATCTTTGGCACTCAATTCATAAGTAGCTCGCATGATAGATTCATAAGGTAATTTGATTTTCTTTCTTGGAAAGTGCTCCATGCCTTTCCTTAATGGAAATTGGAATCTAATATTCCCTTCCTTCATATCAATAATCACGCCAATCGTTGTAAGGAAAGGTCTACCAAAAATAATAGGGCAAGAAAGATTGTAATCTATATTAAGAACGATAAAACCTACGGGCACCAAATTTCTATTTGCGACAATGAGAACATCATTGATCCTTCCCATTGGCTTTTTAATGGTGGAATCCGTAAGGTGCAAATTTAAAGAGCAATCATCAATATCATGGCAACCTAGAATATCACATAAAGTTTTTAGAATCGTGGAAACACTAGCACCCAAATCACACGAAGCAAAACACTCATGATCTTTAATTTTAATCTTTATAGTAGTCTCCCACTCATCATTAAGTTTTCTAGGTATAGAAACTTCTAAATTAAGTTTTTCATCATAAGATTGCATCAAGGCATCAACAATATGTTTGGTAAAAGCTTTATTTTGACTATAAGCATGAGGAGAATTCACAACGGACTGCAACAAGGAAATACAACCTTCTAAAGAACAATTGTCATAATCAAATTCTTGAAATCCGAGATAGTGGGTTCAATGCTATTTAAAGTCATGACCTCTCCAATCCCACTTTTACCAAATTTAGCATCAAGATCTAAAAACTCCGAATTATTGGGACGCCTTCTAACTAAAGTTGACTCATCTCCAGTCCCATTATTATTATGATTCATATTGCAAAACAAAGATCTAATAGGAGACACATCAATAACTTTAAGATCTTCAGCATTATTTTCACGGAAACTATAAGAACACGCCTTCACAAAACAATCTTTCTTAGCACGCAATCTAGCGGTTCTTTCCTTGCACTCATCAATGGAAATTCTCATTGCTTTGAGAGACTCATTGATATCATGCTTAGGAGGAGTAGATCTAAGTTTAAGAGAATCAACATCAAGCGAAAGTCTATCAACGTTCCTAGCCAAATCATCAACTTTGAGCAATTTTTCTTCAAGCAAGGCATTAAAATTCTTTTGAGAAATCATAAATTTTTTCACACTATTCTCAAAATCAGAGGGCATCTTATTAAAATTACTATAAGAATTATTGTAGGAATTTCCATAATTATTAGAGAAATTACTAGGGAACGGTCTAGGATTAAAGTTTCCTCTCTAAGCATTGTTTCCAAAACTATTCCTACCAACAAAATTCACATCCATAGATTCATTATTATTCTCAATCAAAGTAGACAAAGTGTAACATCCCAAATTTTCAATTTGGAATGTTAATCATAGGTCATGTTTGCACATCATATTTTATTGCATTCTCGTTCCGCAATCCTCGAAATCCTAAGCAACTCAAGGACCCTCGAAGAGAGTTGGTGATTTCCCGGTTTTTCATATTTGATTTTTATCAAATAATGAAACGAGGATTTTGATTTTAATTATTTTTCTCTCCAAAAAATATTTCATATTGAAAATATATGAGAGGAGACAATATGACTTCTCCAAAACAATTGAAATATTGGAGGAAAAATGTTAAAATAATTTATTTGATTTATTTGATTTTATTTGGATTTTATTTGCATTAGAAAAATTGCACGTTTTCAAAATTGCATTTTAGGGCCAAGAAAATGTTCATCTCGTTCTAAATATTTTATTTAGACGGTGAAAAATTGTTTTGGCATTTTTAGGTTTTTATTTTATTTTCTAGGATTTTATTTCTATCGGCGAAATTATTTTAAAAAAAGAGGTTCCGCCGATCGGGTCATCTTCCAGTAGGCCGCTTGCCCAACCGCCTATACCGCCCTAGTCTCGCGTCTTGCCGCAGCGCGCTTCGCCGCCCTGCCGCCATCGCCGCGCTGCTTGCCCTCCTCCAAGTCGTCGCCCGCCCCTTTATATCGTGGCCCCGACCCCACCACCACCACCACCACCGCCACCGCACTGCCGCCGCGCTTGCCGCCATCGCCGCTGCTTGCCGCCAGCAGAAGCGCCGCCGCCGAGTCCCGCCGCCCGCCGCCTAACCCCGCCTCGCCGGAGCCCCTCGCCAGAGGTACCACGCTGGATCCGAGCCACTGGTTTTTTTAAACCGTTCGGTTTTTTTAGAAACCCTAGTTCGATTTTTTGATCGGTTCGCCGGTTTTTCTCGGTTCTTCTAATTAGCGGACGTTGGTCCGTACGTTCGTTTAAACGAACGGTTTTCTCCTGTTAGTTACAGATAACGAACGCTCGTTCGTTAGTTTGTTCGTCAGTTTTCTTTTATCGGATTTATCTGCGATTATTTTCGATCGTGATTTCTGATCCGATCTTAGTTTCTGTTTATCTTTTCGCTCGTTAGTCCGAATCAGGCAATTCAAACGCCTAGAGTTTCGTATCGAGACCCTCTTTCTGTTTAATCAACTTAAACAAGATTTTGGTACTGTAAAATTTGATCTTAGTTCAGAGTTGTAATCGGATCTTGTTTCTTTCGCCATTTGAGTTTCGTTGCTCCGTTTGATTTGATTCTTTTTGCGAACCAAAGTTCTTAAGTTGAACTTTCTGGTCAACCTCTTTTATTTGAGTTTTGCATGTGCATCTTTCCTTGTTGCTTATGTATGTTATTGTTTGCTTGCGATAGAATTCCCGGAGTGCGAAGCGTGTTACTACGAGTCTCTAGGATTCGCGGATCGTCAGCAAGGGAAGTAACACATTGATCATACTCTTTTCATACCCAGTTTTTATGCATTAGTTCAATCCTCAAACATTGCATGATTAGGATGTCATTAACTTGTGGGTTGGGAAGTAGTTGTTGAGGTAGAACCTATTGCCATGTTACTATCAAACCCTTGGGAGTTACTTCTACGCGTTGTTTATATTACTATGCTATGCTCGTAGACGTGGTTTGGGTTTGGGTGAATCCATGACAGATGTGAGATTGTTAATTAATGGTTCAACTTAAGGTGGCAACTTAAATTAATATCTGGGTGGATTGAGGCACCTGGGGAACCCAGTATTGTCTATATTTTTTTGGAAATCCCGGGGTACCCGTGTGATCTTCCTATGGACCGCCACCAGCACTTAAAGGGGCGAGATGATTCATGCTAGAAACTTCCATGTGCAGCCACAAGCTATTATGGGCTCTAGGATAGTTGAGTAAGTTACATGAAGCTCTTGAAGAGGTAGATCAGCAGGTAGTGGGTTTTGTAGGTTTGGTATGGTCTACCCGGAGTAGAGAGTTAATGTTTCTGAAAGACTGTGTCTCGGTCATCCGTTTCTCAAACACCATGCAGTGCGAGAAATCCAACGGAGGCGATCGAGTCTTGTGGGGAAAAGTGTGCAAACCTCTGCAGAGTGTATAATCTAATCATGGTTAGCCGTGTCCCCGGTTATGGACAATCTTGAGTATCTAGTGCTTGGGTTATCGCATGTATCTCATCACTCTTAATTAATATTGTTGGGTTGTTAATTACTTTAATTGGGATTGAGTTGGGGTTACCTTCTCAATGTTTCAACCACCATGATAGTTAAATTAAAACCTATTTATTTGTTGTAGGAAAAAATTGGCTTTTCGCAAAACTATAACCATAGAGCTTTGCACCAGCCAAATATGCATGTAGTAATAGCATTATCCTGTTCTTGCTCTACTGTGTTATTGCCAGCATATTCCATGTGCTGACCCGTTTTCGGGCTGCAACGTATTATGTTGCAGACTTTTCAGACGAGGAGTAAGGTTCGTTAGGTCGTTGCCGTGCAGCTCAGCTATGCCGTTGGAGTTGATGGACTCACTTTATCTTCCAAGCCTTCCACTGTTATCGCATTAGATGGCTTAAGCCATATTATTGTAATAAGTTCTCTTTTTGAGACATTCGATGTAATAAGTGTGTGATTGCTACTCTGTTATAAATCCTTGATCTTGTGTGTATCAAGATTCTCGATCCAGGATGACACTGAAGCACAGAGACTTGACCGCTTGAGGTCAGTCGCTACAAGATGGTATCAGAGCACACGCTGAGTGTAGGACATGACCACTAAGATAAACCATATGTCACTCTTCTCTACTCATTTCTGACTCCTCTCCATTTTCTACTCTTTAGGATGACGGAGATGAAGAACAAGTTTGCACAACCGGATGAAGACACACCTTTTGGACGCCACTTGAAGGAAGTCACTAGGTACTTGAACATTGGAATACCAAGTTTCACAGGGACGTACAATGCCACCTTACTAGAAGAGGAGCGTTGTATGATTCAAGTACAAGTTCTAGGAAGGACGTTCTCGCCAACTTCTAAACCCATAGAATTTTCTTTCGAAGCACCCACCTGGAGTCTAGGCAAGAGCATGGCAGCCCACATTACCATGGGACGCATTGGAGAAGTAAACAACAGGGAACTCAAGGACACGATTTACCAAATATGTGGGCGCCGAGACGAGCAATGGGAAGTAATCAGCACCAGGAAGGATAGATCCATTGCAGCTTCCATCCAAGAGTTAAACCAGCACATTCGACGTCAGGAGAACCAGATGTGCGCAGACATGATGGACTTGAAGAAGGCGAAGACTAGGATCATCGAGCTGGACGAAGAACTCAAGTTTACACGCGATGGATATGAGGAGGAAATCAAGACATTACTGGAGAAGAATGACGACCTGGTTAAGAAGATCGGAGTATTCATGGGAGGACCAGCACCGGGAGAAGAAGACGACGACCCCACTTGCCCGGACAACTACATCATCATCGACGACATCGATTCCGATCCTAGTGATGATGACTTTGAAGACGAAGCTGGAGCAGACATCATGGAGTCTTCCACCGATCAAAATTTCTAGATGACCACCATATATTAGTAGTATTTCCCCATGTGTTTAGTAGTAGTTGAGCACTTTTGCGATAGTTCTAGACCGTTTGTATGCCCTTGCTTGATTGATTGAGTGAAATGATTGTGTTTGTCTCATGTGCATATGGGTAGTGCTTTCTCGTTAGACCTTTTTCTATTCTAATCTCTTCCATCTAAACCCATCAGATGCCTCCGAGATGTGACACCGGTTTGGCTTTCCCACCGGAGCTCACCCAGTTGATCCAGCAGCAGAATGCTTTGATGCAATTGCTAGTTCAGAACCAGGGCAACAACAACAACAATAATAACAACAATAACCCGCTGCCAGTGGACAACCTAGCCCATTTTCTAAGGTCACAGCCGCCGGTGTTTTCTAGTAGCACCGAGCCCATAGTTGCTGATGATTGGCTATGCCGTATTGGAAGGGAGTTGACCACCGCAAGTTGCATAGATGCTGAGAAAGTGCGCTTTGCCGCACACCAATTGGATGGACCAGCAGCCTCATGGTGGGAGAATTACACGGCTACTTTTCCTATAGCCAATGTCACTTGGGACCAGTTTCAGCAAGCTTTCCGCACAGCCCATGTCTCAACTGGAGCTATGCAGATGAAGAAGTGGGAGTTCGCAACTTACGCCAGGGGAACCGTACTGTGGCTCAGTACATGGATGATTTTAGCAAGCTATCACGCTATGCCCCTGATGATGTGGCCACAGATGCCGCGAAGCAGGAGAAGTTTATGGAAGGGCTGAATGATGAGATGAGCATGCAGTTGATGGTAGCAACCTTCAACAACTACCAGGAGTTGGTGGATAAGGCTCTTATGATTGAAGGGAAGCAGCAGCAGATTGAGAGCCGTAAGAGGAAGTATGGACAAGGGAAGTATAACTCAGGAGCTCAGCAGAAGCCTCGCTTAACCATGAATTCGGGAGGACTTGTTCATAACCATGGAGGTCACAGCCACACTGGAGGAGGATCGCATAACCACAATGGTGCTAAGAATGTAAATGGGAATGGAGCTAACAACAATCAGAACCGCTCCAATCCAGCCACACCCGCCAAAAGAGACCTAAGTCAAGTTACTTGCTTTAAGTGCGGGAAGACAGGGCACTATGCCAACGATTGCCACGAAGGAAGGAAGGAAGCGAAATGGGAGCGCTGGGAAGAAGTCTAATCCATTCAACAAAGGACAAGTAAACCACGTTAACGTGGAGGAGGTTGAAGAGCAGCCGGACGCGGTAATAGGTAAGTTTTTGGTTAAGTCATTGACCGCTCTTGTTCTTTTCGATACTGGTGCATCGCATTCATACATATCAAGGGGATTCATGGATAAGTTTAAACTACCAACCCAAACCCTTAGGACCCCTCTTTTAGTGAGCTCGCCTGGAGCAGAGTACATGGCTAGCCGATGGTGCAACCAGATACCCCTAACCATGGGTACCCATGTTTTTCCGTCTGACCTAATTATCTTGGAGTCATAAGGATTGGATGTGATATTAGGTATGGACTGGATGTCAAAGTATGGAGGAAGCATTGACTGTGCTAGTAAGTCGATTTATCTCACCACCCCGGAGGGAAACAAGATTAAGTATGTATCTAGGCATGTGCCTAGGAGGAGCCAAGTGAATACCCTCACGGGAGTTGTTCAGGAGGAAGTACCTGTAGTGAAGGATTTCCCGGATGTTTTCCCAGAAGAGTTACCAGGCATGCCACCGGATCGAGACATCTAGTTTTTGATAGAGCTATTGCCAGGTACAGGGCCAATATCCAAGAGACCCTATTGGATGCCCGCAAATGATCTGGAGGAAATTAAGAAACAGATCAAGGAGTTATTGGAGAAAGGTTACATTCGAAGGAGTTCATCACCTTGGGGAGCTCCAGTGCTTTTGGTTGAGAAGAAGGATAAATCCCTAAGGATGGTTGTTGATTATCGAGCCTTGAATGAAGTAACGATTAAGAACAAGTACCCACTGCCGATGATCAATGATCTGTTTGATCAGCTGCAAGGATCTAAGGTGTTTTGAAGATCGATCTCGATCGAGGATACCATCAGTTGAAGATCCGAGAGAAGGATATACCAAAGACAGCGTTCACCACGCGGTATGGATTATACGAGTATACGGTCATGTCGTTTGGACTGACTAACGCCCCTGCCTATTTCATGAGCATGATGAACAAGGTGTTCATGGAGTATTTGGACAAGTTTGTTGTGGTGTTTATCAATGATATTATGGTATACTCGAAGAATGAAGAGGAGCACAAGGAGCATTTGCGTTTAGTTCTCGAGAAACTCGGGGAACACCAGTTATACGCTAAGTTCAGCAAGTGCGAGTTTTGGTTGAAGGAAGTTGGATTCCTTGGACATGTTATATCAGGAGAAGGTATAGCAAGAGACCCCAAAGAAGGTTCGATCGATCCTTCGAATGGTTGGCACCCACTTCAGTTACCGAGATCCGCAGTTTCCTTGGACTCACAGGATACTATCGGAGATTCATTGAGAATTTTTCCAAGATTGAAAAGCCAATGACTGAATTATTGAAGAAGGATACTAAGTTTAAATGGACAGAAGGTTGCGAAGCAAGTTTTCAGGAGTTGAAGAAATGGTTGACTACAGCCTCAGTGCTAACACTGCCAAATATACATAAGGATTTTCAAGTGTATTGCGATGTCTCTCGCTTAGGACTTGGATGTGTGCTTATACAGGACGAAAGAGTTGTTTCGTATGCCTCACGACAACTAAAACCCCATGAGTTGAACTATGCCACGCATGATTTGGAGTTAGCAGCCATAGTGCATGCATTGAAGACTTGGAGACATTACCTTATTGGAAACCGTTGTGATGCGTACACGGATCATAAGAGTTTGAAGTACATTTTCACGCAAAAGGAGCTGAACCTTAGGCAGAGGATATGGTTAGAGCTTATAAAGGATTACGATATGAAGCTACACTATCATCCCGGAAAGGCCAATGTCGTAGCATACGCCTTGAGCCGGAAAAGTTATGCTAATATCCTAGAGAGCACAAGATTGCGAAAGGAGTTAGCAGAGGATATCATGGAACTTCGGTTGGAGATTGTTCCAAGAGGGTTTGTTGCAACAATGGAGGTTCAGTCGACATTGTTGGGCAAGATTCGAGAAGCTTAGAAGGATGACACAGAGATTGCCGAGATAAACGAGAAGATGAGCAAAGGAAAGGCCAAAGGTTTTCGTGAGGATGAGCACGATACCTTATGGTTTGAGGACCGAGTTTATGTGCCCAATAACCCAGAGATCAGGAAGTTAATACTTCAGGAGACTCATGACTCACCATACTCGACACACCCCGGAAACACCAAGATGTATTTGGATTTGAAGGAGCGTTTCGTGGTGGTATGAAGAAGGATATTGCGAGTATGTAGCCGTATGTGATGTATGTCGAGAGTAAAGGCGAGCATCGAAGCCAGCAGGATCATTACAGCCTATGTCGATACCCGAATGGAAGTGGGATAAACTTGGCATGGACTTTATCACCGGATTACCTAGGACCAAAGCAGGATATGATTCAATATGGGTAGTAGTTGATCGCTTGACCAAAGTGGCTCACTTTATCCTAGTGAAAACCACCTATACAAGTGCGAAGTTGGCCAAGATATATATGTCCAGGATCGTATGTCTGCATGGAGTTCCGAGGACCATCGTATCAGATAAGGGAACACGATTTACTTCAAAGTTTTGGTATCAGTTACATTAGACTTTGGGAACCAGATTGGAGTTGATCAGATGTTTCACCGTGAGATGATGGATGATCGAGAGAGTCAATCAGATTTTGGAGGACATGTTGAGAGCCTATGCGCTAGATTATGGATCTAGCTGGGATGACAATTTGCCTTACGCAGAGTTCTCGTACAACAATAGTTACCAAGCCAGTTTGAAGATGGCACCGTTCGAAGCCCTGTATGGACGAAGGTGCAGAACGCCGTTGATGTGGGATGAAGTAGGAGACCGTCAGTTGTTTGGACCAGACTTGATCAAGGAGTCTGAGGAGAAGGTTAAACTGATTCGTGATAGACTGAAGATTGCTCAGTCCAGGCAGAAGAGTTATGCAGATTCAAAACGCAAGGAGGTAACTTATGAAATTGGAGATAGAGCATATCTGCGAGTATCACCCTTGCGAGGAGTGAAACGTTTTGGAGTTAAGGGAAAGTTAGCCCCGAGATTTGTAGGACCGTATCATGTTTTGGAACGGATGGGAGAAGTTGCCTACAAGCTGGAATTGCCAGAGGGATTGTCAGGAGTTCATGATGTGTTCCACGTTTCACAGTTGAAGAAGTGTCATGCTGAGATGGCTGATATACCGTTAAGAGATACAATGCCCTTGGAGGCAATTCAGCTGGACAGTGATTTGACTTACGAGGAGAAGCCAGTTAAGATTCTTGAGTTTGCCAGCCGAGTCACCCGCGTCAAGGTTATTAAGTTTTGCAAAGTTCAGTGGAGCCACCATACCAAGGAGGAAGCTACCTGGGAACGAGAGGATGATCTTCGCAAAGACCACCCGCACCTATTTTCTAGCCAACCCGAATCTCGAGGGCGAGATTCATCTTAAGGGGGGTAGGTTTGTAGCATCCCAAATTTTCAATTTGGAATGTTAAACATAGGTCATTCTTGCACATCATATTTTATTGCATTCTCGTTCCGCAATCCTTGAAATCCTAAGCAATTCAAGGACCCTCGGAGAGAGTTGGGGATTTCCCGGTTTTTCATATTTGATTTTTATCAAATAATGAAACGAGGATTTTGATTTTAATTATTTTTCTCTCCGAAAAATATTTCATATTGAAAATATATGAGAGGAGATAATATGACTTCTCTAAAACAATTGAAATATTGGAGGAAAAATGTTAAAATCATTTATTTGATTTATTTGATTTTATTTGGATTTTATTTGCATTAGAAAAATAACACGTTTTCAAAATTGCATTTTAGGGCCAAGAAAATGTTCATCTCGTTCTAAATATTTTATTTAGACGGTGAAAATTTGTTTTGGCATTTTTAGGTTTTATTTTATTTTCTAGGATTTTATTTCATCGTGAAATTATTTTTAAAAAGAGGTTCCGCCGACGGGCCGAACTCAATCAGGCAGCCGCCCATCCGCCCGCCGCCACCCCCGCGTCGTCGCGCCTTGCCGCTTGCCGACGCCGCGCTTGCCCTCCTCCAAGTCGCCGCCCCCCTTTATATACGCGCCCACCCCACCACCACAACCACCGCCGCTGCAGCTGAAGGCCGCCGCCGAGTCCCGCCGCCATGAAGCCGCCCCGCCGCCTAACCCGCCTCGCAGAGCCCTCGTCGAGGTACTGCGCGCGGATCCGAGCCGTTTTTTAAAAACGTTCGGTTTTTAAACCCTAGTTTGGTATTTTAATCGGTTCGCCGGTTTTTCTCGGTTCTTCTAATTAGCAGACGTTCGTCAGTATGTTTGTTTGAACGAACGGTTTTCTCCCGTTAGTTACAGATAACGAACGCTCGTTCGTTAGTCTATTCGTCAGTTTTTTATCGGATTTATCTGCGATTATTTTCGATCGCGATTTCTGATCCGATCTTAGTTTCTGTTTATCTTTCGCTCGTTAGTCGGAATCAGGCGATTCAAACGCCTAGAGTTTCGTCTCGAGACCCTCTTTCTGTTTAATCAACTTAAACAAGATTTTGGTACTGTAAAATTTGATCTTAGTTCAGAGTAGTAATCGGATCTTGTTTCTTTAGCCGTTTGAGTTTCGTTGCTCCGTTTGATTTGATTCTTTTTGCGTACCGGAGTTCTTAAGTTGAACTTTCTGGTCAACCTCTTTTATTTGAGTTTTTGCGTAATCGGATCTTGTTTCCTAAGCTCTATGGCTTTTCGCAAAACTATAACCATAGAGCTTTCCACCAGCCAAATATGCATGTAGTAATAGCATTATCCTGTTCTTGCTCTACTGTGTTATTGCCAGCATATTCCATGTGCTAACCCGTTTTCGGGCTGCAATGTATTATGTTGCAGACTTTTTAGACGAGGAGTAAGGTTCGTTAGGTCGTTGCCATGCAGCTCATCTATGCCGTTGGAGTTGATGGACTCACTTTATCTTCCAAGCCTTCCGCTGTTATCGCATTAGATGGCCTTAAGCCATATTATTGTAATAAGTTCTCTTTTTGAGACATTTGATGTAATAAGTGTGTGATTGCTACTCTGTTATAAATCCTTCGAGTACTGTGTGTGTCAGCATTACTGATCCAGGGATGACACTGAAGCACAGAGACTTGACCGCTTGAGGTCGGGTCACTACACAAAGGCATATCATTAGGATCAAGAGGAGTATTTTTAGTAGCAAACAACTTCATAAGTTCATCCATCTTTCCACTCAAAACATTAATTTCTTCTATAGCATGCACTTTTTTACTAGTAGATCTTTCGGTGTGCCATTGAGAATAATTAGCCATAATATTATCAATGAGTTTTGTAGCATATCCTAAAGTGATTTCCATAAACGTGTCTCCCGCGGCCGAATCTAAAAGATTTCTAGAAGCAAAGTTCAAACCGGCATAATTTTTTTGTATGATCATCCATAAATTCAAACCATGAGTAGGGCAATTGCGAATCATCAATTTCATCTCTCCCAAGATTGGGCAACATGCTCATGATCAAGTTGTTTAAAATTCATAATATCGTTCCTAAGAGTGATAATCTTAGCGGGAGGAAAATACTTAGAGATAAAAGCATCTTTGCACTTGTTCCAAGAATCAATACTATTTTTAGGCAAAGACGAAAACCAAACTTTAGCACGATCTCTAAGTGAAAACAGGAATAACTTCAATTTAACAATATAATTATCCGTATCTTTCTTCTTTTGCATATCACACAAATCAACAAAGTTGTTTAGATGAGTAGCGACATCTTCACTAGGAAGGCCGGTGAACTGATCTTTCATAACAAGATTCAGCAAAGCAGTATTGATTTCACAAGACTCAACATCATTAAGAGGAGCAATCGGAGTACTAAGGAAATCATTATTATTGGTATTGGAGAAATCACACAATTTGGTATTATCTTGCGCCATGGCGACAAGCAATCCAACACACAAGCAAACAGAAAAAGGCAAGCGAAAAAGAGAGGAGAAGATTGGGAAAGAGAGGGAAAATAAAACGGCAAGGGTGAAGTGGAGGAGAGGAAAACGAGAGTCAAATGGCAAATAATGTAAATACGAGGGAGATGAGTTTGTGATGGGTACTTGGTATGTCTTGACTTGGCGAAGACCTCCCGATATGGCGCAAACAATCCTTCTTGCTACGTCTTGAGCTTGCGTTGGTTTTCCTTGAAGAGGAAAGGGTAATGCAGCAATAGTAGCGTAAGTATTTCCCTCAGTTTTTGAGAACCAAGGTATCAATCCAGTAGGAGGCTCCTCAAAAGTCTCACACACCTACACAAACAAACAAAGAACTTGCAACCAACGCAATAAAGGGGTTGTCAATCCCTTCACGGTCACTTGCGAAAGTGAGATCTAATAGAGATAGTATGATAAGATAAATATATTTTTGGTATTTTATAATATAGATAGGAAAAGTAAAGATGCAAATAAAAGTAGATTGAAAGCTTATATGATAAAAGATAGACCCGGGAGCCATAGGTTTCACTAGTGGTTCTCTCAAGATAGCATAAGTATTATGGTGGGTGAACAAATTACTGTCAAGCAATTGATAGAAAAGCGAATAATTACAAGATTATCTAGGCATGATCAAGTATACAGGCATCACGTATGCGACAAGTAGACCGACTCCTGCCTGCATCTACTACTATTACTCCACACATCGACCGCTATCCAGAATGCATCTAGAGTAAGGACACCGCAAGAATACAATACGTGCCATGCAACCATTTCTGTCACTCGGTAAGGACACCGCAAGATTAAACCCAAAGCTAAGCACTTCTCCCATGGCAAGAAAGATCAATCTAGTAGGCCAAACCAAACTGATAATTCGAAGAGACTTGCAAAGATAACTCAATCATACATAAAAGAATTCAGAGGAGATTCAAATATTTCTCATAGATAAACTTGATCATAAACCCACAATCCATCGGATCTCGACAAACACACCACAAAAAGAGTTACATCGAATAGATCTCCATAAGAGAGGGGGAGAACATGGTATTGAGATCCAAAAAGAGAGAAGAAGCCATCTAGCTAATAGCTATGGACCCGAAGGTCTGTGGTAAACTACTCACAACTCATCGGAGAGGCTCGGAACACCGGTGAAGGCTCCAAGATGGGATCTCGCGGATACAGAAGATTACGGCGGTGGAAATTGTTTTTCGTTGGCTCCCTGGATGTTTTTGGGGTACGTGGATATATATAGGAGCAAGAAGTACGTCGGTGGCCGCCAGAGGGGCCCACGAGACAGGGGGCGCTCCTGTAGGGGTAGGCGCGCCTTCCACCCTCGTGGCCGCCTCGGCTGCTTCTTGACTTGCACTCCAAGTCCTCTGGATCACGTCCGTTCCAAAAATCACGCTCCCGAAGGTTTCATTCCGTCTGGACTCCGTTTGATATTCCTTTTCTTCGAAATACTGAAATAGGCAAGAAAACAGCAATACGGGCTAGGCCTCCGGTTAGTAGGCTAGTCCCAAAAATGATATAGTTGTGTAAAATAAAGCCCATAAACATCCAAAAGGGGTAATATAATAGCATGGAACGATAAAAAATTATAGATACGTTGGAGACGTATCAGGCGGTCGGCTTTGCTTCAGGGCAAGTATGTTCAATGCTCGCCGACCTTTTGATTAAATTTTGACCGGTGAGATTCTGGAGAAATTCACGGGCGTGCAATTTTCTAGATGGATTGGAGTTCGTCCTCGTAGGATGATCCGGACATGGAAGAGATGATCTTGGACGATGATGTCGACACCTTAGCATTGTTGCATCTCATGAACAAATTTGAAAGGGGCCAAAAAAAAGTCATGAATCCACAGTTGGGCGGCTATGCATTCCGCGCAACCGAGCTCTCGACAACAAGATGCTCATGAAGGACTACTTCGCCGCGGTATCGACATATCCGGCTCACCTTCTTCGTAGGCGATATCGAATGTGTAGGCCTCTTTTCGTTCGCAACGTTGAAGCTTGTTAGGCAAATTGTCATTTTTTCACTCGCCAGAGGAATGCCACCCTTTTGCTTAGATTTAGTGCATACCAAAAAATATCGGCAACGATGAGAGTGATTGCATATGGCGTTCCTGCCGACTACACCGATGAATATCTTCGCATTTGGCGAAGATACATCCATCAAGTGCGTGCGGATGTTTGCAAATACAATGATCCAGGTTTTTGGCCCAGAGTATCTTCGAGCTCCAGTGAGGAGGACACAAAGAAGTTTATGGTGATGAACGAGGAGAGGGGATGGCCGGGCATGCTTGGCAGTATTGATTGCATGCATTGAAGGTGGAAGAACTGCCCGGTGGCTTGGGCAGGGCAATACACCAGCCCCAAATGTAAACTTACCATTGTGCTTGAAGTCGTGGCATCACGCGACCTATGGATTTGGCATTGCTTCTTTGGTTTGTCGGGGTCTCTCAATGATATCAATGTCTTGTAGCGTTCTCATCTTTTTGCTTAGGTAGCTAGTGGAAAGCATCTGGCTTGCAACTTAGAGTAATGCCTGTAATTTTACTTGTGTAATTTTACACAACATGATCTTCAAAGATTAGAGGGATTTGAACTTAGAGTTTCATTATGACAATGTTGGTAGCTATGTGATGCCTGCAAGGGACGCATATGAGATCATTGCGTTTCTTGACACCTACCGAAAGATTGAGAATAGTGGTTCACACTACCAGCTCCAAGAAATCCTATTGAGCATCAGTGATAACTCTATGGGAGATAGACTCTCATTTTAATTTAAACAATTTATTGTTGTACTTGTGTGAGATTTGAATAATTTGTTGTTGTAATAACTATTTCAATTTGAACATTTGTTGTAATGAAGACGATTGTTGTATGGTGAATTGCCTTTCGGATCAATTGTGTTCATATGTTTAAGTGATATTGTGATTCTGTTCAGTTTATATTGTTGAAAATCAAGAATTTGCGAAGCTCAAAAAAATATGCGGTACCGCGAGGCCTCCGGCGCGGAACAGATCCTCTAGACTCGTCCCGCAAAAAGAAATCATGGGACGAGTTTAGGGGAACAGTTCCGCCGAATGCCTCACAGTACCATAAGTTTTTTGCAGGCCTCTTGCAAACGAATTTTGCGGAACACGGCTTTACCGGATTTGCTTGAGATGCCCTAACACACGTGGTGGAGCGACTCACAAGCAAAACAGTGTCATGTTCATTTATTAATAGCTACACACATTCAGAAAAGGGGGAGAATATATGGTGCCATGTTGCACCGAACTCCGGCAGCACATTTGAAAGTGTTCAGAAAATTCTAGAAACAAAATAGGACACTCATAAAGTATCAATGCATGCTGAACTTTTTTATAATACAGCATGACCATTTTTCAAATACAATGAACTTTTTTGTAATATACAGTGACGAAAAAAGAAATAAAAAACAGAAAAGGAACCAAAACAGAAAAAGGAAAAGAACCAGAATTAAACCACTGAAAAACCGGTAGCAAAAAACCACAGAAGAAACGAAAAGAAAACCCGCTAGAAACAGCAGCGAAGGAACATCACGCGAATCGCGTACGTGGGCCGGACCAACTGTGGAATTGCCCCGTGTGAAATCAAGAAAAAAAAGTTCGAATCTCCCTCCCCGCACCAAATTTTCAGCGCGCCTCAGATCCCGATTTCCTCCAAACATTTCGCGAAATTTTCAAGATTCGCAGGCTGTTGGAGCCTTCCGACCAAAATGGCAGGAAATGCAGATCCTCATCCTCCGCTCCTCCACTCCTCTCCAGCCGAAAATTTCCGCTGAAAACTCAAATCTTTTCATCCCCTCCTCCCATTCCCTCCACCTCCTCCGCTACAAGTACCCATGGAAGATCTTCCCAGCCCCATCCCAAGCACCAACCCAGCCACCTCGCCGCCTAGCACAGCACCAGCACCGTGCCGGCCGGATTCCAAGAGCGGCAGGCAGCACTTCTCTTCTCCTAGATGGCAGTTGACCGCGCCGACAAGGAGAATCTGCGGCCTGCCACCGCCGCCGTCGCCCGTCCTCATGGCGTAGTAGCCGTCAGGAGCTGCAAGCTGAAGCGGCTCGGGAAGGCGCGGAGGCGGGTGCCGTTGAGGGACATCACCAACCTCATCGTTGCCGAGTCCGCGGTCGCCGAGTGGCAGCAGGCCATGCTCCAGCAGCCGCACCAGGGGTCGGAGGCGGCGGAGCTGGCTGTGAAGAACGGGCCTGCCGGTGGTGCGGCACTGAAGCCTGGCAGATACTTGCTCCGGAAGGAGTTTAGATAGCTACCAATTGTACATGAATTGTCTACTGTATGTCATTGTCCAATGATTCGTTGGACAAGATTTGGTTGGATTGATTATAGGAAATGAACTGCTGAAAGAAAAGAAATAGAAAAATACGTTAAATTGAATTTTTATCAATTAAACGTGTGTCATTCTGATTTCTGAATCGGAATGTGGAATTCTGCAGTACTACATATTTTGAGAAATTATACTTGGACTCGACATCTGCTTCTCTAGCTGACATTCGCAAAATATTGCCCATATTTTGTCATGTCTTGTGTATTAGAATTCAATGCTGCTGCCAGCCTTTGTGTTTTCATCTAGATTTGTCATCGTTTGGTCTTTGTGTCATGTTATGAATGGTGCTTTGGCATATGCACAAGCTTTTGATTTAAATTGTTCTCTTATTTAATTGACTTTCTGTTTTCAGATTTTACGGTGTCTGCCAGTTTGATGTGTCTAAATTGGAGCCAGTAGTTGGCAAGGTTTGTTAGCATATTCCACTCTTGTGCAATCTCTGTATTGTTTTTTTATCAGTTCTCCTATGTAATGATGTAATCTCCATGAATATGCGGCCACATTCCCCTGACAACCATGCTCCAACAAGAGAATGCAAGGATGTCAAGATTGACCGGGTCTATATTCATTCTTGCGCTGGTGGTAAGACTGAAGACATAATTGCTGCTGCAAAGGTGTTCTTAGCTTAGGTAAGAAGCTTCAAACCTATCATCATGTAGCATGGTAATATATACTCCCTCCGTTCTTTTTAGAGATTTCAAATAGTCACCACATACGGATGTATATAGATATATTTTAGAGTGTAGATTCACTCATTTTGTTCCGTATGTAGTCACTATTTGAAACCTCTAGAAAGACAAATATTTAGGAACGGAGGAGTAGTAAGGATTATGTTTTATTTTCTGCGGTATTTGAGCTAACAGAACTTACATCGATGCTAAGATTGATGGTTTGACTATTGTGAGTGTGACACATGGTCATTAGTATAGATAAATGCTTTTCTTTTCTTTTTTTTTTTGGGGTAAAAGATTGTATTACTCAAGAGCACACGAATTCATCCCTACACAGACTAGGGACATTAGCAGGTCCAGAGCGGAGCCAGACCACAATCACGGTTCTCCGTTCGATCGAAGTTTGCTAACACATGACTAACATTATTTTGCTCTCTAGAGATGTGAGTAACACAACACTCCCTTGTACCCATAAGACTCTTTACTTCTGAGACCACCATCGCATGCTGGGAACGATCCGGTCCTTTTGCCTTGATCATCTGCACGGCCTGCATACTGTCACACTCCAGAAAGGAAAGTGTACTGGTGTTTGCCAACAAAATAGTTTCTGAAAGTCTGATCGCTGTCAAGGGTGATGATGATGCTTTGAAGATGGTCTATGTGCCACACAACACAAAGCACCTGACACTTTGATCATAATAACATGATTGTGAAGCTAAGCTGCAATGATGTGCACATGCTTACTTTAATTTCTAAAATAATAATATGAGGACTACCAAGACTTATAGTGTCACCAAGGAAGCTTGAGAGCAAAGGGAAAGGAGATAGCTAGAGAGCAGAACATTCACAAGTACGCACATGGAGAAATGAACATTCAGAGGACAGTGACATTTACAGCGATGATCTGGATGAGAAATTCAGGGACAGTGGCTAAATATCTAGAGGATGGCAGTTTTTAAAGTTCAGGATGGCATTTTTTTTCATAATTCAGATCATGGCAATAATTTTGCGGTCTTTTTTTTTATGTTGGCATTTTCTTCTAAAAAACAAAATATACTAGGCCTATGGGCAGAGCGAGCGAAACCTTGGAGGGCCAGCTTGGTGTCGTATAGAAAGAAATAGCTCGCTCGATCTCCCACCACGCTGGCATGCCCAACCCCTACCGAACGATACGTTCGATGGGAGCTTCCTCTAGATATTAGGGTCTTTTTTAATAGTGTTTCATATAGTCTCATGGCAATTTCACACTTCTTTGGTTTTCAAAACATGGCATTTTTTGAACTTACTATGCACTATTATTTTTTACATGGCAAATTTATTGGTGACAAATTTTTGGAAAAAAAAGGTAATTGGGCCTAGACGTTTTCCCCTGCACGTTATATATTTTACTGGGTCATGGGTCGCTGGTAACTCCCCCTAAGCGAACCGTATTTCTTATTTGGCGCCTTCAGCGCCGTTCACGTGCAATTTGTTAACTAGCGTTGAAAGCGCTCTTACCTGAGGTGGCGCATCTATGGGTGCCATGGGAGAGACCTCTTCCTGGTTTGGGACTTTCTTTCTGTTTTGGATTTTGGGTTTTCCTTGACCCGTCTTCTTTAGTTTTTTCTTTTTCTATTTTCTATTTTTTGCTTTTTCCTTTATTCTGAATTCCTTTTTTATTTTTATTTTTTATATTTCAAAATGCACGAATCATTTCAGACTTAATGAAATATTTTTTAAAAATCGGTGAACTTTTTTTCAAGTTCATGATCTATTTTCAAAATTTAGGAACTACTTTTCAAATCAATGAGCTATTTTTAAAATTTTGTGAACTTAAAAAAAAGATGAACTTTTTTCAAATCTGTGAAATTTATTTTCAAATCGATGAACTTTTTTCAAAATCAAGGAACTTTCCTAAACTGTATGAACTTTTTTAAATCGATGAACTTTTCAAATCGATGTGTCTTCCTCTGAGAAATAAGTTACTTAACGAGTAGCAGTTGTACCCGAGAAAGGTTTTGTTGTATGCTTTTTCACTGGCATTACTGAGTTCTATGAGGAGCAAACATAACTTCTACATCTCCACACAAAGGACATTATTCCAGAATGATACTGTATCTTAGTACATGATCTGGTAGTTGTTCATGTCGAACGCCGAATACATCAGAGTACCCATTTTATACACTTGGACCTGTGCTTCACCATCTTGTTCTCTCCATTGATTTTGCTGGTACATACCATCTTGCTGGATCAGAGGAGGCGCTGAGGTCGAGGATGTAGGGGCCATTGATGTCCTTGAAGCTGAACGACGAATAACCCATTCACCTTCCTTGCTCGAGAACTTATGATTTCTGTTGGAAACCAATCCTATCTTATTGTTGAAATTGGTATAAGTGCAAGAGGTGCCAAGGAGTGAGTGGGAGCTCCGAATGTCGACAGAAAGGTCCAAAGTTAACAGAGAAATAGTCGATCATCAACTATGCCTCAAGTCTATCTCTTTGGGAGCTTCGCTTAAGAGCATCTCTAGCAGATTCCGTAAAACAGGTCACCTCGAATAATAACTGTCGATATAGCAGATGTGGGCGATTTTTCCGACTCGAATAGATCCCGCAAGATCAGCCATCCCGTAATTGTTTTTGCGGGATCCTGCATTCTGCGGGGCGTTTCTGCCATATCTACGGGAGCCGCCCCTCTTTTTGCTATTTCATGTATCCTTGGCACAAAGGCCATTTTTGCCCACTTTCGTTCCCGCCTCACTCGTTGTTGCTGGTGCTGCATCTCCCTGCCGGTTCTTGGTGCCCCCGGGCTGCCCCGCGCCGTCCATTAGCTCCGTTGCCCTGTGCCGTATCTATTCCACCAAATTTGGAAGTCGGTGGTGAAGGAAATATTCCCTAGGGGCAATAATAAAGTTGTTATTTATATTTCCTCATATCATGATAAATGTTTACTATTCATTCTAGAATTGTATTAACAGGAAACTTAGTACATGTGTGAATACATAGACAAAACATAGTGTCCCTAGTATGCCTCTACTTAACTAGCTCATTGATCAAAGATGGTTATGTTTCCTAACCATAGACATGTGTTGTAATTTGATAAACGGGATCACATCATTAGGAGAATGATGTGATGGACAAGACCCATCCGTTAGCTTAGCATTATGATCGTCACAGTTTCATTGCTACTTCTTTCTTAATACCTTATACATGTTCCTCAAACTATGAGATTATGCAACTCCCGAATACCGGAGGAACACCTTGTGTGCTATCAAATGTCACAACGTAACTGGGTGATTATAAAGATGCTCTACAGGTGTCTCCGAAGGTGTTTGTTGGGTTGGCATAGATTGAGACTAGGATTTGTCACTCTGTGTATCGGAGAGGTATCTCTGGGCCCTCTCGGTAATGCTCATCACTATAAGCCTTGCAAGCAATGTGACTAATGAGTTAGTTGCGGGATGAAGCATTACGGAATGAGTAAAGAGACTTGCCGGTAACGAAATTGAACTAGGTATGATGATACCGACGATCGAATCTCGGGCAAGTAACATGCCGATGACAAAGGGAACAACGTATGTTGTTATGCGGTTTGACCGATAAAGATCTTCCTAGAATATATAGGAGCCAATATGAGCATCCAGGTTCCGCTATTGGTTATTGATCGGAGATGTGTCTTGATCATGTCTACATAGTTCTCGAACCCGTAGGGTCCGCACGCTTAACGTTCGATGACGATTTGTATTATGAGTTATGTGTTTTGATGACCGAAGTTTGTTCGGAGTCCCGGATGAGATCACAGACGTGACGAGGAGTCTTGAAATGGTCGAGACATAAAGATTGATATATTGGAAGGCTATATTCGGACATCGGAATGGTTCTGGAGAAGTTCGGATATTTTCCGGAGTACCGGGAGGTTACCGGAACCCCCCGGGGAGTTGATGGGCCTTAGTGTCAGTGTACCGAAGTAGGGGCTCTACTTTGTACCCCTTTACCTGTGCACAGGCAGTCAGAGCCGCGCCTGTGGCCACACTTAGCAGGGCAAGGAAGGGGAGCCGAAGCCACAAGACGGTCAGAGCAACGCCAAGACAGAAACGCGAAGAGCAAGAGGGCGAGGTGGGCTCCCTCGGCAAGATCCTTGCCAGGGCGGCCTCCGCAGCCCCGGCAAGAGCCTTGCCGGGGCAACCTGCCCAACACCAACGAAGCGCACCACCCTTGAGCCCGAGGTTTCCAACATCATCAACAAACATTGGAACTAAGGCTCGGGAGGCGCCTCCATGGTAGCATGCAGATCTTTGTGAAGATCATTAACACACAACATCAGATGAGGACCAGAAGACGAGACCTCCGGCAACATCCTTTCCGGAGACGACCGCGGTGCCACGGCAAGACCCTTGTCGGGGCCCCCGGCAAGACCCTTGCCGAAGACATCAGCGGGGCCATGGCCAGGCCTGCGCACACCAAGACCCCACCATCGTTCCCATGCAGCTGCCAGCCCAGCCAGCCAGGCGGGCACCTGCGTGGCGATGTGCGGTCCCGAGGCCAACTCATCAAGCACCTGCGTGGTGGCATGCAGATCTTCGTGAAGACGCCGCCACTGCGCCAACTCAGCAACCTGCCAGCCTACATGGCGCTGCCCGCCTCGCTGGCCTGGACGCGCGTTGAAGCAAGGCGAGGCGGCGATAAAGCAGGGGGACACCTCAGGGGCGCATTTAATGCGTCTTGTCCCGTAATGGCAAGCGATAAACGTAGCTACTGTACCCTTTCCACCTCCTGTGTGCCACTGTAGCGCCTCCTTCGACTATAAAAGGAGGCCCGAGGCGTACTGAAGGGGGATTCGGCTCTTCGGGCAAGTCACGCTCAATAGTTAGTTCAAGAACACTAATATACACATCAAAGCAGGACTAGGGTATTACGCGATCTCCGCGACCCAAACCTGGGTAAACGACTTTTGTGCTGGCTCTTAGACCTGCTCTTACCTGCTCTTCTCACAACCCCGCGCCCGCCGACCACAGTAGTGATCCTGTTTATCCCATAGGTGTCGTTCCCACCGACATCTTTGGCATGCTAGGTAGGGGGCGCAATTGTGAAAATCTGGTCTAGCAGCTAGTCTAGCCATGGTTTCCAAGAAAGGAGGTGATCCAATGGGCGGCATCATCTACGGGTGCAGAAAATGCTTGCGTGGCGACAGAAAAGCTAAGTTACGCAAACACTTCCTGTGATTCCTTTTTTATATATAAGATTATCCTCCCTGGAGATCTTTCCCTCTGTATACGAAACCTGCACGCAATGGAGCCCTTCCACTATTGGCAACGCCTTCATTCTGTTTCGAGTCCGCTCAACAGTTCGAGTGGCTGCGTCGAGAAATGGCAGGGTAGCCTTCTGCTATTGGCAACGCTCTCGTTCCGTCTCGAGTCCGCTCGATAGCTCGAGCGGCCGCACTGAGAACGGCAAGGTGGTTCGCCTAGCAGCACGCACACCCGGCAGGCTATTGGGGATACGTCCTCGAGGTGTCGCGGCATGGGTTTACGCGCCAGCAAGCCTACCCAATTAACGTAGGGTGGACATACAGAGAAAGATCGAATTGGGAGATAACATGCATAATTTTAAGAGTACTGCAGGGTTATATTACATCAATTGTTGCTGCGGTTCTAACTAAAGATATGAATTGTCTTGGTCGTGAACCTGCAGCGGCAACAAGAAACGGGGTGCCTATTTTCGGCGCTGGCCTTCGATCCTCTCGATTCCGTCGACGCGGCTGATGATGGGCTTGATACGCTCCTTGAGCGGCGCGAGGCCCACGTCCTCCGGCAAGCTCTCCAGCGCGGCGTCGAAGTCGAGGTTGGGGTACCAGTACGCCAGCTTGGTGAGGACTTTGGTCAGGGCACCCCGGCAAAGCTGCCGGGCCGCATTGGCCAGAGAGCTTGCTCTGTTAGAGCGAAACTGCTTCAAGGCCCTAAGAACACCCTCGAAGAACAGGGTCAGCCTGGCATTGGGGCTCACGTTCGGCTCTGGGGTGTACCTCATGTCCGACATCCCCATGTCAGCCAGCTTCTCGGTGATCCTGTTGGCGAAGTCGATGAGGCAGCTGATCCAAAGGTTCTCGCCCTTCATGAAATCCTCGTGATTGGCGGCATCGTTCTTCTGCAGCTGCCTCTCTGTCTCCAGGCTCTTGGTCAGGGTCTCCTCCCGGGCTTTGGCCTTCGAAAGCATCCCCTCAAGACCCTCCAGCTTCAGCTTCAGGTCCTGGATGGAATCGTTGGCGCGAGTGAGCAGCTCGGCCTTGTCGAAGACTGCGCCCTGTGCCTCCGTCAATGCGTAGTTGACCGAGTCCTTCTCCTTCGCCAGCTGCTCGGCCCTGTTCTTCAGGCCGTCCCGCTCCGCCTCCATCTCCTTCATCTTATAGCCGTGGGCCAGAGCTTGAGCATCAAGTGCTTCTTCGTGCTTCCGCTCCAGCTCCTGGGTCCGCTGCGCGACGAGATTCGCGACCTCCTCGTCCTTGCCTTAGAGTGTGGCGGCAAGCGGCGCCTCACGAGGGACGAGATCCTCCTCTTGGGAGTTCAGCTCGGCCTGGCGCTGGGACCGGGCGGCCTCTTCCCTCGTCGCCTCCTGGGCCTTCTTGATGTCGGCCTGCTTCAAGAGGAGCTCCTGCTGTCGCTCGGTCGGCTGGTCTTGAGCAGCCTTCAGCTCCTCGTGGGCCTGGTGGAACCAGGCCTACGCCTCGGCAATGTGCCCCTTGAGGTTCGCCTCCGCCCTGCCTGCGCGCCGCCTCCCTGGACTTCGCCTTGTCTAGACGGGCGCGGTGGAGCGCCTGGAGCTTCCAGAAGCTGGCGCCCATAGCCTGGAGAAGCTGCTCCTCCTGGGTGCCGCCACCACCGGCGCTCGGTTCATCGACAACCTCGAGCCCAGCGGCGGCGAGCACCTCATCATCGAACACCTCCCCCTCGGCCGACGCCCTGGTGCCCGCCATCCCTGGATGGTGGACGAATAGGTCGTCACCCACCTTCAGGTACCTTCTCAAGCCAGAGGCAGCGGAGGAGGAAGGTTGATCGTCGACTACCTTCTCCTCAGCAGCGGCCTTGCCGGGCTCCCGGCAGGCCCCTCACCGCCCCCCTCAGCGGTGCCCTCGCCGGCCCCCTCGGCGGTGCCCTTGTCGTCCTCCTCGGCGGCAGCCTTGCCGCTCTCTCCAATGGACCCCTTGGTGGTGTCCTCGACGGCGGTCTAGGCGGCCTCCTCGGCGGCGACCTTGTCAGCCTCGGCCACGGTGTCCTGGGCGACCTCCATGATGATGTTGTCGATGTCCTCCTGGTCCGCCGGGGGGGGGGGGGGGGATGCCGAAAGGGAGGATGAGGCGAGGCCAAGAAAAAAAAGAAAGATGAAGGAAAAGCAGGAATAAAAAGCGGGTGACTTACCCGTGCCGGGTTGAGAAGAAGTGGCCCCCTCCCCGCCAACATCTGTTGCCGGGACGGAGCCGCCAGTGCCCAAGTCCACCACCTCCTCCGTGCGCATGGGCTCGGTGAGGGAGTCCTGGATTAGGGGGTCCTCGGACAGCCAGACTATATACTTGTGTCGGACTGTTGGACTATGAAGATACAAGATTGAAGACTTCATCCCGTGTCCGGGTGGGACTCTCCTTTGCATGGAAAGCAAGTTTGGCAATTCAGATATGTAGATTTCCTTCTATGTAACCGACTCTGTGTAACCCTAGCCCCCTCCAGTGTCTATATAAACCGGAGGGTTTAGTCCGTAGGACAAGAACAATCATAATCATAGGCTAGCTTCTAGGGTTTAGCCTCTACGATCTCGTGGTAGATCAACTCTTGTAATACTCATATCATCAAGATCAATCAAGCATGAAGTAGGGTATTACCTCCATCGAGAGGGCCCGAACCTGGGTAAACATCGTGTCCCCCGCCTCCTATTACCATTAGCCTTAGACGCACAGTTCGGGACCCCCTACCCGAGATCCGCCGGTTTTGACACCGACATTGGTGCTTTCATTGAGAGTTCCACTTTGTCGTCACCATAAGGCATGATGGCTCCTCCAATCATCCACAACAATGCGATCGAGGGTGAGGTTTTCCTCCCGGGACAGATCTTCGTATTCGGCGGCTTCGCACTGCGGGCCAACTCGCTTGTCCATCTTGAGCAGATCGATAGCTACGCCCCTGGCCATCAGGTCAGGTTTGGAAGCCTAAACTACACCTCCGACATCCGCAAAGACTTGATCTTCGACGGATTCGAGCTCACGACATGTGTGCCGTACAATCACGATGAGCATGACTTAGATCTACCATCGGACGGCGTTCAGGAAATAACACCTGCAGCTGCCCCGGCTCTAAATCCGGAGCAGGTCGTGCCATCCGAGGACGGGTGGATGGACCCCGCCACGGAGGCCGCACACTCAATGGCGATAGAGCCAAACACAGACTTCGCCTCCAATGAGGTATGCGTCATCGGAACCTCGGACTCATCTCCGGCCATAGGCTCCGAACCGCGTACATCCGTGCCCATCGAACCTAATTGGGCACCAATCATGGAGTTTACCCCGCGGATATCTTTCAGCACTCGCCCTTGGGCGACGTGCTTAACTCATTAAAATCTCTCTCCCTCTCAAGAGACTCTTGGTCGAACTATGTCCGGCTTGAGTGGGAAGCGGACGACGAGGAAATTCATTACCCACCCACCACCCACTTAATAGCCACTGTCGACGACTCAACCGACATGCTTGATTTCGACTCCGAAGACATCGACGGTATGAATGATGATGCCAGAGAAGAACATGAACCACCGCCCACAGCGTGCTGGACAGCCACCTCATCATATGATATATACATGGTGGACACACCTAAACAAAACAATGGCGAGGAACGGAAGGATGCAACGGAGGATAATCCTCTGGAGAAGCAACCAAAGCGCCAACGTCAGCGGCGCTGCTCTAAATCCCGCCACAACATAAACAGCGATAACGGCACAAGAAAGAATAATACCCCGGACGACTCCAAAGGTAACGATGACCCCATGGACCTAGTGATGGAGCAGGATGAGCCAGGGGACGGCGAACACAGTCCAGGGCCGCTGTCTGATCACAACGATGCCAAAGATAAAACTTATAATCCTGTCTCCGGAGAGGAGAACAGTCCGTACGATGATGCATTCATCATCCCGGAAAAGCACTTGGAACAAGAGAACCTCCACAAAAGGCTTATCGCCACCGCGAGGAGCTTGAAGAAGCAGAAGCAAAGGCTTAAGGCCGCGCAGGATACGCTCAACCATAGATGGAACAAAGTGCTCTAGACTGACGAAAAATACGGCGGCGATCGCCACACAAAGAGCTACCCAAAGCGCAAGCTGCCACCCGAATTCGACGACGAGGCTATAGAGCCCATCCCGCCGAAAAATAATACGGCCGATCTGCCGACCGACCACCACGTGGCCGAGACAGAGCGGCTAATGACGCTGCACACAAGTCAGCACACGATCTACGTGAGCACCTGGACAAAAGAGCTGGTATGGCCAGGTCCATCTATGGATCTAGGAAGCGTGCTCTTATGCAGGATCACGGCCACCAACACGACTATACTGATCGTACCAGCTCGGAATCAACACTGAACACTACATCTGTCGGAAGTATGCCACGACGCATCCAGGGGTGCTGCGCACCCCCTGTGCTTCATCGATGAGGTGCTGGATCATGAATTTCCACAGGGATTTAAACCCGTAAACATAGAGGCATACGACGGAAAGACAGACCCTGCAGTCTGGATTGAGGACTTCATTCTTCACATCCATATGGCTCGCGGAGACGATCTCCACGCCATCAAATACCTGCCACTCAAGTTGAAAGGACCAGCTCGGCACTGGTTGAAAATCCTCCCCGAAAATTCAATTGGAAGTTGGGAGGAACTTGAGGACGCTTTCAGGGCCAATTTTCAAGGGACTTATGCCCGACCTCCGGACACAGATGATTTAAGTCACATAATCCAACAACCTGGAGAGTCAGCCCGTAAGCTTTGGAACAGATTTCTCACCAAAAAGAACCAAATCGTCGATTGCCCGGATGCTGAAGCCTTAGCGGCTTTCAAACACAGTGTCCGGGACGAATGGCTCGCCAGACACCTCGGCCAGGAAAAACCGAGGACAATGGCAGCCCTAACAAGCCTTATGACCCGCTTTTGCGCGGGCGAGGATAGTTGGTTGGCCTGCAGCGGCACCAGCGACCCAGGCACATCCGAAATCAGGGACGGCAATGGGAAGCCGCGACGCAATAAAAACAAGCGTCGAAATAATGAATACAACCCAGACAACACGGCGGTAAACGCCGGATTCAGGGGCTCTCGACCCGGTCAACAAAAAAAGCAATTAAAGGCAGCAAGATGGACAGTCCAGCCTAAACAAAATTCTAGACAGATCATGTCAGATTCATGGCACCCCCCGAGAAACCTGCGAATCACACCAACAGAGAATGCTGGGTCTTCAAGCAGGTCGGCAAGCTAAACGCTGAACACAAGGGGAGGGAGCCGCCAAGTGAAGACGAGGACGAACCTCGCCAGCCGAACACTGGGGGACAGAAAGAATTTCCACCAGAGGTCAACACAGTGAACATGATTTACGCAACCCACATACCAAAGAGGAAGCGCAAATGCGCACTCCGAAACGTATACGCTGTAGAACCAGTTGCCCCCAAATTCAACCCATGGTCGGCCTGCCCGATCACTTTCGATCGTAGGGATCATCCGACTAGTATCCGGCATGGAGGTTCGGCTGCCGTGGTTCTCGACCCAATAATTGACGGATACCATCTCACCCGAGTCCTCATGGACGGCGGTAGTAGTCTTAATCTGATATATCAGGATACTGTCCGCAAGATGGGGATAGACCCGTCAAGAATCAGCCAAAGCAATACCAACTTTAAAGGAGTAATACCAGGCGTAGAGGCCCGCTGCACGGGCTCTCTAACATTAGAGGTTGTGTCCGGTTCTCCCGACAACTTCCAAAGCGAAGAACTAATCTTCGACATCGCTCCGTTCTGAAGCGGCTACCATGCACTACTCGGAAGAATGGCCTTCGCTCGTTTCAATGCAGTTCCGCACTATGCTTATCTTAAACTTAAGATGCCTGGTCCATGTGGCGTCATCACAATTAGCGGAAATACAGAGCACTCCCTGCGTGCGGAAGAATATGTGGCGGCTCTAGCAGCCGAACCACTGACCGGCCTCGCCAACCCAAGTAACTAATTGGTCGTCGAAGACCATGGACATGGCTAGACGTGTTCGGCGCACCACTATTTGTAGCAACCCAGATAAACCTGAGCTTGACTAACGACTATACCCCCATATGTGGTGCCAGGGGCTGCCCGCACGAAAAGAATCCATAGTTCTACTGGATCCTATTTACACTCAAGAAATTGAATCCTCATGGTTCATTAAGAGTAACCAACTTTCCGCACGGTCACACCAGTTTCTTTCACATGGGATTTTCCTTTTTTCTTTACAGATGACCATGGCGCTACACCCTTCTAGGATACGGCACAACGGAGACAAATACGCAGACATGCAGAAGGGCCCTGTTCAAAGGTTTCTTTTTAGATTAAGACCCTGTGTAAACCTTTTTTTATCATCTCTTGTTGGTTCAAACCCTCTTGGTCGGCGTTATTGGCAAGTTTATTATTCGCCGTTCTAAAATAGACGTTACAAGGGAAACAATCAATGTGTTTTTGAGAACTATGCTCTCACCACAGACGCTCTTTCGTCACGCCGGACTAATGCACGTACCTGGAAATTCAGGGTTCATTATCGAGGGCGGTACGCAACCCAGTATATGTCGAAAAGTCCGAATACCTTCGGGAGTGTTCGGCGTGGCGAGTTTGGCCTTATATGCATCAGCTTCGAATCATGTCTTTGGTCAATAGTTGGGTTTTCCCGGCTCCCGTGTTTTGCTACCTGACGTTTCGCTCTATCGGCTAAGGTGGCACCAGGAGAACTACTGCGATTGTGCCCTGGTTCATCTGGATGAGCACCTTAGTAGAGAAAGCCGAAAACTGACTGTCATGATAAAGCGAGAGACTGGTTAACCACTCGATGATCCAGCGGAATCTTCGCGATTCCTCCACATTAACGAAGGACCAGTTTCCCGGTCACGTATGTATACGCACCATATTCGGATGAGCGCAGACATACCAGGGGCTATATAGTAGCCCCACCGTCAAACTCCTATGGCTAAGTGAAAGTGTTAAAGCTATATAGTCTGATTGCCTTGTTCGCCGTGCTATTGTTGGGGAACGTTGCAGAAAATTAAAAATTTTCCTACGGTTTCACCAAGATCCATCTATGAGTTCATCTAGCAACGAGTCAAGGGAGTGAGTTTGCATCTACATACCACTTTGTAGATCGCGAGCGGAAGCGTTCAAAAGAACGGGGATGAAGTAGTCGTTCTCGCTGTGATCCTATAACCGGAGATCCTAGCGCCGAACGGACGGCACCTCCGCGTTCAACACACGTACGGAGCGGATGACGTCTCCTCCTTCTTGATCCAGCAAGGGGGAAGGAGAGGTTGAGGAAGATGGCTCCAGCAGCAGCACGACGGCGTGATGATGGTGGAGTGATAGTTCTCCGGCAGGGCTTCGCCAAGCACACGCGGAGGAGGAGAGGTGTTGGGGAGGGGAGGGGTTGCGCCTTCAAGTGTGTTGCAGCCCTCCCCTCGCCTCTCTATTTATAGGGGAAGGGAGAAGGGGGGCCGGCCCCTCTAGATGGCATCTAGAGGGGGGGCGGCGGCCAAGGGGAGGGGGCTTGCCCCCCAAGCAAGGGGGGTGCCCCCCTCAGGGTTTCCCCCAACCATAGGCGCATGGGCCCTAGGGGGGAGTGGCGCCCCAGCCCACTTTGGGCTGTATCCCTTCCTCATACAGCCCATAAAGCCCTCCGGGAGAGGTGGCCCCTCCCGGTGGACCCCCGGAACCCCTCCGGCGGCCCCGGTACAATACCGATATGCCCCCGAACCTTTCCGGTGACCGTATGATGACTTCCCATATATAAATATTTACCTCCGGACTATTCCGGAACTCCTGTGGCGTCCAGGATCTCATCCGGGACTCCGAACAACATTCGGTACTCACATACAAGTCTTCCTAATAACCCTAGCATCACCGAACTTTAAGTGTGTAGACCCTACGGGTTCGGGAGACACGTAGACATGACCGAGACGGCTCTCGGGCAATAACCAACAGCGGGATCTGGATACCCATGTTGGCTCCCACATGCTCCTCGATGATCTCATCGGATGAACCACGATGTCGAGGATTCAAACAACCCCGTATACAATTCCCTTTGTTAGACGGTATGTTACTTGCCCGAGACTCGATCGTCGGTATCCCAATACCTCGTTTAGTCTCGTTACCGGCAAGTCACTTTACTCGTACCGTAATGCATGATCCGTGACCGGACACTTGGTCACTTTGAGCTCATTATGACGATGCACTACCGAGTGGGCCCGGTGATACCTCTCCGTCATACGGAGTGACAAATCCAGTCTCGATCCGTGTCAACCCAGCAGACACTTCGGAGATACCTGTAGTGCACCTTTATAGTCACCCGATTCGTTGTGACGTTTGGTACACCAAAGCACTCTTACGGTATCCGGGAGTTACACGATCTCATGGTCTAAGGAAGAGATACTTGACATTGGAAAGCTCTAGCAAAACAAACTACACGATCTTGTCCTATGCTTAGGATTTGGTCTTGTCCATCACATCATTCTCCTAATGATGTGATTCCGTTGTCAATGACATCCAATGTCCATAGTCAGGAAACCATGACTATCTGTTGACCAACGAGCTAGCCAACTAGAGGCTCACTAGGGACATGTTATGGTCTATGTATTCACACGTGTATCACGATTTCCGGATAATACAGTTATAGCATGAATAAAAGACAATTATCATGAACAAGGAAATATAATAATAACCCTTTTATTATTTCCTCTAGGGCATATTTCCAACAGTCTCCCACTTGCACTAGAGTCAATAATCTAGTTACATTGTGATGAATCGAACACCCATAGAGTTCTGGTGTTGATCATGTTTTGCCCGCGGAAGAGGTTTAGTCAACGGATCTGCGACATTCAGATCCGTATGCACTTTGCAAATTTCTATGTCTCCATCTTGAACATTTTCACGGATGGAGTTGAGCGGCGCTTGATGTGCCTGGTCTTCTTGTGAAACCTGGGCTCCTTGGCAAGTGCAATAGCTCCGGTGTTGTCACGGAAGAGTTTGATCGGCCCCGACGCATTGGGTATGACTCTAGGTCGGTGATGAACTCCTTCACCCAAATTGCTTCATGCGCTGCCTCCGAGGCTGCCATGTACTCCGCTTCACATGTAGATCCCGCCACGGCGCTCGCTTGCAGCTGCACCAGCTTACTACTCCACCATTCAACATATACACGTATCCGGTTTGTGACTTAGAGTCATCAGATCGTGTCGAAGCTAAGCGTCGGCGTAACCCTTCTGACGAGCTCTTCGTCACCTCCATAAACGAAACATGTCCTTTGTCCTTTTCGGTACTTCAGGATATTCTTGACGCTGTCCGGTGTTCCTTGCGGGATTACTTTGGTACCTTCCTACCAAACTTACGGCAAGGTTTACATCAGTCTGGTACACAGCATGGCATACATAATAGATCCTATGGCGAGGCATAGGGGATGACGCTCATCTCTTCTTTATCTTTTGCGTGGTGGGCATTGAGCCGAGCTCAATCTCACACCTTGCAAGACAGGCAAGAACCCTTTCTTGGACTGATCCATTTTGAACTTTTTCAAAATCTTATCAAGGTATGTGCTTTGTGAAAGACCTATGAGGCGTCTCGATCTATCTCTATAGATCTTGATACCTAATATATAAGCAGCTTCTCCAAGGTCCTTCATTGAAAAACTTTTATTCAAGTAGGCCTTAATGCTGTCCAAGAGTTCTATATCAGTTCCCATCAAAAGTATGTCATCTACATATAATATGAGAAATACTACAGAGCTCCCACTCACTTTCTTGTAAACGCAGGCTTCTCCATAAGTCTGCATAAACCCAAACGCTTTGATCATCTCATCAAAGCGAATGTTCCAACTCCGAGATGCTTGCACCAGCCCATAAATGGATCGCTGGAGCTTGCATACTTTGTTAGCATTCTTAGGATCGACAAAACCTTCCGGCTGCATCATATACAGCTCTTCCTTAAGATAACCGTTAAGGAAGCTGTTTTGATGTCCATCTGCCATATCTCATAATCATAGTATCGGCAATTGCTAACATGATTATAACGGACTTAAGCTTCGCTACGGAGAGAAAGTCTCATCGTAGTCAATCCCTTGAACTTGCCGATAACCCTTAGCGACAAGTCGAGCTTTATAGATGGTGACATTACCATCCGCGTCCGTCTTCTTCTTAAAGATCCATTTATTTTCTATCGCTCGCCGATCATCGGGCAAGTGTGTCAAAGTCCATACTTTGTTTTCATACATGGATCCTATCTCGGATTGCATGGCTTCAAGCCATTTGTTGGAATCTGGGCCGCCATCGCTTCTTCATAGTTCGAAGGTTCACCGTTGTCTAACAACATGATTTCCGGGACAGGGTTGCCATACCACTGCAGTGCGGAGCGTGTCCTTGTGGACCTCTGAAGTTCAGTAGCAACTTGATCTGAAGTACCTTGATCATCATCATTAATTTCCTCTTGGTTGGTGTAGGCATCACGGGAACATTTTCTGAGCTGCACTACTTCCAGTTCAAGAGGTAATACTTCATCGAGTTCTACTTTCCTCCCACTTACTCCTTTCGAGAGAAACTCTTTTTCAGAAAGGATCCGTTCTTGGCAACAAAGATCTTGCCTTCGGATCTAAGGTAGAAGGTATACCCAATGGTTTCCTTAGGGTATCCTATGAAGACGCATTTTTCCGACTTGGGTTCGAGCTTTTCAGGTTGAAGTTTCTTGACATATGCATCGCATCCCCAAACTTTTAGAAACGACAGCTTAGGTTTCTTCCCAAACCATAACTCATACGGTGTCGTCTCAGCGGATTTAGGCGGTGCCCTATTTAAAGTGAATGTAGCTGTCTCTAGGCGTATCCCCAAAATGATAGCGGTAAATCGGTAAGAGACATCATAGATCGCACCATATCCAATAGAGTGCGATTCTGACGTTCGGACACACCGTTACGCTGAGGTGTTCCAGACGGCGTGAGTTGTGAAACGATTCCACATTTCCTTAAGTGTGTACCAAATTCGTGACTTAAATATTCTCCTCCACGATCTGATCGTAAGAACTTTATTTTTCGGTCACGTTGATTCTCTACCTCATTCTGAAATTCCTTGAACTTTTCAAAGGTCTCGGACTTGTGTTTCATCAAGTAGACATACCCATATCTACTTAAGTCGTCTGTGAGAGTGAGAACATAACGATATCCTCCGCGAGCCTCAACGCTCATTGGACCGCACACATCGGTATGTATGATTTCCAATAAGTTGGTTGCTCGCTCCATTGTTCCGGAGAACGGAGTCTTGGTCATTTGCCCATAAGGCATGGTTAGCATGTGTCAAATGATTCATAATCGAGAGACTCTAAAAGTCCATCAGCATGGAGCTTCTTCATGCGCTTGACACCAATGTGACCAAGGCGGCATTGCCACAAGTATATGGGACTATCGTTATCAACTTTACATCTTTTGGTATTCACGCTATGAATATGTGTAACATTACGCTCGAGATTCATTAAGAATAAACCATTGACCATAGGGGCATGACCATAAAACATATCTCTCATATAAATAGAACAACCATTATTCTCGGATTTAAATGAGTAGCCATCTCGTATCAAACGAGATCCAGATACAATGTTCATGCTCAAACTTGGCACCAAATAACAATTATTAAGGTTTATAACTAATCCCGTAGGTAAATGTAGAGGTAGCGTGCCGACGGCGATCACATCGACCTTGGAACCATTCCCGACGCAAGATCGTCACCTCGCCCTTCGCCAGATCTCCGTTTATTCCGCAGCTCCTGCTATGAGTTACAAATATGAGCAACGGCACGGTATCAAATACCGGGAGTTACTACGAGTCTGGTAAGGTACACATCAATTACATGTATATCAAATATACCTTTAGTGTTGCCGGCCTTCTTGTCCGCTAAGTATTTGGGGCAGTTCCGCTTCGATGACCCTTCCCTTGCAATAAAAGCACTCAGTCTCGGGCTTGGGTCCATTCCTTGACTTCTTCCGGCAACTTGCTTGCAGGCGGCAACATCTTTGCCGTCCTTCTTGAAGTTCTTCTTACCCTTGCCCTTCTTGAACTTAGTGGTTTTATTGACCATCAACACTTGATGTTCTTTCTTGATTTCAACCTCTGCTGACTTCAGCATTGAGAATACTTCGGAATGGTCTTCACCATCCCCTGCATATTGTAGTTCATCACAAAGCTCTTGTAGCTTGGTGGGGCGATGAAGGATTCTGTCAATGACCGCCTCGTCAGGAGGTTTATGTCCAGTGGGACGGCGGTTGTGCAACCGGACATTTTGAGTATGTGCTCCTTGAGAACTGTTCTCCTCCATCTTACAACTATAGAACTTGTCGGAGACTTCATATCTCTTGACCGGGCATGAGCTTGGAAAACTAGTTTCAGCTCCTCGAACATCTCATATGCTCCGTGTTGCTCAAAACGCTTTTGAAGCCCGGTTCTAAGCTGTAAAGCATGCCGCCTTGAACGAGGGAGTAATCATCAAGACGAGAATGCCAAGAATTCATAATGTCTTGGTTCTGCGGGGACGGTGCATCACCTAGCGGTCCTTCTAGGACATATTGTTTCTGGCAGCTATGAGGATGATCCTCGGGTTCGGACCCAGTCCGTATAGTTGCTGCCATCATCTTTCAGCTTGGTTTTCTCTAGGAAGCGTTGAAGTTCATGTTGACATGGCGTTGGCCATTTGATCTACAAGACATATTTGCAAAAGTTTTAGACTAAGTTCATGATAATTAAGTTCATCTAATCAAATTATTTTAATGAACTCCCACTCAGATTAGACATCCCTCTAGTCATCTAAGTGTTACACGATCCGAGTCGACTAGGCCGTGTCCGATCATCACGTGAGACGGACTAGTCTTCGTCGGTGAACATCTCCATGTTGATCGTATCTTCCATACGACTTGTGTTCGACCTTTCGGTCTCCGTGTTCCGAGGCCATGTCTGTACATGCTAGGCTCGTCAAGTTAACCCTAAGTGTTTTGCATGTGTAAAACTGTCTTACACCCGTTGTATGTGAACGTAAGGATCTATCACACCCGATCATCACGTGGTGCTTCGAAACGACGAACTTTAGCAATGGTGCACAGTTAGGGGAGAACACTTCTTGAAATTGTTGTAAGGGATCATCTTATTTACTACCGTCGTTCTAAGTAAACAAGATGCATAAACATAATAAACATCACATGCAATTATATAGTAGTGACATGATATGGCCAATATCATATAGCTCCATTGATCTCCATCTTCGGGGCTCCATGATCATCTTGTCACCGGCATGACACCATGATCTCCATCATCGTGTCTTCATGAAGTTGTCACGCCAACGACTACTTCTACTTCTATGGCTAACGCGTTTAGCAATAAAGTAAAGTAATTTACATGGCGTTCTTCAAAGACTCGCAGGTCATACAAAAATAAAAACAACTCCTATGGCTCCTGCCGGTTGTCATACTTATCGACATGCAAGTCGTGATTCCTATTACAAGAACATGATCTCATACATCACAATATATCATTCATCATTCATCACAACTTCTGGCCATATCACATCACATGACAATTGCTGCAAAAACAAGTTAGACGTCCTCTAATTGTTGTTGCATCTTTTACGTGGCTGCAATTGGGTTCTAGCAAGAACGTTTTCTTACCTACGAATAACCACACCGTGATTTTGTCAACTTCTATTTACCCTTCATTAGGACCCTTTTCATCGAATCCGCTCCAATTAAAGTGGGAGAGACAGACACCCGCCAGCCACCTTATGCAACTAGTGCATGTCAGTCGGTGGAACCGGTCTCACGTAAGCGTACGTGTAAGGTTGGTCCGGGCCGCTTCATCCCACAATACCGCTGAAGCAAGATAAGACTAGTAGCGGCAAGCAAGTTGACAAGATCTACGCCCACAACCAAATTGTGTTCTACTCGTGCAATAGAGAACTACGCATAGACCTAGCTCATGATGCCACTGTTGGGGAACGTTGCAGAAAATTAAAATTTTTCCTACGGTTTCACCAAGATCCATCTATGAGTTCATCTAGCAACGAGTCAAGGGAGTGAGTTTGCATCTACATACCACTTTGTAGATCGCGAGCGGAAGCGTTCAAAAGAACGGGGATGAAGTAGTCGTTCTCACCGTGATCCTATCACCGGAGATCCTAGCGCCGAACGGACGGCACCTCCGCGTTCAGCACATGTACGAAGCGGATGACGTCTCCTCCTTCTTGATCCAGCAAGGAGGAAGGAGAGGTTGAGGAAGATGGCTCCAGCAGCAGCACGACGGCGTGATGATGGTGGAGTGACAGTTCTCCGGCAAGGCTTCGCCAAGCACACGCGGAGGAGGAGAGGTGTTGGGGAGGGGAGGGGCTGCGCCTTCAAGTGTGTTGCAGCCCTCCCCTCGCCCCTCTATTTATAGGGGAAGGGAGAAGGGGGGCCGGCCCCTCTAGATGGCATCTAGAGGGGGGGCGGCGGCCAAGGGGAGGGGGCTTGCCCCCCAAGCAAGGGGGGCCCCCTCAGGGTTTCCCCCAACCCTAGGCGCTTGGGCCCTAGGGGGGAGTGGCGCCCCAGCCCACTTTGGGCTGGATCCCTTCCTCATACAGCCCATAAAGCCCTCCGGAGAGGTGGCCCCTCCGGTGGACCCCGGAACCCTCCGTGCCCGGTACAATACCGATATGCCCCCGAACCTTTCCGGTGACCGTATGATGACTTCCCATATATAAATCTTTACCTCCGGACTATTCCGGAACTCCTCGTGACGTCCGGGATCTCATCTGGGACTCCGAATAACATTCGGTACTCACATACAAGTCTTCATAATAACCCTAGCGTCACCGAACTTTAAGTGTGTAGACCCTACGGGTTCGGGAGACACGTAGACATGACCGAGATGGCTCTCGGGCAATAACCAACAGCGGGATCTGGATACCCATGTTGGTTCCCACATGCTCCTCGATGATCTCATCGGATGAACCACGATGTCGAGGATTCAAACAACCCCGTATACAATTCCCTTTGTCAGACGGTATGTTACTTGCCCGAGACTCGATCGTCGGTATCCCAATACCTCGTTCAGTCTCGTTACCGGCAAGTCACTTTACTCGTACCGTAATGCATGATCCCGTGACCAGACACTTGGTCACTTTGAGCTCATTATGATGATGCACTACCGAGTGGGCCTAGTGATACCTCTCCGTCATACGGAGTGACAAATCCAGATCTCGATCCGTGTCAACCCAGACACTTTCGAGATACCTGTAGTGCACCTTTATAGTCACCCGATTACGCGTTGTGACGTTTGGTACACCCAAAGCACTCTTACAAAGATCCGGGAGTTACGATCTCATGGTCTAAGGAAGAGATACTTGACATTGGAAAGCTCTAGCAAAACGAACTACACGATCTTGTGCTATGCTTAGGATTGGGTCTTGTCCATCACATCATTCTCCTAATGATGTGATCCCGTTGTCAATGACATCCAATGTCCATAGTCAGGAAACCATGACTATCTGTTGACCAACGAGCTAGCCAACTAAAGGCTCACTAGGGACATGTTATGGTCTATGTATTGACACGTGTATCACGATTTCCGGATAATACAGTTATAGCATGAATAAAAGACAATTATCATGAACAAGGAAATATAATAATAACCCTTTTATTATTGCCTCTAGGGCATATTTCCAACAGCTATCACCTCCTTAACGGACCAAGACGTTGGATCAAGTGTGATTACACGCTTTACCGAACACTCCCGCATTATATACGTGGGGGCTGAAGCCGACGACTGCAAACTCTCAGGTTATATACATACATACATAAACGGCCGCACAGGAGGCACTACAATACTTTACGGGCAAAAGTATAAATATAGCCTTTCTTATCAAAAAAGCATTGTTTTTACAATCAAGATACATGTCACTGGAACATGGTCCTCTTTGAGCACTGGGCCTCTATTAAACGGGCACCTTCTATGACTTCTTCAAAATAGTGCTCGGGCGAGTCTTGACCCCCAGGCGGACCCCCGGTTGCAATATCGGTGGCCTCCATCTTCGCCCAATATGTATTAACACGGGCAAGAGCCATCCGCGCACCCTCTATGCACGCCGACCTCTTTACAGCGTCGGTATGCGGCACAACACGAAGAAATCGTTGCACCAAACCAAAATAACTACCTGGGCTCGGCTCCTTCGGCCACAGATGACCCACGACAGCCTTCATGGCAAGCCCGGACAACCTATGGAGCTCGGACCACTCGGCCATTTGCTAATTCAACAGCTGCGGACGCTTTGGAGCACTGAAATGCGACCAGAACAATCTTTCCACCTCATGATTTTTCCGATCCTTGAAATACTCCGTTGCATCAGCAGCACTCTTTGCTAAATCCAAGTATGCGTCTGCAGAGCTGCACAATTGATCAAGAGGGGCATATTTCGGATCGCCGAACTTCGTTCGCAATAAAAAGGGCTTACCAACCGCGATATCACCAGCTTGCCGAAGCTCCTCTCGCACCGCTCTGATTTCGGAGCAAGTTTCCTTTGCTGCTTGCAAGGCCTTCTCTAGGTCAACCGTTTTTGTTTGGTTTTCCCTTTCGAGAAGTTCATATCGGTTGGCGGCATTTTGTAGCTCAATAGCCATGTTGGCTATTTTATCCACTTTGGCGATGTGCAGCCTGTTCGGCTTTTAATTCTTCGGATGCCTTCAGGGCGTCCGCATCACTTCTCCTGGCTTGCTCCTTGGCTCGGGCAAGTTCTGCCCGAAGGGTCTCCACGGCGGCAGCTCCATCTGCAGTCAAAGGATACTATAAATACTAGCATCATGCTCTTCTTAATATTTGCTGACCACCCGAATATACATACCCTATGCCTCATCAAGCCGCTTGTTAACAAGCTGATGTCCGCATCCGCCACGCAAGTTGCCGCCTCAATTCGGCAAATTCAACAGTTCGGTCAGCTGCCGGATCTGCAGCCGCCTGTGCACGAAAGCATCACTATCATTACCTGAGACTATGATCCTCTGCTCGCCGCGTCTGGACGGCAACCAGAGTCTCAGGGGCTACTATCTATACAAAGCACACCTTGCGTGTGTGGTACAGTCAAAAAATATATATCACTTTGCGTACCTCAAAGCCTCTTAGCAGGCTCGTAAAAGCTTCATTCAACCTGCTTTTTGCGGATGAAATCATCTCAACCACCGTACCCATTAAGGTACGATGTGCCTCTGAGATAGCCGCTTGCTCCAGAAGACCCATTAATGTGTCCGGTTGTACACCGGACAATCCTGGGCTTTTTCTGTTGGTCTCCTTAGGAGCTGAGAACTCCAGACTTCGGGCGGCCGAAGAGTTACCGTCTGGACTTTGCGGATCAGGAGAAATCCTCCACGACGACACCTCAGGGTTGTCCGTCTCATGAGGCGGGGAAGCAAGAGGAGGTGTTTCGCTCTCCATCATCTCCGGAAGAAGATCCCCCGAGGACGAGCATTGTTGAGAAGGGCTATGAGCCGGACTGCAAAACATATGTCTCGGTTATTATTCTCAGGAAAAAAGCAGGGCTTATTTACTAATGAGCCTTTGTTCACTTACAGCTCGGCTGATGGCCGGCCCCCTTGTGGGCGCTGTGCGGTAAGGATGCCCTCCGGGGCAGGGCCCCCTGGTGAAGGTTTCTTCCCTCATTTGGAAACCTCTGTTTACAAGTCTTCAGGGGCGGTCCTTTTCTTCCCGTGGGGAGAGGGGATTCTAGATTCACCTCCCCGATCATCCTCCGACGCGGAGGCACTAATTCCCCCGGGTAGGATGTGTAATGTATGAAGCCCACTTTTGGATTCTCTATTCCTCCCCTCGTCTTCTCCTGATGGCACTTGATAAGGTGCGCGAGCCAGCATCCTGGTTAGTACAGGATCCGGCGAGCCTTCGGGAAGAGGGACCGAACACATGATCCTCTCCGCCTTTCTTATCCAGTCCTGGCCGAGGGTAATTTTTCAGAATAATGTTATGACAAATATAATGACAGCATGTTCGGTCGCGGAGTTACTTACTTGGGTATTTGGACGGTTGCAGTTGAGACCCGCATCCTCGGTGGTGTCCGGACACTTTATCCGTGATCCGAATAATAATCGATACATCCCTTCGAGCGTCACCACGAAGAAGTGTTGAAGGGTTCGCGGTCCTTCCGGGTTGAACTCCCACATACGGAGAGATCGACGTTGGCATGGCAGGACCCGACGAACTAGCATTACTTGAATTACTTTGACGAGACTGATCCCTCTTGAGGAGATCTCGGATGCGGCTTTGCAATGTCAGCACGTCATTAACTGGCCCCCAGTCCAGCCCTTTGTTGACCCATGATGCCAGTTGGGGCGGAGGGGCAGAGCGGAAGGCTGGGGCGGCTGCCCGCTTTGTACCTAAGGGTGTTGTGATGTAAAACCACTCCCGTTCATATGTCGGACACCTCCGGGAAGGAACCCTTTGGCCATATGGCGTCGGCACCTTTGCTTATTATAGCGCCTCCGCACTCCGTGTGTCGCACGTCGATCATCTTCAACTTCACATTGAAGGCCTTGAGCCATAAGCCGAAGTGTGGGGTAATGCGGAGGAAGGCCTCACACACGACGATAAACGACGAGATGTGAAGGAAGGAATCTGGAGCTAGATCAAGAAAATCTAGCCCGTAATAGAACATGAGCCCTCTAACGAAGGGATCAAGACTAAAGCCTAGCCCCCGGAGGAAGTGGGAGACGATTACAACACTCTTGTTGGGTTCGGGAGTGGGGATAACCTGCTGATGTCTACTACACAACCTTCTTCTTGTAGACGTTATTGGGCCTGCAAGTGCACAAGTTTGTAGGACAGTAGCAAATTTCCCTCAAGTGGATGACCTAAGGTTTATCAATCCGTGGGAGGCATAGGATGAAGATGGTCTCTCTCAAACAACCCTGCAACCAAATAACAAAGAGTCTCTTGTGTCCACAACACACCCAACACAATAGTAAATTGTATAGGTGCACTAGTTCGGCGAAGAGATGGTGATACAAGTGCAATATGGATAGTAGATATAGGTTTTTGTAATCTGAAAATATAAAAACAGCAAGGTAACTAACGATAAAAGTGAGCGTAAACGGTATTGCAATGATAGGAAACAAGGCCTAGGGTTCATACTTTCACTAGTGAAAGTTCTCTCAACAATAATAACATAATTGGATCATATAACTATCCCTCAACATGCAACAAAGAGTCACTCCAAGGACACTAATAGCGGAGAACAAACGAAGATATTATGGTAGGGTATGAAACCACCTCAAAGTTATTCTTTCCAATCAATCCGTTGGGCTATTCCTATAAGTGTCACAAACAGCCCTAGAGTTCGTACTAGAATAACACCTTAAGATACAAATCAACCAAAACCCTAATGTCACCTAGATACTCTAATGTCACCTCAAGTATCCGTGGGTATGATTATACGATATGCATCACAAAATCTCAGATTCATCTATTCAACCAACACATCGAACCTCAAAGAGTGCCCCAAAGTTTCTACCGGAGAGTCAAGAACGTGTGCCAACCCCTATGCATAGGTTCATGGGCGGAACCCGCAAGTTGATCACCAAAACATACATCAAGTGAGTCACGTGATATCCCATTGTCACCACAGATACGCACGGCAAGACATACATCAAGTGTTCTCAAATCTTTAAAGACTCAATCCAATAAGATTACTTCAAAGGGAAAACTCAATCCATTACAAGAGAGTAGAGGGGGAGAAACAGCATAAGATCCAACTATAATAGCAAAGCTCGCGATACATCAAGATCGTGCCAAATCAAGAACACGAGAGAGAGAGAGAGAGAGAGAGAGAGAGAGAGAGAGATCAAACACATAGCTCTTGGTACATACCCTCAGCCCGAGGGTGAACTACTCCCTCCTCGTCATGGAGAGCGTCGGGATGATGAAGATGGCCACGGTGAGGTTCCCCCTCGGCAGGTGCGGAATGGGTCTAGATTGGTTTTTGGTGGCTCTGGAGGTTTGCAGCGGCGGAACTCCCGATCTATTCTCGTCTTCGATGTTTTTAGGGTATATGGGAATATATAGGCGGAAGAAATGCGTCGGGGAGCCACGAGGGGCCCACGAGGGTGGAGGCGCGCTGGGGGGGAGGCACGCCCCTGCCTCGTGGCTCCCTCGTTTCTTTCCTGACATGCACTCCAAGTTTTTCCGGTAGCTTTCCTTCCAAAAATAACTTCTCCAGTTGGTTTCATTCCGTTTCGACTCAACACTGAAACAAGGGAAAAAACATGAATTGGCACTGGGCTCTGAGTCAATAGGTTAGTTCCAAAAGTAATATAAAAGTGGATAATAAAGCCCAATATTGTCCAAAACAGTAGATAATATAGCATGGATCAATCAAAAATTATAGATACATTGGAGACGTATCAGCATCCCCAAGCTTAATTCCTGCTCGTCCTCGAGTAGGTAAATGATAAAAAAGATAACTTTTGATGTGGAATGCTACTTAGCATAATTTCAATGTAATTCTTCTTACTTGTGGTATGAATATTCAGATCTGAAAGATTCAAGACAAAAGTTTAATATTGACATAAAAATAATAATACTTCAAGCATACTAACAAAGCAATTATGTCTTCTCAAAATAACATGGCCAAAGAAAGTTATCCCTACAAAATCATATAGTCTGGCTATGCTCTATCTTCACCACACAAAGTATTTAAATCATGCACAACCCTGATGACAAGCCAAGCAATTGTTTCATACTTTTGACAATCTCAAAACTTTTTCAATCTTCACGCAATACATGAGCGTGAGCCATGGACATAGCACTGTAGGTGGAATAGAATGGTGGTTGTGGAGAAGACAAAAAAGGAGAAGATAGTCTCACATCAACTAGGCGTATCAACGGGCTATGGAGATGCCCATCAATAGATATCAATGTGAGTGAGTAGGGATTGCCATGCAACGAATGCACTAGAGCTATAAGTATATGAAAGCTCAACAAAAGAAACTAAGTGGGTGTGCATCCAACTCTCTTGCTCACGAAGACCTAGGGCATTCTGAGGGAGCCCGTCATTGGAATATACAAGCCAAGTTCTATAATGAAAGATTCCCACTAGTATATGAAAGTGACAACATAGGAGACTCTCTATCATGAAGATCATGGTGCTACTTTGAAGCACAAGTGTGGTAAAAGGATAGTAACATTGTCCCTTCTCTATTTTTCTCTCATTTTTTTATTTGGGCCTTTTCTCTTTTTTATGGCCTCTTTTCTTACTTTTTATCTTATTTTTCGTCTGGAGTCTCATCCCGACTTATGGGGGAATCATAGTCTCCATCATCCTTTCCTCACTTGGGACAATGTTCTAAAAATGATGATCATCACACTTTTATTTACTTACAACTCAACAATTACAACTCGATACTTAGAACCAAATATGACTCTATGTGTATGCCTCTGGTGGTGTACCGGGATATGCAATGATTCATGAGTGACATGTGTGAAAGAATTATGAACGGTGGCTTTGCCACAAATACGATGTCAACTACATGATCATGCTAAGGAATATGACATTGATGGAGCGTGTCATAATAAACGGAACGTTGGAAAGTTGCATGGCAATATATCTCGGAATGGCTATGGAAATGCCATGATAGGTAGGTATGGTGGCTGTTTTGAGGAAGGTATATGGTGGGTGTATGATACCGGTGAAAAGTGCATAGTATTAGAGAGGCTAGCAATGGTGGAAGGAAGAAAAGTGTGTATAATCCATGGACTCAACATTAGTCATAAAGAACTCATATACTTATTGCAAAAATCTACAAGTTATCAAAGCAAAGTATTACGCGCATGCTCCTAGGGGGATAGATTGGTAGGAAAAGACCATCGCTCGTCCCCGACCGCCACTCATAAGGAAGACAATCAATAAATAAATCATGCTCCGACTTCATCACATAACGGTTCACCATACGTGCATGCTACGGGAATCACAAACTTTAACACAAGTATCTCTCAAATTCACAACTACTCAATTAGCATGACCCTAATATCACCATCTTCATATCTCAAAACAATTATCAAGCATCAAACTTTTCTTAGTATTCAACACACTCGTAAGAATTCTTACAAATCTAGAATACTTAGCATATTAGGATTATTTAAGCAAATTACCATGCTATTTATGAATCTCGAAATAATCTAAGTGAAGCATGAGAGATCAATAGTTTCTATAAAACAAATCCACCACCGTGCTCTAAAAGATATAAGTGAAGCACTAGAGCAAACAACAAACTACTCCAAAAGATATAAGTGAAGATCAATGAGTAGTTGAATAATTATGCAACTATGTGAAGACTCTCCCATTTAATAATTTCAGATCTTGGTATTTTATTCAAGCAGCAAGCAAAACAAAATAAAATGACATGACGCTCCAAGCAAAACACATATCATGTGGTGAATAAAAATATAGCTCCAAGTAAAGTTACCGATGAATGAAGACGAAAGAGGGGATGCCTTCCGGGGCATCCCCAAGCTTAGGCTCTTGGTTATCCTTGAATATTACCTTGGGGTGCCTTGGGCATCCCCAATCTTAGTCTCTTGCCACTCCTTATTCCATAGTCCATCGAATCTTTACCCAAAACTTGAAAACTTCACAACACAAAACTTAACAGAAAACTCATGAGCTCCGTTAGCGAAAGAAAACAAAACACCACTTAAAGGTACTGTAATGAACTCATTCTTTATTTATATTGGTGTTAAACCTACTGTATTCCAACTTCTCTATGGTTTATAAACTATTTTACTAGCCATATATTCATCAAAATAAGCAAACAACACACGAAAAACAGAATCTGTCAAAAACAGAACAGTCTGTAGTAATCTGTAACTAACACAAACTTCTGGAACTCCAAAAATTCTGAAATAAATTGGTGGACCTGAGGAATTTTTCTAGTAATCATCTGCAAAAATAATCAACTAAACAGCACTCTCCAGTAAAAAGTTGAAGCTAATCTCGTGAGCTCTAAAGTTTCTGTTTTTTACAGCATGATCATAAAGACTTCACCCAAGTCTTCACAAAGGTTCTACTTGGCACAAACACTAATTAAAACACAAAACCACATCTAAACAGGAGCTAGATGGATTATTTATTACTAAACAGAACCAAAAAGCAAGAAACTTTGGGTTGCCTCCCAACAAGCGCTATCGTTTAACGCCCCTAGCTAGGCATGATGATTTCAATGATGCTCACATAAAAGATAAGAATTAAAACATGAAGAGAGCATCATGAAGAATATGACTAGCACATTTAAGTCTAACCCACTTCCTATGCATAGGGATTTTGTGAGCAAAGAACTTATGGGAACAAGAATCAACTTGCATAGGAAGGCAAAACAAGCATAACTTCAAAACTTTAAGCACATAGAGGGGAAACCTGATATTATTGCAATTCCTACAAGCATATATTCCTCCATCATAATAATTTTCAGTAGCATCATGAATGAATTCAACAATATAACCATCACATAAAGCATTCTTTTCATGATCTACAAGCATAGAAATTTTACTACTCTCCACATAAGCAAATTTCTTCTCTTGAATAGTAGTGGGAGCAAACTCAACAAAATAACTATCATATGATTGAGAATTAAGATCAAGATGACAAGTTTCATGGTTATCATTATTCTTTAAAGCATACATGCCATCACAATATCATAGGCATGCTTTCATCATAGTAAATTTGCTCATCAAAGCATGGGGGACAAAAAATATCATCTTCATCAAACATAGCTTCCCCAAGCTTGTGGCTTTGCATATCATTAGCATCATGGATATTCAAGGAGTTCATACTAACAACATTGCAATGATGCTCATCATTCAAATATTTAGTGCCAAATATTTTAATGCATTCTTCTTCTAACACTTTGGCACAATTTTATTTTCCATCATACTCACGAAAGATATTAAAAATATGAAGCGTATGAGACAAACTCAATTCCATTTTTTTAATTTTCTTTTATAAACTAAACTAGTGCTAAAACGAGATACAAAAAGATTCGATTGCAAGATCTAAAGATATACCTTCAAGCACTCACCTCCCCGGCAACGGCGCCAGAAAAGAGCTTGGTTGACGGGGTGTGAGTGCCGCTTACCTAGCCTCCCCGGCAATGGCGCCAGAAAAGAGCTTGATGTCTACTACACAACCTTCTTCTTGTAGACGTTATTGGGCCTGCAAGTGCACAAGTTTGTAGGATAGTAGCAAATTTCCGTCAAGTAGATGACCTAAGGTTTATCAATCCGTGGGAGGCGTAGGATGAAGATGGTCTCTCTCAAACAACCCTGCAACCAAATAACAAAGAGTCTCTTGTGTCCCCAACACACCCAACACAATAGTAAATTGTATAGGTGCACTAGTTCGGCGAAGAGATGGTGATACAAGTGCAATATGGATAGTAGATATAGGTTTTTGTAATCTGAAAATATAAAAACAGCAAGGTAACTAACGATAAAAGTGAGCGTAAACGGTATTGCAATCATAGGAAACAAGGCCTAGGGTTCATACTTTCACTAGTGCAAGTTCTCTCAACAATAATAACATAATTGGATCATATAACTATCCCTCAACATGCAACAAAGAGTCACTCCAAGGACACTAATAGCGGAGAACAAACGAAGATATTATGGTAGGGTACGAAACCACCTCAAAGTTATTCTTTCCAATCAATCCGTTGGGCTATTCACTACAAAAAAAGACACATCCGTGACATTTTGGGCCGAACGAATTTTTTTTCTGTCATACATATGACACTTCTATGACGATAATCGTGACAAAACCCGGTATCATCATAGATGTGGTGGGCTCCTACTTCTATGACAAAAAATCATGACAGAAAATGGGCTTTTCGTCTTGGGCGGGCCGGAGACGCAGTTGCATGACATTCTTTGGGCCGTCCATGATGGAAAAAACCGTGGTAGAAGCGATGGGGAGGAAAATTTCGAGGAGTTGCCGGTTACGGTGGGAGGTCGGGGGCCGAGCGATGCGCGTTTCTCTTGTACACGTACATGCGTGTGTGCGGCGTTTTGTAATCGAACCCGGCGGCGTTGGGCTCTAAGCGAACCCGGCGATTGCCTTTGCAAGCTACGCGTTCTTGAACCCGAGCGATCGATCGATGGCTGTTGGCTGAACCCGATGGGCGATTCCTTCACCGCTGCTGCTAACTGAATCGATCGATTGGATGAGCGAGTGGCGTTGCGGGGCGGGGGATGAGCGATGGCGGTGGCGTTTCCTCTGGATGAACAGGACCTGTGGTGTGGAGGGCTGGATGAGCGATGAGCGGTGGAGGGTGGCCGTGGAGGGTGGTTGAGCGGGACCCGTGGTGTGGAGGGCTGGATGAGCGGTAGATGGTGGAGGGTGCCCGTGGAGGGTGGTTGAGCGAAGCCGGTGGAGTAGCGCGATGGAGTCTGGATGAGCAGGAGCCCGTGGAGGCTGGAGGAGGTCGACGGTGGAGATGAGCAGTATCCGTGGAGTCCGTTTTGCGGCACGCCACACCCCTCCCGATGAACAGTACCCCGTTTGACCGTGGCGCTCCAACACAAGTCCGTTTAAATCCGTTTTGCGATCGCCACACCTCTCGATCAACAGGACCCCGTTCGATTGTAGGAGGTCCATTTCGTCCGTTTTGCGGTACGCCACACCCCTCCCGATCAACAGAACCCCCGTTTCGACCGTAGGAGGTCCGTTTCCTCTGTTTTGCGGTACGCCACACCCCTCCTGATCAACAGGACCCCAGGAAGTTCGTTTCCTCCATTGTGCGGTACGCCAGGCCTCGTTTCCATCGCTTGTTCCATCCAAGCCCTTCCGATGAACACGACCACGCATTCCGTTCTGACCCAGCCGGTTGGCTCCCCATGAACACGACGACGATGTTGTTTCTCCGTTCCGACCCAGCCATGTACGTATGCGCGAGTAGGCATTCGAGACCCTGCCCGTATGTACGTACATGGCCGTATTTTCTTTCTTGCACCCTCGCCGCTGTACATACGTGTACATGCTACGTGCACGCCTCTACTACGACACGTGCGCGCCTCTACTATGACACGTGCGCGCCTCTACATCGACCAGTATGTATGTACACGTCGACCAGAATGACAACGCTACGTACGCTTCGACCAGGTGGGTCCCGACTATCAGGCACTTCCTTGCCTGCGAAGATGTAGCTGGTGGGTCCCAGCAGTCAGGGGGGCGAATTGTTTTGTTTTTTTTCCCGGACGCACTTTCTTGCATGCGAAGATGTAGCTAGTGGGTCCCGATGAGTCGGGGCGAATCATTTTTTGCGGCGCACTTCCTTGCGTCGCGAAGATGTAGCTGGTGGGTCCCAGCAATGTGGGGAAACATTTTTTCACGAAATCGGTGGCCCGTCCGGTGGGTCCCCGCTGTCGGTGGAGGAATAATTATTTTGCACGTAATAAGGAGGCACTTCCTTGCTGCGGCCGTGGACCCGGTATCGACCTCTCCACGTCTGATCCACGTCGATGGAAGTCGTTCCTTGACCATATTGACCACGCCGCGCCGAGAGCACCAGGGCGGTGGACAACAGCGAGGCCTAGAAGGGGACGACGTGGCAGAGGATGCCCACGCGTAGAGGAGTACGAGGGTTCACTTGGTTCACTGCGGTGTGAGGCTGCCGTCGCCGCAGAATAACGAGGGTGTGGGTGAGTAGAGGATGTCCGGCCAGCGGTGGGAGCGATGAGGCGGTGGCGCCTCCACCGCATCATGAGACGGCCACGGAGGCAGGAGCACGAGGCACGACCGGCGCTGGTTTGGGCGATGGAGCAAGAAGACCAGAGGTTGAAGAAGCACTACGGCCGTTGGATGGACATCGACGGTCCTTTGGAGCTAGAATCGTGCATATTGACTAAGTTGACAAAGCCCTCCGTCCCGTCAACTTAGTAGGCCCACAAGTCAGCCTGCCACTATCTTTGGGTCCCAGCTAATGTGGGGAGTATTCATTTTTGTGAATAATAAGGAGGCACTTCCTTGCTGCGAAGATATAGCTGGTGGGTTCGAGCTGTCAGCGGCGGTAACGTTTTTTTCGCGAAATACAGAGGCCCTTTCGGTGGGTCCACGATGTCAGGTGGAGGAATCATTATTTTGCGTGTAATAAGGAGGCATTTCCTTGCGTGCGGCCGTGGACCCAGCTGTCAGCCTCTCCACGTACAGTCCACTTCAGATGCATGTTGGTTGTTGACCACGTTGACCAGGCGCGCCGAAGCACCAGGCGGTGGACGGCGGCGAGGCCTAGGAAGGGGACGATCGGAGGCGAGGAAGACTCGGCAGTTGTTTCCCACGCGGAGGGGAATCTGTTGTCACGAGGGTTTCTTGGTTCGTCTGCCGTCGCGGAGAATAACAACAGTGTGGGTGAGTAGAGGATGGCTAGGCCAGCGATGGGAATCTGGTGGGGCGGTGAGGGCTTGGCAGCACAGATCGGCCTTGAGGAGGAGGGAGCGAGCAGTCCCTTGGCGCTTGTTTGGCGGTGGAGCGGGAAGAGCAGAGATTGAAGAAGCACGACGGTCGTTGGATGGACATCGTGCGTCCTTTGGAGCTAGAATCGTTCATATTGACTAAGTTGACAAAGCCCTCCGTCCCGTCAACTTAGTATGCCCTAAGTCAGCCTCCCACCATGGTGGGTCCCAGCTAGTAGGGGAGTATTCATTTTTACATGCGTAATAAGGAGGCACCACGGTGGGTCCGAGTGACGCTGGGGAACGCGTTTTTCACGAAATACGGTGGTCCGTCCGGTGGGTCCTAGCGTCGAGGGCAAGCGTTTTCTTCGCGAAATCTGTGGCCCGTCCGGTGGGTCCCCAGTCGGGGAACATTTTTCCGCGAAATACTGGTGGCCCGTCTGTGGGTCCCCGCTGTCAGGTGGAGGAATAATTATTTTGCGCGTAATAAGGAGGCACTTCCTTGCGGCTGCCGTGGACCCAGCTGTCAGCCTCTCCACGTACAGTACTCTTCCGATGGAAGTCGGTAGTTGACCACATTGACCACGCCGCGCTGAGAGCACCATGGTGGTGGACCACGGCGAGGCCTAGGAAGGGGACGACGCGGAGCCGGGGATGACGCGGCAGTGGATGCCCACGCGGAGAGGAGCACGAGGGTTCACTGGTTCGGCTGCAGTGTGAGGCTGTCGTCGCCGCAGAATAACAGGGGGAGTGGGTGAGTGGAGGGATGGCCTGGCCAGCGGTGGGAGTAGTATGGGGTCGGTGAGGTCTCCGCCGTAGCACAGCCGGCCACGGGAGGCAGGAGCATGCGGCACGACCGGCGCTGCTTTGGGTGGCTGGGGCAAGAAGACCAGAGGTTGAAGAAGCACTACGGCCGTTGGATGGACATCATTGACCACGCCGCGACAAGAGCACCAGGGCGGTGGACGACGGCGAGGCCTACGAAGGGAACGACACGGAACCGGGGAAGACAGGCAGTGGCTGCCCACGCGGTGGAGAGTACGAGGGTTGACTGGTTCGGCTGCCGTTGCCTGAAAATTACAGGAGGTGTGGGTGAGTAGAGGGATAGACAGGCCAGGGATGCGAGTATGATGGGGCCGTGAGGCCTGCCCGCAACCTTGCCGCCACGGAGGCGAGGGCAGGCGGTTCTGGCAGCGCTGGTTTGGGCGGCTGGGGCAGGAAGATCAGAGACTGAAGAAGCACGATTGTCGTTAGATTGACATCTAACGGTCTGACGCTGGTAGAGTCGATTGTTGACTAAGTTTCTTTTTTGCGAAACCTTGTGTACGCATGAAGTTGGTAGGCCCACAAGTCAGCCTCCAAATATGTGGCAGACAACATAAAGCCCATTTGCTATTTTTTATAATTTGCAGCCCATTTGCTAATTCTTAAGTAATTTATTACATCCCATTTTCTGCCCAGGACTACGGTCAAAAAGTTCAACCTTATTTTGCATATTTCGGTGGAGTCCGAACTATTGTAATCCCGAAATGATAAACATTTTTTTAAGAACTTATTGATTTGCCAAAAAATCGTTTTGTTTTTGTGAGCAAATAAGACGTGGGACAATTGAGTTGGTTTAAGGGAAAACTAGTAAATCAGCGCTGGGTGGGAAAAAACAACAAAAATAAGGATGTAAATATGAAAAGGAAATCTCATGTGTTTTCAATATAATGATACGTGTATATGAACTAGTAAAACTATAGGTAGAGATTAGAAAATGGATGTAGGACATGCGTTTCAAGAGGAAAATAGAACTGGGTTGTGTGTTTGATTCAGTAAAAAAACTTCCTGCGGATGTCGTAAGACAAAATATAACTAACGTTGGCGGGCCAGAGGCCTGTAGATACCTGCTGGATCTTTGTGCCTCGTTGTCATCATGGGCTGGGCCTGTTAAAAACCAAACCAACACTGGGCAGTCTGCAGCCCAGTTGAAACTTGCTTGACCTGAAAAAACGATATACGTGCTCAATAAACGAGAGAATTCTGCAAGTACAGACTGATAACTGGGATGCAGCACGGATATTGTTTTTCTATCGCGATAATAAGTGCATGCACTTGTTTCAAAAAAATTGGAGAACTGGGAATTCGAACGGCGGGTGCTTATGCTACCCATCAAATAAAAATCAGGTGCCTGAAAATTCGTTTCAAAACAAATGATTCAGCTTTATATCCACGCCGACCCTCGGCATGATGGTTGGAAGCAAATGCAAGTTCATACAAAAAGATCGTTAACAATAATACCAACTTGCGAACGACAAGGTAGTACAACGACCAATACCTAACTAACTTATAATCTTTTTACTACTGGCCCTAGTATTAAATACGGTAGAAAATCTTGCGAGGACCAGTTCCGCTCCTTCTCTTGCTCCGTGTCGCCGAGGTTGTCTTGGTGCATCACGCGATTGGTCCTCTGCGGGTCGAAGTTCTTGTTGGTGTGCAGCACCAGAACCTTTTTTGCTACCGTCTGCCGGCCGTTGACCATCACCGGCAAGGTATTGCCAGTCTTGTGCCACATCGCGTGCATGCCGCACTCAAGCTGTATCTTGCGACGCGTCCGTGCCTTTTGAACGCATACTGGAATTGCGCTGGAAGAATTGCTTCCTTAGGCCACTCAGTGTGATACCTGCAGTATTGTGGAATATAGGTTTTAGTGTATGTAGTTGGCATTTTCATAACATCTTTGGCATGTTGCAGTCACTTGTTTCACTTTTTATTTAACTGTCAAATTGTAATTGCTTCACCAGGTCTGCGTCTAAAAAGAAAAATAGAGCTATAAACAAAGGAATATGTTTGTGCAAGTAGGCGGCCGATCGGTGTCTTACGGAAGTTTCTCGGGTTGGGTGTAGCATATGTTGTGCTCATTTGTCGATGGTTGGTATGAACAAATCGATGAGAGACTGAAATCTCGCGCTGTCAGCAATCACTTTGGCCTCAAGGTGCTCGATCAGCTCCTGATCCGTGGGATCGAACTTGACGCCAGCCGGCAGCACGGCCAATCCTTCTTCTACTTGCATCGGTAATTCTAGTTATAATTTACTCAATGTATGATCAATCGACTGTTTTAAGTGAATGATGAAAGATTTAGACAGATAAGTGGTACTCCAAATCTGAAGTCCAGAATACCCGAACACGCCGCCGAGATTCTTGTGTCACCTCACGCGCACCGTGTTGTCACGTCAATTCAATGTGTGGACATGATGAATAATTTGACCGACGTATACTAGTACTGCTACTGTACTACTTACTAGTCGTATTTAGTGTCACAATTTATACATAGGTTTAACTAACAAGTACGCACTTGAAGCCTAACTGATATATATATATATATATATATATATATATATATATATGGCTTCTGCACAGCATCTCCATCTTCATTATCAGTACTGTTGGGGAACGTAGTAATTTCAAAAGAAATTCCTACGCACATGCAAGATCATGGTGATGCATAGCAACAAGAGGGGAGAGTGTTATCCACGTACCCTCGTAGACCGAAAGCGGAAGCATTATAACAACGCGGTTGATGTAGTCGTACGTCTTCACGGCCCGACCAATCAAGCACCGAAACTATGGCACCTCTGAGTTTTAGCACACATTCAGCTCGATGACGATCCCCGGACTCCGATCCAGCAAAGTGTCGGGGATGAGTTCCGTTAGCATGACGGTGTGGTGACGATCTTGATGTTCTACCATCGCAGGGCTTCGCCTAAGCACCGCCACAAAATTATCGAGGAGAACTATGGTGGAGGGGGGCACCGCACACGGCTAAGAGATCTCAAGGATCAATTGTTGTGTCTCTAGGGTGCCCCCTGCCCCCATATATAAAGGAGCAAGGGGGGGAGGTGCGGCCGGCCAGGAGGAGGCGCGCCAGGAGGAGTCCTACTCCCACCGGGAGTAGGACTCCCTCCCTTCCTTGTTAGAGTAGGAGAGGAGAGGAAGGAGAGAGGGGAAGGAAAGGGGCGCCCCCTCCTTGTCCAATCGGACTGGGAAGGGCGGCTGCCCCTTGGCCGCCTCTCCTCTTCCTCCACTTGGGCCCATGAGGCCCATTAACCTCCAGGGGGGTTCCGGTAACCCCCCGGTACTCCGGTATATATACGATAACTCCCGGAACCATTCCGGTGTCCGAATATAGTCGTCCAATATATCAATCTTCATGTCTCGACCATTTCAAGACTCCTTGTTATGTCCGTAATCACATCCGGGACTCCGAACAAACTTCGGTACATCAAAACTCATAAACTCATAATATAACTATCATCGAAACCTTAAGCGTGCGGACCCTACGGGTTCGAGAACTATGTAGACATGACCTAGAACTGTTTCCGGTCAATAACCAATAGCGGAACCTGGATGATCATATTGGGTCCTACATATTCTATGAAGATCTTTATCGGTCAAACCGCATAACAACATATGTTGTTCCCTTTGTCATCGGTATGTTACTTGCACGAGATTCGATCGTCGGTATCAAATACCTAGTTCAATCTCGTAACCGGCAAGTCTCTTTACTCGTTACGTAATGCATCATTCCGTAACTAACTCATTAGCTACATTGCTTGCAAGGCTTATAGTGGCGTGCATTACCGAGAGGGCGGAGATACCTCTCCAACAATCGGAGTGACAAAACCTAATCTCGAAATCGCCAAGTCAACATGTACCTTTGGTGACACTGTAGAGCTCCTTTATAATCACCCGATTCGTTGTGACGTTTGGTAGCACACAAAGTGTTCCTCCGGCAAACGGGAGTTGCATAATTTCATAGTTATAGGAACTTGTATAAGTCATGAAGAAAGCAATAGCAACATACTAAACGATCAAGTGCTAAGCTAACGGAATGGGTCAAGTCAATCACATCATTCTCCTAATGATGTGATCCCGTTAATCAAATGACAACACATGTCTATGGTTAGGAAACATAACCATCTTTGATTAATGAGCTAGTCAAGTAGAGGCATACTAGTGACTTTAAGTTTGTCTATGTATTCACACATGTATCATGTTTCCGGTTAATACAATTATAGCATGAATAATAAACATTTATCATGATATGAGGAAATAAATAATAACTTTATTACTGCCTCTAGGGAATATTTCCTTCAGTCTCCCACTTGCACTAGAGTCAATAATCTAGGTTACACAGTAATGATTCTAACACCCATGGAGTCTTGGTGTTGATCATGTTTTGCTCGTGGAAGATGCTTAGTCAACGGGTCTGCAACATTCAGATCCGTATGTATCTTGCAAATCTCTATGTCTCCCACCTGGACTTGGTCCCGGATGAAATTGAAGCGTCTCTTGATGTGCTTGGTCCTCTTGTGAAATATGGATTCCTTTGCCAAGGCAATTGCACCAGTATTGTCACAGAAGATCTTCATTGGTCCCGATGCACTAGGTATGACACCTAGATCGGAAAGGAACTCTTTCATCCGGACTCCTTCATTTGCTGCTTCTGAAGCAGCTATGTACTCCGCTTCGCATGTAGATCCCGCCACGACGCTTTGTTTAGAACTGCACCAATTGACAGCTCCACCGTTCAATATAAACACGTATCTGGTTTGCGATTTAGAATCGTCCGGATCAGTGTCAAAGCTTGCATCGACGTAACCATTTACGACTAGCTCTTTGTCACCTCCATAAGCGAAACATATCCTTAGTCCTTTTCGGTATTTCAGGATATTCTTGACCGCTGTCCGATGATCCACTCTTGGATTACTTTGGTACCTACCGCCAAGCTTATCGCTGAGCACATGTCGGTCTGGTACAGCATTGCATACATGATAGAGCCTATGGCTGAAGCATAGGAACATCTTTCATTTCTCTCTATCTTCTGCTTGTGGTGGGGCATTGAGTCGACTCAACTTTACACCTTGTGTCTGAGCAAGAACCCTTTCTTTGCACTGATCCATTTGAACTTCTTCAAAACTTTATCAAGGTATGTGCTTTGTGAAAGTCCAATTAAGCGTCTTGATCTATCTCTATAGATCTTGATGCCCAATATGTAAGCAGCTTCACCGAGGTCTTTCATTGAAAAACTTCTATTCAAGTATCCCTTTATGCCATCCAGAAATTCTATATCATTTCCAATTAACAATATGTCATCTACATATAATATCGAAATGCTCTGAGCTCCCACTCACTTTCTTGCAAATACAGGCTTCTCCAAAAGTCTCATATAAAACCATATGCTTTGATCACACTATCAAAGCGTTTATTCCAACTCGAGAGGCTTGCACCAGTCCATAAATGGATCGCTGGAGCTTGCACACTTTGTTAGCACCTTTTGGATCGACAAAACCTTCGGTTGCATCATATACAACTCTTCTTCCGAAATCCATTCAGGAATGCAGTTTTGACATCCATTTGCCAAATTTCATAATCATAAAATGCGGCAATTGCTAACATGATTCGGACAGACTTAAGCATCGCTTCTGGTGAGAAAGTCTCATCGTAGTCAACCCTTGAACTTGTTGAAAACTTTTACGCAACAAGTCGAACTTTGTATCTGATTACATTACCATCGCGTCAGTCTTCTTCTTGAAGATCCATTTATTTTCTATGGCTTGCCGATCATCGGGCATGTCAACCAAAGTCCATACTTTGTTCTCATACATGGATCCCATCTCACATTTCTTGGCCTCAAGCCATTTTGCGGAATCTGGGCTCATCATCGCTTCCTCATAGTTCGTGGGTTCGCCATGGTCAAGTAACATGACTTCCAGAATAGGATTACCGTACCACTCTAGTGCGTATCTTACTCTGGTAGACCTACGAAGTTTGGTAGTAACTTGATCTGAAGTTTCATGATCAGTATCATTAGCTTCCTCACTGTTTGGTGTAGGTGTCACAGGAACCGGTTCTTGTGATGAACTACTTTCCAATAAGGGAGCAGGTACAGTTACCTCATCAAGTTCTACTTTCCTCCCACTCACTTCTTTCGAGAGAAACTCCTTCTCTAGAAAGGATCCGAATTTAGCAACAAAAATCTTGCCCTCGGATCTGTGATAGAAGGTGTACCCAATAGTCTCTTCTGGGTATCCTAATGAAGACACATTTCTCCGATTTGGGTTCGAGCTTATCTGGTTGAAGTTTCTTCACATAAGCATCACAACCCCAAACTTTAAGAAATGACAACTTTGGTTTCTTGCCAAACCACAGTTCATAAGGCGTCGTCTCAATGGATTTTGATAGTGCCCTATTTAACGTGAATGCGGTCGTCTCTAAAGCATAACCCCAAAAAGATAGCGGTAAATCAGTAAGAGACATCATAGATCGCACCATATCTAGTAAAGTACGATTACGACGTTCGGACACACCATTTTGTTGTGGTGTTCCGGGTGGCGTGAGTTACGAAACTATTCCGCATTGCTTCAAATGTAAACCAAACTCATAACTCAAATATTCTCCTCCATGATCAGATCGTAGAAATTTTATTCTCTTGTTACGATGATTTTCCACTTCACTCTGAAATTCTTTGAACTTTTCAAATGTTTCAGACTTATGTTTCATCAAGTAGATATACCCATATCTGCTCAAATCATCCGTGAAGGTGAGAAAATAACGATACCCGCCACGAGCCTCAATATTCATTGGACCACATACATCAGTATGTATGATTTCCAATAAATCAGTTGCTCGCTCCATAGTTCCGGAGAACGGCGTTTTAGTCATCTTGCCCATGAGGCACGGTTCGCAAGTACCAAGTGATTCATAATCAAGTGATTCTAGAAGTCCATCAGTATGGAGTTTCTTCATGCGTTTTACACCGATATGACCTAAACGGCAGTGCCACAAATAAGTTGCACTATCATTATCAACTCTGCATCTTTTGGCTTCAACATTATGAATATGTGTATCACTACTATCGAGATTCAATAAAAATAGACCACTCTTCAAGGTTGCATGACCATAAAAGATATTACTCATATAAATAGAACAACCATTATTCTCTAATTTAAATGAATAACCGTCTCGCATCAAACAAGATCCAGATATAATGTTCATGCTTAATGCTGGCACCAAATAACAATTATTTAGGTCTAAAACTAATCCCGATGGTAGATGTAGAGGTAGCGTGCCGACCGCGATCACATCGACTTTGGAACCATTTCCCACACGCATCGTCACCTCGTCCTTAGCCAATCTTCGCTTAATCCGTAGTCCTTGTTTGAGTTGCAAATATTAGCAATGTAACCAGTATCAAATACCAGTGCTCTGCGAGCATTAGTAAGGTACACATCAATAACATGTATATCACATATACCTTTGTTCACCTTGCCATCCTTCTTATCCGCCAAATATTTGGGGCAGTTCCGCTTCCAGTGTCCAGTCTTCTTGCAGTAGAAGTACTCAGTTTCAGGCTTAGGTCCAGACTTGGGTTTCTTCTCCTGAGCAGCAACTTGCTTGCTGTTCTTTTTGAAGTTCCCCTTCTTCTTCCCTTTTCCCTTCTTCTTGAAACTGGTGGTCTTACTGACCATCAACACTTGATGCTCTTTCTTGATTTCTACCTCCGCAGCCTTTAGCATTCCGAAGAGCTCGGGAATAGTCTTGTCCATCCCTTGCATATTATAGTTCATCACGAAGCTCTTGTAGCTTGGTGGCGTGATTGAAGAATTCATCAATGACACTATCATCGGAAGATTAACTCCCAGTTGAATCAAGTGATTATTATACCCAGACATTTTGAGTATATGTTCACCGACGTAACTATTCTCCTCCATCTTACAGCTATAGAACTTATTGGAGACTTCATATCTCTCAATCCGGGCATTTGCTTGAAATATTAACTTCAACTCTGGAACATCTCATATGCTCCATGACTTTCAAAACTTCGTTGAAGACCGGTTCTAAATCGTAAAGCATGGCACTTGAACTATCGAGTAGTCATCAGCTTTGCTCGCAGACGTTCTTAACGTCATCGATTGCATCTGCAGAGGCTCGGCACCCAGCGGTGCTTCGGGGCGTAATTCTTCATGCAGCAATGAGGATAATCCTCAAATTACGGACCCAATCCGTGTAGTTGCTACCATCATCTTTCAACTTAGCTTTCTCAAGGAACACATTAAAATTCAACGGAACAACAACACGAGCCATCTATCTACAACAAACATAGACAAGCAAAATACTATCAGGTACTAAGTTCATGATAAATTTAAGTTCAATTAATCATATTACTTAAGAACTCCCACTTAGACAGACATCTCTCTAGTCATCTAAGTGATCACGTGATCCAAATAAACTAAACCATGTCCGATCATCACGTGAGATGGAGTAGTTTCAATGGTGAACATCACTATGTTGATCATATCTATTATATGATTCACGTTCGACCTTTCGGTCTCCGTGTTCTGAGGCCATATCTGTATATGCTAGGCTCGTCAAGTTTAACCTGAGTATTTCGCGTGTGCAACTGTTTTGCACCCGTTGTATTTGAATGTAGAGCCTATCACACCCGATCATCATGTGGTGTCTCAAAGACGAAGAACTTTCATAGCGGTGCATACTCGTGGAGAACACTTCTTGATAATTAGTGAGAGATCATCTTAAAATGCTACCGTCAATCAAAGCAAGATAAGATGCATAAAGGATAAACATCACATGCAATCAATATAAGTGATATGATATGGCCATCATCATCTTGTGCTTGTGATCTCCATCTCCGAAGCACCGTCGTGATCACCATCGTCACCGGCGCGACACCTTGATCTCCATCGTAGCATCGTTGTCGTCTCGCCAATCTTATGCTTCTATGACTATCGCTACCGCTTAGTGATAAAGTAAAGCATTACAGGGCGATTGCATTGCATACAATAAAGCGACAACCATATGGCTCCTGCCAGTTGTCGATAACTCAGTTACAAAACATGATCATCTCATACAATAAAATATAGCATCACGGCTTGACCATATCACATCACAACATGCCCTGCAAAAACAAGTTAGACGTCCTCTACTTTGTTGTTGCAAGTTTTACGTGGCTGCTATGGGATTAGCAAGAACCGTTCTTACCTACGCATCAAAACCACACCGATAGTTTGTCAAGTTGGTGTTGTTTTAACCTTCGTAGGGACCGGGCATAGCCACACTCGGTTCAACTAAAGTTGGAGAAACTGACACCCGCTAGCCACCTCTGTGCAAAGCACGTCGGAAGAATCGGTCTCACGTAAGCGTAGGCGTAATGTTGGTCCAGGCCGTTTCATCCAACAATACCGCCGAACCAAAGTATGACATGCTGGTAAGCAGTATGACTTGTATCGCCCACAACTCACTTGTGTTCTACTCGTGCATATAACATCTACGCATAAAACCTGGCTCGGATGCCACTGTTGGGGAACGTAGTAATTTCAAAAAAAAATCCTACGCACACGCAAGATCATGGTGATGCATAGCAACGAGAGGGGAGAGTGTTGTCCACGTACCCTCGTAGACCGAAAGCGGAAGCGTTATAACAACGCGGTTGATGTAGTCGTACGTCTTCACGGCCCGACCGATCAAGCACCTAAACTACGGCACCTCCGAGTTTTAGCACACGTTCAGCTCGATGACGATCCCCGGACTCTGATCCAGCAAAGTGTCGGGGATGAGTTCGGTCAGCACGATGGCATGGTGACGATCTTGATGTTCTACCGTCGCAAGGCTTCGCCTAAGCACCGCTACAATATTATCGAGGAGAACTATGGTGGAGGGGGGCACCGCACACGGCTAAGAGATCTCAAGGATCAATTGTTGTGTCTCTAGGGTGCCCCTGCCCCCGTATATAAAGGAGCAAGGGGGAGGTGCAGCCGCCGGGAGGAGGCGTGCGGGAGGAGTCCTACTCCCCTGGGAGTAGGACTCCTCCTTCCTTGTTGGAGTAGGAGAGGAAGGAGAGAGAGGAAAGGAAAGGGGGGCGCCGCCTCCTTGTCCAATCGTGACTTGGGGGAGGCGTGCGGCTGCCCTTGGCCGCCTCTCCTCTTCCTCCACTTGGGCCCATGAGGCCCATTAACCTCCGGGGTCCGTAACCCCGGTACTCAAAGATATATCCGATAACTCCGGAACCATTACGGTGTCCGAATATAGTCGTCCAATATATCAATCTTCATGTCTCAACCATTTCGAGACTCCTCGTTATGTCTGTAATCACATCTGGGACTCCGAACAAACTTCGGTACATCAAAACTCATAAACTCATAATATAACTGTCATCAAAACCTTAAGCATGCGGACCCTATGGGTTCGAGAACTATGTAGACATGACCTAGAAGTGTTTCCGTTCAATAAACAATAGCGGAACCTGGATGCTCATATTGGCTCCTACATATTCTACGAAGATCTTTATTGGTCAAACCGCATAACAACATACGTTGTTCCCTTTGTCATGGTATGTTACTTGCCGAGATTCGATCGTCGGTATCCAATACCTAGTTCAATCTCGTTACCGGCAAGTCTCTTTACTCGTTACGTAATGCATCATTCCGTAACTAACTCATTAGCTACATTGCTTGCAAGGCTTATAGTGATGTGCATTACCGAGAGGGCCCAGAGATACCTCTCCGACAATCGGAGTGACAAAACCTAATCTCGAAATCGCCAACTCAACATGTACCTTTGGTGACACTGTAGAGCTCCTTTATAATCACCCGATTCGTTGTGATGTTTGGTAGCACACAAAGTGTTCCTCTGCAAGCAGGAGTTGCATAATCTCATAGTTATAGGAACTTGTATAAGTCATGAAGAAAGCAATAGCAACATACTAAACGATCAAGTGCTAAGCTAACAGAATGGGTCAAGTCAATCACATCATTCTCCTAATGATGTGATCCCATTAATCAAATGACAACACATGTCTATGGTTTGGAAACATAACCATCTTTGATTAATGAGCTAGTCAAGTAGAGGCATACTAGTGACTTTAAGTTTGTCTATGTATTCACACATGTATCATGTTTCCGGTTAATACAATTATAGCATGAATAATAAACATTTATCATGATATGAGGAAATAAATAATAACTTTATTATTGCCTCTAGGGCATATTTCCTTCAAGTACATCCTATGCAGGTGAGTTAGGATGCACTTGATCCCAGGAAGGTATCTATCCTTCAAACCAGAGGAGTGCTTCAAACTAAGAACAGTACATAGTATCCAACAAAAGAGGGTCGTGCTACAGCAGCAGAATACATGGCTCAGTCTAGATATCAGCACGAATCAAGTTGTGCATATTTGCTGTTGGCATGAACCACATCGCTGCATGTCGGGTTTGCAAAAGCCATCCATCGCATGGAAGCTTGATGCCTTTCACACACTGAAGATTACCTGGCAACAAGCTGTGTCGACGAATCTCTGGATATGGTGATTCATGAAACCCATGGTATGATGTGTAAACACAGCCCCCCCTCGCGAATGGAAGTTGCGTAGCACAGTAATCATCGCCGGTGATATGATCGATGATTGGTTGGATGATCGGATAATTGAGCCCGAGGAACAAGGAGTGGTTGCCGAGGCTGTAAACCCGCCTCTAGTTGAATACGCCTGGCCCAACGGAGCTGGGATCTTTCTCGAACACGAAGCAGCCATAGCCATCAATGTCACGAACGCTCCACGCATTGTACTACATGTGGTTTGATGTAATGGTTTGGTCAATTTGGTACGTGCGAATGAGCATCAAATGACCGCTGTCCGCTGAACGAGCGATAAACCACCACCCATCGGCTGGTATGATTCCAGGTCCTGGAATCATGAAGGCCAGCGCATTTGCGTCTGCTGCAACAATTCAAATTGGAGACCAAAAGGACAAAAATAAGCAATCATGTTTAGAGTATGTGTGGAATTAAGATTATTATAACAGTGACACATATCATAGACAGAGAATTGCAACGCCGTGGTCATAATCATACCCCAAGTTAAAAAATAAGCCAATGGCTTTCATATTCTAGCAACATGTCACGGTTCAAACATCATGTAACAATGAGAGGAAAACAGCTATGACAGCGCCTACTCATATTCTACCATAGCACTGACTACTACTGTTCTCATATCAACTCTAAGCAATAACATGCGTTGTTATAAAAATCTTGTAAACGAGAGTAACATATAGCAATCATGATGTTATGCTCATAATATGTATTCTAACAATCATTAGATGCCAATTGTTCTCATATCAACTCTAACAATAACATGTGTGGTCATACAAATCTAGGAAATGAGAGGAACACATAGCAATGATGTGGTTATAGACATGCTATGCATTCTAAATTTGTAACAAATGAACAGCGATCGTATTGATAAGGTAAAGATGAGATGAGATAGAACAATTACACGACGATAGATTCCACCAGTATAGGCAGCCAATCTGGGCGTCGACCGCGTAAACGATGCCATCGTGCACTATAGCATCAGACAGAAATGTTGCCTCAACAGGATTGATGATGAACCATAACCATGTATGGCGACCGGATTCTAGATAGACTAATCCCATGTTGAACAAGGCAATGAGCTTGTAATCCATGTAGTCTTTTGATGGTGTGGGCACTTCGCAGATTACAACTTTCTGCAAATAGAGGTCGAGCCAAAAGCTTGACGCGTCTCGTGCGTAGTAGGCAGGAGTGTCCGGTGGGCCGCGAGGCTCGATGTCGGCGGTATCCAACGATGGAAGGTGATCTCGCTGGGTGTAGATATCCACGAGACGCCACGGACTACCGGTGTGGTGGATGAGGGCGATCAGTTGGCCTTCATGCCCCCGATGAGTGGCCGCGCATGAAGGACAGGTGGACGGGTAGTGGTAGCATGTCGAGGGGCACCACGGCAACCTCCGTAGGATCGTCAAGTTGGTGTCTGGGCCACCTGCGAGGATCGGGCATCAGCAAGCAGGGTGTCTTGAAAAGAGCCGGCGGTTGCGAGCGAGTAGAAGGTACAAAGACACCGAGCATGCGGCCGACGGACGGTCTGAGTAGGTCCATACGACTACAGATCTGCTCCAAGAGAACATCGGGAGGAATTCCAATCGCGGCTCTGCGTGTCGATGGGTTCTGCCATTGGGGTTTCGGTGCTTGCGAGCCAGCGGGAAGTGGATTGAGGCGGGCGAGCGAAGAAGCTTCTCCTTGTGTGGCGCAAAGTGGCGGGGGATATGGTACTGTATGAGCTACAAAGAAGAAGATGGCAGGCGGCAGAAGTGAGCGGGGGTAAATGGTGTGCGGCCGACGATGGGGAGGAGAGGAGGAAGAAGAAGAGAGGAGGAAGAAGAGTGGAAGACGGGGAAGGAAGTACATTAAATCTCAATTCTACTAGTACTACTACCAGGATATACCGTCCTTTGGAGTGTGAATAGTTACACCGATGACATGTGGGTCTACCACAAGAGGGCCCATATGTCAGTTAATGGAGGACAGAGGTGCGTAGGCATATTTGCGGAAGCATGCTCTACTGGCAAACATGATGGCAGTACTGGGTAAGGCTGATTTAGTAACAACAACACGCTGGTTCAGCTTATTAATTATGTGTCCCATCTGCTGCAGCGTGTATTGTCACTTCACTGCGAAGACTCGTTGAATAGTTCTCTCTGACCGAGATGGGGAATAATGGATCGCGAGGACTTCCTTTCTACAGTATACCTATGCCTCTACGCTCACTTCACTCATTTTGCTCCGTACCTAGTCACTTGTTGAAATCTGTAGAAAGACAAATACTCCGTATTTGGGAACAGAGGGAGGCTTTTACTCTGTACTATTTGGGAACAGAGGGAGTATCACCATATGGAGGGAACAGAGGAAGCTTGAAATATGAACATGTCAATGGTAGGGAGTAAGCCCCATGCATGCATGCATGCATGCAACATGCAACACTTACACGTACACATGGACGCACGCAACACTCGCGCACCCATGCGGCACACAGCACACGACGCAACACATACAGCTCACGCTCAAGTGCTCAACCTACTCCCTATATACGTCCGTGAAAGATTGTACATTTAGAGATTTACACATTGACAAGGGCATAATTAACGCCCAAAAGTAGCAGACTTATGTGTGCATGCGACCATTGAGATAAGAAGATTAAATGAAGGCCGTTGCATGCTGTAATTAAGGATAGACATGCAGCCTATACCTACAGCACAAGTTGGTGCATTAGTCAATCAATATCGATTTAGATTAAAGGCTAAATGCATTGGAAGTGTAGATGTACATCATGTACCACACTCTTTGTTTTGTAGCCGATGTACACTCTTTGTTGGAAGACCGAGGGAGGACACATGCATGCACTCGCATACACAGCCAGTGAGGTTCGCGCGCAAGGGTTGGACTCGTGTCGCGCCTGCGTAAAGTATTGTTTAACTGATTTCTTTGCTCGCCAACCGGCAGGTGGGACCCGAAACCAGGTGACAATTTAACCAGTCAACAAAGTGCCACGTCGACTATGTGGCGGTCAAGAGGGTGCAATACGGTGCTCACGATGAGCTAGTGATCGATAATCGCCGCAAAACTATATATAGTGACCGTAAAGAGCGATTGTTACATACGTTGACTGCCAGTGTATTTTTCTCGTTTCAAATTAAGCCATATTAATCGGAAAGGACGCAGTATGGACTACTACTAGTACTAGTACTCCTTTGATGTGTCCTGTCAACTCGCCGAACGAGGAGAAGCTTGCTTACTACGCCTCTCCCTCGCCCACGAGCGCGGTGGTTTGCAGGACGAGGAGAGGGTTTTGACTACAACGCCCTCTCCCTCTCCCTCCCTCTCCCTCTCCCTCGCCCTCGCCCTCGCCCTCGCGGTGGACGTGCAGCAGTTCAATCGGTGTCAGATTGCTAGAAGCATATTGTACTGTAGTATCATCATTGTTGGACCTTCCGAAGAGGCGAAGAGCCAAGTGCAAGGTTCACACGAGTACGAACTGTTGAACCTCCCGAAGAGGCAAAGAGCCAAGCGCAAGGTTTTATAGGAGTTGTCGTCCTAGTAGGAGTGTACTACAACTATAGCGAACGATGCTACTGTATGATGCCGCCACGTCACGTATGTCCAAAGTTGTGCCACCTTTTTTTTCTCAAAGAGCATGTTGGATCCCGTGCAACAACCACACAAGTTGCACGTACACATAACACATTTACTAGTAATAAATTCTAAAGGACAAATGCCAAGATGCCACACAAGTTCATCTCCAATTCATGTGATAAATTTGTGCACGACTAGTCTACATATATTCACAGCGCTACCGCTCACAATTACCGTACTCCACTTACACGTTATAGATGGAATACATGCATGTCCTCCTCCGTGTTCCAGTCTGTGTGTTCTTCATGGATGGCACGATCCATAGCGGTGGGCAACGGGAATCATTGTCGCAACTTTCTAGTCCGGTTCCACACGATGGAGACTCATCCAAGCTGAAGCGGCATAAATCATGGATAGTGTGTCTCAGCATGCCGTTCATCCGGCGGTGCGCAATGAAGACACAATCATGCTTCATGAACGGTAGGCCTTCCGTGTCGTGCACGAAAGGTGGCATCAGCTTCACAATGGGGTAGTTGTCCCCGATGAAAAGCGAGTACTCTCCAAGAGTGTTCCTCGGCACCCACGTAGCATCACGGGGGTCGAACTCGGCGTCGTTCATCTGGTACACGCGGCATCCCAGATCTGGACACATGGTGACGTACATAGTCAAGGTCCATGCATAACAATGTTGTGCTCAAATATGGCGGTCGATGTCTTGTGCAGCAAATAGTACTACTCCGGTATAGAGGAAGTAAAATAACCGGCTTATTATATATAGCCACTCTTGGCTACATGGATGAGATAGTAAGACATGGAAAAACAAAAATGGTGGCAGCTAGTGGGTTCAAGTCTTCAAGGGCCTAGCTAGCTATACACGTCCTCCAAGGTAAAAAGTACTCCTACTAGTACTACTAAGTATACTACTAGTACAACAATGAAAGAGAAGGCGAGAGGGTTAAAAAATGGAATACCTGGGTAGATGGTGATGGTCCGATCGTGGTAGATTGTGTGACCATGTTGCACATCAGTGGTACCATGGGTAACGACTGCTAAGATAGTTGATCCCAATATGCCAAAGTCAGCTACAAGGTTCCAGGTTAGACCGAATCACGGATGCAAATGCACATCCAGGATCGGCGATCTTATTTTGATCGGGGGATGGCTGGTCCCTGCAAAATAATGGAGTACCGTTAGGGATGCAAATGATGGTTTGTGCATTCCGTTTGTAATCTCCCGTACCATAGGATGGCAACCAGATGAAACAAGTCCCCTGGCTTGTCACCGCGAAGAAGCGGCCTAGATGGCGCACGGCGTCTTCGAACGTGTAGGGGTACAAATCTGCCGTCGCCAACATGCGCCAGCCTCTGCCATTACTGCGTCTTTCATTGATGGCAATCCTTATGTCGAACACCGCGATGAGATAGTAATCTTCGTAGCGGCCGCGTCGCTTTGTCGGCGGGTCCGCAATTGCTATCTTCTTCAATCTCATGTAGGCATCATCATACGTATTCAAGCCCAGCCAGTCCGGAAGGCCGATCCCAATGGTGGAGAAGGGGTCTACCGGAACGGCCGCACTACTGTGGATGTTGTGCAAAATGATGGTGGTATCCGGCCGGAGGTATGCAAGCCAATCTTCGTTGGCACCGACCTAGACCTATATATAAGACGGTGGGCAGCAGAGAAATTACGGGATGGAAATGGAATAACTAAGTACTACATGATCAAACTCCATTACTGGCCTGCTCATCGGACAAAATCCGACTACCTCTCAACATCGTCAACTCTAGTGGAGTCAACGTGCAACCATGGCCAGGGAGCGGTGGACTGTTCGAAGGATTGTCCCATAGAAGAACCTTCTCCTCGAGGACGCATGGAAGACCAACAAGCATGGCCTTTTCCCAAGCCTGTTTAAGCAGCGTCTTGAAAAAGTTGGTGCAGGAAGCACCAAGTCTTGCGGCGGTGAGGACGTCGGAGCGGCGTGCGATTTCTCCCAGAGGATCATCGTCCAAGGTCTCCCAGCCCCGACGAGGAGGAGAACCGCCTGGCGAATACATGGGAGTAGCGACGAACTGCCTTCTCTTCGGGGGGAGGGGAACTGCCGAGGAGGAGATAAGAGCGTAGTAACCGCAGAGCCTCATCCCTTCCAACTGTAGATTGTTCCTCAGCGAAGGGGTGAGGCTATTATTTACTACTAGTACTAGCATTATGGAACGTTATGGGATTGCATTATACTGTAAATAATAGCACTAGTAAGAAAATTTTGGCACTAGGTACTCCCTCCGTCCGGAAATACTTGTCATCAAAATGAATAAAAGGGGGTGTATCTAGATGTATTTTAGTTCTAGATACACCCCTTTTTGTCCATTTTGATGACAAGTTTTTTCGGACGGAGGGAGTAGTAGTTTTTGGCGTGGATTAAGAAATTTTGGGTATGTTTTGCCATTTTTGTACACGCCAACTAGTGTCAAAAACGTCTTACATTATGTGATTTGAGGAGTACGATTGCATCAGAAAGCAGCATACCAGTACTACTTTTCTCAAATAGTAGTGCGATGTATTGTACTTCTAGTCTAGTATAGTATAGTGCACCAGTTTTGAACTCTTGAATCTCAGGGCCAAGGAGCTACAGTTGGAAGTGGAGGGTACTACTGTTCTCTAGAACCATCGCTGTACTATCAATGCAGGGGAAGTACACCTGCGTAGTGGCCTAGTGGGTACTCTCGATGCTATATTCAGCCGCTCCTCTCATGTAGGAGTAGCTGGCCTACTCAGCCGCTCCTCTCACGCACACACTAGCAGCCTGTTTATCAGTGACGATGCCATTGAGGCAGAACATTTGAGTTATTTGATACAGCGAGACTAGGCTTTTCGCTTCCATTTGTGGAGGTGTAATGGATCTCGTCGAACTTTGTTAGTACTAGTTCCTTCTTTATGAATGATATGAAGCAAAGCTTTTGCATCCGTTTAAAAAAACACGTCAAGAGGAATTTATTTTATAGTAGAGCCGATAATGGAGTGAAGTCCATGCGTGCAACGCCACAAGCTACAGAGTAGTAGTAGAGCACTTTACGTACGGAGCCATATTGCACAATTCCTAATGCCCCGCCAGGCTTTTCCGGCTCCTCGGGCTTAATTGGGAGGCGCTAGTTTAAATATGCTACTAGCTGATGAGGAAGCTGCAAGCGAGGTGCGGCTAGGGAGAGCACGCGAGCCACGGGATGCTGGGAAGGAAAACCCGTTCACGTGGCTAGGCTGTCCAGTGCACCCAGATTGTGGGGCCGCACGTCCGTTCTACTTCAAAACCGACTTCAAAACTCAAACTACCCGTGTAAAATATGGCTCGCAGCGAAGTGTAGTAGTACTATTTTAAAAAAAAGGCCGTCGTGCGTTCGGCCGGGATCGAACCCACAAAACGAGGTATACACTCCCGCGACCACTAGTAGTACTCGTTGGAGTACAACGCAACCTAGAATCGCCTTTTGTCGCTAGTAGTACGTACATTTCCTTACAAGAAACCCCTAATAATGCAAGAAACCACTAAAATGCCAAGAAACTACTACCACTCGCATACGTGGCAGACTTAAGATAAGACTACTTTATCAACCATTGTACATGCTCTTACCAACAAAAATCCTCGAGTGACCTCCTACCTTCGGCCCGTCCACCTAGTCATCCTCGCCATGGGACGCAGCTACCGCCGCCGGCAGAAGGCGAGGTCAAAACCGCTGGCGATGCGGAGCCCATGTTGCGGCAGCCCGGATGCCAGCTCCGTCCGGTGCTCGCGGCCGCTAGCTACCCAAGATAGCTCCGTCCAGCTGCTTGTCTGCAAGGTTTGCTAGCTAGATTGGCACGGCAGCGTGGCGGCTTGCTTGCCGCAGCGCGCGCCAGCCAACCATCCGCTCGAAGCGAAGGCAGCGCTGCGGCTTGCTCGCTCTGAGTCACGCCGGGCCAGCCTGCCAACACGTCGCGGAGGCGGTGCGGCGTCTGCCCGTCCGGCGGAGCGGTGGCCAACTCGCTCATCATCGGCGCCACCGACGAACACGCATCAGTACTGTTTGAAGTAATGTTCAGGAAAAATAATGATTTGAGGGGAATAACAGGATAGAAGGTCGATGTGGGTCCCTCGTGTCAACGGCCAAACAAAATGTGTTGGTTTAAGCTGCCTCACAAGACGGACGTGTGGGCCAACCCTGTCATAAATGGGTTTAAATGAACCTAATCGGTAGGAGTACTAGGTAGTAGTTTTTGGCGTGGATTAAGAAATTTTGGGTATGTTTTTGCTATTTTTGTACAATAGATTCTTCCTAGGGCTGGTTGAAAGTGGTAGTTTTTTGTTAAATACTCTACATATTGTAAGTAGGAGTGAAAGTTAAGCTTTGGAAGCCAATAAGCAAGGCTAGTTACATAGTGCATATGTGTACATGATTGAAAGTAAATATCAACCATGAGTGACTAATATCTTGATGGAAAACTAGAAACTATGGAATACTAGGAAAAAATGCATGGTTGGAAATACTAGCAATGTTCATGTCCGTTGCAACGAATCATAATTAGAATAATACTTATTCACAAACTTGGTACAAAACACTCTAATTTTGATATGCATATGTTTCAATTAGAATATATTCCTTGGGCTGCTTTGGTGAGGTTAGGGAGGGATGTGGTTGGTTTTAAGATACTAATTATGGGTTTTTCTGCAAATTGGTAGACAAGTGGGATGTTGGTGAGAAAAGGCAACAACTTACCTCACAATCGTTAGATGTAGATCTAATGGTCGAAAGGATGGATGGCGTATACACCAAAGATCACCAACTTAGTCTTGTGTAGGAGTACTAGCAAGATCCGTGCATTGCATGGAACATCAAGATGCATTTTTTATAAAACACTTGTTGTGATTGACCCTTGGGAGTAATCCCATGTGTAAAAACTAATGATATCTCGAGAAATATGAGATAAGGTGAAGAGGAGTGGGGTGTGGTGGTGGTTGGTGGTCTGGACCGAGCGGAGGCATGGGGATTGACGACGCCGGCAATGCCACTGTGCCGCTTTGTTCCAGAGGCTTCCTTTCTTAATTGCTCAACAATGAGGTTTGTTGGAGATAGGGATGAATGAGGGAAGGCCTTGTCTGCAAATGTGGAGAGGGTGCGGTATCTTTTAGTTTAATTTCCATCGTCGATATAGATCGGACGGTCTATATTGCAAGATGGCACGCGTACCATCATCACCACCTCAGTTTTTTATAAGAGAAGAAATATAAGTATGGAGATACAAACGTATTATCGATACTTGCTTCCGTAAACTAGCATCTACATTCTATTCAACGCCTCGACATGTGGGGCCTTAGCACAATGACTTCTCGACTGTGTAAAACAAAGATTTTCCCATCGCCGACAAGGAGGGGGGTGACGCCGGCACGCTTTTGGCTTGCTCTAGTCCTAGTAGTCATACTAGGTGGTCTAAGCACGTGTAGATTTATTCTTTTCACGCCTCGTGTTCGCCAGACTGCCACGACTGTTGATGAATAGACGGTAAGTTATTCACGGGAAACCCTTGATGAGCGTGTTTATGAGAGAGAGAGAGAGAAAAGCGTGTGTGATATGTTAGAGACTGAGGCAATGATAATAGATTCTTTGTGTCTATGTGTGTGGAGGATAGAGAGAGACATGTACATGGGGCTTTGTGTTGTGTAACATGGAGACACATATACATAATTAGAGAGTGAGTGTGTGAGATACACATGCGGACATGGGGAGAGATGAGGATCCAGATAAATGGGTGTTTGTGCGTGTTTGTGTGTGTTTTTGCAGCGCTTGTGTGTGAGAGGGAGAGAGTGTACGTGGATAGAGAGACCACTGATGATGTAAACCTAGTATAAGGGAAGGGGAATGGTGTGACATGTGTAGTAGCGGATAGCACGGTGCGGGCGGGGGAGCAGACTATTTGGAAGAGACATCGAGTGTGTGTGTGGGAGAGGGTGTGAGAGCGAGAGAAAGAGAGAGCTAGCGACGAGAGAGAGAGAGAGAGGAAGAGAGGGGCGAGAGGGGTCGTTTGTGTCCATAAATGGCGATAGATAGGGAGACAATGTTGATGTTGTCCGAAATTGGCCTATGAATGGAGACGCAAGGGAAGCGAGTCATCGTGTGTGTGATAGGGACTTCATGAGAGATCTAGAATAGATGGTGTAGAGAACAATGTGCGAAATCGAGAACGATTATACATTAGGGAGCTATGCAAAGAGTCACGACATATATGTATGCAGGGAAGGAGCTGGGGCGGGTCCGCATGTGGGAGAGATAGAAAGAGGAGAGTGGTGCACAAGGAGACAAAGTGTGCTTGTTTGCAGTGGGGGTGGTGTGTGAGGTGAGTGCGCGAGAACCACATAACTAGGGAGATAGACGTTTGGGGGTGACGTTTTGTGTGTATGGGAAATATACACTCTACATAGTGTGTGTGCTTGGGTAAGAGAGATAGCGGGAGACCTAGAGAGTGAGGGAAGAGATGTGTGCATGCCCGAGAGACAAAGTGTTAGAGACCTGTGTTGGGGTCCGGACTATACAAGAGAGAGGGGTGTTAATGTGCTCGTGTGTTGTTGTTTGGGGGAGAGAATGACTTCTCTGTGTGTGTGTGTGTGTGTGTGTGTGTGTGTGTGTGGTGGTGGGGGGGTTGACTTTAGATAAAGAGTGAGGTGTCTATATTTGAGGGACTTTAGCGTAATTGAGATATTGTGCACTCATGGTTGATCCATTTGTTTCACAGTTTGTACTATGAGATAATGATACTTTTGAACATGCGTGATATACCTTGATGTACCCAATTACAAACCTAAGATTGGAATTTTGGAATTGACTCCATCATTAGCTTTTGTAATTCATTTAAACGGAGGTACATTTTTAAGCCGGATTTCGTGATTTCAAATTCATATATCAAACCTAGAGATATACACATACGGGCATGTTCAAACTTTATAATCATCCACTTTATTCATACACATACACATTTTTGCTTTTGTCATCATATTTAGGATAAACACATTTGGAATTTCATTTGAATTGGACCGTATGATGGTATTTGCTTGTAGTAGCTCAATGATCCATATTTGAATTGAATGGACAATCTAAGTTTTGAGTTGGAGACATTGATTTTCAAAACTTGCAATTTTTTTTGCGTGCAAAACAAACAAATTGTCGGCCATGATATCATAGTCGGCCGTACGGGAGCAGAATACTTATAATTTTAGGCGCCAAAAGCTTTCAAACTTCCGCCACATCCAAATATCACGCTACGAAAGTTTAGCCCTGCGATATTCCTGTTTTACCCCTGCCACATGAACGGAAAAGGGCTGCTTTGGTAACTCCATTGTTTTCCCCTCTTTGCCCCAACATTCTTCCCAGAGCCCTCCCTTCCCTCCCGACCCCCCAACCACGGCAAGCCATCGAATCTAGTCCTCCGCCGCAGCGGTGGACCTCACACCCCGCCGGATCTACCTTCCGCACCTTGGAACCCCCAACTGCCAACTCACCACTTCACCGGAGCCGCTTCAGCGACTGGCTTGTCCACCGCTCCAGATCTCCTTGACCGCCATCATGGTCCACCGCACCGGATCTGCTTAACCGGCGCCCTCCACCACAGCGTAGGCCCTTCACTGACTCCCTCGTCCGCCCCTTTGCCGGCCCTTCATACAAGCCCTCGTCCGACGCAACAGATCCGCCTCACCGAAAGCACTATACAACGCGCCCGCCGAAGCCTTCGTCCACTACACCGGACCCGCTCCACGGACGCCATATTCAACTCCACCGGCCCTGCTTTACCGACGCCGCAGCCTCATCAGGTTATTTCGATTTGTACTCCTTCGGTTTTTCTCTTTATCGTGCAACTGTTCACTTACCACATATGAGCTTTCTTGTATGTCGATAGGCGCCGCAACCGTAGCACCGGAGCAGCTTCAGCAACGGCGACAGCCGGCCCAAACTCAACCGCAACACGAGCACCGTCGATGATCCTTAGCTATCAAGTATGACAACGATACCCATACGCCGCCAAGAATCAGGTACTATTATCCAACGGCCGGCGCCTACGTTCACTTTCCTAGCATAAGCACCACACCTTTGAATTTCTTCAGGGCATCATTCAGTTTTTCATGAGACGCGTTATTCTGCTTGCACTGAGGGCCATACTTACGGCAAAGTGAACATGTTACATGTGTTAAATTACATACCGGTGCACATATAGTTAATATGCTTTAGTTTTGTTACGATGCCACTGTTGGTTCCATCGATCGCTTAATGTTCTCTATGCTTAATTACACATCAACAAACTAGCATGTGGTTCTGCTGCTTTTTGTTCGTTTTACCCTACATTTTCTGATGCTAGCTATTACATCACTGCTCCGAGCCTCTGTTCATTACTTGTTTGTGTGTTCTTGATCTTCCCAAGTTGCATGACTAATTTGATGCTTCTATTAATTATGGAGCTGCCAACCCCGTCAAGCAAAATATTTGTTCTTTTGGTGCTGGCACCTCGAACAAGCATAAAAATAGAGGGAAGCAGATATATTGTCGTGTATGCACACACTCTTCTTTCATTAGTTTAGATGAACCATTGATGATCAATTCAGACCAGTGCATGCGATTAAAATTAATTTTACCTAAATAGATGGTGCAGAATAAACTACAACAACTAGATTTGCAACCACGGGATGCTGACGATATCTTCAAAGAACATTGCAACAGCAGCTAGGCTTCACAGCAACATATGGTAAGCCAGTGAGTGGGTTGCTTTCTTGGCTTGTGCCCTCAACGTGTAATCCTACTGAATTACAAATAGTTCAGTTGTCTGTTTTGCTGTATTTCTTGATTCGAATGCTTGTTTGTTGTTACGTTATACCTGAGTTGGCTAATATGTCGTGAGGCTCATTGTACTATCGTAAAGAAATGCATGCCTATTTCATTTGAGTCCTTAACTTTTCCTCTCAACTTCATCACAAGACTGTCTTCGTAGTTTATATGAGGCCACACTGTTAAGTGCTTTCTCAGATTATTTCAACTGCTTAGATGCCTTGGCAACTTAAATATAGCGGTTGTACACTCCCTTTCAACTTTCATCTTACCATTTTAATTTCTTTTCGGCTGATGCTGCTTTGAACCATTTAAATATAGTTTGCCATGCTCGGAAATAATTCGTCCGTCATTTACCATGTAAGCTTACTGCCTCGATCATACGATAACTATCTCTTACTTATGTCCAGCGGAAACCTTTCAGGATGCCGTTCACACTAGGACACAATGTACAACCCCAGAATCTATTTGTGGAAGCAGTGCGCCATCCATGTTACCAGATGGTAGCAGTTCAGAGGCAACACCGCCGGAGAGCAGTCTAAGCACAGATATTATAGTGCTTGAGGCTCTACTAGAGGCAGAAAGAGATGGTGTGGCTGCCATGAATGAGGTAATCTTTATCTTGAGGCTGGAAATTACGGAATTAGCAGCACGCATTATGCAAGCAACCCAAGAATTGGAGGAAGTAAGAATGTTGCATTTGAAGACGGAGGAGGTCCTACAGTTTCTGCTATCTGAAGCCCAAGGTAATCCTGGTTCTTCTTTAGATACCAGTTGAAATTGTCATTAGATTATTGTACTTGCATGTTGTGTCATGTCTCTAAATGGATTATGTTGCAAGACCCCCTATGTTGTCCGGAATTCCATGTTGTCCATGTGTTGTAATGATCCGAATTTTTTAGGCGAGGTAATCCTTAGTACTTGTATGATTGACATAAGGTGAACTGTTTTTCGTGTGAGCATATTGTATTGGATGAAATAACTGTATGAATCAGAGTGTATCCAACCTATTGAATTCGAAGATCACGACATTTCTATATCATAATCATATATAAAGGTGGAATAAATCTTTATTGTGGTTTTGAAGAAATAAATAACAAAACATATAATTATCTGTGGATATTCGTAATCGAATACAAACTGGATTTGAATTTAGTTTTCCAGGTCCCAGGGCAAGCGTGAATGCTAATTCTCCCAAGTTTTGAACGAAGCGGCTAAACACCCACTATAATTTGTGGGCTGCCCGAAGCAAGTGTTTGCGAGATGGAAATTAGTGTCTACCCCTGACACTTGACATCCTTATCGACCGGATTTACACTGCTGTCGATAGGGGTAGACTAGTAACTTCAATCAGACGTGACACGACGGCCTCTGAGCCCATTCAGACACGGTGGGCGCCAAACGTGGCTGGCAAAACACATTTGATTCAAGCTCGTCCGAAAGACATGTGTCTCTTCCTCCATTTCCCCATTCATACACGGTGGGCGGCAAAACAAACTCTCCTCGTCCGAAATCGATGTAGGCTAATATTTTAAATAGGGCAGATGTGTAACTTCCATCGACGTGACACAACCGCCCTACTGTCAACCCGTTCATACACCGTGGGCGCCAACCGTGGGCGGCAAAACACCCTCTCCTCGCCCGAAATAGTTATCGGCAAATATTTGGGAGATGCGAGATTACCGTCCTATCCCCAACCGACGCGATGTCTGATATTTTAAACGGGGGATAAGTTCGTAACTTTCCCCCATTTCAGAGAAGCGCGTCCCAAAGTTTGAGATCGCCCCCCCTCCCTCCATTTCCCCATTCATACACCGTCGGCGGCACGACAACCTCCGCACTGCGGCCAGCCTCCTCCGTCCGCCACCCCATCCTCCACCTTGCCGGAGCCGCTACCCCTACCTCATCGTCCACTGCAAGAGATGGACGTCTCTCATCCATGGCGCTGGACCAGGATCCTTTCATTGCCTCCTCTCGCTTCATCGGCGCCGTCGTCCACCTTGTCGTTGCCGCTCCTACGACCGCCTCGTCCATGGCAACAGGATATATCCCCCGACCCGGCCGTCTGCCGTCTAAAGTCTTCTTCCCCGCCCGACAGCCATCGCACCCGCAGCACCCTCAACGATCAAGATAGGCCAACACGGCGCCGCAAGAGAGGTGGTACTCTTCCATATGTGCTTAAGTTATTGATCTCACCCGGAAAATAGAACGTAATTTGTTTACTGTACTTTTCTTGTCCGTACCAAATCGTAGTGGCTAGTTGAAAGCAAACATTGGTTGCGAAGTAGCTTTGTCCGGTTTGCACCTTCAGATCCGCCATGGCACGGGCACTATACTCGTAAAGCTTATGGTTTCCCCCCTTTATATTCACTACCATCATCGTAGGTGCTTCGTGTCGTGCTAGCACTTCTCCTCAAGACCTCAACCCAAAGCTTATGTGTTAAAATACGAATCTGATATGATGCTCATATAACTAAAACAGAGAACGTTTAATTGGTCACCTAATGTTCCTATATTCGTTTCGAAAAGCATGTGCGCCACCCACTGGTCCAGCTAGTTCCACTTTCCTGATTTTTCTCTTGATTCTTAGGGTTTTCCCCTTTTATCTACTCTACTATGATCTCCGTAGGTGCTTTCTATCGTACTAGCATTACTCCACCCTTCAAGCTAAACAACACAATACTCAGAATTCGAAAGCTTAGTTGTTCAAATATGATTATGATATGATACTGATATTAGTTAACCAACACATTTAATTGGTTAGCTAAAGGTCCCACTTGAGTTTCCAAATGCATGTCGCGACATATAGATAGACAGCATAAATGTATTTCTTTATCACTTGTTGACCGTACTTTCTTGTCCATACCAAATCTTAGTTGTTATTTCAAAGCAAACATCAGTTGCTAACTACCCTTTGCGCAGTTTGCAGCTTCAGATCTGCCATCCCACTGCCACGGTCAACACTTTACTGATCATGATTATGGTTTCCCCATTTTATGATGACCACAATCAGCCTACGTGGTTTGTGTCGTAATAGCACTGCTCCACCCATCGAGCTAAACAAGCTTAGTTGTACAAATTCATATATGATATTATTGCTGATATTAGTAAAACTGAGAGATGTTTAATTGGTTAGCTAAATGTTCCTACTTTAGTTTCGAAATGCATGTGAGCCACATATGGAGAGACCGGAAAGAATAGTATTTCTCTGTGCGCTCAGGTTCATCATGGGTGGCCAACCGACATTGTATTGAAACACTCGTATTATCTTCAATCCGCTTGCTCTTCTGCTCTTCTTTAAGATGATACTCTTCTCTTGCGGTCGACTGGTCAGGTCGAGTTGTTCTCCCTTAGTATATTTTGAATCTGTCAGGTCAGGTCGGATTGTTCTTCTTTACTATATGTTGAAGCTATCATCTGCGAAGTGGCATCACTTCTGGAGCTCTCATATTTTGAGTAGTAGGCCACATTATATTAATGCACACAACAAATTACAGCATGCATGGCATCTTTTAAAAGATTGCAGAGATAGCACAAAGGGGTTTACAGGGAGGCAGTATTGGATTAGAATCACTTCTGCATTACAAAGAAAATCTCACTTGTTTTTATGTTTTCATGCATGTAAGATATTGAACATTATCAAAATGAATATGAGAATGGGCGCACGAGAGGAATATTGCGGAACGATCCACTGGCTAACAAATTTGGCATGGTGGAGGATGGCCTATCTTATTCACCCATCAAGGTGCTTGCTCTAACTTTGCAAAGTTGTATTGGTCGCACATATTTTGCATCTGACCTCTTGCATTTCTTCTACTTTGTTACACCATCTGCTTAGTTTAAGCATCATATATGAGTATATGCCATAACTATCCATTTTCTGTACCTATTCCATGTGTCGTCACACTATGTTTTTCCAGTCAAATGTTGTTCTTTCGTGATAGATGTCCAAAAGGAAGAGGGTGAGTGCAGATCCTCAAGGAGTACAAACTAGGTATTTGGAAAAGGTAGTGGTACCTGTTAAATCAGATAGATCAGCAACCACAGAAAACACAGGCCCAACTGTACCATACTTTACCCCTACTCCAGTTGCCAAACCCCTATTAGAACTGATGGGAGCCCAGCTTCAGGTACTGTCTATGATATCAATTCAAAATTTGAACTCCTAAATTTCTGCTTGTGCCTTACCTTCTCGCTTGTATGAAAACTAATTTCAGATGAATCTCCTTGCTCAAAGGATCATACGATCTCAAAACAATAATGGGCTCTGCATTGCTCTTGTCAGTACCTCTCTCCCTTTTGCCTTGTAACGTTGTACTTAATTAATTGCTATTTGATTATGTATCATCGGTCTCCACCTGAGCTTCATTATCCTCTGTTTCTTCCAATATTATTTGATCTATATTTACTCTTTGCAAAATGTAGAATAATGGCAACGCTTATAAAGAATTTTATTTGGGGAATTTATTGAATTATCCTTCCATCAACATGGAGAAGGGCTTTGTCCAGCCCGTGTTAACATGTAATGTAAGTTCATCCTTCTCAAGCCTTCAAACTTTGTTCTAGTATAGATTTGGATAGGCATCATTGCCTCCATCTGCTATTTGCTTTGCTGTTTACATCTGATTGGATGTTTGCAACAACTACCGATTTCAAATTGTAGTTGTAAAACATGTTCCTTATCTTGAAACAGATCCATTTATTTGCTTATATAATTGTGAAACCTGTTACGTGTCTCCTTGTTTCTCTTTTAGAGTCGTATCTCTTACGCATGAGCAGAACTTTAGGGAAGATAGTGAGCCAAACCATCTTGAGGACAGCGAGATGACCCCAAGGTCCTGCCTTGATGAAGACAATGAGTTGAAGCTACTCACCGGCAGGTGTGAGACAACCTCTGTGCGATCGCTGCCTCAATCAGTTCGACTTCTTGGTCTCAACTTAAAGCGGAAAGGATTGCTTCAGCTCAGCTCCGACTTGAAGTCAAAGATGCAATGAAGATGTCAGAGGACTGTCCTGCGCACCATCATGCCTTAAATCTAGTGTTGATGCATCTATCGTTGACACAACTGAGGTCTACTCAACTTATTCAGCTGTTTGGGGGCCCGACTGCCGGGCCTAGTGCCTTCGAAGTGCTCTCAGTTTTGTATATTCTTTTGTCGGCGCGTTTATTTGCACTGGTGGCGAACTTTGATGCCCAGTGGATGTAATATGTGCGGTAGTCGTGATAGCCTAGCGTAAGTTGCTTGCTTATTTATTTCCTTGTTGTCTTGTTTATTTGTTTGCTTGTAGTCATTGCAGTTCTTTTTCCGCGGTTTGCTAGTGGCTGCAATAACCTATTTTTTTAAACTAGGCCACAATAACCATGGGCTAATGTTTACTGTAGTGACACTGGGCCTCCTACGGGCCATAGAAACAGTGGGCCTTCTATGGGCCGTAGAAACAGTGGGCCTTCTACGGGCCGTAGAAACAATGGGCCTTCTACGGGCCGTATCATCAATGGGCCTTATACGGGCAGTATGATTGATTGGCCAAAAACATGGGCCAATAACAGGCCGTATTATGGCCGTAAACGGGCTAGAGTTGGAATCGTCCGTTCATGGGCCGACCATAACGGGCCATTGTTAATAGGCCGTATTTCATGATGCTATTAAAACGGCCCAACGTGTTAACGGACCACAAACGGGCCGACTGTAACCACGGGCTGAATTTGGCCCATAAGCAGAAAAATGACAGTAACGGGCCATAAGTAAACGAATGTTGGAAATGAGCCCAAGAATAAATGGGCTCTGAGAAGGCCGAAAGATAACATGGGCTGGAAACGGCCCAACGGAATAACGGCCCCTTAATGGGTATAAAGTGATACACTACGGGCCAGTTTCACCACGGGCCGTTAATGGGTGTAAAGTAATACACTGTTCATATTGGCCAGTTTCACCACGGGCCGTTAATAGGTCAAGAGTTACATAGGGCCTCATATGGGCTGAAAGACGTCATGGGCCATACATGGGCCAGAAGTGAAAACGGCTGGAATCATATTGGGTGGCCCGGATGACGATCATCGGGCCTAATTCGGATAGGGCGAACGGGCCTTGGGTTAGCGGGCTGTAAATGGGCTATATGCGAACAGGCCGTTAACGAAGCTTTACATGGGCCGCCCGCCACCTTTTGACCAAGTCAAACGGGCCGCCTTTTCACGTGAATGGGCCTCTGTTGGGCGTGCCACGTGTCAACGTATCATAGGCGTATACATCCAATGAGTGGATGACATCTGTCCCAACGGTGAGCCGACACGTGTTTCCTCCAGCCAATGATGATTTTACACATGGAAAATCCCCATTGGTCGCGGCTGTTAACGGGTTATCGGATCCAAAACCCGACCCGATAGCTTAACGGCGTTCCGTTACGGTGGATGCCACGTGTTGGTCACCCTTGACGAAAGCACTCCTGTGATGCGCGATTTATCGTCATGGAAGTGGACACTTCCGTGATGATAATTTTGGTAATGTCATGGAACACTTCTACGACAAAGACGGTATGACTATCTTGATTTCATCATAAATTTGTCATGGATGTACATGCATGACAAAAACGTGACCCATTGTGACAAACACGTATCATCACGGAAGTGTATTTTTTTGTAGTGATTCCTGTAAGTGTCACAAACAGCCCTAGAGTTCGTACTAGAATAACACCTTAAGATACAAATCAACCAAAACCCTAATGTCACCTAGATACTCCAATGTCACCTCAAGTATCCGTGGGTATGATTATACGATTTGCATCACAAAATCTCAGATTCATCTATTCAACCAACACATAGAACCTCAAAGAGTTCCCCAAAGTTTCTACCGGAGAATCAAGACGAAAACGTGTGCCAACCCCTATGCATAGGTTCATGGGCGGAACCCGCAAGTTGATCACCAAAGCATACATCAAGTGAGTCACGTGATATCCCATTGTCACCACAGATACGCACGGCAAGACATACATCAAGTGTTCTCAAATCTTTAAAGACTCAATCCGATAAGATTACTCCAAAGGGAAAACTCAATCCATTACAAGAGAGTAGAGGGGGAGAAGCAACATAAGATCCAACTATAATAGCAAAGCTCGCGATACATCAAGATCGTGCCAAATCAAGAACACGAGAGAGAGAGAGAGAGAGAGAGAGAGAGAGAGAGAGAGAGATCAAACACATAGCTACTGGTACATACCCTCAGCCCCGAGGGTGAACTACTCCCTCCTCGTCATGGAGAGCGCCGGGATGATGAAGATGGCCACAGGTGAGGGTACCCCCCCTCCGGCAAGGTGCCAGAATGGGTCTAAATTGGTTTTTGGTGGCTCTGGAGGTTTGCGGCGGCGGAACTCCCGATCTATTCTCGTCTTCGATGTTTTTAGGGTATATGGAATATATAGGTGGAAGAAGTACGTCAGGGGAGCCACGAGGGGCCCACGAGGGTGGAGGGTGCGCCTGGGGGGGAGGGCGCGCCCCCCTGCCTCGCGGCTCCCTCGTTTCTTTCCTGACGTGCACTCCAAGTTTTTCCGGTAGCTTTCCTTCCAAAAATAACTTCTCCAGTTGGTTTCATTCCGTTTCGACTCCGTTTGATATTCCTTTTCTTCGAAACACTGAAACAAGGGAAAAACAGGAACTGGAACTGGGCTTTGGGTCAATAGGTTAGTCCCAAAAGTAATATAAAAGTGGATAATAAAGCCCAATATTGTTCAAAACAGTAGATAATATAGCATGGATCAATCAAAAAATATAGATACGTTGGAGACGTATCACCTGCTCTTGAGCAGGTAGCCTGTGAAGGATTTCGGCGGTCAGATACCTAGCCTCCCTAAGCTTCTTGATGTCCTCCTCTGTAACGGAAGAGGCCATCCACCGGCCTTGAAGGCTGGATCCGGACATGGTTGAAGGTCCGTAGCGCTTAGACTGAACCTTGGGTGTTGTAACTCGAGGTAGGGGAAGGGAAGGATCGGGTGTGGAAAGAGAAGGAAAGGTCTTGGCTTCTTTATAAAGAGGGTGAATATCAAGCGTCCTCCGCGTGGCCGTTTGGAACTTGCCTAAAACCGAGGAGTCATACTAACGGCACGGTTGGGTTACCCAGGCCCGTATTGATGAGAATCCCGTGATAAGGGGAACACGATTGCTACGTCTTGAGCTTGCGTTGGTTTTCCTTGAAGAGGAAAGGGTGATGCAGCAATAGTAGCGTAAGTATTTCCCTCAGTTTTTTAGAACCAGGGTATCAATCCAGTAGGAGGCTCCTCAAAAGTCCCACGCACCTACACAAACAAACAAAGAACTCGCAACCAACACAATAAAGGGGTTGTCAATCCCTTCACGGCCACTTGCAAAAGTGAGATCTGATAGAGATAGTATGATAAGATAAATATATTTTTGGTATTTTATAATATGATAAGAAAAGTAAAGATGCAAATAAAAGTAGATTGAAAGCTTATATGATAAAAGATAGACCCGGGGGCCATAGGTTTCACTAGTGTCTTCTCTCAAGGTAGCATAAGTATTACGGTGGGTGAACAAATTACTGTCGAGCAATTGATAGAAAAGCGAATAATTATGAGATTATCTAGGCATGATCATGTATATAGGCATCACGTCCGCAACAAGTACACCGACTGCTGCCTGCATCTACTACTATTACTCCACACATTGACCGCTATCCAGCATGCATCTAGAGTATTAAGTTCATAAGAAAAGAGTAACGCATTAAGAAAGATGACATGATGTAGAGGGATAAACTCATGCAATATGATATAAACCCCATCTTTTTATACTCGATGGCAACAATACAATACGTGCCTTGCAACCCCTATTGTCACTGGGTAAGGACACCGCAAGATTGAACCCAAAGCTAAGCACTTCTCCCATGGCAAGAAAGATCAATCTAGTAGGCCAAACCAAACTGATAATTCGAAGAGACTTGCAAAGATAACTCAATCATACATAAAAGAATTCAGAGGAGATTCAAATATTTCTCATAGATAAACTTGATCATAAACCCACAATTCATCAGATCTCGACAAACACACCAAAAAGAGTTACATCAAATAGATCTCCACAAGAGAGGGGGAGAACATGGTATTGAGATCCAAAAAGAGAGAAGAAGCCACCTAGCTAATAACTATGGACCTGAAGGTCTGTGGTAAACTACTCACAACTCATCGGAGGGGCTATGGTGTTGATGTAGAAGCCCTCCGTGGTCGATTCCCCCTCCGGCGGAGCACCGACGAAGGCTCCAAGATGGGATCTCGCGGATACAGAAGGTTACAACGATGGAAATTGTTTTTCGTTGTCTCCCTGGATGTTTTCGGGGTACATGGGTATATATAGGAGGAAGAAGTACATCGGTGGCTGCCTCAGGGGCCCACGAGACAGGGGCGCGCCCTGTAGGGGTGGGCGCGCCCTCCACCCTCGTGGCCGCCTCGGCTGCTTCTTGACTTGCACTCCAAGTCCTCTGCATCACGTTCGTTCCTAAAATCACGCTCCCGAAGGTTTCATTCCGTTTGGACTCCATTTGATATTCCTTTTCTTCGAAATACTGAAATAGGCAAAAAACAGCAATACGGGCTGGGCCTCCGGTTAGTAGGTTAGTCCCAAAAATGATATAAATGTGTAAAATAGAGCCCATAAACATCCAAAAGGGGTAATATAATAGCATGGAACAATAAAAAATTATAGATACGTTGGAGACGTATCAACGATCTCTGCTTCGACAAGACGTGCCAATAAAACCGCCTCGCAAGACGTGCAGCAGCATGTTGAGAAAAACGGTTCGTATAATGACCGGACCGTGGCGTGATGTCACGCTATGAAAAGTTGTCAGCAGATTAGATTTGTGGAATATTGTGCTCCCTACGGTGGTACGTGGAATTTGTTTTGCAGAGCCAGACACGATTCATGTGTTCAAAATCTACCTTGAAGTGTTCGGAGAAGAAACCCGCCTTGCAATGCCGAAGACAATCTGCGCGCCGGACTCATCGTCATTGAAGCCTGGTTCAGGGGCTACTGAGGGAGTCCTGGATTAGGGGGTCCTCGGACAGCCGGACTGTTGGACTATGAAGATACAAGATTGACGACTTCATCCCGTGTCCGGGTGGGACTCTCCTTTGCGTGGAAGGCAAGTTTGGCGATTCGTATATGTAGGTTTCCTTCTCTATAACCGACTCTGTGTAACCCTAGCCCCCTTCGGTGTCTATATAAACCGGAGGGTTTAGTCCGTAGGACAAGAACAATCATAATCGTAGGCTAGCTTCTAGGGTTTAGCCTCTACGATCTCGTGGTAGATCAACTCTTGCAATACTCATATCATCAAGATCAATCAAGCAGGAAGTAGGGTATTACCTCCATAGAGAGGGCCCGAACCTGGGTAAACATTGTGTCCCCCGCCTCCTGTTACCATTAGCCTTAGACGCACAGTTCGGGACCCCCTACCCGAGATCCACCGGTTTTGACACCGACACTCTGCGCTTGGTGCCCTTGTCGGGGACGCCCCTCGGGACGGTGTGGTTGATGGGGGCGGAGTGTTGGAGGTGGCCCTCGGTGGCTCCTCCTGATGCCGTCCTCCTCCTGCAGCCACGGTAAGGTCAGTGCGAGAAAGTCATACCCCGGCGCACGATGATAAGGAGTCAGGTGGTGGACGCATGCTGGGGGCTGAGCCGGGGGCTGCTGTCCGAGCTGATTTCCACCACCGGCGTGTGCGAAGCGCCCGTCGGGGGCTGGTCGCCCGCCGATGCCTTGGCCCTCTTCGCCACCCTCTGGGCCAGCGTCTCCCTGTCCCTGCGAAGATAAAAACAAGTCACGAGAAGCAGCGTGGTCTGAAAAAGGCGGGGGTGAAGAAGGGCAGGCACTTACTCGTTGCCTGCCTCCTCTCCTGCTGCCTTCCTCTTCCTCTTTGGGCTGAGGGACCCAAGATTAAAGACGACCCCCTTGTCGACGTCTGCGGGAGGAGGAGAGGGGGTGGAGTCTGGCGGCGCTTGGACGAAGAAGAAGCGGTCGCTTTCTTCTTCACCATTGTGGTCTTCGCCGCCTTCTTCGCTGTCGCGGCCCTCGTCTGGCGCATGGGCTACCCCCGGGCCCCTTGCCGCGGCTCAGTCCTCCTGGGCCGGACCGGCTCGCTAGAGCTGGCCAGCCGCAGGACACGTCCTCTTCCCGTGGCCGGAGGATCATCGGACTCGGCCTTTCCCTCGGTCGAATCCTCCCCCAGCTCCTCGACGAGAGGGCCCACGGTGTTGGCACCACTGGCCATCCCGGCAGCTCTCGCCCACTTGGCGAGATCCATCTCCTCCGCGGCCACGTCGTTCTCATCCTCCATGCCGCCAGCGCTGCCGGCCTCCATGGCGAGTTGCGCCTCCGCCACCCTGGCGGTGATGTAGTTGATCTCCGCATGGGTGGTCTCCGCGATGAGCAGCGGCTCGTCACGCTCGAAGCCCTCTGACAAGTTGTCGAAGAGCTCCTGCACCTCGCGTGCCGGGGGCGCGACCCCGGACGGGTCGAGGTCGTGCGCGTCGAAGACCGGCATCATCTCAAGAATGGCGGCCTAGCACGTGTTGTTTCTCAGCGGGAACACACCCGACGGCAACCCAAAATAAGGGCCCCTTGATGGCCTTGCCGGCCTTCGCGGCCCTGCCGGTCCTCTCCACCCTGCCGTTGGTGAACACGTCAAGCTGGAAGAGCCTCTGGCAGTGATGGGCGTGCCCCATCACCGTGAAGTTGTGCTTCAGGTTGGGGCGGAGCCTCATGATGTCGGCAGCATTCCTGAAATCCCAGGCCGGCCTCCCCTTGTTGTGCAGCGGGGCGATTCGGCGGCGGATGAAGTCCGCCCCGATCATCTCAAGGGTAAGCCCGGCCGTGGTGAGATGATGGATCCTGGCGACGGCGATCGAGAGCTTCGCGTCGTCAGCGTCAACGTCGCTCCAGTCATCGCCGCGAAGCGGCGGGCTCCGGCGAACCCGACAGAACTCCGGCGGATTCTTCTCCTTGATCCAGCACCACCGACCCCGCCACTCTTTGCACCTCTCCTTGTGGGCACCCTCCGGATACGTGCCCCTTCCTTTGGCCCTCGGGATCCAGGAGATACTCCCAGAGAGGGCGCCCCCTGGCTGGAGGCGAGGGGAGAAGTAGTGGCGGAAGAGCGTCATGCTGGGAAGCACCCCAACGAAGCCCTCGCAGAGGTGGGCGAACAACGCCATGTACGCCACGGTGTTCGGCGTAAGGTACAGAAGACGGAAGCCGAAGGTGCGCATGACGTCGTTGAAGAAATCGGAAAAAGGGGGGTAGAGCCCGCAGGAGAAGAAATCGACAAAGAAGGGGTACCAATTGGGGCCGACCTCACCGCAGTCGGCGGGGATGATGCGCGTGGCAGGGTGCCCCGTCGTCTCTACCGCCCACAGAGGCCTGAAGACATCCTTGAGGTGGAATACATCGATCGACGACAGGGAGAAGTAGGCGAACTGTGTCCGCCGCGCCGCTGCCTCGTTCTCCGCGCCTCCTTCTCCACGACATCCTTGGCCGCCCCTTTCCCTTTCCCTTGCCGGTCTTGGGCGCCATGGAGGCTGGGCTGAGGCAGAGGATCGAGAGTAATGGGGGTGCAGCAGCGACAAGAAGAAGCGAGAGCACGAGGAGGAAGAAGATGGGAGGTAGCAGAGCCGAGATTGGAGAAAGCGCGGAGGGTAAATGAGCAGCGCGCCCGCGGTTATTCCTTTTTATGGGGAAGACGCGGGCCGCCTCTTTACCATTTACTACGACGTGATGCCTACGTATAGCAGGCGCTCCACGCATGCCTCCCACGTCACCCACGGCCTTCCACGTCGTGCGTTCAATGCGGGTCGTGGTGAAGCGCAGCGAGCGGAAAAGTTACCGCGGTAAAAACCGGCCCCGCCTGCCCGCGCACCATTCTGGGCCTAGCCGAACAACGCGTCACGCTTATGTGTGGCCCAGGCCCGGGGGCTCCTGTCAGTGTACAGAAGTAGGGGCTCTACTTTGTATCCCTTTACCTGTGCACAGGCAGTCAGAGCCGCGCCTGTGGCCACACTTAGCAGGACAAGGAAGGGAAGCCGAAGCCACAAGACGATCGGAGCAACGCCAAGACAGAAACGCGAAGAGCAAGAGGGCGAGGTGGGCTCCCTCGGCAAGACCCTTGTTGGGGCGGCCTCCGCAGCCCCGGCAAGAGCCTTGCCGGGGCAACCTGCCCAACACCAACGAAGCGCGCCACCCTTGAGCCCGAGGTTTCCAACATCACCAACAAACATTGGAACCAACATCATTGGTAGCATGTAGATCTTTGTGAAGATCATTAACACACAACATCAGATGAGGACCAGAAGACGAGACCTTTGACAACATCCTTGCTGGAGACGACCGTGGTGCCACGGCAAGACCCTTGCCGAGGCCCCCGGCGAGACCCTTGCCGAAGACATCAGTGGGGCCGCGGCTAGGCCCGCGCACACCAAGACCCCACCGCCGTTCCCATGCAGCTACCAGCCCAGCCAGCCAGGCGGGCACCTGCGTGGCGACGTGCGGTCCCGAGGCCAACTTAGCAAGCACCTGCGTGGTGGCATGCAGATCTTCGTGAAGACGCCGCCACCGCGCCATCTCAGCAGCCTGCCAGCCTACAAGGCGCTGCCCGCCTCGCAGGCCTGGACACGCGTCGAAGCAAGGCGAGGCGGCGATAAAGCAGGGGGACACCTCAGGGGCGCATTTAATGCGTCTTTTCCCGTAATGCCAAGCGATAAACATAGCTATTGTACCCTTTCCACCTCCTGTGTGCCACTGTGGCGCCTCCTTCGACTATAAAAGGAGGCCCGAGGCGTACCGGAGGGGGATTCGGCTCTTCGGGCAAGTCACGCTCGATAGCTAGTTCAAGAACACTGATATACACACCAAAGCAGGACTAGGGTATTACGCGATCTCCGCAGCCCGAACCTGGGTAAACGACTTTTGTGCTGGCTCTTAGACCTGCTCTTCTCACAACCCCGCGCCCGCCAACCACAGTAGGGATCCCGTTGATCCCATAGGTGTCGTTCCCACCGACACTTAGTGGGACTTAGTGGGAAGGAGAGGCAGCGACCAGGAGGTGGCACGCCCCCCAAGCCTAGTCCGAATTGGACGAGGGGTTGGGGGCGCGGCCCCCTCTCCATTCCTTCCCTCTTCTCCTTTAGGTGGAAACCTACTAGGACTTGGAGTCCTAGTAGGATTCCCCTTCTCCCGGTGCGCCTAGCAAGGGACGACCGGACTCCCCCTCCCTCCTTTATATACGGGGGTAGGGGGGCACCCTAGAACACACCAAGTTTTGCCTTAGCCGTGTGCGGTGCGCCCCTCCACAGTTACACACCTCGATCATATCGTCGTAGTCCTTAGGCAAAGCCATGCGCCGGTAACATCATCATCACCGTCGCCACGCCGTCGTGCTGACGGAACTCACCCTTGTCCTCAACTGGATCAAGAGCACGAGGGACGTCATCGAGCTAAACGTGTGCTGAACGCGGGGGTGCCGTATGTTCGGTACTTGGATTGGTTGGACCGCGAAGACATTTAACTACATCAACCGCGTTACTAAATGCTTCTGCTTTTGGTCTACGAGGGTACGTGGGCACACTCTCCCGTCTCGTTGCTATGCATCTCCTGGATAGATCTTGCGTGATCGTAGGAATTTTTTTGAAATACTACGTTCCCCAACAGGTGGTGCCCATTTGTCTCTGCGGGCTAGCGGCCGCCCCAGCGCCATGGATCTGCCCCGGAGCTTGGCGCGCGGCCTTGTAGCTTGCGGATCCGGTTGTTTCCAGCGCCGGTGAGCCTTGGAATTTCCCAAAGAACAGCCGTGCGCGGCGGAGGAAGGGGTTTCGGCCGTCTTTGCTTACACCGGCAGGGGAGAAAAAATGGGCGGCCGACTTTTCTTCGGGGGAAATATGTTCAATGTTCGCCGATCTTTTGATTTAATTTCAACCGGTGAGGTTCTAGAGAAATTCACGGGCGTGCAATTTTTAAGATGGATTGGAGTTTGTCATCGTCGTCTTCGTCGGATGATCCAGACATGGAAGAGATGATATTGGACGACAATATCGACACCCTAGCATTGTTGCATCTCATGGACAAATTTGAAAGGGGTCCAAAAAAATCGCGAATCCACAGTTGGGTGGCTATGCATTCCGCGCAACTGAGCTCTCAGTGACAAGATGCTCATGAAGGACCACTTCGCCGAGGTATCGACATATCCGCCTCACGTTCTTCGTAGGCGATATAGAATGTGTAGGCCTCTTTTCGTTCGCATCGTTGAAGCTTGTTAGGCAAACTGCCCTTTTTTCACTCACCATAGGAATGCCACCCTTTTGCTTAGATTTAGTGCATATCAAAAAATATCGGCAGCGATGAGAGTGATTGCTTATGGCGTTCCCGCCGACTATACCGATGAATATCTTCGCATTGGCAAAGATACGTCCATCAAGCGCGTGCTGATATTTGCAAATACAATGATCCTGGTTTTTGGCCCGGAGTATCTTCGAGCTCCAATGAGGAGGACACAAAGAAGTTTATGGCGATGAACGAAGAGAGGGGATGGCCGGGCATGCTTGGCAGTATTGATTGCATGCATTGAAGGTGGAAGAACTGCCCGGTGGCTTGGGCAGGGCAATACACCAGCCACAAACGTAAACCTACCATTGTGCTTGAAGCCGTGGCATCACGTGATCTATGAATTTGACATTGCTTCTTTGGCTTGTCGGGGTCTCTCAATGATGTCAATGTCCTATAGCGTTCTCATCTCTTTGCTTAGCTAGCTAGTGGAAAGCCTCCGGCTTGCAACTATACCGTCAATGGCCATGACTATACCATGGGGTACTATCTTGCCGACGGTATTTATCCTCCATGGCAACATTTGTGAAGACCACTAGTGACCCCAAAATTAAGAAGCACAAAAACTTTGCCGAAGCACAAGAGGCTTGCCCAAAGGATATTGAGAGGGCATTTGGTGTGTTGCAAGCTCGATTTACCATTGTTTGAGGTCCCGCTCGCTTCTGGGATAAAAAATCCCTCAAAAACATCATGACTGCTTGTGTAATTTTACACAACATGATCATCAAGGATGAGAGGGATTTGAACTTAGAGTTTCATTATGAAAATGTTGGTAGCTGTGTGATGCCTGCAAGGGACATAGATGAGATCATTGCGTTTCTTGACACCTACCGAAAGATTGAGAGTAGTGGTTCACACTACCAGCTCAAAGAAAATCTTATTGAGCATCAGTGATAACTCTATGGGAGATAGTCTCTCATTTAATTTGAACAATTTATTGTTGTATGTGTGTGAACTTTGGACAATTTGTTATTGTAATAACTATTTCAATTTGAACATTTGTTGTAATGAAGACGATTGTTGTATTGTGAATTGCCTTTCGGATCAATTGTGTCCATATGTTTAATTGATATTGTGATTCTGTTCAGTTTATATTGTTGGAAATAAAGGATTTGCGAAGCTCCAGAAAATATGCGGTACCGCGAGGCCTCCGGCACGGAACAGATCCTCTAAACTCGCCCCGCAAAAAGTTTATGGGACGAGTTTAGGGGAACTGTTCCGCCGAAGGCCTCACAGTACCGTAATTGTTTACGGGCCTCCCGTGAACGAATTTTGTGGAACACAACTTTACCAGATTTGCTAGAGATGCTCTAACACAGGTGGTGGAGCTACTCACAAGCAGAACAGTGTCATGTTTATTTATTAATAGCTACACACATTCAGAAAAGGGGGAGAATATATGATGCCACGTTGCATCGAACTCCAGTAGCACATTTTAAAAGTGTTCAGAAAATTCTAAAAACAAAATAGGACATTCACAAAATATCAATGTATTTTGTCAAAAAAACAATGCATGCTGAAGTTTTTTATAATACAGTATGACCATTTTTCAAATACAATGATATTTTTGTAATATACAATGAGCAAATTTTAAATACACATTGAACATTTTTGTAATAGACAATTTTTTTTTTTTGATGCATGATGAAATTTTTTAGAATGCATGGTGAATTTTTTCATAATATACGGTGAACATTTTCTTAATAATGTATTGTGCGGCGGACTTTTTATGTAATAAAAAAAGAGAACTAAATATGAAAAGGCAAACAGAAAAAAGAAACGAAAAAAAACCAGAAAAGGAACCAAAACAGAAAAAGGAAAAGAACCAGAACTAAACCACCGAAAAACCGGAAGAAGAAAACCACAGAAGCAACGAAAAAAAAAACCCGCAAGAAACAGCGGCGAAGGAACATCACGCGAATCGCGTACGTGGGCCGGCACAACTGTAGGATTGGCCCGTGTGAAATCAGGAAAAAAAAAGGTTCGAATCTCCCTCCCCTGGCCCCGCACCAAAGTTTTCAGCGCGCTCCTCCCCGCCGCGCGATTTGAATTTCGCGAAAATTTTCAAGATTCGCCGGCTTTTGGAGCCTTCCGGCCAAAAATGGCAGGAAACGCAAATCCTCTCCAGCCCCAAATTTCCCCCGAAACTCAAATCTTTTCATCCCCCTCCCTCTCGTTCCCTCCTACCTACCTCCGCTACAAGTACCCATGGGAGATCTTCCCAGTCCCATCCCAATCTGGCAATCTCCGACCCAGCCACCTCGCCGCCTAGCACAGCACCAGCACCGTGCCGGCCGGATTCCAAGAGCGGCAGGCAGCACTTCTCTTCTCCGAGATGGCAGTTGACCGCGCCGACAAGGAGAATCTGCCGCCGGCGACCGCCGCCGTCTCCCGTCCTCATGGCATGGCCGTCAAGAGCTGCAAGCTGAAGCGGCTCGGGAGGGCGCGGAGGCGGGTGCCGCTCAGGGACATCACCAACCTCTTCGTTGCCGAGTCCGCGGTTGCCGAGTGGCAGCAGGCCCTGCTCCAGGGGCCGCACGAGGATTCGGCAGCGGCGCCGGCGGAGCTGGCCGTCAAGAACGGGCCTGCCGGTGGTGCGGCCCTGAAGCCTGGCAGATACTTGCTCCGGAAGGAGTTTAGATAGCTACCAATTGTACATGGATTATACTTCACTTCTCATCTCATTGTCCAATTATTCATTGGACAAGATTTGGTTGGACTGATTATAGGAAATGAACTGCTGAAAGAAAAGAAATACAATAGAAAAATATGTCAACTTGGATTCTTATGGATTAAACTTGTGTCATTCTGAATTGGAACCTGGAGCTCTGCAGTGACATATTTTGAGGAATTATATTTAGACTTCAGATCTGCTTCTCCCCTTCTCTAGCTGACATTCAGAAAATATTGCCCATATCTTTCTCATGTCTTCTGTACGAAAATGATTGCTGCTGTCCAGCAGCGTTTTTCTCCTAGATTTGTCATCATATTTTCTTTGTGACATGTTGTAAATGGTGATACGACATATGCACAAGCTTTTGATATATGTTGTTCTTCTATTCGAGTGACTTTCTGTTTTCAGATTTTACTGTGACTACCAATTTGATGTATCTAAATTGGAGCCAGTAGTTGCAAGGTTTGCTAACATATTCCACTCTTCTGCAATCTCTGTATTTTTGTTAGTTCTCTTATATAATGAGGTAATCTCCATCAATGTGCAGCCACATTCCCCTGACAACCGTGCTCAAGCAAGAGATTGCAAAGATGTCAAGGTTAACCGAGTCTATATTGGTTCTTGCACTGGTTGTAAGACTGGGGACTTCATTGCTGCTGCAAAGGTGTTCTTAGCTTGGGTAAGAGGCTTCAAACCTATCATCATGTAGCATAGTGACATATAGTCAGGATTATGTTTTATTTTCTTCATTTTGGCATACACTGAGGCATTGGCTATGTATTTTGAAACTTACAGGGTATGATTATTCCAATGGTTTTGTACTTGTATTGTAAGTTTTTTATGTTGTCTTCCCTCTGCATACTATGAACTTAATAGAACAGTTGTTAAAATAGGAAGTGTTGTAGGTTTTCTGTAATTAGGCATGTTAGTGGGCTACACAAGCTTCTCCTGCAGCACTAATGAATTGGCTAGTATTATCATCATGACAGGTTCAGTATGCACCTTAAATTCAATTGGATCTACTTTCAGGACTAACTGGCAGTTGTTTGGGTTAAGGAACATGCATATTGTATTTGTTCTTACTGCAAGAGACTAATGTGAGCCAGGTTTGAGTTCACCTAATTGGTCCTGCATACTTAGCCGACATTTCCTATTACGTATCGGGACGTATGTATAGCCTCCCTGTACCAGGATCTGGTGGTAAAACATGCTCCCAGATATTTGAAGAGGCTGGTTGTGATACACCAGCTAGTCCTAATTGTGGTGCTTGTTTGGGTGGTTCTCACGATACTTAGGCACGAAAGAATGAACGTACGGCATGCATCTTCTAATATTTCCAAATATATTTCTGTACACTAGACATGCCGCGTGATATAAATGCAGAAGGAGGCTTCTTTGTTTTCTGAAGTGTTACGGTCGGTTGATTCTCTATAATAAAACATTTGACCTCAAATGCCTATATATGTCTGCTGAAACAACACTTCTTTAACTGCCATGTCCTCACATTGTTGGTTAATTGGCTTCATCTCACGTATAGTTTCAGTTACCATATGGAATTGCTAATTGAAGGCCTGAAGCCACCGGTTTGTTCTAGGTTGCTGTTCTCAGCCATATTGGAAAAAAATACTAATAAAAAAATGCTCCCTACTAGTTTTGATTCCTACTTAGCAGGCCTTCTTATTATTATCACATCATTCTTATTGGGGACACACTTATTTGCATGAGTTAATCACTTGTTAGATGTCCATGTAAACTACAACTGCAAATACTGTGGAATAGCTTTTTCTTGGATTCAGCTAGAAGTCCATCGTGTGTTGAGAGGAACTTCCCTGACAGGAGGGGTCACAAGGAAGGGCAGATCTACCTGGCTTCTCCCTGCGTTGACGGGATATGTCACCGATCCCAGGGTTTTACTGTTTTAGCCTAACGACTTAAACAATGAATTTGCGTTGGGAACTGTCCTGTACCAGCACTGTTTTTTGTGTTCGAAACTGTAGTTTAGATGAGTCATATGTGTGTGTCCTGCTGAGAAATAAGTTGCTCTTAACAAGTAGCAGTTGTAACTGGGAAAGGTTCTGTTGTATGCTTTTTCACTGGCATTGCTGAGTGTGCTACCAGAAACAACACAAAGGGCATTCTTCCAGGATGATATATTTTCCTATATGGTGGACGAATACCCATGTTATGTGTCCATTGTGCTTGTCAAAGTGCATAAACTTGGGCCTGTGCTTCACCATCTTGATCTCTCTGTTGTCGTTGTCGTCGCTCGGCCTTTTGTCTGGAAGTTGGTGAATGTGCAATTTTTGCTCTCTATAGTTAGGTCACTAGGGCTTTTGGTTTAGGGTTGATCAATGTCCTTGTAAATGGCCCTAAAGCGCACAAATTTGTAAAGAATTTGGCGATGTAGCAATAGATTTTTGGTCAATGTGTGATTAGTGTAGTGTGCAGTTAGGTGGTTCTGTCTTTGGGTTTACAATGCCCTGTTTTCTTAACAAATCTCTTTGAATGAACTTACAACGATCACATCTTTTGTACTCCCTCCGTCTGAAAATACTTGTCATCAAAATGGACAAAAAAGGATGCATCTAGAACTAAAATACATCTAGATACATCCTCTTTTATTCATTTTGATGACAAGTATTTCCGGACGGAGGGAGTAGCATTTTTAAAAAAATTATGCATTGTAGGTAACAATGATGACCAATTCACTTGGAGATGCATCAAAACGGGTTATTCTTTAGTATAGGAGCTAACATAACTTACATGGATGCTAAGATTGATTGATTTGGCTATTGTGAATGCAACTTATGGTCATTAGTATAGATAAATGCTTTTCTTGAGGAACTTGGCTATCGATTATCACCTGAAAGGAAATTGTACTGATGTTTGACAACAAAAATAATTTCTGAAGGTCTGATCTCTCTCAAGGGTGATGATGATGCTTTGAAGATGGTCTATGTAGCACATAGCACATAGCACAAAGCACCTGACACTTTGATCATGATAACATGATTGTGAAGCAGGGCTGCAATGATGTGCTGGTACCAAGACTTATGGTGTCACCAAGGAAGCTTGAGAGCAAAGGGAAAGGAGACAGCTAGAGAGCAGAACATTGAGAAGCACACGCATGGAGAAATGAACATTCAGAGGACAGCGACATTTACAACGATGATCTGGATGAGAAATTCAGTGACAGTGTCTACATTGATGTATGAAACTAACTGAACCTTCAAGACAACTTGTATCAACCGTGTATTTTCCCTAGGAACAAACATAACTGACCATGTTACTAGATGGTGGACAAACAGATACACACATCAGATCAGAGTACCCATGTTATGTGTCCATTGAATCTGTCCAACTTGATACGCTTGGACCTGTGCTTCACCATCTTGATCTCTTTGTGATTGTCGTCGCCGGGACCTACCTCGACGGCGGTGATGACGATGAAACGGTCCGGCTTCTTCCCAGATCTGTCGATAGGGGGACTAGGGACAGTGCCGAAGAACCTGAAGATGCACATCTTGCCGGACCCGAGGTGCACCAGGGAGGAGGTGCCCCCCAGCCAGTCCCCGGGCAGCCTGAATTCCTCCCAGACCCCGCGCACCTCCGGCGGGCTCTCCGCGGTCGCGGTGGCGAGGTCGACGGCACAGAGAGGGCCGCTGATGGACGCGAAGCCGAAAGACAGACCGTCGCGGCCGCACACCGGGACGTGCTCGGCTTTTCCGACGAACGGCAGCGCCCAGTCGCCTTCCTTCCTCCAGGAGCGGCGCCTGGTGTCTAACGAGTAGGTGCCCGCGTTCTCCGTGTACGTCCAGATCCTGCCACCGGCGGCCGCCGTGTGTGCCTTGACAGAGGAGCGGGTGTAGCCGGGGTCGCGCACGTAGGGCGGCAGCGGGAGGTTGTGCCAGAACCAGTCCTCCCGGAGCTGGTCGTACCGGAGGGCCTCGAAGCGGCAACCTGCGTGGGGTACGCTTTCGAGGACGAAGAGGCCGTCCCCGACGGAGTCAGAGATCGGGCTGCCCTTGCGAGCGCGCATCACTGGCCCGCCGCGGACGGCGCGGCTTTTGACGTCGTAGATGACGCTGCGGCGCTCGCCGTCGGTGGACACGACCTTGACGTCGCCGCCACCGTAGATGCCGCCTCCGGGGAGGAGGTGGAAGTTGACGAAGCAGTTCCGCGGGAATGGCGGCTTGTCGAAGCGCGCGGACGCGGGAGGCAGGGGGATGTCGTCCATGGCCTCATCGTCCGGGTCGGGGTGGGAGAAGAACGGCGCCACGTCGATGTGGTGCAGCGTGTACGTGTGGCTACTGTAGTCGTTCGTGGCCAGGATCACGCAGCTCCGGTCGTCTAGCGCCGCCGCCGCCATCAGCTTGGTTATCGATGGTGCAACTCTCTTCTCTCGATCCAGTCACAGTATATAAGAGCGTGGTCACTGGTCAGAGTTGGAATCAAGTCCAAGTCCGATCGCGACTCTACCAGGACAAACTCAGTTTCAACAACTCTTCGGGACTTGCGACATTATTTTAACGGAAATGCTATTTGACGAATGTTCGCCAGGAGCCCAACCCTAGCGAACGCCTTCCCTGCCGTCACACGGATCGTTCGCTGCGGACGTATCTCTGGCGAATGTTCCCTTTATTTGTTTTTTTAAACACAAAGGATGTGCAGTTGCGGGATTGGAAGTAGTTTAAAAGACTAGACCGGACCAGCGGTCAGACTGAAAAAACTCGGAACCGGCGACCATGGCGGTTCTTTAAGCGTCGCGGACCGTTCGAGCAATCAAATCAGAAAAAGGCACTCGAACCGGGGATGCGGATTTTTGGAACATGGTGCCACGCGAGGATAAAATCTTGGCAGTCCATGCATGTTATGAGATTAGCACTTAATATAGTGATTAAAGGACTACCTGAACGCCACAGTAGGTTAATTCAGCAAATACGTCTATATTAGTTGGTGGTTGGGCATCTTAAATGAAATTGGATAGTGTATGACCAAACCTTTATTCATTAACTTCTCTATGTTGCTGGCTGGGGAGAGGCAGCATCTTGATGAGACCATTTAAGATGACTGGTGTGAAATGCTGGTGAGGTCTAACATGATTATGATGAAATTTGACTTTTGTTGTGTTAGAGTGATTTAATTCCATGCATGTTTTTTCTCTTTCTATAAAATACATTGTTAGTATTCACTTAATCACTTGCTCATCAGTGGCATGATTGGGAACTTGGGGTTATGCGGCTTAAACACGGGCACATGTTTTGTCCCACTCCCAAATAAGTTTCAATTACAACACAGTAAGCACGTGACCATACAAACTTTCGGCTTGCGGCTTGAGAGACAACTAACTGCAAACTGAGTTTTTTATGAATTTGCATTGAAATATGAATTGCAAGTTGAATGAGAAAAATATTCATGTTATTTTTTTACCCTTCAAGATTTGTAAGAAAATGAATTTCGAAGAACATTAACTAAGACATATGTGTTTTAAAATATTTTTGAAATTGTTTCAAAATAGATATTTTTTAATACAGTCAATGAAATTACGTTACGAAATTACCATTCCGACTTAAAAGTGCTTAAGCAATCCAATTCATACAAGTTTTTATGCTAATCCAACTATAAAGTTCATCTAAGATGTTTATTGTTTTATAATATTGATGCCACGGTCTGTGTCAAGCATTAAGGAGGGTGCATGCATTATCAATGCACTGGTAGAATATTAATTCACCAACAGCATGCATCTGCACCATTTAATCGGTGGAGTTTTGCCAGACAATGTTCTGTTCTCTGTTATCCCAACCAGGGCAGGCTAGCGAAGCAGTAAATAACAATAGTTTAAGTGCAAGTGTGGTGTCTGAGCTGCTTCCTGCTCTGTTCTAGACCAGCTACTAGCTTATACCAGCGCGGCGGCACGCCGCGCCTTGCTAGTATGTCATCTGGAATTTTTTGCATATGATCGTGTGAAAATTCATACCTGCTAATTGGTTACTAAGTTAATTTCTAGTTATATTTATGTAATATGTTTGTTAATTCATTGTACTTATATAAATATTAAGTGGGCATGAATAGCAAAAGTGTCACAGAATTAATAACCTTATTGCATGGAACACTGGATACATTTTGCACAAAGAGAGTCCATTCTAATACTGCAACTTTATGTTTCTACAAACGATCTATGATTTCTTTGTACACTGCATTTCTAGTCTCTCCTATAACTCGAGGAATTCTGACACCTAAAGCCACTTGCACCCGGAAGAATTAAGAACAATCTGTGGGATGCAAACACGCTGCCCTTCGTTAGAGCCGGCAACAATTTCTCCCTCTAGCACTCTTTCACCAAGATGTGTAATGATCAACCGCGGTCCATTGCACAAACCAAATGATTGGTTGACATTCCTAAGGAGCATAACAGGAACGCCAACCTTAAGCGGAATTTTGTGCTGTGGAAATTGTTGATTTTTATTGAATTCAATTGCTCAGGTGGGTAAAAACAACTCAACCTCTTCAATATAATCACTGGCCTTCAATATAGAATCGCAACTAAGATACTCTGCATGCTGAGATAAATATTTACACCGTTGAAATGAACAAAAAGAACGACAAATCAAGAACATGAGAATTTGAAGCCTTAAAAACTTAGTCCAAATCACAAAGAGCATAATAAATTACCCGTCTCTTTCAAAGCAGGGCTTCCAGCATTGTTCGTTAATCTAGCTCCTGAGGGAGATAAAGCTAGTAAAAAAGAGATGACCAAGCAGGGAAGAAAAGAGAAGTGGACCCGTACCAAAGACAGAGGGAAGGAAGAGAGGCAACTTTGACGGCGTCAAGTTACAGTCACCATGGAGAATACGATCATATTTTTCTAAAGAATGGCACATGCCGCAAGCATGGAACAACTTAGCATCATAGTGGTACTTACCGACTTCCATTAAATTAGATAACTAAACATGGTTCCCATTCAAGTAGTTATATCAGAGGGAGTATAGTGTCTTAACAATTTTACTGTATACCTACCTACACAACTGGTCCAAGCCAGGCGCTTACATGGTTTATAGGTAGAGTAGTGTTGTTCCAAAGGTAAGTCAATGAAAAGTGTTCGCCTACAACAGATACATGTATCTTTGTCAAAGTTGGATGGTTGGCTAGTAGCCTCTAACAGCCATGTCTTGGATAAAACGAATCATATCCAAAATAAAACTATATCTAACAATTCTCCTTTTGATTGCTTCTACTGTCCTCCTTCAATTCCAGCAGCCCCGACACACTCACACATTTACCATCCTTCAATGCTTAATAGGTTCGGCACTTAGAGCCTACCAAGTTATATCTTCTATTCTCATATCCTAATCAGCAAAATTATTTGTCATAGTAAATGTGAAAAGCAAATTAGTGCTTCCGAAGAAGCAGCCAGTTCTAATCTAAGGTCTGAACAACACAAAACAACTAAAAACCATAGAAAAATTGTGCCAAGAATTTTAAAATCCTTAGGAATCATAACAAATAAGGGAATGTAATTACTGCCTAGCAACGAATTATTACCTTATCCTGCTTGATTATACATCATGGACTTGGTTTCATTTTCAATGAAAACTGAACCATGGGCAGTGCCTGTCAAGATTGTTTTTTTACATCATGGTTCTTTGGAAGGCCGGGCCAATTGTTCTATGCACTGGTGCCATTGTCCTTCAAGAAATACTCTCAACTTTCTTTCATATATATTGCAATGCAAGAGATCTGGCAGGCCAATACCTATATCAGCAGATTAAACGTAGTAAACTAAGCGCAAAGAGAACATAGAATTTCCTTTTTTCAACTTTCTTGATATGCAAAATGATCAAGACACTCATAAAGTCACAGTGTCCCTCTACTCAATCCACTTCAGTGCCTCAATTTTGAGAAAGGACAGAAATACATCGTCATACCTTTTGACATCATTAAATAAAGTTGTAAATATGTCACTTTCGAATTATAGAGAAGACAGACAACGTACATGTCCAGCATGTCCAGCGCTAAAGTTAAATAGAAACATATGTACGCAGGTCCATACAGTTCATAATATTATGTTTAGGAACAATGGGTACTTCATCACTGAAGTAGATCTTCCACCAAGAGAAGATTAATAGGAAGTATCTTAGAAAGTCATGTTCTGCTCCCGAGCTCATTTGATTTTTCTCATCACTCTGTTAAGCCATTTCATCAAGTTGGTATACTAACCTGCACATTCATGAAGAATGTTAACATCAAATAGAAAAAAGGTGATGGAACTTCTAGCAATCTTACATCTATTCATTTTGTTGGCCAAGTATATAGCAACATACACAACGTATCAAAAATGGCATTAGTATGTGTTCTGTTCATCCAATTTAGGTTGATCTTCCCTTTGCTTTTTTTCCTGGATGAACACTAATGTTCATCCAATGGTGTACCAATTTTTCGAAGACTCGCCATGGTACTACAAGATCTAAAAATATAAAAAAAAAGCAGGGGGCTCACCTTGCTGCTGGGCCCTCAACGGTGAGCAGAGGCGGCAAAATGCCCATGCTACCGTTTGATAGTGCCGCTGCTCACTTTCCCACACAATCGGCCTCCACCACCGATTCTTCCATCACCTAGCAGAAGTCGATGGTGCGCCTCACATAGGTCGCTGTTGTACACGGAAGTAGTCAAATAGCAGCCCAAGCTCCTCGCAGTCCACCACACCGCTGGCAACATCTCGCCATGAGCCTGCATAACACACAAGCCATGTGAACACCAGGACCAACATGAATCGAATCCAATCCAAATGGATGAATGAACTGAGGATTACGCGGCTAATTCAAGAAGGTCAGAACTACCTTGGGCATCAGACTTCGCGATCTGGGAATGCCTGGGAACAGGCTTCTCCTTCGTCGTGTCGGCCCCCCAATGAAACGCATCAGAGATCACGGTGGGCAGCGGCGAACAACATTCTTAGCCTTCAGTGGTATTCTAGGAAGACTATAAGAGTAAATGTTGCAGAACATCTTAATATCAAAATATTCAAAACACAATCAGCTTGGTTTCTCTTCCTACGCATTAACACAAACACCTATTGTGCACTGAAAAAAGAGGATTCATATTTTTGTACAGCCACACTTCAAATAGGAGGATTTGAATCAGCGACTCATCCACATGAACAGAAGTAGCACATCAAAAAGTAAGAATTGGATCAGAAATATGAGAGAGAGAGAGGGTAGGCAGGGTGCTGGGTGTTAGAAGAGAGAGAGGGATTTGGTGGAATTGTCGTTGTATTGCTTGAGCCTCGTGGGCATATATATAGGAGTACATGATGATCTTGGAGTACAAGGCAAGGTAGAATAATATCCTACGCTATCCTAGCTTTCCTAATAATCACGATACTCAACATCCCCCCGCAGTCACAACGGTAGTGACGCAGACGGTGAGACTGAAGAAGAATCCGAAGGTAAGACGACGGACACCCCCCCCACACAACAGAACGGTCGACGCATCGCGGAAGTCGTGGCTGGAGTGGAAACCGGCGAGGTTGCTGAAGCAAGGCGGTAGCCCTTTGTGCCGTTTATCGAGGTAGACGAGAGCGTAGGTGGTGTAGCCGTAGTCGAGGTAGCCGTGCAAAGAACGCCGTGGTCGGTGTCGAGTCGGGGGTCGCCGGTGTCGAGGTAGTCGCCGTGGAGCCGCGGAAGAAGAGCAGCGGCCGCGGCGGCCTAAGGAGGCGGCGGCGGCGGCTAGAAAAGGAGCGCGGCGGCGGTGCTCGAAGTAGGCGATAATGAACCCGACAGCGTGACGAAGACCGGCACGGACGGTGACGTTCCCGCGCCAAGAGAGGCGGCGCAACGCATATCACGTGGAAGTCAACGCGCGTGGACGGCGGTGGACCGCGGGCTGCAGCGTTACGGCCCAAGAGGCGACGCAACGGCGGCGGGCAGGTCGGGGCGACGGCGGGGAAGACCTCAGGGCGGTTGCAGGGATCGCGTGCCACGCTCGCTACGGCCCGACGGGGTGACGCAGCGGCAGCGCGAGGGTCGGTGTAGCCTCGGGGACGGCCTGGAGCGGACGGCCTCGGTGCGGCGGTTGACCGCGGGCCGCGGCACTACGGCCCGAAGGAGCGATACAGCGGCAGCGCACGATGTGATGCAACCACGGGAACAGCCTCAGGGTGGCGGCGAGGACCACGTGTCGCGGTGCTACGGCCCGAAGGGGCGACGCAGCGGCGGCGCGGATCGGTGCAGCCACGGGGAGAACTGCGGGGCGGCGACGTTGCGGCCCGATGGGGCAACGCAGCGGCAGCCCGTTGCTCGATCGGTGGAGGGGCGCACTGAACTCAGGGACAGGGCGGTGACGACCAGCGTAGGTCGACGAGCAGGCCGATGCATGGACGACGGACGTTAGGAGCCGCCTGTCGCGCGAGGCCGCCGGGTCGGTGAAGAGGCCGGCCTGTCGCGCCGGTGTCGGAGTAGAGGCGCACGATGGTCGACGCAAATCGATCAAGTGGAGATCGGAAAACCAAAAAGAAAAACTCCGATCAAAACGACCGGCGAAAGAGCGAAAAAACCCGGAGTAAGGGCTCGGGAAAAAGACTCTCTAGGACAGCCGGTCAACGGTCATGGAGGCCGACCACCCCGGGGACGGCGCGCGGGTGCGGAAGCGACGGCGGCTAGGGTTTAGAACCCGAAAACTGATACCATGTTAGAAGAGAGAGAGGGATTTGGTGAAATTGTCGTTGTATTGCTTGAGCCTCGTGGGCATATATAGGAGTACATAATGATTTTGGAGTACAAGGCAAGATTCTACGCTATCCTAGCTTTCCTAATAATCACGATACTCAACACTGGAGATCAAAGGAGGACGAAGGCGGAGGAGGCATCTGGCAGGCCGCTCGCTTCCGCCACTAGCCGCCAGCGGGTAGAGGCCGTGGTTGAGAAGATGCGACGCTGCTCAGGGAGGTCGAGGGAGAGACGTGTGGGAGAGGGGTCTTCCTGCTCCGCCTGCTCCCGCTGTACGCCGCCGCCGCTGCCGCTGCCGTTGTGTTGTGACCCGAGAGAGGAAGTCTGAGAGGGCTATCGGGCAGGCAAGGCGTGGGGAGCATGGCTGTAGCGAGCGGGCTGCCGTAGGCAGCGGAGCACGTAAATGGTGGAGGTGACCGTGCTTGAAGTCCGGTCGACGCGTTTACGCATAGAAGAGATGGTAGATAGGGGCGGCGCTGGAGGGTTGCGAGAGGCGAGGAACGCACGGCGACTCGAGCGAGGATGGAATGAGAATAGGCGGATGGGGCGAGTACTTATAGGATAGGAAGGAAGGGAAGGAAGCAAAGAACAATTCCGAGGCAGCCACCGCATAAATTCAAGGCGGCAGCCGACCGTGGAAGAAGCCTGGAAGGCGCGGCTCGAGCGGCAGCCGACCTGACAACATCGTTATTAAATATTCAGGCGAAGCAAAGCACGGTTGCATGCATGCATACCAGTGGGAAACAATGTCAATGTGCACGTGCAACCCGAATCGAACGCAAGCGCATGCAGGACGTAGACAACGATGCAGTGCAAACTGTTTACCATGCACACACATGCAATCAGTGGCAAGTCAAACTACGAAACCCAGTTGCAGTTGCTGAGTGCACACGGGCGCGTACCCAGCCGGATCCCCCACTATATCACGTGTTAGCACCCCATTGATCCGATTTTCACTGATTGAAAAAAGTAAAAAAAACAAGAAAAAAGAAACCTAGCCAGATTTAGTATATTTAGAATATTCCTATATACAGTACGTTTCAACCGTCTACATGCATGAATGAATCTTCTACTGTTGCCTTGGATCATGAGGTAGAACAAACTCGTCTATCCTCACCGTACTCAGTGCAGGTTGATAAGAACCATGCACAGCGCCCCAAAGTTGCCCAAGCACAAGAACAAAAGAGAATGGCTAAAGGGAAGAGGAGGAAGATGATGAAATGAGCAGGGCCGTGGGTACAGGGTGATGTTGGCTCACAACTGGTCATAACTGCGAAAGGTAGCACGTTTGTCAAGTGTGCTACAGGTAGCCATTGTAATTGATGAGGGATTCAATGTGTCTGACTTTGTTGCATGCGACTGACTTGTGGGACATAGGATTGCGATGGCATAGCTAATACAGAAACAATACGCTGCCGACAAATCAATATACAAGCTTGTTGTATAATAAGTGCACGAATCACGTGGGAGCGAACGGTGTTGATTTCCTCCTGGCGTGGCACTATGTTCACTCGTGATTTATCGCTCGAACCGGCCGGTTTTTGGAAAAACCGATGAGCTGGGCAGGTTTTGCAAAACTGGACGGTTCAATGTCATTTCCAGAAAACCCCCTCAATCAAGTATTTTTTCTTTGAACAAGCTAGGGGTAGAAAGGGAAAAGAGAAAAAAAAACTTTGTAGGGTTTCGGCCGAACATTGTGCATCGTGTATACGAATTAGGCATCGTGCGCCTACCGAGCCCTTGCTGATTGCTATTATAGTACTATGTTTGAGTTAGAGATTATCACGTATATGATTTAGATTTATCATGTTGTTGTTGGTTACTTTGACATTTGATTACATATATTTTTAACAATTGTTGTGTATTTATTGCTAAAATATATATTATTTTATGGCTTCGAAACTTGACAATCGAACCGGTGAACCAACGGTCTGACCGATAAAAACCTGAACCGCCAACCTCACCGATTTGATTACTGGTCCTATTTTTTAAACTATGTTTCGAACTCGAGATCTACTGCATTAGTAGAAGGCTCACCACTAGGCTGAAGCTGTGTTTTGTGAATAGATGTGCTCAAACGACTTTATTTATTTTAGCATAAATAAATAAATTCGCTTTCTCATTTGATTTTTTTCAAAAAATTCCAAAATTTCCCCATTTTTGAAAGAACAAAAATCCCTATTTTTAGAGGGGATACTCTCTAAACTTACCACATGCATTCTTATTATAGGCATCATGGGAATTCATAGGTCTTTTGTTTATTATAGTTTTATTTGTTTTAAGAGTATTGCATTTTGTTATCAATAACATCACATTTTTATTTATTAAGAGCATAGCATTTTAATAGTGAAAGAACATGACATTTTTAGAGGATGGCTGTTTAATAGTAACCAATAACATGGAATTTGTATTATTCAGAGGATGGCAGTTTTATTACTAAAAGCGTGGCATTTTAATAGTCAATAACATGATACTTTTATTATTTTATAGTCAATAACATTGCATTTTTACTTTTAAGAGGAAGACAGTTTAGTAATCACAACTTGGCATTTTTATCATTAGAAGGATGCTAGTTCTGTTTTGAGTATGGCATTTTATTTATCATCAACATGGCAGTTTTACTATTATCAGCATGTTAGTTTAATAGTCAAGAACATGCCATTTTTATTATTATTAAGAGTGTGACATTTTATTATTATTTAGAGGATGGCATTTTGAATTCTTAATGGCATTGCATTGTTTTCTTTTTTCGACAATGGCAATTCCTGTGTGTGATTTTTTATGATTTTGAAAAAAAAGAATCTTTGTTGGGGCTTATCCAGATAAAAAAATATCTAGAGAATGAGAGGTTTTCATAATTCAGATCATGGCAATTAGGGTCTTTTCTTGTTGTTGGTATCTTTTTCTAGAAAAAGAAAATTAATTAGGCCCATGTGCAGAGCGAACGAATCCTTGGAGGGCCAGCTGGTTGTCACACAGAAAGAAAATAGTTCGCTCGAAACGCCGAATGTACGTTCGATGGGAGCTTCCTCTAGATATTAGGGTCCTTTTTAATAGTGTTTCATATAGCTCATGGCAATTTCACACTTTTTTGGTTTTCAAAACATAGATTTTTTTTAACTTACTATGCACCATTATTTTCTAGATGGCAAATTTATTGATGATTTTTTTTTAAAGCTAATTCCGCCAAGCAATTTTTTCTTGTACGTTTTATATTTTACTTGGCCAGGGGTGGCTGGGAAACCCCCCTGAGCGAACCCTGGGTTAGCTTGATCGAACCGTAATTTGCTATTGGACGCAAGTTGCGCCAAGCGGCAGATTCTATTTGACGCCCAAAAGGAGGCCGCGACGCCCATATGCGATCCAAATCGGGCCGACCCACTTCGGATTTGCGGGTCTATCGATTCTTTTTTCCTTCGCTGGGGTTTTACGTAGGGTAGCTCACTTCTGTTTCTTAGAACATCTACAACTGGGCGCCTCAAACCTATCTAATACGCGCGGGCAGGCCGCCCGGTCACTGTCCGGTCACAAATTTTTGACCCAGACGGTCCCCTCAAACGGAGTTGGATTGCTGCGTTTTTTTCTTTCGTTTCCTGGTTTTTATTTAGTTTTCTTTTTTTTTCTTTTTACACATTCTTTTCTCTTCCGGGTTTGGTTTATTCACGGGGTTCTTCTGGTTTTTGGTTCAGGTTTTTCATTTCTCTTTTATTTCAGTTTTTTTTATTTCTTTGGTTTTTTCTTTGGTTTTTTTATTGATCTTTTTCGTTTTCTTCTCTTTTTATGTAGAGTATTATACAAGAGCTCACCCGGTGTATTTACAATAATGTTCATTGCACATTTAAGAAAATTAATGTAAATACACCAGGTGAGCTAGTAACGTACTAGTTGTTCGCTAGGTCGGAAGTTCGACTCCTCATTATCTTTTCCTTTTTCTTGACATTTTCGTTCGGTTTTTTTGGAACCTTCTAGGAGGTTCCTGCACCGGCTTTTTTTTGTTCTGTTTTTTTTTTCATTTTCCCTTTCCCCCCTCTTTCTTGTTTTTTTTCTATTCTCTCCTTTTTCTCTCTCCTTTTTCCCTTTTCTATTTTTTCTTTTGTTTCTATTTTGTTTTTCTTTATTTACATTTTATTTTTTCTTCAAATTTGTTTCAAATTTTATAAACATTGTTGTCATAAATACGGAAAATATCCACTATTTTTGAAAAATCTTTGTACTTTTCAAAAATATTCAGAATTTCAAAAAGTTTCAATTATAATTTTTTTAGAAAATGGACATGTTTCGAAATTTGTTGACAAATTTCCATATAAAGAAAACCCAATTATTTGATCAAATTTTGCTCGGTATGTTTTTATTCAAAATGTTCGAAACTTGTTCAGAATTTTGTTCGGAATTTTAAAATGTTGCTGTTTTAGAAAATATTCATAAATTTATAGAAAATGCTCATGTTTCCATTTTCGAAGGATTTTGAAAAATTGTTCGCAAATTTGATAAAATGTTTGTGTTTTCATATTTTGTTTTTGTTTAAAAAATCTGAAGGTTATGCAAAAATTATTCAGAACTTCAAAAAATGTTCTCATTTAAAAAAATTACTAATTTAAAAAATGTTCATGTTTCCATTTTTAGAAGTTTAAAAAATGCTCCCATTTCGAAAAAGTTAGTCTTTTCAAATTTTCTTCTGGAGTTTAAAAAAAGTTTGCTTTTTCAAATTTTGTTTGGATTGACAAAAATGTTCCCGTTTCAATAAAGTGTTACGATTTTGAGAAAAATGTTTTCTGCATTTAATGATTTGCGCTGGGTTTTGGTTCTTAAAAGTTTGTGTTTTCTTAAAATCATTGAATCTCAATAGCTCAGTTGGTTGTATTGCCTACTCTCTCTTGTCGGGATCTTGTGTTCGACTCCCACCTTCGACTGATTTTTTGATCTCCATGAGGGCGAGCGAATGGTTCGTTCGGCAGTTCAGTTGTTTAGGAAAAGTCATCATGGCGACTTTATTAGTTTTTACAGTTTTGTAAAGCACATTTAGATGTGTGATAAATATTACACATCTAAGTCCTATGTCATTGATCTTAAATGAAGATTTGTGTTTTTTTTTTCGTTTTGTGCTTGATTGTGTCACTTGGATGTGCAATACATATGACACATCTAGATGTGCCTTAAGGAAACCCTAATTTTTACATAGTTACATCATCCACTAGGCTAGATACAATCAAAGTCGGAGGATCTCCCGTCCGGACACAAGTATGGGATCCTTTTACATGGCCAGCTAACAAATGAGCTACAAAATTCTTCTCCCTCGGATAGTGTTCTGTGATTACGTTGGAGTTTCCTAGCTAGGAACACTCATTCTCGGTATATTGCTGAAGCTTCTGTCACTGAAAAACCTCAATTATGCATAGTTTGAACAACTTTCAGGTAGTTCGAGTTAATAATTATCTTCTCGCATCCAACTTGACTTGCCACTTCTATCTTTGAACCCACCTATCTATTATACTACTATTGAAATTAGTACAAGTGCAAAAGATGGATGTTCGGTTACAATTTTACGCAGAAAACACTTCTACCACTCTGCCACCCGAAACATGATCAACAAGTCAAAATGTAGGCCACGCTGTCACCTGAAAAACAATTAGGAAGTAATTTCCATGAAGATAGGGAGATTTTTTTTTTTGAGCAAACGAAGATAGGGAGATAGGTGCCTTACGCTGGCCGGGGAGTGGATTGTTTTCTTTTTGAGGGAAGGCCATCATGACTTACTTTATTAATTGATCAAAGGCAGTACATCATCCACAAGTACCGGGACTAGGCAGCTCGGCGGCTCCTCAGTCCAACTAATAGAAGTCTTATTACAAAAAGAAAATTGAGCAAGCACATGCGTTGCTTTATTAAGCGTCCGAGAACAATGCTTAAAGACGACCTTCCCGATCGAAGTTGACACATCCAAACATTCCGCAAAGATTGCAGCTGCCGCATCCCACCATATGGATTGTCCGTCACAATAATTTACCACCACTTGTGAGTCCGATTCAGCTTCTACCCGAGGAAATCCCAAAGAGTTAGCAAATATGAGTCCATCCCTCATTGCCATAGCTTCAGCCATCATTGCATCAGCAACATAGTCTAAGAATATGCATTGTGCTGCGAGGAAGTTACCTTGTCCATCCCTAATCACAGCCGCGGTCGCTCCTCTTCCTTCATCTGGATAGAATGCCGCATCAACATTTAGTTTCACAAACCCAATATCTGGCTTCATCCATCTCTGTTGCTTGATCCCCGAACTAGGTAAAGAAGCTTCATGGAAATTATTTGCAATTGCCAGCACTGAAGTATGCCATCGTGTCGCAGGTGGTGGCTTTCCCTCGTGTGTTAATTCACGTCGTATCCACCATAGATACCAACATGCCACCAAAAGGACTTGTTTCACTGATAGGTTTGGTTTGATCACAAGCTTCATCTCTGCCTGAAGGAGTAAGTGCTCCAGGATTACCGATCCCGAACGATCAACTCCCAAAGCTTCCTGAATAATGCTAGTCATGCCAAGTCGCTCCCACAATTCTCGGCATTGTCACATTCAAACAGTAGATGGCGGATGTCTTCTGCAGCTTGATGACAAACGGGACAAGCTCCGTTGCCTCCCACATGTCTGTTAACGAGTATGGACTTTAAAGGGATTATTCCATGCAATGCCCTCCATCCAAAAATCTGAATTTTACGAGGGACTTTTTGGTTCCATAACATTCTCCATACTGCCGGTGTTGTAGAGCCTCCTGATCGACACATTGTATTTGCATGGCTCTAAAAAGTTTGAATCCATTGAGTTATGTACGCTGACTTCACAGAAAAGTACCCTCGATGTTCCGGGTGCCAAGCTATAAAATCTTCAAATGCACCATAATTGAGTGGAATTTGGAGAATTCTAGTGCTGTCTACTTGATTGAATATTGATCTAATTAACTCCTCATCCCACTTCCCCGTCATTGGATCGATGAGATCATTTACCTTGGTTAATAGGGTTTGCCCCCTCGAGGACACAACACGCCTATCCGGGCTCATTGGGATCCACGGATCAGACCATATTTGCACATTCTCCCCTGTACCAATTCGCCAAATGTGGCCCAATTTGAAAGTTTCCAGCCCTTTCATGATGCTTTGCCATGTGAACGATGCTCCATTCTTTAAAGTGGCTTGAAGCAACGAATTATTTGGAAAGTATTTAGCCTTCAGCACTCGCGCACATAAGGAATCAGGGTTGGTTATCAATCTCCAGATCTGTTTAGAGAGCATAGCCAGGTTGAACGAGTAAAGATCTCGAAACCCCATACCACCCTCACATTTCGGATAACATAGTTTCCACCATGAGTACCAATGCATTCTTCTATGATCCTCATCATCCCCCCACCAAAATTGTGATATTAGATCTGTGATCTCTTTGCATAACCCTTTAGGCAGACAGAAAACAGACATGGCAAACACTGGGATAGCCTGCGCAACAGATTTTAGCAAGATCTCCTTTCCTCCAGTTGATAATTGTTTTTCCATCCATCCCTTAAGCTTCTCCTTAATTCTTTCATAGAAGTGTCTAAAGCAGTCACTCCTGTTTGCTCCTACCATTGCTGGGAGCCCAAGGTATTTATCCGATAAGGCCTCAGTATCAATATGTAATTCCTGACATATCTCAGCCCTCGAATCCACAGGTGTGTTAGGGCTGAAGAAAATGCTACTCTTTGCCGGACTCACCATCCGTCCCGAGCTTTGGCGGAGGCTTCGAACATCTTTGTAAGGAAGCTGCATTTAACACATCTGCTTTCATGAGAATCAAAGAATCATCGGCCGAATAAAAGGTGTGATACTGATGGTGCATTCCTGCACACTCTGATTCCCTCTATGCCACCAGCTTCTTCTTCAAACTGCAATAGACTAGAAAGACCCTCTGCACATAAGAGAAAAAGGTAGGGGGATAGGGGATCCCCCTGCCTGATGCCCCTGCCTGGAACCAACACATCTGTCTCCTGTGAGTTAAATCTTACTCTATATTTAACTGAACTCACACATGCCATCATCATTTCAATCCATTGTTCATGAAACCCTAGCTTCACCATCATATCATGTAAAAAGGACCACTCAACTCTGTCGTATACCTTATGCATGTCCAACTTCACTGCACATAACTGTTGGAAATATGCCCTAGAGGCAATAATAAATTAGTTATTATTATATTTCCTCGTTCATGATAATTGTTTATTATTCATGCTATAATTGTATTGACCGGAAACAGCAATACATGTGTGGATACATAGACAACACCATGTCCCTAGTAAGCCTCTAGTTGACTAGCTCGTTGATCAATAGATGGTTACGGTTTCCTGACCATGGACATTGGATGTCATTGATAACGGGATCACATCATTAGGAGAATGATGTGATGGACAAGACCCAATCTTAAGCCTAGCACAAAGATCGCGTAGTTCATATGCTAAAGCTTTTCTAATGTCAAGTATCTTTTCCTTAGACCATGAGATCGTGCAATTCCGGATACCGTAGGAGTGCTTTGGGTGTATCAAACGTCACAACGAATCGGGTGACTATAAAGGTGCACTACAGGTATCTCCGAAAGTGACCATTGGGTTGACACGGATCGAGCGGGATTTGTCACTCCGGTGACGGAGAGGTATCTCTGGCCCACTCGGTAGGACATCATCATAATGTGCACAATGTGACCAAGGGGTTGATCACGGGATGATGTGTTACGGAACGAGTAAAGAGACTTGCCAGTAACGAGATTGAACAAGGTATCGGGATACCGACGATCGAATCTCGGGCAAGTACAATACCGCTAGACAAAGGGAATTGTATACGGGATCGATTGAGTCCTTGACATCGTGGTTCATCCGATGAGATCATCGTGGAACATGTGGGAGCCAACATGGGTATCCAGATCCCGCTGTTGGTTATTGACCGGAGAACGTCTCGGTCATGTCTGCTTGTCTCCCGAACCCGTAGGGTCTACACACTTAAGGTTCGGTGACGCTAGGGTTATATAGGAAGCTTGTATGTGGTTACCGAATGTTGTTTGGAGTCCCGGATGAGATCCCGGACGTCACGAGGAGTTCCGGAATGGTCCGGAGGTAAAGATTTATATATGGGAAGTCCTGTTTTGGTAACCGGAAAGGTTTGAGGCGATATCGGTAATGTCTGGGACCACCGGAGGGTCCTGGGTCCACCAAGTGGGGCCACCTGCCCTGAGAAGGCTGCGTGGGCCAAGTGTGGGAGGGACCAGCCCCTAGGAGGGCTGGTGCGCCCCACAAGGGGCCCAAGCGCAAGGATGGGTGGGAGGGCAACCCTAGTCCAGATGGGCCCTAAGGCCCATCTAGTGGCGCCTCCTCTCCCTCCCCTCTTGGCCGCCTCCCTTGATCCCATCTAGGGCTGGCCGCCCCCTTAGGGGGTGGAAACCCTAGAGGGGGCGCAGCCCTCCCCTTCCCCTATATATATGAGGCCCTAGGGGCTGCCCATAACACAGGAGAACCTCTCCCTCTTGGTGCAGCCCTGCCTCTCCTCTTCCTCCTCTCCCTTGGTGCTTGGCGAAGCCTGCGGGATTGCCACGCTCCTCCACCACCACCACGCCGTTGTGCTGCTGCTGGATGGAGTCTTCCTCAACCTCTCCCTCTCTCCTTGCTGGATCAAGGCGTGGGAGACGTCATCGGGCTGTACGTGTGTTGAACGCGGAGGTGCCGTCCGTTCGGCACTTGATCATCGGTGATCTGAATCACGGCAATCACGACTCCTTCAACCCCGTTCACATGAACGCTTCCGCTTAACGATCTACAAGGGTATGTAGATGCACTCTCCTTCCCTCGTTGCTAGTTTCTCCATAGATAGATCTTGGTGACACGAGGAAAATTTTGAATTTCGCCACGTTCCCCAACAAAGTGGCATCATGAGCTAGGTCTATTGCGTAGATTCTTTGCACGAGTAGAACACAAAGTAGTTGTGGGCGTTGATAATGTTCAATATGCTTACCATTACTAGTCCAATCTTGTTTCGACGGTATTGTGGGATGAAGCGGCCGGACCGACCTTACACGTACTCTCACGTGAGATGTGTTCCACCGACCGACATGCACTTGGTGCATAAGGTGGCTAGCGGTGCCGATCTCTCCCACTTTAGTCGAACGGATTCGATGAAAAGGGTCCTTATGAAGGGTAAATAGCAATTGGCATATCACGTTGTGGTTTTGCGTAGGTAGGAAACGTTCTTGCTAGAAACCCAAAGCAGCCACGTAAAACATGCAAACAACAATTAGAGGACGCCTAACTTGTTTTTGCGGGGTATGCTATGTGATGTGATATGGCCAAAAGAATGTGATGAATATATGTGATGTATGAGATTGATCATGTTCTTGTAATAGGATTCACGACTTGCATGTCGATGAGTATGACAACCGGCAGGAGCCATAGGAGTTGTCTTTATTTATTGTATGACCTGCGTGTCATTGAACAACGCCATGTAATTACTTTACTTTATTGCTAACCGGTAGCCATAGTAGTAGAAGTAATAAGTTGGCGAGACAACTTCATGGAGACACGATGATGGAGATCATGATGATGGAGATCATGGTGTCATGCGGTGACAATGATGATCATGGAGCCCCAAGATGGAGATCAAAGGAGCAATATGATATTGGCCATATCATGTCACTACTATATAATTGCATGTGATGTTTATTATGTTTATGCATCTTGTTTACTTAGAACGACGGTAGTAAATAAGATGATCCCTTACACAAATTTCAAGAAGTGTTCTCCCTAAGCGTGCACCGTTGCTACAGTTCGTCGCTTCTAAGCACCACGTGTTAATCGGGTGTGATGGATTCTTACGTTCACATACAACGGGTGTAAGCAAGATTTACACACGCAGAAACACTTAGGGTTAACTTGACGAGCCTAGCATGTAAAGACATGGCCTCGAACACGGAGACCGAAAGGTCGAGCATGAGTCGTATAGTAGATCGATCAACATGAAGATGTTCACCGATGATGACTAGTCCGTCTCACGTGTTGATCGGACACGGCCTAGTTGATTCGGATCATGTAATCACTTAGATGACCGAGGGATGTCTATCGAGTGGGAGTTCATAAGATGAACTTAATTATCCTGAACATAGTCAAAAGACCTTTTGCAAATTATGTCGAAGCTCGCGCTTTAGTTCCATTATTTAGATATGTTCCTAGAGAAAATATAGTTGAAAGTTGAAAGTAGCGATTATGCAGACAGAAAAAGCTTATGTCCTTAATGCACCGCTCAGTGTGCTGAACCCCAAACGTCGTTTGTGGATGTTGCGAACATCGGACATACACGTTTTGATAACTACGTGATAGTTCAGTTGAACGGTTTAGAGTAGAGGCACCAAAGACGTTTTCGAAACGTCGCGGAACATATGAGATGTTTTGAGGGCTGAAATTAGGATTTCAGGCTCGTGCCCACGTCAAGAGGTATGAGACCTCCGACGATTTTCTTAGCCTACAAACTAAAGGAGAAAAGCTCAATCGTTGAGCTTGTACTCAGATTGTCTGGGTACAACAATCACTCGAATCGAGTGGGAGTTAATCTTCCAGATGAGATAGTGATGTTTCTCCAAAGTCATTGCCACCAAGCTGCTAAGAGCTTCGTGATGAACTATAACATATCAAGGATAGAGATGATGATCCTTGAGGTATTCGCGTTGTTTGACATCGCGAAAGTAGAAATCAAGAAGGAGCATCAATTGTTGATGGTTGGTGAAACCACTAGTTTCAAGAGGGCAAGGGCTAGAAGGACACTTCATGAAACGGCAAATCGATTTGTTGCCCAAAGTGAAGAAACCCAAGGTTGAACCCAAACCCGAGACTAAGTGCTTACGTAATAAGGGAATAGTCACTAGAGCGGAATTACCCTAGATGCTTGGTAGATAAGAAGGCTGGCAAGGTCGATAGAAGTATATTGGATATACATTATGTTAATGTGTACTTTACTAGTACTCCTAGTAGCACCAGGGTATTAAGATACGGTTCGGTTGCTAAGTGTTAGTAACTCAAATAAAAGCTACGGAATAAATGGAGACTAGCTAAAGGTGAGCTGACGATATGTGTTGGAAAGTTTATCCAAGTTTGATGTGATCAAACATCGCACGCTCCCTCTACCATCAAGATTAGTATTAAACCTGAATAATTGTCATTTGGTGTTTGCGTTGAGCATAGACATGATTGGATTATGTCTATCGCAATACGGTTATTCATTTAAGGAGAATAATGGTTACTCTATAACACCTTCAATGGTCTTGCACCTAAATAAATGGTTTATTGAATCTCGATCGTAGTAATACACATTTTCATGCCAAAAGTATAAGATAGTAATGATAGTACCACGTACTTGTGGCACTGCCATGTAGGTCATATTGGTATAAAACGCATGAAGAAGCTCCATGTTGATGGATCTTTGGACTCAATCGTTTTTGAAAAGTTTGAGACATGTAAACCATGTCTATTGGTACATACGCATGAAGAAACTCCATGCAAATGGATCGTTTGGACTCACTTGATTTTGAATCACTTGAGATATGCAAATCATACCAGATGGGCAAGATAGTGAAAAGCCTCGGTTTCAAAGAAGATGGAACAAGGTAGCAACCTGTTGGAAGTAACACATTTTGATGTGTGCAGTCCAATGAGTCTTTGAGGCATGCAGATGAATATCGTTATGTTCGACTTCACAGATGATTCGAGTAGATGTTGAGTATATTTACTTGATGAAACACAAGTCTGAATTATTGAATGGTTCAAGTAATTTCAGAGTGAAGTTTAAGATCTTTGTGACAAGAGGATAAAATGTCTATGATATGATCATAGAGATAAGTATCTGAGTTACGAGTTTTGGCACACAATTAAGACATTGTGCAAATTGTTTCACAATTAATACCGCCTGGAACACCATAGTGTGATGGTGTGTCCGAACATCATAGTTGCAACCTATTGGATATGGTGCGTACCATGATGTCTCTTATCGAATTACCACTATCGTTCATGGGTTAGGCATTAGAGACAACCGCACTCACTTTAATGGGGCACCACGTAATTCCGTTGAGATGACACCGTATGAACTGTGGTTTAGAGAAACCTAAGCTGTCATTTCTTAAAGGTTTGGGGCTGCGACGCTTATGTGGAAAAGTTTCAGGTTGATAAGCTCGAACCCAAAGCGGACAAAATGCATCTTCATAGGACACCCAAAACAGTTGGGTATACCTCCTAATTCAGATCCGGAAGCAATAGGGATTGTTTCTTGAATCGGGTCCTTTCTCGAGGAAAAGTTCGTCTCGAAAAGTTGAGTGGGAGGATGGTGGAGACTTGATGAGGTCATTGAACCGTCACTTCAAACAAGTGTGTAGCAGGCACGGAAGTTGTTCCGTGGCACCTACACCAATTGAAGTAGAAGCTTATGATAGTGATCATGAAGTTTCGGATCAAGTCACTGACGTACCTCGTAGGGTGACAAGGATGCGTACTACTTCTGAGTGGTACAGCAATCCTGTCTTGAAGGTCATGTTGCTAGTCAACAATGAACCTACGAGCTATGGAGAAGCGATGGTGGGCCCAAATTCCGACAAATGGTTAGAAACCATGAAATCCGAGGTAGGATCCATGTATCATAACAAAGCATGGACTTTGGTGGACTTGCCCGATGATCGGCAAGCCATTAAAATAAATGGGTCTTTAAGAAGAAGACGGACGTGAACGGTAATGTCACCGTCTGTGAAGCTCGACTTGTGGTGAAGAGTTTTTCACAAGTTCAAGGAGTTGACTACGATGAGATTTTCTCATCTGTAGCGATGCTTAAGTCCGTCGGAATCATGTTAGCATAAGCTGCATTTATGAAATCTGGCAGATGGATGTCAAAAATGAGTTTCCTTACCAGTTTTCGTAAGGAAAGGTTGTATGTGATACAATCAGAAAGTTTTGTCGATCCTAAGGATGCTAAAAGGTATGCTAGCTCCAATGATCCTTCTAAGGACTGGAGTAAGCATCTCGGAGTTGGAATGTGCACTTTGATGAGATGATCAAAGATTTTGGGTTTATACAAAGTTTATGAGAAACTTGTATTTCCAAAGAAGTGAGTGGGAGCACTATAGAATTTTGATGAGTATATGTTGTTGACATATTGTTGATCGAAATGATGTAGAATTTCTGGAAAGCATATAGGGTTATTTAAAAGATGTTTTCAATAGAAAACCTGGATTAAGCTATTTGAACATTGAGCATCGAGATCTATAAGGATAGATCAAAATGCTTAATAATACTTTCAAATGAGCACATACCTTGACATGATCTTGAAAGTGTTCAAGATGGATCATCAAAGAAGGAGTTCTTGCACGAGATGTAAGGTATGAAGTTAAGAGTTAAAGCTCGACCACGGCATAAAAGAGAGAAAGGATGAAGGTCGTCCCCTATGCTTCAGACATAGGCTCTATAGTATGCTATGTTGTGTACCGCACCGGAAGTGTGCCTTGCCATGAGTAAGTCAAGGGGTACAAGAATGATCCAGGAATGGATCATTGGACAGCGGTCAAAATTGTCCTTGGAGTAAATAAGGACATGTTTCTCGATTATGGAGGTGATAATGAGTTCGGCGTAAAGGGTTACGTCGATGCAAGCTTTAACACCTATCCGAGTGACTCTGAGAAGCAAACCGGATACGTATAGTGGAGCAACCATTTGGAATAGCTCCAAGTGGAGCGTAGAAGCAGCATTTACAATATGACATAGAGAATTGCGAAGTACATACGGATCTGAAAGGTTCAGACCCGTTGACTAAAACCTCTCTCACAAGCAAAACATGATCAAACCCCAGAACCCATTGAGACTTAATCACATGGTGATGTGAACTAGTTTAAGACACTAGTAAACTCTTTGGATGTTGGTCACATGGCGATGTGACCTATCAGTGTTAATCACATGGTGATGTGAACTAGATTATTGACTCTAGTGCAAGTGGGAGACTGTTGGAAATATGCCCTAGAGGCAATAATAAATTAGTTATTATTATATTTCCTCGTTCATGATAATTGTTTATTATTCATGCTATAATTGTATTGACCGGAAACAACAATACATGTGTGGATACATAGACAACACCATGTCCCTAGTAAGCCTCTAGTTGACTAGCTCGTTGATCAATAGATGGTTACGGTTTCCTGACCATGGACATTGGATGTCATTGATAACGGGATCACATCATTAGGAGAATGATGTGATGGACAAGACCTAATCTTAAGCCTAGCACAAAGATCGCGTAGTTCATATGCTAAAGCTTTTCTAATGTCAAGTATCTTTTCCTTAGACCATGAGATCGTGCAATTCCCGGATACCATAGGAGTGCTTTGGGTGTATCAAACGTCACAACGAATCGGGTGACTATAAAGGTGCACTACAGGTATCTCCGAAAGTGACCATTGGGTTGACACGGATCGAGGCTGGATTTGTCACTCCGTAGACGGAGAGGTATCTCTGGGCCCACTCGGTAGGACATCATCATAATGTGCACAATGTGACCAAGGGGTTGATCACGGGATGATGTGTTACGGAACGAGTAAAGAGACTTGCCAGTAACGAGATTGAACAAGGTATCGGGATACCGACGATCGAATCTCGGGCAAGTACAATACCGCTAGACAAAGGGAATTGTATACGGGATCGATTGAGTCCTTGACATCGTGGTTCATCCGATGAGATCATCGTGGAACATGTGGGAGCCAACATGGGTATCCAGATCCCGCTGTTGGTTATTGACCGGAGAACGTCTCGGTCATGTCGCTTGTCTCCGAACCCGTAGGGTCTACACACTTAAGGTTCGGTGGCGCTAGGGTTATATAGGAAGCTTGTATGTGGTTACCGAATGTTGTTCGAGTCCGGATGAGATCCCGGACGTCACGAGGAGTTCGGAATGGTCCGGAGGTAAAGATTTATATATGGGAAGTCCTGTTTTGGTAACAGGAAAGGTTTGAGGCGATATCGGTAATGTCTGGGACCACCGGAGGGTCCTGGGTCCACCAAGTGGGGCCACCTGCCCTGAAGGCTGCGTGGGCCAAGTGTGGAGGGACCAGCCCCTAGGAGGGCTGGTGCGCCCCACAAGGGCCCAAGGCGCAAGGATGGGTGGGAGGGGCAAACCCTAGTCCAGATGGGCCCTAAGGCCCATCTAGTGGCGCCTCCTCTCCCTCCCTCTTGGCCGCCTCCTTGATCCCATCTAGGGCTGGCCGCCCCTTAGGGGTGGAAACCCTAGAGGGGCGCAGCCCTCCCCTTCCCTATATATATGAGGCCACAGGGGCTGCCCATAACACAGAGAACCTCTCCTCTTGGTGCAGCCCCGCCTCCTCTTCCTCCTCTCCCTTGGTGCTTGGCGAAGCCTGCGGGATTGCCACGCTCCTCCACCACCACCACGCCGTTGTGCTGCTGCTGGATGGAGTCTTCCTCAACCTCTCCTCTCTCCTTGCTGGATCAAGGCGTGGGAGACATCACCGGGCTGTACGTGTGTTGAACGCGGAGGTGCCGTCCGTTCGCACTTGATCATCGGTGATCTGAATCACACGATTTAGTCGACTCCTTCAACCCCGTTCACATGAATGCTTCCGCTTAACGATCTACAAGGGTATGTAGATGCACTCTCCTTCCCCTCGTTGCTAGTTTCTCCATAGATAGATCTTGGTGACACGTAGGAAAATTTTGAATTTCTGCTACGTTCCCCAACAATAACCCAGTTCGGCTAGCTCTTGTATTCTTGATTCTGTGCACACATTCATAGGCAATCAGGATGTTATCTGTTATCATCCTACCAGGAACAAAGGCACTTTGTGTGGGAGATATTATATCAGGTAGGATACTCTTAAGTCGTAAGGCTAGCATCTTTGAAATTATCTTATATAAGACATTACATAAGCTGATGGGTCTAAATTGAGTTACCAGCTTCGGGTTCTCCACCTTTGGAATCATAACAATGGTTGTATTGTTCCATTCTTCCGGGATCTGTCGAGCATTAATAGCAAGCAATACCTCCTGAGTAATCTCCTCTCCAAGAATATGCCAATACTTTTTGAAAAATATTGCATGAAGCCCATCCGGTCCTGGAGCCTTCAAATCTCCTATACTGAATACATCTTTTTTGACATCATCAGCCGTATATGGAGCCATCAGGAAGGTATTCATTTGATATGTCACCTTCGGTTGAACTTTGTCCAACAAACTTGGATCTGTATGCTACACCTCAGACGTGAATAAATGTGAGAAGTAGTTCTGCACATGTTGATTTAGTGCAGCCATACCTTCTATCCAGTCGCCTCCCTCCCTTTTTAATTTCTTAATGAAATTTCTTTTCCTCCTCGCAGACGCAAAGGCTTGAAAAAAATGCTGTATTTCTGTCCCCACTCATGAGCCATGTTGCGCGCGACCTTTGCCTGGACTGGATCTCCTCAAGTTCTAGTAGATACTCAATTAACTCAGCTAGTTCTTTCCTCTTTGCTTCATTCTCATCATTCATTGGCCCCGCCATTACTTTCTCAAGGTCTCTCTGAGCTCTCCTCAACCTCATTTTTGGTTTCTTCAGGACTCGCTGGTCCCAATCATGAAATCGCTCGTGCATCTTGTTTAGCTTCTCATATATGCCGTGAGCAGTAGGGTCTGCCTCTACTTTCTCCCATGCCTCCCGAACAGTTGCATCAAAAGTTTCTTCTCTCAACCACCGTGCCTCAAATCTTTTCACTTTTGCATTGTGTCCACCCGTGGCACCACCAAAGTAGTCTGTATCTAAGCATAGTGGCCTATGATCCGAATGGTTGTATTCCATGTTCTGGAGCGAAGCATTAGGAAACATTGCAGTCCAACTATCATTTGCCAAGCCTCTATCCAATCTCTCCCTTATTCTGCCCCTGAACCATGTAAATGGTTCTCCAGTATACCCAATATCATGCAGTTCACAGTCATCAATAGCCTCTTGGAACGCTTGCATGTATTGTATGGGCGTTGGGTTTCCCCCCTCCTTTTCATGAAGAAATTGTATTTCATTCAGGTCACCTAGGAGGAGCCACGGCAAGTTATTATTTTGATGCAACTGTCTCATGCGGGTCCAGGTTATGTGTTTATTCTCCCATTTAAACTCACATACATCCCAGTCAAACGCCAACTAATATTATTATTTCCTTCAATCCTTACATCAATGTACATAGGGTCAAGAGCTAAAGTATGCACTTTAACAGAATTTTTCCAGAAGAGCAATAATCCACCCTTTCTACCATCACTAACACAAACCAATTTATGGTCCATCTTAAGCCTACACCTCAAACATTCTGCCGGATGAGTATCAAGGTGCGTCTCCGACAAAAACATCACCTCAGGGTCACATCTTCGCTGGACATCCAGCAAAGCACGAATTGCCGGGGCGTTCCCAAGCCCGCGGCAATTCCAGGATAAGATTTTCATTGCGCCCGGCGATCCTCCTCACTGGAGGACGCCGATAAATCAAGATTTTTGCTGTTATCTGAACTCTCCACTGCCTCTCCATCATGAGCTTTATACTTCTTCCTGTTTGCATTCTTCTACGGTGTACCCATGGGTTCAGTCTCCACTCCCACAGTTCCATCCTCGATACGACCACCCAGTTCCGTCACCCCTGGTGATTTGTCTGGCACAACTGGAACTACATCTAGTATATTTGCGGCTGATGCACTCGCTGCAATTGCCGAGTCCACAGCCACTCTTTTCCCCAAAACGTTCCTGCCATCTTCATTCATATGGTCATGTTCTTCTCCCTTCCTTGTTTCCATCCGATCAACTTTATCTCTGTGAAAAGAGCATTGTGACGCCAACTTGTCATGTTGCTTCTTTCGGTGACTGGGTTTCCATCCCCTCTTCCACGCCCAGGACCAAAAGAGCTATCCCCTCTTCCCATATTACCTCTGCCCCTTCCATTGTTTCTTCCAGTGCCTCGTCCACGACCGCGTCCTCTTCCTCCATCAACTAACATAAAGTCACCCCACTCCAGTTTGCTAACATCATGCTCACCAGATCCACACTCCTCATGCCAATGACCCAACATACCACAGTTGCCACAGAATATGGGGATTTTCTCATACTGAACCTGATAGTAATCCATTTTCTCACCTTTAGTCACAGACACAAATCTGATAAGCTTTTTCCCAACATTCAATTCCACCTTAACTCTCACGAACTCCCCTACAAACCCCGCTGGAAGTGTAGTTTGAACTTCCAGGATTCTGCCCATTCTTTTGCACATGCCTCTAATAGCTGCCGGAAAGAGGAAGTTATCCGGTAGTTTGAGGATTCTCGCCCAGACAACAATTGTATCAAGCTTTATCGATCTAGGCTTTGCGAATCCATCATATTCCGCTAACATCACTCCCTGATCTCGAAAAAGCCACGGCCCCATATTCATGGCCGTGTTCCAATTCCCTAAGCATCCAAACTGCACTGTAAAGAGGTTGTCCTCCACCTTACGCCAGCTAACAGATCTTGCGGGGTTCCAGGCTGCCCGCATGTCGGAGTAAAGCGCCGACGGGCTAAAGCTCTTGTCTGTGTGCACCTTTGCAATCGCGAGCCACTTTGCCGCAACCGGCTCATCCTTGAATTCCTCCTCCCACACAAACTTGTCCTCCTCTTCCTCCTGTAGATCCAACCTTCTAAGCAGTTCTTCTACCGGTTCTTTTCCTTTCCGAGATCCACCCGGGACATCTTGCGACGCCATCCGATCTCCTCCAAACCCTAGTCGCACGCCAGGGGAAGCTTCCAATCCCCCGCACAAGACTCAAAACCCTGTCTTGGTCAAGGGCGACCAGAGAGGGAGCAAGGCTTGGGGGGGATCGTGAAATCTGGCCAAAGATTAGATACTCACGGCGGTCATGTCGCTGGAGGAACTCGAAACCCTAGTCGCAGGACCTAGGGGAAAATCATGTGGCGTAGCTGGTTCGAGAATCAACTTTAGTCTTCACTTTGGCCGGGGAGTGGATTGTTGGGTCCACACGGCCACTCCGCATAGCCAGCCCCTGGGACACGTCCCCTATCGCATGGGACAACATGGCGCCCGTAACTCCATCTCCAATGCCCTGGTCTTATATTGTTGAGGAGACTCCAACCCAAATTATGTTAGTTCTTTTGCAAACGGAGTGAAACAGAGAGGAGCAATTCTCTACTGGAGAGCTGATTCTGCTGGGATCCAATCCCTCCGAGTGGGGGGTCCGAAGCCGTCACATACATTTACTTTTGTTTGCATTTTTGAAATATTTTAAATATATATATTTTAAAACTAAATTTACCTATTCTACTAGAAACAGTTCACCAATGTTAATAGTGTAAAATTTTCGTCCGTGCAATTTTTTGAAAATGACTATTCGTAACAACAAATGTTCGTGAAATTGATATTCACACATTTTGAAAAAAAAATTGTGACTTAAAGAAATTTTATACAATATAAAAAAGTTAAAGTAATTTTTGAAAAAACTTCATACCATTGAGAAAAATAAACATGACATCTTATATATTTTTTACAATAACAACAACAATGCCTTTAGTCCCAAACAAGTTGGGGTAGGCTAGAGATGAAACTCATAAGATCTAACGACCAACTCATAGCTCTGGCACATGGATATCTTAAAAAAATTGCAGGTTTATAAAATATGTTTGTGACATCATTGAATTATTTTATACAATGTAAAAAAAGTTCACATAATTTGAAAAAAGTGTTTCTTACCATTCAGAAGACGTTCAACATGTGTTTGACTTTTTTAACATATATTTAAGAAACTGCTAAAATATGTATTGGAAACAAATATTCATAAAAAATGTTCGTCATGTATTTGAAAAACATTCAACATGTATCAAAAAATGTTCCACATGTATGAAAAAAATATACAACTTGTACTAGAAAAGTAGACATGTATTTGAATATAATAAAAACAAAAACACATAGGAAAACCAAAGAAAATCGATAAAAATACACAAAAATATATACAATGAAAGGTTCTAAAATTGTCCCTATAAGTTCATAGAAACTTCCCAAAATAGCTTCATGGGCGGGTCCACTAAAGCGAGCGCACACATAGAGTCGAGCGGATCCATGTCGCGCTTGATATAGCTCCCATGCTCGAAAGCTCCCTATGTGAAGTATGGTAAGGGCCACTAGGCCGACCATGGGTAGGGCAAGTAGGGTGATGTCACGAGTCCGAGAGAAACTAATCAAGGGTACCCCTTACGGGACCCTGCAAGGCTTACTTTTGGTGGGCTGAGAGCGCTCTATTTTGCGCGCTCTCAGCCACCGTCACATCTCGCGTGCTGGGCACTTCCGCGGGATTTTTTTTTATTTTATTCTTTTGTACATGTTTTTGGGGTTTATATGGGGTTTTTGGCTTTTCAGTTTTTGCCCTGTTTCCCCTAGGTTTTGAAGTAATTACTAAAAAACACAATTTTTTTTGGCTTCCGAGTGAGGCACAGTTTTGTTTCTACAAGAAGCACAACTATGCATCACGGAAAAGAAAAAAAAACATGTTTTTTAAACTTCTTCCGTGAGAGGCACAAACCTGCTTGTTGTCGAGGTACATGTTTGCTTCGTGAGAGGCACCGTTGTGCCTCTCGAAAAGTGGCAAAATGTGTTTTTTCTTTTGCGAGAGACACGGATTTTCTTCTCGTGTAGGCACACATGTTCGCTTACATGAGAGGCACAACTATGCCTCTTGGAAATGGTAAAATTGTGTTTCTTAGACATAGATTTGATTCTACAAAAGGCACAATTGTGCCTCTTGGAAAGGAAAAAATGCGTTTTTTTTGCTTCGGCGAGAGGCACAGATTTGCTTCCGCAAGAGACACATCCGTGCTTCTCGCTCGATTTTTTTCTTCTAGTTTTTTCCGTGAAAAAAATCGTAGAAATATATTAACATGGGATTGAGTTTTGAAAATTTCGACGCGAAAAATCCAGTGGTGAAAACGGTTCTCGATTTGGACTCATGATTTAAGAGATAAATGTTTTGAATAAACGAATCTATGAAAAAATGGAAAATTCCTAGATTGCGACAAGTGGCACACATGCGGTATGCCACTTGTCGCAATCTGAGAAGGTGTGAGTGATTTTTACAAAGAGTACACCTTAATTAGTGATTTCGACTGAGTCCTATAACCAAAAAGCGCGCGCGCGCACACACACACATACAGAACAATCCACTTACATTTTTTTTGAGAAACAGAAAAATCCACTTACTTGTTGAAACTAAATAAACAAAAGGCCCACCCATCCCATAATGTGTAGGCATTTTTTATGTTCCCTAGTTTTAGGGAGTGGCAGTGTCTCGGCTGTGTCTCGCCCGCATGGATGCACAAGTCCGTCTCGCCTCAACCACGCTACAAAAGGGTCAGCCCTATTAGCTTCGCAGGTTAATTCATTTTCTCTGTTTTTTTTACTTTTGGTTACATTCTTGAAAATATTTCCCTGACAAAAAAATATATTCTTGAAAATACTCTAAATACATACATTCCAGAACTTAAATTTAGTTATAAATATAACAACGTGAATTTTCAAAAAAATAATGCAGTTTTAAAAAACTGTTCGAGTAATTTTAGGAAAATGTTGATAGCATTCAAAAAGAATGTTTGTGATTGTGACATGTAAGTGACATTAAAATCTTTATAGAATGTACAAAATATTAGTGTAATTTAGAAAAAATCCATACCATTCAAACAGATAAACACTGCATTTAAAAATGTTCGCACATTTGAAACACATGTTCATGAATTATTTTAAAATTTGTTAATACTATGTACAAAAGTGTTTGTGTAGTTATAAAAATCTTTCATATCATTCAATGAAATGTTTCCATGTGTATTGTTTAAAGACATATTAGTAGATATGTTTATTAATATTTATTTGACATTTTTAGTAATGTATTTGAAAATGTTAAACATGTATAAAAATAACATTTCAGATGTATTCAAAAATTTACAATGTGTCAGTAATAAAGTAGACATAAAAATTTTTATTTGGAGAATTGTTATCAGGTATTTAAAAATGTTAAAAGTGTATAAAATGTTTTACATGTATACAAAATATGTATGATTTGTATTAAAAAATTAGACATGAAAACATATATTTGAAAAATGTAAATCATGTATTGGAAATTTTTACCCTGTATAAAAATGCTTTTGATATATATATATATATATATATATATATATATATATATATATATATATATATGCAAAATAGACATCAATAATTAAAAAAATCAAGAAAAATAAATTAGAAAAGGAACCCAAAGAAAACTAGAGAAAATCAAAGAAAAACCAAAAACATCAATGTAAACAGTCAAAATCTAAAAAGAAAAACAAAGTGAGAAAACACGCACTGGCAGCTACAGTACTGGCCCGACGGACTAGCCTCGCACCCGAGGGGATCAAAAGCTAAGTCTTGCCAATAAGCGATTAATAGGCCCGATGCTAATTACACGGGAAAATCCCATTCTAATGCTGAACTCAATTGCTCCTGATTTGAACACCGCAATGTAAAAAAAATATATTAAAATTTCAAGCAATTCTAACTTTTTTGCCAATAAACATTGCTTAGGTTTCTACCTATGTTTAATTTTTTGTGATAAAATAACATTCATGGAGGTCTCTGCAAAAAAGAACTCCAAAATGTTTTTGAAAATAGTCTTTTTTTAGCATCAATTTTGATTTTCTTTGGATATTATGATTGTATTTTCTTCACAATACATTGCACGTGGGTGAAACACTCATTAATGTTTATCAGTCAAATATTTATATGTTCTGAAAAATCATATTTTTTTTGAAAAGAATCCATGTAATTGTTTTGGGATAGCAAACCATATATTCCATCTACTAGAGCAGTTTTTAGGTCACGGTGATAGATTTTGTGGACAACAAACCACTGTAGGTAATCTCTTGGAGATGCTCTAAGTAGCTATTGCTGAAGCGTCCCTTGAGAACATACCGAACCATCGATTTATTGAATTTTTTAAAATATACATGTAATCTTTTGTGTGATGAAATATGCCTATAACTGTATTTAATTATATTTTTCAGAAATAGATTTTTTACACTATGATGTTATGTATATCAAAGGAAATATTTAAGGTTTTTCTCTATACCATATATATATTGAGAACAATATGTTGGACAATAGTTAGTTTGAGACTATCACTAATTACTTTGCATAAAATTGCTCAAAATAGTCACTTATGGTTATGTCTGTTTTCTTAGAGCTTTGCTAACGCGCTTTTTTTCTTTGCTATTTGTCAGCATGTACCATATTTTTTCAAGAGTCGAAACTTATTGCTAAAGGCATGCATATATGTTGTATCAATTTCTTGCAATGATTATATGATGTATCCTTGTGAACCTTGCTAAGAGCATCTCTAGTAGACCCCGTATAAGTGGTCAAACCCATATAATTTTTGCGTTTTACAGTTTTGATAAAAAAAAGTGTCCAGAGCATAAACCGTAAAAGTGGTCCAACCCGTAAATTTTTTAAGGGCCACCGAAAATGCACACCCGAAACCCTTATATTTGATGGTTGGAAGGCCGAGTCTAGGGGCTCCCGTATAACGGTCAAACCTCGTTGGAGTAAACACGCCGCCGTGGAGTTTGTCGGAATCCGCCCTAAACTCGCGGGAGTTCATCACCGCACACCGGAAAAGGCCGCTAGACACCGCAATCGATCGCCGCCGGTTTGAATTGGACGAGCTCGACATCGCCGTGCCCTCCCATGACCTCACTCTGGCCGTCGGAATCCTCCCGGCGCGGCAGGCAAAGGGGCACGGCTCGGCCGGCGTGGCTGGCAATAGAGCAAGGCGCGGACGACGGAGGCGACGGGCGTGGCCGGCGAGGCTGGGCGCGGTCGACGGGCGACGGCGACGGGCGGCGCCGGCTAGGGAAGGCGGCGGCCTTTGACCGAGGAAGGAGCTCTTTATCCCGTTTTACAGCTTTGTTTTACATGTTGGGTAACGAGTAATTTCAAAAATTTTCCTACGATCACGCAAGACCATGGTGATGCATAGCAACGAGATGAGAGTGTTGTCTACGCACTCGTGAGACCAGCAACGGAAGCGTTGACATAACGTAGAGGAAGTAGTCGTACTTCTTCCCGATCCAACCGATCCAAGTACCGAACGACGGCACCTCCGAAGTTCTCGCACACGCTCAGCTCGATGACGCCCCTCGAACTCCGATCCAGCCGAGTGTTGAGGAGAGTTTCACAAGACGACGGCGTGGTGACGATGATGATGTTCCACCGCGCAGGCTTCGCTTAAGCTCCGCAACGGTATATTCGAGGTGTAGTTTGGTGGAAGGGGCACGCGACACGGCTAAGGAATCGATCTCAATGATCAACTTGTGTGTCATGGGGTGCCTCTGCCTCAGTATATAAAGGAGGGAAGGGAGGGGCTGGCGGCCACCTATGGCTGCGCTGGGAGTCCTACTCCCACCGGAGTAGGATTCCCCAATCCTAGTCCAACTAGGGTTTGACCAAGGGAGAGGGAGAGAGGCCACCCCTTCTCCTAATCCTAATAGGACTAGGGAAGGGGAAGGCTGCGCCAGCATAGGGCCCCTTTCTCTTTCCCTTAAGGCCCATCAAGGCCCATTGACTCCCGGGGTTCCGTAACCCCGGTACTCGATAAAATTCCCAATTTCACCCGGAGTGATTCCGAGTCCAAACATAGGCTTCCAATATATCAATCTTTATGTCTCGACCATTTCGAGACTCCTCGTCATGTCCGTGATCTCATCCGGGACTCAACAACCTTCGTACATCAACATCATAAAACTCATAGTAAGCTGCCATCGAAACGTTAAGCGTGCGGACCCTACGGGTTCGAGAACTATGTAGACATGACCGAGACACCTCTCGGTCAATAACCAATAGCGGGACCTGGATGCCCATATTGGTTCCTACATATTCTACGAAGATCTTTATCGGTCGAGACCGCATAACAACATCGTTGTTCCTTTGTCATCGGTATGTTACTTGCCCGAGATTCGATCGTCGGTATCCAATACCTAGTTCAATCTCGTTCTTGGCAAGTCTCTTTTCTCGTTCCGTAATACATCATCTCACAACTAACACATTTAGTTGCAATGCTTGCAAGGCTTATGTGATGTGCATTACCGAGAGGGCCCAGAGATACCTCTCCGACAATCGGAGGACAAATCCTAATCTCGAAATATGCCAACCCAACATGTACCTTCGGAGACACCTGTAATGTACCTTTATAATCACCCGATTCACGTTGTGACGTTTGGTAGCACCCAAAGTGTTCCTCGGCAAACGGGAGTTGCATAATCTCATAGTCATAGGAACATGTATAAGTCATGAAGAAAAGCACTAGCAACAAACTATACGATCGGTGCTATGCTAATGGAATGGGTCATGTCAATCGATCATTCAACCAATGATGTGATCCCGTTAATCAAATAACAACTCCTTGTTCATGGTTAGGAAACATAACCATCTTTGATTAACGAGCTAGTCAAGTAGAGGCATACTAGTGACACTCTGTAGGTTTATGTATTCACACATGTATTATGTTTCCGGTTAATACAATTCTAGCATGAATAATAAACATTTATCATGATATAAGGAAATAAATAATAACTTTATTATTGCCTCTAGGGCATATTTCCTTCATCTCCCACTTGCACTAGAGTCAATAATCTAGTTCACATCATCATGTGATTCAACACAAATATTCACATCTGTATGTGATTAACACCCATAGTTCACATCGTCATGTGACCAACACCCAAAGGGTTTACTAGAGTCAGTAATCTAGTTCACATCGCTATGTGATTAACACCCAAAGAGTACTAAGGTGTGATCATGTTTTGCTTGTGAGATAATTTTAGTCAACGGGTCTGTCACATTCAGAGCCGTAAGTATTTTGCAAATTTCTATGTCGCAATGCTCTTGCGGAGCTACTCTAGCTAATTGCTCCCACTTTCAATATGTATCTAGATTGAGACTCGAGTCATCTAGATTAGTGTTAAAACTTGCATCGACGTAACCTTTTACTTATTTAACCTTTTCCACTTCCATAATCGAGAAACATATCCTTATTCTACTAAGGATAATTTTGACCGCTGTCCATTGATCTACTCCTAGATCTCTATTGCACTCCCTTGCCAATCTTAGTGGTAGGGTATGCAACAAATCTGGTACACAAGATGACATACTTTATAGAACCTATGGCTGATGCATAGGGAATGACTTTCATTCTCTTTCTATCTTCTCGCCGTGGTCGGGTTTTGAGTCTTACTCAATCTCACACCTTGTAACACAGTGCAAGAACTCTTTCTTTGACTGTTCCATTTTGAACTACTTCAAAATCTTGTCAAGATATGTATTCATTGAAAAACTTTATCAAGCGCCTTGATCTATCTCTATAGATCTTGATGCTCAATATGTAAGCAGCTTCACCGAGGTCCTTCTTTGAAAACTCCTTTCAAATACTCCTTTATGCTTTGCGAATAATTCTACATTATTTCGATCAACAATATGTCATTCACATATACTTATCGAAATCTTGTAGTGCTCCCACTCACTTTCTTGTAAATACAAGGCTTCTCCAAAAGTCTCAGATAAAACCATATGCTTTGATCACACTATCAAAGCGTTTATTCCAACTCCGAGATGCTTGCACCAGTCCATAGATGGATCGCTGGAGCTTGCACATTTTGTTAGCTCTTTTAGGATTGACAAAACCTTCTGGTTGCATCATATACAACTCTTCTTTAATAAATCCATTAAAGAATGTAGTTTTGACATCCATTTGCCAGATTTCATAAAATGTGGCAATTGCTAACATGATTCAGACAGATTTAAGCATCGCTACAATTGAGAAAATCTCATTGTAGTCAACACCTTGAACTTGTCAAAAACCTTTTTGCGACAAGTCGAGCTTTGTAGATAGTAACACTACTATCGCTGTCCGCCTTCCTCTTGAAGATCCATTTATTCTCAATGGCTTGCCGATCATCGGCAAGTCAACCAAAGTCCATACTTTGTTCTCATACATGGATCCCATCTCAGATTTCATGGTCTCAAACCATTTCGCGGAATCTGGGCTCATCATCGCTTCCTCATAGTTCGTAGGTTCATCATGGTCTAGTAACATGACTTCTAGAATAAGATTACCGTACCACTCAGTGCGGATCTTACTCGAAGACCCACGAGGTTTGGTAGCAACTTGATCTGAAGTTTCATGATCATCATCATTAACTTCCTCACTAATTGGTGTAGGAATCATCGAACTGATTTCGTGATGAACTACTTTCCAATAAGGGAGAAGGTACAATTACCTCATCAAGTTCTACTTTCCTCCCACTCACTTCTTTCGAGAGAAACTTCTTCTCTAGAAAGGATCCATTTAGCAACGAATGTTTTGCCTTTAGATCTGTGATAGAAGGTATACCCAACAGTTTCTTTTGGGTATTCTATGAAGACGCACTTCTCGATTTGGGTTCGAGCTTATCGGTGAAAACTTTTTCACATAAGCATCACAACTCCAAACTTTAAGAAATGACAGCTTAGGTTTACTGCTAAACCATAGTTCATACGGTGTCATCTCAATGGATTTAGATGGTGCCCTATTAAACGTGAATGCATCTGTCTCTAATGCATAACCCTAAAACGATATTGGTAAATTGGTAAGAGACATCATTGATCGCACCATATCAAATAAAGTACGGTTACGACGTTCGGACACACCATAACTCTGTGGTGTTCCAGGTGGCGTGAGTAGTGAAACTATTTCACATTGTTTTAATGAAGGCCAAACTCAGAACTCAAATATTTTTCCTCTGCGATCATATCGTAGAAACTTTATTTTCTTGTTACGATGATTCTTCACTTCACTCTGAAATTCTTTGAACTTTTCAAATGTTTCAGAATTGTGTTTCATCAAGTAGATATACCCATATCTGCTCAAATCATCTTGTGAAGGTCAGAAAATAACGATACTTGCCACGAGCTTTAACACTTATCGGACCGCATACATCAGTATGTATTATTTCCAATAAGTCATTTGCTCGCTCCATTGTTCCGGAGAACGGTGTTTTAGTCATCTTGCCCATAAGGCACGGTTCGCAAGTGCCAAGTGATTCATAATCAAGTGACTCCAAAAGTCCATCAGTATGGAGTTTCTTCATGCGCTTTACACCGATATGACCTAAACGGCAGTGCCACAAATAAGTTGCACCATCATTATTAACTTTGCATCTTTTGGTTTCAATATTATGAATATGTGTATCACTATGATCGAGATCCAATGAACCATTTTCATTGGGTGTGTAACCATATAAGGTTTTATTCATGTAAATGTAACAACAATTTATTCTCTTACTTAAATGAATAATCAGATTGCAATAAACATGATCAAATCATATTTATGCTCAACACCAAATAACACTTATTTAGGTTCCACACTAATCCCGAAAGTATAGGGAGTGTGCGATGATGATCATATCAATCTTGGAACTACTTCCAACACTCATCGTCACTTCCCTTCAACTAGTCTCTGCTTATTTCAGAACTCCTGTTTCGAGTTACTAATCTTAGCAACCTAACAGTATCAAATACTGGGGCTACTATAAACACTAGTAAGGTACACATCAATAACCTGTATATCAAATATAACTTTGTTCACTTTGCCATCCTTCTTATCCACCAAATATTCAGGGGTAGTTCGCTTCAAAGGACCAGTTCCATTGCAGCAAAAGTACTCAGCCTCGTGCTTAGGTCTAGACTTGGGCTTCTTCACTCGAGCAGCAACTTGCTTGCCGTTCCTTTTGAAGTTCCCTTCTTCCCTTTGCCATTTTCCTTGAGACTAGTGGTCTTGTCAACCATCAACACTTGATGTTTTTCTTGATTTCTACCTTCACGATTTTAGCATCGCAAGAGCTCGAGAATCCTTTTCGTCATCCCTTGCATACTATAGTTCATCACGAAGTTCTACTAACTTAGTGATGGTGACTAGAGAATTCTGTCAATCACTATCTTATCCGGAAGATTAACTCCCACTTGATTCAAGCAATTGAAGTACTCGCATAATCTGAGCACATGCTCACTAGTTGAGCGATTCTCCTCCATCTTTTAGCTATAGAACTTGTTGGAGACTTCATTTCTCTCAACTCGGTATTTGCTTGAAATATTAACTTCAATTCTGGAACATCTTATATGGTCCATGACGCTCAAAACATCTTTGAAGTCCCGATTCTAAGCCGTTAGCATGGTGCACTAAACTATCAAGTAGTTATCATATTGAGCTAGCCAAACGCTCATAACGTCAGATTCGCTCATATTGAGCTAGCCAAACGCTCATAACGTGCGCATCGCTCCTGCAATAGGTCTGCTCACCTAGCTGTGCATTAAGGACATAATTCTTCTCAGCAGCAATGAGGATAAACCTCAGATCACGGATCCAATCCGCATCATTGCTACTAACATCTTTCAATACAATTTTCTAGGAACACATATGAAAACATAGGGAAGCAACAACGCGAGCTATTGATCTACAACATAATTTGCAAAATACTACCAGACTAAGTTCATGATAAATTAAAGTTCAATTAATCATATTACTTAAGAACTCCCACTTAGATAGACATCTCTAGTCATCTAAGTGATTACGTGATCCAAATCAACTAAACCATGTCCGATCATCACGTGAGATGGAGTAGTTTCAATGGTGAACATCAATATGTTGATCATATCTACTATATGATTCACGCCGACCTTTCGGTCTCCGTGTTCCGAGGTCATATCTTATATGCATAGCTCGTCAAGTATAACCTGAGTATTCTGCGTGTGCAACTGTTTTGCACCGTTGTATTTGAACGTAGAGCCTATCACACCCGATCATCACGTGGTGTCTCAAAGACGAAGAACTTTCGCAACGGTGCATACTCGTGGAGAACACTTCTTGATAATTTTGGTGAGAGATCATCTTATAATGCTACCGTCAATCAAAGCAAAATAAGATGCATAAAGGATTAACATCACATGCAATCAATATAAGTGATATGATATGGCCATCATCATCTTGTGCTTGTGATTCCATCGCCAAGCACCGCCATGATCACCATCGCCACCGCGCGACACCTTGATCTCCATCGTAGCATCGTTGTCGTCTCGCCAACTATTGCTTCTACGACTATCGCTACTCCTTAGTGATAAAGTAAAGCAATTACATGGCGCTTGCATTTCATACAATAAAGCGACAACCATATGGCTCTGCGCCATTGCCGATAACTCGGTTACAAAACATGATCATCTCATACAATAAAATATAGCATCACGCCTTGACCATATCACATCACAACATGCCCTGCAAAAACAAGTTAGACGCCCTCTACTTTGTTGTTGCAAGTTTTACGTGGCTGCTACGGGCTGAGCAAGAACCGTTCTTACCACGCATCAAAACCACAACGATATTTCGTCAAATAGACTCCGCTTTAACCTTCTCAAGGACCGGGCGAGTACACTCAGTTCAACTAAAGTGAGAGAGACAGACACCCGCCGGTCACCTTTAAGCAACGAGTGCTCACAGCGGTGAAACCAGTCTCGCGAAGCGTCACGCGTAATGTCGGTCCGGCCGCTTCATCTCACAATACCGCTGAACCAAAGTATGACATTTGGTAGGTAGTATGACTTGTATCGCCCACAACTCACTTGTGTTCTACTCGTGCATATGACATCAACGCATAAAACCAGGCTCGGATGCCTTTGTTGGGTAACGAGTAATTTCAAAAATTTTCCTACGATCACGCAAGACCATGGTGATGCATAGCAACGAGATGAGAGTGTTGTCTACGCACCCTCGTGAGACCAGAACGGAAGCGTTGACGCAACGTAGAGGAAGTAGTCGTACTTCTTCCCGATCCAACCGATCCAAGTACCGAACGACGGCACCTCCGAGTTCTGCACACGCTCAGCTCGATGACGCCCTCGAACTCCGATCCAGCCGAGTGTTGAGGGAGAGTTTCACAAGACGACGGCGTGGTGACGATGATGATGTTCCACGGCGCAGCAGGCTTCGCTTAAGCTCCGCAACGGTATATTCGAGGTGTAGTTTGGTGGAAGGGGCACCGACACGGCTAAGGAATCGATCTCAATGATCAACTTGTGTGTCATGGGTGCCTCTGCCTCAGATATAAAGGAGGGAAGGGAGGCTGGCGGCCACCTATGGCTGCGCTGGGAGTCCTACTCCCACCGAGTAGGATTCCCCCAATCCTAGTCCAACTAGGGTTTGACCAAGGGAGAGGGAGAGAGGCGCCACCCCTTCTCCTAATCCTAATAGGACTAGGGAAGGGGAAGGCTGCGCCAGCATAGGGCCCCTTTTCTCTTTCCCTTAAGGCCCATCAAGGCCCATTGACTCCCGGGGTTCCGTAACCCCTGCATCTCGATAAAATTCCCAATTTCACCCGGAGTGATTCCGAGTCCAAACATAGGCTTCCAATATATCAATCTTTATGTCTCGACCATTTCGAGACTCCTCGTCATGTCCGTGATCTCATCCGGGACTCCGAACAACCTTCGGTACATCAACATCATAAAACTCATAGTAACTGTCATCGAAACGTTAAGCGTGCGGACCCTACGGGTTCGAGAACTATGTAGACATGACCGAGACACCTCTCTGGTCAATAACCAATAGCGGGACCTGGATGCCCATATTGGTTCCTACATATTCTACGAAGATCTTTATCGGTCAGACCGCATAACAACATACGTTGTTCCCTTTGTCATCGGTATGTTACTTGCCCGAGATTCGATCGTCGGTATCCAATACCTAGTTCAATCTCACATCGGCAAGTCTCTTTTCTCGTTCCGTAATACATCATCTCACAACTAACACATTTAGTTGCAATGCTTGCAAGGCTTATGTGATGTGCATTACCGAGAGGGCCCAGAGATACCTCTCCGACAATCGGAGTGACAAATCCTAATCTCGAAATATGCCAACCCAACATGTACCTTCGGAGACACCTGTAACGTACCTTTATAATCACCCGATTACGTTGTGACGTTTGGTAGCACCCAAAGTGTTCCTCGGCAAACGGAGTTGCATAATCTCATAGTCATAGGAACATGTATAAGTCATGAAGAAAAGCACTAGCAACAAACTATACGATCAGGTGCTATGCTAATGGAATGGGTCATGTCAATCAGATCATTCAACCAATGATGTGATCCCGTTAATCAAATAACAACTCCTTGTTCATGGTTAGGAAACATAACCATCTTTGATTAACGAGCTAGTCAAGTAGAGGCATACTAGTGACACTCTGTAGGTTTATGTATTCACACATGTATTATGTTTCCGGTTAATACAATTCTAGCATGAATAATAAACATTTATCATGATATAAGGAAATAAATAATAACTTTATTATTGCCTCTAGGGCATATTTCCTTCATTACAGTATCTATTCGGTCGTAGCTAAAATGAACCCTTAAAATGCATTTTTTGATCCGTATCTCAGTTTTACAGTTTGTGATTTAAAAGGGTCTGCTAGAGATGCTCTAAAGAAAGTTAGCACTATTGATATGCTCCTGGTTTGGTGCCTATCCATTCCCACATAATTCGACCGGTGGCTCCCGTCTGATTGGCAACTAAATTTTTAGCTTCAAACCAAGCATGCCCATTGTGTTAGAGTTCACATGTACATGGGTCATTTTACTATAAACTTATCTTCAAGCACAAGCCAGTACACAAGATACATTCCAACCCTTTTAGTTTATAAGGCCAGCTTGTATATGTAGATCGTCAATATGACCAACGAGTTGTATGTCATGAATCGTATGGAGTTAAAAACTTCTTTTGCATACGAACTCAATGGCATATTACTAAGCATATAGCGCGTGTTTCGTTGGTCAAACTGACGATCTAAAATAGGCAGGCGTCGGCATTATAGACCAGAAAAGAGGGAGTAGGCTGTACTCCATGTAGTGGTTAAAAAAAAGGTAATAGAAGACACCCTCGCTCAGAGAAGAGGAAATCTCCCCAGCTTAAAGAGGGAGTAGGCTGTACTCCTAAGGGCGTGTTCGGATTCTCCCCAGCTTCACAAAACTCCACATTTTCAACTTCTCATCCTCGCTTCTAACTTCAGGTAGCGATTCCTGGAGCGTTCTGGACATCGGTAGCTTCTCCCACAGTTGCAGCCCAACTGAGAGAGGGTTGTGGCCTGTTAGGTGTATGTTGGGCCGGTTGCATGCAGCCCAATTAGGAGGGGTAGCGGTACAAGCGAGGATTCACGTAACGATTCGAGATGTTCTGTTTCTTTTCGAGGGGAGCCAACGAACCGGTATACTTGGCGGTGGCAGTTTCCTGTAAATAGAGCAAACTCCATGCTTCACGTTTCGGTGGAGTTGGGCCGGCCTCGCTTCTCTTTTTTACACGTAGGGAAGGAGGATGTAAACGGATCGGATCGGATCGGATAATGTCTTTGCCATATCCTTTACCATATTTTTTTCTCGGATTCGGAGCGGAGCGGATAATGACCGGATGCGGATTCGAATACGGATTATATCGGACTACGGATTCAAAGCGGATGCGGAGCGGACTTGGACCGGAAACGGGCAAAAAATATCAGGTAATACGTGCAAAAAGACATGATTTAATTACTACTATGAAAACAATATGAACACACATTTTTATCCAACCCCGTAGCACTAGAGATTGACCAAGCATTTTAAAGCCATAACTCACACTAATATGAGAACAATAAGCAGGACGGATAAAATTATGATGGCATTAGACACAATGCAAGACGAAGGTTGTACTTAAGAAATAATACTTAGTTCTAAGTTTTATTGAAGTTTTTATTTATTATAAAAGGCTAGTATTTTATTATAAATACTTAATTCTAACTACTACTACAACTTAGTGTTCTCAAGTCTATTACGCCCTTGGCGCACTCTAAAAAAGTCTATTATCAGAACGCCTTGGGATGGTTTTGCAACATAAAACCCCCCAGCTACATTATTTAACTAATCGTGGTTTCGTTCTGTGTCAAAATAAATTATATATAAAAAATATAACTGGGAGGATAACCCCCCCGCCCGCCCACCACCCCCCCCTCCCCACTCCCCTTGGCCCATCTCCTCTCCCTGGCCAGCCCAGCTGGGCCTGACTGCCCACCAGCCTCCCTCTCTCCTTACTCCACCCCGAGGGGAACCCTAGTTCCCAACCCCCCACTCTCCCCTCCGCCTCGCCCTCCCGACCCGATCTGGATCGGGCTTGGCGCCACCGACCGCCCCCCCGCCGGCGATCCCCCCCCGCGTTCCCCCTGCGCCCCGCCACGTTCCTCCTCCTCCTCCACGCCCGAACCCTCCTCCTCTCAGCGCCCACCGAGCCCGTGCCATGACAGTGGTCCGGCTCGGCTCTCTCCCCTCGCCACGGCGTGCCTCCCGGCCCCTCCCCGGGCCGCCTGACCTCCTCGAGCAACCGCCCGAGACCTGACCACCCGTGAGCCTCGACCTCCTCCTCCTCTCCTCGTCGGCGTTTCCTCCGGTCCCTCCGGTTCCCCCTCCGGCTCCCCGGCTCCGACGCCTCCCCTGCCTCCTCGCTCGCCCATGCCGGATCCGACCGAGGCCTCGACGGCCCGTGCTCGCCCGCCCTGCGTGCCCTCTCTCCCCTTCCTTCTCCCCTGTCGGCGACCTGTTGGCGACGGCATGCAGCCTCGAGCCCAAGGCCCCTTTTTTCTCGTTCGGCGCCCTCGCCGCTCCGACTGGCCCCGATCCCCCTTCTCCCGAGCCCCGCCACGGCCTCTGTCGCTTCTCACGGCGGTGCTGCCGCTGGCTGGGCGCGCTGCCAGAGCTGGCCACTTCGCCCTCTGCCTGCTCCGCCCGGTGGACGCCGCCTGACCCGGGCCGGTCAGGCCCGATCGGCAACGCCTGCACTTCCGGCGCCAAGACCAAGTAGGGCAGTGTGCCACGATGGGGCCCCACCCCAAAAAACAAAATAAAAGGATGTTTTAATTAAATGTAAACGAAAAATGAATTAAAAGTAATTAAACTAATTAACTAAATAACTAATTAATAAATTAATTGAATAATTAATTAAACTAATTAATTCGGATTAGTTAAACCTAATAATTAGTTAAATTAATTGGGTAATTAATTAAACTAATTAATTTCGGATTAGTTAAACCTAATCATTAGTTAAATTAATTGTAATTAATTAAACTAATTAATTCTGCATTAATTAACACTAATTATTAATTAACTTAATTAACCTAATTAACTAAGGTTAATTAACTGATTAGGTTAATTAAGCTAATAGTGTATGACATGTGGGACCCACCGGCAGGTTGACTTAGTCAACCCTGTTGCTCGATGACGCCAAGATGACCTCATGCCGATGTCATAAATGCTTTTCAAATTAATTAATTAATTAATTAAAATTCCGAAATTAATAAAACCTTTATAATTCATAACTTTTAACCAGAGTCTTGATTAAAATATTTTCAACATGAAAGTTGCTCGTAACGACGAGACGAATTCGGATACGCAATCCGCTCGCCCACCGCACGCCTCTAACCTATCGAACCTGCAAACTTTCTCCTCCGGTTCATCTCAGATGACAGACGTCCTAACCGGATAACTTCCCGGATGCTTTCCCCTAGACCGGTACCCTTCTTACCACGTTAGGGCACGCCTAGCTTCGCTTCTTGGCATGTCATGCATCGTTATGCATCCGTTATCGTGTATTCATTGTTTCTTCCCCTCTTCTCTTGGTAGACTACGAGACCGACGCCTGCGGTGGCGGTTCGACAAGGTCGATAATCACTCTCTCTTGCCGAGCAACCGTGCAAGCCCCTTTTGATCATCCCGATATCGCCCATTCCATTCTCTTATTGCTTGCACTAGATTTTTGCTATCGTTATTGTTGCTCCTATTACGCTGTATAGCCTGCTTATTGTAACTCGCTATTGTTACCTACCGCTTATCCTAAACCGCTTAGTATAGGTTGGTTAGAGACCCATGATGACCCCACCTTGTCCTTGTTGCCTCGCTTCATCATTGAAGACCCGATCAACGGGATCAAGACCAGGCCCCACACCGCACATCACTTCCCTTAGTTGCTCGACACTACTAGGTTACTATCGAGTACCGAGGGTGAAACCTCTACAAGACCTCCGATATTAACCTCAGAGTATAGCTATTCGGTTGTGGTCATCGAGGGTGATTTCCTCCTTAACCACTTCCGACACGACTGTCGTGCAACCCTCAAGTGTGGACCTCGAGGGTGAATCCTCTTATGTTCACCTTGACGATTACATTGAGTGGAATACACGGGGTGATTCCTCGTGTTTTCCCTTGATGTTTGGACTCACGGTTACTTGGACTTTTACCATCGTTATTTGAAAGACGGGTCGACCCCGAGGGTACCTGCTGCTTAATTGCGAGTGATGTGGAGACGGGTTGACTCGGAGGGTGCCCGCGAGATAATTACGAGGCGTGGCCGGCATTCCTAGCCCTTGCCGCAAGTCCTCGAGACGGGCAACGGGTCACATCTTCGTGAGTCTCGCTTGTTACCGCTGCTCCTAATCCACTACGATTTGGATATTTGATCCGAGGGCCTCTCGCCCGATAGCGCTAACCATCACGTGGGCTAAGTATGGGCGTTCAAGCGTCAGATACATCACCGAAGCTTATTAGACGTCGGCGAGCGGGCGCTGGCCGGATTGGGCCGAACGCTCTGTTAGGCTAGGTCTGCTTCCGCCGCCCTCGCAACGCGCAGGAGTTCCCGGGAGATGGCCCATGACCCCGGGGCATAGGTTTAGTCCGCGGCTGGCCTCTCTATTAAGCCTAGGTCGGGTTGCGGCGTATTGTTTGACCGAGGCCGGGCATGACCCTGGAAAGTGTGTCCGGCCGGAGTTAAGCGAGCGTGGTGGGTAAGTTGGTGCACCCCTGCAGGGAAGAAAACATCTATCGATAGCCTGTCCTACGGTAACGGACACTTGGAGTTGTATCCCGATCGATACAACTAGAACTGGAAACTTGAGATGAGACATGGATATGAGCAATGGATTGCGATGAGATTTGGATTGTGATGATAACTGGATAGTATGGCTCTGGGATTTCTTTCTCGCAGGGAGTCGAGGAAGGATCTCTGGCCGAGGTTGATAACACTACTGCTACTTTAAGTTATGTTACTCTACTCCCTCTTGTTTGCTGCAAGATGTTGGTTTCCGGAAGATGCTAGTCTTCGTTAGGACTAGGCCTTCTCTCTATTCTGGCATTCTGCAGTTCAGTCCACTGATATGGCCTTTACACATATATCCTTGCATATGTAGTGTAGCTCCTTGCTTTAGTAGTACTTTGGATGAGTACTCACGGTTGCCTTGTCCCCTTTTTCCCCTATCTCTACTCGATTGCTGCTATCGACGATGGAGCCTGTGATCCGCACGCCACCGCCTCACGACGACTACTACTCCGGAGGCGCCTACTACTACGTGCAGCCCGCCGACGACCACCAGGAGTGACCTAGGAGGATCCAGGCAGGAGGCCTGTCCTCTTCGATCAGATCCCGCTTTGTGCTAGCCATCTTATGGCACCTTGTTTAACTTATGTCCGTACTCAGATATTGTTGCTTCCGCTGACTGCCTATGATCGAAAGCACTTGTATTCGAGCCCTCGAGGCCCCGGCTTGTATTATGATGCTTGTATGACTTATTTTATTTGTAGAGTTGTGTTGTGATATCTTCCCGTGAGTCCTTGATCTTGATCGTACACATTTGCGTGCATGATTAGTGTACGATTGAATCGAGGGCGTCACAATTACATATGTGTTCACAAGTCTACCAGCTATACTTGTGCGTGCATGCAAGCAACCACTACATGATCGCTCAAGACCATATTGACTGACTTATATGTGCAAGTAAGCATATTGACGCTGGCATATACGTACTCAGACTGCCACCCCGACGCGCCGCGGGCATATATATGTACGCAGACTGCCGTCCTGACACACATCACGCAAGGACTGTAGCTTGACCTGGACTTGCCCATTGTCTTGTACGGGCGTTGATCATGGCTGTGAGCAGTGCCGATTACGCATGGTGATCTGCCACCACGACCAGCTGTGCACGTAGAGCAAGCTGCTTGGTAGCATGGCGTGGATGCATACCTTGGAGATGGCGAGATGCCCTAAACTAACGTGGTTCATTGCACCTAGAAAATCATGAAATGTTCAAACAGAATGCTCATCTCCATTGGTCGGACTGGCCGCTAGAGAAGACGACGTCATGCAATGACCACGGCTGCCGCCTGCTAGTGATCATACAGTCTACTTGGTGCTAGTACTAGGATTAGGTTAAACACTACTTATTTGTGGTGATTTTATTTAGTAGTATACTTGGTATTTGGGCTTGTTGATGGGCTAAATTTATCGGATAATCCTATTTGATAGCCTCGGATAATCCGCAAAAAATACCGGATAATCCACATCCGCCGGATAATATCAATACCATATCCTCTACCATATCCGCCGGATATCCGGTTAACCAAAATCCGTATCCGCATCCATATCCGTCGGATTTGTACAAGTGCATACCATATCCTCAAAAACGGATGCGGAAACGGATTCGGAATGGAAATTATCCGTACCATTTACATCCCGCGCAGCTTCCCGAATCCAGCTTCTCGAGCTAAAACCGTTCGGGACAATTTCGTCTGGGAAGTTTTCGAAGGGTGAAGCCGGAGGACATCAGAACACGCCCTTAATTTGATGTCACTGCAGGAAGACGTACTACTTGTGTTTATTACAACGTCCCACCTGTACATGCTTTTTTTTTTGCCAACATTACTACTGTGAGTTTTATTTGCACTCTCTTCAAACTTTTTTTGTTTGTGATTAAGGCAAGTTTTGCTATATCACCGCAGGCCGACCATGCATCCCGAGCAACTCATGACAATGGGTTGCTTGCTTTGGTCTTCCTCCCCGATTCCCACTAGCTAGCTCGATCAGTATGGATCATTTGTCATTTTATTCCCAATGTTCTGAATCAAAAGGAATAATAGAGTGTATCCACTGCTCGCGAAACCCTCCCTCCTCCCTCTCGCGACCCCGCGTCACCTCCCCCGGCAGCGGCGGGGGAACCCTAGCCGCCGCCTCGGCCCCCTCCCCACCTCGTCCCACCTCCTCCCCGCCGCCTAAGGCAGCCGCCGGAGCCCGGGGCTCCAAGGATGGTGGCGGCGGGGTCTCGGCTGCCCTGCCTCTACGTGGGGAGTCTCGGATCTGGAGCGGAGGCTCCTTTGGCGAGGCACGACAGGCTCCGGCGAGCAGCCGTGCAGGCGGTGGATCTGGCGTCCTGGCCGCGCGGGTGGCGGGATCCCGGTGGTTGTTGGCGGCTTCTGCGACGGTCGGTGCGCGTGATCTGGCGCCTCCCCTTCCCCTGTTCGGCGTGAGGGCCAGCCTGGTCGGGCCGCGCTTCTCTTGGTCGCCGGTTCTGTACAGAAGGCGCTGCTGGTGGCGGGGATCTAGTTCGGGGGAAATCCCTGGCCGGCCATGGCCGGCTGCACCGGCGGTGACGCCTAGGGCGCCGTTCCCCTTCTTGAAAGCGTTGATATGGACTGATCTCCTCACTTCCCCTTCCCCTAGGTCTCCCGGGCGAAAGCCCTAACTTTGTTGGGTGCCGTTACCTTCTTGAAGGCGCCGCTTTGAGAACCTTGGGGTTGGGTGGCGCTTGTGGGTGGTGGGCGACGGCGGTGGTGCGGACCTATCCTAGCATGGATCTACGTCCGTTGCTTGGAGATGGACTCGCGTAGGTGGAGGTCGTCGTTTGGCGCCGTGGTGGCGTCCATGGCGGAAGACCTGCCAAGGCTCGCGTACGTAGGTGGAGGTCGTCGTCTGGTGTCGTGGTGGCGTCGATGGCGGAGGACTTGCTAAGGTTGACACCTCAATCTGCTCTGAAGATGGACCAGTGGAAGATGGCGACGACGACACATGTGAGTGTGTCGGACCGGTTTGTGCCCCGGACCCGGTAGATGGCTCGGTCGAGGCCTCCGGCTTTAGATGTTAGGCTTAGGTGAGAGGTCTGGGTATGTGGCCCGGCTTGCACCCCTTTATCATATGAATAGAAGTAGCGACAGATGTTGTCAAGATGACGGATTCTGACATATTGTTGTTCTACTTCGTAAGGTATTCGAAAATAATTAATAAAATGGCCGCATCTCCAAACCAGGAGTCATCCTCCTTTTCTAAAAGAAAAATCCACTGCAGATTGAGATTCGCCTTCCCATACTATTTGGAGAAGAGCCGCTATTTTCTTTGCATCACTCCTAGCAGCTTGATTCCCTTGCATCGCTAGTCATTGCTCGTAGTATCTTTGGAAATTTAGTCCTTATGGAATAGGTTGACCATGCTGTCTCTGATAACTGCGAAAACAGCCTCATGGAGGGGACAAAATTGCCGAGTAATATAATACTTGGAGAGTAGGTTTATGTGCTTGGGTCTCTTGTCTTTTCGACGTACTTATCTAAGTCGCTGCTGAAATCCTCATCAAAAGAGAAAGAAAGAAACACTTTTGGCGCTGAATGTACCAAATGTACTTCAACCACCGTTGTCGTTCATTTGTGCATGCCGCTTCGATGCTCCCTCGTCAACTAGTACAAACAAGGCCATTATCTAATGCTTCACCTGTTCATATATATAGTAGCTTGTTAGAGATGCTTAATTTGATTAAGCTCGCCATCTCGTTAGTTACTTAGATGGCTCGATCCAATCTTTATTTAGTGACTACTATTTGCTTTGAGCCATGTACTATCTCCGTTTTATTTATATTAACACTAGTGCAGAACCGGGCTATAGCACCAGTTCGTAAGGCCCTTTAGTGTCGGTTACAGAACCGACACTAAAGGGTGGGGACTAAAGGTCCCCCTCTTTAGTACCGGTTCTGCACAAACCGCCGCTAAAGGGCTATCACATGGCACGAGCCAGCGCCGGGGGAGGGGATCCCTTTAGTACTGGTTGGTAACACCAACCAGTACTAAAGGATTTTTGCTGATTTTTTTTGAAATAAAGAAAAAACAGCCCACCTACTGGGCCGGACGGCCTGCATACGACTAGAAACCCAACCTCTAGTTCGGTCAGGATGCAGGCCCGTATGACTCAGTAGGCCCCACAGGGCAGAAGACTTGCAATAGGCCCACAAAGGCTTGCTTAGAGAGGAGCTCGACACGGTAGCCGCGGCGGGGCTTATAAACCGGTGTGAGCTCCTCTCAACTAACGAGGTGGGACTAAACACTGTGCACGGCGGGTGGCAGCACACCCCTTTAGTACCGGTTGATGGCATGAACCCGTACTAAAGGGGGGGGGGGTCTTTAGTACCGGTTGGAGCCACCACCCGTACTAAAAGTCACCACCTCTTTAGTACCGGTTCGTGACACGAACCGGTATTAAAGGTTTGCCATGAACCGGTATTAATGAGCGCCACCCGCCTAGCCGTTGGAACCGGCACTAATGGTCACATTAGTGCCGGCTCAAATACAAACCCGGACTAATGAGCTGAACATTAGGCCCTTTTTCTACTAGTGTAGGTTTATCTAAAGTCAAATTTTATATCTAAAAGTTTGTCGAAAAATATATTAACATATACACTACCAAATCAATACCATTAGATTCATCATTGAATATATTTTTGCATCATATAGATTTTTTATTATAAATATTCATATTGTTTTCTACAAGCTTGGTTAAACATTATAAAGGTTTGATTTTAGTCAAATCTAATATAGAGAGTAAATAAAAATGAAGGGGTATCTAAGGATGTGTTTGGTTCAGTGAATGAAGTGGAATGTAACGGGTCGGACCTGCACCTGGAAGTGATTCTTGCGTTCAGTTGAAAAAAAGAACGAAACACACTGGTTCCCTAGAGAGGAATATTTCCCCTATATGCCGAACCACATGGTTCCTCCAAATTGGCCGGACCACGCGGAGCGTGTCTCTCGCGTCGTCCCCCACTCACCAACGAGGAAGGTGTCCTGCGCGGCGCGCCGCTCTCTCTCTCTCTTCCTCGATGAGCATGGCGGCGGCCACACCTCCCCCTCCTCTACGGCACCCCTCGCCGTGGTTGGATATGCAGCCTCGCCGACGTCTCCTTCGCCTCGTCGGAGATGCAGCTTCGCCACGTCTCCTGCCCCTCGTCTCCTGCAGTCCTGCCCCTCGACCAAGGATCTGGGAAAGGAGGGGGCAGCTCCCTCTTCATCCGGCGGCCTCTCCCTCGGCTCGCCCTCTCGAACGACGGTTCCTCCCCCGTCTCTCTCTCGTCAAGAAGCAGCTGATTGCTCCCTCCCTCCTCCCGTTCCTCTCACCTAGTAGGCAGTAACGATGGCAGGTCAGACGCAGCCGATTTGTTGGAAAGCAGAACAGATAAGTGGCGGTCGGCTCAGCTCGTCTCCTTCCCGGCAGCTAGCCGGCCGGTGGCATCCGCACACCTGGGCGATAGCAGCCCCAACCATGAGCAGCTAGGTCGGCAAGCAGCAAGAGGAAGCATCAGCGGCGGCAAGAGCAAGCTGTTCGATTGGTTCTTTCTAACTTGGCAGTCTCCGTCCAATAATCAGTACTACTCTTTGTTCTCTGTGTTGAGACTAGTAGTAACAATTTTTGTTGTCATTAATACTTTGTGATCTAGATTTTGTGCTTCATTAACATTTATTATTTATTTTCTGAAAAGTTGTTGTGACTACCATTTTTTTAGATAAACAATCAAACATTAGGTTATATATTTCAGTAATAAATCATCATGAAATTCAAATGTTATTTAAAACTATTTATGCTTGCGAGTGGAGATATAAATTATTGTGAGCAGAACCAAATTCATTCACTCAATTTCTCCAACCAAACACCGAAATGTAACCATTTCATTTCATTTATTATGCTCAACCAAACATTAAAAACGGAACGGACCCATTCTAGTGAAATGGAACCATGACATTCCACTCCACTTTGTTTCACAACCAAACATACCCTAAGTTTTCTCATTGTGTCTTCTCTCTACACGTGCTTTGGACGGTACCGCACCGTTCTGTTTCGTTCGTGCGTTTGCTCGCTGCTAGTTGTCGCGCGTGTGGCCGGCCGCGTACTGCTCCTTACGAGTGTGGCGGGCCGTTGTCCTTTTTTTTTTTGCTTTATTGGCTGAGCGGGCTGTGTTTTGTTTGTCCACAACGAATGTTGAGCCCTAATAAGTGAGTGGATTGTTCAATGGAGGGACTGTCCCGTTTCATCCTCTCATCCGCTCGTATTTCATCACCCGCTCTCTTTTCATCCACCCAATAAAGTTATTCATCTACAACTTGTAACTCGTATCATAGATTTATAAAGTTGTCTCAGTTAAAAGTTCATCCTTCGACTCACAACTAGGCATGTCTTTTATTTTTTATCTCAGTTGTAAGTCCATCCTTGACTCGCAACTTGGCCTGGAGTTTTTCTCTTTTGTCCCAGTTGCAAGTCCATCCTTAACTCGCAATTGGGCTTGTGGTTTCGTAGTGTCTTAGTTGCAAGTCCACCTTCGACTCGCAACCGGGCATGTGTTTTATTTTCCATCCCAGTTACAAGTCCATCCTGACTCGCAATTGCGCCTATAGTTTGATGTTGTCCTAGTTGCAAGTCCACAATCGACTCGCAACTGAGACGTGTTTTGATTTCACTCCAGTTGCAAGTCCACCCTTGACTCGCAACTGGCCTGCAGTTTTTGTCTTTGATTGTAATTGCAAGTCCACCCTCGATTCGCAACTAGGCTCGTAATTTCATACTGTCCCAGTTGCAAGTCCACCTCCGACTTGCAACTGGGCATGTGTTTTGTTTTTTTTCTCAGGTGCAAGTCCACCCTTGACTCTCAACTGTGCCCATAGTTTTGTTGTTGTCCCAGTTACAAGTCGACCCTTAACTCGCAACTAGGCTTGTAATTTTGTAGTTATCCCAGTTTTAAGTCCATCCTGAACCTCGGGACTTTCTCCAAGTACGACTTTTAAAATGTTCACCACGTTTAAAAAATCATCAAGTTTATATAAAATGTTCATCCTGTATTTAAAAAAATATCATCTCGTCCATACATATGTGCCATATTTTCCATTTTTCAACTTTGCCAAACAAACATTGATGCATGCACGCTGCTTTTCTCATGTGCTAAAAAATAGCCAGCAAAGACCCACGAGCTGTATCGCGGCCGAGACCCATGAGCAGGGCGCTCATGCTGACGAGAAACACACAAAATCGATACAAACAAACAAGAAAAGAGGTGGGCTTTATTTACCTGCTGATGTGGGATGATTGATAATTAGATGTAAGATATTACCTCACATCTAAATATGGTAGTCAGACCCTTTTTCGAAAGAGAAGAATCTTCTACGCTGAAAAAATTTGTATTTTCATATCCCGTACTGCATTTGGTTTTACCAGTGCAAAGTCTGTTTATTCAGTTATAAAACGGCGTCCACATGCAAGTGTCTCCTTAATGCGACACAAATGGGGGACAAAGCACTCACCATGGGCCCTAGCTGCTCGTACAGAAGCGACCACCATCCACGATACGTTCATGCATGAGATTTACTTCAGATAGAGCATGACTAAGAGCATCCCCGGCCCTTCGGCCCCTCAGGGCGCAAAAAAAGAGCAGTCTGGGGACGAACCGGCGCTAGATTCGCTTTTAACGACTTGGGCCCCGCCACGCCTGCAGACGCGGAAAATTTGAACTTGGTCGTTCCTGCTCATAAAAGACGCCACAAGTCCGGCGATCGCAAGTCGCAGTTCGGCGTACAAAAAATAGAGCGGCAGAAGTTCGCGTGCGCAACGTATCACTCGGCGGGCTCTGCCCCAGGCGTCGGCGGAGTGGGCGTGCGCGGGCTTGGCGGTGTCGGAGCTGCTTCTGGGCGTCGTGGAGGCGTCATCACGCGGGCTTGGCGGTGGCGTCGGCGTCGGCGGCGTTGTCGAGGGAAGCTGGTTCAGGATGAGGCCGCGCTCCGTCAAGTACCACGCCTTGACCGCCTCGTCGGTGCTCTGGAGCATGTCCGCCGAGGTGCGAGAAGGGCAGCGGGCCACGGCGGAGTGGGGGCGTCGGGGAGGAAGCGTAGGCGGGCGGCGAGTAGTTGTATGGAGGGTATCGACGCACGCCGCGAAGGCGAAGCGAGGGCGCAGGCCGGGCCGGGTGTCCATGAGGGAAGGTGACGTTTGGGTTGAACCCACTGTGTGCGTCCCCGTCGGCGTAGCCCGGCGAGGGCGATCCCCATGGCTGCAGAGAGCCGACGCTTTGCCGCCTGTGGTGCGATCGGGCGTGGCTGCCGGTGGATTCATCATCCCCGCTGAAGTCGCCTCGCCTCGGCTTGGTCCGCCGATGAGGCAGCCGCAGCCGCGCGCCCGCGTTGTCGCGGGCCTTCTTGGCGATGGCCGTGTTCCGCCGGTCGGCGGTGACAGCCTCCCGTTGCTGAACTTCCGCCCTCCACTCGGCATTTGACATGCCCGGTGGCTTGGACGGCGGCGCCCTCGGCTTCCTGTGCTTCGGCTGGGCGACGGAGGCGGTCGCGGTTGCCACCGCGCGGGGGACGATGTACTTCTTCGGTGGCATGGCGGCCGGCTGGGAGGCGAGCAGGAGGGAGATTGGTGGGAGCAAGGAAGAGAATGGGAGGGAAGTGGGGGAAAAGCGGGAAGAAACGGCGGGAAGAGGCGCTCGACTCGCCGACAGGGCGGACCCACGTGCCCTTTTCGCTTGTGTTGGCGCCTCAGCGCCGCAGGGCGCTGGTTCGCTTGGGTCCGCCGGCACCAGCCGCCCGAGCCGCGAAAACGAAGCCTGGCGCGACCGTTTTTGGCGCCGCGCCGCAAAACGTCGAGGAGGGCCTGTTGGGGCCAAATCACTAATTAAGGAGTACTCCTTGCGAAGATCACTTAACTTCTCAGATTATGATAAGTGGCGCGCTGCATGTGTGCCACTTGTCGCAACTCGAGTTTTTCCTTTTTCGAGATCCGCTTATTCAAAATGTTTTATCTCTTAAACCGTGTGTACAAATCTCAACCGCCGCCATTGATTCTCGCCGAGATCTTCAAAACTAGATCCCATGTTGATAGGTTTTGACGTTTTCACGAAAAAACCGGACGAAAAAACCGACGAAAAAACCAAACCAGAAACACGGGTTTTTTTCCCTTTCAAAGAGGCACGCCCGTGCCTCTGACGAAATCATAACCGTGTCTCTCACGGAAGCAAAACCGTGCCTCTCGTGAAAGAAAAAAAAAACAAAAAACACGTTTTTTTTCCTTTTCCGAAAGAGGCATGCCCGTGCCACTCGCGAAAGCACAACCGTGCCTCTGGCGGAAGCAAAACCGTGAGCACAACCGTGCCTCTGGCGGAAGCAAAACCGTGCCTCTCGTGAAAGAAAAAAAAACAGAAATACGTTTTTTCCCTTTCTGAAAGAGGCACGCCCGTGCCTCTCGCGAAAGCACAACCATGCATCTCGCGGAAGCAAAACCGTGCCTCTCGCGAAAAAAAAAAAACAGAAAACACGTTTTTTTCCGTTTCCAAGAGGCACGGCCGTGCCTCTCGCGAAAGCACAACCGTGCCTCTCGCGAAAACAAAATCGTTACTCTCGCGAAAAAATGCATTTTTTTACGCAAAAAAAATATTTTTTCCGAATTTTTTTTATCAAAAAACTAGGGAAGACCGGTAGAAAACCAAAATGTCAAAAAAAAACAAAAAAAATATTTAAAAAGCCGAAAACGCGTGCGTAAAAATAAAAAAAATAAAAATCCGGAGGGAGCGTCCAGAGCACGACACGTGGCGAATGGCTGTGAGCGCGCCAAGTGGCGCTGATCGTTGCGAGGCTCCCGAAGGAGCGCTCGGTAATTAGTTGCTCCCCTGTTAGGGGTGCGGCTGGAAATGCTCTAATCCGCATACAGTCCAATAACAAATGGAATTATCTGATTTCGATTAAATGTCTTACATACACGCACCTAAAGAATGGAATACGCGTCATCGTCTTCACCTCCCTAACCCGTCGTCGGTCATCGATCGTGAATGAAACGAAAGCACATTCACCTTTAGACCTGAAAGAAAGTAGAATCTCTTTTTTACTGAGAGTCCAAGCCCGTTGGATGTCCAACTAGATGTCCATGGATATCTATTTAGTGCCGTTGCATATGATGATGGTCAGGGCTACGTGTGTACAATCCGCGACCAAAACTACATGTGGCCTCTGCATTGTTCTTCTATGTAGCACATTTTTTAAATCCAGAATGAACCGAACACCGAACGGGACATGTGGACTCAACAGGGTGCTGGCATACATGTGATGGACCCAAAGGCTGGTGCCGTCGCATAGGTGCATACTGCATAGGCTAGCTAGGCTACCCACCTTGCTACTAGATGCTGACACTCCCCTCCGGCGTCGCCTATATCTACTGGACGCCGAGCCCTTCACTACTACCACATGCAATCGGCCGGACTCAGGCTGGTCGAGGGGGCGGCGTAGCGGAACCCTAGAGAAAATTCGTAGAACGCGCAGATATGAGGAGATCCCAGTTAGGCGTTGCTGTGGAGAGGACCGAGGCAAGCGGCCGCGGTTTTCCTTGGGCGTTTGCTGCTGCGTTGTTCGGCTTCCTCTCCTTCAACTCCGGCGTTGCGCTGTACCAGTCTAAGGGCGACCCGGCTATGGTGGCCTTCATCGCCACCTCCTAAGTCCACCTCGTCGTTCTCTTCGGCTGTCTCTGGCTGTACAAGAGAACGGCCGCCGGCTCGACGTGGAGGTGGAGGAACCAGCTGAAAGCATCGGTGTGGACGCTCACCACGCGACTCACCTTCTCCTTTACCTACATCGCCATGGGCACGGCCCACCTCACGCTCCACTTGGCGCTGCTCGTCTGGGTCATCGCCGCCGCCACCGGGATCCCAGGGTGTACTCCCTTTGTTCCATATTAAGTGTAGCTGATTTAGTAATTTGAAATAGAGGGAGTACTACTAAGGCGGGACTTTTTTTTTCTGCTGCCCTTTTCTTTGAACAGGGCGAGGAACCCACGGGAGGTGCTGCCACCGGCATAGAAGATCACGGGAGGTGCGGGGCAGGTGGCCCTGTCTTCTCCCGTCCCCATACCGATCCCGGTGGCGTCGGTCACGTCGGCCCCGAGGGGGTCGGCCGGTGCTGGGAGTGGGAGCCCGAGGCATGCTGCTGCGATGGTGGTGGAAACCACTGCGGCAGCTACTGCGTTTGTGGGGACGCCGGGGCAGGAGGCCCTACCTCCTCCCTCTACACCGATGGTCAGGAGGACCATCTCGTCGATGGCTCTGTCGTCTGAGTCGGCGGTTGTGGTGGGAGGAGGGTGCGGGCAGGAGGTCCCCGTTATCCCCTCTTCCCCACTACCTGGTGTGGGGCACTCGTCTAAGGGGATCGGGAGCCCGCAGACACCCTCTCTGGTAACTTCGGCACCACCCTTCAGGGGTTCGGTGCCAGGTTTTACTAGGGAGGAGGTGGTCGCGTTTGGTGGGATCCCGGACCCTGTCTCCGAGGGGAGACGGATGAGTTCTCGCATCCTCGACATCCCCGAGGTAGACGATATGCAGCAGCGGTGCGCTATGAGGGCGGCCAAGCTTCAGGAGGCTGCTTTATCTTCTGGTATGTCCGTCAACTTGTCTAATTCATTATTGCATTTTTCTAATGAGGACATTATAAATAATGCAAACCAATTAGGAGTTTCACTAGGCGCTACGGATAGTGAGATTACCAATTCGGTGAATGATATATTAGATTTGGAGGCGGAACGTGCTTTAGAGACTATTCGAAATCTTGCAGCAGTTAAACCAATGAATGATGATGAGATTGATGCGTTAGGGGTTAGAGTGCTTGATACTCTGTGTGCGGATCTAGTACCCCCCAATCATGACGCTGAGGAAGATGATGTACCCCTAGAGAATGATGCTAGTAATATTTGTGAACCCGGTCATGAGGACAGGGTGAAGGGTGACTGAGCTTAGTAAACCTAAGCGTAAGTGGAAACGGAAGATATATCCCGATTCCGCAGTTCGTACAAGTGCTAGGATTCGAACCACCAAAAAATTCCATGATGAACTATGAGAGGAATTTTTTGGAATAGCAGAGGTCTGAAGGACTTGGCTAAAAGAAGATTCCTGGCTGAGGCAGCTTTAGAACTGAAATTAGATTTTTTTTGTTGCTCTGTCAGAGACAGGTAGAGATAACTTCGCACCATAGTTTCTATCCTCTCTTGTGGGTGGTATTGATTTCGATTGGCATTGCCTCCCTCCACGAGGTAGATCGGGTGGTATCTTACTAGGTGTGAGATGCGACTCGCTTGAAGTCCGAAGTGTAGTAATGGGCGATTTCGTGGTGAAGTTTCGAGTTAGGTCCCAGATAGATGGTTTTAACTGGGCTTTGGTGGCGGTATATGGTGCCGCACAGCCCGAGCTTAAAGCGGAGTTTCTGGCGGACCTTGTTCGAATCTGTGGGTCAGAACAGCTGCCAATTTTAGTTGGAGGTGATTTCAATATCATCAGGAGGAGAGAGGAGAAGAACAATGATAACTTTGATGGCAGATGGTCCTTCATGTTCAACACCATTATTGAAAGCTTGGATCTGAGAGAGATAGAGCTTTCTGGTCGAAAGTTTACATGGGCTAATGCTCTGCCAAACCCAACCTATGAAAAACTCGATCGAGTTCTTGCGAGCGTGGAGTGGGAACAAAAGTTCCCTCTGGTTACGGTGCAAGCTCTTTCGAGGGGAATATCTGATCATACCCCATTGTTCGTGGACTCAGGGGAGCCGAACCACGTGGGTAACAAGAACACCTTCTCCTTCGAGATGTCATGTTTTGAACGTGAGGGGTTCTTGGACTTGATTGCCAGGGAATGGGTTAAAGGGGTAGGAGGCAAAACTGCTATTGAGCGTTGGGAGAATAAGATTAGGCATTTGAGAAGCTTCTTAAGGGGTTGGGCTAAGCACCTCAGTGGTCAGTATAAGATTGAAAAGGATAGACTCCTTACTCTTATACATGACTTGGACATACAGGCCGAATCCAATATTTTATCACCAGCAGAGCTTCAGGTTAAAAATGAGGCGGAGAAGAGGTTAAAAGAACTACTCCGCGAGGAAGAACTGAAGTGGGCTTTGCGTGCTAAAGTCCGCAAAGTGGTCCAGGGGGACGCAAATACTCAGTTCTTCCATTTGATAGCTAATGGCAAACACAGAAAGAAGCGTATCTTTCAGCTTGAGCAGGACGAGGGCACTATTTTAGGTCAGGATAACCTAAAAACATATATTACCGACTATTATAAGCAGCTATTTGGACCTCCGGAGGATAATAGTGTGTCCCTTGATGAGTCCAGAACCGAGGATGTACCTCAGCTAACGGCTGCTGATAATGAGATTCTGGTTGCCCCGTTCTCGGAGAATGAGGTGTTTGATGCTATTGCGCAGATGAAAAATAATAAGGCTCCCGGTCCGGATGGATTCCCGGCAGAGTTCTATAAAAAGTGCTGGCACATTATTAAGGGGGATTTATTACCTATGTTCCATGATCTGTTCTCTGGACAGCTTCAATTATTCCACCTGAATTTTGGGACTATCACACTTCTTCCTAAGAAGACGGATGCGGTGAGAATTGAGCAATTCAGGCCCATCTGTCTCCTCAATGTTAGTTTCAAAATTTTCACCAAGGTCGGGACTAACAGACTCACACAGATTGCGCATTCTGTGGTGCAACAGTCCCAAACCGCTTTCATGCCGGACAGGAATATCCTTGAAGGGGTGGTAGTCCTGCATGAAACGCTCCTTGAAATCCATTCCAAAAAATTAGATGGAGTGATTTTTAAGGTGGATTTCGAGAAAGCGTATGATAAGGTCAAATGGCCATTTCTCCAACAGTCTTTGCGTATGAAAGGTTTTGATGAAGCCTGGCGCCGATAGGTTGAATCATTTACGCAAAAAGGTAGTGTGGGAATTAGAGTTAATGATGACATAGGTCACTTTTTCCAGACACATAAAGGCCTACGACAAGGAGATCCGATGTCCCCTATCTTGTTTAACCTTGTGGTGGATATGTTAGCAATTTTGATAGGAAGGGCTAAAATGGTCAAGTAGGTGGATTGGTACCTCATCTGATTGATGGAGGTGTCTCTATCCTTCAGTACGCTGATGATAAAATCATCTTTATGGAGCATGACTTGGCCAAGGCAAGAAATATGAAGCTTGTGTTATGCCTATTCGAACAACTGACCGGGTTAAAGATCAACTTTCATAAGAGCGAGCTGTTCTGTTTTGGTACGGCCAAAGATGAACAAGATGCTTATAGGCAATTGTTTGGATGTGAGTTGGGAGAGCTTCCCTTCTCTTACTTGGGGATTCCTATCCACCATCGTAGGCTGACAAACAGAGAATGGAAGTGCATCGAGGACCGATTTGAGAAGAAAATGAGCTGCTGGAAGGGCAAGCTCATGTCATACGGAGGCCGATTAATCCTAATTAATTCGGTGCTCACGAGTATGCCCATGTTCCTTCTATCGTTCTTTGAGGTACCAGTTGGTGTTAGGAAGAGACTGGACTTCTATCGATCGCGTTTCTTTTGACAGGGTGATGAGCTTAAAAGAAAATATCGGCTTGCTAAATGAGATATCATCTGTAGACCGAAAGACCAAGGGGGTCTATGTTGGAAATATGCCCTAGAGGCAATAATAAAAACATTATTATTATATTTCCTTGTTCATGATAATTGTCTTTATTCATGCTATAACTGTATTATCCGGAAATCGTAATACACGTGTGAATACATAGACTACAATATGTCCCTAGTAAGCCTCTAGTTGACTAGCTCGTTGGTCAACAGATAGTCATGGTTTTCGACTATGGACATCGATGTCATTGATAACGGATCACGCCATTAGGAGAATGACGTGATGGACAAGACCCAATCCTAAGCATAGCACAAAGATCGTAGTTCGTTTTGCTAGAGCTTTTCCAATGTCAAGTATCTCTTCCTTAGACCATGAGATCGTGCAATTCCGGATACCGTAGGAGTGCTTTGGGTGTATCAAACGTCACAACGAATCGGGTGACTATAAAGGTGCACTACAGGTATCTCCGAAAGTGACCATTGGGTTGACACGGATCGAGATCGATTTGTCACTCCAGACACGGAGAGGTATCACTGGGCCCACTCAGTAATGCATCATCATAATAAGCTCAAAGTGATCAAGTGTCCGGTCACGGATCATGCATTGCGGTACGAGTAAAGTGACTTGCCGTAACGAGACTAAACGAGGTATTGGGATACCGACGATCGAGTCTCGGGCAAGTAACATACCGCCGACAAAGGGAATAGAATACGGGTTGCTTGAACCCTTGACATCGTGGTTCATCCGATGACAACATCGAGGAGCATGTGGGAGCCAACATGGGTATCCAGATCCCGCTGTTGGTTATTGACTTGAGGTAGTCTCGGTCATGTCTCAGATGTCTCCGAACCCGTAGGGTCTCTACACTTAAGGTTCGGTGACGCTTAGGGTTAATAGGAAGACAAGTATGTGATTACCGAATGTTGTTCGGAGTCCCGGATGAGATCCCAGACGTCACGAGGAGTTCCGGAATGGTCCGGAGGTAAAGATTTATATATGGAAAGTGGTTAAACGGACTCCGGAAAGTTTCGGGGGTATACCGGTAAAGTACCGGGGCCACCGGGAGGGTTCCGGAGGTCCACCCCTCCCGGGGGGCCACATGGGCTAAGTGGGAGAGGGAGCCAGCCCCTGGTGGGCTGGGCGCGCCTCCCCACCTAGGCCCATGCGGCTAGGGTTTGGGGAAGGGAAACCCTAAGGGGAAAAGGGGGCGCCCCCCTTGGCTTGGGGGGCAAGCCACCCCTTTCCTCCTCTCCCTTGGCCGCCGCCCCCCCTAGGGTTTTCCCTAGAGGGCCGGCCCCCCTTTGCCCTCTCCTCCTATAAATAGAGGGGTGGGGGGAGGGCTGCCAACACCATTGAAGGCGCAGCCCCTCCCCTCCCCAACACCTCTCTTTCTCCACGCAAGCTTGGCGAAGCCTGCCGAGAACTGCCAGACCAACTGCACCACGCCGTCGTGCTGCCATTGGAGTTGTCTTCCTCAACCTCTCCTTCATTCTTGCTGGATCAAGACGGAGGAGACGCCATCGTCCCGTACGTGTGTTGAACACGGAGGTGCTGTCCTTTCAGCACTTTGGTCATCGGTGATCGGAATCACGTTGGGAACGCCTTCATCATCACCACTCCTCAATCGCCTCCGCACTCGATCTACAAGTGGTATGTAGATGCAAACTCTCTCTAGTAACTCGTTGCTTAGTAGAACTCATAGATGGATCTTGGTGAAACCGTAGGAAAAATTTTAATTTTCTCGCAACGCTCCCCAACAAAGGGCATCATGAGCTAGGTCTATGCGTAGTTCTCTTTGCACGAGTAGAACACAATTTTGTTGTGGGCGTGGATCTTGTCAACTTACTTGCCGCTATTAGTCGTTTCTTGCTTCCGCGGTATTGTGGGATGAAGCGCCCGACCAACCTTACACGCATTTCCACGTGAGACCGGTTCCACCGACTAACATGCACTAGTTGCATAAGGTGGCTGGCGGGTGTCCGCTCTCCTACTTTAGTTGGAGCGGATTCGATGAACAGGGTCCTTATGAAGGGTAAATAGAAGTTGACAAGATCACGTTGTGGTTATTCGAGGTAAGAAAACGTTCTTGCTAGAACCCAATTGCAGCCACGTAAAAGATGCAACAACAATTAGAGGACGCCTAACTTGTTTTTGCAGCAATTGTCATGTGACGGATATGGCCAAGTTGTGATGAATGATGATATATTGTGATGTATGAGATCATGTTCTTGTAATAGGAATCACGACTTGCATGTCGATGAGTATGACAACCGCAGGAGCCATAGGAGTTGTCTTTATTTTTGTATGACCTGCGTGTCATTGAAGAACGCCATGTAATCTACTTTACTTTATTGCTAAACGCGTTAGTCATAGAAGTAGAAGTAGTCGTTGGCGGACAACTTCATGAAGACACGATGATGGAGATCATGATGATGAAGATCATGGTGTCATGCCGGTGACAGGATGATCATGGAGCCCCGAAGATGAAGATCAAGGAGCTATATGATATTGGCCATATCATGTCACTACTTTATAATTGCATGTGATGTTTATTATGATTATACATCTTGTTTACTTAGAACGACGGTAGTAAATAAGATGATCCCTTAGAACAATTTCAAGAAGTGTTCTCCCTAACGTGCACCGCTGCTACAGTTCGTCGCTTCTAAGCACCACGTGTTAATCGGTGTGATGGATTCTTACGCTCACATACAACGGGTGTAAGCAAGATTTACACACGCAGAAACACTTAGGGTTAACTTGACGAGCCTAGCATGTACAGACATGGCCTCGAACACGGAGACCGAAAGGTCGAACACGAGACGTATGGAAGATACGATCAACATGAGAATGTTCACCGACGAGACTAGTCCGTCTCACGTGTTGATCGGACACGGCCTAGTCGACTCGGATCGTGTAACACTTAGATGACTAGAGGGATGTCTAATCTGAGTGGGAGTTCATTGTAATAATTTGATTAGATGAACTTACTTATCATGAACTTAGTCTAAAACTTTTGAATGATATGTCTTGTAGATCAAATGGCCAACGCCATGTCAACTTGAACTTCAACGCGTTCCTAGAGAAAACCAAGCTGAAAGATGACGGCAGCAACTATACGGACTGGGTCCGAACCCGAGGATCATCCTCATAGCTGCCAGAAACAATACGCCCTAGAAGGACCGCTAGGTGACACTCCGTCTGCAGAACCAAGACATTATGAATGCTTGGCAGTCTCGTCTTGATGATTACTCCCTCGCTCAGGCGGCATGCTTTACAGCTTAGAACCGGGGCTCCAAAAGCGTTTTGAGCACCACGGAGCATATGAGATGTTCGAGGAGCTGAAACTTGTTTTCCAAGCTCACGCCCGGGTCGAGAGATATGACATCTCCGACAAGTTCTATAGTTGTAAGATGGAGGAAAACAGTTCTGTCAGTGAGCACATTCTGAAGATGTCTGGGTTGCACAACCGTATGACCCAGCTGAATATTAACCTCCCTGATGAGGCGGTCATTGACAGAATCCTCCAGTCGCTCCCACCAAGCTACAAGAGATTTGTGATGAACTACAACATGCAGGGGATGGTAAAGACCATTCCTGAAGTGTTCTCTATGCTGAAGTCAGCCGAGGTTGAAATCAAGAAAGAACATCAAGTGTTGATGGTCAATAAGACCACTAAGTTCAAGAAGGGCAAGGGTAAGAAAAACTTCAAGAAGGACGGCAAGGAGATTGCCGCGCCGCAAGCAAGTTGCCGGAAGAAGTCAAAGAATGGACCCAAGCCCGAGACTGAGTGCTTTTATTGCAAGGGAAGGGTCACCGAAGCGGAACTGCCCCAAGTACTTAGCGGATAAGAAGGCCGCAACACCAAAGGTATATTTGATATACATGTAATTGATGTGTACCTTACCAGAATCGTAGTAACTCCTGGGTATTTGATACCGTGCCGCTGCTCATATTTGTAACTCACAGCAGGAGCTGCGGAATAAGCGGAGATGGCGAAGGACGAGGTGACGGCGCGCGTCGGGAATGGTTCCAGAGTCGATGTGATCGCCGTCGCACGCTACCTCTTCATTTACCCACGGATTAGTTATGAACCTTAATAATTGTTATTTGGTGCCAAGTTTGAGCATGAATATTGTATCTGGATCTCGTTTAATGCGAGATGGCTACTCATTTAAATCCGAGAATAATGGTTGTTCTATTTATATGAGAGATATGTTTTATGGTCATGTCCGATGGTCAATGGTTTATTCTTAATGAATCTCGGTTTAGTATTACACATGTTCATAGCGTGAATACCAAAAGATGTAAAGTTGATAACGATAGTCCCACATACTTGTGGCATCGCCGCCTTTGGTCACATTGGTGTCAAGCGCATGAAGAAGCTCCATGCTGATGGACTTTTGGAGTCTCTTGATTATGAATCATTTGACACATGCGAACCATGCCTCATGGGCAAAATGACCAAGACTCCATTCTCTGGAACAATGGAGCGAGCAACCAACTTGTTGGAAATCATACATACCGATGTGTGCGGTCCAATGAGCGTTGAGGCTCGCGGAGGATATCGTTATGTTCTCACTCTCACAGATGACTTGAGTAGATATGGGTATGTCTACTTGATGAAACACAAGTCTGAGACCTTTGAAAAGTTCAAGGAATTTCAGAATGAAGTAGAGAATCAACGTGACCTAAAGATAAAATTCTTACGATCAGATCGTGGAGGAGAATATTTAAGTCACGAATTTGGTACACACTTAAGAAAATGTGGAATCGTTTCACAACTAACGCCACCGAACACCTCAACAGAACGGTGTGTCCGAACATCGTAATCGCACTCTATTGGATATGGTGCGATCTATGATGTCTCTTACCGATTTACCGCTATCATTTTGGGGATACGCCTAGAGACAGCTACATTCACTTTAAATAGGGCACCGCCTAAACCGCTGAGACGACACCGTATGAATTATGGTTTGGGAAGAAACCTAAGCTGTCATTTCTAAAAGTTTGGGGATGCGATGCTTATGTCAAGAAACTTCAACCTGAAAAGCTCGAACCCAAGTCGGAAAATGCGTCTTCATAGGATACCCTAAGGAAACCTTTGGGTATACCTTCTACCTTAGATCCGAAGGCAAGATCTTTGTTGCCGAGAACGGAACCTTTCTCGGAAAAGAGTTTCTCTCGAAAGAAGTAAGTGGGAGGAAAGTAGAACTCGATGAAGTACTACCTCTTGAACAGGAAAGTAGTGCAGCTCAGAAAATGTTCTGTGATGCCTACACCAATCAAGAGGAAATTCATGATGATGATCAAGGTACTTCGGATCAAGTTGCTACCGAACTCAGAGGTCCACTAGGACACGCCCGCACTGCAGTGGTACGGCAACCCTATCCCGGAAATCATGTTGTTAGACAACGTGAACCTTGAACTATGAAGAAGCGATGGCGGCCCAGATTCCAATAAATGGCTAGAAGCCATGAAGTCTGAGATAGAATCCATGTATGAAAACAAAGTGTGGACTTTGACCGACTTGCCCGATGATCGGCGAGCGATAGAAAACAAATGGATCTTTAAGAAGAAGATGACGCGATGGTAATGTCACCATCTATAAAGCTCGACTTGTTGCTAAGGGTTATCGGCAAGTTCAAGGGATTGACTACGATGAGACTTTCTCTCCGTAGCGAAGCTTAAGTCCGTCCAATCATGTTAGCAATTGCCGCATACTATGATTATGAGATATGGCAGATGGACGCCAAAACAGCGTTCCTTAACGGCTATCTTAAGGAAGAGCTGTATATGATACAGCCGGAAGGTTTTGTCGATCCTAAGAATGTCGACAAAGTATGCAAGCTCCAGCGATCCATTTATGGGCTGGTGCAAGCATCTCGAGTTGGAACATTCGCTTTGATGAGATGATCAAAGCGTTTAGTTTATGCGCACTTATGGAGAAGCCTGCGTTTACAAGAAAGTGAGTGGGAGCTCAGAGCATTTCTCATATTATATGTAGATGACATACTTGATGGGAAATGATATAGGATTCTTGGACAGCATTAAGGCCTACTTGAATAAGTGTTTTCAATGAAGGACCTTGGAGAAGCTGCTTATATATTAGGCATCAAGATCTATAGAGATAGATCGAGACGCCTCATAGGTCTTTCACAAAGCACATACCTTGATAAGATTTTGAAGAAGTTCAAAATGGATCAGTCCAAGAAAGGGTTCTTGCCTGATTGCAAGGTGTGAAATTGAGCTCGCTCAATGCCCGACCACGGCAAAAGATAAAGAAGAGATGAGTGTCATCCCTATGCTTCAGCCATAGGATCTATTATGTATGCCATGCTGTGTACCAGACTGATGTAAACCTTGCCGTAAGTTTGGTAGGAAGGTACCAAAGTAATCCCGCAAGGAACACCGGACAGTGGTCAAGAATATCCTGAAGTACCGAAAAGGACAAAGGACATGCTTTCGTTTATGGAGGTGACGAAGAGCTCGTCAGAACAGGTTACGCCGACGCTTAGCTTCGACACGATCTGATGACTCTAAGTCACAAACCGGATACGTGTATATGTTGAATGGTGGAGCAAGAAGCTGGTGCAGCTGCAAGCAGAAAGCGCCGTGGCGGGATCTACATGTGAAGCGGAGTACATGGCAGCCTCGGAGGCAGCGATGAAGCAATTTGGGTGAAGGAGTTCATCACCGACCTAGGAGTCATACCCAATGCGTCGGGCCGATCAAACTCTTCTCGTGACAACTTTGGAGCTATTGCACTTGCCAAGGAGCCCAGGTTTCACAAGAAGACCAGCACATCAAACGCCGCTCAACTCCATCCGTGAAAATGTTCAAGATGGAGACATAGAAATTTGTAAAGTGCATATGGATCTGAATGTCGCAGATCCGCTGACTAAACCTCTTCCATGGGCAAAACATGATCAACACCGTAACTCTATGGGTGTTCGATTCATCACAATGTAAACTAGATTATTGACTCTAGTGCAAGTGGGAGACTGCTGGAAATATGCCCTAGAGGCAATAATAAAACATTATTATTATATTTCCTTGTTCATGATAATTGTCTTTATTCATGCTATAATCAGTATTATCCGGAAATCGTAATACACGGTGAATACATAGACTACAATATGTCCCTAGTAAGCCTCTAGTTGACTAGCTCGTTGGTCAACAGATAGTCATGGTTTCGACTATGGACATCGATGTCATTGATAACGGATCACGCCATTAGGAGAATGACGGATGGACAAGACCCAATCCTAAGCATAGCACAAAGATCGTAGTTCGCTTTGCTAGAGCTTTTCTAATGTCAAGTATCTCTTCCTTAGACCATGAGATCGTGCAATTCCGGATACCGTAGGAGTGCTTTGGGTGTATCAAACGTCACAACGAATCGGGTGACTATAAAGGTGCACTACAGGTATCTCCGAAAGTGACCATTGGGTTGACACGGATCGAGACTGGGATTTGTCACTCCCAGACACGGAGAGGTATCACTGGGCCCACTCAAGTAATGCATCATCATAATGAGCTCAAAGTGATCAAGTGTCTGGTCACGGATCATGCATTGCGGTACGAGTAAAGTGACTTGCCGTAACGAGACTAAACGAGGTATTGGGATACCGACGATCGAGTCTCGGGCAAGTAACATACCGTCGACAAAGGGAATAGAATACGGGTTGCTTGAACCCTTGACATCGTGGTTCATCCGATGACAACATCGAGGAGCATGTGGGAGCCAACATGGGTATCCAGATCCCGCTGTTGGTTATTGACTTGAGGTAGTCTCGGTCATGTTCAAGATGTCTCCGAACCCGTAGGGTCTACACACTTAAGGTTCGTGACGCTTAGGGTTAATAGGAAGACAAGTATGTGATTACCGAATGTTGTTCGAGTCCCGGATGAGATCCCGGACATCACGAGGAGTTCGGAATGGTCCGGAGGTAAAGATTTATATATGGAAAGTGGTTAAACGGACTCGGAAAGTTTGGGGTATACGGTAAAGTACGGGGCCACCGGAGGGTTCCGGAGGTCCACGGAGGGGCCACCCCTCCGGGGCCACATGGGCTAAGTGGAGAGGGAGCCAGCCCCTGGTGGGCTGGGCGCCCCCACCTAGGCCCATGCGGCTAGGGTTTGGGAAGGGAAACCCTAAGGGAAAAGGGGCCCCTTGGCTTGGGGGCAAGCCACCCTTTCCTCCTCTCCCTTGGCCGCCCCTAGGGTTTTCCCTAGAGGGCCGGGCCCCTTGCCCTCTCCTCCTATAAATAGAGGGGTGGGGGAGGGCTGCCAACACCATTGAAGGCGCAGCCCTCCTCCCCAACACCTCTCTTTCTCCACGCGAGCTTGGCGAAGCCCCGCCGAGAACTGCCAGACCAACCGCACCACGCCGTCGTGCTGCCATTGGAGTTGTCTTCTCAACCTCTCCTTCATTCTTGCTGGATCAAGACGGAGGAGACGCCATCGTCTCCGCACGTGTGTTGAACACGGAGGTGCTGTCCTTTCAGACTTTGGTCATCGGTGATCGGAATCACGTTGGGAACGTCTTCATCATCACCACTCCCTCAATCGCTTCCGTACTCGATCTACAAGTGGTATGTAGATGCAAACTCTCTCTAGTAACTCGTTGCTTAGTAGAACTCATAGATGGATCTTGGTGAAACCGTAGGAAAAAATTTAATTTTCTGCAACGTTCCCCAACAGTCTAGGTATAGAGAATCTCAAAATTAAGAATAAATGCCTTCTTAGCAAGTGGCTCTTAGCAAGTGGCTGTGGAAACTCTCTTCTGAGAATGATGCTATGTGGGCTCAAATACTTCGCAGCAAGTACCTTCAGACAAAAACTTTGTCCTGTGTTTCAAGACGTCAATCGACTCGCCTCTTCTCGGAAAGGTCTCATGAAGGTCAAGGTGCATTGTTTAATAGGACAAAGTTTGTTATTGGAAACGCACGAGTACACGCTTCGAGGATACTTGGCTCGGTGACACACCCTTGGCCATCCAATACCCTTCTCTCAGACCGCATTGTTCAACGACGTGAGGTGTTCGCTGCATCGGTCTTTCAATCTACCCCTTAATATCCAGTTCCGACGAGCGCTTAGCGGCAATCGTTGGGAAGAATGGCTCCGTCTAGTTAGGAGACTGATGGAAGTCCAGCTTTCTCAACAACCCGATGAATTACGCTGGAGGTTGACTAAGTCTGGAGCATTCACGGTTAAATCAATGCATATGATGTTATTAATTCGAACTCCACTCCTACGTCCAAGCATGTTTGGGATGTCAAAGTTCCTTTGAAAATAAAAGTGTTTATGTGGTTTGTCCATAAACAAGTTATTTTAACTAAGGACAACTTGATAAAGCGTAATTGGACAGGACCTACTAGGTGTAGTTTCTGCGATCGGGATGAGACTATCAAACACCTCTTTTTTGATTGCCCGTTGGCCAAAGTACTTTGGCAGACGATCCACATTGCTTTTAATATCAATCCCCCGAATTTTGTTAATGCGTTATTTGGGACATGGCTTAATGGGATTGAGCCTCACTTAGCGAGACATATTCGGGTTGGAGTTTGTGCTTTGCTGTGGACTATCTGGAATTGCAGAAACGATTTGGTCTTTAACAGAATATCATGGATACAATTTTTGTAGGTCTTATTCCGAACTACGGCACTAATCCGTTCATGGTCGCTACTCACCCAGACGGAGGCCAGGGGGCATTTGGTTACTGGGTCTTTCCGCTGGAAGATGGTAGCTCGGGATATCTTCAACCGGTTTGGATGACGGTCATGTAATAGGATAGGCATTTAATATTCCTATCTAGTTTTAGCCAGCCGGTTGTGGCATCTTTTATTGGCTAGTTGATGTTTCTAGCCTTTTTTTTTTGGCTCTGTGTGAGCTTTATGTACGTTTCTTTCATTTTTGAAGACCTTTGAAACCATGGTGGTACTACTTCATTTTGATAATAAGATGGCCATATGCATCGTTCTGATGCAGAGGCTGCGGAAGCCCCCTTTTCGAAAAAATTGCTTGGCTAGATATGGGTTTGCGATTCCAATGCATGGAGCCACTACCGTACGGTCATTCGTCTTGTTGATTAATCCCGACAAAGAAATTTCAGGCTGGAGTCAGGACTCCAAAGTGGAGTTTACGACGTCTTCAGAAGTCGGTTATTACCTCCTGATGTAAATTAATTTACCTTGAAACACGAGTCAGTCCGTGTGTCGGTACGTAGATAGATGGTTGGTTTCCGAAGGATCGGCCCTTTGGCCTGTATGTACTTCCTCTGTAAACTATAAAAGCATTTAGATTATTATTTTAGTATTCTAAACGCTCTTATATTAATTTACGGAGGGAGTAATTATCTATAGAACAGTCGTCATGTAACCGTAAAAAAGGAAAAAGAGACACTTTCCTGGAATTTAGTCTATATTGGGGCAACCCAATAACTATTTCCAAAATTCATAATAAATCCTAGAGGCCCACTTAGCCTATTTGTGCAAGGCAAAGGATACTATTAAAGTTTAGTCTCACATTGCTAATTTAGTGGGAGTTGGACTTCCTTATAAGGGAGGTTCTTTCCCCACTTGTATGAGCATGAGAACGAGAGGGACATCCACGCGCGCTTCTCGCCACGCCACGCCTCGCCACGACGCGCCGCGCCGCGGGTTGCGGGTTGCGGGAATGAGCCGAGCCGATCTCTAATTTTTGCCACGCACTACGGGTAAACGAAAGGTCACTTGGGAGCTGAAAAGTTTTTGCGGTAGTGGATAATGAATACAAACGGCGCACCTCTTCGCGTGCTGCCTGTTCACTTCGTCTCCCTCCGTTGCTTCACCTCCCGTCGCAGCATGTTCGCGTCCCTCTCCTGTGCCTATATAAGAGAGGTCGCTCCTCTCCAGAGAGACACATCAGAAGGTCCTCTTCCTCTCGCCACACAGTTCCTGAGCACTGCGCTGCTGCTACAATCTTCCCATCCCGGCTTGCGGCGTGGACCGCAGGTTGGGACAGTAGGCCTCCGGAACCGCACCTTTTGAGTCCTGTACGGGAGAAGGGTGATAAGGTTTTGGGGAGCGCTCTGCGCGACTACTGACTTCTTCGTCACAGACGCCCCGGACTCCGACGACTACTTCCCCGACATCGACAACCTCCTCGACGACATGGAGGACATCGACCCCAAGTCCAGTGCCTCTACTCCTGCTGCTGTCACGTACGTGTTTGTCCCCTTTCTATTAGAGGTTCTGCTACAGTTCCTTGTTCTAGTATTTTCCCTACATATGTTAGACTCTATTTCATATATGCAACTTGCTATACTGTCTGCTCTAGATATGTGTAGTTACGGTTCATATATGAACATGTTGTTTACCTTCTTTTGTCAAATCGCTTGGCTTATTTTATCACTGCTATACTAGTCATGCTTTATCTAGTATTTCTGTTAATAAAATCATTCGGTAAATTGTTCATATTTCCAACAATCCAAAAACCTTATTATAGGCAATTTACCCCGAGTGGTTTTGCTGCTTCCATGAGACCTCCTACGTTTGAGGGTATCCACTATAAGAGGTGGCGCGTGAGAGTAATCTTATGGTTTCAGACCATGAGCTGTTATGACGCCACTCTTGGCAAACCTGAAGGAGAGCAAGATGCCCAACAGGCACAAGCTTTTCAGAAAATGGATACTCTGTTTAAGGCTGCTCTCTTGAGTGTTCTTGGTGAGAATATAGTTGATGCTTATGCGTCAATTGACAATGGAAAAGATATGTGGGATGCACTCGAGGCCAAGTTTGGGGTCTCGGATGCCGGCACTGAGCTGTACATCATGGAGCAATTTATGATTACAGGATGGTCAAGAGCGCCCGTGGTTGAGCAGGCTCATGAGATACAGTCATTTGCTAGAGAACTTGAGCACTTCAATTGCATACTACCGGACAAGTTTGTTGCCGGGGGTATCATTACTAAGCTTCCTCCTTCATGGAGGAACTTTGCTACCTTACTGAAGCATAAGAGACAGGAGTTTTCCGTTCCGGATCTCATTGGTACTCTTGATGTGGAAGAAAAGGCGAGAGAAAAGGACAGACGTGCTCGAGGTATTGAGGGAGGATCTAGTGCCAATGTGGTATAGAAGCAGAACTTCCAGCCCCACAAGTTCAAGAACAAGGGCAAATTTGATGGTAAAGCAAAGTTTGATGGAAAGAACAAGGCTGTGCAACACACGAACTTCAAGAAGAAGAATGACAAGAAGAAAGGTGCTTGTCATGTGTGTGGAGATCCTGATCATTGGGCTCCTAGTTGCCCTAATCGCTATGACAAGCGTCATCCTGGGAAAGGCAGCAAGACCGCTAATGTTGTCATTGGAGACACTGACATGAAGGATGCTGGGTATGGTATATTTCTCACTATTCTTTCAGTATGTCATTCTCCTGATTGGTTGATTGACACGGGTGCTAATGTGCATGTATGCGGTGATATTTCCATGTTTTCGTCTTATCAGACTGCAGGGACTTCAACCGTGCTGATGGTCAACGGTTCAAGTGCTTCTGTTCGTGGTGTTGGCACGGTCGATCTGAAGTTTACTTGGGAAGATCGTGCGGCTGAAGAACGTGCATTATGTCCCCTCCTTCAATAAAAATCTTGTTAGCGGATCTCTTTTGTGTAGAGATGGCTACAAGCTTGTCTTTGGGTCGAATAAATTTGTAATATCCAAGTATGGAACCTTTGTCGGTAAAGTCTATGACTCAGGAGGCCTGTTTCGTTTATACTTGTCGGACGTTTGCAATAAAGTTGTTAATCATATTTGCAACAATAGTGAATCAAATGTGTGGCATTCACGTCTTTGTCATGTTAACTTTGGTTGCATGTCGCGACTAGCGAAGTTGAATTTAATCCCTAGTTTCACCACTGTTAAGGGATCTAAGTGTGAAGTGTGCGTGCAAGCTAAGCAACCTCGTAAGTCTCACGTGACTGCGGAGACGAGAAATCTTGCACCACTAGAACTTATACATTCAGATCTATGTGAAATGAATGGTGTTTTGACAAAATGTGGAAAGAAATATTTCATGACGTTAATTGACGACTCCACTAGATACTGTCGTGTGTATCTTCTGAAATCTAAGGATGAGGCTTTGAACTTTTTCAAGATCTATAAAGCTGAAGTGGAAAACCAACTTGATCGAAAAATCAAGAGGCTTAGGTCCGACTGTGGTGGAGAGTATTTTTCCAATGAATTTGATGCTTTTGTGCGGAACATGGTATAATCCATGAGAGGACGCCTCCCAACTCACCTCACCAAATGGGGTGGCGAAAGAAAGAACCGTACTCTAACTGATTTGGTTAACGCCATGTTAGACACATCGGGTCTCTCCAAGGCATGGTGGGGGGAGGCGATATTGACAGCATGTCATGTCCTAAATCGAGTCCCCACAAAGAACAAAGAGATAACTCCATTCGAGGAATGGGAGAAGAAAAGGTTAAAACTCTCTTATCTGCGAACATGGGGTTGTTTGGCGAAAGTCAATGCTCCAATTCCAAAGAAGTGGAAGATTGGACCAAAGACTGTGGATTGTGTTTTCCTGGGATATGCTTTTCATAGCATTGGCTATAGATTCTTGGTTGTAAAATCTGAGGTACCTGACATGCATGTCGGTACGATCATGGAGTCGACGGATGCGACTTTCTTTGAAGATATCTTTCCCATGAAGGATATGGCTACCTCATCTAATCAGTAGATGCCTAGTTGATCGAATCAGGAACCAGTTACAATTATCGAACCTGGCATTTCGATGGAACACTTTGAAAGTCCTGTGGAGGATAACAATGAAGTTCCTACTAGGAGCAAGAGACAGAGGACTGCAAAGTCCTTTGGTGATGATTTTCTTGTGTATCTCATAGATAACACTCCCAGTTCTATTTCAGAGGCCTATGCATCTGAAGATGCTGACTACTAGAAGGAAGCAGTTCGTAGCGAGATGGATTCCATCTTGGCGAATGAAACTTGGGAGATAACTGATCGTCCTTCTGGGTGCAAACCTATAGGATGCAAATGGGTATTCAAGAAGAGGCTTAGGCCTGATGGTACTATCGAAAATTACAAGGCTCGGCTCGTGGCTAAGGGTTATACCCAAAAGGAAGGTGAAGACTTCTTTGATACTTACTCACCTGTGGCTCGACTGACCACTATTCGAGTTCTACTTTCACTAGCTGCCTCACATGGTCTTCTCGTTCACCAGATGGATGTTAAGACTGCTTTCCTAAATGGAGAGTTGGATGAGGAAATTTATATGGAACAACCAGATGGGTTTGTAATAGATGGTCAGAAGGAAAGTGCAAGTTGTGAAGTCTTTGTATGGACTCAAGCAAGCACACAAACAGTGGCATGAGAAGTTCGAAGAACTTTAACAGCTGCAGGCTTTGTTGTGAACGGTTGACAAATGTGTGTACTATCGCCATGGTGGGGGCGATGGAGTTATGCTTTGCTTGTATGTTGATGACATACTGATTTTGGAACAAATCTGAATGTTATTAAGGAGGTCAAGGATTTTCTATCTCGCTGTTTTGAGATGAAGGATTTAGGAGTGGCTGATGTCATTACGAACATCAAGTTGTTGAGAGATGATGATGGTGGGATTACATTGCTTCAATCTCACTATGTGGAAAAGATCTTGAGTCGCTTTGGCTATAGTGACTGCAAGCCCTCTCCAACACCATATGATGCTAGCGTCTTGCTTCAAAAGAATCAAGAATTGCTAGAGATCAATTGAAGTATTCTCGATCATTGGCTCGCTTATGTACTTAGCTGCTACAAGACCGACATCTCTTTTTGCTGTTAGCAAACTGAGTCGGTTTGTATCAAAACCAGGAGATGTGCATTGGAAAGCTCTAGAGAGAGTTTTGCGTTATTTGAAAGGCACTGTAAATTATGGAATTCACTACAGCGGGCACCCAAAGGTGCTTGAAGGGTATAGTGACTCAAACTGGATCTTAGATGCTGATGAGATAAAGGCCACGAGCGGATATGTATTCACTCATGGAGGTGGCGCTGTTTCTTGGAAGTCTTGCAAGCTGACCATCTTAACGAGGTCAACAATGGCAGCAGAACTCACAGCACTAGATACAGCTACGGTTGAAGCAGATTGGCCGCCGGCTCTTGAATGACTTGCGGTTGTTGAGAAACCTGTACCGGTGTCCTTATGAACTGCGATAATCAAACCGTGATCACGAAAGTGAGTAGCTCAAAGGATAACATGAAGTCATCAAGACACGCTGAGAGAAGGTTAAAGTCTGTCAGAAAATGAAAAACTCCGGAGTTATTATGCTGAATTATATCCAAACGCCTAAAAATCTGGCAGATCCTTTTACTAAGGGTCTATCGCGAATGTGATAGATAATGCATCGAGGGAGATGGGTATGAGACCCACAATATGAGTTGTTCACAGTGGTAACCTATTCTTTGTGATCGGAGATCCCGTGAATTAGATGTGGAAGACAAGCTGTTGGTCAACTGAGAGGAGAGTATCCCTACTATTCACAATACCACTCAATGAAGATGCAATACTCTCCTAATCTGCATGGAAGGTTGATGTATATCTTAATGTGTTCTAAGTGGCTTATTTAAGCAGAGATGTTATCCTGCAGAACATCTTTTGAAGAACACATTTATATGAGTCTGATTGTCAAAGTCGCAATCTATGAGAGTAGGGTTCTCTCTAGTAAACTCATGAAAGGTCACGGAGTATGACGCATAAGCTCCACCCGCGGGGAAGACCCACGGTAGCCACGTATAGGTCAAGGCCTTATGTGAAGTTAGATTCGCAGAAAACTTGCAGTTCAAGGCCCAGTCCACTATTCAAGTTGCTTACTAGTGTAGCATAGAGTTCTAGGTGGAAGTTCAACTTAACAGTCTCCACTGCAGTACCGGTATATAAAACAATGTTTTGGAACCAAAGGCAAATTTCTGTGTGCCTCTGGGATCTGGTGGGGGATTGCTGTAATTTAGTCTATATTGGGGCAGCCCAATAACTATTTCAGAAATTCCTAATAAATTCTAGAGACCCACTTCGCCCATTTGTGCAAGGCAAGGGATACTACTAAAGTTTAGTCCCACATTGCTAGTTTAGTGGGAGTTGGACTTCCTTATAAGGGAGGTTCTTTCCCCACTTGGATGAGCATGAGAACAAGAGGGACATCCACGCACGCTCCTCCTCCGCCGCCCGTCTCGCCACGCCACGCCTCGCCTCGCCTCGCCTCGTCACGACGCGCCGCGGATTACGGGAATGAGCTGAGCCGATGTCTAATTTTTGCCACACACTACGGGTAAACGAAAGGTCACTTGGGAGCTGAAAAGTTTTTGCGGTAGTGGATAATGAATACGAACGGCGCACCTCTTCGCGTGCTGCCTGTTCACTTCGTTTCCCGCCATTGCTTCACCTCCCGTCGCAGCCTGTTCGCATCCCTCTCCTGTGCCTATATAAGAGAGGTCGCTCCTCTCCAGAGAGACACATCAGAAGGTCCTCTTCCTCTCGCCACACAGTTCCTGAGCACTGCACTGCTGCTACAATCTTCCTATCCCGGCTTGCGGCGTGCACCGCAGGTCGGGACAGTAGGCCTCCGGAACCGCACCTTTTGGGTCCTATACGGGAGAAGGGTGATAAGGTTTTTGGGGAGCGCTCTGCGCGACTACTGACTTATTCATCACAGACGCCCCGGACTCTGACGACTATTTCCCCGACGACGACTACTTCCCGACGTCGACAACCTCCTCGACGACCTGGAGGACACCGACCCCAAGTCCAGTGCCTCTGCTCCTGCCGCTGTCACGTACGTGTTTGTCCCCTTTCTAGTAGAGGTTCTGCTACAGTTCCTTGTTTTAGTATTTGCCTTACATATGTTAGACTCCATTTCATATATGCAACTTGCTATACTGTCTGCTCTAGATATATATAGTTACGGTTCATATATGAACATGCTGTTTACCTTCTCTTTGTCAAATCGCCTGGCTTATTTTATCACTGCTATACTAGTCATGCTTTATCTAGTATTTCTGTTAATAAAATCATTCGGTAAATTGCTCATATTTCCAACACACTTGCCCTGTGAGATTCCTATGTACCTAGAACTCTGCTATTTGGCACTTTGGCTATTGCATGCAGCCCTAATCATTCGATGAATCTATTCAAAACTTCAGCATCCGCTATGGCTAGTTTGCTAGTGTACTACTTTGGACGGAGGTCTGATCATTCTCACTTCATCCTTAGTACATGGAGGCCTAATCGTTCAATGGCTATGCGTGGGTCCTGTCCTAAGCAAACGCAGGCCAATCAATGAAGAACTTTTAGATTATTTCGCTTTCAAGAGAGAGATAGAAAAGGACCCTTTCAAAACGAAAGAGGAAAATGATGGAGAAATTACGTCATATCGTGTACGTCATCTAGTAAAGTTATCCACGTCATGTCGATGTTGCACACACTACCTTAGCGGCTGAGCCATTGTTGCACACCCGGAGTACACCCTGCAGGTGTTCAAACTTCCGGTTCTCTTCTGCGGAAACAAGCCAGGAAGCTTCCTACACGAGGCAAAGGCCCGTCAAAACTAAAGCTCAGTACTCCTGTAGCATGAATGCACATGCACTGTCGTTCGGCTCATCGGTTTGATTATCACATCTCCTGCCTAATAATTTGGTCCTTTCCGCAGTTCAGATCCAGCAGTGCGGTGCGGGAAGAGAACGTACGGACGGACTAATCATTCTGCTTGCAAGCCATGATTGTCAGTTTCGGGAAGAAATAAAACACGGCCTTTTAGCGCTCACACCCTCGAACAATCAGCACATGCATGCAAACTTTTGTACCAAAGAAAGCAGTGCATGCAGAGTTGCAAACTACTGGAGTAGTACCGAAGGAAAGCGAGAGATGCTACATTTACGAATAAATGCTACACTTACGAATATATCTTACAAAGTCTTACGTGCTAACTCTCCTTTTCCCTAATCTACTACTAGTCCCCCATGAATTTCAGAGGGGTGGGCCTCATCCTCTCCCTTAATCCAACTAGTCAATATGTACGTGCAATGCATGTTAATTTGGAAGTATATTAAGTGCATGCGGATATTAAATATGATATTATTTACGTGTTATTTTGTGATTAGCACTATTTTTGGCATGAAATTAACTGCACGCTAAATGTGTTGAGCGCTCGACATCGAAGCAGTCTATGTCCTTGGATTGACATGATTTGATGGCCGAGATTAATTGGATCCTCCCCTTTGAGTCTTTTTATATTGTTATAGATTAAACATGGCCAAGGCACATCAGCCTATAAACCTACATACTCCCTCCTTTCATCTATATAGGGCCTAATGCGTTTTTTGAGGCTAACTTTGACCAAATGTTAGAGCAATGATATATGACATGCAACTCACACAAAGCATACCGTCATATTAGTATGTGAAAGGAACTTCCAATGACATAATTTTCACATTATACATCTCATGTACTATTAATCTTGTCAATAGTCAAAGGCGGTCTTAAAAAATGTATTATTTTTGTATTAGGCTCTATATAGATGGAAGGAGGGAGTAACTATTTACGTGGATGTAGCATCTCTCGAAGGAGAGCCAAGAAGGTGAGCGGCTGGAGGAGGGAGAAAATGAAGAAAATATGCCCTAGAGGCAATAATAAAGTTATTATTTATTTCCTTATTTCATGATAAAAGTTTATTATTCATGCTAGAATTGTATTAACCGGAAACATAATACATGTGTGAATACATAGACAAACATAGTGTCACTAGTATGCCTCTACTTGGCTAGCTCATTAATCAAAGATGGTTAAGTTTCCTAACCATAGACATGAGTTGTCATTTGATTAACGGGATCACATCATTAGGAGAATGATGTGATTGCCTTGACCCATTATGTTAGCTTAGCACTTGATCATTTAGTATGTTGCTATTGCTTTCTACATGACTTATACATGTTCCTACAACTATGAGATTATGCAACTCCCGTTTACCGGAGGAACACTTTGTGTGCTACCAAACGTCACAACGTAACTGGGTGATTATAAAGGAGCTCTACAGGTGTCTTTGAAGGTACATGTTGGGTTGGCGTATTTCGAGATTAGGATTTGTCACTCCGATTGTCGGAGAGGTATCTCTGGGCCCTCTCGGTAATGCACATCACTATAAGCCTTGCAAGCAATGTGACTAATGAGTTAGTTGCAGGATGATGCATTACGTAACGAGTAAAGAGACTTGCCAGTAACGAGATTGAACTAGCTATTGAGATACCGACGATCGAATCTCAGGCAAGTAACATACCGATGACAAAGGGAACAACGTATGTTGTTATGCGGTTTGACTGGTAAAGATCTTCGTAGAATATGTAGGAGCCAATATGAGCATCCAGGTTCCGCTATTGGTTATTGATCGGGAACAGTTCTAGGTCATGTCTACATTGTTCTCGAACCCGTAGGGTCCGCACGCTTAACATTACGATGACAGTTATATTATGAGTTTATAGTTTTTGATGTACCGAAGGTAGTTCGGAGTCCCGGATGTGATCACGGACATGACGAGGAGTCTCGAAATGGTCGAGACATAAAGATAGATATATTGGACGACTATATTCTGACACCGGAATAGTTCCAGGGGTTATCGGATATATATCGGAGTACCGGGGGTTACAGGAACCCCTCCCCCCCCCCGGGAACTAATGGGCCTTGTTGGGCCCTAGTGGAGAGAGAGAGGGGCCGGCCAGGGCAAGAGGCGCGCCCCCTCCCCTTGAGTCCGAATAGGACAAGGAAAGGGGGGGTGGCACCCCCCTTGCCTTTCCCCTCTCCCACTCCTTCGTTCCCCCTCCTTCTTGGACTAGGAAAGGGAGGGGCAAACCTACTTGGAGTAGGTCCCCCTCCTAGGGCGCGCCACCCCCTTGGCTGGCCCCCTCCTCCTCCCCCCTTTATATACGGAGGAAGGGGGCACCCCATGACACACAAGTTGATCTTCGTGATCGTTCTTTGCCGTGTGCGGTGCCCCCCTCCACCATATTTCACCTTGGTCATATCGTAGCGGTGCTTAGGCGAAGCCCTGCATCGGTAGAACATCATCACCGTCAACATGCCGTCGTGCTGACGGAACTCATCCCCGACACTTTACTGGATCGGAGTCCAGGGATCGTCATCGAGCTGAACGTGTGCTAGAACTCGGAGGTGCCGAGTTTCGTGCTTGATCGGTCAGCTGCGAAGACGCATTTAATACATCAACCGCCTTGATATAACGCTTCCGCTTTCGGTCTACGAGGGTACGTGGACAACAATCTCCCCTCTCGTTGCTATACATCACCATGATCTTGCGTGTGCGTGGGATTTATTTTTGAAATTACTACGTTCCCCAACAGAAAATTGGTTGGTCAACAACTAGCTAAAGGAGGAAGAGGAAAGCATGATGGGTTCAAACAAGACACAAAACATTTTCATGAAACTTACCAATAGTCCCGATCAGGAGGATAGTATCACAAAAATGGACCGCCCCAATGGCATCTACTATTCTGCTTTGGCATACGCAACATAGTTCGATGGCTTATTTCCCAAGTTCTCCTCGAGAAAGATTTGGGATGCGCATGTGGAGCCAAAGCACAAGTTCTTCTGGCTGGTGCTCCACGGGAGATCCTTACCGCTGACATGCTCGCTAGTAAGTGCAGCCACATTACCCTCACTGCCCGATGTGCCGCAGGGCATCGGAAACCGTGAACCACCTCAACAAGGAATGTCCTTCTTTATCGCAGTGTGGCTTCGCGTGCACGTGCAATTCTAGACTATGGAGAGGCTTTGCTAGTCAAACCCATGTTACCCCCCCCCCAAATAGGGCCTCGGACTGGCGGAACACGTTCATCACTCCTTTACCTAAGGACACAGAAGCCGCCGTAGTGGGTGCTTCCTCTACACAAGATGAAATACTTGGAAGGAACAAAACTATCATATTTTACGGGACCCGCCTAACCTATTTCGAGGTGGCTGGACTCACCTTCGAAGACATCAAGTGGAGGGACTTGACTTATGGGCTCAGGTTGCCGTAGGTATTGGCTAAGTTGCATCTTATTTTCGGTCCCCTTGTGGGTTTCGCAAGTTTCCCTAAAAAAATTGGCACCTCTGTACATAAGCACTCATTTTCATAGTGCTCCCAATGATTCCTCATAAAAGAAGGTGGTGCATGCCGGCGAGTGTTTGATATGCACCCTTGTTTACCTACCCTACATAAGTTTGCTTACTCCTGATTAACAGATTGTCAGCCCAGTGAGAACTAGGGCCCGACGGACCCGTTCAACATGGGCCATGACAGTGTTGCTTAGACCCCTGGCTTTAGTTGCCTCCCGGTAACCCAAGGCAAAGAGGGCCTCCCTATGGACCAGAAGCGTTTCATCTTGATTGGCAAGTAGCTTGAGGATGTGAGGATGGTCACACCTTGGCTGACTACAACATCCAAAAGGAATCTACCCTTCACCTTGTCCTCCGTCAACATGGTGGCATGTAGATATTCGTCAAGACATCTCCTCAAGTTACAAATCTTTGTGAAGACACTCACTGAAAGACCATGACCCTTGAGGAGGAGGAGTCTGACACCATTGACAAGGTCAAGGCCAAGATTACAGAGTAAGAAATCTACATTCACGGGAGCGGCTATCTATTGGTTGCCGGGAGCCCTTCCTGACAACCGACTTACACATTCGCGCGTGGCGTGCGGGCCATGACCGCGCGTATCTCCTCGACAACTATTGCCCTGCTAGCATTGTCCTGGCAATGACCTTTTCCACGTCATCACCCCGGTAACCCTTCTAGGGGCTAGTACAGCAGTGTGTGACATCTACTCCTGCCACCACCTACGGTGGCACGGGACAACTACGCCTGATGTGGCCTACAACAGCGCAAAATAGCATGTCGTAAGGTGGAGCCGCCACGAGGCACTTAGGTGGAGAGCGAGGTGATCTGCCACCCCTCTTTTACCAGAAGAGCGACACTCCATCCATGGAAAGTAAAAGAAGAGCGCGTCAGCATCCTACTCCGACAAGACAAGGGTCATCATACCTACCCGGCGTAGGATAGGCAAACACTTGTCCCTACATTTAATGCAGTGTTGCTAGTTCTAAACTGGCTAGTGTGATATCTCCTCGTGTCATATAAAAGGAGGACCAAAGCCACCGAAAAAAGGGTTGAACGACTAGTATAATACAAACCCTAGATAGCTAGTGCTAGGAGAGCAACAACACAGCTAGAACTATCAGTGCTTCTTCCTCCTTGAGCCAATCGGTGAGAAGAACACTAGCTCTGATAAACTAGTTGAATGGCAATGGCCCAGTGGTTGTATCTGTTTGCCGATTCCTACCCAACATTGTAATCATCCACCGCGTAATGAAATAAGCAACATGACATAGGGTTTTGCACCTCTGGGTGGCCTGAACTTGAGTAAAAACTCAGTGTCATTCTACCATCATGCGTTAGGATCAGGAGAACTTGAGTGTTTAGCCCCTGGCCAAAAAAAGAATGCCTCTCACTCCCGGTGTCATGCTCGCACATTGACACAGATGGAATACACAAACGTTGGAGATTGAAGCCATGGCCTAGCTACAGACCCAGCCTAGAGAAGGTCTGCCCTTGGACCCTAGTGTAACGCCCCGAGAATCTTGCTACACTAATCTTCCCCTAATGAAGGTCATGTAATCATGATCATCATGTTGGGGAACGTAGTAATTTCAAAAAATTTCCTACGATCACGCAAGACCATGGTGATGGCATAGCAACGAGAGGGGAGAGTGTCCGCCCACGCACTGTGAGACCGAAAGCTAAAGCGTTATAACAACGCTGTTGATGTAGTCGACGCCTTCACGATCCGACCGATCCAAGCACCGAACGCACGGCACCTCCGAAGTTCTGCACACGCTCAGCTCGATGACGATCCCGGACTCGATCCAGCAAAGTGTCGGGATGAGTTCCACAAGACGACGGCGTGCAGGACGATGTTGATGCTCCACCGACGCAGGGCTTCGCCTAAGCTCCGCGACGATATGACTTCACCGGCGCAGGCTTCGCCTAAGCTCCGCGACGATATGACCAAGTGGAATATGGTGGAGGGGGCACCGACACGGCTAAGGAACGATCCAGATCAACTTGTGTGTCATGGGTGCCCCTGCCTCAGATATAAAGGAGACAAGGGGAGGTGGCGGCCCAAGGGGAGGGCGCGCAAGGAGGAGTCCTACTCCCACCGGGAGTAGGACTCCCCCTCTTTAGTTGGATTAGGATTGAGGAGGGGAAGAGGAAGGCGCCGCCTCTCCTTGTCCTATTCGGACCAGAGGGGAGGGGGCGCAGCCCACCTGGCCGGCCCTTCCTCTTCTCCCTTGTGGCCCATGAAGGCCCATATACCCCGGGGTTCCGTAACCCCGGTGTTCCGTAATATCCTGCTTTCACTCGGAACCCTTCCAAGTCCAAACATAGGCTTCCAATATATCAATCTTTATGTCTCGACCATTTCGAGACTCCTCGTCATGTCCGTGATCACATCCGGACTCAACAAACTTCGTGCATCAATACTTATAAACTCATAATGAACTGTCATCGAAACGTTAAGCGCAAGCGGACCCTACGGGTTCGAGAACTATGTAGACATGACCTAGAACCATTCTCGGTCAATAACCAATAGCGGAACCTGGATGCCCATATTGGTTCCTACATATTCTACGAAGATCTTTATCGGTCAAACCGCATAACGACATACGTTGTTCCTTTGTCATCGGTATGTTACTTGCCCGAGATTCGATCGTCGGTATCCAATACCTAGTTCAATCTCGCCACCGCAAGTCTCTTTACTCGCTCAGTAATGCATCATCCCGTAACCAACTCATTGGTCACATTGCTTGCAAGGCTTATAATGATGTGCATTACCGAGAGGGCCCAGAGATACCTCTCCGACAATCGGAGTGACAAAACCTAATCTCAAATACGCCAACCCAACATGTACCTTTGGAGACACCTGTAGTACTCCTTTATAATCACCCGATTACGCCAGGACGCTTGGTAGCACCCAAAGTGTTCCTCCGTAAACGGAGTTGCATAATCTCATAGTTACAGGAACATGTATAAGTCATGAAGAAAGCAATAGCAACACACTAAACGATCAAGTGCTAGGCTAACGGAATGGGTCATGTCAATCAGATCATTCTCCTAATGATGTGATCCCGTTAATCAAATGACAACTCATGTCTATGGTTAGGAAACATAACCATCTTTGATTAACAAGCTAGTCAAGTAGAGGCATACTAGTGACACTGCTTGTCTATGTATTCACACATGTATTATGTTTCCGTTAATACAATTCTAGCATGAATAATAAACATTTATCATGAAATAAGGAAATAAATAATAACTTTATTATTGCCTCTAGGCATATTTCCTTCAGTCTCCCACTTGCACTAGAGTCAATAATCTAGTTCACATCATCATGTGATTCAACACTAATATTCACATCGTATGTGATTAATACCCATAGTTCACATCGTCATGTGACCAACACCCAAAGGGTTTACTAGAGTCAATAATCTAGTTCACATCGCTATGTGATTAACACCCAAAGAGTACTAAGGTATGATCATGTTTTGCTCGTGAGAGAAGCTTAGTCAATGGGTCTGCATCACATTCAGAGCCGTATGTATTTTGCAAATATTCTATGTCTACAATGCTCGCACGGAGCTACTCTAGCTAATTGCTCCCACTTTCAATATGTATCCAGATTGAGACTTAGAGTCATCCGGATCAGTGTAAAAAGCTTGCATCGATGTAACTCTTTACGACGGGCTCTTTTATCACCTCCATAATCGAGAAATGTTTCCTTAGTCCTCACTAAGGATGTTCTTGACCAACGCCAAATGATCTACTCCTAGATCACTATTGTACTCCTTCCCAAATTCAGAGCAAGGTATACAATAGGTCCGGTACATAGCATAGCATACTTTATAGAACCTATGACTGAGGCATAGGGAATGACTTTCATTCTCTTTTCTATTTTCTGCCGTGGTCGGGATTTGAGTCTCACCCAATTTCACACCTTTGCAACACAGGCAAGAACTTTTCTTTGACTGTTCCATTTTGAACTACTTCAAAATATTGACAAGGTATGTATTCATTGAAAAACTTATCAAGCGTCTTGATCTATCTCTATAGATCTTGATGCTCAATATGTAAGAAGCTTCACCGAGGTCTTTCTTTGAAAAACTCCTTTCAAACACTCCTTTATGCTTTGCGAATAATTCTACATTATTTCCGATCAACAATATGTCATTCACATATACTTGTCGAAATGTTGTAGTGCTCCCACTCACTTTCTTGTAAATACAGGCTTCTCCAAAAGTCTCAGATAAAACCATATGCTTTGATCAACTCATCAAAGCGTATATTCCAACTCCGAGATGCTTGCACCAGTCCATTGATGGATCGCTGAGCTTGCACATTTTGTTAGCTCCTTTAGGATTGACAAAACTTCTGGTTGCATCATATACAACTCTTCTTTAATAAATCCATTAAAGAATGTAGTTTTGACATCCATTTGCCAGATTTCATAAAATGTGGCAATTGCTAACATGATTCGGACAGACTTAAGCATCGCTACAGTTAAGAAAATCTCATTGTAGTCAACACCTTGAACTTGTCGAAAACCTTTTTGCGACAAGTCGATCTTTGTAGATAGTAACACTATTATCATCATCTGTCTTCCTCTTGAAGATCCATTTATTTAACATGGCTTGCTGATCATCGAGCAAGTCAATCAAATTCCATACTTTGTTCTCATACATGGATCCTATCTCAGATTTCATGGCCTCAAGCCATTTCATGAATCTGGGCTCATCATCGCTTCCTCATAGTTCGTAGGTTCATCATGGTCTTAGTAACATGACTTCCGAACATGATTACCGCACTCACTGTGCGGATCTTACTCGAAGACCCACGAGGTTTGGTAGCAACTTTGATCTGAAGTTTCATGATCATCATCATTAACTTCCTCACTAATTGGTGTAAGAATCATCGAACTGATTTCGTGATGAACTACTTTCCAATAAGGGAGAAGGTACAATTACCTCATCAAGTTCTACTTTCCTCCCACTCACTTCTTTCGAGAGAAACTTCTTCTCTAGAAAGGATCCATCTTAGCAACGAAAAACTTGCCTTCGGATCTGTGATAGGAGGTGTACCCAACATTTTCTTTTGGGTATTCTATGAAGACGATTCTCGATTTGGGTTCGAGCTTATCGGTGAAAACTTTTTCACATAAGCATCACAACTCCAAACTTTTAAGAAACGATAGCTTAGGTTTATCGCTAAACCATAGTTCATACGGTGTCATCTCAACGGATTTAGATGGTGCCCTATTAAACGTGAATGCAGCTGTCTCTAATGCATAACCCCAAAACGATAGTGTAAACCGATAAGAGACATCATAGATCGCACCATATCCAATAAAGTGCGGTTACGACTTTCGGACACACCATTATGCTGTGGTGTTCCATATGGCGTGAGTTTGAAACTATTTCACATTGTTTCAAATGAAGACCAAACTCAGAACTCAAATATTCATCTCCACGATCAAATCGCAGAAACTTTATTTTCTTGTTACGATGATTTCCACTTCACTCTGAAATTCTTTGAACTTTTCAATTATTTCAGACTTATGTTTCATCAAGTAGATATACCCATATCTGCTCAAATCATCTTGTGAAGGTCAGAAAATAACGATACTTGTCACGAGCATCAACACTCATTGGATCGCATACATCGGTATGTATTATTTCCAATAAGTCAGAGCTTGTTCCATTGTTCCGAGAACGGAGTTTTAGTCATCTTGCCCAAAAGGCACGGTTCGCAAGCATCAAATGATTCATAATCAAGTGATTCCAAAATCCATCAAGATGGAGTTTCTTCATGCGCTTTACACCAATATGACCTAAACGGCAAGTGCCACAAATAAGTTGCACTATCATTATTAACTTTGCATCTTTTGGTTTCAATATTATGAATATGTGTATCACTATGATCGAGATCCAATGAACCATTTTCATTGGGTGTGTAACCATATAAGGTTTTATTCATGTAAACAGAACAACAATTTATTCTCTTACTTAAATGAATAACCAGATTGCAATAAACATGATCAAATCATATTCATGCTCAACATAAACACCAAATAACATTTATTTAGGTTTAACACTAATCCCGAAAGTATAGGGAGTGTGTGATGATGATCATATCAATCCTAGAACTACTTCCAACACTCATCGTCACTTCCCTTCAACTAGTTTCTGTTCATTCGCAACTCCTGCTTTGAAGTTACTACTCTTAGCAACTGAACCAGTATCAAATACCGAGGGTTGCTATAACACTAGTAAAATACACATCAATAATCTGTATATCAAATATACCTTTGTTCACTTTGCCATCCTTCTTATCCGCCAAATACTTGGGGTAGTTCCGCTCAAAGGACCAGTTCCATTGCAGTAAAAGCACTTAGTCTCGTGCTTAGGTCCAGACTTGGGCTTCTTCACTCGAGCAGCAACTTGCTTGCCGTTCCTTTTGAAGTTCCCTTCTTCCTTTGCCATTTTCCTTGAGACTAATAGTCTTGTCAACCATCAACACTTGATGTTTTTCTTGATTTCTACCTTCACGATTTTAGCATCGCCAAGAGCTCGAGAATCTTTTTCGTCATCCCTTGCATACTATAGTTCATCACGAAGTTCTACTAACTTAGTGATGGTGACTAGAGAATTCTGTCAATCACTATCTTATCCGGAAGATTAACTCCCACTTGATTCAAGCGATTGAAGTACCTGCATAATCTGAGCACATGCTCACTAGTTGAGCGATTCTCCTCCATCTTTTAGCTATAGAACTTGTTGGAGACTTCATATCTCTCAACTCGGTATTTGCTTGAAATATTAACTTCAATTCCTGGAACATCTCATATGGTCCATGACGCTCAAAACGTCTTTGAAGTCCCGATTCTAAGCCGTTAAGCATGGTGCACTAAACTATCAAGTAGTCATCATATTGAGCTAGCCAAACGCTCATAACGCCTCAGATCCGCTCCTGCAATAGGTCTGTCACCCAGCGGTGCATCAAGGACATAATTCTTCAGGCAGCAATGAGGATAAACCTCAGATCACGGATCCAATCCGCATCATTGCTACTAACATTTTTCAATACAATTTTCTAGGAACACATATAAAAACATAGGGAAGCAACAACGCGAGCTATTGATCTACAACATAATTTGCAAAATACTACCGGGACTAAGTTCATGATAAATTTAAGTTCAATTAATCATATTATTTAAGAACTCCCACTTAGACCGACATCTCTCTAGTCATCTTAAGTGATTACGTGATCCAAATCAACTAAACCATGTCCGATCATCACGTGAGATGGAGTAGTTTCAATGGTGAACATCACTATGTTGATCATATCTACTATATGATTCACGCCGACCTTCGGTCTCCGTGTTCCGAGGCCATATCTGTTATATGCTAGGCTCGTCAAGTTTAACTCGAGTATTCGCGCGCAACTGTTTTGCACCCGTTGTAGATGGACGAGAACTTATCACACCGATCATCACGTGGTGTCCGGGTACTACGAACTTTGGCAACGGTGCATACTCGTGGAGAACACGTCTTGATAATTTTGGTGAGAGATCATCTTATAATGCTACCGTCAATCAAAGCAAGATAAGATGCATAAAGGATAAACATCACATGCAATCAATATAAGTGATATGATATGGTCATTATCATCTTGTGCTTGTGATTCCATCGCCAAGCACCGCCATGATCACCATCGCCACCGCGCGACACCTTGATCTCCATCGTAGCATCGTTGTCGCCTCGCCAACTATTGCTTCTACGACTATCGCTATCGCTTAGTGATAAAGTAAAGCAATTACATGGCGCTTGCATTTCATACAATAAAGCGACAACCATATGGCTCTCTGCCAGTTGCCGATAACTCGGTTACAAAACATGATCATCTCATACAATAAAATATAGCATCACGCCTTGACCACATCACATCACATCATGCCCTGCAAAAACAAGTTAGACGCCCTCTACTTTGTTGTTGCAAGTTTTACGTGGCTGCTACGGGCTGAGCAAGAACCGTTTACCTACGCATCAAAACCACAACGATAGTTTGTCAAATAGACTCCGTTTAACCTTCTCAAGGACCGGGCGAGTCATACTCGGTTCAACTAAAGTGAGAGAGCAGACACCCGCCGGTCACCTTTAAGCAACGAGTGCTCGAGCGGTGAAACCAGTCTCGCGAAGCGCACGCGTAATGTCGGTCCGGCCGCTTCATCTCACAATACCGCTGAACCAAAGTATGACATGCTGGTAGGCAGTATGACTTGTATCGCCCACAACTCACTTGTGTTCTACTCGTGCACATGACATCAACGCATAAAACCAGGCTCGGATGCCATTGTTGGGGAACGAGTAATTTCAAAAATTTCCTACGATCACGCAAGACCATGGTGATGGCATAGCAACGAGGGGAGAGTGTCCGCCCACGCACTCGTGAGACCGAAAGCGGAAACGTTATAACAACGCTGTTGATGTAGTCGACGCCTTCACGATCCGACCGATCCAAGCACCGAACGACGGCACCTCCGAAGTTACGCACACGCTCAGCTCGATGACGATCCCCGGACTCCGATCCAGCAAAGTGTCGGGATGAGTTCCACAAGACGACGGCGCAGGACGATGTTGATGCTCCACCGACGCAGGGCTTCCCTAAGCTCCGCGACGATATGACTTCACCGGCGCAGGGCTTCGCCTAAGCTCCATGACGATATGACGAAGTGGAATATGGTGGAGGGGCACCGCACACGGCTAAGGAACGATCCAGATCAACTTGTGTGTCATGGGGTGCCCCTGCCTCAGATATAAAGGAGACAAGGGGAGGTGGCTGCCCAAGGGGGGGCGCAAGCAAGGAGGAGTCCTACTCCCACGGGAGTAGGACTCCCCCTCTTTAGTTGGATTAGGATTGGAGGAGGGGAAGAGGGAAGGGCGCCCCCTCTCCTTGTCCTATTCGACCAGAGGGGAGGGGGCGCAGCCCACCGGCCGGCCCTTCCTCTTCTCCTTGTGGCCCATGAAGGCCCATATACCCCCGGGGTTCCGTAACCCGGTGTTCTAAGAATATCCTGTTTTCACTCGGAACCCTTCCAAGTCCAAACATAGGCTTCCAATATATCAATCTTTATGTCTCGACCATTTCGAGACTCCTCGTCATGTCCGTGATCACATCCGGGACTCGAATAAACTTCGTGCATCAATACTTATAAACTCATAATGAACTGTCATCGAAACGTTAAGCGTGCGGACCCTACGGGTTCGAGAACTATGTAGACATGACCTAGAACCATTCTCGGTCAATAACCAATAGCGGAACCTGGATGCCCATATTGGTTCCTACATATTCTACGAAGATCTTTATCGGTCAAACCGCATAACGACATACGTTGTTCCTTTGTCATCGGTATGTTACTTGCCCGAGATTCGATCGTCGGTATCCAATACCTAGTTCAATCTCGCCACCGCAAGTCTCTTTACTGCTCGTAATGCATCATCCCGTAACCAACTCATTGGTCACATTGCTTGCAAGGCTTATAATGATGTGCATTACCGAGAGGGCCCAGAGATACCTCTCCGACAATCGGAGTGACAAAACCTAATCTCGAAATACGCCAACCCAACATGTACCTTTGGAGACACCTGTAGTACTCCTTTATAATCACCCGATTCGTTGTGACGTTTGGTAGCACCCAAAGTGTTCCTCCGGTAAACGGGAGTTGCATAATCTCATAGTTACAGGAACATGTATAAGTCATGAAGAAAGCAATAGCAACACACTAAACGATCAAGTGCTAGGCTAACGGAATGGGTCATGTCAATCAGATCATTCTCCTAATGATGTGATCCCGTTAATCAAATGACAACTCATGTCTATGGTTAGGAAACATAACCATCTTTGATTAACAAGCTAGTCAAGTAGAGGCATACTAGTGACACTCTGTTTGTCTATGTATTCACACATGTATTATGTTTCCGGTTAATACAATTCTAGCATGAATAATAAACATTTATCATGAAATAAGGAAATAAATAATAACTTTATTATTGCCTCTAGGGCATATTTCCTTCACATCATGCCAAAACGCCACTTGTCCAAAATCTGCTTCAAATTCAAATTTAAATTGCATGTCAAATATTTGCTTCTTCTGTCATGCAAATAAAATAGTTCATCCTATGGTAAATAATCCCTGGATAATTGTCATGTTGAAACCAACATTTTTGGAACTCCCAAATTGCCCCTGGAAATTTACTATCTGGTCCATCATTATTTAAGATGTCCTTTTCATTTTCTAAAAATGCTTGGACAACTCCTGATGGCCCCAAACTTTTTGTGACAGTGCTGGATAAGGCATTATATCTGTGTGACCAAGTTTCACATTTTACAAAATACATTTGGCAGCTCACTTATCTGCAAAATTCTTCTGTAAAACGAAAACAGAAAAGAAAAAGGAAAAAGGCCCTAAACATCTACCGTGGTCTGGGCCTAAGTGCACAGTGCACATCGCCCAGCCCACCACGGCCTTTTTCCCCTTCCTCTGTTCCTCTGTACAGAGAGGAGACAGGGGCCATGGCGTGGCATGCATCCACCCCCACCATGGCTGCTGCCGTCGTCGTGTCGGGCATCCCGCGGTCCTCCTGGTGGATAAGAACGTCGTCGGCTCCCTGGCGAACCCTAGCGCCCACTTTCCCCTCTCCCTCGCTCGCTCTCCCTCTCACTCGATCTCTTCCTCTGTTCGATGAGGAGCGCTTCCATCACCGCCACCTTGTCGATCCCGCGACCACCGGCCTCCTCGTTGCCGGCTAGCAGGTCCAGGAGCCTCTCCGCGGTCGTCTCCTTCAACTACACTGAAGAACCCGAGCTGGGAGGCCCCGTACGCTCGCCATCGCCGTCGTCTTCGCCCACGGCCGCCGCATCTCGTCGTCGAGTTCTTCGTGTCCGGCCACCCCGCGCTCCCTGACCACGTCCACAAGCTCCGCGGTGAGCTCCTCTGTCGATTCCCCTCCTTTCCCCCTTTGATACGTCACCGTAGTCGTCGCCTTATGCTCGTCCATGGCCGTACCCGTGCTGTACGCGCCCTGCTGCCTGCTTGCGCCCTGCTCACCGCGCCCGCGACCCACACCCCGGCCGCCCCGTGCACGCCCCGGCCGAGCCCACGCGCGCGCTCGGCCGCCCCTGACCGCACCCTCGCCTGAGCTCCCGTGCCGCAGCTGCTCTGCTGCTTGCAGCCGCAGCAGCTCCGCTGCCTTGCTGCTCCCTGTCGCTGCTGCTCGTACAGATGCTGTTGCCCGCTGTGCACTGCTACTGCTCCTTGCGTGCCGCTGCGCTGCTCCCTTGCTACTGCCTTGCTGCTACTTAGTTGCCGCCGCTGCTCTTACTCTGCTGCTGCTCATTGCTTTGCCATGGCCGTGGTGTTGTGGAGAGTAGTGTGTGTGTGCGTGAGTGTGTGTTCTGTGTGTGCGTGGCCGGCGCAAATACTAGTTTAGGGACTAATTTAGTTAGTTAGTCTAATTAGTAGTACTAGTTAATTAGTCCAATAGTAGATGACATGTGGACCCAGTGTTAGCTTAAAGAAAAATAAATTTTTAGAAAAGTCTAAGTCAATGACATGTGGCCCCCTACACTATACATATGTTGACTAGTCAACATTTGACTGGGTCAACCCAACCCCTTTGGTCCCACTGTCATACACTACGGCTAGAATAGAACTAGGTGACAAAAGTATTTTTGCTGTTTTATTTTCAAATTAAAAGAATTCTATGAATATATAAAATTATTTTAAACTTTGTAAAATCATAGTAATTAATCCGTAGCTCGGTTGAAAAAGTTTTATACATGAAAGTTGCTCCGAAAAATCCAACGAATCCGAATATGCGGTCCGTTCATCTGTCACATGCCTCTAGCATGCTGAACATGGAACATTTCCCCTCCGGTCATCTGTCCAACACAGGTCCTGAACCGGGAATACATTCCCGGTAGAATTTCCCCTTCACCTATATCGTGTAGCCATACGTTAGGTCACACCCGGCACAACATATTGCCACGTTATGCTTTGTGATGTTATGTTTGCTTTATATTTATTGTTTCTTCCCTCTTCTCTCCTAGAGACCCCGAGACCGATGTCGCCATCGTGATCGACTACGCCGACGACGACCCCTCCTTGCGAGAAAGCAACCAGTGCAAGCCCCACCTCGATCATCCCGATATCGCCCATCCCATTCTCTCATGCTTGCATTAGATTTTGCTACTGTTATTGATTGCTCCTATTCGATGCATAGTCCGCTTTTGTAACTCGCTTATTGTTACCTACCGCTTATCCTAAACCGCTTAGTATAGGTTGGTTAGTGATCCATCGATGACCCCCACCTTGTCCTTGTTGCCCTGCTTCATCATTGAAGACCCGATCAACGGACCAAGACCAGGCCCCGACCGCACATCACTTTCCCTTAGTTGCTCAACACTCTTTGGGTTACTATCGAGTACCGAGGGTGAACCTTCAAAGACGCCGATGTTAACCTCTGTAGTGTAGTCACTCGGTCGTGGTCATCGAGGGTGATTTCCTCCTTAACCACTTCCGACACGACTCGTGCGTGCAACCCTCAAGTGTGAACCTCGGGTTAATTCCTCTTACGCTCACCTTGATGATTACATCTAGTGGAATTCATCGGGTGATTCCTCGGTTTTCCCTTGATGTTTGGACACACGGATACTTGGACTTTACCTGTTATTGGAAATACGGGTCGACCGAGGGTACCAGCGAGCTTAATTGCAGTGATGTGGAGACGGGTTGACCCGGAGGGTGCCCGCGAGATAATTACGAGGCATGGCGGGCATTCCTAGCCCTTGCCGCAAGTCCTCGAGACGGCAACGGGTCACATCTTCGTGAGTCTCGCTTGTTACCGCGTTCCTAATCCACTACGATTTGGATATTTGATCCGAGGGCCTCGCCTAATAGCACTAACCATCACGTGGGCATAGTATGGGCGTTCTGCGTCGTATGCATCAGCGAAGCTTAATAGACGCCGGATCGAGCGGCGCTAGCGCCGGGTTGGACTGCGTGGCGCCGCCTTGTTGAAGGAGGTAGCTAGGTTCTGCCACCGCCGCCCACATAACGTGCAGGAGTTCCCGGGAGATGGCCCATGACCCCCGGGGCATAGGTTTAGTCCGCGGCTGGCTCTCTATTAAGCCTAGGTCGGGTTGCGGCGTATTGTTTGGCGAGGCGGGCATGACCCAGAAAGTGTGTCCGCCGGAGTTAAGCGGCGTGGTGGGTAAGTTGGTGCACCCTGCAGGGAAGAAAACATCTATCGATAGCCTGTCCTACGGTAACGGACACTTGGAGTTGTATCCCGATCGATACAACTAGAACTGGATACTTGTGATGAGAACTGGATGATGATGAGAATTGGATTGTGATGACACTTGGATAGTATGGCTCTGGGATTGCTTTCTCGCAGGGAGTCGAGAAAGGATCTCTGGCCGAGGTTGATAACACTACTACTTTACTTTATGCTACTCTACTCCCTCCTGTTGCTGCAAGATGGTGGTTTCCAGAAGATGCTAGTCTTCGATAGGACTAGGTTCTCCCCTCTATCCTGGCTTTTCTGCAGCCCAGTCCACATATACAGCCTTTCTTTGATAACGTTGCATATGTAGTGTAGATCCTTGCTTGCGATTACTTTGGATGAGTACTCACGGTTGCTTTGCCCCCTTTTCCCCCTTTCTTCTTCTTTCCGGTTGATGCAACCAGATGTCGGAGCCCAGGAGCCAGATGCCACCGTTGATGCCTACTACTACGTGGAGACCGCCGACGACCAAGAGTAGTTAGGAGGCTCCCAGGCAGGAGGCCTTGCCTTTTCGATTGATGTTGCTTTTGTGCTAGCCTTCTTAAGGCAGACTTGTCTAACTGATGTATGTACTCAGATATTGTTGCTTTTGCTGACTCTTGTGTTTTCGAGCTTATGTATTCGAGCCCTCGAGGCCCCTGGCTTGTAACATAAAGCTTGTATTATTTTAATTTGTGTCTAGAGTTGTGTTGTGATATCTTCCCGTGAGTCCTTGATCTTGATCGTACACATTTGTGTGTATGATTAGTGTACGATTGAATCGAGGGCGTCACACCTAGTGGCCTGGTGGAAGGGAATATACGTGACATGACTAGTGCGCGTGCACATGCGCTGGAGAAATATGAGGTGGCTGCCTGCGTGGGTTTCATGCAGTCATCGAGTATAAAGATATGTACACCCTATATAGAACCCTGAAAAGGACATGAGTGTAACGAAACAACGTTAATTTGAAGTTAAACTAATGGAAAGAACACTCACACCATGATCAGCCCGTTCAAGTACTAAATATATAATGCTCCTGGAGATCCTGTTCACTGGATGTCTGGAACCAACCACAGAACCACTGATGTTTGTTTAGATGAACCCCAACGCGCGACCTCATTCTGTCCGCATGTGTCCGTTTGGGTCAAAACAGACAGAAGACACGGCCCAACGGGCGGACACATCCTCATTTTTTGTCCATTTTGGCGTCCGACCCACCCCATTTTCGATGCGAACCTACGCCTGGTTTGCATCCACACTGACGTCGAACGGATGGGCTCGTCATCCGCCTCAGGGATGCGTGGCAGCCGTCCACCTACCTCCGCCGCCCAAAATAACTACGCACACGCGCCGGGCCCAGGTTGTCATCTCCCAGCTGCCCAGTCGTCGTCCTTCTTAATGTGGAAGCCGTGGACCGGCCAGTCAACAACTTCCACTTCCAAGCCCGCCTACCTCCTCGAGCCCCGACATGAGCTAGAAAACCCTAGCCGCTGCCATCACAGCCCACTTAAGGGGAAGCTCGACCACCATAACCTCCAACTTTTGAGACAGCGCCATCCAAATTGATCTTGATCCACCCCACCTCCGGCACTTGCCACCTTTGGCGAGGCCTTTCAGCTGGAATCCTGTGCCGCTGTTGATGAATGCCACGCCACTCCCGGACATGATGCAGAACCCCTGTCATTATTTCATGTGCCGCCGCAATCCGCTTTCCATCACAAGCCTCATTCCACGCCAACCATAGGCCATAGACCGCATGCATAACCAGCTCGCGCTCTTCATCCTTAGCTCCAGTGAGCCAGTCAAGAAGCCATCGGTGTAGGTCCCTGTGCGACTCCACACAGTCCGGGGGAGAGGCCATAACACAACCCGATTCACTTTGAAGCAGCCTCCAGAACAGGCGGGAATGGGGGCAAGACCAAAACCAATGCTGGATGGTCTCCTCCCGCCCACAGGCTGGGCAGAACACGCCCCCTTTGATTCACCGACGGTGAAGCTCCGAACCCACAGCCAACCATTCTGGAGCAGACGCCAAAAGTGAATTTTTACCTTCCCCGGAGCATTGGTGTCCCAAAGGGCGAGAAACACTTTGTGCTTGTTAACAGAAGACGACGAGGCCGGCTGTCCTAACCTCCTTCGGTCCATAGACATCCTCAAATGAAAGGCTGAACGAACACTGAACGCGCCATTTTTTGTGAAGTTCCAAGCCAAAAAATCCTCTGTGCCCAGTCCACCCACAGCGATTTGCTTAATATCAGCGGCATCCGAGGTCGAGAACATCTCATTCACCCTCGCAACATTCCAGTCCGTGTCATCCTCATTTAACAGATCAGCAACTCTCGTAACGCCCTGGAGGTACTGCTGACCCAGTGGTCGCAGGCACCCATTCCTCGGAATCCAGTTTTCGTGATGAATGTTGACTCTGGACCCATCCCCAATCCTCCAAACAAGCCCCTCCCGCAGCAAGTCCCTTCCATGTAAGATGCTACGAAAGGTGTATGAAGCATTTGAGGGGCAAGTGGCAGCAAGGATGCCGGTGAAGTTAAGAGCCGCCAGGCTTGCTTGGCAAGCAGGGCCTGGTTGAAAGCTTGCGGGTCACGGAACCCCAAGCCACCCTCCCTCTTAGGGGCACACATCTTCTCCCACGAGAGCCAATGTACTTTCCGTTCGCCATTCGTTGCACCCCACCAGAATTTTGAAGAGATCGAAGTCAGGTTCCGACACGTCTTCTTTGCGAGGTGAAAACAACTCATGGTGAACGTTGGTATCGCTTGCAGACCCGATTTGATAAGGACCTCACGGGCCTTTTTGGAGAGACCTTGCCCCTTATAACCCCCCACATTCTTCTTTGAGCTTTCAGTCAAGTATTTGAACGTCCCCTCTTTTTACCTCCCAACCTGTGTTGGGAGTCCGAGATACTTGTCACTCAAAGCCTCAGACTGAGTCCCCACTGTCTGTTTCCAAAGAGTCTTGTTCTCCTCCGAGAAACCCTTGCCAAAGAAGATGGAGGACTTAGATAGATTGACCTTTTGGCCGGAGGCAGACTCATATTTTGTAAGGAGAGCTCTGAGAGTGGCCATACTCTCCTCAGAACCCTCAAGGAAGACGATGCTGTCATCAGCAAACAATAGGTGTGTGATATGGGGGCCAGTGCCCCCAAACGACACCCCCTTAATTGAGTTATCACTTTGAGCTTGTTTGAGCAGAGCCGAGAAACCCTCCACACAGAACAGGAAAAGGTAGGGGGAGAGGGGGTCCCCCTGCCGCAGCCTTCTAGATGGCAGGAACGATATTGATAGGCCACCATTAAGCTTAACCGAGAAACTAGTTGTAGTGACACATCGCATGATCATAGAGACCCATTGGGGGGCAAAACCCAGCTTAGCCATCATATCTTCCAGAAATCGCCATTCTACTCTGTCGTAGGCCTTCATCATATCGAGCTTCACAGCACAAAGAGTCCTTTTTCTTTTCCTCGTCCTTATTGCATGAACACACTCATAGGCAATTAGCACATTATCAGTAATGAGGCGTCCTGGGACAAAAGCGCTCTGCTCTTCAGAAACGAGGACAGGCAAAATGACCTTCAGTCTATTAGCAGTATGGAGCTGGTGTTGATGTCAGTGACGTGGAGGAGCTGGTCATCCCAAAGCATGAGGATACCACCTCTAGTTCCGCTCGCCGGCCTTTGAGCAAAACTACTTAGTCTACCCCCTCCAAGGAACCTAGCGGTGAAGGAATCAATATTGTCGAGTTTTGTTTCTTGAATGCACACGATTTGACATGAAGAGGCAGTGATCGTTTCATTGACAGTAGCACGTCGCTTGGGGCAGTTGAGACCTCTTACGTTCCAGCACATAACATTTATAGGTTGTACTAACATTGGAGACTTGTGTTTAACACGGTGCAGCAGCAGCAGCATCAGGTAGCCTAGACCGCGCTGGCCTCATGGTCCAGTGCGTCCTCGCCTCCATGGGTGATGAGTGCGTCTTCAACGTCATTTGCGCGTGGGTCATCGAGCTTGAATAGTGCGCGCATCGCCGCCAACACCTCAGCCGGAACTTGATCTTTGAACTTTGCCGCAAACTTGTCCAACGCAGCCTCGGTGATGTCTTCGCCATCTTCGATGATGCCGATGCTGCGGCAGACCATCGCACTGGCCGCCGTCTTGACAACAACCGACGGCTTACGAGCACGACCACTAGCTCTAAGTCTGGCGCTGGTTCGCCTGAGAGATAGGCCGCCCGTATTGCACACAGCGACCCTAGCCAGCGTCTTGCGCCGCGCGGCAGGCGAGGGCGATGGGGATGAAGCCGGCGCAGGGAGCAGCGCCTCCTTTCCTGGAAGGAAGAGGTCCTGAAAGCCACTAGGCAGTTCTTCCACTCCATGAACTACTTGCATGTTGATGGCGTGTCTCGGGGGAGGTGGGGTGCGCCGCAGCTCTCCGCTGTGGTTGAGCGTCGGTGTGGGGGAGGCCTCGAAGCCCGGTGGCCTCACCGGCGAGAGCGAGATGAGCGGCTGGAGCATGGTCGTTTTGAGAGCCGGGCTGGCCATGGGGCCGATGTCTCTCTCCATTGGCGTGCGCTCGGCAGAGCCAACCAGCAGTGCGGACGGAGCAGGCGTTTGCTTGGGCGGTGCAGCAACACTGGAGTGCGGCACTTCACGATCCACCGCGGGATGATCAGCAAACTGACGCATGACTCTGATGTCGGCGACGTTCGCGCCAATAGTTGACGCAATGACCTTGGCAACGACCGACAGAGGCATCGATCGCTTCCGGCGAGCCAAGCGACCGCAGCGTCGCCTCATGATGTTGCACCTCTGAAGCAGAAGAACAAATGACATGGCCCTTCTCCCGCTGGGCGGCGTCACCGAGCCGAGGCCAAGCTGGTGAGCAGAGTGGCTGAAGCGGTTGGGCATGCGGAGGGACGGGCCAACCTCGAAAGCAAAGAAGCCGGGAGCCGGGCCGAGGAGGCTCAAGAACAGACCGTCTGTGGCCTCCAGGGAGCTGAGCGGGCGCCAAGGATTGGTGCATCCGCGAGCACGGTGGCCGGGCCGGAGGCAGCGGGAGCATCTGAAAGGACCCCGGCAAACCGCTGCACGGTGACCCAGATGGAGGCAGCGAGAGCATCTTCCGCGTAGCCAGGCAGGGGAGGGCGTCGAGGGAGGCCGGAGCAGGAGGAGGCGGGGGGCGCGGGCCACGCCGGGAGGACACGAGCTGCCATCCAGCTTAAGATCATCCGCAAGGCGCGCGCTTCCTCAAGAGCCGCCGCGGTCCGCATTGGAGGCGGCGTGGAGGAGGATGTAGCTCCACTGACACGGGCGACGGATGACGATGATAGATGCGACCACGGCGGGCGCCTCGAGCTCGGGCGCGCCTCTCAAGACCATCTCCACTAGCGCCAACCTGTGGTCCGCCTTGGGTCGACGGGACTGCCCGGCGATTCGATCTAGGCGTCTCCCACGCAGCGGGGCGAACCACCAGCTGGGACCACTCTGGGTTGAAGCCCGGCGGCCGGCAAGGCGGCGGGCGGCAGCAGGAGAGGCAGGTGGCGGCGGCGTGGTCGCAGCGGCTGGCGCCGAGAGCGGGCGGCGGGGGGCCTGGGTTGGGAGCGGGCCGCCTACCATGATTTTCCAGCTCAGAGGGAATGATAAGGGCCATTGGAAGTGGATGCTAGATGATGGGCTCCCTAATTAAGTACTACTAGCAGCTAATAAATAATCTGATGATGGAGTAGCTAGTACTACGAACCCAAGTTATCTTCCATGTAGAGAAAAAGGTTAGAGCAGTACCCTAGGGCGCTCTAGCAAGGTGTACTTTGGATTAATTTGGTGTGTTAGCGTAAAATAATGGTGGTGGGTGGATTAATTTGGCAACAAGGAAACAGCGGGGTGCCACCACGCGGCGTGTCCATTATATTTGCATACGACAAGAGAATCCAGGTGAAGATGTTTGCTGGCCCCGCAAGCTAAACGGCACGCACGACTCAACCCTCCGTGGAGGCACCAAAGGGCCGCCGAGAATCAAATTAGAGTGGGACCCGATCCTGTGAAACCGATTATTTTTTACCGGAACATGGACCGTGCTACAACCCTATGTAACTCCTGGAGATAGAGTGGCTCCAAAAGCACACCGGAAAGTTCTGGAAATCGTAGGGTGGTGCATGCATGTGCCAACTAGAGTGGGCACTTTTATCACTTCTATGTATGTAGTGCCAGGCCCAGGCGCTAAGCGAACCCGCAGGGAATATACTTAATTTGCCACGCCTTATGTGATTCAAAAGAGGAAAGGACTGCAGAGACATAAGAGATCACACGCTCGTTTCTGAACCACACAATTCATTATTTCGTTGCCGGTTACATTGCGCACTACACACATACACACACATACTCCTCCCCTAAGCGCGTACCCCTAGAAGGGACAAGGACAACGGTTCAACAAGGACTCATGCATGCTTTGAAGGTAAAGCAGGTTGGAAAGCAAAGCAGGTTGCAGCCATGAAACTGCATACGACCCACACCCGTACATGAGGCCTCGCCCCACCTTTTGCCTCGCCTTTTCCGCCACCCCTCCATCGTGCGAGCCAGCCTTGGAGGCTGGATGGTTTCTTTGCCAACGATCGTCGTACACATATGCAACGCACTGACCGGCGACAGCACGATCATTCGTACTCGTATATCTCTTCGGTGCGCAGCCATGGAACCATTCATCTGAAAAAAAGGAATTCACTCAGAAGCGTCCCGAACATAGGCACTCCCACGAACACAATATAAACCATGATCATACATCTCTCTTCTTCTTTTTTTTTCCTGTTTTTTCTTGCGTTGGTACTACATACAGAAGGACTTTGCTAGACGTACGGAGTTTTACAGGGGGTTTACAGGTTGCTTAACATTGATTGACCAAGGATTGATTAAGACGCACGGGCCCACCGGTGGAAATCAGGGGCCGAGGGGTGGGGGGGGGGGCAATTAGAAGAGCGCATGGTCCTCAACCTGTAAAAACCTGTAGAATGTGCATGTACGTGTAGCGTTTTTGCATACAGAATATCCAGTGAAAACCGATGTGGCCATCTCACAGAGCACCCCGTGCTGCGATACTATACTCTCCTGGCCCGTCTTTATCGCAACACAGCATCGGCTTGTCTTCAAGCTCGATCTTCTTCTTAGTTGTGATCATCAAGATGTTAAACCTCTTCATCTTTTTTCCTCCTTCATGTCATAGTGCACAACACATCCATCCTACTTCTTCGTCAAGATGTCATCGAACCTCTCCTTCATCTTGGTCGCCACCCCTTCTCGCTTCTCCTTCTCGTCCTCCCACTTCTTTTCTCGAAACCGGATTCTAAATTTCTTGGGCAGCTCTTTTGTTGGATCGGTTAATCACTCGCTTTGTCCTTATTGCTGATGCGGGTGGTCTTGACGGAATTGGAATGGATAGTGTTGGAAATATGAGCAATTTACCGAATGATTTTATTAAAAGAAATAGTAGATAAAACATGGCTAGTATAGCAGTGATAAAATAAGCCATGTGATTTGATAAAGAGAAGGTAAACAACATGTTCATATATGAACCATAACTAAACATATCTAGAGTAGACAGTATAGCAGGTTGCACATATAGAAATCGAGTCTAACATACGTAGGGCAGAAACTAGAGTCAAGAACTGTAGTAGGACTTCTAATGTAAAGGAGAAGAACACGACGGCACAGCAGCGGCAGGAGCGTTGGACTTGGTCGGTGTCCTCGCCTGCCATGTCGCCGAGGAGGTCGTGGACGTCGGGGAAGAAGTCGTCGTCGGGAAGTAGTCGAGGCGATCGGATCGTCCGTGATGAAGCAGCCGATGAGTCGCGCCGAGCGCCCCAAAACCTTATCACCCTTCTCCCTGCACAGACTCAAAGGGTGTGGTTCCGGAGGCCTCTTGTCCCGACCAGGTGGTGCACGCCGCAAGCCGGGATGAGGAAGAACGTAACAGCAGCGCAGTGCTCAGGAACTTGTGGCGAGAGGAGGAAGAGATTCTGGTGCGTCTCTCTGGAAGGAGCGACCTCCCTTTTATAGGCGCGAGAGAAGGAGCCGCAACCCGCGGCGCGTCGTGACGAGGCGAGGCGAGGCGAGGCGTGGCTTGGCGAGGCGGGCGGCGGAGGAGGAGCGCGCGTGGATGTCCCTCTTGTTCTCATGCTCATACAAGTGGGGAAAGAACCTCCCTTATAAGGAGGTCCAATTCCCACTCAACTAGCAATGTGGGACTAAACTTTAGTTGTATCCCTAGCCTTGCACAAATGGGCTAAGTGGGCCTCTAGGATTTATTAGGAATTTCTGAAATAGTTATTGGGCTGCCCCAATATAGACTAAATTCCAGCAATCCCCACCAGATCCGAGAGGCACATGAAATTTGCCTTTGGTTTCAAAACACTGTTTTATATACCGTATCGCAGTGGAGACTGTTAAGTTGAACTTCCACCTAGAACTCTATGCTACACTAGTAAGCAACTTGAACAGTGGATGGGCCTTGAACTGCAAGTTTTGTGCGAATCTAGCTTCACATAAAGCCTTGACCGATACGTGGCTACCGTGGGTCTTCCTCGGGTGGAGCTTATGCGCCATACTCCGTGACCTTTCATGAGTTTACTAGAGAGAACCCTACTCTCATAGATTGCGACGCTTGACAATCAGACTCATATAGGTGTGTTCTTCAAAAGATGTTCGCAGGATAACATCTCGCTTAAATAAGCCACTTAGAACACATTAAGATATACATCAACCTGCCATGCAGATTAGGAGAGTATTGCATCTTCATGGAGTGGTATTGAGAATAGTAGGATACTCTCCTCTCGGTTGACCAACAGCTTGTCTTCCACATCTAATTCACGGATCTCCGATCACAAAGAATAGGTTACCATTGTGAACAACTCATATTGTGGGTCTCATACCCATCTCCTCGATGCATTATCTATCACATTACGCGATAAACCCTTACTAAAAGGATCTGCCAGATTTTAGACGCTTGGATATAATCCAACGCAATAACTCCGGAGTTTTTCATTTTCCGACAGACTTTAACCTTCTCTCGAACATGTCTTGATGACTTCATGTTATCCTTTGAGCTGCTCACTTTCGTGATCACAGTTTGATTGTCGTAGTTCATAAGGACACCCGTACAGGTTTCTCAACAACCGCAAGTCATTCAAGAGCCGGCGGCCAATCTGCTTCAACCGTAGCTGTATCTAGTGCTGTGAGTTCTGCTTCCATTGTTGACCTCGTTAAGATGGTCTGCTTGCAAGACTTCCAAGAAACAGCGCCACCTCCATGAGTGAATACATAACCGCCGTGGCCTTTATCTCATCAAGATCATCGAGATCCAGTTTGAGTCATATACCCTTCAAGCACCTTTGGATGCCCGGTGTAGTGAATTCCATAATTTGCGAGGTTTTCAAATAACGCAAAACTCTCTCTAGAGCTTTCCAATGCACATCTCCTGGTTTTGAGACAAACCGACTCTGTTTGCTAACAGAAAAGAGATGTCAGTCTTGTAGCATCAGCTAATTAAGTACATAAGCGAGCCAATAATCTGTGAATATTTCAATTGGTCTCTAGCAATTCTTCGATTCTTTCAAGCAAAGACGCTAGCATCATATGGTGTTGGAGAGGGCTTGCAGTCACTATAGCCAAAGCGACTCAAGATCTTTTCCACATAGTGAGATTGAAGCAATGTAATCCCACCATCATCATCTCTCAACAACTTGATGTTCAGAATGACATCAGCCACTCCTAAATCCTTCATCTCAAAACAGCGAGATAGAAAATCCTTGACCTCCTTAATAAAATTCAGATTTGTTCCAAAATCAGTATGTCATCAACATACAAGCAAAGCATAACTCCTCGCCCCACCACGACGATAGTACACACATTCGTCACCTTCATTCACAACAAAGCTCTGAATCTGTTAAAGTTCTTTCAACTTCTCATGCCATTGCTTGGGTGCTTGCTTGAGTCCATACAAAGACTTCAAAGAACTTGCACACTTTCCTTCTTGACCATCTATTACAAACCCATCTGGTTGTTCCATATAAATTTCTCATCCAACTCTCCATTTAGGAAAGCAGTCTTAACATCCATTTGATGAACGAGAAGACCATGTGAGGCAGCTAGTGAAAGTAGAACTCGAATAGTGGTCGACGAGCCACAGTGAGTAAGTATCAAAGAAGTCTTCACCTTCCTTTTGGGTATAACCTTTGCCAATAGCCGAGCCTTGTACTTTTCAATAGTACCATCAGGCCTAAGCTTCTTCTTGAATACCCATTTGCATCCTATAGGTTTGCACCCATAAGGACGATCAGTTATCTCCCAAGTTTCATTCGCCAAGATGGAATCCATCTCGCCATTTAACCGCTTCCTTCCAAAGAGTCGGCATCTTTCATGCATAGGCCTCCAAAATAGAACGGGAGTGTCATCTATGAGATACACAAGAAAATCATCACCAAAGGACTTTGCTGTCCTCTGTCTCTTGCTCCTAGTAGGAACTTCATTGTTCTCCTCCACAGGGACTTTCAAAGTGTTCCATCGAAAAGGAAGGTTCAGAATTGTAATCTGGTTCTGATTCAAGAACTAGGCATCTCCCGATTATATGAGGTAGCCATATTCTTCATGGGAAAGATATCTTCAAAGAAAGTCTCATCATTCGACTCCATGATCGCATCGACATGCATGTCGGTACCTCAGATTTTACAACCAAGAATCTATAGCCAATGCTGTGAAAAGCATATCCCAGGAAAACACAATCCACATCTTTGGTCCAAGCTTCCGCTTCTTTGGAATTGGAACATTGACTTTCGCCAAACAACCCCATGTTCGCAGATAAGAGAGTTTTAACCTTTTCTTCTCCCATTCCTCGAATGGAGTTATCTCTTTGTTCTTTGTGGGAACTCGATTTAGGACATGACATGTTGTCAATATCGCCTCCCCCACCATGCCTTGAGAGACCCGATGTGTCTAACATGGCGTTAACCAAATCAGTTAGAGTACGGTTCTTTCTTTCGCCACCCCATTTGGTGAGGTGAGTAGGAGGCGCCCTCTCATGGATTATACCATGTTCCGCATAAAAAGCATCAAATTCATTGAAAAATACTTCCACCACGGTCGGACCTAAGCCTCTTGATTTTTCGATCAAGTTGGTTTTCCACTTCGGCTTTATAGATCTTGAAAAAGTTCAAAGCCTCATCTTTAGATTTCAGAAGATACACACGGCAGTATCTAGTGGAGTCGTCAATTAACGTCTTGAAATATTTCTTTCCACCTTTTGCCAAAACACCATTCATTTCACATAGATCTGAATGTATAAGTTCTAGTGGTGCAAGATTTCTCGTCTCCGCAGTCGTGTGAGACTTATGAGGTTGCTTAGCTTGCACACACACTTGACACTTAGATCCCTTGACAGTGGTGAAACTAGGGATTAAGTTCAACTTCGCTAGTCGCGACATGCAACCAAAGTTAACATGACAAAGACGTGAATGCCACACATTTGATTCACTATTGTTGTAAATATGATTAACAACTTTATTGCAAACGCCCCGATAAGGATAAACGAAACAGGCCTCCGACTCATAGCCTTTACCAACAAAGGTTCCATACTTGGATATTACAAATTTATTCGACTCAAAGACAAGCTTGTAGCCATCTCTACACGTAAGAGATACGCTAACAAGATTTTTATTGACGGAGGGACATAATGCATGTTCTTCAGCAAGACGATCTTCCCCAAGTAAACTTCAGATCGACCGTGCCAACACCACGAACAGAAGAACTTGAACCGTTGCCCATCAGCACGGTTGAAGTCCCTGCGGTCTGATAAGACGAAAACATGGAAATATCACCGCATACATGCACATTAGCACCAGTGTCAATCAACCAATCAGGAGAATGACATACTGGAAGAATAGTGGGAAATATACCATACCCAGCATCCTTCATGTCAGTGTCTCCAATGACAACATTAGCGGTCTTGCCGCCTTTCCCAGGATGACTCTTGTCATAGCGATTAGGGCAACTAGGAGCCCAATGATCAGGATCTCCACACACATGACAAGCACCTTTCTTCTTGCCATTCTTCTTCTTGAAGTTCGTGTGTTGCACAACCTTGTTCTTTCCATCAAACTTTGCTTTACCATCAAACTTGCCCTTGTTCTTGAACTTGTGGGGCTGGAAGTTCGCTTCGCACCACATTGGCACTAGATCCTCCTCAATACGCCGAGCACGTGTGTCCTTTGCTCTCGCCTTTTCTTCCACATCAAGAGTACCAATGAGACCCGAACGGAAAACTCCTGTCTCTTGTGCTTGAGAGTAGCAAAGTTCCTCCATGAAGGAGGAAGCTTAGTAATGATACCCCCGCAACAAACTTGTCCGTAGTATGCAATTGAAGTGCTCAAGTTCTCTAGCAAATGATCGTATCTAATGAGCCTGCTCAACCACGGAGCGCTCTTCACCATCCTGTAATCATAGAATTGCTCCATGATATACAGCTCGGTCGCATCCGAGACCCCAAACTTGGCCTCGAGTGCATCCCACATATATTTTCCATTGTTAATTGACGCATAAGCATCAACTATATTCTCACCAAGAACACTCAAGAGAGCAGCCTTAAACAGAGTATCCATTTTCTGAAAAGCTTGTGCCTGTTGGGCATCTTGCTCTCCTTCAGGTTTGCCAAGAGTGGCGTCATAACAGCTCATGGTCTGAAACCATAAGACTGCTCTCACGCGCCACCTCTTATAGTGGATACCCTCAAACGTAGGAGGTCTCATGGAAGCAGCAAAACCACTTGGGGTAAATTGCCTAAAATAAGGTTTTTGGATTGTTGGAAATATGAGCAATTTACCGAATGATTTTATTAACAGAAATCTAACATATAAAGCCTCAAGAAGTGCTAGGCACAACCAATGCCTCGAGCGCATGGTACCACGCGAGGGAAAAAACACCGTCGCACCGCGCCGCGCCGCGCGTGGGAAAAAACAGCCAGGTGCAGCGCACCACGCGAGGGGAAAACCACCGCACCGCGCGAGAGACGCGCTCGACGTGCAGGCCGTGGTGAGCCCCGCGCCCGTCCGGTTTCTCCTCCATCCCCGTTCCCTCGTCTCCAACCCTAAATCTTTTCCCCCTCCCCTACATCCGCCTTCCCAAGCTCCTAATCCCCTCCACTCCCTCGACAACGGTGGCGTCGGCGCCCTCTGGTGGCGGAGGAGGGGGGAGATGGTGGCTGCGGCGCCCTCTGGTGGCGGAGGAGGAGGGGGGAGATGGTGGCGCGGCGGCGACCTTCCCCTCACGCATCCCATCCCCCCTCGTCATCCTGGATCCCACCGGACCTGAGGCGTGCGGGCGCGGCAGCGACCTGCAAGGGAAGGGCGACGCTCGAATCGATCCAGCGCCATGGATCGGTCCTTGCGGAAGAAAGAGAAAATGAGGAGCCGGGGTTGCTGATCCGGCCGGCCCAGATCCACACGCCTCCTCCTTCCGCCACCTCGCCCCACCAGCTTCCAGCGTTGTGGATCCGCCGAGGATGGAGGGCAGCAAGTGAGCGGGAGCAGGAGAAGAGGTGATCTTTTTTCATGCTGGGGTGGAGGAGCAGGGAGAGTTTGGAGGCCGGTGGTGGAGGGAAGGAGTCGCAGGGTGGAGGAGAGGTTGGTGCCGGGTCCAAGGACCAGCGGGGGCAGAGCACCAGGAGGCGCTCCCATTGCGATGGGTGGAGCTGCAGAGGAGGGGAGGAGGAGGATGCCGGGCTCAGCCACGAAGACGGCTCGGTCAGGTCGCAACGCCCCATCCGCCACTTCTGCTAGGCGTCGTCCCCTTTTTCCTCGAATCGAATAGACCAGATCAATACTTGCTGTACGCCCCGAAATCTGATGCTTTCTCTGTTGGCTTCTTCCTTTTGTTCTACCTGCTATTCTCGAAGTACTGGATGCCTTTTGGTTTGCTTTGCATCTGTATTAATACGTTTTTAAGGCCATTTCATTTTGTGCTCCTGTTTCAGAATAATATATGTTATGCTGGTGCTTTCATTTTCTTAGTATTGTGATTTGGTTGCAGGTGGAATCTGCTGCTGCTGCCTGGTTGGTAATTTGACATACTACGGTCAAGTGGTTGACAATGAACCATAAGGAGAAGAAGAACATGCCAAAAGATAGATTGAGCAGTGACTTATTCCTGTTAGTTTTCATTTCCGCAAAGAAAGAAACAATTATATTAATTGATCTGAGTGTATGCTCATATGCAGCAGCAAGAAGGTGAAGCACCGGGAGATGCACATGGCATGCCGGAAGCGTTATGACCTCGCCAGCGTTGGCTGTCCTTCTTTGGCGACCTTGCCGTCTCCAACCCACCTGCAGGTATTGCAACTTCTTCCGCTTGTTCCCTTATTTTCTGCTCAATCCACACTTTGGTTTATGCTTGTTGGGTGTGCAATGTACTCGATCTACCTTTTACCTATTTTGGTTTATCGTCGATACATATGCAAAAGGAGAGCTGGTAGATACAGATGCAAAAGGAGAGGTGCAGATTTGGGAACTGGCTTGCTAACAAAAATAACTCTATATGAAGATTAATTGTAAGGATGTGATCCTTCAAGGAAAGGATGTGCATGATTAGGTCTGGTGCTCTGACATAGCCATTGCTCTCTGCCGTGCTTCACCGGGTTGGTCCATCTTTTGAGAATGTTTTTGTATTACAGAGTGGTTTCACCAGCTTTGGATGCAAGGTCTCAAAAGTTATGTTGTTCCTGGATTATATCTTGTTGCTAGCTGCTTTACTTTTTGTCTTTGCTTGGCCTGCATTATTGATGGGGTGTAATTTTGGTGCTGGTATTTCAATAATTTTGGTAGGTCAGGTGAGATGCTGATGGTTAGCTATGCTTTGGTTACAGTTTAGAACTTCCGATACCTATGAGTTGTGATACCTTCTGTTTTGGTTGCAGCGGCCTGACCACGCAGAGAAGAATGGCAGACACTGAGGATTTTGGTGGCAATTTTTCTAATTCGTTTTTACCTCATGGATTCTCATTTATCTCTCTAACTTCCATTTACTCAAGACAATTACAGCTCTGGTAGAGATCTATTTTGTTCTGTTCTTTGTTATATGATACAACCCAAGGAAATTGAGGCAGCTAATTTATGCATGCAAATGGTTGGTTTAAAGATCGAAGGCTCATATCTAGATGGTTTTCTTCACAGCTTCAAGATGAAGTAAAAGAAAAGCTTATAACAGAAGAAACATAGTTTGATGGGCGTCCTTGCCTGTGGCATCGCAGTCTCCAACCCGTCCGCGGGTATTTCAGCTCCGTCCCATTCAGTTTACTCTTTTTTGATTTTTTTCCTACTTGAGCCTTGGAGATTGCTAATGGAAATTTCTCTGGTGAGTTTTGCTGGTACCATTGGTGCAGAGGATGTCTTGCCGAACATAGTTTTTAGTTCTTGATCTTTTTTCATATAAGAAATCCAAATACAGTAATGGCTCTTTCTAGGAGCAAGGCTGTCATATAAGGGGAAAAATTTAGAAGCTAAGCGACCATAATTAAAATCATGTGTGCCTTGTTTGCTTCCTTATTGTTATATTGCATTAGAGATCTTTAGTATTTTGACTTTTTAAAAATGCAGAGCAGATCTTCAGTATTTTGAATTTTAAGTTACATTTGGTCACGAGTTGTGAGATGCATATAATATTAGCTTCCTTCACAACCATTCATGTGGTTTATTCGGTTTGGTTGGTCACTGCTGGTACTTTCAGACCATTTGGTTATGTGGCAGTGTGTGCTTTTGGTGTCTGCCCAAATCCGAACTGCGTGTGGGGGCGGGTGTTCTCATCCAGGCCTGGGCGTCCTTGCCGGCGACTACTTGCTGTCTAACCCATCCACAGGTGTACCAACTCATTTCCGTCTGTTCGATTTTCCTGTCCAGTTCCATGCTTTGGTTTATCTTAGTTGGCGTGAGAGGTGCAAATGCGAGGATAGACTATGCTATAGTTCTTCAATTTCTTCTTGCTAAAAGAAATAGTCTACCTGACTGCCATTCCGCTTCGAGTAAATCTGTTACTATAATATATTTTTCCATGAAATATGGTCTCATTGTTGCTTCTTGAGTAAATGTTTCTGCGAAATCAAGAATTTCAGCAGAGAGTAATAGTCGTCCTGGGCACAAAAATTTGAAGTATAGGGCAAACATTCTAATTGTTCATACATGAAGTAATACTCTTGCAAGAGCTACACACTAAGTATTTTAATTATAATCTTTTACGCTCAGGAAAAAGATTCAACCTACAAATCTTGAAAGCATTTTTTGAAATGTTTTTGCTGAGTACCTTAGAAATCCAATAGAAAAGGCTAATAAGCAAAATTGCCTGCTTAGTTATAGTTCTGTGATTCATTGCTAATAATCGTGCTTCTATACGACCCTTGAAGGATTTCCAGGTGCTGTTCGATGGAATGCTCAGTGGGATGTGTGAATTTTATGGTCAGATTTTCCTGCCAGGTTGAATAGCTGATGCAGTGCATTGAGTGTTTTCCATCTACCAGATTTTTCCTAATCGTTATGCAGGCTTGTGGATGTTTTGTTCGAGCTTGTGCTTGGATTATAAATGTGACGTTTTTAGCTCTGTGAAAGTAAAGATGCCTCGATATAATTTGTGCCCTTAATACATGTTTTTTTAACGATAAGATGTATCACATATGCTGCAGGTTTTGTATGAATTTCCATTTCAACCATTCTTGATCTCAACTATTCTTAATTTGTTTTATTGTTCCACCGATTTTGTTTGTGCAAAATCTACCAGCCCAAAATTTTCTTTTGCTTTTGTTAAACCATTGGCTCCTAGAATGTTTGTTTATATAAGATGATTCTGAGGGAAAGAGTTCTATCTATTCTGTGGAGCGGAACAGATGTTTCTGTTGAGTTTGGATTTGTTATGAAGAAGATCTACTTTTGCCTGATCTACGACTTGGAAGAAATACAAACTTGAACTTTCCTACGAAAGCATATGGGAGATCCTATTTCATCGTCCACCTGGGATGCCAAAACAGTTCCTTCTGATGCAGGTATGTTTAGTCGTACAAGACATGTATATGTGTGCTGGACATGCTTTTCTTGAATCCAGAGTACTTTGACTTGCATATTATTTATCTTTTCTGTTGTTACGAATCATAAATTACAGTATATAAGTACATCACTGTGTTCACATTGTTCCAACTGTATAATTAATTAATTATTGTCTTAATATTACAGCTTCTGGATGCCAGATGTAATTATGCTTTTCTAAATATTAAAATAGTGCATATACATGTATTTTCTTCTCCTTGTCAACTTGTGCCGGAAACAATATATTTTTTGTATTTCATTATGTCGCCTTTTGGTCAATGATCATTTTGTTGTGTTTGGAATGCTGGAGGTGTACTGGAATTTTGTAGATTTCAGCTTTGTTGGTACCGTTTGCTCTATCTTTATTCTTATGTTATATATTACTGGGAAGATGTTAGTGTGTGTTTCTAAGTGTACCACATTAATTCTCTAGAGTATTGATAAATTTATAGTCGATCCACACAGGCTGGGTCATCCGTGCCAATGTGCGAGAAGCATTCTCCAATCGCCGCGTGTTTGATGTACAGGACGTGGGAAAACCCTGGATGCCAATCCCCTCTTGTCTATCGTGAAGATGGTTGAACCAGAGCAGATCAGTTGTTGCATATTTTTATACCACTCGATCCATATGCTTCATCATCTGCGGAACACCAGAGAAGGGATATGTTGTTGTACATGAGGTATTAATAAAGTTTCGCGTTCTTTGTTCTGGTGGATTTGGTGCGTTGGGTTGCCATGTATGCTGAATATATTTTCCTTAGATTGCTCTTGTGTTTTTGGTGCAAATTGATCACAGAGGGCCTAGGAGGGTAATTCTAACAAGTGGTGCTCTAATATTCACTTATTCAGTTGCGTTCTGGAATGACCTCTTTCTGCTTCCTATTGTAAGCTTTCGTTTGTTTCGTTTGTCTGCTGTTTTCTTCCTTCTATATTTTTTTTCCTTTCGTTGGTGCTGGCGGCCAAATTCAGAGGCTAATTTGTTTCCTTTCAAGGAGGAAGTAATATATGAGTTTTCTTTTCACTTCCTTGCTCTTGCTTAAATACAATCGCTTGTTTATCGACAAAGGAATCAGCTGAGGTTCGCTTTTGTTCTGCAAATGGGATTCCAATCAAATTTCAGTTTAACATTTTCTAGACCAACATTTTTCCTCAAAATATTCTTGGCTGCTTTGGTGGTAAGCATACTGAAGGTAGTATTCCATTGTCACTGACATTTTACAGTTAAATGTATTTCTAATTAAGTTTCTACAGAAATATGGTTGTCGAGTAGCATCATTGGTTTATTATAAGGTACTCCCTCTGTAAACTAATATAAGAGCATTTAGATCACTACTTTAGTATTCTAAACGCTCTTATATTAGTTTACGGAGGGAGTACTTATTGCTGTTAGTGTCCCTTTCTGCATACTGATGGGATAGTCAATTGGGTTCATCATGATGGACGTTTACAGCACCATAATTGTTGGATACCCTTTTTTATCAAGTGGTTATAAATTCTGTCAAACCCATGTCTTTACATGATTTTCTAACATGGAAGTAGTCACTTCCTGGATATCGAAGTATGTACATAGAACTGAACCGCTTATCGCCTCATGTTTTGCTAGAGAAAAATCAAGCACGAGACATGTGTTAGGATGATGGATTTCATATTAAAAAGATGGATGTAATATAAGAGCACTTGGAATGAGCACTTGGAATGCAGTAGACATATGTTTATAGTAGTGTAAATGTAGGATTCCTGATTTGTGGTGCATAGACCACCTGGATTAATTAGTTTTTGTAGTTCCTGTATTTTATATCTTACTAAAATTTTCTGGGTCGTTTCAAAATTTCTGCTCTACGCAGAATCTTAAGAAGTTTGGATATGCACACAGGTCCTAATAATAATGAGCTGTTTAGTGCAATGCATGTGGCCTGATTACTTCTTTTCTTTTCTTTTTTATGTTGTACGTTCTTGGAGGTCTCCTTTTCTCTCTTCTGTTGATCAAGTTTTCTTCTTCTTTCTTCTGCTTATCAGGGTTTCTTCCTTTCCTTTTTTCTGAAAATTGCATTTATTGTGTGACCTATGTATTGTCATTATTCTTGCTTCATTGGTCGTGTTGATATTCTGGGTTTGGCCCGACATTGTGTTTTCTTTTGCCTCATGCCATTCATATTTTGTGGTTGCGTGTGGACATGATTTGCGCACTTATTTCAATTGTTAGCCGTGTATCATGGTGTGCTTTGCCTGCTTTTTCATGCTTGTGTGAATTGACCATGGTCTGTTCTTGTTGGGGTAAAGCCTGAACTACCGGGGTACACTTTGCTTATTGTCCTTATTCTGGTTGTCCTTGGCATCTTTCTATCAGTGGAGAACCTTGTTTTCAAATAGTAGGGATAGAGGGACAGAAAAGACATATTTGTCGTGGCGCTGCAAGTGTTGCCCCCCTCCTCCCCAAGGGCAAGGTGAAGGAAGGTGCCTGTGTGGTTCTTCTGCAGTTCGCAGCGAGGATTGGTGTGTCCAACCTGCACAAGAATGCCAAGAAATCCTTCTCGGAGATGTAAGCCACGGCGCATGTTTCTGCCATGATTTCCTTTGGTTGCATTTCGTGGATTTAGGTATTGAAAAATTATGGGCTGTGGATGCAGGATTAAGGACATGTACCTGCACTACAACGAGAGATCTGGGCTGCTTCTTTGTGGCTTCCAAACTTGAAATGTTTGTTTGGAAGTTAGTTTAGTTTTTTGTTGTGGATTCACAGCTTCTCACATGTACCATCCTCTTAGACCTTTAGATTTCCAAAGAAACTAAATGGAGATATGGTGGTATGGTCTCAATAGTACAACTTAAAGCCTTCCATGCTTTATATTTTCTTTGAAATTTGCTCTTGAAGAATCATGTATCTATGTTTGATCCAGTGAGAAAAGACGGCTTTCAAGCAGAGAATGCAGGCAGAGAATGCGGGAGTGTTGGCCACATTTGGTTTTTGACTTGGGTGTCTAAATATTCTCACAATACTTGGCTCCCTCTCGGCCTTTGCGCCATTGGCGCAACGATTCATCTAGTAGTAGATAAAACATGGCTAGTATAGCAGTGATAAAATAAGCCATGTGATTTGACAAAGAGAAGGTAAACAACATGTTCATATATGAGCCGTAACTAAACATATCTAGAGCAGACAGTATAGCAAGTTGCACATATGAAATCGAGTCTAACATACGTAGGGCAGAAACTAGAGTCAAGAACTGTAGTAGGACTTCTAATGTAAAGGAGAACACGACGGCACAACAAATGCAGGAGCGCTGGACTTGGTCGGTGTCTCGCCGCCATGTCGCCGAGGAGGTCGTGGATGTCGGGGAAGTAGTCGTCGGCGACCGGATCGTCCGTGATGAAGCAGCCAGTAGTCGCGCTGAGCGCTCCCCAAAAACCTTATCACCCTTCTCCCGTACAGGACTCAAAGGGTGTGGTTCCGGAGGTCTACTGTCCCGACCAGTGGTGCACGCCGCAAGCCAGGATGAGGAAGATGTTGGGTTCTACAGTAGGGTGTGTCGACTGCAAATTAAAAATTCCTACGCGCAGAACATCCAGGAACATACTACGGGAGATGGATCATAGTTCGTTAGCACTAGACGCGTAGTGCCGTGCAGCGGAAGAAGAGTTGGGGCAGCGCGTCTGCGTGGATCGTCTCCTCCTCGTTCGATCTCCCTCGAGCGGCCGGTCATCCGATCCCACGTACGAGTTCGCCGGAGCGGCGCAAGTGCACCGCCTCTAACGGTATCCGCGTGTGTGGGAGGAACGTCGTGCGGCGGACTGCTAGGTCCGATCACACAGTCGGCGGCGAGTGGAGGTGGCTATTCGCAACACATGCAAACCCTAGTCGCAGCGCCGAAGCGATCAACCGCCTGAGTGTGCCGCACCTCCACTTTATATAGGCGTCCGTCGCGAGCTCAACACTTGGGCCTCGCACGGACCCTAAAGCCCAAAGTCTACTCGGTCACGTTCCTAGTCCAGTTCGGATCACATCCGACCGGTGTCCCACTGAACTGACCTCGAGGTTCCTTCCCTTGCGCGACCCCTTAGGTTCAAGTCAGCTTGGTCACAGTTCGGATCACCTCCGACCTGTACGGTTGGTAGCGGCCTCTAGCAAGGCGTGCCGACCACCAAGCAGACTATGAAGCTGGTTAGGCGAACCTGTACAACGTGTCACACTTCTGTTCCCTTTGCCGCATGATATATGTTGTCGGGCTCAAGGCGAGACTGTCATCCTTGTGCTAACCCGACCTCTTTCTCGTTCCAGTGATACCGACCACTGTCCGGATTATCTCATAATCCTTGTCGCATGGCCATGTTGTTCCTGGTCAGATCACACGAGGGGCCCAGAGTATATCTCTCCTGATCGGAGGGGCAAATCCCATCTTGCTCGACCATGTCTCGCAGCATGGGACTGGACAAACCCGAAACCTACCTTTGTAACTACCCAGTCACGGAGTAGCATTTGGTCGGCCCAAAGCAAGTCTATCACCATCTCGAGTACATGCGTCAGCTCAGGTCTTAGGACATAGAACGTATGTTGTACTAGAGACTCACAGATGACATATCGCTGCGTCTCATAGTTGGGTCTGTCCGACTCGGACCTTATCTCGACTCGGATCCGACTATGTCGAATCCGACCAGACCTTTCCAGGTCCATATTATCCGGTTAGCATCAAATGCTCCATGGCTAGTGAGACCGAGCCATCGACCGTGTCATATGCTAGTCTAGTCGGCTGCGCGTCCACACAGCCCTTTCGACTAGGGACCTTTTAGGACAGTCATCATACAATGCATAGTCCCACAAACAAGTCACGTACTTGCTGATACACATCATTGATAATGTCCAAGGACTATCTTTATTCATAAACACATAGGAAATATCATCATACATGATTGCCTCTAGGGCATATCTCCAACAGTCTCCCACTTGCACTAGAGCCAATCAAATAAACATCGAATGCCCATAGCTCTAACGTGCCCCTCATGCTTGGGTTGTGGAAGCGGCTTAGTCAACGGATCTGCAACATTTGCATCCGTGTGAATCTTGCATAACTCTACATCACCATTCTTTACAATCTTTCGTATCAGGTGATATTTCCGGTCTATGTGTCTGACCTTGTGGTGATTCCTCGGCTCCTTGGCTTGTGCGATGGCACCAGAATTATCACAATAAAGGTCCAACGGTTTCACCGAGGCTGGGAAAATACCAAGATCATCCAAGAAATGCGGATCCAAACACCTTCCTTTGCAGCTTCACAAGCCGCAATGTATTAAACTTCGTGGTAGAATCGCCACCGTATCCTGCTTGGAACTCATCCAGTGCACTGCTCCTCCGTTCAGGACGTACACGAATCCAGACTGTGATCGACAATCATCTCTGTCGGTTTGGAAACTAGCATCGACGTAACCCCTTACGACAAGCTCTTCCTCACCCCCATAAACTAGGAACATCTCTTTAGTCCTTTTCAGGTACTTCAAAATAGTCTTTACCGCTGCCCAGTGACTCTCACCTAGGTTGGCCTGGTATCTACTTGTTAGGCTTATTGCAAAAGCAACATCAGGCCTTGTACATATCATAGCATACATGATGGATCCGATTGCTGAGGCATACGGAATCCTACTCATCCTGCTTCGCTCATCAGATGTCGAGGGACTCTGAGTCTCGCTTAGCCATATACCATGTGAGAGCGGCAAGAACCCTTTCTTCGCCTCACTCATGTTAAACCGCTTCAACACTTTATCTATGTTCCTGCTCTGGCTTAAGCCGAGCAGCCTCCTCGATCTATCTCTATAGATCTTAATGCCTAAAATATAGACTGCCTCACCAAGGTCCTTCATCGAAAACTTGTCATTCAATGATCCCTTGACCGAGTTTAACATCGAAACATCATTCCCGATCAGTAGTATGTCGTCCACATACAAGATCAAAAACACTATCGAGCTCCCACTTAACTTCTTGTATAAACAAGAGTCCTCTTCGCTTTTGATGAAACCGAGACCAGTGACGACCTCATCAAAACGAACGTTCCAACTCCGAGATGCTTGCTTCAACCCATAAATGGATCTCTTGAGCTTGCATACCTTACTAGTGCTAGTCGGATCGACAAAACCCTCGGGCTGTATCATATACACATCCTCGGTTAAATTTCCGTGAAGGAAAGCCGTCTTGACATCCATATGCCATATCTCGTAATCGAAATATGCAGCTATAGCTAGTATGATCCTTACCGATTTCAGCATCGCTACCGGCGAGTAAGTCTCGTCGTAGTCAACTCCTTGAACTTGTCCATAACCTTTAGCGACAAGCTGAGCTTTGTGGATCTGAACATTTCCATCCACATCGGTTTTCTTTTAAAGACCCATTTGCAACCAATGGCGATTCGCCGGTGGCGGATCAACCAAGTCCTGACTTGATTCTCATCCATGGACTTTAACTTGGATCTCATGGCCTCTAGCCATGCCTCGAATCTGCGCTCACCATCGCTTCCGCACGTGGCGGCTCGTCGCTTTCTAGCAACAATACATCGCGCACTTTGCGCAATCTTTCCGACCTCCGTGGTTCCCCGCTTCCACTACGGGTTCCCTGACAGACTCGGGTATGATCTCATCACCAGTTGAGCCGTCCCCGAGTGGTCCTCGAATTTCTTTGAGTCAAACCGTCCTCCCACTGGCCTCCCGACTGAGAAACTCTTTCTCAAGGAAAACCCCGTTCCGAGCAACAAACACTTTGTTCTCTTCCCGGTTGTAGAAGCTATATCCCAAGGTTTCCCTCGGATATCCCACGAATATGCATTTATCCGACTTGGGTGTAAGCTTGTCTGACATAAGTCGCTTGACAAATGCTTCACAACCCCAAATCTTTAGAAAAGACAAACTGGGACTCTTCCCGGTCCACATCTCATGTGGTGTCTTGTCTACGGATTTTGATGGTACCCTATTAAGTGTGAAAGCTGCAGTTTCTAGAGCGTATCCCCAAAATGACAAGGGTAAATCCGATTTGCTCATCATAGACCGGACCATGTCCAACAAGGTCCTATTCCTCCGCTCGACACGCCATTTCTCGTGGCGTGCGGAGGTGTGAGCTGAGGTACTATACCTCGACTTTTCAGATGATCATCGAACTCTGGCTCATGTACTCACCTCCACGATCAGATCGCAGAAGCTTTATAGTCTTGCCGAGCTGATTCTCAACCTCGTTTGAAACTCTTTGAAATTTTCAAAAGTCTCCGACTTGTGCCTCATCAAATAGATATATCCATATCTACTCAAGTCGTCGGTAAAAGTCACAATCTTGATAGCCACCTCTGGCGGTTGTGCTCATTGGACCACACACATCACTATGTATAAGTTCCAATAGCTCGGACGCCCTCTCGCAACTCTTTGCGAAAGGAGACTTAGTCATCTTGCCAAGCAAGCATGATTCACATGTCTCGAACGACCAAGTCGGACGGGTTAGAGCCCATCATCATGGAGCTTCTTCATGCGTTCAGACTAATGTGTCCAAGCCGGCAATTGCAGAAGTATGTCGGATTTATCTCATTAGGCTTATGCCTCTTGACATTTACATTATAGACCGGTTCCTGTTCTAGATTCAATATAAATAGCCCATCAACAATGGGTGCATAGCCGTGGAACATACCATTCAAAAATATCGAACAACCATTGTCCTTTAAATTGAATTCATAACCTTGACTCATCAAACATGAGGCAGAAATAATGTTCCGACTAAGTGCAGGAATGTAATAACAATTATTCAATTCCATAATGAATCCAGAAGGAAGCTGGAGCTGCATCGTGCCGACCTCCAACGCAGCAACTCTTGCTTTGTTGCCGACCACGATGTCAATCTCCCTTGTGCCACATGCCTAGTTCTTACCAGCCCTGCATCGAGTTGCAAATATGAACAACCGATCCGTATCAAATACCCAAGAGCTACTAGGTATGTCAGCAAGGTAAATGTCTATAACATATGCAACAAGTGTACCTTTGCTGAAAAAGCATTTCCGCCTTCTTGCCATGCTCGCAAGCCACTTGCTACAGATTCCTCTTCCGGTGACCTGTCTCCTTGCAATGAAAACAAACGGTCTTTGAGTCCGGTCCAGACTTGGCATGCAGCGGCAGAGGTTACCATCTCCGTGCCCTTTGCCTTAGCCTTCTTCTTAGACCAACTCTTCTTGAACTTAGCGATTTTCGCACCATCAACACTTGATGCGTGCCTTTCTTAATATCCTGCTCGCCACCTTGAGCATCCCATGCAATTCAGTGAGCTTCTTATCCATGCCATGCATATGATAGTTCGAGATGAGCGTCCCATAGCTGGGCGGAAGAGAACCCGAACTGCATCTCGTAGCAAGCTCATCCAAGAGCGGGAAGCCCAAACGATCCAAAGCTTGCACATATCCGATCATCTTGATCACATGTGGGCTCGATGGATCACCTTCCTTCAGCTTGCATTCCATCAAGGATCGCAGACGTTGAACCTTTCGGTCCTAGCTCGTGTTCGAAACATGCTCTTGAGACTCTCGATCATATCGTAAGCCTCAACGTTTTGAAATGCTGTTGCAAATCGGGCTCCATACAAGCCAACATCGACGGCTGATCTCCGTTGATTCATCAACGAGTTTCGTAGGCATTTTTAGCTGTGGCACTAGCATTATCAGCCGGTTCCTCCGAAGTGGATCCTCTAGAACATGTTCCTTTTATCGTGCTTGAGAACAATTCTCAGATTTCTATACCAGGTGGTAAAGTTTGTTCCATTCAGTTTATCCTTTTCCGAATTGATTTCAATGCAAAGTTGGGTTGAGCAGGTGGTGCCATTGATCTACAAACGAAAACATGCAATCACTAAGTAATGTGTTTATGTAGAGTAGTTCTAGCCTAAACGAAATAGTCCCATGAAGTCAGCATCCTCCGCAAACTCTCGGTGATTCAGATCCGACTAGCGCATGCGACTAGTGAGCTTTAGCATCACTGCTAGCCAACATACCTATCCGTAAGCAACTCCTTGCTAATCGTATCTCTATCGACTTCGCCGGTCGGGAAGGTATCTCATACCCGGCTCCCAACCTTCTTTGCCACAAGGCCCAAAACCGTTTGATAGCCTTGTCAAGTTAACTTGATGCAAAGTGCATGTCCGTGTCCGACACGAACCCTTCATTCAAGGACACCCAGCAGCACCCCAATTTTATGAGCCCACTACTAGACGTACTTGACATGTGAAGGTGCAACATCGGGGATGGCAATTCACTTGATATTCATGAGGGATCTTTCTACCATTCTAACATGCATAGAAACAAAGAAGCATAACAATCACAAAATAACACATATTGTGAAATAGTATGGCTCCTTCATGGACGTTCTTCCAGGTCGGCTCCGACTCCGATGACCATCTACGAACTCCATCTTGTTTGTCACGCTGGGACGCCAAGCCACCAACCTGATCTCTATTATCCAACTACTACAACTAGTAATGAATTTAAATAGAGTCACAAGTCGACACGCAGGTCATTATACATTATAATGACAGCACTTTGGCTCCTTCCGGCTGACAAACATGACACGCAGGCCACGTATAAATTACACACATGCATCACATACACACGAGCCATACTATTCACATCAAACCTGCAAAACAAAGTTATGCATAGAACCGCATTCTACCGGTTTGTGTGTCGGGTACGAAATACACGGCGCTACGCACACGGCGGTCCCGCTAGCCGGTTAGCGGGCGGGGTTCGAAGGGGCGGGGTTCAGAAATCACAGATCACATCTGAACTCCGATCACGCCGAATTCTCTGATCTGACCGATCTTATCGATCATCGCGAATCCGATTCGGATTTACGTTTCATCGTTAACCCGATGGCGGATGACCGACCGGTAGGGGTAGATCGTGTCACGACCTCATCGATCGATTTACGAAAACATAGCCTCAACGATCCCCATGTGCGAGTTGATCACATCAACCGTGCACATAGCCGATCTCTTCTAGGACAACAGATCTCATCGCCGCCTCCACATATCTAATATGCATACGATCTGAATCCAAATCCTATAACAGAGGCTCGATACCTTTGTTGGGTTCTACGGTAGGTGCGTCGATCGCAAATTAAAAATTCCTACGCGCAGAACATCCGGGAACATGCTATGGGAGATGGATCATAGTTCGTTACCACTAGACGCGAGTGCCGTGCAGTGAAGAAGAGTTGGGGCAGCGGCGTCTGCGTGGATCGTCTCCTCCTCGTTCGATCTCCCTTGGCGGCCGTCGTCCGATCCCACGCACGAAGTTCGCGGGGCGGCGCAAGTGCACCGCCTCTAACGGTATCCGCGCGTGCGGGAGGAACGTCGTGCGGCGGACTGCTAGGTCCGATCACACAGTCGGCGGCGAGTGGAGGTGGCTATTCGCAACACATGCAAACCCTAGACGCAGCGCCGAAGCGATCAACCGCTGAGTGTGCCGCACCTCCACTTTATATAGGCGTCCGTCGCGAGCTCAACACTTGGGCCTCGCACGGACCCTAAAGCCCAAAGTCTACTCGGTCACGTTCCTAGTCGATTCGGATCACATCCGACCGGTGTCCTATGAACTGACCTCGAGGTTCCTTCCCTTGCGCGCGACCCCTTAGGTTCAAGTCAGCTTGGTCACAGTTCGGATCACCTCCGACCATGCGGTTGGTAGCGGCCTCTAGCAAGGCGTGCCGACCACCAAGCGAACTATGAAGCTGGTTAGGCGAACTTGTACAACGTGTCACACACATTCCCTTTGCCGCATGATATATGTTGTCGGGCTCAAGGCGAGACTGTCATCCTTGTGCTAACCCGACCTCTTTCTCGCTCCAAAGTGATACCGACCACCGTCCGGATTATCTCATAATCCTTGTCGCATGGCCATGCTGTTCTGGTCGATCACACGAGGGGCCCAGAGTATATCTCTCTCGATCGGAGGGCAAATCCCATCTTGCTCGACCATGTCTCGCAGCATGGGACTGGACAAACCGAAACCTACCTTTGTAACTACCGATCCACGGAGTAGCGTTTGGTCGGCCCAAAGCAAGTCTATCACCATCTCGAGTACATGCGTCAGCTCAGGTCTTAGGACATAGAACGTATGTTGTACTAGAGACTCACAGATGACATATCGCTGCGTCTCATAGTTGGGTATGTCCGACTCGGACCTTATCTCGACTCGGATCCGACTATGTCGAATCCGACCAGACCTTTCCAAGTCCATATTATCCGGTTAGCATCCAATGCTCCATGGCCAGTGAGACCGAGCCATCGACCGTGTCATATGCTAGTCTAGTCGGCTGCGCGTCCACACAGCCCTTTCGACTAGGGACCTTTTAGGACAGTCATCATACAATGCATAGTCCCACAAACAAGTCACGTACTTGCTGATAAACATCATTGATAATGTCCAAGGACTATCTTTATTCATAAACACATAGGAAATATCATCATACATGATTGCCTCTAGGGCATATCTCCAACAGAAGAATGTAACAGCAGCGCAGTGCTCAGGAACTTGTGGCGAGAGGAGGAAGAGATTCTGCTCATTCCCGCAACCCGCGGCGCGCACGGCGCGGCGGGCAGCGGAGGAGGAGCGCGCGTGGATGTCCCTCTTGTTCTCATGCTCATACAAGTGGGGAAAGAACCTCCCTTATAAGGAGGTCCAATTCTCACTCAACTAGCAATGTGGAACTAAATTTTAGTAGTATCCCTTGCCTTGCACAATGTGGGCCTTTAGGATTTATTAGGAATTTTTAAAATAGTTATTGGACTGCCCCAATATAGACTAAATTCCAGCAGATAGTTGCTACCCAAATTGCGCAATCAACTTCAACCAGTAATGCATGGACGAAGCTTCCATATCAGGGTTGGATAGCCGGCTCCCATATCAATGTCCGCGGATGCGTCCATAGACGGATAGTGTGTCCGATTTGTGGCACAGCCTAGCAAAATCTTCCAGGTTCCTCAATAGGTAGAACTAAGCATGATAAAACGATAACTTTTAGTTCTCCGGTTTGGCATTTCACGGCATTTTATAGCGCCGAAGACTGCACTGAATGCAAAGCTGATAGCTTTCTACTCTATTGGCTTGTCACCACATACATCACGTTGCTGTCTTAGGTTTTGTTTGCATGCTAGATTGCCCATTCGAACCAGCTCAATCCACCCCTCGTGGCTGCCCGGTAAATAAGGGCGAACACGGCCATGGCCGGGGCCGGTAGGGTTCCGTTTGCTTTATATCACATGGTCTCGCGTCCACACAATCCAAGCGAAAGGCGACGAGGCCACATGATCTTTGACCCAACACGTGGCCCGTTCACTTTCTCCTCACTCCCCCCACCTGAGAGTTTGATGATGCTCCAATATATTCTCATGCTGTTGCTGCTGCTGCAATTTGATTAATAGTCTTATTCTTCGTAATTCCATCCAGTAAGCGTGGGCGAAGCGGAGACGGAACTGATCAGTAACTCAAACAAGGAACGACAGATCTTTTGTCGACGGCCACCGGCCAGGCAACCTTTTTTGCGTGTTTTATAAAGAAAACAATTAATGAAAAATAAATAGAGAAATAAAAATATGCACAACTTTTTTTATATAATTCTGACACCCATTCAATGTACTCCTTGTATCAACGGGCCCACGGGCTTTTCTCTGAATTTGCTTAGTTCTACAACAGCAATAACAGGGTCACGAACAGGATCATCAAATCCACGGCATACCCACGGGCTTTTCTCTGAATTTGCATCAACAACAGCAATAGCAGGGTCACGGACAGGATCATCAAATCCCTCTGAATTCTTGCCGGTTTAGGTTCTTTCCGTGCACCGGCTGATCGAGGTGGTGAAGCACATGTTAGCCGTGTGGATGGACCTCGGCAACCCCGGCTTCGTCAATGTCGCCGGTAACGCGTCCGAGATGATGTCGCCGAAGTTAGCCGGAGTTCTTGACTTACTATCTTGTCTTCTGAACTACTATCTCTGAATTTATTTAAGGTTACTTCTCATATCTCTATTCTAAAGTAAATGCAACATGTTTCTTGCTTGTTGTGTGGATGTGCAACCGATTTGTGCTACAAAGAAGGGTTCATGTGGAAGCATAGAAGATCTGAGGCAAAAAAAGAAAGAAAATGATCAAGGGTAGAATAAATTTAGTGTGCACTTAGAATAAATGCCGTGTGGGTGTTTAAAAACTTCCCTTTATGACTGTTTGGAAATCTGAAGTATCAAGACTGTTCTATTTATATATGATTTTTTAGTATGAGGCACAAAACACGCTTGCTGATATATAGTTTTGAAATCATGCTTGGTATTTTCTCTCTCCCATGTTATATCCAATATTTGCTGTCAAACCTGAACCTGAACATCCCAAACCATTTTCATTTCTATTCGATAGTAGGATAAATAACTGCTCCAAAGTCATCAAGCCATCATCATTCACGGGTTTAATTTGCAGGTAAGGAAAATTTGATTTCTTATCAGATTAATAATTTACAAGTGAACATGTGTAGAACTGATGTTTGCATTATTTTGTGAGAATTATTTAGGTGCTCTAAAAGAATAGAGGTACGGTTCTGAAAGAATAGATGTTGATCCAAACCTTGCTTGAGTGCAGGTGTGTAATGTCAATCAATAATTTCTTATTTGAGTGTCAGAAATGCTTGCCGAGTGAATCATTGCCATTGGCTGCTTCTTATTACCATGCATGTATATGTAACGAAAGGTTGTACTTATACTTTGTCTTCCTCACACAGGTCCATGAGTCCAACCTAAGCAGACAACTCATACAACAAAACAGAGTGAACAACTTAATCTCTTGTATGTCTAACTATGCGGATATAGGTAATGCAACATTTGTTTGTTTTCTATAACTTTACTGCACATATGTGAATTAGTATATCATCAGTTTGTTCCATACCCCTCTTTTTTATATAATCACGTGCCATTTTATATTTGTACAACTTGCATGGAAGGAAGTGAAGCAAATCTGGGATTCACCATGATGATGTGCATTCTACGATTCACCATGACGTTGTGCATTATAAGAAAACATAAACAAATTCCTATCACTTAAGAAGTTGAGATATATCTACAAATCTACTACTAGCGGAACAATGGAATGGAGTGTACAAAGTCTTTCGTACCAATTATTCATGCTGATGGAATATTCACCCTTCATGCTTTGCAGAACTATGGAGTGGAATGTACAAAGTCGGCAACCTCATGACGAGAAGGGATAACCTTGGTTGGTGAAGAAGACATACTTAGTCCACTCCTTGCTCTGCTTACTAATGATGTACTCCCTCCGCCCGAAAATACTTGTCATCAAAATGGATAAAAAGGATGTTTCTAGAACTAATATACGTCTAGATACATCCCCTTTTATTCATTTTGATAACAAGTATTTCCGGACGGAGGAAGTACGAAACAGCAAAATACTATTCTTTTGTTTTATGTGCGTGCAACATTTTGGATGCAGATGTAGACCAGTATCTTTGACTCCACTATTATTGATGAAAACTGGATGTGGTGAGTGTCATCGAAATTTTATCCATTTTTCATTTTCTTCACATTTTTAGTAGAGTGACTATTCAGGCAAGATTAGAAAATAGTGAAATTGGTTCCATACGTTTGGATTTTGGAGGCTTGCCATGCACTTCAAGTTTTACATGTTGATAAGCTGTTTTGTATATCAACAAAGTTATTGAGCCAGTGCTTGTACACATATATTTTGTTTTATTGTAAGAGCACTCTTCATAAGTCTTTTTTTCAAGGCCGAGAAGGTGTTGCTGTTCAGGACATGTGCTGTAACAGTGGGACTACTACTGTTGTTTATCTTGTAATAATCACTCGATTTGATAGTGCAAAATGGTTGAATTATCAATGTACATTTGGGCATAGAGCATGAGGATGTATGAAACTTCTGAACACTTTCTGGTTATCTATAAATTAGTAGTCTTGGCCACTTTTCAAAAGCACATTGTACAACTAAATTGTTGAAAGTGCAGTTCTACATTAAGTACCTACTGAAATTTTCAGGTTTCTGGACAAACTACAGTTACAAATAGTATGCCTCATTTGACTCTTGTGGGGGAGAGAGATAAAATAAATCTGCCATCAGTAGGTGAGTTCCAACACTGGATGGCAAGGCAATGATCTGTTTGGAAATAGTTATTTGCTTGAAGGAGGTAGAAGGCGGTGCGGCAGCTGCAGTTTTCACCTCACTTGTGCTAGCCATTTTTTCTTGAAGATTTGTGCTAGCCAATTTGGGTATGGGTGATGCTCACGGAAGCCATTCTATGTAGCTCATGGAATGTCTTGTCTATATAATTCTTGATGTAGCTGAAGATTGAATCCTGGAATGCTAGGATTCCACGAATGGAAAATGCGTGTGCAAGATTGGTACATTTTGTGATGGAAGGATTAGTAGATTTTATCTTCTTCTTTTACAACCTGTGAGAACATTGAATAAGTGAAACAACAGGTGTTATTGACCACAAATTCGCAATGGTTTCTCACTATTGGAAACACAACTTGAGTGGCGTTGAAACATTGTGTATTTTTTAATTCATATATTTTTGGAAAACTTTCATGTTTTAATTATCTACTTATTATGAAATTGGTGAAGGCTTGAGACGTGCACGTGCTCACTTACTAGTAGTACCACAAAGTAATGAGTTTGAACTTTCAAAGTAAGCTAAAAGGCACTCATTCACTCATTCACAAAAGAGCTTCTTGTCCTGGAAAGTGTGTCAACCAAAATGAACTACTTTGAGTTAGTGAAGTGCTTTGATGTTTTTTTTTAATTTAGTCTATCCATACTGCAAAATACCAATACGAATTAGATATCCCTCTGGCATTTCCCAACTGCAGAATCTTACATAAGCACTAACGGGCAATCATGAAAAGGTATCTCACTTGCTTGATACTCATTACTCAAAGTAGGGGCAAACCGATCTTCATGAAAGGGCATCTCACTTGCTTGGTGCTCATTACCCAAAGCAAAGATAGATTTAAATATTTCTATGACAAAGCGAAGAGAAATCATACCAGCCTACCAGGTAATTATTCCCTGCTGCATAGCCGATGTGAATCCTTCAAAACTCATCGACCAACTTATATAAAACTGGTGAAATCAATAACACAACAGAACAATAATTAAATTATTAGTTTTATTAAAAAATTGTATTTACATATCTAAGCCGTCGGCACCTAACATTTTTTTTAAAGTTCAAACAGTTCTCATTTATTCATAAAACGCAGGAATCTCTGCGGAAACAAAGTGCAAAATACAGTCAGGTGGTTCATGTAACTAGACCTTACAAATCTCACTGGACACTCCTTCCCTAGCGAGTGCATGTGCCACACGGTTTGCCGACCGCCTAACCCAGCTAACCTTCCACTGTTGACGCTCCTCCAGCCGCATCTTCACTTCTTCGATCAACGGTCCCAGCACCGAATGGTCTTTCTCTTTGCTCTGTAGCTTACACACTATTTATTTGCAATCCATTTCGATATGCAAATTGGTAACATTTATCTCATCGGCCAGCTGCACTGCCCTGCGACAAGCACGAAGCTCGTTAGTAGCAGGATCCCCACCTACAGGATAGAAATGACATGCTCCGCCCAGGAAAGCGCCCTCGTGATTTCGGAATACCACTCCGGCTCCTCCTTTATTCCCTGTCTTGGACGTAGCCCCATCAACGTTTACTTTGATCCAGCCAGCATCCGTGGGTTCCCACTTCTGCTCCTGAGCCTGGTTCATCTGTTTGCTCACTCTCCATGTACTGCTTTCCACTCATCTATTGCTTTCAGTACCTTCCGAGCTATGCTGTGAGCTTCCTCTATCTTCCTCCCATCTCATGCATTGTTCCTTGCCAGCCACAACACATACACCCCTTGTAGCAAGACTGCTTTCTCGTCGTCGAACACATTAGCTATCCAAGATAGAAGCCAGTTAGAAAGATCACCCTGAGAGCTGACCGAAACCGGTGGGATCGCCACCGAAACTCCCATTTCCGACTTCAAAATCTTCCAAAACTTAGCCGAGTGAAAACAACCCCAGAAGCGATGATAGTTGGTCTCTTCACGTCCACAGGCCGCACAAAATACTCCAGACTTGATGCTTCTTCTCTGAAGTTCGGAACAAACTTCGAAACCATTCCGAATCAGCCTCCATGTGTGTGTTTTAACCTTGCCAGGAGCTACCTAGTAACATTTTTAAACTATAACAAACGGTATGCCACACTACACATTTATTTAACTACTCCCTTCATTTTTATATATACAAGGCCACAAACTCATATTACAGGTATCAAGTTAAAATTGAATGTCTTGCTTTGTAAACCCGTTTTTATTTTCGTTTAGTGGGATCATTAATACACCGCACGCATGCAAGAAAGGAATGGAAAGCTGATTGGAGTGTCATTATGACTCAACGAAAAAAATAGCGCGCTACAAAATATAGCGAGCCCCTTCTCAAAATGCTACACAAGTTATAGCGCGCTAATAGCGTGCTATATTTCAAAATAGCGTTTGCACAAAATGCTAAATATATCCACAAATAAAGTATTTCAGTACCTTAAGACACCATCGTAGAGAGACATAATCTAGCCAGATAGGAAGCACAAATTTTAAACTGAATGTCAAACTATAGTCAATCTATTTAACATATATTAACTCTGAACACTGAGCACCTAGCCTACATCTACCGTGCAATAACCATAAAATAAACCTATGCTTCTCTATTTTTCTGATATTTTTCATCATTTGAATGCTATAACGCTACACGCTACAACGTTATAACAAACTGTAGCGCGCCAATTACGTGAATAGTGCCATAGCGGCTGAATTTGCTAAAATATAGCATTTCCTTCTGAATACGCTATAACGGCGCTATAGCATCGTTATAGCGCGCTATTTTTTCGTTGTTATGACTACATGCATGCAGATATTAAATAGGTTGCTAGTTTGAGGAAATATCGTTAACTTTTGTCTTGATTACTGTTGATGGCCTTTTATAGATGCAAATTGCATTTTCCATAGTGGTCTTGTATAAGTAAATGGAGGGGGTATATTAGTGAAACTTCAACAAACATATCACCTCGGTCCTAAATTAGTCTAGATACATTCGTATTTAAACAAATCTAAGACAAGTAATTTAGAATAGAGGAAGTATCGGCTGTAAAATCGGCCAGAAAACCATAGTATCGGCCAGAAAACGTCGGCTAAACCGCAGTCTCCACCGCGGCCAGTGTTGAGACAATGTCGGTCCCTGATCAGATTTTTTGATGCTCGGGATTTGATTGGTGATGGTTACAACTCACTAGATACTGAGTCCTCTATGGGTGATTGTCTCGCTTTGAAAAGCACCGGAGCATCCATAAATGAAAATGTTCAGTTCCAGTCATCCTGCAGCTAGCCCACGATATGCTCCTTGGTTGCTGCAATGTTAACAAATCCAACTTGGCGTAGTTAACACCATGATCACAGAATAGGGCCAGTACAGGATTCACAAAAAGTGCACATTGCAAGAAAGTAATGAGTTTGAACATTCAAAGTAAGCTAAAAGGTACTCAATCACAGAAGAGCCTCTTGCCCTGGAAAGCGTGTCAATTAACATGAACCACTCATTCATTTATTTTAAGTACCAGGGCAAGAGGCTCTTCATCTAGTCTATCCATGCTCCAAAATCCCAATAGGAATTACATGTCCCTCTGACAATTCACAACATCAGAATCGCACAGAAGCACTAAAGGCAAAGCGATCTTCCTGAAAAGGCAGCTCACTTGCTTGATACTCAAAGCATAGATAGGCTTAACTATTTCTATGTACAAAGCGAAGCGAAATCGTAACAGGTACTTGTTCCATCCGGAAGCGCGACTGCGTGGCCGATGACGAATCCTCCAGAGCTCATCGGCTCACAGAAAACCGGTGAAATTGGTAACACAACAGAAAAATAATTAAATGCTTAGTTTTATTACATAAAAATAATTGTTTATTTACATATCTAAGCCATAGGTGCTTAACATTATCAGACTACAACAATTATGGCACCCTACACATCTCTCTCTATTACTTAAAAATAAGTAGGCTCCCTTTTTCTGCCAGGCAAATCTCTTGTCAATCAGTACGACCTCTCCCACCACGTCCCCCCGCCAATTTTTTTCCTCCAACCAGTTTTATTCCCACAGTACACCACCCAATCACATTAATTTATTTACCTTTTGCAGCACTACATCAGCTTCATCTTAATTAATTTAATTTTGTAATTTCAAGTTAATGTAAAAGCTCAATTACATGTCATATACCATATACACACCTCCCCCACCCTAAAACAATTATATTTGACCACACCTTCCCGTATGGTGTTTAATCAAATTAATTTACTTGTTTCGAGACGAAGAAAACTAAACAGGACGACCGTCTCGTCCAGCAAACCGAGCATGTACATTGGCATCGAGTTGTACAGTTACATAATCATCGTTGAGCGTGCCTATGATAAATGACATCAATAGTAGCATCCACATGATTAGTAGGTGTGGAACGAGATGCAACTCTTCATCGACTTTTTCAGCATGACACATAGATACTTCATCGCTACATAACAACACATCATCGTCTACATGTCGTGCAATGCCCTGGCACTTGATCAACAAAGGTCTTCATTAATGTGGTCTTCACCGACATTTTCGACAACACATCATCACCGCGACATCCACAAGATCGACGCCTCCAACGTCCTTTGCAAGACGCGTCATCAACGACAATAAAGACCATGTCACGATGATGTCATTGACCACATCATCTACGACTGCAGGACTACATCGACACAACATCACATTAGTCATGACCCCAACACGGCCATACGGTTCTTGCAAAATTGATGTGTGCTCAGTGGGTTCCTCTGGTCCTGACAAAACAGGTGGCCTCATCACCGACGACACCCTCTGACATTCGCAAGTTGCATCGTCCATGGCTGCAACTCATCTAAAACATAGCACATTTTTCTGCACCTTCGGTTATGTGCGGCTTCATTATTTACGACGACTACACCAACGACTATCTCGACCACGACTACATCATCATGATCAGCTCGACATCGACATAGCTACCTCGACATCGACATCAAATGCTACTATACAGCAACTCCACTCAATATGGTTCACCTTGTTACTAACGTTCACAACAGTTTCACTCTGACAGCGGGAGTGAATAGATGAGAGATATGGAAGGCGTCAGAAGGGGACACCATCACCGCCCTAGGTGCCGACCCATAAGCCATTAGAGACACAGTTGAAGATGGCAAAGCGAAAAAGTCGACACCAGTTTAAGACTTCAAATTTCAATCGCAATCATCCACTTTTGCTCCCACTACATTTGAGGTAGAATGTTAGAACAAGTTATTATAGATAAATACAACTAGAACTAAGATTGGTATAAGCAATGTATTGCATTGTACTCCAAGCAGCGAGATAAACCTCCCCTCGAACTGGCTAACGAGGACCACCGACAGCCACAAAGCCAAGCACAGCAAAATATACCGGAGGTGGCGTGGTTTCAAGAGTGCTATACTAGAAAGTTCTGGACAGTATGGTGGTGTGCTGCATGTGCGAACTGGACTCGGCACCATCTATGTGTGCAGAGGTCAAGACAAAATACAACAACCACAGCTCCAGAAGCTAGCAATAAGGGCATATGTCTCCAAAATCCAAATACAGCAGATTAATTAAGCTCCCATAAAATAGCAGATTAATTAAGCAAATCTGCAGCGAGCAAAGCAAATAGCATGTTAATAACGATGCAGTGATCACACACTCAGTTCCTGAACCGCACAATTCTTTTACTTTCTTGGCGGTTACATAACCACTACTGTTACGCATTTGAACCGGCAGAGACAAGGATAAACCAACGATTCTAAAGAGTCTCTAGACGCGCCTGCCGGCTCTTGCTTTCATGGTAAACTTAATTTATACAAGATGAAGACGACTCAGCAGTATTTGAGCTCCATATTAACCCCACAACATCACAAGCGTCTGAATCTCAAAGGCGTATTCCAATATTGTCCAGAACTTGGGGCTACGCTGGTGGCAGCAGAATGGTTTCATCCGGTGGTGGATTGGCTCTGCAGGAAAAAAAAGGGAACATTTTCAGCCACAGTTACATGTGAATGAATGAGTACACACTGCATACTTTTTGTCACATCTAAATATGACATCACACAACATCAGCAAAAGAACATTTAAAAAACATTTTGCTCAAATCGTGAAGCCCCTAATTATGTGGTGAACTACTTAGATGTAACATTCTTAGAAAACATCTAGACGTGAATTAGACATTCTGATTTAGTTAACCAACTGTGCCCAGTCGGCGCAGCCGCTTGGCAGGTCGGCGGGTGCGGACGAGCGGCGTGTGACAGCATGCCACGGCATAGCGAGCGGCAAGAGTCGCGTGCGCTTGCGCGTGCGTCTATGTGCGGCGTCACGACATCAAGTGCGGCGGGTGTTGACGAAGTGTGTACCGCAGCAGAGCACCTCAGCATGGATGGGGCAGTGCAGAACGACGTCGAACATGGGGCAACGGCGGGTGTTAAGACTTAGGCCCTATTCGGATCCTATCTGCTCCTCAACTGCAGCTCCCGGAGCGGAGGGAGCACTAGCACAATTGCAGGGAGCGGCTTGAACCCAGCTCCTCGCGCGGTGCGGAGTTACGAGACTGGAGAGCTTCGGAACAGGCAGTTAAGAAGCGGTGCCCAACGACAGGGTAGAGCTGCATGTAGTAGCGCCGTATTGACAGTTTGACACTTAAACAACTTCTAGCAGCGCGCGGGTGGGTGGCGGCCGAACGGCATTGAGGTACTCCCTCCGTTCCAAATTACTAACCACGACAAGTAATTTGGAACGGAGGGAGTAAGAGTGAACAACTTCGAACAGAGCGCGGCGCAGAGTGCGCATTGCGAGCAGAGCACCGCCATCGTCGATGTCGGAGTACACGCTCTGGAACGATATCGTACAGCTGGCGGCGGCTAGGTAAGAACCAGCATCCTGGCCTCCTGGGACAGCAGGGCACAAAACCCGGGCCATTGAATGGCTTCGAGAAGCGCTCAGCGTGTGTACTGTCCAGTGGCAAGCGGCGGCACGGACTGGGCACAGTGGGGAGCTGGGGGCTCGGCAAGGAGCGGCGTCGACCAACTCAGCCGCGGCGGGCGGCGGCGGGTGGTGCAGTGCTTCGAAGTTCGAAGTGAATGGAAGACAAGTAAAGACTCTACGGCGTATGTACCTGCCCTGCTCGAAGAAGGCAGAAAAGGCGCCGATCCCGGTGGCCGCCGCGATGAACCAAACGAGCAGCGCGACGGGGAGGGTTAGCCCAGCCGTGCCCATGACCATGTAGGCGAAGGAGAAAGTGAGCAGCGTGGTGAGAGTCCACACCGACGCCTTGAGCCGGTTCCGCCACATCGACCCTGCAGCCGCTCTGTTGTAGAGCCAGAGGCTGCAGAAGAGCAGAACCAGGTCGGCGTAGGAGGTGGCGACGAAGGCGACGATGGCCGGGTCGCCCTTGGAGTGGTACACCGCCATGACGGAGTTGAAGGTGAGCAAGACGAACACCACAGCGACGAAGACCCAGCTGAAGCCGCCGCCGCCGCCGCTCCGGAGACGCTCGGCCGGGACGGCTGCATCACGAGACTGTGACATATCTTCACTCCTTTGAGTATATTCCTGACGTACTACGTGAGGTTAGATGCAATCGAGTCAGATGAGATAGAGTGGTTTGGGTGCGAGAGAGAGGTCTCGATCAGCGTGCATATATAGGAGGTGGTTTCTGTTTCGATGCGTTGTTTTTATTGGATCTTAGCACGACGACTTTCCGTCTGTCTACTATAATAAGGTTTGCCCAGCTCGAGCGAGGAAGGGGCAATGACAACGGCACACCTTTGGCTTTGTTTTAGCAGTTTTGCTAGAACTCATCTAGATGAGATATAATTTGGTCTCATTCACCTTTTATAGCCATTGGATGTGATCTTTATAAGATCGTGTGTCTTGGCGTGGGTTGTATTTGTTCTTGTTTTCAAAGTGAATGAGACCAAATTATGTCTCATCTAGATGAGTTCTAGGTACTCCCTTGTTTTAGTGTTTGGAGTCGCCATACGGATATGGATTTAATTTTTATTATTTCTAACTAAGGTTCGTTGTACTACTGTGTGATGTGGCATCTGCTGCCGAACATTCCTTCTTTCTTCTTTTGAAAGGAACACATAGCATTCCATTATATAACAGAGCTGGACACGTTGCTAGCAACATTGTTTTTTACAAAGTCAGGTACCTGTCCAAGCCAAATCTCACGTGAGCTAGCTTCTAGTTTAGCTCCATAAGCAGCTAGCATATGCACCACTACATTACAAGATCGAGGGCAAGACACCACACATACATCATTGAAGCCTACATGCAAATGTACCTTAATATATCTAAATATAGCTCCTAATGCCGACAAGTCGAAATCTTCAGTGGTTATTGCATTCTTCAGTTGTATGGAATCAGTTTCAATCACTACTTTGTCACAACCTAGCTGAATGGCTGTGTTTATGGCATAAAGCATTCTCGGAATGAAGCGCATCAGAGACTCGCTCCAGATTGCCCGCACGAGCAGCCACAATCATCTGTGTTTGTTTCCTTCAAGAAGACACCACAAATACTCGCTCCAGGTTGCCCCCAACCTCCAATATTTGTTTCCTTCAAGAAGGCACCGTCTGTGTTGATTTTCAGAGTTCCCCGTGGAGGCCTAGACCATCTTCCCTCTTGCTGTTGTTTTCGCAAAAAAAAAAAAAATCACTCTGTTTCACCTTACATTCTTACTTTTTGACGCTACAGGGAAAGGAGTTCAGCCAGGGTCGTTTTAATGATATCAAACACATGAAAGAGGGGGACGATGAGTCAGAGAGGTCCAAAGAAATGATGGCGCAGGGGGTGGGTAAAGATCAAACAAAAGATATAATGTCAAAGGTGATGTGGTTCATCCTGGACCGAGAATTTGATAATTCAGTTACAGGGGAAGGTGTTTATTTATACATGTGGGCGAAGGAAACCGAAACGTGCCCAGAAGGCACCTTTTTCGTTTCTATACTTTATATAGGAAAGAGACGCTAGATACAGTCCCAGCTTGACATATTTTAAATCTTCGCTAATGGACAACACAACCGGTTTAATTATCTGAGGCGGAGCAAAGCGCGCCGAGATGCTTGGTTTAATAACCCTCTCCGGCAGCTAACCTTGCATACCAACAGCATACCAGAAACTTCTGAAACGTGTGAGGTGGTCGGTGAGGTGCCGAGCGGTATATGAAATCGAAGGCAAACCTAGAGCTAGGAACAGTTCATCGTTCATTCAATCGGTTTATGCTTCCGTGCAGTTCTTTGGGATATATAAGATAATAAGACCCACGTGCCACGTCCACCTCACACATGAAGAGAAAAAGACCGTTAACTCTTTTTTTTTAAACGGAGGCAAAAGTTGTGCCTCATCCATTAATTAAGATAGAAAAGAGTTTTTTTACAGGACACCCAACAAACACGGCATGCGGATTATTCGCGTGAAATAAAAGACCCTAGCTTCTTTGCGCTAGCGATGACCCAAAGGTTGGCCTCGGCAGAGATGGATGAGAGCAAGATTGGCGGTGGAGCACTCTTATGCTTAAACACTCTTGCATTACGCTCGTTCCAAATCGTCCATGAGACGAGCATAGTGAGAGAGGCCTTGGCTTGGCGGTTCGGTGTACCATCGGCGCAGGTGCTTGCCCACCACTCGTCCACCGAGTCGAACAGGGGCCAAGCGGAAGTGTCGAGCCCGTGCATGAGGAATTTCTCAATGGCCAAAGACCAAAGACGCCGGGTGTAGCGGCACTTGTAGAAGAGGTGAGGTCCGCATTCTTGCACCGTCCTGCAAAGAGGGCAGAGATCGCAATTTGGCCACCCACGCTTTGCCAATCTATCCGCCGTCCAAACTCTGTCTTGAAGGGCCAACCAAGCAAAAATTTGACTTTGGGGGGCAAACCTTCAAACAATTTTGTCCAAGGGAGAAAGGGCCATCCCTAGGAACTGTGCCCTATACGCGGAGGCCGCCGAGTATTGCCCACAGGTCGTGTGTTTCCAAAGGATATCATCTTCGTTGAGCTCGTCAAGCTGGACCTCACTTAGTATCAACCATAGAGCGAAGAATTGTGTGATATGCTCGGCAGAGACATTGGTAGGGGGCTTTATCTTGAGAATCCAAGCGTTGTGCTTCATGGCCTCCCTCACCTTCCAATTCTTTCTCTTGGAAGCTTCATAGATGAGCGGGGCAATGTCTTTAGGCTTTCGCCCAAGGAGCCAAGGAGAGTCCCAAAAGGGGGTTCTCGCACCGTTACCAACGGTGATGGTGGTGGAAGCATAGAAAAAGTTGAGGTCCTCCTCATTACATGGGTTTCCCATTCCCACCCACATCTTGGTGGGCTCCTTCCATTCGTACCACGGCCATCGCAAACGGAGAGCCCTGGTAAACTTGTCAGTGTTGAGTGTTGGAAATATGCCCTAGAGGCAATAATAAATTAGTTATTTCCTTGTTCATGATAATCGTTTATTATCCATGCTATAATTGTATTGAAAGGAAACTCAGATACATGTGTGGGTACATAGACAACACCATGTCCCTAGTAAGCCTCTAGTTGACTAGCTCGTTAATCAATAGATGGTTACGGTTCCTGACCATGGACATTGGATGTCATTGATAACGGGATCACATCATTAGAAAAATGATGTGATGGACAAGACCCAATCCTAAGCCTAGCACAAAGATCGTAGTTCGTATGCTAAAGCTTTTTTAATGTCAAGTATCTTTTCCTTAGACCATGAGATTGTGCAACTCCGGATACCGTAGGAATGCTTTGGGTGTACCAAAGCGTCTGGCGTAACGGGTGGCTATAAAGGTGCATTACAGGTATCTCCGAAAGTGTCATTGGGTTGGCACGAATCGAGGCTGGGATTTGTCACTCCGGTTGACGGAGAGGTATCTCTGGGCCCACTCGGTAGGACATCATCATAATGTGCACAATGTGACCAAGGGGTTGATCACGGGATGATGTGTTACGGAGCAGTAAAGAGACTTGCTGGTAACGAGATTGAACAAGGTATCGGGATACCGACGATCGAATCTCGGGCAAGTACAATACCGCTAGACAAAGGGAATTGTATACGGGATTGGTTGAGTCCTTGACATCGTGGTTCATCCGATGAGATCATCGTGGAACATGTAGGAGCCAACATGGGTATCCAGATCCGCTGTTGGTTATTGACCGGAGAACGTCTCGGTCATATGCGATGGTTCCCGAACCCGTAGGGTCTACACATAAGGTTCGATGGCGCTAGGGTTATAAAGGAAGTTTGTATGTGGTTACCGAATGTTGTTGAGTCCGGATGAGATCCCGGACGTCACGAGGAGTTCGGAATGGTCCGGAGGTAAAGATTTATATATGGAAGTCTGTTTTGGTCACGAAAAAGTTTGGGTTTTTGATAACGTCCGGGACCACGGGAGGTCGAGGGTCCACCAAGTGGGGCCACCAACCTGGAGGGCTGCATGGGCCAAGTGTGGGAGGGACCAGCCCGGGTGGGCTGGTGCGCCCCACAGGCCCAAGGCGCGAGGAAGTGGGGAAGGGCAAACCCTAGGCAGATGGGCCTAAGGCCCACCTAGTGGGCGCCCCTCTCTCCCCTTGGCCGCCCCTAGATGGGATCTAGGGCTGGCTGCACCCTTGGGCTGGGAAACCCTAAAGGAGGCGCAGCCCCCTTCCCCCTATATATACTTGAGGTTTTGGGGCTGCCATACTGATAGAGGCGAGGGTGTCCCGATCTTTCGATGAGATGATAACTATCGATTTGGTGGAGACGACTTTGACGATCCGACTACAAACGTGCACGACGTTGCGCCTTAGCAATCGCTAAACCAACTCCGAGAGGTTATTGACCACGCTGGAGCACGATCAACCTGACCACGAAGGTCTATTCCTGCAAACAATCGAAGAACAAGCAAGAATATGATAAAGCAATCTGAATATTGCGAATATATATGAAGTATTGATAATGGTGGGGATCCGTAAGCGGTCTTGGTCTGGTCGTTGGACACAAACAAAGTACACGAAGTTGCAATGGCTAACTTTTAACTAAACAAATCCCAAGGAAAAAGCTACTAGATGGATCTACTTATATAGGAGCAAGGGGTGGCGGCCAAGGAGGTGGGAGGACGTCCCAAGGCAGCCTAAAACTAACCCTAGGTCGTACAAGGCCAATGGGCCCAAGCGGAGGTGACGTAACACCTTTGGACTTGTAGTTTGACTCGGATTCTTCTGCAGCATCAGATTGTTTCGTCCATAACTCCACACTCCGGACGGATTTTAAGGTGATTCCAATTGGGTTGGAAAATGCACGAAATCTATTTTCCAACAAAAAAAGAAGCAACCAATTTGGAGTCCATATGAAAAAGTTATTGACGTTTTGAGTCAGGTATGTCTGTGCAGTCCGAATCTGAGTCCAGAACGTGAGAGACTTGGACTCTATCTTCTCTTGGGCCAAAAGTGACGTGAGAGAAATTTTTGAACAGCAGGTAAACATCTCTTTCTCCCTTATCTTCGTATGTGGATTGTACAAATGTCCCATACACCTGCAATTAGACATGGCACAAAAGTTTGTGAAGTATTTTGTCTGGATGACATAAATAAATTATTGCATAGTTTGCATTAGAAATCACCTCACAAATATACATGTATGCAATATTTTTGGTCGTATCCAAGGTAATCATGTCCTCATCATCCTCCCCTTCTTGAAAACAAAGCCGTCCTCGGCGTTGCTTAGTCTGAAATATGGCTAACAAAATAGACAAGGTGTACATGTTGTATATGTATATGTCATCCATTTTTACTTCCCTTGATTTTTGCACATATGACACATGAATACATGAGTAACTTGCATAGCTCATAAAATCTAAAGCCAAAACATTATCACAAGAAGTAGAAGGCATGAAAATATTGCAACTCAGTTTGCACATACAAGTGAAGCTCTTATTCATTTCAAAAGATTGACAATGTTCATCATTAAACCATCCCAACATTGGTGAATAAACCTTACTTGCATCAAATTTACATGCTACAACATGCTTAAATAAGCAAACATGCAATAAGTCATTTGACACAGAATCATCACCAAGATTAGAGGTCATATCAAAATGATTAAACATTGATTCTTTTGCATCAATAGTTAATTCAATGGGTGCACTCAAAATTGTTGGTATTTCAGTTGTTTGATCAAATGACGCATTCATGATAGTATCAAGATTCTCTAAAATAGGTGATGTGCTCAAATCACCAGTTAACTCAACACATGATGCATTCAAGTTAACTAGGGATGCATCATTCTCATGTGAAGTTATATCATTAATACCTTTACTGTTACCTTGTCGCAAAGACGTAGCTGATGTAGGTACGGGCCTTGATAATGCACCATACACTTGAGATGATGTCGCGCTCACAATCTGGTGTGGGGCTGCTCTAGTAGGTGCAACGGTGGAGGAACCAACTGACGATGGTGAGCATGAACTGGAATAGTAGTTGTTGTAGTCACCCAATGCATCCTCCTGTAGCTGTCTCTCAAAGGTACAAGCGCGAACATACATACCAATAATGGAACGAGGAATATAGTGAAATCTTGCATGGATATCATGGTTCAAACCACCAAAAAATCTATTCATTGTATCATTCTCAGATTCTTCTATGTCACAATGATGCATATAAGATTTGAACTCTTTGTAGTAAGCATGAACAGTGTTACTGCCTTGTTTTAATTGTTCAAATTTGCGAAGCAATTCACGACGATAGTAAGGAGGAAAAAATTGTTGTCTCATTACAGCTTTCAAAACTTTCCAAGTTGTGGGTTGGTTATCAATGTTTTTCTTACAATGTACACTCCACCAAACAGAAGCAAAACCAGTAAATGCTCTAGTGGTAGCTCGTACTCTCTCAAGTTCAGAAAAATCATGGTGACTAAAAACTTCTTCTAATTCAAGCTCCCAAGCTAGATAAATAGCAGGATTAAATCTACCCTCAAATGATGGTAAAGACATACCCTAACCATATGCTTGTGTGTGTTGTCCCAACTCTCGTGATGATGAAGATGTGTCCGTCGTCCAAGAACTTCTATCTCCGGAACCTGTCATGATTAGTAGAAACAAGAAACAAAATTCGAGAATAATGTTCCTATGAACTACTAGGATGTGGTTGTAAAGTGCTCACAGTAAAGCAAATATCAATATCTTACAAGTTCTTACCATGCGGCGGTGGTGACAGGCAACCAGCGGTGTCAAGTAACTCTGAAGATTGTGTAAAGCGATTGCCATGGGAGCGTCATATACGGTGTAGAAATATGTGGAGCTGGGTTGGCTATATATGGTAGCAAAAATTTAGCAATAATCAATTCATAGATGCAATGTTGAATAAGCGCTCAACGACGGTCTGTGCTGGTCCTAGGCTAGACCAGACTAGAGACGCGAGCCTCGAACACTAATGAGGTCACGGCGTAGCACAACTAGCATCAATGAAGGATAATAGTAGCTCTGGACAGCAAGATATAAGTGAAGATCCTGGGCAGTAAAGATAATGATGAAGAACAACTGCTTGACAGGATATACAACAACTCTCTCCAATTTTCCTCTTGAAAAGTTTGAGCCAATTTTCTGATAACTTTTTAAAAGAATGCTACTAACTCTAGCTTTCCAATTCAAAAGAATCACTCAATTCGAGTTGATATGAGGAGTCAAAAATTCTAAAACTGGTTTGAAAAACTGGAATAAGTTGTGTTCACGAACTTCGGAGGGCAAAAGACCTATTTAGGAGCCGATTTTGAGGTGCCAAATATTGAACTAGCATCTGCAACAATTTAGATGCGGCTCGTCTCTAGCTTTAATTTGAGTACTCATGAGCCAAAACGGACTTCGTATGAGGAAGTTATGACTGTTTTACTGAACAGTGCACAAAACAGATTCAATCCGAATTCAGCTACGAGATTGAGTCTAGATAGATCCGAACTTTTGTTTTTTCTTCTCTCTTTTTTCTCACACTTATTTTTTCTTTTCTTTCCCTCTTTTTTTCTCTGACTTTTTCTTTTACTTTTTTCTCTCTCCTCTTTCCAAACAAACTAGATAAGATGCAGATTGGATCAAGTGAAGATGTGAGCGATCTCAACTATGGTTATGAAATGAGCGGTGGGTAGCACGTGGTGGAAATTGATGGATGGATGGTGGTCAGCGGAAGGGATAACGATGCAGCGGCGTGACTAATGTGAACAGAACTCGAAACTCTAAGCGAACTAGACACTAAGACCAGCAACTCGACACGACGATGCAACCGATAATTCAATAATGCAAACAATGAAAAGAAAACTGGAAAGGCTCGGACTGGCTTGGACAAAGGATGAATAGATCTAACTTTTTTGTGGCTTTTCTTGGACAATAGGTAAGAAAATAAATCTAATCTAGGGATAATTGGAAATTCTCACCGAGCAACCTGGCTCGATACCACTTGATAGGCGAGGTATCCCGATCTTCGATGAGATGATAACTATCGATTTGGTGGAGACGACTTTGACGATCCGACTACAAGCGTGCCGACGTTGCGCCTTAGCAATCGCTAAACCAACTCCGAGAGGTTATTGACCACGCTGGAGCATGATTAACGACCACGAAGGTCTATTCCTGCAAGCAATCGAAGAACAAGCAAGAATATGATAAAGCAATCTGAATATTGCGAATATATATGAAGTATTGATAATGGTGGGGATCCGTAAGCGGTCTTGGTCAGTCGTTGGACACAAACAAAGTACACGAAGTTGCAATGGCTAACTTTTAACTAAACAAATCCCAAGGAAAAAGCTACTAGATGGATCTACTTATATAGGAGCAAGGGTGGCGGCCAAGGAGGTGGGAGGGCGTCCCAAGGCAGCCTAAAACTAACCCTAGGTCGTACAAGGCCAATGGGCCCAAGCGGAGGTGACGTAACACCTTTGGACTTGTAGTTTGACTCGGATTCTGCTGCAGCATCAGATTGTTTCGTCCATAACTCCACGCTCGGACGGATTTTAAGGTGATTCAATTGGGTTGGAAAATGCACGAAATCTATTTTCCAACAAAAAAGAATCAACCAATTTGGAGTCCGTATGAAAAGTTATTGACGTTTTGAGTCAGGTATGTCTGTGCAGTCCGAATCTGAGTCCAGAACGTGAGAGACTTGGACTCTATCTTCTCTTGGGCCAAAAGTGACGTGAGAGAAATTTTCGAACAGCAGGTAAACATCTCTTTCTCCCTTATCTTTGTAAGTGGATTGTACAAATGTCCCATACACCTGCAATTAGACATGGCACAAAAGTTTGTGAAGTATTTTTGTCCTGGATGACATAAATAAATTATTGCATAGTTTGCATTAGAAATCGCCTCACAAATATACATGTATGCAATATTTTTGGTCGTATCCAAGGTAATCATGTCCTCATCACATACACATGAGAACATCTCCCTCTATTGGCGCAACCCTACCTCTCTGCCTTCTCCTCTCCCGCGGTACTTGTCGAAGCCCTGCTGGATTGCCACGCTCCTCCATCACCACCACGCCGTTGTGCTGCTGCTGGACGGAGTCTTCCTCAACCTCTCCCTCTCTCCTTGCTGGATCAAGGCGTGGGAGACGTCACCGGGCTGTACGTGTGTTGAACGCGGAGGTGCCGTCCGTTCGGCACTAGGATCTCCGGTGATTTGGATCACGACAATCGACTCCTTCAACCCCGTTCTCTTGAGCGCTTCCGCTTAGCGATCTACAAGGGTATGTAGATGCACTCTCCTTCCCTCGTTGCTAGTTTCTCCATAGATAGATCTTGGTAACACGTAGGAAAATTTTGAATTTCTGCTCGTTCCCCAATGATGGCATCATGAGCTAGGTCTATTGCGTAGATTCTTTGCACGAGTAGAACACAAAGTAGTTGTGGGCGTTGATGTTGTTCAATATGCTTACCGTTACTAGTCCAATCTTGTTTGACGGTATTGTGGGATGAAGCGGCCGGACCGACCTTACGTACTCTTCGTGAGGCAGGTTCCACCGACCGACATGCACTTGGTGCATAAGGTGGCTAGCGGTGCCGTCTCTCCCACTTTACTCGGAGCGGATTCGATGAAAAAGGTCCTTATGAAGGGTAAATAGCAATTGACATATCACGTTGTGGTTTTGCGAGGTAAGAAAGCGTTCTTGCTAGAAACCCATAGCAGCCACGTAAAACATGCAAACAACAATTAGAGGACGTCTAACTTGTTTTTGCAGGGTATGCTATGTGATGTGATATGGCCAAGAAGAATGTGATGAATGATATGTGATGTATGAGGTTGATCATGTTCTTGTAATAAGAACCACGACTTGCATGTCGATGAGTATGACAACCGGCAGGAGCCATAGGAGTTGTCTTTATTTATTGTATGACCTGCGTGTCATTAAACAACGCCATGTAATTACTTTACTTTATTGCTATCCGGTAGCCATAGTAGTAGAAGTAATAGTTGGCGAGACAACTTCATGAAGACACGATGATGGAGATCATGATGATGGAGATCATGGTGTCATGCGGTGACGATGATGATCATGGAGCCCGAAGATGGAGATCAATGGAGCTATATGATATTGGCCATATCATGTCACTACTATATAATTGCATGTGATGTTTATTATGTTTATGCATCTTGTTTACTTAGAACGACGGTAGTAAATAAGATGATCCTTACAACAATTTCAAGAAGTGTTCTCCCTAACTGTGTACCTTTGTTGCTAAAGTTCGTCGCTTCTAAGCACCACGTGATGATCTGGTGTGATGGATTCTTACGTTCACATACAACGGGTGTAAGACAGATTTACACACGCGAAACACTTAGGGTTAACTTGACGAGCCTAGCATGTACAGACATGGCCTCGGAACATAGAGACCGAAAGGTCGAGCATGAGTCGCATAGTAGATACGATCAACATGAAGATGTTCACCGATGATGACTAGTCCGTCTCACGTGATGATCGGACACGGCCTAGTTGACTCGGATCATGTAATCACTTAGATGACCAAAGGGATGTCTATCTGAGTGGGATTTCATAAGATGAACTTAATTATCCTGAACATAGTCAAAAGACCTTTTGCAAATTATGTCATAGCTCACGCTTTAGTTCCACCGTTTTAGATATGTTCCTAGAGAAAATATAGTTGAAAGTTGACAGTAGCGATTATGCGGACAATAGAAAGCTTATGTCCTTAATGCACCGCTCAGTGTGCTGAACCCCAAACGTCGTTTGTGGATGTTGCGAACATCGGACATACACGTTTTGATAACTACGTGATAGTTCAGTTAAACGGTTTAGAGTTGAGGCACCAAAGGCGTTTTGAAGCGTCGCGGAACATATGAGATGTTTCGAGGGCTGAAATTGGGATTTCAGGCTCGTGCCCACGTCAAGAGGTATAAGACCTCCGACGATTGTCTTAGCCTGCAAACTCAGGGAGAAAAGCTCAATCGTTGAGCTTGTGCTCAGATTGTCTGAGTGCAACAATCACTTGAATCGAGTGGGAGTTGATCTTCCAGATGAGATAGTGATGTTTCTCCAAAGTCATTGCCACCAAGCTGCTAGAGCTTCGTGATGAACTATAACATATCAGGGATAGATATGATGATCCTTGAGGTATTCGTGATGTTTGACACCGCGAAAGTAGAAATCAAGAAGGAGCATCATTTGTTGATGGTTGGTGAAACCACTAGTTTCAAGAAGGGCAAGGGCAAGAAGGACACTTCATGAAGCGGCAAATCAGTTGCTGCTCGATGAAGAAACCCAAGGTCGAACCCAAACCCGAGACTAAGTGCTTCTGTAATAAGGGAAACAACCACTGGAGCAGAATTACCCTAGACACTTGGTAGATAAGAAGGCTGGCAAGGACGATAGAAGTATATTGGATATACATTATCTTAATGTGTACTTTGCTAGTACTCCTAGTAGCACCAGGGTATTAGATACCGGTTCGGTTGTTAAGTGTTAGTAACTCGAAATAAAAGCTACGGAATAGACGGAGACTAGCTAAAGGTGAGCTGACGATACGTGTTGGAAGTGTTTCCAAGGTTGATGTGATCAAGGATCGCACGCTCGCTCTACCATCAAGATTAGTATTAAACCAGAATAATTGTCATTTGGTGTTTGCATTGAGCATAGACATGATTGGATCATGTCTATCGCAATACGGTTATTCATTTAAGGAGAATAATGGTTACTCTATTTATTTGAATAATACCTTCAATGGTCTTGCACCTAAAGGAATGGTTTATTGAATCTCGATCGTAGTAATATACATTTTCATGCCAAAAGATATAAGATAGTAATACCACTTACTTGTGGCACTGCCATGTAAGTCATAATGGTATAAAACACATGAAGAAGCTCCATGTTGATGGATCTTTGGACTCACTCGTTTTTGAAAAGTTTGAGACATGCGAACCATGTCTATTGGTGTATACACATGATGAAACTCCATGCAGATGGATCGTTTGGACTCACTTGATTTTGAATCACTTGAGACATGCAAATCATACCACATGGGCAAGATGGTGAAAAGCCTCGTTTGATAAGATGGAACAAGATAGCAACTTGTTGGAAGTAACACATTTTGATGTGTGCAGACCAATGAGTCTTTGAGGCATCTTGTGAATATCGTTATGTTCTTACTTCACAGATGATTCGAGTAGATGTTGAGTATATTTACTTGATGAAACACAAGTCTGAATTATTGAATGGTTCAAGTAATTTCAGAGTGAGGTTAAAGATCTTCGTGACAAGAGGATCAAATGTCTATGATATGAACATAGAAATGAGTATCTGAGTTACGAGCTTTGGCACGCTATTAAGACATAGTGGAAATTGATTCACAATTAATACCGCCTGGAACACCATAGTGTGATGGTGTGTCCGAACATCATAGTTGCACCCTATTAGATATGGTGCGTACCATGATGTCTCTTATCGAATTACCACTATCGTTTATGGGTTAGGCATTAGAGACAACCACATTCACTTTAAATAGGGCACCACGTAATTCCGTTGAGATGACACCGTATGAACTATGGTTTAAAGAAACCTAAGCTGTCATTTCTTAAAAGTTTGGGGCTACGACGCTTATGTGAAAAAGTTTCAGGTTGATAAGCTCGAACCCAAAGCGGATAAAATGCATCTTCATAGGACACCCAAAACAGTTGGGTATACCTCCTAATTCAGATCCGAAAGCAATGGGGATTGTTTCTTAAATCGGGTCCTTTCTCGAGGAAAAGTTTGTCTCGAAAAGTTGAGTGGGAGGATGGTGGAGACTTGATGAGGTTATTGAACCGTCACTTCAACTAGTGTGTAGCAGGGCACAGGAAGTTGTTCCCGTGGCACCTACACCAATTGAAGTAGAAGCTTATGATAGTGATCATGAAGTTTCGATCAAGTCACTACCCTACCTCGTGAGGGTGACAAGGATGCGATTGCTTCAGAGTGGTGCAGTAATCCTGTCTTGAATGTCATGTTGCTAGACAACGATGAACCTACGAGCTATGGAGAAGCGATGGTGGGCACAAATTCCGACAAATGGTTAGAAGCCATAAAATCCGAGATAGGATCCATGTATCAGAACAAAGCATGGACTTTGGTGGACTTGCCCGTTGATCGGCAAGCCATTGAGATAAATGGATCGTTAAGAAGAAGACGGACGTGTATGGTAATGTCACCATCTATGAAGCTCGACTTGTGGCGAAGAGTTTTTTCACAAGTTCAAGGAGTTGACTACGATGAGATTTTCTCATCCGTAGCGATGCTTAAGTCCACCGGAATCATGTTAGCATAAGCTGCATTTATGAAATCTGGCAGATGGATGTCAAAATGAGTTTCCTTACCAGTTTTCGTAAGGAAAGGTTGTATGTGATACATTCAGAAAGTTTTGTCGATCCCGAGGATGCTAAAAGGTATCTTGGCTCCAATGATCCTTTCTAAGGACCTGGAGTAAGCATCTCGGAGTTGGAATATGCACTTTGATAAGATGATCAAAGATTTTAGGTTTATACAAAGTTTATGAGAAACTTGTATTTCCAAAGAAGTGAGTGGGAGCACTATAGAATTTCTGATGAGTATATGTTGTTGACATATTGATGATCAGAAATGATGTAGAATTTCTAGAAAGCATATAGGGTTGTTTGAAACGTGTTTTTCAAGTGAAAACCTGTATTAAGCTACTTGAACATTGAGCATCAAGATCTATAGGGATAGATCAAAACCGCTTAATGGTACTTTCAAATGAGCACATACCTTGACATAATCTTGAAAGTGTTCAAGATGGATCAGTCAAAGAAGGAGTTCTTGCCTGAGTTGTAAGGTATGAAGTTAAGAGTTAAAGCTCGACCACGGCAGAACAGAGAGAAAGGACGAAGGTCGTCCCCTATGCTTCAGACGTAGGCTCTATAGTATGCTATGCTGTGTACCGCACCGGAAGTGTGCCTTGCCATGAGTCGGTCAAAGGGTACAAGAATGATCCAGAATGGATCATTGGACAATGATCAAAATTGTCCTTGGAGTAAATAAGGACATGTTTCTCGATTATGGAGGTGATAAAGAGTTGGCGTAAAGGGTTACGTCGGTGCAAGCTTTAACACCTATCCGAAAGTGACCCTGAGTAGCAAACCGGATCGTATAGTGGAGCAACCATTTGGAATAGCTCCAAGTGGAGCGTGGAAGCAGCGTTTACAATATGACCTAGAAATTTGCAAAGCACACACGGATCTGAAAGGTTCGGACCGTTGACTAAAACCTCTCTCACAAGCAAAACATGATCAAACCTCAGAACTCATTGAGTCTTAATCACATGATGATGTGAACTAGTTTACAGACACTAGTAAACTCTTTGGATGTTGGTCACATGGCGATGTGACATATCAGTGTTAATCACATGACGATGTGAACTAGATTATTGACTCTAGTGCAAGTGGGAGACTGTTGGAAATATGCCCTAGAGGCAATAATAAATTAGTTATTTCCTTGTTCATGATAATCGTTTATTATCCATGCTATAATTGTATTGAAAGGAAACTCAGATACATGTGTGGGTACATAGACAACACCATGTCCCTAGTAAGCCTCTAGTTGACTAGCTCGTTAATCAATAGATGGTTACGGTTTCCGACCATGGACATTGGATGTCATTGATAATGGGATCACATCATTAGGAGAATGATGTGATGGACAAGACAATCCTAAGCCTAGCACAAAGATCGTAGTTAGTATGCTAAAGCTTTTCTAATGTCAAGTATCTTTTCCTTAGACCATGAGATTACGCAACTCTCGGATACCGTAGGAATGCTTTGGGTGTACCAAAGCGTCTGGCGAATGGGTGTCTATAAAGGTGCATTACAGGTATCTCCGAAAGTGTCATTGGGTTGGCACGAATCGAGGCTGGGATTTGCCACTCCGGTTGACGGAGAGGTATCTGGGCCCACTCGGTAGGACATCATCATAATGTGCACAATGTGACCAAGGGGTTGATCACGGGATGATGTGTTACGGAACGAGTAAAGAGACTTGCCGTAGCGAGATTGAACAAGGTATCGGGATACCGACGATCGAATCTCGGGCAAGTAAAATCCCGCTAGACAAAGGGAATTGTATACGGGATTGATTGAGTCCTTGACATCGTGGTTCATCCGATGAGATCATCGTGGAACATGTAGGAGCCAACATGGGTATCTAGATCCGCTGTTGGTTATTGACGGAGAACGTCTCGGTCATGTCGCATGGTTCCCGAACCCGTAGGGTCTACACATAAGGTTCGATGACGCTAGGGTTATAAAGGAAGTTTGTATGTGGTTACCGAATGTTGTTGAGTCCGGATGAGATCCCGGACGTCACGAGGAGTTCGGAATGGTCCGGAGGTAAAGATTTATATCTGGAAGTCTGTTTTGGTCACGAAAAAGTTTGGTTTTTTGATAACGTCTGGGACCACCGGGAGGTCCGGGGTCCACCAAGTGGGGCCACCAACCTGGAGGCTGCATGGGCCAAGTGTGGGAGGGACCAGCCCGGTGGGCTGGTGCGCCCCTGAGGCCCAAGGCGCAGGAAGTGGGGAAGGGGCAAACCCTAGGCAGATGGGCCCTAAGGCCCACCTAGTGGGCGCCCCTCTCTCCCCTTGGCGCCCCCCTAGATGGGATCTAGGGCTGGCCGCACCCTGGGGTGGGAAACCCTAAAGGGCGCAGCCCCTTTCCCCCCTATATATACTTTTGGTTTTGGGGCTGCCATACACATGAGAACATCTCCCTCTATTGGCGCAGCCCTACCTCTCTCCCTTCTCCTCTCCCTTGGTGCTTTGAAGCCTGCTGGATTGCCACGCCTCCATCACCACCACGCCGTTGTGCTGCTGCTGGATGGAGTCTTCCTCAACCTCTCCTCTCTCCTTGCTGGATCAAGGCGTGGGAGGCGTCACCGGGCTGTACGTGTGTTGAGCAGCGGAGGTGCCGTCCGTTCGGCACTAGGATCTCCGGTGATTTGGATCACGACGAGCACGACTCCTTCAACCCCGTTCTCTTGAGCGCTTCCGCTTAGCGATCTACAAGGGTATGTAGATGCACTCTCCTTCCCTCGTTGCTAGTTTCTCCATAGATAGATCTTGGTAACACGTAGGAAAATTTTGAATTTCTGCTCGTTCCCCAATGATGGCATCATGAGCTAGGTCTATTCGTAGATTCTTTGCATGAGTAGAACACAAAGTAGTTGTGGGCGTTGATGTTGTTCAATATGCTTACCGTTACTAGTCCAATCTTGTTTCGACGGTATTGTGGGATGAAGCGGCCGGACCGACCTTACGTACTCTTACGTGAGACAGGTTCCACCGGTGACATGCACTTGGTGCATAAGGTGGCTAGCGGGTGCCGATCTCTCCACTTTACTCGGAACGGATTCGATGAAAAGGTCCTTATGAAGGGTAAATAGCAATTGACATATCACGTTGTGGTTTTGCGTAGGTAAGAAGCGTTCTTGCTAGAAACCCATAGCAGCCACGTAAAACATGCAAACAACAATTAGAGGGCGTCTAACTTGTTTTTGCAGGGTATGCTATGTGATGTGATATGGCCAAGAAGAATGTGATGAATGATATGTGATGTATGAGGTTGATCATGTTCTTGTAATAAGAATCACGACTTGCATGTCGATGAGTATGACAACCGGCAGGAGCCATAGGAGTTGTCTTTATTTATTGTATGACCTGCGTGTCATTAAACAACGCCATGTAATTACTTTACTTTATTGCTATCCGGTAGCCATAGTAGTAGAAGTAATAGTTGGCGAGACAACTTCATGAAGACACGATGATGGAGATCATGATGATGGAGATCATGGTGTCATGCGGTGACGATGATGATCATGGAGCCCGAAGATGGAGATCAATGGAGCTATATGATATTGGCCATATCATGTCACTACTATATAATTGCATGTGATGTTTATTATGTTTATGCATCTTGTTTACTTAGAACGACGGTAGTAAATAAGATGATCCTTACAACAATTTCAAGAAGTGTTCTCCCTAAGCGTAATTGCTGCTAAAGTTCGTCGCTTCTAAGCACCACGTGATGATCGGTGTGATGGATTCTTACGTTCACATACAACGGTGTAAGACAGATTTACACCTTGAAACACTTAGGGTTAACTTGACGAGCCTAGCATGTATAGACATGGCCTCGGAACACGAGACCGAAAGGTCGAGCATGAGTCGCATAGTAGATACGATCAACATGAAGATGTTCACCGATGATGACTAGTCCGTCTCACGTGATGATCGGACACGGCCTAGTTGACTCGGATCATGTAATCACTTAGATGACCGGAGGATGTCTATCTGAGTGGGATTTCATAAGATGAACTTAATTATCCTGAACATAGTCAAAAGACCTTTTGCAAATTATGTCATAGCTCACGCTTTAGTTCCACCGTTTTAGATATGTTCCTAGAGAAAATATAGTTGAAAGTTGTGATGGCGATTATGCGGACAATAGAAAGCTTATGTCCTTAATGCACCGCTCAGTGTGCTGAACCCCAAACGTCGTTTGTGGATGTTGCGATCATCGGACATACACGTTTTGATAACTACGTGATAGTTCAGTTAAACGGTTTAGAGTTGAGGCACCAAAGACGTTTTCAAAACGTCGCGAAACATATGAGATGTTTCGAGGGCTGAAATTGGGATTTCAGGCTCGTGCCCACGTCAAGAGGTATAAGACCTCCGACGATTGTCTTAGCCTGCAAACTCAGGGAGAAAAGCTCAATCGTTGAGCTTGTGCTCAGATTGTCTGAGTGCAACAATCACTTGAATCGAGTGGGAGTTGATCTTCCAGATGAGATAGTGATGTTTCTCCAAAGTCATTGCCACCAAGCTGCTAGAGCTTCGTGATGAACTATAACATATTAGGGATAGATATGATGATCCTTGAGGTATTCGTGATGTTTGACACCGCGAAAGTAGAAATCAAGAAGGAGCATCAATTGTTGATGGTTGGTGAAACCACTAGTTTCAAGAAGGGCAAGGGCAAGAAGGACACTTCATGAAGCGGCAAATCAGTTCTGCTCGGTGAAGAAACCCAAGGTTGAACCCAAACCCGAGACTAAGTGCTTTTGTAATAAGGGGAACAACCACTGGAGCAGAATTACCCTAGACACTTGGTAGATAAGAAGGCCGGCAAGGTCGAAAGAAGTATATTGGATATACATTATGTTAATGTGTACTTTGCTAGTACTCCTAGTAGCACCAGGGTATTAGATACCGGTTCGGTTGTTAAGTGTTAGTAACTCGAAATAAAAGCTACGAAATAAACGGAGACTAGCTAAAGGTGAGCTGACGATACGTGTTGGAAGTGTTTCCAAGGTTGATGTGATCAAGCATCGCACGCTCCCTCTACCATCAAGATTAGTATTAAACCAGAATAATTGTCATTTGGTGTTTGCGTTGAGCATAGACATGATTGGATCATGTCTATCGCAATACGGTTATTCATTTAAGGAGAATAATGGTTACTCTATTTATTTGAATAATACCTTCAATGGTCTTGCACCTAAAGGAATGGTTTATTGAATCTCGATCGTAGTAATATACATTTTCATGCCAAAAGATATAAGATAGTAATACCACTTACTTGTGGCACTGCCATGTAAGTCATAATGGTATAAAACACATGAAGAAGCTCCATGTTGATGGATCTTTGGACTCACTCGTTTTTGAAAAGTTTGAGACATGCGAACCATGTCTATTGGTGTATACACATGATGAAACTCCATGCAGATGGATCGTTTGGACTCACTTGATTTTGAATCACTTGAGACATGCAAATCATACCACATGGGCAAGATGACTGAAAAGCCTCGTTTCAGTAAGATCGAACAAGACAGCAACTTGTTGGAAGTAACACATTTTGATGTGTGCAGACCAATGAGTGCTGAGGCATGCTGTGAATATCGTTATGTTCTTACTTCACAGATGATTCGAGTAGATGTTGAGTATATTTACTTGATGAAACACAAGTCTGAATTATTGAATGGTTCAAGTAATTTCAGAGTGAGGTTAAAGATCTTCGTGACAAGAGGATCAAATGTCTATGATATGAACATAGAAATGAGTATCTGAGTTCTGAGCTTTGTACGCTATTAAGACATAGTGGAAATTGATTCACAATTAATACCGCCTGGAACACCATAGTGTGATGGTGTGTCCGAACATCATAGTTGCACCCTATTAGATATGGTGCGTACCATGATGTCTCTTATCGAATTACCACTATCGTTTATGGGTTAGGCATTAGAGACAACCACATTCACTTTAAATAGGGCACCACGTAATTCCGTTGAGATGACACCGTATGAACTATGGTTTAAAGAAACCTAAGCTGTCATTTCTTAAAAGTTTGGGGCTACGACGCTTATGTGAAAAAGTTTCAGGTTGATAAGCTCGAACCCAAAGCGGATAAAATGCATCTTCATAGGACGCCCAAAACAGTTGGGTATACCTCCTAATTCAGATCCGAAAGCAATGGGGATTGTTTCTTGAATCGGGTCCTTTCTCGAGGAAAAGTTTGTCTCGAAAAGTTGAGTGGGAGGATGGTGGAGACTTGATGAGGTTATTGAACCGTCACTTCAACTAGTGTGTAGCAGGGCACAGGAAGTTGTTCCCGTGGCACCTACACCAATTGAAGTAGAAGCTTATGATAGTGATCATGAAGTTTTCGATCAAGTCACTACCCTACCTCGTAGGGTGACAAGGATGCGTACTGCTTCAGAGTGGTGCAGTAATCCTGTCTTGAATGTCATGTTGCTAGACAACGATGAACCTACGAGCTATGGAGAAGCGATGGTGGGCCCAAATTCCGACAAATGGTTAGAAGCCATAAAATCTGAGATAGGATCCATGTATCAGAACAAAGCATGGACTTTGGTGGACTTGCCCGTTGATCGGCAAGCCATTGAGATAAATGGATCGTTAAGAAGAAGACGGACGTGTATGGTAATGTCACCATCTATGAAGCTCGACTTGTGGCGAAGAGTTTTTTCACAAGTTCAAGGAGTTGACTACGATGAGATTTTCTCATCCGTAGCGATTCTTAAGTCCACCGGAATCATGTTAGCATAAGCTGCATTTATGAAATCTGGCAGATGGATGTCAAAATGAGTTTCCTTACCAGTTTTCGTAAGGAAAGGTTGTATGTGATACATTCAGAAAGTTTTGTCGATCCTGAGGATGCTAAAAGGTATGCTGGCTCCAGCGATCCTTTCTAAGGACTGGAGTAAGCATCTCGGAGTTGGAATATGCACTTTGATAAGATGATCAAAGATTTTATGTTTATACAAAGTTTATGAGAAACTTGTATTTCCAAAGAAGTGAGTGGGAGCACTATAGAATTTCTGATGAGTATATGTTGTTGACATATTGATGATCAGAAATGATGTAGAATTTCTAGAAAGCATATAGGGTTGTTTGAAAAGTGTTTTTCAAGTGAAAACCTGTATTAAGCTACTTGAACATTGAGCATCAAGATCTATAGGGATAGATCAAAACCGCTTAATGGTACTTTCAAATGAGCACATACCTTGACATAATCTTGAAAGTGTTCAAGATGGATCATCAAAGAAGGAGTTCTTGCCTGAGTTGTAAGGTATGAAGTTAAGAGTTAAAGCTCGACCACGGCAGAGAGAGAGAAAGGACGAAGGTCGTCCCTATGCTTCAGACGTAGGCTCTATAGTATGCTATCTTGTGTACCGCACGGAAGTGTGCCTTGCCATGAGTCGGTCAAGGGGTACAAGAATGATCCAGAATGGATCATTGGACAGCGATCAAAATTGTCCTTGGAGTAAATAAGGACATGTTTCTCGATTATGGAGGTGATAAAGAGTTCGGCATAAAGGGTTACGTCGATGCAAGATTTAACACCTATCCGAGTGACTCGAGTAGCAAACCGGATCGTATAGTGGAGCAACCATTTGGAATAGCTCCAAGTGGAGCGTGGAAGCAGCGTTTACAATATGACCTAGAAATTTGCAAAGCACACACGGATCTGAAAGGTTCAGAACCGTTGACTAAAACCTCTCTCACAAGAAAAACATGATCAAACCTCAGAACTCATTGAGTCTTAATCACATGATGATGTGAACTAGTTTACAGACACTAGTAAACTCTTTGGATGTTGGTCACATGGCGATGTGACCTATCAGTGTTAATCACATGACGATGTGAACTAGATTATTGACTCTAGTGCAAGTGGGAGACTGTTGGAAATATGCCCTACAGGCAATAATAAATTAGTTATTTCCTTGTTCATGATAATCGTTTATTATCCATGCTATAATGTATTGAAAGGAAACTCAGATACATGTGTGGGTACATAGACAACACCATGTCCCTAGTAAGCCTCTAGTTAACTAGCTCGTTAATCAATAGATGGTTACGGTTTCCTGACCATGGACATTGGATGTCATTGATAACGGGATCACATCATTAGGAGAATGATGTGATGGACAAGACCCAATCCTAAGCCTAGCACAAAGATCGTAGTTCGTATGCTAAAGCTTTTCTAATGTCAAGTATCTTTTCCTTAGACCATGAGATTGTGCAACTCCCGGATACCGTAGGAATGCTTTGGGTGTACCAAACATCACAACATAACTGGGTGGCTATAAAGGTGCATTACGGTATCTCCGAAAGTGTCATTGGGTTGTACGAATCGAGACCGGATTTGTCACATCGGTTGACGGAGAGGTATCTCTGGGCCCACTCGGTAGGACATCATCATAATGTGCACAATGTGACCAAGGGGTTGATCACGGATGATGTGTTACGGAACGAGTAAAGAGACTTGCCGGTAGCGAGATTGAACAAGGTATCGGGATACCGACGATCGAATCTCGGGCAAGTACAATACCGCTAGACAAAGGGAATTGTATACGGATTGATTGAGTCCTTGACATCGTGGTTCATCCGATGATATCATCGTGGAACATGTAGGAACCAACATGGGTATCCAGATCCGCTGTTGGTTATTGACCGGAGAACGTCTCGGTCATGTCGCATGGTTCCCGAACCCGTAGGGTCTACACATAAGGTTCGATGACGCTAGGGTTATAAAGGAAGTTTGTATGTGGTTACGAATGTTGTTGAGTCCGGATGAGATCCCGGACGTCACGAGGAGTTCGGAATGGTCCGGAGGTAAAGATTTATATATGGGAAGTCTGTTTTGGTCACGAGAAAAGTTTTGGGTTTTTTCGGTACGCGTCTGGGACCACCGGGAGGGTCCGGGGTCCACCAAGTGGGGCCACCAACCCTGGAGGCTGCATGGGCCATGTGTGGGAGGGACCAGCCCAGGTGGGCTGGTGCGCCCCACAGGCCCAAGGCGCTGGGAAGTGGGAAGGGGCAAACCCTAGGGCAGATGGGCCCTAAGGCCCACCTAGTGGGCGCCCCTCTCTCCCCTTGGCGCCCCCTAGATGGGATCTAGGGCTGGCCGCACCCTGGGGTGGGAAACCCTAAAGGGGCGCAGCCCCTTTCCCCCCTATATATACTTGAGGTTTTGGGGCTGCCATACACATGAGAACATCTCCCTCTATTAGCGCAGCCCTACCTCTCTCCCTTCTCCTCTCCCGCGGTACTTGGCGAAGCCCTGCTGGATTGCCACGCTCCTCCATCACCACCACGCCGTTGTGCTGCTGCTGGACGGAGTCTTCCTCAACCTCTCCCTCTCTCCTTGCTGGATCAAGGCGTGGGAGACGTCACCGGGCTGTACGTGTGTTGAACGTGGAGGTGCCGTCCGTTCGGCACTAGGATCTCCGGTGATTTGGATCACGACGAGTACGAATCCTTCAACCCCGTTCTCTTGAACGCTTCCGCTTAGCGATCTACAAGGGTATGTAGATGCACTCTCCTTCCCTCGTTGCTAGTTTCCCCATAGATAGATCTTGGTGACACGTAGGAAAATTTTGAATTTCTGCTACGTTCCCCAACATTTAGTACCCCAAGGCCTCCGTACTCAAGTGGCCGGCAAACATACTCCCAATTCACCTTGCATTTGGCCCCCGTTGTCTTGTCTGAACCGGACCAAAGGAAAGCTCTCTCGAGCTTGTTGAAGATGTGAAGGATGGTTGGTGGGATGACCAGCGGGGTGGCGGCGTAGACCACTTGGGAAGTGATCACGGACTTGACAAGGGCCGTACGTCCAATGGTGGTGATGTTTTGGCCATCATACGTTGATAACTTGCTTGCAACTTTGTCCACGAGAAATTGGAGATCCACCAACTTTAGCTTCCAAACAGAGAGGGGGAGCCCCAAGTATCGCAGTGGGAAAGAGGTCCGTGCAGCCGGCAAACTTTGAGTTAGGCGACCCAAATCCAGGTGGTTGCAACGAATGGGCACCACCGATCTTTTTTGGAAATTGGTGCAAAGGCCTGTGACCTCCCCGAACCCCTTCAAAATGCTTGCCAGGTTGTCAACATCCTTTTTGATCGGAGCCAAGAAGACAGCTGCATCGTCCGCATAGAGGGAGGTCCTCAACATGGCTCCCCGCCCCCTTATTCTATGAAGGAGACCCCTCCGAGTTGCCACATCTAAGATTTTTTTTAGTGGATCGATGGTGATGACGAATAGGAGCGGGGACACGGGGTCTCCCTGCCGAAGGCCCTATCCATGTTTGATGGGGCTGCCGGCAATGCCATTGAGGACGATCCTCGAGGAAGAGGTGCTAAGGAGGGCTGCGATCCAATCCCTAAATTTGCTCGGAAATCCTCGCCTTTGGAGGAGATCATGCAAGTGTTCCCACTTAACGGAGTCGAAGGCCTTCCGAATATCAAGCTTGAAAAGGAGTGAGGGGGTCTTCCTTGCATGGAGGCATCGAGCAAGATTGCGAACATACAAAAAATTGTCATGGATGCTTCTTGTTTTGATGAAGGCGCTTTGGGCGTTGGAGACGAGATTTTTCATATGGGGGCCAAGTCTCAAGGCGAGCACTTTCGCAATAATCTTCGCAATCGCATGGATGAGGCTAATGGGTCTATAGTCGGTGATTCCCTTCGCCCCATCCTTTTTAGGCAAGAGGACCACATTTGCGGAGTTGAGCCACTGGAGATTTGATGTTTGCAGGGAGTCGAAATGTGAAATGACCGTCATTAGGTCGGTTTTGATAATGCCCCAACATTTCTTGAAGAACAGGCATGTGAAGCCATCCGGCCCCGGCGCCTTGTCGCTAGGCATGGCATTGATCGCTTCAAGAACCTCACACTCGGCCATTGGAGCGCCAAGGCCATGCAAGTCAAGTGGTTCCAAATTAAGCTCCTCCCAATTGAAATCTTTGCGACTACGGGGGCCTCTCTTCATGACCTTGGAGAAGTGCTCGTGGATTAGCTTTTCTTTGGCGCCGTGCTCGGTGACCCACCCATGCGCATTCTTGATCCTATGAATATGATTTTTCCTCCTCCTTGCATTAACTCGGCGGTGAAAGAATTTGGTATTTGCATCGCCTTCTTTAAGATTGGAAATTCTTGCACATTGCTTCTTACGCGATCTTTCTAGCACGGCCAAGGCAATGACCCTTCTCTTGAGCCTAGCCCGGAGCTCAAGTTCGTTGGCGGAGAGGAGTCTATTCTCTTGAGCGATGTCAAGGCGAAGGATCACCAAAAGCGCGGCCTGGTGGTGAATTTTTGCCTTCGAGAAAAGGCCCCTACTCCATTCGGAGAGTCGGAGTGCAATCTTTTTGAGTTTGTGGTAAAGCACTTGGTATGGCTCGGTGTGGTCAATCCTCTCATTCCACGCCTTTTGGACCACCTCTTCAAACCCGGGCATGGATGCCCAAAAGTTTTCAAACTTAAAGACCCGAGGTCTTCTTGGCCCCTTGTCATCGGCAAGTAGGAGCGGACAATAGGTCGGAGAGGGAGGATGAAAGTGCATTAAGTACATGGGTGTTGAAGGTTGTGTCCCAATCGGCGTTGCAGAAAAAGGAGTCTAGCTTGCACAAGGTTGGGTTCGTCCTCTCATTGCTCCAAGTGAAACGCCGGTTCTGGAGGTGGATTTCTTTGAGCTCACAGCTCTGGAGTGTTGCCCTCAAACGGTTTATCCTGCTTCGGCTGACATTTCTCTTATTTTTATCTCGCGCCCGATAGATTTGGTTAAAATCACCGGTGGCAAGCCAGGCCGTCCCTAACGGTGGCTTCTCAGCCAGCAACTCGGCAAAGAAAGCATCTTTGCAAGAATGGTCCATGGGGCCATAGACGATCGTGATTTTGAAAAGCACGTCAGTCCCTCGCACCCGGACCATGGCGGAGAGGCAATATGTCGTGAAGCTGATGCCAGAAACATCCACAAGGAGATCATCCCAGAGCATCAAGATGCCACCCCTAGTGCCCGAAGCAGGTCTTTGCGCGAAGCTACGCAACCTGTGCCCGCCCAAAAAAGCTGTTGTGAATTGGTCGACGTTGTCGAGCTTAGTCTCTTGTAGGCACACGATATGGCACGACGAGGAGGCAGTCGTTGCATTCACCGTAGATCGTCGGTCTGGGCAGTTTAGACCCCTTACGTTCCAACTGAGGAAGTTAATTGGTTGCTCTATCATGAAAAACAGAGAGCACCTTGAGGACTGTCTTCCAAGAAGCAGTGCAAACGGACACAACACTTTGCATTCTAAAGGTCACAGGAACATAATTCACTACAGATACATGGCCACAGGCCAGCACAACTCTTGCTCGAAACACGTTGAGCACCCCATACACGGGCTAAACACACAACATGACATAGTCTTGTGCTAACATTAAGAAACTATGGTCCCAGGTAGACAGCAACAGCAAGCGCTCAGGCATTAGCCAGCTGAGCCACGATGCCACTGTTGTTCGACTCCAGGTCGAGAGCACCATCACCTCCATGCACAATGAGGGCCTCCTCCACACCCGTAGCGCTGTTGCAGTCCAGCTTGAACAATCCTCGCATGGCTACGATCACATCTGGTGGCAGCTGCTCCTTGAAACGCTCAGCGAAAGCGTCCAGGGCGGCAGCAGTGACATCTTGCCCATCCTTGACGATGCCTAGAGTGCGGCACACCAGCAGTTCAGCCGCTCTGGCCGCCGGAGTCGCCTTGGGGCGCCCAGCCGCAGCAGCCTTGGGATGTCCAGAAGCACATGACTTGGTGATGGAGAAGCCTCCACCAGCATTGGAGATGACGAGCCCAACCATGGTCGCGCCCGAGCCGGTGTTGGAGCAGGGGGAGGCAGGATGGCCTCCTGATGGTCTTCGAAGAGTGGCGCGGGGCACTGCAGTCCTACTGCCCCTTCAACAGCAACAGCCCCCCCAGCAAGACCGGCGAAGGCGTGCGCCGCAATGGACTACTTGAGATCAGAGGAGGCGTTGGGGAGGCCTCGAAACCTGGTGGCCTCGCAGGTGAGAGCAACAGTGCTTGGAGCATGGACGACGAGCAGAGCAGGCGCAACGGCGCGGTAAGGCGAGCCCGCGAGAGCGGCGAGAGGCGCTCGTCACTTCTCCTGGAGCGCGGAGATGGCGGGAGCACAGTTGTGGGCGACAGAGGTGGGGAGGCAGGTGGCGTGAGAGCTTCCTGGGAGCGGTGTCGTGACGCGCGTGGGGAGGGCTGGCGCACAGGGCTTCGGCCTCGCCCCGAAGAAGCCAGGGGAGTGGCCTGCAGAGGCACCAGCTCTTAACTCTTGCGTACTACTCCTGTTGGTTATTTATAATCCCACGTTCTGCCTCAGGTGGTTGTTTCCACGAAATTTTGATGGGACTAATATGTAAGGGAAGAGTTTCTGCACCTCATGAACAGTAAATTCACAAAATATGCTAAAAGATTTAAAAAAACCTGAACTTCTTTTTTGCATGAAAAATGCTTTGATGCGTGAGGTCTGCTCTAAATTTTAGCTCATATGGACATATAAGCGAGTAGCCCTTAACAAAAAAAAGACAAATTGGGTTTGAACAGTAAACTGTTTGACATATCTTAAAAAAAATTGTTTTTGTCGAGCGCTACTCAGATGTCCAAACAAGCTGAAATTTGAAGCATCTTTCATGCAAAAACAATTCGGATTCTTATGAACTTTTGTACTTTTTTTTAATCTACTGTTTACCACGGGAGCAGATTGGCTCGGGGAGCCAAATAGCCGCACCATTCTTCATTAGTGCTACTTCATGCGGTAACCTGATGCAAAGGCACACTCCCTTTTCTTCCTAGTGCACCGATGCCATTTGGGCTCTCAATACCTGTTCATTGCTCAAATGGGAGACCGAGGAAATGTAATCACTGCTGAATGGTTCAACTTCAAACAAGCGTTCCACTGACAAATGGGAGACCACGGAATCCAGCCTACACTTTTGGTACTCATCTTCTCGTCAGCAGTTCTAGAGACAGACAGCTAAAACTACAGGAGACGTTGAGTGAGTATAATATCGTAGTGCGCGTGTTCGGTGTAGGGATTCACGATGAAGTAAGCCGAGCACGAGGTGGATTCTCCGTTAGATAGAAATTTCATGCAGCTGCAACCCACTGATATATCAAAAGGCGCAGATGTTAAAAATGTTGGGTTGACCGGGGCCCACATGAGAGCTTTGCTGACTCCCCCGCAGGCCCATGATTTCAACTTTTGCTGCGCGCAGGCACATAGTACGTGCCCTGGAAATCTCGCCAGCGCGTCATCCTCGTTGCGTCACCAGGATGACACCTGCAGGGTTTAAGTATGAGTGGAGCCACCCTATACCTTTATCCGTTCCATTTAATCTTATCAATCACCCGTATCCATACCTGTTAGTGGGTATAATTTTTTTCCCATATCCGTCACCCGACAGGATAAATGAATACCCGCGGGTAAAAACGCACATGTTTAAATAACATTAATTTGAGCATCACATAATTATAAACAACAACATACAATCATATTTTATAAACAACAACACATAGTAACACAAATACATACTTATAAACAACAACACATCTATATAAATCAACACTTCCTTGTAAACAACTACAAATCAAAACATCAACACATAGTCATAAATAGTAGCACATAGTCATAAATTTTAAGTTGACAAACTCACGACAAAGTGTAGTGGTAATTTGTCCATATTTGTTAGATTTTATAAGGGTACATGGGTATGCGGGTACGGGTTATATGATCCCATATCCGTATCCGCTCTGCCTGATGGGTTTGAGATTTTCCTATTTATATACTCATGGGTAATATTTTGTCTCATACCCTTATCTTAATAGAGTTTTTACCCACAAGATACATGGGTAATGGGTATTCATTGCCATCGACTCACCACTCACAAACTGGAACAACTCTCATGTCTTGCCCGAGATGGAAGCAATACATGCACATACATCGTGCATTTTGGCTCACGTGGACGGTTTCGCTGGAAGGGAGAGGTTAACCAAATGACGGGCGGCGGTGGCCGATGGAGCTTTTTGTGTTAATAAAGCACCGTTCGATCAGCAGTTACGTGCACTACTAGTAGAAAGACAGAAAAATCAAGAATGTACACCGTACACGGTGTGGCGCACGTCAGCACGTGAAGACAGGGGTCTCACGTCGCCCTCATCCATGCATCTAACCTCCAACGCAAAGCTGAAGGCATGCATCCGTGGCCGAGGGGAAGAAAGACGTGCAAGTGCAAGCGTTCGTGCCGAAGACTGCAACGCCGACGTGAAGGCACGCCCTCTATCACTTATAAAATGACAGGATCTATCACTCGTGGACACTGCATCGAACATACGGGCGAGGAAAACATGTCTTACGGGCTTGGTCGCGGAAGACAGGGTGAACCACTAAGAGCATCTCCACCCGCATCTCCAACAGCCCTTTAGGCGTTTTTTTCACGCCGGCGCTTAAAAATCGGTTCAGTCGCACCCTCAGAAACCCGTCTTTCGTTGGTTCGGGCCGAAACTGGCGCCATTGGACCCAGGCCGAACCCGGCACGCTAGGGGCGTCTGAGGGCGCTGGGGCGAGCGATTTTGGCGTGAAAGAGCCGCGGGCCAGCCGCGTCAGCGATGTTGAAAATATGAGTAAATTACTACGAGATTTAATCCGAATAAACAGAAGATAAATCATGGCTACAGTAGCAGAAATTAAACTAATCATGCGAACTAGCATAGCACATGAACATATCACATCTAGGGCACATACTAGAAACATGAATTGTACCACGATCTCGAACAGGAAGGATAGAATCACATACGGTGCAGCGGGAGCAGCACCGCCGGTGTTGACGTTGTCGCCCATGTCGTCGAGGAGGAGGTTGCCGAGGTTGGGGAAGAAGTCGTCGTTCGCGAAGTCGTCGCTGTCAGCAGTCGCGCGAGTGCGCTCCCCATACACCTGATCGCCCCTCTCCCGCACAGGATCACGAGAGGCGGGGTTTTGGAGGCCTGCTGTCCCTTCTCCCGGTGCACGCCGAAAGGAGGGATGGAGAAGACTTACTTGGCGGCGCAATGATCCGGAATGGTGGTGAGAAATCATACAATGCGGCGACGGCTAGGGTAGACGTTTGCCTGACTATGTAGTGTGGGCCGGGTAGGTCGTTGGAGTAAACCCCACGTCCGAGTCGTCACGATCCAAAAGAATCGGAAACGGTTCAGTAATTAACGCGTCCGTTAATTATTAATAATGACTCATTAATCTTTCCCGAGCAGCAAAAATATAGACAACGTGCATAGCTCTGTCCTTGGCTCGGCTCAATCCCGCAACCCGCGGCGCGGCGCGGCGCGTCGTGGCGTGGCGTGGCGTGGCGAGGCGAGCGAGGAGGAGGAGAGCGCGTGTAGGTCTCTTCTTCTGATGCTCATACAAGTGGTAGAAGAGCTCACCTTATAAAGAGGTTCAACTCTCTCTCAACTAATGAGGTGGGACTAAACTTTAGCCTGACTCACTCCACTCACATTTGTGCATGAATGGGCCAAGAGAATTTCAGAATTTCAGTTAGGCTTTGGGCTAAAAGCCCACTAGCAAATTCCAACAATCCCCCACAAAGTCTCATTGGCACATCTCACCATTTGGTTCCAAAACATTGTTTATGTACCGGTGCTTAGTGGAGACTGTGAAATTGAACTTCCACTTAGAGATTTATGCTACACTAGATCAAAACTTAAATAGTGGACTATGCCTTGAACTACAACTTTTCTGCGAGACTGGTTTCACACAAATTCTTGACCGATACTGGGCTGCCGCAAGGTTTCCCCGCGGGTGAAGCGTATGCGTCGTACTCCAGGGCCTTTTCATGAATTTATTAGAGAACACCCAATTCTCACAGACTGCGACGTTAACAGTCAAATTCATATAGGTGTGTTCCTTAGAAGATGTTCTGCAGGACAACATCTCAGCTTACCCGAATAAACCACTTGGAACACATTAATATAAGTATCAACCTGCCATGCAGATCAGGAGAGTATTGCATCTTCACGGAGTGGGATAGTTAATATAGAGATACTATCCTCCCAGCTGACCAACAGCTTGTCTCCCACTTCTATTTCATGGGATCTCCGATCACATAGAGTGGGTTACCATTATGGACAACTCATGGGGTGGGTCTCAGACCCATCTCCATCGATGCATTATCTATCACATTACGTGGTAGACCCTTTGTGAAGAGATCTGCCAAATTTTTCGACATTTCGATATAATCCCACGTAATAACTCCGGAGTTCCTCAATTTTCTGACAGATTTTAGTCTCCTCTCCACATGCCTTGAGGACTTCATCTTGTCCTTAGAACTGTTTATCTTGACGATCACAGTTTGATTATCACAGTTCATCAGGATAGGGGGTATTGGTTTTTCAACCATAGATAAGTCCATCAAGAGCTCACGAAGCCACTCTGCTTCAACAGTGGCAATGTCGAATGCTGTGAGTTCTGCTTCCATAGTTGACCTTATTAAGATGGTCTGCTTGCAAGACTTTCAATAAACAACGCCACTACCAAGTGTAAAAACATAACCACTTGTGGCCTTAATCTCATCAGCATCAGATATCCAGTTTGAGTCACTATAACCCTCCAGTACTCTTGGATACCCGGTGTAGTGAATCCCATAGCTCGTGGTGCCTTTCAAATAGCGCATAACTCTCTCAAGCGCATGCCAATGATCATCTCCCAGTTTTGACACAAACCGACTCATCTTGCTAACAGCAAACGAGATGTCAGGCCTCGTGGCACTCGCCAAATACATAAGCGAGCCAATAATCTGAGAATACCTCAGTTGATCTCTAGCAATTCGTCAATTCTTTCGAAGCAACACACTAGCATCATATGGAGTTGGAGAAGGCGTGCAGTCACTATACCCAAAACGACTCAAGACCTTTTCCACATAGTGAGACTGAAGCAGTGTGATCCCACCATTCTCATCTCTCAACAGCTTGATGTTTAAGATAACATCAGCTACTCCTAGATCCTTCATCTCAAAACAGCGAGATAAGAAATCCTTAACCTCCTTGATTAAATAAAGTTTGGTTCCAAAGATCAGTATGTCATCGACATACAGACAAAGAATAACTCCTTCGCCCCCACCATGGCGATAGTACACACACTTGTCACCATCGTTTACTACAATGCTGGCAGCAGTTAACGTTCTTTCGAACTTCTCATGCCACTGCTTAGGAGCTTGTTTAAGGCCATATGAAGACTTTAATAACTTGCACACCTTTCCTTCCTGACCAGGTACTACAAAACCATCTGGCTGATCCATGTAAATTTCCTCCTTCAACTCTCCATTGAGGAAAGCCGTCTTAACGTCCATTTGATGAACGAGAAGACCATGTGAGGCAGCCAATGATAATAGCACCCGAATTGTGGTCAGTCTAGCCACGGGTGAGTAAGTATCAAAGAAGTTTTCACCTTCTTTCTGGGTATAACCCTTGGCCCCAAGCCGTGCCTTGTACTTTTCAATCGTACCATCAGGTCTAAGCTTCTTCTTGAACACCCCCTTACATCCGACAGGTTTATATCCATAAGGACGGTCAGTAACCTCCCAGGTTCCGTTAGTTAAGATGGAATCCATCTTGCTACGAACAGCTTCCTTCCAGTAGTCAGCATCAGGAGATGCACAGGCTTCTGAAATAGTCTTGGGTGTGTCATCCACAAGGTACACAATGAAATCATCACCAATGGAATTTGCAGTCCTCTGTCTCTTACTCCTCATAGGAGTTCCATTGTCACCCTCAATAGGATTTTCAACATGTTTCATCACAATGGCGGGTTCAGGAATTACAGCGAATTCCTCACTAGATGGAGTAGGTATCTCCTGATTTGATGAACTCGACATATCCTTCATAGGAAATATGTCCTCAAAGAAAGTTGCATCATTCGACTCCATAATCGTACCAACATGCATGTCGGATACCTCAGATTTTATTATAAAAAATTTATAGCCAATGCTATGAAAAGCATAGCCCAGAAGAACACAATCCATGGTTTTTGGTCCAAGCTTGCGCTTCTTGGGAATTGGTATATTGACTTTCGCCAAACATCCCGAAGTACGTAGGTAAGAGAGTTTCAATCTTTTCCTTTCCCATTCCTCAAATGGAGTCATGGTCTTATGCTTTGTGGGAACTCGGTTTAGGACATGACACGCAGTCATTAGCGCCTCTCCCCACCATTCCTTGGAAAGACCCGATGTGTCTAACATGGTGTTAACCATATCAGTTAGAGTTCGGTTCTTTCTTTCGGCTACCCCATTTGACTGAGGTGAGCAGGGAGGAGTCCTCTCATGGACTATACCATGTTCCGCACAAAACAGATCAAATTCATTGGAAAAATACTCTCCACCACGATCGGACCTAAGCCGTTTAATTTTTCGATCAAGTTGGTTCTCTGCCTCAGCTTTATAGTTTTTGAAGAAAGTTAAAGCCTCATCTTTTGATTTCAGAAGATACACATAACAATATATAGTGGAGTCATCAATCAACGTCATGAAGTATCTCTTTCCACCTTTTGTCAACACGCCATTCATCTCACAAAGATCAGAGTGTATAAGCTCTAGTGGCGCCAAGTCTCTTGCCTCTGCAGTCTTATGGGACTTGCGAGGTTGCTTAGCTTGCACACATACTTGACACTTAGAGCCTTTGATAGTAGAGATTTTTGGAATTAAATTCATATTGGCTAGCCGCCTCATGCAACCGAAGTTAATGTGACGAAGTCGTGAATGCCAAATATCAGACTCATTATTGTGGCAAACATTATTAATAACTTTAGTGCAAATATCTGACAAAGACAGGTGGAACAAGCCTCCGCTCTCATAGCCTTTTCCAACAAATTGTCCATACTTAGAAATTACAATTTTATTGGATTCGAAAACCAACTTAAAACCATCTCGACATAAATGGGAACCGCTAACGAGATTTTTATTGATGGACGGAACATGATGAACGTTCTTCAGACGCATGGTCTTCCCCGAAGTAAACTTCAGATCGACCGTACCAACACCTCGAATGATGGCATGTGACCCATTCCCCATCATCACGGGAGAAGTCCTTGTGGCCCTGATTCCGTCATATCAGTATCACTGATGACAACATTAGCGGACTTGCCGCTGTTCTCATGTCCGCGCTCCTCAAAGCGGTTAGGTCACTTCGGAGCCCAGTGATTAGGATCACCGCAGACATGGCAAAGTCCCTTCCCCTTCTTATGAGAATTCTTCTTGAAGTTGGTAGAATGTGATGGCTTGTTCTTTGTATCAAACTTGCATTTGCCCTGATTTTTGTTCTTGTTGTTTTTGAACTTGTTGGGCTGGAAGTCCTTCTTCTGTACCATGTGGGCACTAGAATCTCCCTCAGCAACTCGAGCACGTGTGTCCTTTGCTCTCTCCTTCTCTTCAACATCAAGATTACCAATGAGATCCGCAACGGAAAACTCCTGTCTCTTGTGTTTCAGGGAAGTAGCAAAAATGTTCCACGAAGGTGGAAGCTTGGCAATGATGCCTCCAGCAACAAATTTGTCCGGCAACACACACTTGAAGTACTCAAGTTCTTTTGCGAGCGACTGTATCTCATGAGCTTGCTGTACAACATATCGCTCATCAGTCAACTTGTAGTCTTAGAATTGCTCCATGACGTACAACTCACTGCCGGCGTCCGAGGCACCAAACTTGGCCTTGAGCGCAGCCCACATGTCCTTGCCATTTTCAAACGACATATACGGATCCACAATGGAATCATCCAGAGCACTCAGAAGAGCGCCTTTAAAGAGAGTATCGATCTTCGCAAAAGCTTCTAGTTGTGCTGGATTAAGATCGCCCTCAGACTTGCCCTTGGTGGCGTCATAGCCATGGTCAGAAACCAGTAGACTGCTCTCGTGCGCCACCTCTTATATTGCACCCCCTTAAAGGCAGGCGGCTTCAGATGCGCAGCAAAACCACTTGGAGTAAATTGCCTATAATCAGGTTTTTTGATTGTTGGAAATATGAGAAAATTACTATGAGATTTAATCCGAATAAACAGAAGATAAATCATGAATACAGTAGGACAGATTAAACTAATCATGCGAACTAGCATAGCAGATGAACAGATCACATCTAGGGCACATACTAGAAACATGAATTCTACCACGATCTCAAACAGGAAGGATAGAATCACATACGACGCAGCGGGAGCAGCACTGCCGGCGTTGAAGTTGTCGCCCATGTTGTCAAGGAGGAGGTTGCCGAGGTCGGGGAAGAAGTCATCGTTCACGAAGTCGTCGCTGCCAGCAGTCGCGCGAGTGCGCTCCCCAAAAACCTGATCTTCCCTCTCCCGTACAGGATCACGAGAGGCGGGGTTCCGGAGGCCTGCTGTCCCTTCTCCCGGTGCACGCTGAAAGGAGGGATGGAGAAGACTTGCTTGACGGCGCAATGATCTTGAACGGTGGTGAGAAACCATACGAAGTGGCGGCGGCTAGGGTAGACGTTTGCCTGACTATATAGTGCGGGCCGGGTAGGTCGTGGGAGTAAACCCCACATCCGAGTCGTCAGGTTCCAAAAGAATCAGAAACGGTTCAGTAATTAACGCGTCTGTTAATTATTAATAAATGACTCATTAATTCTTCCCGAGCAGCAAAAATATAGACAACATGCATAGCTCTGTCCTCGGCTCAGCTCAATCCCGCAACCCGCGGCGCGTCGTGACGAGGCGTGGCGTGGCGAGGCGAGCGCGTGTAGGTCTCTTCTTCTCATGCTCATACAAGTGGTAGAAGAGCTCACCTTATAAAGAGGTGCAACTCTCTCTCAACTTATGAGGTGGGACTAAACTTTAGGCTTACTCACTCCACTCACATGTGTGCATGAATGTGCCAAGAGAATTTCAGAATTTTAGTTGGGCTTTGGGACAAAAGCCCACTAGCAAATTCCAACAATCCCCCACAAAGTCTCATTGGCACATCTCACCATTTGGTTCCAAATCATTATTTATATACCGGTGCTTAGTGGAGACTGTGAAGTTGAACTTCTACTTAAAGATTTATGCTACACTAGATCACAACTTGAATAGTGGACTATGCCTTGAACTACAAGTTTTCATGAGACTAGTTTCACACAAATTCTTGGTCGATCTGGCTGCCGCAAGGCTTCCCTGGTGGAGCGTATCGTCAGACTCCAAGGCATTTTCATGAATTTATTAGAGAACACCCAATTCTCACATCATGCGGCGTTAATAAATCAAATTCATATAGGTGTGTTCCTCGAAGATGTTCGCATGACAACATCTCGCTTACCGAATAAGCCACTTGGAACACATTAAGATAAGTATCAACCAGCCATGCAGATCAGAGAGTATTGCATCTTCACGGAGTGGGATAGTTAATATAGGGATACTCTCCTTCCAGCTGACCAACAGCTTGTCTCCCACTTCTACTTCACGGGATCTCCGATCACATAGAGTGGGTTACCACTATGGACAACTCATGTGGTGGGTCTCAGACCCATCTCCATCGATGCATTATCTATCACATTATGTGATAGACCCTTTGTGAAGGGATCTGCCAACTTTTTCGACGTTTGGATATAATCCAACGTAATAACTCCGGAGTTCCTCAACTTTCTGACAGATTTTAGTCTCCTCTTCACATGCCTTGAGGACTTCATATTGTCCTTAGAACTGTTTACCTTGACGATCACAGTTTGATTATCACAGTTCATCAGGATAGGGGGTCACTACTAGGGAAAACCTTATACACAGAAGCTTACCAGTAGCGCGGTCTAAAATGAGGCGCTACTACTAATTAGTAGTAGCGGGGGTACAAAACCCACGCTACAACTAAGTTGATAGTAGTAACGAAGGGTATAAACCCGCGCTACTACTAAGTGATCTCCACCATACCCCTCAGGAAAGACCATAGTAGTAGCGAGGGGTAAAAAACCCGCGCTACTACTAAGTTGATAGTAGTAGCGAGGGATATAAACCCGCGCTGCTGTTAAGTGGCCTCCACTTTTGCACCATCCACCCGGCCCGATCCACTCCCACCCCATCACTCTCTCTCTCTCATCCCTAAAAAACTCTCTCATGCCGGCTCCTCTCCCCACGATCTCCTCGCCGCCACCGCCACCCCATCCCCCCACCCCGCATCTCTGTTTCTCTCTCTCAATAGCACTCGAACAAATCTCCGACGACGGGCCTCCATGATTTCGGCGGCGGTGGAGGATTCCGGCACGCGCGGCGAGGCATCCGTCCTTCCATGACGGCCTGATGGGTGGAGCGAGGTGGCACGGCATCCACGGCCTTCACCCCCAGCGGCGGCGTGCGTCGAGGAGTCGGGGGCTCTAACATGAGGCGCGGCGCCGCTCTCCCCTGACACGGCGGCAGTGGCCTCCCGCCGGTGGCAGTTACAGATTTTCTCGCGGCGGATCTAAGGTCAGCGAGTCTCCGACGCCGCGAGTGGTGGTCGCGGATGCCGACACAGGGGATGGTGCGGGCTGCGCGTGGTGGTGGGGGACGCCGACGTGCTGCGCACTGGTTTGTTTCTCGCCGATGTGGAGCTTGCTGCACGGACTGCCCAGCCCAGGTGTTTACCGAAGTCTCATGTCATGGCAGCCACTACTTCTGCTGATGCGTGTGCGGCCAGGTATTGCCACTAGTTTCTGATGATAGCATTTGTAGCGTACATACATTAAAACCATGACGATTCACCACTACTTCTGCCTCCCATTTTAGTGTCAATTGATGCTGGTCCGTGATAGTAGTCCTGGGATAGTAATTGATTTGGGATTTTGGATTTGATTCACTATTGGATCGATGCTACTTTTTCAGTTGTGTAAAAACAGAGCAAATTATCACCAACTGACATGGCAATTTTACAATCTTTTTATAGTATCATCTTTTTTTAGTAAAACTAGGTCAATGCCCATGCGTTGCAACGGGAAGAACAAATGTTATATGAGTGATACATTTAGATGATGCTATCAAGAATTAACTCAACAAAATACTTTATTTGGCTCTATACAACATCATCATGTACACTGCTTGGCTTCACCTTGTGCTCACGTCCAAACTTTGGGTTCAGCAAAGAATTTAGCTGCAGTTTTGGGTTTCTATAGTTACAAGGGCTTCAGAGTTCCACCTTTTTTGTATTATCTAATTATGAAATAACAAGCATGCTCTGAAGTTTAGAGGGGTTGTGATTGCTGGTTCCTGCTAGGTAATCATAAGAATGCTTGGGTTATTACTCAGGGACGCCGGACACTATTTCTGGGATAATATGTTAAATGCAGAATTATCGATCTTCCTTAGTGGATGCCCATGGTTTGATCATGTGTCGGTTCCTATCAATGCAAATGCAGCATGTCCCTAAAACAAACGGAGACATTCCTTCTTTTGATGAAGCCTTTTCAGATCACCGGAGACTTCTCGATAAGTTGGTGTTGTATGGCCTGGTCATCCAATTCCTCAACCCCAAAGGTCTGTTATTTATTTCCTTCATGGTGTCTCTGCATACTCGTTGCTTGCTTCTGCTTACCATGTGGAGGTGCAGATGGGGAATACTAACTTGTTTGTGTCCTGTTTTCTGTCGATGCAGTGCAAGCGTCCATCACCGCAAACACATGGGTGGTCAGTGGGACTCCCCAGACCAAGAGTACGGATCCATCTCACTTCTCTATCATTTGGCCATGATGATGATGATGCAAGTTGTAACATTCTTAGATTGGATTTATGGATGCATCACTTTAATGCAACAACTAACCCTCATTCGCATCCATTCAAGCGAGATCCACTGGTTGTTATTCCTTAATTATCCTAGTCAATCTGAACAAGTTTATAACATCTCTCTATGCACCCGAATTAGTCTTGTACCCCTGAAGCCAAGCACTTTAGTTTGCCCATTCATGACATGCCTACTGTTAAAACATGTGTTCATTTGCAGCTCCTTTCAATTCTTTTGCAGCTCACTGAATATATTTTTGCAGTTTGTTGTCAGAATCCATGGCGCTGGCCGCGCCGCACCTTTTCCTGCTTCTTCTTGTCTGAGGCGAGCACCAGTGGTACGTATCAGCCCTCTTCTCTATGGTGCTGGCTAGGTAAGAACTAGGGATCTGTGGCAGCAGTTCATAGATTAGAATTAGATTTCATAATTGGAGATGGATTCCTAAACCAATTTGCAAATTCGTTGGTGATTTCAGTGCTTATACTTATTTGGTTTTGGTGCCTGGTCGGACCTTCTCTATGTTAGTTCCTTTGCTTAGCCAAATCAGTTAGGGATATAGCCCATCCATGATGTTGCGAGAGCGTTGGGTATCTCTGGCTGTAAACTGAATCTGGTTCAGTTAAAAACTGCATTGTCAAATCTGGACAACCAGCTTCTAGGTGAAAAACGAGTTAGTTATTCTCAGAATTTCGAGTTGCCTCTATATGAAATTTGTAAAGCAAGTTCCAAGCTTTCCGTAGAGTATTTATTTGCGTCGTTTGGATGTATGGTTTGAGAGCAGCCATCGTTTTAGTTTGATGTCCCAAAAGTTAGTATCATGAGCGCATTGTTTTCATATGCCAGTTTACGGCCTTGTAGCACCAACTAAGTTTCCTTAGATGTTTGCACCTTAGAAAGTGGTATCTGCTTAATATGAAGATCATTTGTCAGTTCTGTATCTGTAATATTACAAGTAAGAATGGATATTGGCTATCAAGAGTCTCAACTTTTATCTCATTTACTGAATGCAGACGCATCATCTTCACTTCTTTCCTTGCACATTCCTGTTAAGGAAGCAAAGGTAACCCTGCTATCCTGGTATATACAGATAGAATAAAAATATAATACAGTATTTGACTACCAATGAAACACATAGAATTAGTTGTTGAACACGAACAATATGGGAAGTTCTCCTTAAGGGATCACGATGTTTTCCTACTTATGCTGCGAGGGATGGCATTGATAGTGTTGCTACCAGTGCTGCTATTTTATTTTGTTGAGACTACCAATGCTGCTGCAGTCAATTAATTACAACTCACACTTGTTGAGGGGGGACTACAACTTAATTCAGTGTCGATGTTCATTGCGAGTTTAGTAGTACCATATGAGGAGGTGAAATAATGTTCTTATAGTTCACAGCAAGTGGTCTGATGGGCCGTTGTTTGTCCTTGTTGGTCTGCTTTCGTTTTGGAAAATCATCCTATAAGATTTGTGCTGTCCTATCGAGCAATTGATCTGATGGGTTGTGAGCTTTTTAGCTGTCTAGCATCACCCTATGGCAGATAATCATTTCTATTATGTGTTAATGCTTTCCTTTTAAACTACTTCAAAAAAACAAAGAAATTGGATTCTTTTAGCCGTATTATCGTTTGAACATCTATATGAAATGATCTAAGTTTAAGTATATTTAGTTTTGAAAAAAACTAAAGGCAATTAATGTGAAAATTAGATATGTCCTATTGCCTGGCAATATATAGTTCATCTAGGCTTGGTTGGCAATATATATTATCTAGACATTAATTTCATTTGTTTGTAGCTATTACATAGGCGATCTCTTGTAAATAGAAATCACTCACTTTTTTGTTTTCGTATATTTATTCCCGTAGCTACTGTACATCACAACATGCAAGGAAATATATGTCTGCTGAAGTTTAATTTAATTTGTTCTTTGCTCTTTACAGAAATCTTGGATTCATAAATGGGCGAAGCACATAAGGGAGAAGAAGATGATTGCAAGGATGGAGAGGGAGCAAATCATTTGGAGGGATAGAATGCCACTGTTTGGTGTTTTTATGCATTTTTGTTTGCTTTCAACTGTGTTTGCACTAGCTGGGAATAAGTGACTAGGCAATAAGTGTAGATGTATGGATATGCTCTAATGCTCCTGGTTTACTATAAATCTTCGATTTGGAATGATGTGTAATGCTGCTGGTTTATTACAAATCTGGGCTTATTTTAGTTGTTAGAATTGTATGCATAAAATGGAAATGGTATGCATAAAATGGAATTGATGGATTTTATTTTTTTTAATTCCTAATTAGTTAGTAGTAGCGTGGGGGTGAAATGGAGCGCTACTAGTATTCAGGATACTAGTAGCGTGTGGTACTATAGACGCGCTACTACTATTTCGTTAGTAGTAGCGCGGGTGACATCCGCGCTACTAGTAAAATGTTAGTAGTAGCGCGGGTTTACCCTGCGCTACTACTAACTATTAGCTGTAGCGTGATACTAGTAGCGCGGGTACCCGCGCTGCTAGTAGCCTTTTTCCTAGTAGTGGGTATTAGTTTTTCAACCATAGGTAAGTCCATCAAGAGCTCATGAAGCCACTCTGCTTCAAAAGTGGTAATGTCTAATGCTGTGAGTTCTGCTTCCATAGTTGACCTCGTTAAGATGGTCTGCTTGCAAGACTTCCAAGAAACAGTGCCACCACCAAGTGTAAAACATAACCACTTGTGGCCTTAATCTCATCAGCATCAGATATCCAGTTTGAGTCACGATAACCCTCCAGTACCCTTGGATACCCTGTGTAGTGAATCCCATAGCTCGCGGTATCTTTGAAATAGCGCATAATGATGAAGTCATGTACCTAGGGTAGGGTCATGGACCTGTCCAACATACCCTCCCCAAGGACATCTCTTGAAGAAAACACCTTTCAGCCAACCTGGAAGGATTCCACTCGACGGACACGAAGACACTCGACCACCAGCCAACCACTCGGCGCCGGAAGATCTACAATACGATCAGACGCAAGCGGTCGATCATTAAGTGGCTTTATGGTCATCATAGCACTTTATGTGGGACGTTACAAGTAACTCCTCTCTTAATGTACCTTAGTCCCTATATAAGCGAGGGCTGGAGGGTCTGCGAACTCTATATAAGCCACCCCTCCTCGGTGTAAAGGGTTCGCACCCAGAACTCATATGCATATAATACATTCGACCGCCTCGGGCTCGAGACGAGGGCTGTTACTTCCTCCGAGAAGGGCCTGAACTCGTAAACATCTTGCGATACAACTACTCCATAGCTAGGATCTTGCCTCTCCGCACCTACCCCCATTCTCATTGTGGGGCTTAGAACCACGACAGTTGGCGCCCACCATGGGGCAGGTGTCTTAGCGACTTGTTGGAGAAGTTGCAGTTTTTTCCGATCCCATTCATCATGGTTTCTGGTGGAGTTTTGGTTGAGGGCCGCGAGATCCGTCTCGGTGCGCTCACGTTCATCACCGACGACTCCGCTTGGTTGCAGGAGGCTCCACTCGACGTCGACGCACTCCCCGTCCGCGGGGCGACACACTTTCGCGCGTGCGTCCACGGCGTCCTCATGCGGCAGCCGTCGACCCAGTATCGGTCGGCTCTTGTGCCGTCCTCCCTCCCAGTCTCTCGCCGGCGCAAGCGCTCCGGTCGGTCGAGGCTTCAGCGGTGGGTGAGGCACGCGGTGGCCCGCCAGTCGGCCACCCCTCAAGTCGCGGCAATCGAGCCCAATGAATCTCTCTACGGCTTGTTCGATCTGTCGACTGGCTCCGCAGAGACTGCACCCGAGTGCGATAGCAGTCATCCAGCGGCGGAGGTTCTGATGGTCGACGGACCACGCAGTCCTCCTGGTTTCCCCGCGCCGACGAAGGCGTTGGCGGAGGCGAGCCGACGCAGGCTCACGAAGAGTACCAACCCGAGCCCCTCACTTCGCTGCAGAGGGAGGAGCTTCGCCGCCGGAACATGGATGCGCTTCACACTCTTATCGTTGGAGAAATCCCCGAGGCCCGTGGCTTAGAAGATGCGTGTTTGGCCAACTTGGCTGAGCGCACTCGACTGGAAAATCTCCAGCGAGTGCTCGAGTGCAACAATGGGTCCCGTCGTCCAGTCGACGTCAACTCTTTCCACAACCGACTCAGGTATACCGAACTCCCATTCAAAATCTAGCAGCTGCAGCCCGTATAGCAGAGTCCATTCAACCTTCCCAGTCGGAGGCTGGCAGAGGCTTACTCCAGATCAGAGATTTTCTCCGGGCAGCAGGAGATCAAAATTCAGCTGTATCGCAGTCGCGAAACAGGATTCACAGCAGATCCGTCACTGCGAATACAGTCCAGTCGGCACATAGCCCAAGATCGCCCCCGAGGAGTGAGGGACATGGAGGCCAGCGTGATCAGTGTGAGGACCGATTCGATCGTGATGATTGACGTCGAGTGCCCACTCCTCCCCCAAGAGGTGGGTCATATGCACCTCGACAGCAAGATGGCAGACGCCAGCACAGTGCTGGGCGAAGGATTCAAGTCGACCCCAGGGAACCAGGCTTTGATGCGAGATCCATCAACGTTCAAGGCTTGGTCGACAGGAACAGAGCTCACCGAGAAGGCCATGAAAGAAATGCACCCGCCAGCAGCAGAGTACACGTCTCAGGACCAGAGTGTTTTAGCAGAGCCATCAGAGCTGCAGTGATTCCTCCCAACTTCAGGTTGGCGACTGGAGTCAGTAAGTTCACCGAGTGGCTGTTCAGATTGGCGGCGGCAATGATGAAGTGGCCATGAAACACCTGCCTCTTATGTTGGAGGGCTCGGCCAGAGCATGGTTGAATCAGTTAGCACCCAGCAGCATTTACACTTGGGAAGATCTTGCCCGACTATTTGTCAGGACATTTGAAGGAACTTGCAAGCGGCCAGCAGGGTTGACAGAGTTGCAGTCGTGTGTACAGAAGTCGAATGAAACTCTGAGGGATTACATCCAGAGATGGATTACATTGCATCACACGGTAGAGAATGTATCTGATCATCAGGCAGTCTGTGCCTTCAAGGAAGGTGTTAAGAACAGAGCGTTAAGTTTGAAATTCGGTCGGACCGGAGATATGACCATGAGTCGAATGATGGAGATTGCCACCAAGTACGCCAATGGTGAAGAAGAGGATCGGATCCGGAGTGGCAAGTACAAGTCAGCCGCTAATGAAACCGGGGGAGGGAACTCCAGTCGGAAACAGAAGCGGAAAGCCGAGCCAGCTGCTCCTGGAGAAGCCTTGGCCGTGACTCTAGGAAAGTTCAAGGGGAAATCCAAGGGGCCTTGGAACCCCAAGAAAGTGAAAGACCAAGATGGAAATGATGTGTTGGACTTGCCATGTCACATTCACACGAAGAAAGATGAAGAGGGTAAACTCATTTACCCAAAGCATACCACTCGACAGTGTTGGCTCTTGATTCAGCAGTTCCAGGGGAAACGGCCCAAGGATAAGGAGAAGGAGTCGGACAAAGTTGAGGACAAGGAAGATAGTGACGGTGGATACCCCCAGGTCAATTCCACCCTGATGATTTTGCTGACGTTGAAAGCAAAAGTCGATTGAAAGTTATCAGCCGGGAAGTGAACATGGTCGCTCCGGCGACACCCAGTTATCTGAAATGGTCACAGACCGCCATCACGTTCGACCAGTCTAATCACCCGACGCACATAACCACCCCTGGGAGGGAAGCTTTGGTGGTCGACCCAGTCGTCGAAGGCACTCGACTAACTAAGGTTTTGATGGATGGTGGCAGTGGCTTGAATATACTGTATGCAGAGACGTTGAAAGGGATGGGCATTCCGATGTCGGACTCGGCACCAAACAACATGAGCTTCGATGGAGTCATTCCTGGAAAGAAGGCCGAGTCACTCGGCCAAATTGCTCTCGATGTGGTTTTTGGTGATTACAAGAATTTTCGTAAGGAAAAGTTGACCTTTGAGGTCGTGGATTTCCAGAGCGCTTATCACGCTATTCTGGGGAGGCCGGCATATGCACGTTTCATGGCTCGACCATGTTATGTATACCTCAAACTGAAGATGCCAGGTCCCAAAGGTGTGATTACTGTCACTGGCAATCGGAAGAAAGCAGAAGAGTGTTTTCAGAAAGGCTCTAAGATCACTGATGCTCAGATGGCGGTAGTAGAGTTGCAAGAGTACCAGAAAACTGCGGACCCGAGTGATTTGTTGCGAGCCAAGAAGCCCGCCACGGAGTCAGCATTTCAGTCGTCCGGTGAGACGAAACCGATTCATATTCACCCGACTGATCCCAATGCTGCTCCGGCTCACATCTCAACAACACTCGACTCCAAATAGGAAGAAGCGCTCATCCAGTTCCTCCATGAGAACTGGGACATCTTCGCATGGAAGCCTGCTGACATGCCGGGTGTTCCCAGGGGACTGGCTGAGCATCATCTATGAGTCGACTCAAAAGTTAAACCTGTCAAAGAACATATTCGACAGTCCGCCATCCAGAAGAGAAAGGCCATTGGCGAGGAGGTGGCTCGGCTCTTAGCAGCAGAGTTTATCCGAGAGATTTACCACTCCGAGTGGCTCGCCAATGTTGTCATGGTCCCTAAGAAGGACAAATCACTTCGCATGTGCATCGACTTCAAACATATCAATCGGGCCTGGCCAAAAGATCATTTTCCTCTTCCCCACATCGACCAAATAGTCGACTCGACTGTGGGATGTGAGCGGTTGTCTTTCTTGGACGCCTATTCCGGTTACCATCAGATCCGTCTGTATGGACCCGACGAGATCAAAACAGCTTTCATCACTCCATTCGGGTGCTTCTGTTATGTCACCATGCCATTCGGCCTCAAGAATGCCGGATCCACGTTCATGAGGATGATTCGGAAGTGTTTGCTCACTCAAATCAGTCGGAATGTGGAAGCATACATGGATGATATTGTGGTCAAGTCACGGAAAGGTTCCGACCTGTTGACCGACCTTGCTGAAACATTTGCCAATCTCAGGAGGTATGATATCAAGCTTAATCCATCAAAGTGCACATTCGGAGTTCCTGGCGGAAAGTTACTCGGTTTTCTCGTTTCCGAACAAGGAATTGACGCCAACCCAGAAAAAGTTGGCACTATACTCCGAATGAAACGCCCTGTGTGTGTGCACGATGTCCAGAAGCTTACTGTATGCTTGGCCGCTATAAGTCGATTTATCTCTCGCCTCGGTGAAAAGTCATTGCCTCTTTACCGACTGGTGAAGAATTCAAACAAGTTCGAGTGGACTCCCGAAGCTGATGCAGTGTTTGCAGAGCTAAAAGCTCCGCTCTCCACCTAGCCGGTGCTTGCTGCCCCAATCAGCAAGGAGCCGTTGCTGCTTTACATTGCAGCCACAGGACAAGTCGTCAGTACAGTACTTACGGTCGAGCGGGAAGAAGAAGGAAAGGCCTTTAAAGTTCAGCGCCCAGTATATTATCTTTCTGAAGTATTGACCCCATCAAAGCAAAGATACCCTCATTATCAGAAGCTTGTTTATGGGATTTATATGACCGCGAAGAAGGTTGATCATTACTTCTCTGATCATTCCATTACAGTCGTCAGCGACGCCCCATTATCAGAGATTCTGCATAATAGAGATGCAACTGGTCGAGTGGCAAAATGGGCGATTGAACTCCTTCCCCTTGATATCAAGTTTGAGGCAAAGAAAGCCATCAAGTCCCAAGCAATAGCAGATTTCATCGCCGAGTGGATTGAACAACAGTTGCCGACTCAAGTTCACTTGGAGCACTGGACCATGTTCTTTGATGGTTCCAAGATGCTGAATGGTTCCGGTGCTGGGGTAGTATTGGTTTCCCCCCGAGGAGATAAGCTCAGATATGTGCTCCAGATTCACTTTGATTCTTCCAACAATGAAGCAGAATATGAAGCACTGTTGTATGGGTTGCGTATGGCCATTTCACTCGGCGTCCGTCGCCTCATGGTTTATGGCGACTCAGATCTAGTGGTTAATCAGGTGATGAAGGAGTGGGATGTCAGAAGTCCAGCCATGACTGGTTATTGCAATGCAGTGAGGAAGTTAGAGAAGAAGTTTGAGGGGTTAGAGCTTCATCATGTACCCCGACTGAAAAATCAAGCTGCTGATGATTTGGCGAAAATAGGGTCCAAGAGGGAAGCCATTCCCAGTGATGTGTTTTTGGAGCACATCCACACACCGTCAATTCAAGAAGATCCCTTCACCGAAGAAGCCCCACAGCCAAAAAGTGCCACCGATCCGACTGAAGTTGAGGTCCCAGTTGTGGTCGACCTGGTCATGGAAGTCGTGGTCATCACTCCCGATTGGACAGTGTCGTACATCGTGTATATCCTAAGGAAAGAACTCCCGGAGAATGAAGAAGAGGCTCGACAGATCGTCCGCCGATCCAAGGCATTTACTGTGATCAAAGGACAGTTGTACAGAGAAAGCGCGACTGGAGTCGGCCAGAAGTGCATAACACCAGAAGAAGGTCAGATAATTCTTGATGATATCCACCAGGGGACGTGTGGTCATAATGCGTCCTCTCGGACCATCGTGGCTAAAGCATACCGAGCAGGGTTTTATTGGCCAAAAGAAAATGAAATGGCAAAGGAAATAGTCGACAAGTGTGAAGGGTGTCAGTTCTATTCCAATATGTCACACAAACCCGCCTCAGCCTTGAAGACCATTCCACTCGTCTGGCCCTTCGCTATTTGGGGGTTGGATATGATTGGACCGCTGAGAACTGGCAGAAGCGGTTTCACTCACTTGCTAGTGGCAGTCGACAAGTTTACGAAGTGGATCAAAGCTAAACCTATCAAGAACCTCGATGCGTGCACTGCTATCAGTTTCATCAGAGAGTTGATAGTCAGATATGGAGTTCCGCACAGCATCATCACTAACAATGGGTCAAACTTCGATTCCGACAAGTTCAAAGCCTTTTGCGCCTCTCAGGGCACACGAGTCGACTATGCTTCAGTTGCTCACCCCCAGTCGAATGGACAAGCAGAACGAGCAAATGGTCTAATTCTCAAAGGACTGAAACCTCGGCTGATGCGCGATCTCAAGCATGCAGCGGGAGCATGGGTCGACGAGCTTCCGTCGGTTCTTTGGGGATTGAGGACCACTCCTAATCGATCGACTGGGAGAACTCCATTCTTTCTGGTCTATGGGGCTGAAGCAGTTCTGCCGAGTGACCTGCTTCACAATGCACCCCGAGTCGAACTCTACTCTGAAGATGAAGCGGAGCAAGCCCGGCAGGATGCAGTCGACCTCCTTGAAGAAGAGAGAGAGATGGCCCTGATCCGTTCGACCATCTATCAGCAGGACTTGCGTCGATTCCATGCTAGAAATGTGAAGAGCCGAACCTTTCAAGAAGGAGACTTGGTCCTCCGAGTGGATCAACAGAAACCACACAAGCTCGCTCCCACTTGGGAAGGTCCCTTCATCGTCACCATAGTTCTCCACAATGGAGCATACCATCTTTACAACGTCGATCGCCAGATTGATGAGCCTCGAGCTTGGAATGCGGAGCTGCTCCGCCCCTTTTACACTTAAGTACTCACTCGGGTGAGATGTAATAAAAGTACCTCTGTAGTTTGTTTATCAAAGACAAGAATGTTATAATTTTCCCAGTAATTGTTATTATTTTTCATTTACATGAGAAATTTCCCCCAGTGGGTGGCTTAGCCGCGAAACCGTTTTGCCTAAGTTTGTAAAAAAAAATCCCGGCCGAGTGGAGAGCCAGCCTCCCACTCGGGGGCTTAGCTGTGAATCCGTTTCGCCTAAGTATCTGAAAATCCTACCGAGTGGTGAGCCAGCCTCCCGCTCGGGGGCTTAGCCGTAGTCCAAGTACTTTCCTAAGTGTTTAAAATCCTACCGAGTGGTGAGCCAGCCTCCCACTCGGGGGCTTAGCTGCAGTCCAAGTACTCGCCTAAGTGTTTAAAATCCTACCGAGTGGTGAGCCAGCCTCCCACTCGGGGGCTTAGCTGCAGTCCAAGTACTCGCCTAAGTGTTGAAAATCCTACCGAGTGAGGAGCCAGCCTCCCACTCGGGGGCTTAGCTGCAGTCCAAGTACTCGCCTAAGTATTTAATACAATGTGCGCTTTGCAAGGACAACGAGGTACAGGTTGACTGTTGCCTTCCCCTTCAGAGCTACGACACAAAAAAATCCTCCTCGGAGGCTTAGCTGCAGTCCAGTACTTGCCTAAGTTTGAAAAATCCTACCGAGTGGAGAGCAAACCTCCCACTCGGGGGCTTAGCTGCAGTCCAGTACTTGCCTAAGGTTGAAAAATCCTACCGAGTGGAGAGCAAACCTCCCACTCGGGGGCTTAGCTGCAGTCCAGTACTCGCCTAAGTTTGAAAAAATCCTACCGAGTGGAGAGCGAACCTCCCACTCGGGGGCTTAGCAGCAGTCCAGTACTCGCCTAAGTTTGAAGAATCCTACCGAGTGGAGAGCGAACCTCCCACTCGGGGGCTTAGCTGCAGTCCAATACTCGCCTAAGTATCTAAAAATCCTATCGAGTGGAGAGCAACCCTCCCACTCGGAGGCTTAGCTGCAGTCCAGTACTCGCCTAAGTACGAAATCCATTCCAATCCGCAAGGACGACGAGGTGCAGGTCGACTGCTACCTTCTCCTTCGGAGCTACACCACAAGTACAACGTGCGCTCCATCCCAATCCGCAAGGACGACGAGGTGCAGGTCGACTGCTACCTTCTCCTTCGGAGCTACGCCACAAGTACAACATGCGCTCCATCCCGATCCGCAAGGACGACGAGGTGCAGGTCGACTATTACCTTCTCCCGCGGAGCTGCGCCATAAGTACAATCCGAACTCCATCCCTACCTGCAAGAACAATGAAGTGTAGGTCGACTAGAAGCACTGAAGTATATTCCGAGTGAAGAACAAGGTTCGCTCGAAGGCAAATGAAAACATATTCGACGATAAGTAAAGTTCGGATAACATCCTACGGATGCAGAAGTACCCAGGCATCAAGCCTGTTAAAGTTTATTGATTACAAGACCACTCAGCATTCCAAGGCAAATTTAAGACGAAGCATAGAAGTTTTTTACTCCTCAGGTTGAGGACTGGAAGGCGCGACGATCTGGTCCAGGTCGATCCCGTCAGCGATCCGAGTGGCAGCAGCAATGAAAGTCTCCATGAAAGATTGGAAGTCGTACTTCTTGGTATTGGCAACTTTGATGGACACCAGCTTTTCCTCTCGCGCCTCCTTGCAGTGAACGCGGACCAGGGACAGAGCAACATCAGTGCCACACCTGGCAGAAGATTTTTTCCATTCCTGCACTCGACTAGGAACGTCATTAAGTTGAGTCATTAAAGACTCGAGGTCATTTTGAAGCGTCTCGTCTGGCCAGAGTGTCGAGTCAATGCGACACCGCAGCCTTCAATCGAGCGAGGTAGTCCACTACAGCAGCGACACGAGACTCCAGTCGGAGGACATTCATGGCGGCTTCATCCTTCACGGGGGAGTTAATGGGGTCCAGGCTTGTCTCCACTCGACTAGTTTCTTCTTTGAAGTTCTGACAGAATTCTGCAAACACAACTCGAGTTCAAGCTAATGGTTCTGTGATGAGTCGGTGATAACAAGTCACTCGGATAAGAGGAATTACCTTCAAGCATGAGGAATAACTTCTTGGCGAGCCCTCCCAGATAAGCCTCCAGATTGTTCCTCTTCCCCGCCAGTTTGCCAGCCTTGTCACTCAGAGCTATCTTGTCATTCTTCAGTCGGCTAACCTCCTTGTTAGCCGCGTCGAGAGCAGCTTTCAGATTGGCGTTCTCTTCTTCAAGTTTTCCGACTGAAGACAGCTTCTCTTCCGCGAGCTTGGTTTTGTTCAAAGCCGTTTTCTGCGCCTCGGCAAGGTCATGATCCTTCTTCTTCAGAGCCTCCTCCATTTTGTCTGCAAAATGACAGTGAGATCAGAATTAGGAAGGGACAGAAAGACAAAGACAGTCGTCAAGTTCTCACCAGCCATACCTTTTGCTTCGTCTCTCGCCTTCTGCAAGTTCTCCTGAGCAAGCTTCAAGTCAAGGTTGAGCTGGATCTGTTTGTTTTCCAATTCAGTATAGCGAGCCACAAGCTCACAGGATTTCTGCGAAGAATCAATCGACAGACATCAAAGATAGGTTACTTCCGAGTGACTAAGAAAAATCATTGCGTTTCTAAGACTACAGCCGAATCAAAATATTCGACAGTAGTCTCGGGGACTACACCCAGTGGGTGCACTCAGCGTGCCCCCACCGGTTTCAAGATTCCATTCGACATGGTCCGACCAGACCGAGTGAAGAAGTTATCAAAAAAATAGAAAGTATAAAGACTACGGTCGACTGCCAGCAGTCCACCATAGTCTCGGGGACTACACCCAGTGGGTGCACTCAGCGTGCCCCCACCAGTCCAAAACTTCAGTCGACACACCCAGCGGGTGTACATATACGAAGATCTTCAGAAAGAAGAGTTTTTCAGGTAGCATATCCTAATAGAACAAGTGGTGATCAACTAACCTGGATGTTGCTCTGAAGAGCCGAGCTGGCATCATAGGCCGCCTGGCTGGCTTCCCGGACCACCTTCATTTGCTCCATCATGATCCCCGCTTGGCGTATAGCCTCCTTAGCAGCACCCACTTGGTCCTCTGGGACGTGGTGCGTGGCGAAAAGGGAGGGCGGATCAGCAGTCGACAATGAAGGCCGGATACTCGTCAGCGGCACAGCGAAAGACACGGAAGTCCGAGTGGTGTTGCACCCTCATGAACTAGCACCTCAGGCACTGATGCAACCTGATCAGTCTTGCCAGCAGGCGCCTTCTTAGTCCTCCTCCACCTCAACGACGCTTCATCATCATCATCGGGGAGATCAATGACATCAGGAGGGACTACAGGAAAGATTCAAAGTTAAAAACAGAAATCCAGTCAACCAAAAGCGAAACTACAGAGATCATACCAAGGTTAGAGGTGGCAGCATCTTCCATCTCCTGGTCTTCATTTCTAACTGAGGTCTCGGAGGTAGCAGCGCTGCAGGTTTCAGAAATCAGTTGATCAGTCAACAAGTCGACCAAAAATCTATCCGTGCCAAACAAGAAAACACGAATTCTGTTGTACCCGGAAATGGTGCGAATGGCCATCCTCATCTTGGGCAAAGCCTTCGTCGGCTTTGATGGCGTCGCTCGGGGTTGCTTCGGCGCTTTTTCAGTCGGCGCCGGAGACGTCGTCCGAGGGCGTTTCGTCGACTGCCCGACAGGCGCGATAGCCTTGCCACGCTCGACCGCGGGGTCATGGGTGAGCTTGGATCGCCTTTCCATGCGAGGAGGGTCGACTTCTTCCTCCTCTTCCTCCTCCTCCTCTTCACCGGAGTTGTCATCATCTTCGTCCTCCGCACCATCAGATTGCCATTCCTCCTGGCTTTCACCTCCGCTCCCTTCCTCCTCGACTGGTTCTTGCGCCCCGTTGGGCATCGAATACATCTCAGTGGTGGCCTGGGAGACAACAAACAAGACAAAGTCAATCGACCGATTTTAAACAAACAAGATGGAGAAAGCAGGATCACAGTCAAAGATACAGGAATGGACCTTGTCTACGTCGTATGACTGGTCGAGTGGGGGATCCTCCTGGCTCCTCGAGGGTTATCCTTGTTTCCTGTGATACACGCAAGACACCTTTCCAACATTGCATCCTCGATCTCCTCCGGGTGGATCCGAGTGGTGGCCTCAGTGCCAGAGTACAACCACATCGGATGGTCTCGGGCTTGAAGCGGCTGGATGCGTCGTCGAAGGAAGACCTCCAAGAGATCCATGCCTGTTACCCCGTCTCGAATGAGCTGGACAACTCATTCGACCAACACCTTCACCTGCGCCTTCTCTTCCGAGATCACTTTCAAAGAAGATAGTTTGCTCACTAGGTCCATGGAAAAACGAGGGAGTCCAGTCAACTGCCCTGGCGTTGGCTGGTCCTTGCAGTAGAACCAAGTCGACTGCCATCCACGGACTTGTTGGAAATATGCCCTAGAGGCAATAATAAATTAGTTATTATTATATTTCCTTGTTCATGATAATCGTTTATTATCCATGCTATAATTGTATTGAAAGGAAACTCAGATACATGTGTGGGTATATAGACAACACCATGTCCCTAGTAAGCCTCTAGTTGACTAGCTCGTTAATCAATAGATGGTTACGGTTTCCTGACCATGGACATTGGATGTCATTGATAACGGGATCACATCATTAGGAGAATGATGTGATGGACAAGACCCAATCCTAAGCCTAGCACAAAGATCGTAGTTCGTATGCTAAGCTTTAATAATGTCAAGTATCATTTCCTTAGACCATGAGATTGTGCAACTCCCGGATACCGTAGGAATGCTTTGGGTGTACCAAATGTCACAACGTAACTGGGTGACTATAAAGGTGCACTACAGGTATCTCCGAAAGTGTCTATTGGGTTGGCACGAGTCGAGACTGGGATTTGTCACTCCGTGTGACGGAGAGGTATCTCTGGGCCCACTCGGTAGGACATCATCATAATGTGCACAATGTGACCACGGGGTTGATCACGGGATGATGTGTTACGGAACGAGTAAAGAGACTTGCCGGTAACGAGATTGAACAAGGTATCGGGATACCGACGATCGAATCTCGGGCAAGTACAATACCGCTAGACACAGGGAATTGTATACGGGATCGATTGAGTCCTTGACATCGTGGTTGAGATCATCGTGGAATATGTGGGAGCCAACATGGGTATCCAGATCCCGCTGTTGGTTATTGACCGGAGAACGTCTCGGTCATGTCTACATGGTTCCCGAACCCGTAGGGTCTACACACTTAAGGTTCGATGACGCTAGGGTTATAAAGGAAGTTTGTATGTGGTTACCGAATGTTTTTGAGTCCCGGATGAGATCCGGAAGTCACGAGGAGTTCGGAATGGTCCGAGGTAAAGATTTATATATGGGAAGTTCTGTTTTGGTAACCGGAAAAGTTTCGGGGTTTATCGGTAACGTACCGGGACCACCGGGGGTCCACCAAGTGGGGCCACATGCTCCAGAGGCATACATGGGCCAAGTATGAGAGGGCACCAGCCCCTAGGTGGGCTAGGGCGCCTCCCACCATGGCCCATGCGGCTAGAAGGGAGAAGGGCAAACCCTAAGGGCAGATGGGCCCTAAGGCCCATACTCCCCGCCTCCCTCTCCTCCCCTTGTGGCCGCCACCCATAGATGGGTTTTGGGGCTGCCGCCTCTGGGGTGGGAACCCCAGAGGCGCACCCTCCTCCCCTTCCCTATATATATGAGGCCTAGGGGCTGCCCAATACACGCGATTCGATCTCTCGTTGGTGCAGCCCCGCCTCTTCTTCCTCCTCCTCCTCTCTTGTGATGCTTGGCGAAGCCTGCAAGATTGCCACGCTCCTCCACCACCACCACGCCGTTGTGCTGCTGCTGGATGGAGTCTTCTCAACCTCTCCCTCTCTCCTTGCTGGATCAAGGCATGGGAGACGCCACCGGCTGTACGTGTGTTGAACGCGGAGGTGCCGTCCGTTCGGCACTAGGATCATCGGTGATTTGAATCACAACGAGTACGACTCCATCGACCCCGTTCTCTTGAACGCTTCCGCTTAGCGATCTACAAGGGTATGTAGATGCACTCTCCTTCCCTCGTTGCTAGTTTCTCCATAGATAGATCTTGGTGACACGTAGGAAAATTTTGAATTTCTGCTACGTTCCCCAATAGGACTGACTTGGGTAAGATCATGGCCGGAAAAGAGCTTTTTCCTCTCATTTGGACCCCAAGACCCCCACACATCTGAATCACTTGAGTTCTCTCATCACTCGGATTGGCCTTTTTCACCGTTTGGGAGCGACAAGTGAAAATGTGCTTGAAAAGGCTCCAATGAGGCCGGCAACCCAAGAAATTCTCACACAGCGACACAAAAGCAGCAAGATACACGATGGAGTTGGGAGTGAAGTGGTGAAGTTGTGCCCCAAAGAAGTTCAGAAATCCCCGAAAGAAAGGGTGAGGCGGCAGAGAAAACCCGCGGTCGACATGGGTGGCCAAGAGAATGCACTCACCCTCCAGAGGTTGTGGCGTCCACTCCTTCCCTGTGAGCCACGCTGTACCATGGAGGATCCGTCCTTCATTGGCCATGTCGTCGAGATCCTTCTGGCTGATCGTCGAGCAGATTCAGTCGCCCTGGAAACAGCCCTGCGGCAAGCCGGCCCTCGATGAAGATCCGCCCCGACTGGTCGCTCTTCCCTTCGCCGATGAACTATAACATATCAGGGATAGATATGATGATCCTTGAGGTATTCACGATGTTTGACACCGCGAATGTAGAAATCAAGTAGGAGCATCAATTGTTGATGGTTGGTAAAACCACTAGTTTCAAGAAGGGCAAGGGCAACAAGGGATACTTCATGAAACGGCAAAACAGTTGCTGCTCTAGTGAAGAAACCCAAGGTTGAACCCAAACCCGAGACTTAGTGCTTCTAGAATAAGGGGAACTGCCACTGGAGCAGCATTACCCTAGATACTTGGTAGATGAGAAGGCTGGCAAGGTCGATAGAAGTATATTGGATATACATTATGTTAATGTGTACTTTACTAGTACTCCTAGTAGCACCAGGGTATTAGATACCGGTTCGGTTGCTAAGTGTTAGTAACTCAAATAAAAGCTACGGAATAAACGGAGACTAGCTAAAGGTGAGTGACGATATGTGTTGAAGTGTTTCCAAGTTTGATGTGATCAAACATCGCACGCTCCCTCTACCATCAAGATTAGTATTAAACCTGAATAATTGTCATTTGGTGTTTGCGTTGAGCATAGACATGATTGGATTATGTCTATCGCAATACGGTTATTCATTTAAGGAGAATAATGGTTACTCTATTTATTTGAATAATACCTTCAATGGTCTTGCACCTAAAAGAATGGTTTATTGAATCTCGATTGTAGTGATACACATTTTCATGCCAAAAGATATAAGATAGTAATGATAGTACCACTTACTTGTGGCACTGCCATGTAAGTCATAAAACGCATGAAGAAGCTCCATGTTGATGGATCTTTGGACTCACTCATTTTTGAAAAGTTTGAGACATGCGAACCATGTCTATTGGTGTATACGCATGAAGAAACTCCATGCAGATGGATCGTTTGGACTCACTTGATTTTGAATCACTTGAGATATGCAAATCATACCACATGGGCAAGATGACTGAAAAGCCTCGGTTTCAAAGAAGATGGAACAAGATAGCAACTTGTTGGAAGTAACACATTTTGATGTGTGCAGTCCAATGAGTCTTTGAGGCATGCAAATGAATATCGTTATGTTCTTACTTCACAGATGATTTGAGTAGATGTTGAGTATATTTACTTGCTGAAACATAAGTCTGAATTATTGAAAGGTTCAAGTAATTTCAGAGTGAAGTTGAAGATCTTCGTGACAAGAGGATAAAATGTCTGTGATGTGATCATAGAGATGAATATCTGAGTTGCGAGTTTGGTACACAATTGAGACATTGTGGAAATTGTTTCACAACTAATACCGCTTGGAACACCATAGTGTGATGGTGTGTCCGAACATCATAGTTGCACCTTATTGGATATGGTACGTACCATGATGTCTCTTATCGAATTACCACTATCGTTCATGGGTTAGGCATTAGAGACATCCACATTCACTTTAAATAGGGCACCACGTAATTCCGTTGAGACGACCCTGTTTGAACTATGGTTTGGAGAAACCTAAGTTGTTGTTTCTTAAAAGTTTGGGGCTGCGACGCTTATGTGAAAAAGTTTCAGGTTGATAAGCTCGAACCCAAAGCGGATAAAATGCATCTTCATAGGACACCCAAAACAGTTGGGTATACCTCCTAATTCAGATCCGAAAGCAATAGGGATTGTTTCTTGAATCGGGTCCTTTCTCGAGAAAAAAAATCGTCTCGAAAAGTTGAGTGGGAGGATGGTGGAGACTTGATGAGGTTATTAAACCGTCACTTCAACTAGTGTAGCAGGGCACAGGAAGTTGTTCCCGTGGCACCTACACCAATTGAAGTAGAAACTTATGATAGTAATCATGAAGTTTTGGATCAAGTCACTACCGAACCTCGTAGGACGACAAGGACGCGTACTGCTTCAGAGTGGTACGGTGATCCTGTCTTGTAGGTCATGTTGCTAGACAACATTGAACCTACGAGCTATGGAGAAGCAATGGTGGGCCCATATTCCAACAAATGGTTAGAAGCCATGAAATCCGAGATAGGATCCATGTATCAGAACAAAGCATGGACTCTGGTGGACTTGCCTGATGATCGGCAAGCCATTGAGATGAATGGATCTTTAAGAAGAAGACGGACGTGGATGGTAATGTCACCATCTATGAAGCTCGACTTGTGGCGAAGAGTTTTTCACAAGTTCAAGGAGTTGACTACGATGAGATTTTCTCATCCGTAGCGATGCTAAAGTCCGTCGGAATCATGTTAGCATAAGCTGCATTTATGAAATCTGGCAGATGGATGTCAAAACGAGTTTCCCTACCAGTTTTCGTAAGGAAAGGTTGTATGTGATACAATCAGAAAATTTTTCTCGATCCTAAGGATGCTAAAAGGCATGCTGGCTCCAGCAATCCTTCTAAGGACTGGGGTAAGCATCTCGGAGTTGGAATGTGCACTTTGATGAGATGATCAAAGATTTTGGGTTTATACAAATTTTATGAGAAACTTGTATTTCCAAAGAAGTGAGTGGGAGCACTATAGAATTTCTGATGAGTATATGTTGTTGACATATAGATGATCAGAAATGATGTAGAATTTCTGGAAAGCATATAGGGTTATTTGAAAGATGTTTTTCAATACAAAACCTCGATTGAGCTACTTGAACATTGAGCATCGAGATCTATAAGGATAGATCAAAATGTTTAATAATACTTTCAAATGAGCATATACCTTGACATGATCTTGAAGGTGTTCAAGATGGATCAGTCAAAGAAGGAGTTCTTGCCTGAGATGTAAGGTATGAAGTTAAGACTTAAAGCTCGACCACGGCAGAAAAGAGAGAAAGGACGAAGGTCGTCCCCTATGCTTTAGACGTAGGCTCTATAGTATGTTATGTTGTGTACCGATCGAAGTGTGCCCTTCCATGAGTCACTAAGGGTACAAGAATGATCCAGAATGGGGATCATTGGACAGCGGTCAAAATTGTCCTTGGAGTAAATAAGGACATGTTTTCGATTATGGAGGTGATAAAGAGTTCGGCGTAAAGGGTTACGCCGATGCAAACTTTAAACACCTATCCGAATGACTCGAGTAGCAAACTGGATACGTATAGTGGAGCAACCATTTGGAATAGCTCCAAGTGGAGCGTGGAAGCAGCGTTTACAATATGACCTAGAAAGTTGTAGAGCACACACGGATCTGAAAGGTTCAGACCGTTGACTAAAACCCGCTGACTAAAACCTCTCTCACAAGCAAAACATGATCAAACCTCGAACTCATTGAGTCTAAATCACATGATGATGTGAACTAGTTTACGACACTAGTAAACTCCTTGGGTGTTGGTCACATGGCGATGTGACCTATCAGTGTTAATCACATGACGATGTGAACTAGATTATTGACTCTAGTGCAAGTGGAAGACTGTTGGAAATATGCCCTAGAGGCAATAATAAATTAGTTATTATTATATTTCCTTGTTCATGATAATCGTTTATTATCCATGCTATAATTGTATTGAAAGGAAACTCAGATACATGTGTGGGTATATAGACAACTCCATGTCCCTAGTAAGCCTCTAGTTGACTAGCTCGTTAATCAATAGATGGTTACGGTTTCCGACCATGGACATTGGATGTCATTGATAACGGATCACATCATTAGGAGAATGATGTGATGGACAAGACCCAATCCTAAGCCTAGCACAAAGATCGTAGTTCGTATGCTAAAGCTTTTCTAATGTCAAGTATCATTTCCTTAGACCATGAGATTGTGCAACTCCGGATACCGTAGGAATGCTTTGGTGTACCAAACGTCACAACGAATCGGGTGACTATAAAGGTGCACTACTGGTATCTCCGAAAGTGTCATTGGGTTGGCACAAGTCGAGACTGGATTTGTCACTGTGTGACGGAGAGGTATCTCTGGGCCCACTCGGTAGGACATCATCATAATGTGCACAATGTGACCAAGGGGTTGATCACGGGATGATGTGTTACGGAACGAGTAAAGAGACTTGCCGGTAACGAGATTGAACAAGGTATCGGGATACCGACGATCGAATCTCGGGCAAGTACAATACCGCTAGACACAGGGAATTGTATACAGGATCGATTGAGTCCTTGACATCGTGGTTCATCCGATGAGATCATCATGGAATATGTGGGAGCCAACATGGGTATCCAGATCCCGCTGTTGGTTATTGACCGGAGAACGTCTCGGTCATGTCTACATGGTTCCCGAACCCGTAGGGTCTACACACTTAAGGTTCGATGACGCTAGGGTTATAAAGGAAGTTTGTATGTGGTTACCGAATGTTTTTCGGAGTCCCGGATGAGATCCCGGACGTCACGAGGAGTTCCGGAATGGTCCAGAGGTAAAGATTTATATATGGGAAGTTCTGTTTTGGTAACCGGAAAAGTTTCGGGGTTTATCGGTAACGTACCGGGACCACCGGGGGTCCACCAAGTGGGGCCACATGCTCCAGAGGCATACATGGGCCAAGTATGAGAGGGCACCAGCCCCTAGGTGGGCTAGGGCGCCTCCCACCATGGCCCATGCGGCTAGAAGGGAGAGGGGCAAACCCTAAGGGCGGATGGGCCCTAAGGCCCATACTCCCCGCGCCTCCCTCTCCTCCCCTGTGGCCGCCACCCATAGATGGGTTTTGGGGCTGCCGCCTCTAGGGGTGGGAACCCCAGAGGGCGCACCTCCTCCCTTCCCTATATATATGAGGCCTAGGGGCTGCCCAATACACGCGATTCGATCTCTCTGGTGCAGCCTGCGTCTCTTCTTCCTCCTCCTCCTCTCTTGTGATGCTTGGCGAAGCCTGCAAGATTGCCACGCCTCCACCACCACCACGCCCGTTGTGCTGCTGCTGGATGGAGTCTTCTCAACCTCTCCCTCTCTCCTTGCTGGATCAAGGCATGGGAGACGCCACCGGGCTGTACGTGTGTTGAACGCGGAGGTGCCGTCCGTTCGGCACTAGGATCATCGGTGATTTGAATCACGACGAGTACGACTCCATCGACCCCGTTCTCTTGAACGCTTCCGCTTAGCCATCTACAAGGGTATGTAGATGCACTCTCCTTCCCTCGTTGCTAGTTTCTCCATAGATAGATCTTGGTGACACGTAGGAAAATTTTGAATTTCTGCTACGTTCCCCAATAGGACTGACTCGGGTAAGATCATGGCCGGAAAAGAGCTTTTTCCTCTCATTTGGACCCCAAGACCCCCACACATCTGAATCACTTGAGTTCTCTCGTCACTCGGATTGGCCTTTTTCACCGTTTGGGAGCGACAAGTGAAAATGTGCTTGAAAAGGCTCCAATGAGGCCGGCAACCCAAGAAATTCTCACACAGCGACACAAAAGCAGCAAGATACACGATGGAGTTGGGAGTGAAGTGGTGAAGTTGTGCCCCAAAGAAGTTCAGAAATCCTCGAAAGAAAGGGTGAGGCGGCAGAGAAAACCCGCGGTCGACATGGGTGGCCAAGAGAATGCACTCACCCTCCAGAGGTTGTGGCGTCCACTCCTTCCCTGTGAGCCGCGCTATACCATGGAGGATCCGTCCTTCATTGGCCATGTCGTCGAGATCCTTCTGGCTGATCGTCGAGCAGATTCAGTCGCCCTGGATCCAGCCCTGCGGCAAGCCAGCCCTCGATGAAGATCCGCCCCGACTGGTCGCTCTTCCCTTCGCCTTCGCCGTCGCCTTCTTCGCCCGCTCCAAAGCCGCCGTCTTCTCCTTCACCATTGTCGCGGCGAAATGCGCACAGAACGGCGGCACTGAGGTGGAATCGCTCGCGGCGGATGAATCTGAGGAAGGAAGTAGGAAAGGGGAACGCATTGTTCAAAAGACCCCGGTCCAGGGCCTTATATGAGGTTGCTTCCGAGTGACTGACTGGTAGGCCCAGGCGATCCTGTCAAATCCCGCAACAGTCGCCCGCGCGATACGTGGCGAAAAAGGTGGCGCAGAGATCGAGGCATCCTTGCCTTATCCCGCCCGATTACTGCGGCTCTCTCTCCGTCCTGCTCGTTTCCCGAAAATTTGAATCTCGCTAAATCCGCGCGCCGCAGAGCAAATCGTTAGACAGAAGATTTCCTCCGTCCTGTCACTCGGAGTTCACCAAGTACAAAAAACACACTCGACAGATACAAAGAATGGTTCAAGGTGACTGAAAAAGAAGTTGAAGCCGTCACCTAAGCTTATTGATCCAGGACAAGACGTGCTCATCACACAAAAAGTGGGTAGGAAGAGTTCTCAACTCCTTCCCCACTCAAACCTCGATCCATTTGGGGGCTACTGATGAAGTCATGTACCTAGGGTAGGGTCATGGACCAGTCCAACATACCCTCCCCAAGGACATCTCTTGAAGAAAACACCTTTCAGTCGACCTGGAAGGATTCCACTTGACGGACCTGAAGACACTCGACCACCAGCCAACCACTCGACCGTCAAAAGATCTACAGTCAGTCTGCACGCAAACGGTCGATCATTAAGTGGCTTTATGGTCATCATAGCACTTTATGTGGGACGTTACCAGTAACTCCCTCTCTTAATGTACCTTAATCCCTACATAACTGAGGGCTGGAGGGGTCTGGCAAACTCTATATAAGCCACCCCCCCCCCTCCTCAGTGTAAAGGGTTTGCACCCCTATAACTCATACGCATATAATACAGTCGACCGCCTCCGGGCTCCGAGACGTAGGGCTGTTACTTCCTCCGAGAAGGGCCTGAACTCGTAAACATCTTGCGTACACAACTACTCCATAGCTAGGATCTTGCCTCTCCATACCTACCCCCATTCTACTGTCAGGCTTAGAACCACGACACATAACTCTCTCAAGCGCATGCCAATAATCATCTCCCGGTTTTGACACAAACCGACTTAGCTTGCTAACAACAATCGAGATGTTAGGCCTCGTGGCACTCGCCAAATACATAAGCGAGCCAATAATCTGAGAATACCTCAGTTGATCTCTAGCAATTCGTCGATTCTTTCGAAGCAACACACTAGCATCATATGGAGTTGGAGAAGGCGTGCAGTCGCTATACCCAAAATGACTCAAGACCTTTTTCACATAGTGAGATTGAAGCAGTGTGATCCCACCATTCTCCTCTCTCAACAGCTTGATGTTTAAGATAACATCAGCTACTCCTAGATCCTTCATCTCAAAACAGCGAGATAAGAAATCCTTAACCTCCTTGATTAAATCAAGTTTGGTTCCAAAGATCAGTATGTCATCAACATACAAACAAAGAATAACTCCTTCACCCCCACCATGGCGATAGTACACACACTTGTCACCATCATTTACTACAAAGCCGGCAGCAGTTAACGTTCTTTCGAACTTCTCATGCCACTCCTTCGGAGCTTGTTTAAGGCCATATAAACACTTTAATAACTTGCACATCTTTCCTTCCTGACAAGGTACTACAAAACCATCTGGCTGATCCATGTAAATTTCCTCCTTCAACTCTCCATTGAGGAAAGTCGTCTTAACGTCCATTTGATGAACGAGAAGACCATGTGAGGCAGCCAATGATAATAGCATCCGAATTGTGGTCAGTCTAGCCACGGGTGAGTAAGTATCAAAGTGGTCTTCACCTTCTTTCTGGGTATAACCCTTGGCCGCAAGCCGTGCCTTGTACTTTTCAATCGTACAATCAGGTCTAAGCTTCTTCTTGAACAACCACTTACATCCTACAGGTTTGCACCCATAAGGACGGTCAGTGACCTCCAGGTTCCGTTAGTTAAGATGGAATCCATCTCGCTACGAACAGCTTCCTTCCAGTAGACAGCATCAGGAGATGCATAGGCTTCTAAAATAGTCATGGGTGTGTCATCCACAAGGTACACAATGAAATCATCACCAAAGGACTTTGCAGTCCCATGTCTCTTACTCCTGACAGAAGTTCCATTGTCACCCTCAATAGGATTCTCAACGTGTTCCATCGCAATGGTGGGTTCAGGAATTACAGCGAATTCCTCACTAGATGGAGTAGGTATCTCCTGATTTGATGAACTCGACATATCCTTCACAGGAAATATGTCCTCAAAGAAAGTTGCATCATTCGACTCCATAATCGTACCAACATGAATGTCGGATACCTCAAATTTTATTATCAAAAATCTATAGCCAATGCTATGAAAAGCATAGCCCAGAAGAACACAATCCACGGTTTTTGGTCCAAAAGCCCACTAGCAAATTCCAACAAGCGACACGACGCCTCATCTTCCCCCAGAACCCCTCGGTTTCCCGCGGGGAATCAATGGCAAGGCTGCCGCCGGTCAACCTTGCCATTAATTGCTCATGGGCGGCGCGTCACGGGCGGCGCGGCGACGCCTCCTCTCCCGCCACGCGTACACACGGCGCAGGCTATAAAACCAGCGGCTTCCCCTCGCCGCTGGCCACACCAGCCCGAGCCCAAATCCCCCCGCCGATATTTGCCTCTCTCCCGTCCGCCGCCGAGCGTCGCGTATCTCCTTTTCCTCCTCTTCCCTTCCCGATGGCCGAACGCTTCCCCGGCCATGCCGCGGCGGCCAACGGCTTCGGCCGCTGCTCGCTCCAGGAGTGGGAGGCGTGGCTCCTGTTCGAGGCCAACGTCCCGGAGCCGCCGGACATGCGCACCGGGCCGACGGGGTGGATGCTCAGCAATGGGGGCGTCCCCATCCCCCCGGTGCCCGACGTCGACGCGCGCCCCTGCATCTACGTCGCCGAGGTGACTGCGTGCATTCGTCCCTGACGGACGAGCAGCGCGCCCTCCCTCAGTACGCCGCCGACAACCGCGCGGCGTGGACGGAGTATTTCTAGCGCCGGCAGGGGCAGCGGCTGGCGTCCACGAACGTGGCGCCGGTGGTGGGCGGCATCAAGAACAGCGACGGCCGCCGCGTCTAGTGGGGCGTCCCCGGCCGCACACTCCACGAGGTGCTGGCGTACCTTGAGGGCGGCAATGACGCGCCGCACGCCTACCCTGCCGCGGTGGCTGCGCCCCCCCCCCCCCCCCCTGCCGGAGCGCTGGGGCATGGGCGCCCAGGAGGTTCGGCTCCATCGGTCCGCCATGGAGACGACGGGCAGGGGTCCAGCAGGGGCGTCCGCGCCATCAAGAAGGAGAAGGACAACGATGACGACGAGGACGGCGGCGACGTAGGCGACTTCTTCGCACCGTAGTTGTTTTTTTAGATAACTTATGTAACGCCGAACATTTCCAATATTATGTCAAGTTTGCCGAATTTAGTTGAATTTTGCCGAATTTGCTTTTTTTCAAAATAAAAACCCGCGTCTGGGGACGACCCTGGGGCGAGCGGCTGGAAACCCGCTCGCCCCCGCACCGATTTTAGCGCCGGCTCGCCCTCAGGGGACGCGTAAAATCGCTGGGGGCCAACAGCTGAAGATGCTCTAAGCTAGCAGGCCTGTTGCGTGTTTGCCACCTGCATGGCTGCATGCCCAGCAATTTGTGCGATGAGGTTCATAACTTAGCCTAATCCTATGGTGACGGGCTCATGTTCTCAACTCGGAGCCTCGGCCGCACGCACCGACGCACGTACAGCCATGGTACGCTAGGGTTAATTCTGACTGTTGGGAAAATGTTATTCCATGTTTCATGATCAGATCAGATCACCACAGCTTTCAAGAGTAAACTGACTGGCTAGCCGACGGTGGTGATGCCTGCGACGCGGCGGTCATCCCCCTCAACGTAGTAGAAGATGCAGACGCGGTTGGAGTGGAAGCCCGGCGGGTCGGGGCTGCCGCCATTCGGCAGCAACTCGATGTAGAGGTCCGGCCTGTCGAGCTTGATCTGCATCATCGCCGGTCCAACGCGCACGCCACGATGTCTTCCCAGGATCGCCCATCTTCAGATACTGGTGTATGTGTTCAGCACAGGGCTATATATCAGGTACGTCTTGGACTGAATATATAGGCTGGGCCGAGTGGCGGTGTTCTTCACTTCAGCTCAAGGATGGATACATTAATAAATGAAAGAAGTATAGTTTTCACCCTCAAATCCTGTCCAATGTCTCCATAACCCCCAAAGTCGATTTTGTTCTAATTTAGACCCTAAAAATATCAATACCGGTTTAATCTGCCCCTGAGCGGTTTAGTGTCACATCAAGAGTGGTTTTGCATATGATTTTCGCTTATTTGATGATCACTTGGCGCTGATGTGGCAAATGGTCACTCTTTTCCCGGCCAGTGTTTACAGTTCATAAATTTCCCAAATGGGCGCTTGAACCCTAAATTCCCCATCGACGCTCGCTCGCTCGATCCAAGACCTCACGCTCGAATTCAGGCCTCACTCTTGAATCGGCTGCAGTCCATGGCGTCATCCGCGAGCTTCTCGGCTAGCTCCTCCACGGGGCGCAGGCCCTATTCTAGTGGTACAGCGGCGGCGATACTGTCGCCGGTGCCATATCATGAGGGTCCGTTGCAATACAAGTTAGTGTTGTGCGGATGCGGAGTGAAAGCCCGTCCACAGAAGCCTGTTGAATCCAGGGCGGAGGTACCAGGAAATCAAAGGTGTGTTCTTATTGTTCTTTGTGTGAGCCTATTTTCTTGGAGAAGTCCATTGTTAGCTGATTGCAATGCAATTTCAGGGTCTGGACTGTTGGTGAATCGTGGAGAAGATGTAATTGAAGAATCTCGCTCTAGGCTGAAGCCTGCATGGCGAAGGTAGTTGACTGGAGATGGCATGAGGTTGTTTGTGAATGAGATGCAATTCAAGCATGCAACAGTAGTAGAATTAGGTCCTTTGTTAGAGTTGTGTCGAATATTGTGTATAAGGTAGGTTATAGTTGGACTTGTAGTTGTATTGTGTTTAGATAGGATATGGAGTCGTGTTCAAGTATGACACTTGTATCCTAGGCATCTCTTATATAGCGGGGTAGACACACGATGTAACCTATGCCAACATTATAGCACCGGAACGCAGGGAAGCCAATGCATGTGCCGGAGTCCGTGACGACGGGTCTTGGTATTGTGGCGGTGTCATGGGGACGACGCCAAGTCGGCCCGGAGATATAGCCATATCGGTGGAACTCGTTAACAAATCTCGGTGTCGTGCTCGTGTGATTGCTTGGTCCTCGGTAGATCGACGGTAGCCTTGAATTTATTCTAACAAGTGGTATCATGAGCTAGGTTGTTCGAAGACTACGAATTGTTGATCTAAAGAAAGTATCAAGTTTGAGATGGAGCCAGCTACGATATGGTTCTCGACGAGATTGGAAACGAAGCAATCGAAAGCTGGCGGAGTTCATAACGGGATTGGAACGCAGCGGTTGCAGCAGGCGTCGGATGCGGAAGGCTCGCGTGCTCGTTGCGGCAGCAAGGGACGTGCGGCGAGCGTACAGGCGCGGGCGGCGGCGTGTGCGTAGGCACGCGTGGCAGGCAACGCAGCTGAAGCCGAAGTGGGCGCGGTCTGGACTGGCCCAACGGGACTAGCTGGTCCGTACGCGTCTTGTGCTGGTGGACCAGGCGTGGAGGAGCTGGCAAGCTCTGCGTGGGAGGTGTGTCCGATGCATGTTTCGATTGATACTCCAGGAGATTTTGTTTTGGAAACAAAAGAAGACAAAAGGGCAAAGCAACAGTAGCATCGGGATTGAGCCAATAGCACATCACGTGAAGGCCTGGTTGAATTGCAACTAGTACATGGAAGCATACCACGTTTGGTTCTGTTTGTGTACTTGGGCATCACGTGCAAAGCTGGGATAATTTTTTGCAGAGTTAGCCGTACAAAGAACTATGGCGCCAACGGGTACCGGGTTTAAGGTGGAGAAGTTCACGAAACTGAAAATCTTGGGTTATGGCAGACAAAGATGAAAGATTTGTTGGCGCAGAGATACTTGAAGGCGTTGCAGAAAGTCATGTCAGCTAAGATGAAATTATCAGGTGATGGATGGAGATTCACAGAAGACGATTTAGGAGTCTCGAGTGTGTCATGCAGCCGGATAACTTCGGCTGGGTCAAGGCTTGGACAGTCTGACGGATCGACGTGAGTCAGTTGATACAGAAGACGGTGGTGGGATCGGCGAGGACGACATAGGAGCGTGATGCTGATGGTGACCGACTTTTGGGCGTGGAAACACGTGGCGCAGGCCCGAGGGCTTGTGTGTCTTCGACAAGACTATGGCGTGGGGTTGATTCAAGGTGTTGTACACACGGAGCTTGAAGTCGACGTGGCGTGGGGTGGACTGATCATCTACCATGGAGTCATGTTGAAGGTGGAGCTGAGGTCGGACGGAAGACTTCACTTGGTGCTGATTAAGGGGCTACGGCCTAAGAGCTCAGAGAGTCGAAGTCTATTCAGCGGGAAAAACGAGTGACACGTAGTTTGGACTGGAGCCCAGTGGTCTGATGGAAGCGTGGAACTCGTCATCGGTCGGTGATGACTGATGGTACTCTGCAGTGGGGGTTGAGTGGTGTGGGTTCGCGACCCTTGAGACTCGACCGGGACTGCAGAGGCTCGACGCGGTAATAGCGGCGAGGCGTGCGGTATGCGCGGGACATGGAGACGGGCCAGGGCTCTGGTGGTCATACATGTGGTGAGACAACTGCGAATTTGACTATAAGCAATGGTGAAATTCCTTCAAGTTTCAGACAGGCGGTCAAGGAAGAGCGGTGATGTTGAGTTCAGGTAACTCTTATGTGTGACACCCAATATGTGAGTTGTTCACTTTCACGCAGGTCAGTGATCAGTGTGTGATAACGTTGGACGGATACTCTGAAAGTTGGGAGCACAAACTAGAGTAACAAGGAAATTAATTTTGCTCGAGTGTTGACTATGGTCAAGAAAAGAAAGGGCTACAAGTTGCAAGTGGAGTCATATGGAGTCTTTGGAGTAGCAGTGGTGCTCATGGGATAAGCTCAAGTCCAATGTACATGGAAATTTGACACATGGACGAACTCAAGGTGATGGAGAATATTCGCCAAGGTAAAGTTTGTTAGAGTTGTGTGAATATTGTGTACAAGATAGGTTACAGTTAGACTTGTAGTTCTATTGTGTTTAGATAGGATATGGAGCCGTGTCCAAGTAGGACACTTGTATCCTAGCCCTCTTTTATATAGCGAGGGTAGACACACGATGTAACCTATGCCCAGGGGCGGAGACAAGGGGGGGGGGGGGGGCGAGCAGGGGCTAGACCCCTGCCAATCGCTCGCCCCCCTCAACCGTTTTCAGCAGGCTATATAATGTACATCGCTAATGGCAGCAGCTAATGGCATCATTAGCCCATATAAAATTACCAGTATTACTCGTATTATTTCATTGCACCAGCAACACTGAATATAAAAGGCCAGAGCCCAATAGCCCATACATGCATCTAGGCGCGTATTGTGGCTGACTAGTGTTTTTCCTCTGGATACAATGTGATTCATCGGATCAATTGAGGGTGTCTTCTACTGGACTCTTAGGGCTTTGCCGTGGCTGCCCGCCCGCCGTGCATGCCATCCGCCGTGATGTGTGTCCTGCTAGAGTGTTTGCCATTGCTGCGGCGGCCGCCCGTCACGATGACTACACCATCCACTGGTCCAAGTCTGCTGTCCGGATACGACCAGACACAGGTGGATTAAATCCTCAGAAATTCAGAAGGCTGCTAGCCAGGTGACCAGGATCGAAAATATTTGCAGCAGGTACCACTACGCATCAGTAGTTCCTTTCATGACTTATGATCTTAGTCTGGTTAATTACGATTGCGTATAAAATAGAGCTTTCGACAATTTTGTGCATCTTCGGATCCACGACATGAGGAAAACGTGTCTAATACATCCACAGTGGTGGAGTTCTGTATCCTGTAGTCTTCTCTAGTCAAGAATGGGCTCAATTCTAGTCTAAACTTGCCCATTTCTAGCTGGATGTTTGCAACCATTTAAACCTAAAAATCTCATATTCACTTGCCAATTTAATTGTCAGATGGTTTTAAACAAGTAAAACCATTACACACTCAATGGTTGATCGGTTGGTCATAACTCTTCTAATATCAACCGCGACAACCAAACGAGCTTTTTCGGTATGAACTAGTCAAGAAAATGTTTTCGCATCAAAATGAAGCCGACTTTTTTCAACATTATATGATTGTCTAACACTGGTGGTCGTAGAGTCAATTTAAGTTAACAGAAATATCACATTTTTTTGTAGTTTCAATATAATTTTTGATGATTTATCATCAACACTATCACAAGCCTTAAAATATCGTGATTTTCCATGACTTTTTGTGAATGTTGGCTTTTCGCCCCCCTCATGACCAAATCCTGGCTCCGCCCCTGCCTATGCCAACATAATAGCACAGGAACGCAGGGGAAGCCAGCGGCATGTGCTGGCGTCCAGGGCGACCGGGTGCGGTATTGTAGCGGTGTCATGGGGAGGAGCACCCGTAGTTAGGCCTCGGGATGTAGTCATATCGGTGAACCTCGTTAACAAATCTCGGTATCGTGCTCGTGTGATTGTTTGGTCTTCGGTAGATCGACGATGGCCTTGGATTTATTCTAACATCCTTAAGTAGAAGACTTGCAGATAAAATTAACAAGATTTAGACGTGAGTAGTGCCTGTTGTAATTCACATGAGTAGTGCTTCATGCTGAGAATTTATAAGAAAATGTCTGTAGGATGTTTAGAAGATTGAATTTTTCAGAAAAAAAATTCCTCAGCGTAAGCACACAATTCTGCATAACTGAGCATAAATGCCTCCGCCTCTAGTTCTCCTGTGTAGTCAGCTTGTCCATTTTTCCTCTCAAATGAGCCGGCTTAATGATATCTGGCCAACAAGTAATCAAGTGGATCTCGCGGATCCAAACGAGCTGCAAAATGAATGAATTTCTTGTCAGTTATACTTACAGAGTAAACAAATGCAATCATAATTTAGTCCATATTCTGTCCAAATGCACTAGTTTATTTGTGCAAACTAAAACCCTCATTATATTCCCAGATTAGTGGGGATAAACCCCGAAAGTACATCACGTTACAATAGATGGCACCAAGAAAATAAAAATATACAACCATGCCACCAAGCATGTTTACACGTACATGAAGATAAATGACATGTACAGAACTTGAAGTTGCAGTCAAAACTACTAAAACTACTGAAAATACAGTCAAAACTACTAAAACTGCAGTCAAATGCAAATGCACTATTGAAACTGCAGTCAAAACTGTACTCAAAACTACTAAAACTACTCTGAATTCAGTCCAAATTCAGACTAGATATACTGCAGTACTAAAATTACAGTATAAGTTCTGTACAAATGCTGTCAAAATTCAGAGTATTTATACTGTACTACTAAAACAGCAGTCAAAATTCAGAGTTAACACTCTTCAGCGATTTGAGGGTGAAAACTATACTTCTTTCTTAATAAATTGGCTGGCTGGCACACTAACTAGCGATTATCCGCCCATCTGTTGGACTATACGATATATAGTATGATGCATCGGGCGCGCTTGTTGGATGTTTCCCAGAGTTTCTTGTTTAGTTATTAATCTGCTAACTGACCTGGCAAAACGGTGCGAGGCTAGTTAACTGATATATCCCATGCACCGACGTATACATCATGCATACGTATACAGAAATGTTCTACGTGCTGAAGTTTTTTTACCAAGTCGAACATAATTAAATTTGATGAAGTCAACAGAAATGTTCTGATATCTATAACATCAAAATATTTGAAGTTCTTTTACCAAGTCAAACTTATTTAAATTTGACAAATCTATAGAAATGTTCTAATGAAACCGATTTGGCTTTGTGGCTAGTTGCTGATATATCATGTGACTCCACTATAGAGAAAAGGTTATGCCAAACCGCTCGCATCCTCTAGATGGGATTCGGGGTCACCTACCCTGTAGTCGTCGGCCGTCATCACTATCTTCCCAGCAACCGCCCCTTGAACGCCATCGTCACTATTGATCATGCTAAATCGATCAAATCGCCATAAATCATTGGATCCAACTACCTTTAGACCGATCTCTCGTCAACAAATGTGTTGTAATCGTCTCCAACTCAATGTCGTCATCCTTTCGCACCGTGTCGACTGATGCGGCTGGAGGTGCATGGTGAGCGTAATGTCTCCGTCGCTAGAACCGTCATCTCTGGCACCAGATCAGCAGATCCATCCTGTATCTAGCATGTCATCGTCTTTGCATGTCACAACCATCTTCCACTCTATGTACACTGTCAAGGTTGTGGGGCTCAAGCGGGAGTGGGATCTTGAATCTAGGACGCGGACGGGCCTTGGATCTAGCGTCCATGTTCACAACACCAACCTCACCTGCGTCCCGATTTCATCATAGGCAAGGCCGCAAGGGCGAGCAAGGTAGCAGCATGGTATTCAGAGAAGCCGAGCTTTATTAGCCTCGTGCTTCAACAATTACGAGAAATTGCATCGGTGCTCCCACAGTGGAGTATCAATTGAATCCAATGGAACCGAACTGCAAAATTTGAAATATGTTTGAAAGTTATATGATATTTGAATGATGAAATGGCTAACTAATGAAACTTGTCCTAATTTGATATATGTGTGGATTTACGGCATGTAATTATGGTGGAATTATTTCTGAAATGTGCAATGACTATGAAATATAGTGAGAATAAGTTTGCACTTTGTCACATTGGAAATTGCGCTGAAATGGCTCCAAAATACATCCTTATGCAATTGAAGTACATTTGTACTTGTCCTGTTCTGAAATTTGACTAGAATGCATTTGTAATTTTGCTGAATTGCATTTGAAACTACTGTGAAATGCATACTTAATTTCTCTGAAATGGTTGTGAAATTTCACAAATGTCAGAAATTTTTGTGTGCCAATTCTATGTACACTAGTAGAAAACAGGGCTTTGGTTGGGGCCTGGCAAGCCCATTAGTCCCGGTTCAGTCACGAATCGGGACCCATGGGGGCATACGTCCCGGTTCAGAGCAATTAAGGGGTCCTGGTTCGTGAGCCTGGGGGGCGGCCGGGGCCTCATGGGCATTGGTCCCGGTTTGTACGAAAACATTTGTCCCGGTTCCTGGCACGAACCGGAATCAATAGGCCTCGCTCCTGGCCTACATACATTTGTCTCGGTTCGTGGCTTGAACCGGGACAAATGAGTTGCCTATATATACCCCATCGCCGCGGCAGAGCGCTCCACAATGCTCTGTTTTTTCTGGCCGGCGAGGGGAGGCCATTTGGGTGCTCTAGCTCACCTCCTAAGCACATGAGGTGTTCGATGAAATGCCCGAGCCACACTAGTTAAGATTTCTCCTCTTGAAGCTCGAACTCCAAGCTCCATTTTCCCCGAGATTTGCATAGGTTTAGCGGTTCATCACGTCCTGTCCCCGTCTTCGATCACCGCCGTCGATCGCCCGCGTCGATCTCGTTGCCGGCACCCCCGTGGTGAGCCACTTGTTCTTATCTTCTATCTGAAAGAAAAGAATTCTTACTTTAGATAGATACTTATCTAATTATATATAATGCACGCAGATGAACCAGCAATGGATGTATGGTGACAGACACACCTCCAAGTACGTTAAGGGCGTGCATAATTTTCTCGAAGTGGCTGAGGCAAACAAGCAGAATGGTTTTATGTGTTGTCCATGCCCTAGTTTTGGGAATATGAAGTCTTACTCTGACCGGAAAATCCTTCACACCCACCTGCTTTATAAGGGTTTCATGCCACACTATAATGTTTGGACGAGGCACGGAGAAATAAGGGTTATGATGGAAGACATCGATGAAGAAGAGGACGATGACAACTATGTGCCCCCTGAATACGGTGATGTTGCAACGGGGGAAGCTGCTGAAGATCAAGATCAGGAACCAGACGATGTGCCCGATGATAATGATCTCCGTCGGGTCATTGTTGATGCAAGGACACAGTGCGAAAGTCAAAAGGAAGCTGAAGTTCGATCGCATGTTAGAGAATCACAAAAAAGGGTTGTACCCCAATTGCGAAGATGACAACACAAAGCTCGGTACCGTACTGGGATTGCTACAGTGGAAGGCAGAGAATGTTGTGCCTGACAAAGGATTTGAGAAGCTACTAAAAATATTAAAGAAGAAGCTTCCAAAGGATAACGAATTGTTTGAGAGTACGTACGCAGCAAAGAAGGTCGTATGCCCTCTAGGATTGGAGGTGCAGAAGATACATGCATGCCCAATGACTGCATCCTCTACCGCGGTGCGTACGAGGATTTGAACGCATGCCCGGTATGCGATGCATTGCGATATAAGATCAGACGAGATGACCCTGGTGATGTTGACGGCGAGCCCCCCAGGAAGAGGGTTCCTGTGAAGGTGATGTGGTATGCTCCTATAATACCACGGTTGAAACGTCTGTTCAGAAACGAAGGGCATGCCAAGTTGATGCGATGGCATAGAGAGGGCCGTAAGAAAGACGGGAAGTTGAGAGCACCCGCTGACAGGTCGCAGTGGAGAAAAATCAAGAGAAAGTACTGGGCTGAGTTTGCAGGTGACCCAAGGAACGTATGGTTTGGTTTAAGCGCGGATGGCATTAATCCTTTCGGGGAGCAGAGCAGCAATCATAGCACCTGGCCCGTGACTCTATGTATGTATAACCTTCCTCCTTGGATGTGCATGAAGCGAAAGTTCATTATGATGTCAATTCTCATCCAAGGCCCTAAGCAACCCGGCAACGACATTGATGTGTACCTAAGGACATTAGTTGAATAACTTTTATAGTTGTGGAATGAAAACGGTGTACGTGTGTGGAATGAGCACAAACATGAGGAATTTAACCTGCACGCGTTGTTGTTTGTAACCATCAATGATTGGCCCGCTCTCAGTAACCTTTCAGGACAGACAAACAAGGGATACCACGCATGGACGCACTGTTTAGCTGACACGGAAAGTATATACCTGCACAAATGCAGGAAGAATGTGTACCTGGGCCATAGTCGATTTCTTCCGGCCAACCATCAATGTCGAGAGAAAGGCAAGCATTTCAAAGGCGAGGCAGATCACCGGAAGAAGCCCGCCATGCGTACCGGTGATCACGTACTTGCTATGGTCAATGATTTACACGTAATCTTTGAAAAGGGTCCCGGCGGACTAGCTGTTTCGAATGACGCTGAGGGAAGCGCACTCATGTGGAAGAAGAAATCTATATTTTGGGACCTACCCTACTGGAAAGACCTAGAGGTCCGTTCTTCAATCGACGTGATGCACGTGACGAAGAACCTTTGCGTGAACCTGCTAGGCTTCTTGGGCGTGTATGGGAAGACAAAAGATACATTTGAGGCACAGGAGGACCTGCAACGTTTGCACGAAAAAGACGGCATGCCTCCAAAGCAGTATGAAGGTCCTGCCAGCTACGCTCTTACCAAAAAAGAGAAGGAAATCTTTTTTGAATGTCTGCTCAGTATGAAGGTCCCGACTGGCTTCTCGTCGAATATAAAGGAAATTATAAATATGCCAGAGAAAAAATTTCAGAACCTAAAGTCTCATGACTACCATGTGATTACGACGCAACTGCTTCCGGTTGCATTGAGGGGGCTTCTATCGAAAAACGTTCGATTAGCCATTGTGAAGCTATGTGCATTCCTTAATGCAATCTCTCAGAAGGTGATCGATCCAGAAATCATACCAAGGCTAAGGAGTGATGTGGCTTGTCAGTTTCGAGTTGGTGTTCCCACCATCCTTCTTCAATATCATGACGCACGTCCTAGTTCGTCTAGTCGACGAGATTGTCATTCTGGGGCCCGTATTTCTATACAATATGTTCCCCTATGAGAGGTTCATGGGAGTCCTAAAGAAATATGTCCGTAACCGCGCTAGGCCAGAAGGAAGCATATCCATGGGCCATCAAACAGAGGATGCCATTGGGTTTTGTGTTGACTTCATTCCTGGCCTTAAGAAGATAGGTCTCCCTAAATTGCGGTACGAGGGGAGACTGACTGGAAAAGACACGCTTGGAGGGGACTCAGTAATATGCAGGGACGGGCATTCTTGGTCTTAAGCACATTACACAGTCCTACAGAACTCTACCTTGGTGACCCCGTATGTCGATGAACACAAGAACAATCTGCGCGCCAAACACCCGGAGCAGTGTGACGACTGGATTACATGTGAACACATCAGGACTTTCAGCAGTTGGTTGGAAACACGTCTTAGATGTGACAACACTGTTTGTGATGAGCTGTACTCGTTGTCTAGGGGACCATCTTCGACTGTACTGACTTACAAAGGATACGAGATAAATGAGAATACATTTTACATGATCGCCCAAGATCAAAAGAGCACCAACCAAAACAGTGGTGTCCGCTTTGATGCAGCAACCAAGAGGGGAAAGGACACATATTATGGTTACATAGTGGACATATGGGAGCTTGACTACGGACATGATTTTAAGGTCCCTTTGTTTAAGTGCAAATGGGTCAATCTATCAGGAGGCGGGGTACAGGTAGACCCACAGTACGAAATGACAACAGTGGATCTGAACAATTTTGGGTACACTAACGAACCGTTCGTCCTAGCCAATGATGTGGCACAGGTTATCTATGTGAAGGACATGTCTACCTAACCGAGAAAAAGAAAAGATAAGGAAGCGAATACATCATACGATGAGCCAAAGCGCCACATAGTTCTTTCAGGAAAAAGGGACATCGTGGAAGTGGAGGGCAAGACAGACATGTCCGAAGATTATAAAAAGTTTTATGAAATTCCTCCCTTCAAAGTCAAGGCTGACCAAGCATCCTGATAAACGATAAAGATTATCTATGGTTACGGCGCAATAAAGAAAGGACACAAGCGAAAAAAAGTGAAGACTTTCTCTCCACAATTATTATGATGATACCATACCAACTTTCAGCCTTTTCGTAGTTCATTTGAAATCCTGTTGTAACAGACGAGTTTTTGTATGAAATCCTGATATCTCGAATGTTGCATTTTGTAACAGCCTTAGAACTGGTACTAAAGTTGCTCGTGGGACCCCAGCCTTAGAACCGGTACCAAATAAAATGCCTTTGTAACAGCCTTAGAACCGGTACTAAAGGAATCAACTAAAAAGCTTTTATAAACCTCTAGTATTATTGAAACTAAAATTATATAGAATTTATGCAACTAAAATTATCAAAGTATTTTCTGTTCAAAACATTAAAAGCAAAAAGAATTTTCATAAAATAAATACAAAAAGCAAAAAAGAAAATAAAATAAATAAGTATAAACAAAATAAACTTTTATAAATAAGTAGAAACAAAATAAAATAAAATAAAATAAATAAGTAGAAACAAAATAAAATAAAATAAAATAAATAAGTAGAAACAAAAGAAAATAAAATAAAATAAACTTTTATAAAATAAATAAGTAGAAACAAAATAAAACAAAATAAACTATAATAAAATAAAATAAAATAAACTTTTATAAAATAAATAAGTAGAAACAAAATAAAATAAACTATAAAATAAATAAACCTTAATAAAATAGCAACAATAAGTATTCTGTTGTAAGTAGAAAAAAAAATAAAGCAACAAAGAAAACAAAAGTGAAAAAAAATAAAAAGATGCCACCTACTGGGCCACCACGGCCTGAATATGACTAGAAACCCACCAATGGGCCAGGATTCAGGCCCGCAGAAGGCCCAGTAGGCCTACAGGTAGATACAATGTTTGTAGGCCCGAAAGCCTGCATTTGAGAGGAGCTCAAGAGGGCAGCGGGAGTGCGGCTTATAAACCACTCCCGAGCTCCCTCAACTAGCGAGGTGGGACTAAACTTTCGTGCCGCGACGCGGGCAGCACAAGGACATTAGTCCCGGTTGGTGCCACGAACCGGGACGAAAGGTTTGCATTGGTACCGGTTCGTGGTACCAACCGGAACCAATGCCCACCTTTTAGTCCCGGTTGGTGGCACCAACCGGGACCAAAGGCCTCTGCTTTTCGCCCTTTGGGCTGCTGAAAAGAGACCTTTGGTCCCGCTTGGTGGCACTAACCGGGACTAAAGGGGGCATTGGTCCCGGTTGGTGCCACGAACCGGGACCAATGCTCTGTCTATAATCAACACTTGTGAAAATTTTCGTTCAGTTTTCGATCCCGCCCCGACAACGCCGCTAGGCTGCCCTCTGCCACGCCGTCGCTGGCGTCGCCGCTACCGCCGTCCGCGCCCTCGACGCCGTCGCGCCGCCCGACGTCGTCGACGCCCGCGCCTCCTGCCCGACATGGCCGCCCTCTGCCCCGACCTCGCCGTCGCCGCCCAGTGAGCCCCCTCCCTTCCCCCGCGCCTCCGCCCCTGCTTGCTCCGCTTGCCGCGCGCCACCGCCACCGCCCTGGCCTGCTCTGCTTTGCCGCGCGCCGCCGCCCCGGCCTGCTCTCTGGTTTTTTTTCATACACCTTTTTGTAATTCGTTGATGTATGTATATATGGATATTGTATGTATATGTATATATATATGCAGATGTATGTATGATCCATGGATATGTCTGCATTGATGTATGATTTTTTTTGTTCATAGAATTTTTTTGGTCAATTTATGTATATATATATATATATATGTGTGTGTGTGTGTGTGTGTGTGTGTGTGTGTGTGTGTGTGCATATTTAGAAAAAAATGTGTTGCAAAACTTGCATTTAAGGTTAGTTGATTTAGTGCATTTTAGGTTATTAGTTCTACTGTTAGTGCATTTTAGGATAGTTGATTTAGTAAAACTACTTTATTTTACTATAGAAGTAGTTTATTTTATTTATAATAAGTGCTTAGTAGTTGAACTAGTTGATTTAATAAAAACTACTTTATTTTACTATAGAAGTAGTTTATTTTTAGTAAGTACTACTTTATTTTATTTATAGTAAGTGCTTAGTAGTTGAACTAGTTGATTTAATAAAATTACTTTATTTTACTGTAGAAGCAGTTAATTTTTAGCAAGAAAATTAATAGAACTAGTTTATTTTTTAGTTCAAGCAATTATTCCTGCATCGACGTCGACGATGCCTATCCCGCATCCTCGTCGTCGACTCGGCGGAGGAGGCCGACTTGATCAGAGGGGCCATGTCCGGGACTGGGCTCCGCCGGGCCGGTATTGGGAGGTGCTACCTTCCGGGGGGCGTAGGTTGGTAGGAGTCAGCCCGTCGTTGACCCGATCCTTGTTTGGTGGCAGTCGCGTGGGCCAGTGACATTGCCGAGGCTTCGGGACACCGCAGAGGTGGTACGTCACCGTGTCAGCGAGGAGGACGAGCACGTCCGTCGCTACATGATTGCGTTGGAGGGCAGGTTCGACAATACCTGGCAGGTTCTTCAGGGATCTCACTAGAGCTATGATCCTATGATGGTTCCTTCTCTTTGGCTGTCCATCGCCCGCGCCGATACCCGTCGGGCACTACGGTTCTAGCTGTATTAGTGATGCTATATGTATGATAGTATTTGAGGTATATTAGTGATAATATTCGACGATGTACGGACGCAAGAGATGATGTAGTTTTGCTTATAATTAAATGCATGCTAATTTGAATACTACTTTATTTTACGATTTGGTTTTGCTTATTGAATGCTCAAAGTGGAAAACTACTCCTACTTTGAATGCTAAAATTGGAAAGCACTATGCAAGGCGTATGCATTTGACTAGTTGATAGCTTATAGAGTTTTTGTCTTTCCAGAAATCTAGGAGCCCCCTCCATCATCCCCGCCGTCGTCCCCGTCACCGACCCCCCCTCCGACCTCGAGGTGAGACCAGCCAAATATCCATGTCTATATGAGTCCTATAAGATATTTTGAAATGTTTTTGCTCATATTTTGAACCATTGAAATGTAATGGCCATCAAGTTTGAATGATCATACAATGTAGATAAAAACGTGTATATTTCCATTTCGGCAAATTTCAGGCGCTCGATATGTCCTTTTTTAGAAAGATAATTAAACGATATTTCGGGTTGACTTTAAGTCTATCGAGTCACCACCATATATGAGAGGACGAAGAATCTCAACTGTTGTCGTGGGGTTAGCTTCTCCTTCGTTCCCGTGCAGGGACGATTCCAAGGGGGCACGAGGGGGCTTATAAACCACTCCCGAGCTCCCTCAACTAGCGAGGTGGGACTAAACTTTCGTGTCGCGACGCGGGCAGCACAAGGACATTAGTCCCGGTTGGTGCCACGAACCGACGAAGGTTTAGATTAGACGGTTCGTGGTACCAACCGAACCAATGCTCATTTTAGTCGGTTGGTGGCACCAACCGACCAAAGGCTTCGCCGCCTTTGGGCTGCTGAAAAGAGACCTTTGGTCCCGCTTGGTGGCACCAACCAGGACTAAAGGGGGCATTGGTCCCGGTTGGTGCCACGAACCGGGACCAATGCTCTGTCTATATAATCAACACTTGTGAAAATTTTCGTTCAGTTTTCGATCCCGCCCCGACGACGCCGCTAGGCTGCCCTCTCGCCACGCTGTCGCTGGCGTCGCGCATGCCGTGCCGTCCCCGCGCCGCCCGACGTCGTCGACGCCCGCGCCTCCCTGCCCGACATGGCCGCCTCTGCCCGACCTCGCCGTCGCCGCCAAAGTGAGCCCTCCTTTCCCAGCGCCGCCCCCTGCTTGCTCGCTTGCTGCGCCACTGCCACCGCCTGCCTACTGCTTTGCCTTGCGCCGCCCTGCCTGCTCTCTGTTTTTTTATACACCTTTTGTAATTCGTTGATGTATGTATATATGGATATTGTATGTATATGTATATATATATATGCAGATGTATGTATGATCCATGGATATGTATGCATTGATGTATGATTCTTTTGTTCATAGAATTTTTTGGTCAATTTATGTATATATATGTTCATATATATGTTCATATATATGTTCATATATATATATATATATATATATATATATATATATATATATATATATAGGGATTGACTATTCGTCACCCTGGGTGAGGAATAGTTATTCTTCACCCTCTATTTTACTATCAATGCACCGTAATTTTACGTTTCGTAAGTTTTATCTTATTTCTGACGTAAAAAGAGACCATAAGAAAATATATAATCGTCGTAAAAAATATTTTATGTTATGTAAAATTACAAACGTAAAAACATAGTGTAAAATACACATAAACTGCAAATTTTCTTGTCTTATGCCCTATATTTTTATTTTTTATGCCAAAATTTACGTAGTGAATTAATAAGAATGTAACTATTTGAATTCCAAACGTAATTTAATTATGAAACGATCGTAAGATTACCTCGGTGAAGAATAACTTATTCTGCACCCTGGATGATGAATAGTAGCACTATATATATATATATATATATATATATATATATATATATATATATATATATATATATATATATATATATATATATATATATATATATATATATATATATATATATATATATATATATATATATATATATATATATATATATATATATATATATATATATATATATATATATATGTGCATATTTAGAAAAAATTGTGTTGCAAAACTTGCATTTAAGGTTAGTTGATTTAGTGCATTTTAGGTTATTAGTTCTACTGTTAGTGCATTTTAGGATAGTTGATTTAGTAAAACTACTTTATTTTACTATAGAGGTAGTTTATTTTATTTATAATAAGTGCTTAGTAGTTGAACTAGTTGATTTAATAAAACTACTTTATTTTACTATAGAAGTAGTTTATTTTTAGTAAGTACTACTTTATTTTATTTATAGTAAGTGCTTAGTAGTTGAACTAGTTGATTTAATAAAATTACTTTATTTTACTATAGAAGCAGTTAATTTTTAGCAAGAAAATTAATAGAACTAGTTTATTAGTTCAAGCAATTATTCCTGCATCGACGTCGACGATGCCTATCCCGCATCCTCGTCGTCGACTCGGCGGAGGAGGCCGACTTGATCAGAGGGGCCATGTCCGGGACTGGGCTCCGCCGGGCTGGTATTGGGAGGTGCTACCTTCCGAGGGGCGTAGGTTGGTAGGAGTCAGCCCGTCGTTGACCCAATCCTTGTTTGGTGGCGGTCGCGTGAGCCAGTGACATTGCCGAGGCTTCGTACACAAAAAAAGATTCACTCATTTTGCTCCGTATGTAGTCCATATTGAAATCTCTACCAAAGTTAGTATAAAGTTGAGTCACTTATTTTGAGACGGAGGGAGTACTACATATTTTTTGTTGATCACTGCGTGTGCCTGTGTGGTGGGGGCTGGGGGTTGAATGTCTCATTGTGATATCTGTGCTGAGGTCTTATTTTCTCGGCTAGTATTTGCAGGATCGCCCAGTCACCAGTTCTTCTGTTCCCACCTGAGAATTCAGATTTTTCTTTTGTGAAATCGGAGACGTGGAAACCTAGCTAGATTGACTCATGTTCTACTCTGGGCACACCAGGTTCCGGGGTTAATTCTGACAGCTGAGATAACATTATTCCAAGCTTCATATAAACACATATATAGTGTGTCTGAAGACGTTACATTTATTTGTTTTGCATACCGGTCACATCAGACCAGATCACCAGAGAGTAGGCTAGCCCACGACGGGGATGACTGCGACGTGGCGGACAACCCCCTCCTCCTGATGGTAGAAGACAAGGACGCGGTCCGACTGGAAGCCCGGCGGCGCGGGGACGGTGCCCACCGGCAGCGAGTCGATGGTCAGCTCCGGCCTGTCGCTCTTGATCTTGTCCATCGCCGGGTACACGGACCAGTGGAGCACCTCCGGCCACGACGTCTTCCCAGGAGAGCTCATCTTCTCAAATACTGATGTACGTACTTGTATGGGCTTAGAACGGGATCTATCCTACCTATCGTACGCCTTGGACTGAATATATAGGCTGGCCGGGTCGCGGTGCTCTTCACTTCAGGTAAAATAAATACATAGGCTGGCTGGCTGGCTGCCATGCTAGAGATTACCGCCCATATGTTGGATGTCATCAGAATTTCTTGTTTAGTTAGTTAATCTGCTGACTGAGCTGGCAAAACAATGCCAGGCTAGCTAACTGATATGTCCTATGCACATATACGTCATGCATGGATATGCATCTACACTCTCTGTTCCTAAATATTTGTCTTTTTAGAGATTTTAGATGGACTATCACATACGGATGTATATAGATATATTTTAGAGTGTAGATTCACTCATTTTGCTCTGTATGTAGTCATTTGTTGAAATCTCTAGAAAGACAAATATTTAGGAACGGAAGGAGTATATACGAATGGAACATAACGGACAGATGGAAAAGTTTATGGTTAACGTGTTCAGCCATGCTAAGCCATGGCTTTGAGGGAAATATTCGGTTGTACGGAAAAACCCCGACATGGACACTATAAACGCTTCAAAGTTTATTGCACAAATTATCAAAAACCTACAATTTGTTGGGGAACGTAATGCTCTATAAACGCGTAAAAGTATATATAGTTAAACTCAAAGCTATTTGAATGCACAGAAAAACAAATCCTGATTGCAATAATGACGAACAATAACATCACTATTCATGTTAAATCTGTTAGTATCTTCCGAGAGAATATCAGTGTGAACTTGAAATTACACATGTTCATTAAAAATTAATTACCATGCAGTAAACTTTGAGAAATTCTCAATTAGAACTCTAAAAGTGGTTTCTGTGTAACTTGAATTTTATAGGATATATAGTTTCTCATAGCTTGCTGCAACCTTGACCAGAAATGAAAATGCTCATCTAGTCATACGCACATCTGAACCCTATAGCGCAGGTAAGATCACTTTGTGTGGTCTATAACCAAAATTTTGTGCAAGACATTGACCAAAATATATGGATATTAAAGAGGAAAATCATGAAGTGTAGCTGCCCATAGCCCCTTAATCAATCACAACAGTTCGCCAGATTTTTAGATGACGCATAACCATTAGTATTATGCCGAGGAGCAAAGACAAAACTTCATGTCATAATATGGTCATGCTGCACTGAAACGAAAAAAAGTGACGTTCAAGATAGCTGACCTCAATGTACATTTTTTATAGAGGGGGCAACAAAGGGGTCACAGATTTAGTTTCTCACTTTCAAGTTTAGCCATCCATCCAAATAAGTAGTACTTGTATTCACTATTCAGGTTCAGTTGCAAGATCAAAGCTGAAAGCACCACAAGATTAGATAACATATGCGCCTTTAGATTTCTTTAGTTCCTATAACTACTGAATCGATAAGACCTCATGGACAACGATCTAGCAACAAAACAGGAAATCCGAACAGGTCCAAGCAAGATATGAATAGGGCTCTTATCTTTCAATGCCATCATAAAACAGCAGGCATGCAAATGCAAAATTAGCATATACTCCCTCCATCCGTAAATACTTGTCATTGAAATAGATGTATCTAGATGTATTTTAGTTCTAGATACATCCATTTTCATCCATTTTGATGACAAGTATTTCCGGACGGAGGGAGTACTGTTTCTAATAACCAATAACAGATGGAGTACTGTTAGCTTTTTCTTGTGAAGACAGCTATATTGTCAGGAGGATATCAAAATGATATTTCTCCCACATGGGGTAAATGCAACACATCCAGTTCACATGGGCCAAATGCTATTTTCTCATGAGGATATCCAATGCCTTAAACTCGATGAGTCAATATAACTGGACAGGCCATATATCTGTTCTACCTAAAGATCATGCTTGTATAGTGTTATCACATCAAACGTCGGTCACCCTATGACGCTTAGGGTTGTTACTGAACACGTAGTTCAAATCATCCGCTGAGTGCAAGGTTCATTTTCACAGAGCGAGAGGAAGATTAAAAAACCTATTCTTCTTGAAAACAATTGAAAACGCAGTGTGCTTTACGACAGGATTGCAGATTGTACTGTTCCAACTTCCAGTTTCGAGGAATGGCTATGCATAGCACATAGCCCATGACTTCTGACCATGACATATTTACTTACCCGACAATTAAATATGAGATACTCACTGGATATGTAGGACCTGGAGGTAAATAGTGGCGCCCCTCTTGCTGCGCACAATCTTGCCTATTCATGTGCAGATGGCCATCGGTGTACAGAATAGTGTGATGCCATGTCAGGTGCTTCCCCGGTGTGTGCTTGTCCACCACGTGCTTCTTCTCCTCTGACCTGCAGGACCGTGCAGGATAAATATACAGAAAGATTATGAAGTCACACAAAACAATAAATAGAAACGCAGTGTGTTTTTTGTACCTCTCCTTGCGATTTTATCAGCCTTAAGGAGTGTTCCATCCAAGCATGAAGGCTGTAAGCAATTTCAATGTTTTAGTGCTTCACTTCATATGGATAAATTTTAAAAAAAATACTAAAACATCTAAGGAACTTATTAGCCATTAAAACAATGCTCGAATTGGCAGAGAAAATTAAGCAAAATCCCCCAGTATAATGTCGCCAAAGCTATTCTGTGTAGGGATTTTTTTTTCTGTCTTGACACCATAACATATTCCAAAAACAGAGGCAAGTTCAACGAAGTCCTTCCACTTCACAAAGATCAATTAACTTAACATGCATTAACTCATCTATGACATTGTTCTGCAAAAAAAATATAAAAATTCAGTTGTAAATAAAGAATTTGCTGATACAAAGAGTGTTAGTTGCCAATAAAATGCAAAAACAATATAGAACAGCAACATGTTACAAAATAGTAAGAAAAATACTTAAAAGATGCAACAACTTTGCACTCTAACGTTATCAAAGCTAGTGTGTGAATGATCCTCCAGTGTAAGCTCTGTATATGAATACGAAGAATACTAGGTCCGTAAAGGATTCATTTTTCTGGTTTTTTTGAATTTTTGTACCACGGTTGTTAGGGCGACGCGTGTCCAGCAGTTTTCCTGGGTGCAGTAAAAAAATATTGGTTTGATGGTTTTAGCATGTTTGATTTGACGTGGTGGTTGCCAGAGTCACATGACCTTGTCTATTGACGCGTGTGCAGGAGATTCTGCCAGAGAGTTCCTCTATACTTTTTTCAGGTTTGCTATTTCATATCTACTCCCTCCGTTCCTAAATAATTGTCTTTCTAGAGATTTCAACAAGTGACTACATACGGAGCAAAATGAGTGAATCTACACTCTAAAACATGTCTACATACATCCGTATGTTGTAGTTTATTTGAGATGGCTAGAAAGACAATTATTTGAGAACGGAGGGAGTAGATGTGAAATAGTCATCTCACATCTAAGTCTAGAGCCGTCGGGTCATATTTTCTATTTAAGATTTATGCAGCTTGTTCGGCTCGCTCGCGGTCGCTGGCGTCGCGTGCGGCAGCCCGTGTCCTGTGTAGGTCCCACCTGCCCGTTGTGGCTTGGGCTTTTTTGTTCTTTTAGACACGGCACATGGCAGCTGTGGCTCTTGTCCCGCCTGCCCGTTGTGGGCTTTTTTTTTTTCTGTTTTCTGTGGGTCTTTCGTTTTTGTTCTTTGTGGGCTTTCAGCCAGTGAAAACAAGAATTGTTTTTTTTTTCAGGTAGGAAAGTTTGTCTAGTCGTTCTATGTCCTTGTATAGTTTCCTGCTACCTGCCAATTGTTTGGTTTTTTGTCTCTCGAGAGCATACATGTGTGAATGAGCTGACCCATGAAGGGCATTTTTTACTAGTTTTGGGAGAAGCTTCCAACCCTTTTTCTTTTTGTCTTTTTTTGTTTTGTTTTTTTTATTTTTGTTTTCGCCTTTTTCAAGAACTCGTGATTTTTGTTGGTGTCTCACATCTAAGTCCCTCATCGTTTGATTTGCAGTTTTTTTTTTTTCATGCGAGCCCTTGATTCCTGTAGTTTTGCCGCATCCATTATGTGCTCGCGTAGTTTTTTTTTCTTTTGAGGGAATTGTGCTCGCGTATTGCCGTCTCCGTTGTGCTCACATCGCTGTTGCGTTCCTTGGGCCCATTATGTCCTTAGCTGTTGTTTGTTGGCATGTGTTCCCTGCGTCAGTGCTTGGGACTTGTTTTTTTTCTTTGTTCCCCGATCATTTCACGTCCATGTGAGTTGTTCGACCACCTCAAAAAAATGTGAGTTGTTCGTGATTTTTTAAAAGAAAACTGTATAATTTTTGAATTTTTTTGTACAAATCAGATCGACTACTTGCTAATTCTCTCCACATGATTAATTGTTGTACGGTTCATGTAATCTGTTCTGTCTGGTGTGCGTTGTGGTTTTTGCCCTCCATTTTTTTAGTCGAAAATTTTATACTAAATTGCAAAATCACATCTAGATGATTTTTTATGATGCCCCATCTAAGTTTTTTTTACCGGTTGATTTAGTTTTTGTAATTTTTATGCAAGCGCTATCCCCGCCTTGTTGGTCGATGTTTTGTTTGTCACGCATCCTTTTGTTGGTCAGTTTGGCTTCACACTTTTCGGCCCATTATCGTGCCGTGCTGACAAGCCATTTCGCTACGTTGTTTTTAGGCCACGGCGTAGAATTAGAAGAGACAAGAAAAGCGAAGGTCTATCACGGTTATTACCTTCTCTGTTCATTTTCACGTTGTCTCCCATTTCTTCTAAGCTTTATCAAGCTAAAATTAGCAATGTCTCATCTGAATTGTTGTCCATCGGATCTTGTTGTTGTGATTTAGTGCAAATTATTGATCTTGCATGTCGGCCGATGTATTCCTCTACCGCGTTGTTCCCTTTTGTTCGTTTGTCATCCCGTCCATGTTGTACATATATTTTTTATTGGGCCTTTTTCTGCACGCGTTCTTGTGTGCCCATGTCATTTGGCAATGTCGTAGAAGTCAAAGAGATAGGTTATGCGCTTGTCCCGGTTGCAAGTCTACCTTCAGACTCATAACTGGGTCCATATTTTATTTTTCATCCTGGTTGCAAGTCCATCTTTTGCTCGTCACTCGGCTCATAGTTTGTAATTGTTGTAGTTGCAAATCCACCCTCTACTCACAACTCGTATCGTAGTTTTGTGTAGTTGTCCCAGTTGCAAGCTCACCATTGACTCGTAATTGGGCATGTGGTTTGTTTTTTATCCCAGTTACAAGTCTACCCTTGACTCGGAATTAAGCTCACAGTTTGTAGTTGTCCCAGTTACTAACTCATTGTTGACTCGCAACTAATATCATAGTTTTGTACAGTTGTCCTAGTTACAAGTCCACCATTGATTCGGAAGTAGCTAGGTGATACGTCTCCAACGTATCTATAATTTTTGATTGTTCCATGCTATTATATTACCCCTTTTGGATGTTTATGGGCTTTATTTTACACATTTATATCATTTTTGGGACTAACCTACTAACCGGAGGCCCAGCCCATATTGCTGTTTTTTTGCCTATTTCAGTATTTCGAAGAAAAGGAATATCAAACGGAGTCCAAACGGAATGGAACCTTTGGGAGCATGATTTTTGGAACAAACGTGATCCAGAGGACTTGGAGTGCAAGTCAAGAAGCTTCCGAGGAAGCCAAGAGATAGGAGGGCGCCCCCCCCCTATAGGGCGTGCCCCCCTGTCTCATGGGCCCCTCGGGCGGCCACCGACGCACTTCTTCTTCCTATATATACCTACGTACCCCGAAAACATCCAGGAGCACCACGAAACACAATTTCCACCGCCAGAACCTTCAGATCCGCGAGATCTCATCTTGAGCCCTTGCCGCACTCACGGAGGGGGAATCAACCACGGAGGGCTTCTACATCAACATCGTAGCCCCTCCGATGAGTTGTGAGTAGTTTACCGCAGACCTACGAGTCCATAGTTATTAGCTAGATGGCTTCTTCTCTCTTTTTAGATCTCAATACAATGTTCTCCCCCTCTCTTGTGGAGATCTATTCGATGTAAACTCTTTTTGCGGTGTGTTTGTCGAGATCCGATGAATTGTGGGTTTATGATCAAGTTTATCTATGAATAATATTTGAATCTTCTCTGAATTCTTTTATGTATGATTGAGTTATCTTTGCAAGTCTCTTCGAATTATCAGTTTAGTTTGGCCTACTAGATTGGTCTTTCTTGCCATGGGAGAAGTGCTTAGCTTTGGGTTCAATCTTTATGTGTCCTTACCAAGTGATGTAAAGGGTTGCAAGGCACGTATTGTATTGTTGCCATCGAGGATAACAAGATGGGGTTTATATAATATTGCATGAGTTTATCCCTCTACATCATGTCATCTTGCTTAAAATTACTCTGTTCTTATGAACTTAATACTCTAGATGCATGCTGGATAACTGTCGATGTGTGGAGTAATAGTAGTAGATGCAGGCAGGAGTTGGTCTACTTGTTATGGACGTGATGCCTATATACATGATCATGCCTGGATAATTATCTCATAACTATGCGCTTTTCTGTCAATTGCTCGACAGTAATTTGTTCAACCACCGTAATACTTATGCTATCTTGAGAGAAGCCACTAGTGAAACCTATGGCCCCCGGGTCTATCTCTTATCATATTTGCTCCCAATTTACTTTTATTTGCATCTTTACTTTTTGCATCTATATTATAAAATACCAAAAATATATTTATCTTATCATACTATCTTTATTAGATCTCACTTTCAAGTGGCCGTGAAGGGATTGACAACCCTTTATTGCGTTGGTTGCGAGTTCTCAGTTTGTGTGTAGGTGCGTGGGACTTTTGAGGAGCCTCCTACTGGATTGATACCTTGGTTCTCAAAAACTGAGGGAAATACTTACGCTACACTTGCTGCATCACCCTCTCCTCTTCGAGGAAAACCAACGGAAGCTCAAGATATAGCAAGAAGGATTTCTGGCGCCGTTGCCGGGGAGCCCTTCGCTCAAGTCAAGACATACCAAGTACCCATCACAAACCCATCTCCCTCGCATCTACATTATTTGCCATTTGCCTCTCGTTTTCCTCTCCCCCACTTCACCCTTGCCGTTTTATTCGCCCTATCTTTCCCAATCTCCTCTTCTCTTTTCGCTTGCCGTTTTTCTGTTTTCTTGTGTGTTGGATTACTTGTTGCCATGGCGCACGATAATACCAAATTGTGTGACTTCTTGAATACTAATACTAATGATTTCCTTAGTACTCTAATTTCCCCTCTTTATAATGATGAGTCTTGTGAAATCAATACCGCTTTGCTGAATCTTGTTATGAAAGATCAATTCGCCGGCCTTCCTAGCGAAGATGCCGCTACTCATCTAAACAACTTTGTTGATTTGTGTGATATGCAAAAGACGAAAGATACAGATAACAATATTGTCAAATTGAAGTTATTTCCGTTTTCACTTAGAGAATAGTATTGATTCTTGGAACAAGTGCAAAGATGCTTTTATCTCTAAGTATATTCCTCCCACTAAGATCATCACTCTTAGGAACGATATTATGAATTTTAAACAACTTGATCATGAGCATGTTGCCCAATCTTGGGAAAGAATGAAATTGATGCTTCGCAATTTCCCTACTCATGGTTTGAATTTATGGATGATCATACAAAAAAATTATGCCGGTTTGAACTTTGCTTCTAGAAATCTCTTAGATTCGGCCGCGGGAGGCACGTTTATGAAAATCACGTTAGGAGATGCTACAAAACTTCTTGATAATATTATGGCTAATTATTCTCAATGGCACACCGTAAGGTCTTCTAGTAAAAAAGTGCATGCTATAGAAGAAATCAATGTTTTGAGTGGGAAGATGGATGAACTTATGAAGATGTTTGCTACTAAAAATACTCCTCTAGATCCCAATGATATGCCTTTGTCTTCCTTGATTGAGAATAATAATGAATCTATGGATGTGAATTTTGTTGGTAGGAATAGTTTTGGAAATAACGCTTATAGAGGAAATTTTAATGCTAGACCGTTCCGTAGTAATCCCTCTAATAATTATGGAAATTCCTACAATAATTCTTATAGTAATTTTAATAAGATGCCCTCTGATTTTGAGAATAGTGTGAAAGAATTTATGATCTCTCAAAATAATTTTAATGCTTTGCTTGAAGAAAAATTGCTCAAAGTTGATGATTTGGCCAGGAACGTTGATAGACTTTCGCTTGATGTTAATTCTCTTAAACTTGGATCTTCTTCTCCTAAGCATGATATCAATGAGTCTCTCAAAGTAATGAGAATTTCCATTGATGAGTGCAAGGAAAGAACCGCTAGATTGCGTGCTAAGAAAGAAAGCTTTATAAAAGCGTGTTCTTGTAGTTTCCGTGAAAATAATGATGAGGATCTTAAAGTTATTGATGCGTCTCCGATTAGATCTATGTTTTGCAATATGAATTTTGATGATTATGGGATTGACGATGAATCAACTTTGCCTAGAAGGCGTCCCAAGAATTCGGAATCTTTAGATCTTAATGTTAAATTTGGTAAAAGTGAGATTGAAGAATCTTCAACTTCTAATAATGTTGAACCTACTATCTCGGATTTCAAGGAATTTAATTATGACAATTTCTCTATAAAAGGTTGTATTTCCTTGTTGCAAGCCGTTGTTAATTCTCCTCATGCTTATAGTCAAAACAAAGCTTTTACCAAGCATATTGTTGATGCCTTGATGCAATCTTATGATGAAAAACTTAATTTGGAAGTTTCTATACCTAGAAAACTTAATGATGAGTGGGAACCTACTATAAAGAATAGAATTAAAGATTATGAGTGTTTTGCTTTGTGTTATTTGGGTGCTAGTGTTTCCACGATTCCGAAAACTTTATGTGATATTCTAGGTTTCTATGATCTTGATGATTGTTCTTTAAATTTTCACCTTGCGGATTCCACCATTAAAAAGCCTATGCGAAGGATCATTGATGTTCTTATTATTGCAAATAGAAATTTGGTGCCCGTAGATTTTATCGTTCTTGATATAGATTGCAATCTTTCTTGCCCTATTATTCTTGGTAGACCTTTCCTTAGAACGATTGGTGCGATTATTGATATGAAGGAAGGGAATATGTGACGCCCCAAAAATTTAACCATGTTTTGTTCATTAAAATTTTGCCAGGAAACTTAAAATTTTATTTTCCAGATTCCCTCTTGATTTCAGAACCATTCTTCTCTCTATTATTATGGAGTTTTTACCCCCAAGTAAAAACTTTTCAATCATTATTGGACTCATTTACCCTCTCAGATAAAACAATTCTTTTATCAGTGGGATTATTTATATAATTGTTTATCCCTGATGCTTTATCTCTCTAAAAGAGTTTTTCATAAGTTTAGGGTCCCTTTTGCACTGCAACCCTTGGATGAATTCATTTTAAAAATTCCACCAAAATTTGGGGATGTCATGTGATGTTTTTAAAACACTTTTATGCAAAAATATATTTTATTCTTTGGATATTTTGAGTTCTACACCAAGTTTTCAAATCTGGTCAAATCTCACTTTTGCACTACAACCTATTTAAATATTTCTTTAAAACTTCCACCAAAATTTTGGGATGTCAATAGGAGTATATTATTCAACTTTATGCAAGAACCTAGTTAGGCTCTTTGAAAAATTTGAGTGAATCAACCTCATTTCCATTCTGGTCCAACTTGATGATTTGTACTACAACTATATTTTAACTTGCTCCTTTTGCTGTGATTCTTTTTCCTACTTATAACCCATCCTACAATACCCTTAAGTCCAGGAGTTTGGACTCATTGGAGCAATTCTAGTACTTGCAATCCTGCCCTGTTCTTTCTGTGCAAAACTGAAGATTTGCAAAACTTGCACTAGCAAGTTTCTTCTTTTGCCCAAATGACCTTACCACTCTCTTTTGCACCCAAAGAGGCACTAACCCGGAGAATTGGGCCACCCCAAGAAATGCCTAAGTGCCCTTGGCATTTTGCCAAACACCTTATGGGCATGACCAGTTTTGACATGAGTTTTAGTTTGCACTATGAACCTGCTTCCTTTGCCTAACCACCTTGTCCAATAAACTCCTAGCTACTCCTAACCTAGGTCTGCTAATTGCCAGCCTCAGCCAAGCTTTGTGGCATGCACAGGCATTTCGCCGAGCACCTCGTGGGTGTGCTCTGGGCGCGCCCAGAGCGCGCGTTTTGCACGTGCCGCGCCCGAGCCGCCGCGTCGCGCCCCTGGTTTTTGCCCGCTCTGCAGAGCCGTGCCACACCCTCGACCACTCACAAGAACGCGCCAAGCAGCCCCTGGTGCCCTATAGCACCACCGTCAGAGCCCCCTTGGCGGCAAGCCGGCGTCCGCAACGCGTCTCTGCCACGGTCGGTGCCTCCCAAGCCACAGCCGCGCGCCAGCTGCCCCCTTGAGCAGTCCAAGCTTATCCTCACGCTCGTCTGCTAGCACTCGTCGGCGCCACCACGCCCTGCCGCAACAGAGAGGCGGTTCGTCGGCGACCTTATCCACAGCCGCGGGAAACCGACCTCGGTCGCCTATTTAAGGAGCCCCACACCTCTCCAAGCCCTCAGGCGACCCCAAGCCAACCCATCAGGGCTCTCGTAGCCAGCAATCGCCCCGGGAAGGCCTCCTTCACCGTCTCCGGCCAGTTCGGTTACCGCCGCCTCCCGGCCCTGTTCGTCACAACCAGAGCCTCCCCGGCCATCCCAACACCACCAACCGACTCCACTTCGCCTTGCGAAGCCAACCAACACCTCGGCCGCAACGGAGAGCCACCGTAGCCCCAAGTTCACTTTGCTCACGAAGCTTCCGGCCGCCGCGAAACTCGTCGACGGCGACTCCCTCCACCCCCGGCGACCCAACGACCACCGGGAGGACCGCCCCGGTCTGGCGGGTCCATCCCCGCCCTCGGAACCCCGCGAGGAACCACCCATCGCCGAGTCCCCCCCCCCCCCCCGCTCGGGCAAAGGAAGAGGAGGGAGGTCGACTAGTCAAACCTGACCAGTGGGCCAGGCGGGCCCACTGTCAGTGACCCACGCACGGTCCACGCTGGATAAGTGGAGGCGTAATATCGAAATACGTCTTCGACGTGGTCAGTTCGAAACGTTTTTCCTTTTTATTCTATTTTATTTAAAAAACAGATTTTGACCACAACTTTGACTGGCCATAACTTTTAAAATAAAATTCCAAATGAGTTGATTCTTTTTCCTACCTCTCTCAAATATTGTCTAGTTTATTTTAAGATTTATTTCAAAAAAATTCATACAACTTTTTGGTACTTTTTTTGAAACGATATATTGATCCGATAATATTTTTAAATAGGATTTTTGGAGAGAGGAGAAAGCTTTCAAAAGTTTTGGAGTGCACCTTGCCTCCCCCGCAACTTGAAGGCAAGCATTCTGAACCCTGGCATAATATTTTTGTGTGTTAGTTGGCACGCTTATAACACCACCCTAATACGGAGAACACGTTATTTTATGTGGTGACGCGATCATTTGCTCGAATTGCATATTAGTGATTTCCTTGCTGTTGGAAATGAATATACTTGTGATGGTAATAATCCTCATGTGCCTTGCATGCATGCCGGAAAAGAATCCGGGAAAGCCTCTGCCTTGGGTAGGCATGAGCTTGTCGCCGGTCTCCGTCGGGACGGCTATGTCCGGTATGGCATAGTAAGGTATAATGAGTGGTGATTCTGTTGGTTGAAATATTTTGTTACACATATCATGCAGGGAATTTATAATCCTCCTGAGTCGACCGTAGATCGAGTCTTGTTCCAGCAACCCCCATACTTGTTTCGTACTACCACTTGCCCTGCCGCAGGTAGGGTGCGGTTCAGTAAGTTGTCAACCCCTTTCTGGGCACACACCGTACAGAGAGGCCATGGTGGAAGATACCGACTGCAGCCGGTAGGCAGGCCACCTGGTCCGGGGGCATGGATGTTTCCGCTTGGGACCGAGAGGGGAGGCCACCCCTTAGAGAGCGCAATATAAATTTGATCCCATGCTACATGAGGTTGTAGCCACCCCACTTAGAGTTTTGCTTGACAAGTGTCGTGGGTGATTCCAGACACCGGTAAGTTAAGCTGGTGTGTGCAAGTTAGGTGTGTTTTCAACTAAAAGGCCGTAGACGGAATTAGTCCCGATGGGCTAAAGGAATCCGTTACTCGTGGGTAAAGAGTACACCCTCTGCAGAGGTTAAACCTATTCGAATAGCCGTGTCCATGGTTAAGGATTACAGTCTGGGATAGGTCAAGTGTCGGTCTTAGTGTCGGTCTTCGGAGGAGAAACTGTTAAACCAAACTTGGGGCCTGACTTGTGACTTGTGAGGACCATGATTATTATTTTGTTATGGACTAACCCGTTATATTATTTGAATTATTGAGTATCCCTGGGATGGTTCTACCTCCTGGATATTCACTGTATTTACTTTATAAGACCTTTATGTGGTGTCGCCCAGACGCCCGACTGTGGCATGCTTGTTATTTATTTACTTTATAAGCCCTTTTATGTGGTGTCGCCGACGCTCGATCGTGGCATGCTTGTTATTTATTTACTTTATAAGCCCTTTATGTGGTGTCGCTCGAGGCCACCGACCGTGGCATGCTTGTTATTTATTTACCTTATAAGTCCTTTATGTGGTGTCGCTCAGACGCCCGACTGTGGCATGCTTGTTATTTATTTGCTTTATAAGCCCTTTATGTGGTGTCGCTCAGATGCCCGACTGAGGCATGCTCGTTATTTACTATCCTTTCGAGGCGTCGCTTCAGACCCCCGATCGGTGCATTTTTTTATTTCTACTCTGTTATTACATATTCATTGTTGCATATAAATAGCCTGCTTGCATGCATCAAGGATTTTATTTTTATGACTGACGTTGTGATCATAGAATATCTTCAGAGCATGATTATCGGTTGTTATATTATACCTGTGTTCATAATGTTTATAGTACATTCATAGTACTCACCGGCTTGTCCTCGCTATTGTCTTGGCCAGATTTCTTGCCCGGAGAGGAGCGGGCGATGACAGCCCCGGAACCAACGCAATGATGATAGTAGCCTCGCGAAGATAGGAGTTAACCTGGTCAGCTGTTCCTGTGGGAAATGGAGTCCCATAGACGCTGATGATCCACAAACCGCTTCCGCCATCAACCACTAGGAACCAATTGTTGTACTCACATGCCAGAATGGTCCTGTACTACATATTTTGTATTTTGCTTGGAATTTCTGTATCAAGTTGGTGCCTCATCAGCTAACAGTAATCCTGGGGCTGGTGAGCACAAGGGCCATTTTCTGGGAAATCAATACCCGAAAAACCGGTCGTGACAAACTTGATATCAGAGCCAGGCTGACCATTGGCTAATCCTATCTTAGCCAGGTCGAAAAACCTAGGTAAGCCAAACCACCAGACCTTAACCTAAGCCCAGCCAAGCTTCTCGTGCAAGATAGCGAGAAAGGACCCGACACTTTTGGCAGTCGGTGCCCAACCTATCAACCTAGCCTGTCGATCACGCGCCAGTGACCGACGCCTATAATGTCTCATTCGCAAGCGTGCGAAGGAAGACTTCGTCCCCTTTTTCTATAAAAAGGGCACGCACGCCTCAACCCAGCACAGCACAACCTCTACCCCAAACCGAGCCATAATGCCTGGCCCCGTAGTGCACAATGAGACCACAACAACCAACCTTGGAGGTTTTGTGACCAGACTCACGAACCTCACCCGTCGTGCCTATGCGTTAGAAGAGCCCCCAGAATATGTTGTGTACCAAGGATCCATGAGCGGCGAGAGCCGTCAATTCTGGGCCACTGTGCACATCTACGGTAGGTGTCTGCCGCCGAACGCCTTACTGTGTTCACCGGAAGGACAACTTCCTTCGAGCCACAAGCCATCCAGCTAGCTGCTCGAGAGGCTATAGTTCAACTCCGCAGTTGTCGCCAGAGTTAATCGTCGCCGTTCTACTACTACCCTGCACGTGAAGGGTATGGTAGACCACCCCAAGTTGCCAACGGAGATCACGAGACGGATCCTGCACTGTTGCACCTAGTGCGCTATGTAGGTGCACTAGAGGAACTGTTTGATCAAATCACCCTTGATCTGATCGCAGCTCGTGGAGAACTGGTTCGCCGAGCCCAGGCAAGAGGAGAGGATGAGCCCGACACCGACAACCCAGTCGTGCTGTTCGGACACCCGATCGAGACCTTGAGGTCAGCCCCAGCCATCAACCAAGGTGATTTGATGACCCCAGAAGTGCTTTGTCGCCTTTTGGGAGCACACTCCAACAAGATTGTGGCCAACAATCGCCGAGATGGTCATCATCGCTACCCCGACCCTGTAGTTCCTCAACCACCTCCAGCTAATCCCGACGGTTAGACCCGTGGAGAAGCCTCGACGTCCTCAAGGCAGGCTCGTTTAGATATAAACAAGGTAGACTGAATCACTCGAATAGTACAGAGTCTCAGTGTATCCACGCCTTATAATCATGTGACCTTGTGAATTAACGCAGTCTGTTGTTGTGCCTCTGTTTTAAATAGTAACCTTGCATAATTATGTCAGCACGCAGTTGCATTTTTTTATTCCGGGCACAACTACCAAAACCACCCCGACGACACCCACAGTAACACGTCGCTTTTGTGAGATATGTGTATCTGTGGCTTTGACCCCGACCCTGTGAGAGCAGGACCGACAAACTAGTGCCCTCACCGCGGTAAATAACCCAGCCCGGATGCTATATAAGAAGGGCCACCTTGTGACCTTGCCAAGCACCCCTCACCTTGTGAACCATCCTCACAACCATTTCTTGCCATGTCGAGCCCTAGTATTTATCTGAGAACCCCAGATGCAACCCCGGGTAGCTTTGTCAAAATATTGTGGGACTTTACCTGCAGTACCATGGGTTCTACCCAGCCACCCCAGTACGAGCTGTTCAAATCGAGAATCACCCCTTCCACCTCGAAATATTGGGAAGCAGTACACATCCCTCCCGTAAACTCAAACCAAGACCCAACGGAAGTTTCCTTCGTGGGGAAATCTATGCCAGCTCCACTAATGGCCATAGAAGCGGCTGCACACGAAGCACTTGCCCGCCTTCGATTCGCGGTACCCTATGCCAGTGAAAGAGGATATTATTACTTTCCGAGCCGTGCAGCACCCGGAGAAGTAACATCTTTTCCCGGTGGACGGATTGAGAGAGACCCAGTACTGGCCAACCTGGTCCAGTACGTCATCACTCAAGAACGTTTGACCCAGCGAGTAATGGGTTATCTCCAGAGTCTCGCGGATTTAAATCCTCAGATCGCCATCGGCAGACCACTGAGGCCCGACCAGGAGAGACACATTCATCGGCTGGTCAATCCGCTTCCCCCGATAGAGGAGGAGTGTGTCCCAGTACCAGAGACGTTTTCTCGGGACCCCGTCCAGTTACCATTTGCATTATAGACGTCGCTGCTTTGTTTATTATTGCAACATTTACTTATATGTTGTAACTTATGCGTGGTACCCTGAGTTGTGCGGCGAGTAAATTATTTAGTTTATATTAATTTGAGTAGTTTTTGTTGCGGTTTGACTCTTAATTTACCGATTTTCTCTCGCGAAAAATCCTGGAGTGAGATTTCTTTTCCCTAAGTCGCTGCATCGTATATCTTCTCACGACATGGATTATTTTTATTCACGCAGCACCACAACTACTCGAACACATACACTGCTTGCAAAAAACACGTAACCGTGGAGTATTTGTTTTTCAAAACAGCTCTTAACAAATCTCGAGGACGAGATTTTCTCTTAAGGGGGGTAGTGTTGTGACGCCCCAAAAATTTGACCATGTTTCGTTCATTAAAAATTTGCCAGGAAACTTCAAATTTTATTTTCTGGATTCCCTCTTGATTTTAGAACCATTCTTCTCTATTATTATGGAGTTTTTACCCCCAAGTAAAAACTTTTCAATCATTATTGGACTCATTTACCCTCTCAGATAAAACAATTCTTTTATCAGTGGGATTATTTATATAATTATTTATCCCTGATGCTTTATCTCTCTAAAAGAGTTTTTCATAAGTTTAGGGTCCCTTCTGCACTGCAACCCTTTTATAAATTCATTTTAAAAATTCCACCAAAATTTGGGGATGTCATGTGATGTTTTTAAAACACTTTTATGCAAAAATATATTTTATTCTTTGGATATTTTGAGTTCTACACCAAGTTTTCAAATCTGGTCAAATCTCACTTTTGCACTACAACCTATTTAAATATTTCTTTAAAACTTCCACCAAAATTTTGGGATGTCAATAGGAGTATATTATTCAACTTTATGCAAGAACCTAGTTAGGCTCTTTGAAAAATTTGAGTGAATCAACCTCATTTCCATTCTGGTCCAACTTGATGATTTGTACTACAACTATATTTTAACTTGCTCCTTTTGATGTGATTCTTTTTCCTACTTATAACCCATCCTACAATACCCTTAAGTCCAGGAGGTTGGACTCATTGGAGCAATTCTAGTACTTGCAATCATGCCCTGTTCTTTCTGTCCAAAACTGAAGATTTGCAAAACTTGCACTAGCAAGTTTCTTCTTTTGCCCAAATGACCTTACCACTCTCTTTTGCACCCAAAGAGGCACTAACCTGGAGAATTGGGCCACCCCAAGAAATGCCTAAGTGCCCTTGGCATTTTGCCGAACACCTTATGGGCATGACCAGTTTTGACATGAGTTTTAGTTTGCACTATGAACCTGCTTCCTTTGCCTAACCACCTTGTCCAATAAACTCCTAGCTACTCCTAACCTAGGTCTGCTAATTGCCAGCCTCACCCAAGCTCTGTGGCATGCACAGGCATTTCGCCGAGCACCTGGTGGGCGTGCTCTGGGCGCGCCTAGAGCGCTGCGTTTGCACGTGTGCCCGAGCCGCGCGTCGCGCCCCTGGTTTTGCCCGCTCAAGAGCCGCGCCACACCTCGACCACTCACCGAACGCGCCAAGCAGCCCTCGGTGCCCTACAAGACCGCCTCAGAGTCCCTTGGCGGCACGCCGCGTCCGCAGCAGCTGCCTCGCCCGCGGTCGGTGCCGCCCAAGCCACAGCCAAGGCTGCCTGCCCCTTGAGCAGTCCAAGCTTATCCTCACGCTTGTGTCTGCTAGCACTCGTCGGCGCCACGACGCCCTGCCGCAACAGAGAGGCGGTTCGCCGGCGACCTTATCCACCGCCGCGGGAAACCGACCTCAGCCGCCTATTTAAGGAGCCCCGCACCTCTCCGAGCCCTTAGGTGACCCCAAGCCAACCCATCAGGGCTCCCATAGCCAGCAATCACCCCGGGAAGGCCTCCTTCCCCATCTCCGGCCAGTTCGGCCACCACCGCCTCCCGGCCCCGTTCGTCACTGCCAGAGCCTCCCCGACCTCCCAACACCACCAACCGACTCCACTTCACCTTGCGAAGCCAACCAACAGCTCGGCCGTGACAGAGAGCCACCATAGCCCCAAGTTCACTTTGCTCCCGAAGCTTCCGACCGTCGCGAAACTCGTCGACGGCGACTCCCTCCACTCCCGGCGACCCAACGACCACCGGGAGGACCGCCCCGGTCTGGCGGTCCATCCCCGCCCTCGGAACCCCGTGAGGAACCACCCATCGCCGGCGGCGATCGCCAGAAGTCCCCACCCCCCCCGGGCAGAGGAAGAGGGGGGAGGTCGACTAGTCAAACCTGACCAGTGGGCCAGGCGGGCCCACTGTCAGTGACCCACGCACGGTCCACGCTGGATAAATGAAGGCGTAATATCGGAATACGTCTTCGACGTGGTCAGTTCGAAACGTTTTTCCTTTTTATTCTATTTTATTAAAAAAACAGATTTTGACCACAACTTTGACTGGCCATAACTTTTAAAATAAAACTCCAAATGAGTTGATTCTTTTTCCTACCTCTCTCAAATATTGTCTAGTTTATTTTCAGATTTATTTCAAAAAAATCCAGACTACCTTTTGGTACTGTTTTTGAAACGATATATTGATTCGATAATATTTTTAAATAGGATTTTTGGAGAGAGGAGAAAGCTTTCAAAAGTTTTGGAGTGCACCTTGCCTCCCCCGCAACTTGAAGGCAAGCATTCTGAACCCTGGCATAATATTTTTGTGTGTTAGTTGGCACGCTTATAACACCGCCCTAATACGGAAAACACGTTATTTTATGTGGTGACGCGATCATTTGCTCGAATTGCATATTAGTGATTTCCTTGCTGTTGGAAATGAATATACTTGTGATGGTAATCATCCTCATGTGCCTTGCATGCATGCCGGAAAAGAATCCGGGAAAGCCTCTGCCTTGGGTAGGCATGAGCTTGTCGCCGGTCTCCGTCGGGACGGCTATGTCCGGTATGGCCTAGTAAGGTATAATGAGTGGTGATTCTGTTGGTTGAAATATTTTGTTACACATATCATGCAGGGAATTTATAATCCTCCCGAGTCGACCGTAGATCGAGTCTTAGCAACCCCCATACTTGTTTCGTACTACCACTTGCCCTGTCGCAGGTAGGGTGTGGTTCAGTAAGTTGTCAACCCTTTCGGGCACACACTGCATGAGAGGCCACGGTGGAAGATACCGACTGCAGCCGGTAGGCAGGCCACCTGGTCCGGGGGCATGGGTGTTTTCGGTTGGGACCGAGAGGGGAGGCCACCCCTTAGAGCGCGCGATATAAATTTGATCCCATGCTACGCGAGGTTGTAGCCTCCCCACTTAGAGTTTTGCTTGATAGGTGTCGTGGGTGATTCCAGACACCGATAAGTTAAGCTGGTGTGTGCAAGTTAGGTGTGTTTTCAACTAAAAGGCCGTAGACGGAATTAGTCCCGATGGGCTAAAGGAATCCGTTACTTGTGGGTAAAGAGTACACCCTCTCCAGAGGTTAAACCTATTCGAATTGCCGTGTCCATGGTTAAGGATTATAGTCTTGGATAGGTCAAGTGTCGGTCTTAGTGTCGGTCTTCGGAGGAGAAACTGTTAAACCAAACTTGGGGCCTGACTTGTGACTTGTGAGGACCATGATTATTATTTTGTTATGGACTAACCCGTTATGTTATTTGAATTATTGAGTATCCCTAGGATGGTTCTACCTCCTGGATATTCACTGTATTTACTTTATAAGCCCTTTATGTGGTGTCGCTCAGACGCCCGACCGTGGCATGCTTGTTATTTATTTACTTTATAAGCCCTTTATCTGGTGTCACTCAGACGCCCGACTGTGGCATGCTTGTTATTTATTTACTTTATAAGCCCTTTATGTGGTGTCGCCGACGCCTCGATCGTGGCATGCTTGTTATTTATTTACCTTATAAGCCCTTTATGTGGTGTCGCCGACGCCGATCGTGGCATGCTTGTTATTTATTTGCTTTATAAGCCCTTTATATGGTGTCGCTCAGACGCCCGACTGAGGCATGCTCGTTATTTACTATCCTTTTGAGGCGTCGCTTCAGACCCCCGATCGGTGCATTTTTTTAATTTCTACTCTGTTATTACATATTCATTGTTGCATATAAATAGCTTGCTTGCATGCATCAAGGATTTTATTTTTATGACTGACGTTGTGGTCATAGAATATTTTCAGAGCATGATTATCGGTTGTTATATTATACCTGTGTTCATAATGTTTGCGAGTACATTCAAAGTATTCACTGGCTTGTCCCTGGCTATTGTCTTGGCCAGATTTCTTGCATGGAGAGGAGCGAAGCGATGACAGCCCCGGAACCTACACAATGATGATTGTAGCCTCGCGAAGATAGGAGTTAACCTGGTCAGCTGTTCCTGTGGGAAATGGAGTCCCATAGACGCTGATGATCCACAAACCGCTTCCGCCGTCAACCACTAGGAACCAATTGTTGTACTCACAGGCCAGAATGGTCCTGTACTACATCTTTTGTATTTTGCTTGGAATTTCTGTATCAAGTTGGTGCCTCATCAGCTAACAGTAATCCTGGGGCTGGTGAGCACAAGGGCCATTTTCTGGGAAATCAATACCCGGAAAACCGGTCGTGACATAATATTAGATTCCAATTTCCATTAAAGAAAGGCATGGAGCACTTTCCAAGAAATAAAGTTAAATTACCTTATGAATCTATCACGCGTGCTACTTATGAGTTTAGTGCCAAAGATGACACTACTTAGATCTATCTTCGCTTTTATGCTTAGCTAGGGGCGTTAAACGATAGCGCTAGTTGGGAGGCAACCCAATTTTCTTTATGTTTTTTGTTTTTGTTTCTTTTTAGGAATAAATAATCCATCTACCTTCTGTTTAGATGTGATTTTATGTTTTAATTAGTGTTTGTGCCAAGTTAAACCTATAGGATCTTCTTGGATGATAGTTATTTGATCTTGCTGTAATTTCCAGAAACTTTCGGCTCACGAAAATAATTGTTAAAAATCACCAGAACGTGATAAAATAGTGATTCCAATTGCTGCGGATCAATAAACAAATTTCCTAGGTCGTCCTATTTTGGCTGAAGTTTTTGAGTTCCAGAATTTGCGTTAGTTACAGATTACTACAGACTGTTCTGTTTTTAACAGATTCTGTTTTTCGCGTGTTGTTTTCTTATTTTGATGAATCTATGGACAATAAATAGTTTATAATCCATAGAGAAGTTGGAATACAGTAGGTTTAACACCAAATTAAATAATGAATGAGTTCATTACAGTAGCTTATGTGGTGGTTTTGTTTTCTTTCACTAACGGAGCTTATAAGATTTCTTGTTGAGTTTTGTGTTGTGAAGTTTTTAAGTTTTGGGTAAAGCTTTTATGGACTATGGAATAAAGGGTGGCAACAGCCTAAGCTTGGGGATGCCCATGGCACCCCAAGATATTCAAGAATAGCCAAAATCCTAAGCTTGGGGATGCCCCGGGAAGGCATCCCCTCTTTCGTCTTCGTTCATTGGTAACTTTACTTGGAGCTATATTTTTATTCACCACATGATCAGTGTTTTGCTTGGAGCGTCGTGTATTATATTAGTCTTTGCTTTTTAGTTTACCACAATCATCCTTTCTGTACACACCCTTTGGGAGAAGCCTATTTGGTTAGAATTTGCTAGAATACTCTATGTGCTTCACTTATATCTTTTGAGCTTGATTATTTTTGCTCTAGTGCTTCACTTATATCTTTTAGAGCACAGTGGTGTTTTAATTTTGAAGAAATTGCTAGTCTCTCATGCTTCACTTATATTATTTTGAGAGTCTTTTAGAACAGCATGGTATTTGCTATGGTCATAAAATTGGTCCTAGAATGGTAGGCATCCAAGTTGGGTATAATTAAAACTATCATAGGAAGTGAATTGGATGCTATGATCAATTTCATACTTGATAATTGTTTTGAGATATGGAGGTAGTGATATTAAAGTCATGCTAGTTGGGTGATTATGAATTTAAAGAATGCTTGTGTTGAAGTTAGTGTTGGGGAACGTTGCATAAAATAAAAAATTTCCTACGTTCACCAAGATCAATCTATGAGTTCATCTAGCAACGAGAGAGAGGAGTGCATCTACATACCCTTGTAGATCGCGCGGAAGCGTTCAAGAGAACGGGGTTGAGGGAGTCGACTCGTCGTGATCCAAATCACCGGAGATCCTAGCGCCGAACGGACGGCACCTCCGCGCTCAACACACGACGGTCACAGGACGTCTCCTCCTTCTTGATCCAGCAAGGGGAAGGAGAGGTTGATGAAGATCCAGCAGCACGACGGCGTGGTGGTGGATGCAGCAGGATCCGCAGGCTTCGCCAAGCGCCTGCGGGAGGAAGAGGTGTAGCAAGGGGAAGGAGGCGCCAGTGTAAGGGTGCGACTGCCTCCCTCCCCTCTTTATATAGGGACCCAGGGGCGCTGCCCTAGGAGATGGGATCTCCTAGGGGCGGCGGCCAAGGGGGAAACTTGCCCCCAAGGCAAGTGGAGGCGCCCCCTCCCCTAGGGTTCCCAACCCTAGGCGCAGAGGGGGGGCCCAGGGGGGAGGCACCAGCCCACCAGGGGCTGGTTCCCCACCCACTTCTGCCCACGGGCCCCTCCGGGATAGGTGGCCCCACCTGGTGGACCCTCGGGACCCTTCCGGTGGTCCCGATACAATACCGATGACCCCCGAAACTTTCCTGATGGCCGAAACTCGACTTCCCATATATAATTCTTTACCTCCGGACCATTTCGGAACTCCTCGTGACGTCCGGGATCTCATCCGGGACTCCGAACAACTTTCAGTTTTCTGCATACTTATATCTCTACAACCCTAGCGTCACCGAACCTTAAGTGTGTAGACCCTACGGGTTCGGGAGACACGTAGACATGACCGAGACGGCTCTCCGGTGAATAACCAACTGCGGGATCTGGATACCCATGTTGGCTCCCACATGCTCCTCGATGATCTCATCGGATGAACCACAATGTCGAGGATTCAAGCAACCCAGATACAATTCCCTTTGTCAATCGATGCGTTATTTGCCCGAGATTGATATCGTCGGTATCCCAATACCTCGCTCAATCTCGTTACGCAGGTCACTTTACTCGCATCAGTAATGCATGATCCGTGACCGACACTTGGTCACTTTGAGCTCATTATGATGATGCATTACCGAGTGGGCCCAGAGATACCTCTCCGTCATACAGAGTGACAAATCCCAATCTCGATCCGTGTCAACCCAACAGACACTTTCGGAGATACCCGTAGCACACCTTTATAGTCACCCAGTTACGTTGTGACGTTTGGTACACCCAAAGCACTCCTACAATATCCGGGAGTTACACGATCTCATGGTCTAAGGAAAAGATACTTGACATTGGAAAAGCTCTAGCAAACGAACTACACGATCTTGTGCTATGCTTAGGATTGGGTCTTGTCCATCACATCATTCTCCTAATGATATGATCCCGTTATCAATGACATCCAATGTCCATAGTCAGGAAACCATGACTATCTGTTGATCAACGAGCTAGTCAACTAGAGGCTCACTAGGGACATGTTCTGGTCTATGTATTCACACGTGTATTACTTCCGGATAATACAATTATAGCATGAATAAAAGACAATTATCATGAACAAAGAAATATAATAATAATCCTTTTATTGTTGCCTCTAGGGAATATTTCCAACAGTCTCCCACTTGCACTAGAGTCAATAATCTAGTTACATTGTGATGAATCGAACACCCATAGAGTTCCGGTGTTGATCATGTTTTGCTCGCGGAAGAGGTTTAGTCAACAGATCTGCGACATTCAGATCCGTGTGTACTTTGCAAATATCTATGTCTCCATCTTGAACATTTTCACGGATGGAGTTGAAACGACGCTTGATGTGCCTGGTCTTCTTGTGAAACCTGGGCTCCTTGGCAAGGGCAATTGCTCCAGTGTTGTCACAGAAGAGAGTGATCGGCCCCGAATCATTGGGTATGACTCCTAGGTCGGCGATGAACTCCTTCATCCATATTGCTTCATGCGCTTCCTCCGAGGCTGCCATGTATTCCGCTTCACATGTAGATCCCGCCACGACGCTCTGCTTGCAACTGCACCAGCTTACTGCTCCACGATTCAACATATACACGTATCCGGTTTGTGACTTAGAGTCATCCAGATCTGTGTCGAAGCTAGTGTCGACGTAACCCTATACGACGAGCTCTTCGTCACCTCCATAAACGAGAAACATGTCCTTTGTCCTTGTCAGGTACTTAAGGATATTCTTGACCGCTGTCCAGTGTTCCCTGCCGGGATTACTTTGGTACCTTCCTACCAAACTTACGGCAAGGTTTACATCGGGTCTGGTACACAACATGGCATACATAATAGATCCTATGGCTGAGGCATAGGGGATGACACTCATCTCTTCTTTATCTTTTGCCGTGGTCAGGCATTGAGCCGAGCTCAATCTCACACCGTGCAATACAGGCAAGAACCCTTTCTTGGACTGATCCATATTGAACTTCTTCAATATCTTATCAAGGTATGTGCTTTGTGAAAGACCTATGAGGCGTCTCGATCTATCCCTATAGATCTTGATGCCTAATATGTAAGCAGCTTCTCCAAGGTCCTTCATTGAAAAACACTTATTCAAGTAGGCCTTAATGCTGTCCAAAAGTTATATATCATTTCCCATCAAAAGTATGTCATCTACATACAATATGAGAAATGCTACAGAGCACCCACTCACTTTATTGTAAACGCAGCCTTCTCCATAAGTCTGCATAAACCCAAACGCTTTGATCATCTCATCAAAGCGAATGTTCCAACTCCGAGATGCTTGCACCAGCCCATAAATGGATCGCTGGAGCATGCACACCTTGTTAGCATTCTTAGGGTCGACAAAACCTTCCGGATGCATCATATACAGTTCTTCCTTAAGATAGCCGTTAAGGAATGCCGTTTTGACATCCATCTGCCATATCTCATAATCATAGTATGCGGAAATTGCTAACATGATTCAGACGGACTTCAGCTTCGCTACGGGAGAGAAAGTCTCATCGTAGTCAACCCGTTGAACTTGTCGATAACCCTTAGCGACAAGCCGAGCCTTATAGATGGTAACATTACCATCCGCGTCTGTCTTCTTCTTAAAGATCCATTTGTTTTCTATCGCTCGCCGATCATCGGGAAAGTCTGTCAAAGTCCATACTTTGTTTTCATACATGGAATCTATCTCGAATTGCATGGCTTCAAGCCATTTGTTGGAATCTGGGCCCGCCATCGCTTCTTCATAGTTCGAAGGTTCACCGTTGTCCAACAACATGATTTCTAGGACAGGGTTGCCATACCACTGGTGTGGAACGTGTCCTTGTGGACCTCACGGTTCAAGAGCAACTTGATCCAAGTACCTTGATCATCATCATTAATTTCCTCTCCAGTTGGTGTAGGCACCACATGAACATTTTCCTGAGCTGCACTACTTTCCGGTTCAAGAGGTAGTACTTCATTGAGTTCTACTTTCCTCCCACTTACTCCTTTCGAGAGAAACTCTTTTTCCAGAAAGGATCCGTTCTTGGCAACAAAGATCTTGCCTTCGGATCTAAGGTAGAAGGTATACCCAATGGTTTCCTTAGGGTATCCTATGAAGACGCATTTCTCCGACTTGGGTTCGAGCTTTTCAGGTTGAAGTTTCTTGACATAAGCATCGCATCCCCAAAGTTTGAGAAACGACAGCTTAGGTTTCTTCCCAAACCATAATTCATGCGGTGTCGTCTCAATGGATTTAGACGGTGCCCTATTTAAAGTGAACGTAGTTGTCTCTAGAGCGTATCCCCAAAATGATAGTGGTAAATCGGTAAGAGACATCATAGATCACACCATATCCAATAGAGTGCGATTACGACGTTCGGACACACCGTTACGCTGAGGTGTTGAGGCGGCGTGAGTTATGAAACGATTCCACATTTCCTTAACTGCATACCAAATTCATGACTTAAATATTCTCCTCCACGATCTGATCGTAAGAATTTAATCTTTCGGTCACGTTGATTCTCTACTTCATTCTGAAATTCCTTGAACTTTTCAAAGGTCTCAGACTTTTGTTTCATCAAGTAGACATACCCATATCTACTTAAGTCATCAGTGAGAGTGAGAACATAACGATATCCTCCGCGAGCCTCAAAGCTCATTGGACCACACACATCAGTATGTATGATTTCCAATAAGTTGGTTGCTCGCTCCATTGTTCCGGAGAACGGAGTCTTGGTCATTTTGCCCATGAGGCATGGTTTGCATGTGTCAAATGATTCATAATCGAGAGACTCTAAAAGTCCATCAACATGGAGCTTCTTCATGCGCTTGACACCAATGTGACCAAGGTGGCAGTGCCACAAGTATGTGGGACTATCGTTATCAACTTTACATCTTTTGGTATTCACACTATGAATATGTGTAACATTACGATCGAGATTCATTAAGAATAATCCATTGACCATCGGGGCATGACCATAAAACATATCTCTCATATAAATAGAACAACCATTATTCTCGGATTTAAATGAGTAGCCATCTCGTATTAAACGAGATCCAGATACAATGTTCATGCTCAAACTTGGCACTAAATAACAATTATTGAGGTTTAAAACTAATCCCGTGGGTAAATGTAGAGGTAGCGTGCCGACGGCGATCACATCGACCTTGGAACCATTCCCGATGCGCATCGTCACCTCGTCCTTAGCCAGTCTCCGCTTATTCCGCAGCTCCTGCTGTGAGTTACAAATATGAGCAACGACACCGGTATCAAATACCCAGGAGTTACTACGAGTACTGGTAAGGTACACATCAATTACATGTATATCACATATACCTTTAGTGTTGCCGGTCTTCTTGTCCGCTAAGTATTTGGGGCAGTTCCGCAAAGGACCCTTCCTTTGCAATAAAAGCACTCGGTCTCGTGCTTGGGTCCATTCTTTGACTTCTTCCCGGCAACTGGCTTACCGGGCGCGGCAACATCTTTGCCGTCCTTCTTGAAGTTCTTCTTACCCTTGCCCTTTTTGAACTTAGTGGTTTTATTGACCATCAACACTTGATGTTCCTTCTTGATTTCTACCTCTGCTGACTTCAGCATTGAAAATACTTCAGGAATAGTTTTCACCATCCCCTGCATATTGTAGTTCATCACAAAGCTCTTGTAGCTCGGTGGGAGCGACTGAAGGATTCTGTCAATGACCGCCTCGTCCGGGAGGTTAATGTCCAGCTGGGACAGGCGGTTGTGCAACCCAGACATTTTGAGTATGTGCTCATTGATAGAACTATTTTCCTCCATCTTACAACTATAGAACTTGTCGGAGACTTCATATCTCTCGACCCGGGCATGAGCTTGGAAAACCATTTTCAGCTCCTCGAACATCTCATATGCTCCGTGTTGCTCAAAATGCTTTTGGAGCCCCGGTTCTAAGCTGTAAAGCATGCCGCACTGAACGAGGGAGTAATCATCAGCACGTGACTGCCAAGCATTCATAACGTCTTGGTTCTCTGGGATGGGTGCTTCACCTAGCGGTCCTTCTAGGACATATGCTTTCTTGGCAGCTATGAGGATGATCCTCGTGTTCCGCATCCAGTCCGTATAGTTGCTGCCATCATCTTTCAGCTTGGTTTTCTAGGAAGCGTTGAAGTTCATGTTGACATGAGTGTTGGCCATTTGATCTACAAGACATTTTTGCAAAGATTTTAGACTAAGTTCATGATAATTAAGTTCATCTAATCAAATTATTTAATGAACTCCCACTCAGATTTGACACCCCTCTAGTCATCTAAGTGTTACATGATCCGAGTCGACTAGGCTGTGTCCGATCATCACGTGAGACGGACTAGTCATCATCGGTGAACATCTCCATGTTGATCGTATCTTCCATATGACTCATGTTCGACCTTTCGGTCTGTACATGCTAGGCTCGTCAAGTTAACCTAAGTGTTTTGCATGTGTAAAACTGTCTTACACCCGTTGTATGTGAACGTAGGAATCTATCACACCCGATCATCACGTGGTGCTTCGAAACGACGAACTTTAGCAACGGCGCACAGTTAGGGGGAACACTTTCTTGAAATTATTATGAGGGATCATCTTATCTACTACCGTCGTTCTAAGTAAACAAGATGCATAAACATAATAAACATCACATGCAATTATATAGTAGTGACATGATATGGCCAATATCATATAGCTCCTTTGATCTCCATCTTTGAGGCTCCATGATCATCTTCATCACCGGCATGACACCATGATCTCCATCATCATGATGTCCATCATCGTGTCTCCATGAAGTTGCTCGCCAACTATTACTTCTACTACTATAGCTAATGGTTTAGCAATAAAGTAAAGTAATTATATGGCATTAAATCATTGACACGCAGGTCATACAACAATTAAGACAACTCCTATGGCTCCTGCCGGTTGTCATACTCATCGACATGCAAGTTGTGATTCCTATTACAAGAACATGACTTCATACATCACAATATATCATTCATCATTCATCACAACTTTTGGCCATATCACATCACAAGACAATTGCTGCAAAAACAAGTTAGACGTCCTCTAATTGTTGTTGCATCTTTTACGTGGCTGCAATAAGGTTCTAGCAAGAACGTTTTCTTACCTACGGAAAACCACAACGTGATTTGTCAACTTCTATTTACCCTTCATAAGGACCCTTTTCATCGAATCTGCTCTAACTAAAGTGGGAGAGACAAACACCCGCTAGCCACCTTATGCAACTAGTGCATGTTAGTCGGTGGAACCTGTCTCACGTAAGCGTACTTGTAAGGTCGGTCCGGGCCGCTTCATCCCACAATACCGCTGAAGCAAAATAAGACTAGTAGTGGCAAGAAAGTTGACAACATCTACGCCCACAACAGATTTGTGTTCTACTCGTGCAATAGAGAACTACGCATAGACCTAGCTCATGATGCCACTGTAGGGGAACGTTGCATAAAATAAAAAATTTCCTACGTTCACCAAGATCTATCTATGAGTTCATCTAGCAACAAGAGAGAGGAGTGCATCTACATACCCTTGTAGATCGCGCGGAAGCGTTCAAGAGAACGGGGTTGAGGGAGTCGTACTCGTCGTGATCCAAATCACCGGAGATCCTAGCGCCGAACGGACGGCACCTCCATGTTCAACACACGTACGGTCAGCCTGATGTCTCCTCCTTCTTGATCCATCAAGGGGGAAGGAGAGGTTGATGAAGATCCAGCAGCACGACGGTGTGGTGGTGGATGCAGCAGGGATCCGGCAGGGCTTCGCCAAGCGTCTGCGGGAGGAAGAGGTGTAGCAAGGGGGAAGGGAGGCGCCAGGTGTAAGCATGCGGCTGCCCTCCCTCCCCCCTCTTTATATAGGGACCCCAGGGGGGCGCCGGCCCTAGGAGATGGGATCTCCTAGGGGGGGGGGGCGGCCAAGGGGGGAAACTTGCCCCCCAAGGCAAGTGGAGGCGCCCCTCCCCAAGGGTTCCCAACCATAGGCGCAGAGGGGGGGCCCAGGGGGGCGCACCGGCCCACTAGGGGCTGGTTCCCCTCCCACTTCAGCCCACGGGGCCCTCCGGGATAGGTGGCCCCACCCGGTGGTCCCCCGGGACCCTTCCGGTGGTCCCGGTACAATATCGGTGACCCCCGAAACTTTCCCGATGGCCGAAACTCGACTTCCCATATATAATTATTTACCTCCGAACCATTCCGGAACTCCTCGTGATGTCCGGGATCTCATCCGGGACTCCGAACAACTTTCGGTTTGCTGCATACTTATATCTCTACAACCCTAGCGTCACCGAACCTTAAGTGTGTAGACCCTACGGGTTCGGGAGACACGTAGACATGATCGAGACGGCTCTCCGGTCAATAAACAACAGCGGGATCTGGATACCCATGTTGGATCCCACATGCTCCTCGATGATCTCATCGGATGAACCACGATGTCGAGGATTCAAGCAACCCCGTATACAATTCCCTTTGTCAATCGGTACGTTACTTGCCCGAGATTCGATCGTCTGTATCCCAATACCTCGTTCAATCTCGTTACCGGCAAGTCAATTTAGTCGTACCATAATGCATGATCCCATGACCAGACACTTGGTCACTTTGAGCTCATTATGATGATGCATTACTGAGTGGGCCCAGAGATACCTCTCCGTCACACGGAGTGACAAATCCCAGTCTCGATCCGTGTCAACCCAACATACACTTTCGGAGATACCCGTAGCACACCTTTATAGTCACCCAGTTATGTTGTGACGTTTTGTACACCCAAAGCACTCGTACGGTATCTGGGAGTTACACGATCTCATGGTCTAAGGAAAAGATACTTGACATTGGAAAAGCTATAGGAAACGAACTACACGATCTTGTGCTATGCTTAGGATTGGGTCTTGTCCATCACATCATTCTCCTAATGATGTGATCCCGTTATCAATGACATCCAATGTCCATAGTCCGGAAACCATGACTATCTCTTGATCAACGAGCTAGTCAACTAGAGGCTCACTAGGGACATGTTGTGGTCTATGTATTCACACGTGTACTACGATTTCCGGATAATACAATTATAGCATGAATAAAAGACAATTATCATGAACAAAGAAATATAATAATAATCCTTTTATTATTGCCTCTAGGGCATATTTCCAACAGTTAGCAAGTCCCATAGCATGCACGTATGGTTAAAGTTGTGTAACAAATTTGAAACATGAAGTGTACCTGGCTTGTGCATCCTTATGAGTGGCGGTCGGGGACGAGCGATGGTCTTTTCCTACCAATCTATCCCCCTAGGAGCATGCACGTAGTACTTGATTTTTGATGACTTCTAAATTTTTTCAATAAGTATATGAGTTCTTTTGACTAATGTTGAGTCCATGGATTATACGCACTTTTACCTTTTCGCCTATGCTAGCCTCTTCGGTACCGTGCATTGCCCTTTCTCACCTTGAGAGTTGGTGCGAACTTCGCCGGTGCATCCAAACCCCGTGATACGATACGCTCTATCACACATAAACCTCCCTATATCTTCCTCAAAACAGCCACCATACCTACCTATTATGGAATTTCATAGCCATTCCGAGGTATATTGCCATGCTACTTTCCACCGTTCCGTTCATCATCATCATGACATACTTTACTTTTGTCATATTGCCATTGCATGATCATGTAGTTGACATCGTATTTGTGGCAAAGCCACCATGCATTATTTTTCATACATGTCACTCTTGATTCATTGCACCAACCCGGTACACCGCCGGAGGCATTCATATAGAGTCATATCTTGTTCTAAGTATCGAGTTGTAATTGTTGAGTTGTAATCAATAGGAGTGTGATGATCATCATTATTAGAGCATTGCCCAATCAAAAAAAGAGAGAAAGGCCAAAAATAAAAAAAGAAAGGCCCAAAAAAAGAGAAAATAAATAAAAAGGGCAATGTTACTATCTCTTTTTCCACACTTGTGCTTCAAAGTAGCACCTTGTTCTTCATGTAGTGAGTCTCATATATTGTGCTTCAAAGTAGCACCATGTTTTTCATATAGTGAGTCTCATAAGTTGTCTTTTTCATACTAGTGGGAATTTTTCATTATAGAACTTGGCTTGTATATTCCTACGATGGGCTTCCTCAAATGCCCTAGGTCTTCATGAGCAAGCAAGTTGGATGCACACCCACTAGTTATCTTTTGTTGAGCATTCATTTATAGCTCTAGTGCATCTGTTGCATGGCAATCCCTACTCCTCATGTTGACATCAATTGATGGGCATCTCCATAGCCCGTTGATTATCCTCGTCAATGTGAGACTTTCTCCTTTTGTCTTCTCCACACAATCCCCATCATCATATTCTATTCCACCCATAGTGCTATATCCATGGCTCACGCCATGTATTGCGTGAAGGTTGAAAAAGTTTGAGATTATTTAAGTATGAAACAATTGCTTGGCTTGTCATCGGGGTATAGAAGTTGGGAACATATTTGCGTGATTGAAAATGAAGCATAGCCTAACTATATGATTTTGTAGGGATGAACTTTCTTTTGCCATGCTATTTTGAGAAGACATGATTACTTTGATTAGTATGCTTGAAGTATTACTATTTCTTTTATCAATATGAACTTTTATTTTGTATTCATTTGGATCTGAACATTCGTGCCACAATAAAGAAAATTACATTATGAATTATGCTAGGTAGCATTCCACATCAAAATTCTCTTTTTATCATTTACCTACTCGAGGACGAGCAGGAATTAAGCTTAGATGCTTGATACGTCTCCAACGTATCTATAATTTTTATTGTTCCATGCTATTATATTACCCCTTTTGGATGTTTATGGGCTTTATTTTACACATTTATACCATTTTTGGGACTAACCTACAAACCGGAGGCCCAACCCATATTGCTGTTTTTTTTTGCCTATTTCAGTATTTCGAAGAAATGAAATATCAAACGGAGTCCAAACGGAATGAAACCTTCGGGAGCGTGATTTTTGGAACGAACGTGATCCAGAGGACTTGGAGTGCATGTCAAGAAGCTTCCGAGGAAGCCACGAGATAGGAGCCCCCCCCCCTTGTAGGGCGCGCCCCTGTCTCGTGGGCCCCTCGGGCGGCCACCGACGCACTTCTTCTTCCTATATATACCTACGTACCCCGAAAACATCCAGGAGCACCACGAAACACAATTTCCACCACCGTAACCTTCTGTATCCACGAGATCTAATCTTGGAGCCCTTGCCGGCACTCTGCCGGAGGGGAAATCAACCACGGAGGGCTTCTACATCAACATCCTAGCCCCTCCGATGAGTTGTGAGTAGTTTACCACAGACCTACGGGTCCATAGCTATTAGCTAGATGGCTTCTTCTCTCTTTTTGGATCTCAATACAATGTTCTCCCCCTCTCTTGTGGAGATCTATTTGATGTAAACTCTTTTTGCGGTGTGTTTGTCGAGATCCGATGAATTGTGGGTTTATGATCAAGTTTATCTATGAACAATATTTGAATCTTCTCTGAATTCTTTTATGTATGATTGAGTTATCTTTGCAAGTCTCTTCGAATTATCAGTTTAGTTTGGCCTACTAGATTGGTCTTTCTTGCCATGGGAGAAGTGCTTAGCTTTGGGTTTAATCTTGCGGTGTCCTTACCCAGTGACAGAAAGGGTTGCAAGGCACGTATTTATTGTTGCCATCGAGGATAACAAGATGGGGTTTATATCATATTGCATGAGTTTATCCCTCTACATCATGTCATCTTGCTTAAAATTACTCTGTTAACTTAATACTCTAGATGCATGCTGGATAGCGGTCGATGTGTGGAGTAATAGTAGTAGATGTAGGCAGGAGTCGGTCTACTTGTTATGGACGTGATGCCTATATACATGATCAGGCCTAGATAATCTCATAACTATGCGCTTTTCTATCAATTGCTCAACAGTAATTTGTTCACCCACCGTAATACTTATGCTATCTTGAGAGAAGCCACTAGTGAAACCTATGGCCCCCGGGTCTATCTCTTATCATATTTGCTCCCAATTTACTTTTATTTGCATCTTTACTTTTTGCATCTATATTATAAAATACCAAAAATATATTTATCTTATCATACTATCTTTATTAGATCTCACTTTTGCAAGTGGCCGTGAAGGGATTGACAACCCCTTTATTGCGTTGGTTGCGAGTTCTCAGTTTGTTTGTGTAGGTGCGTGGAACTTTTGAGGAGCCTCCTACTGGATTGATACCTTGGTTCTCAAAAACTGAGGGAAATACTTACGCTACACTTGCTGCATCACCCTCTCCTCTTCAAGGAAAACCAACGCAAGCTCAAGACGTAGCACTAGGCTGATATTTTATTTTATCCTCGTTGGAAGCCCACCCTTGACTCACAACTTAGCATGTGTTTTGTCTTTCATCTTAGTTGCAAGTTCAACCTTGACTCGCAACTGGGACTGTAGTTTGTTTGATCCCAGTTGCATGTCAACCCTTGACACACAACTAGGTTCATAGTTTCGTAGTTGTCTCAGTTGCAAGTCCACCTTCGACTCGCAACTGGCCTCATAGTTCTCCTTATTGCAAACCCACCATCGACTCGCAACTAGACATGACTATTATTTAACACTCTAGTTGCAAGTCCACCTTTTGACTCGCAACTGGGTCCATAGTTTGTTTCATCCCAGTTGCAGGTCGACCATTTACTCGCAACTGGGTGCACTGTTTCATAGTTGTCCTAATTGCAGGTCCATCCTCGACTCGCAACTAGGTTCATACTTTTGTTGTTGTTAAAGTTATAAGTTCACCCCAACTCTAACTAGGCCCATAGTTTTTTTTGGGTAAGGCCCATAGTTTGTTGTTGTTCTGGTTGCAAGTCCATCCTCAACTCGCAACTGGACCTCTATTTTGTTTTTCATCTTAGTTGCGAGTCCACTCTCGACTCGCAAATGAGCTCGTAGCATGTTGTTGTCATAGTTACAAGTCCATCCCCGACTCACAGGGGGGGTGTAGTTTTGTAGTTGCCCTAGTAGCAAGTGAAGGAAATATGCCCTAGAGGCAATAATAAAGTTATTATTTATTTCCTTATATCATGATAAATGTTTATTATTCATGCTAGAATTGTATTAACCGGAAACATGATACATGTGTGAATACATAGACAAACAGAGTGTCACTAGTATGCCTCTACTTGACTAGCTCGTTAATCAAAGATGGTTATGTTTCCTAGACATTGACATGAGTTTTCATTTGATTAATGGGATCACATCATTAGGAGAATGATGTGATTGACATGACCCATTCCGTTAGCTTAGCACACGATCGTTTATTATGTTGCTATTGCTTTCTTCATGACTTATACATGTTCGTATGACTATGAGATTATGCAACCCCCGTTTACCGGAGGAACACTTTGTGTGCTACCAAACGTCACAACGTAACTGGGTGATTATAAAGGAGCTCTACAGGTGTCTCCGAAGGTACTTGTTGGGTTGGCGTATTTCGAGATTAGGATTTGTCACTCCGATTGTCGGAGAGGTATCTCTGGGCCCTCTCGATAATGCACATCACTTAAGCCTTGCAAGCATTGCAACTAATGAGTTAGTTGCGGGATGATGTATTACAGTACGAGTAAAGTGACTTGCCGGTAACGAGATTGAACTAGGTATTCAGATACCGACGATCGAATCTCGGGCAAGTAACATACCGATGACAAAGGGAACAACGTATGTTGTTATGCGGTCTGACCGATAAAGATCTTCGTAGAATATGTGGGATCCAATATGAGCATCTAGGTTTCGCTATTGGTTATTGACCGGAGACGTGTCTCGGTCATGTCTACATAGTTCTCGAACCCGTAGGGTCCGCACTCTTAACGTTACGATGACAGTTATATTATGAGTTTATATGTTTTCAAGTACCGAAGATTGTTCAGAGTCTTGGATGTGATCACGTACATAACAAGGAGTCTCGAAATGGTCGATACATGAAGATTGATATATTGGAAGCCTATATTTGTATATCGGAAGTGTTCCGGGTGAAATCGGGATTTTTTCGGAGTACCGGGAGGTTACAGGAACCCCCCGGAACATAATGGGCCTTAGTGGGCCTCAGTGGAAGAGAGGAGAGGAGGCCAGGGCAGGGCCGCGCGCCCCTCCCCCCAAGTCCGAATAGGACAAGGAGAGGGGGGCGGCGCCCCCCCTTTCCTTCCCCCCCTCCACCTCTTCCCCTCTCTCCTAGTCCAACATGGAAAGGAGGAGTCCTACTCCTGTAGGAGTAGGACTCCTCTGGCGCCGCCTCCCCCTGGCGGCCGCACTCCCCTTGCTCCTTTATATACGGGGGCAGGGGGGTACCCTAGATACACAAGTTGATCAGTTGATCTCTCCCAACCGTGTGCGGTGCCCCCCTCCACCATAGTCCACCTCGATAATACTATAGCGGTGCTTAGGCGAAGCCCTGCGTCAGTAGAACATCAACATCGTCACCACGCCGTCGTGCTGACGAAACTCTCCCTCAACACTCGGCTGGATCGGAGTTCGAGGTGTCATACGTTCGGTACTTGATCGGTCGGATCATGAAGACGTACGACTACATCAGCCGCGTTGTGCTAACGCTCGCTTTCGGTTCACGAGGGTACGTGGACAACACTCTCCCTCTCGCTATGCATCACCATGATCTTGCGTGTGCGTAGGGATTTTTTGAAATTACTACGCTCCCCAACAAAGGGTATCGAGCCTGGTTTTATGCATAGATGTCATGTGCACGAGTAGAGCACAAATGAGTTGTGGGCGATATAAGTCATACCGCTTACCAAAGATGTCATACTTTGGTTCGGGCGGTATTGTTGGATGAAGCGACCCGGACCGACATTACGCGTACGCTTACGCGAGACCGGTTCTCCCGACGTGCTTTGCACAGAGGTGGCTAGCGGGTGTCAGTTTCTCCAACTTTAGTTGAACCGAGTGTGGCTATGCCCGGTCCTTGCGAAGGTTAAAACAGCACCAACTTGACAAACTATCGTTGTGGTTTTGATGCGTAGGTAAGAACGGTTCTTGCTAAGCCCGTAGCAGCCACGTAAAATTTGCAACAACAAAGTAGAGGACGTCTAACTTGTTTTTGCAGGGCATGTTGTGATGTGATATGGTCAGGACGTGATGCTATATTTTATTGTATGAGATGATCGTGTTTTGTAACCGAGTTATCGGCAACTGGCAGGAGGCATATGGTTGTCTCTTTATTGTATGCAATGCAATCGCCCTATAATGCTTTACTTTATCACTAAGCGGTAGCGATAGTCGTAGAAGCATAAGATTGGCGAGATGACAACAATGCTATGATGGAGATCAAGGTGTCGCACCGGTGACGATGGTGATCATGGAGGTGCTTCGGAGATGGAGATCACAAGCACAAGATGATGATGGCCATATCATATCACTTATATTGATTGCATGTGATGTTTATCTTTTATGCATCTTATCTTGCTTTGATTTACGGTAGCATTATAAGATGATCCCTCACAAAATTATCAAAGTATAAGTGTTCTCCCTGAGTATGCACCGTTGCGAAAGTTCTTCGTGCTGAGACACCACGTGATGATCGGGTGTGATAGGCTCTATGTTCAAATACAACGGGTGCAAAACAGTTGCACACGCGGAATACTCAGGTCAAACTTGACGAGCCTAGCATATAACAGATATGGCCTCGGAACACGGATACCGAAAGGTCGAGCTTGAATCATATAGTAGATATGATCAACATAGTGATATTCACCATTGAAACTACTCCATCTCACGTGATGATCGGACATGGTTTAGTTGATTTGGATCATGTGATCACTCAGAGGATTAGAGGGATGTCTATCTAAGTGGGAGTTCTTAAGTAATATGATTAATTGAACTTAAATTTATCATGAACTTAGTACCTGATAGTATCTTGCTTTTCTATGTTTGATTGTAGATACATGGCCCGTGCTGTTGTTCCGTTGAATTTCAATGCGTTCCTTGAGAAGCAAAGTTGAAAGATGATTGTAGCAATTACACAGACTGGGTCCGTAACTTGAGGATTATCCTCATTGTTGCACAGAAGAATTACGTCCTGGAAGCACCGCTGGGTGCCAAGCCTGCTGTAGGAGCAACACCAGATGTTATGAACGTATGGCAAAGCAAAGCTGATGACTACTCGATAGTTCAGTGTGCCATGCTTTATGGCTTAGAACCGGGACTTCAACGACGTTTTGAACGTCATGGAGCATATGAGATGTTCCAGGAGTTGAAGTTAATATTTCAAGCAAATGCCCGGATTGAGAGATATGAAGTCTCCAATAAGTTCTATAGCTCTAAGATGGAGGAGAATAGTTCTGTCAGTGAGCATATACTCAAGATGTCTGGGTATAATAATCACTTGATTCAACTGGGAGTTAATCTTCCGGATGATAGTGTCATTGACAGAATTTTCCAATCACTGCCACCAAGCTACAAAAGCTTCGTGATGAACTATAACATGCAAGGGATGGAAAAGACGATTCCCGAGCTCTTCGCAATGCTAAAGGCTGCGGAGGAAGTAATCAAGAAGGAGCATCAAGTGTTGATGGTCAACAAGACCAATGGTTTCAAGAAAAAGGGCAAAGGGAAGAAGAAGGGGAACTTCAAGAAGAACAGCAAGCAAGTTGCTGCTCAGGAGAAGAAACCCAACTCTGGACCTAAGCCTGAAACGGAGTGCTTCTACTGCAAGCAGACTGGTCACTGGAAGCGGAACTGCCCCAAGTATTTGGCGGATAAGAAGGATGGAAAGGTGAACAAAGGTATATGTGATATACATGTTATTGATGTGTACCTTACTAATGCTCGCAGTAGCACCTGTGTATTTGATACTGGTTCTGTTGCTAATATTTGCAACTCGACACAAGGGCTACGGATTAAGCGAAGTCGATGTGTTCGCGGTCGGCACGCTACCTCTACATCTACCTTCGGGATTAGTATTAGACCTAAATAATTGTTATTTGGTGCCAGCGTTGAGCATGAACGTTATATCTGGATCTTGTTTAATGCGAGACGGTTATTCATTTAAATCAGAGAATAATGGTTGTTCTATTTATATGAGTAATATCTTTTATGGTCATGCACCCTTGAAGAGTGGTCTATTTTTATTGAATCTCGATAGTAGTGATACACATATTCATAATGTTGAAGCCAAAAGATGCAGAGTTGATAATGATAGTGCAACTTATTTGTGGCACTGCCGTTTAGGTCATATCGGTGTAAAGCGCATGAAGAAACTCCATACCAATGGACTTCTGGAACCACTTGATTATGAATCACTTGGTACTTGCGAACCGTGCCTCATGGGCAAGATGACTAAAACACCGTTCTCCGGAACTATGGAGAGAGCAACAGATTTGTTGGAAATCATACATACAGATGTATGTGGTCCGATGAATGTTGAGGCTCGTGGCGGATATCGTTATTTTCTCACCTTCACAGATAATTTAAGCAGATATGGGTATATCTACTTAATGAAACATAAGTCTGAAACTTCTGAAAAGTTCAAAGAATTTCAGAGTGAAGTTGAAAATCATCGTAACAAGAAAATAAAGTTTCTACGATCTGATCTTGGAGGAGAATATTTGAGTTACGAGTTTGGTCTACATTTGAAACAATGCGGAATAGTTTCGCAACTCACGCCACCCGGAACACCACAGCGTAATGGTGTGTACGAACGTCGTAATCGTACTTTACTGGATATGGTGCGATCTATGATGTCTCTTACTGATTTACCACTATCGTTTTGGGGTTATGCTTTAGAGACGACCGCGTTCACGTTAAATAGGACACCATCAAAATCCGTTGATACGACACCTTATGAACTATGGTTTGGCAAGAAACCAAAGTTGTCGTTTCTTAAAGTTTGGGGTTGCGATGCTTATGTGAAAAAGCTTCAACCTGATAAGCTCGAACCCAAATCGGAGAAATGTGTCTTCATAGGATACCCAAAGGAGACTGTTGGGTACACCTTCTATCACAAATCCGAAGGCAAGACTTTTGTTGCTAAATTTGGAGTTTTTATAGAGAAGGAGTTTCTCTCAAAAGAAGTGAGTGGGAGGAAAGTAGAACTTGATAAGGTAACTATACCTACTCCCTTATTGGAAAGTAGTTCATCGCAAAAACCGGTTTCTGCGACACCTACACCAATTAGTGAGGAAGTTAATGATGATGATCATGAAACTTCAGATCAAGTTGTTACCGAACCTCGTAGGTCAACCAGAGTAAGATCCGCACCAGAGTGGTACGGTAATCCTGTTCTGGAAGTTATGTTACTAGACCATGACGAACCTACGAACGATGAAGAAGCGATGGTGAGCCCAGATTCCGCAAAATGGCTTGAGGCCATGAAATCTGAGATGGGATCCATGTATGAGAACAAAGTGTGGACTTTGGTTGACTTGTCCGATGATCGGCAAGCAATTGAAAATAAATGGATCTTCAAGAAGACTGATGCTGATGGTAATGTTACTGTCTACAAAGCTCGACTTGTCGCGAAAGGTTTTCGACAAGTTCAAGGGATTGACTACGATGAGATCTTCTCACCCGTAGCGATGCTTAAGTTTGTCCGAATCAAGGGATTAACAATTGGCGCATTTTATGATTATGGAATTTGGCAAATGGATGTCAAAACTGCATTCCTGAATGGATTTCTGGAAGAAGAGTTGTATATGATGCAAATGGAAGGTTTTATCGATCCAAAGGGAACTAACAAAGTGTGCAAGCTCCAGCGATCCATTTATGGACTGGTGCAAGCCTCTCGGAGTTGGAATAAACGCTTTGATAATGTGATCAAATCATTTGGTTTTGTACAGACTTTTGGAGAAGCCTGTATTTACAAGAAAGTGAGTGGGAGCGTTGTAGCATTTCTGATATTATATGTGGATGACATATTGCTGATTGGAAATGATATAGAATTTCTGGATAGCATAAAGGGATACTTGAACAAGAGTTTTTCAATGAAAGACCTCAGTGAAGCTGCTTACATATTGGTCATCAAGATCTATAGAGATAGATCAAGACGCTTAATTGGACTTTCACAAAGCACATACCTTGACAAAGTTTTGAAGAAGTTCAAAATGGATCAAGCAAAGAAAGGTTTCTTGCCTGTGTTAATAGGTGTGAAGTTGAGTAAGAGTCAATGCCCGACCACTGCAGAAGATAGAGAGAAGATGAGAGATGTTCCCTATGCTTCAGCCATAGGCTCTATCATGTATGCAATGTTGTGTACCAGACCTGATGTGTGGCTTGCTATAAGTCTAGCAGGGAGGTACCGAAGTAATCCAGGAGTGGATCACTGGACATCGGTCAAGAACATCCTGAAATACCTGAAAAGGATTTAGGATATGTTTCTCGTTTATGGAGGTGACAAAGAGCTCATCATAAATGGTTACGTTGATGCAAGCTTTGACACTGATCCGGACGATTCTAAATCGCAAATCGGATACGTATTTACATCGAACGGTGGAGCTGTCAGTTGGTGCAGTTCTAAACAAAGCGTCGTGGCGGGATCTACATGTGAAGCGGAGTACATAGCTACTTCAGAAGCATCAAATGAAGGAGTCTGCTTCAGAAGCCTCTTCCATGAGCAAAACATGATCAGCACCAAGGCTCCATGGGTGTTAGAATAATTACTGTGTAATCTAGATTATTGACTCTAGTGCAAGTGGGAGACTGAAGGAAATATGCCCTAGAGGCAATAATAAAGTTATAATTTATTTCCTTATATCATGATAAATGTTTATTATTCATGCTAGAATTGTATTAACCGGAAACATGATACATGTGTGAATACATAGACAAATAGAGTGTCACTAGTATGCCTCTACTTGACTAGCTCGTTGATCAAAGATGGTTATGTTTCCTAGCCATTGACATGGGTTGTCATTTGATTAACGGGATCACATCATTAGGAGAATGATGTGAGTGACATGACCCATTCCGTTAGCTTAGCACACGATCATTTAGTATGTTGATATTGCTTTCTTCATGACTTATACATGTTCCTATGACTATGAGATTATGCAACTCCCGTTTACCGGAGGAACACTTTGTGTGCTACCAAATGTCACAACGTAACTGGGTGATTATAAAGGAGCTCTACAGGTGTCTCCGAAGGTACTTGTTGGGTTGGCGTATTTCGATATTAGGATTTGTCACTCCGATTATCGGAGAGGTATCTCTGGTCCCTCTTGGTAATGCACATCACTTAAGCCTTGCAAGCATTGCAACTAATGAGTTAGTTGTGGGATGATGTATTACAGTACGAGTAAAGTGACTTGCCGGTAACGAGATTGAACTAGGTATTGAGATACCGATGATCGAATCTCGGGCAAGTAACATACCGATGACAAAGGGAACAACGTATGTTGTTATGCGGTCTGACCGATAAAGATCTTCCTAGAATATGTGGGAGCCAATATGAGCATCCAGGTTCCGCTATTGGTTATTGACCGGAGACGTGTCTCGGTCATGTCTACATAGTTATCGAACCCGTAGGGTCCGCACGCTTAATGTTACGATGACAATTATATTATGAGTTTATATGTTTTGATGTACCGAAGGTTTTTCGGAGTCCCGGATGTGATCACGGACATAACGACGAGTCTCGAAATGGTCGAGACATGAAGATTGATATATTGGAAGCCTATGTTTGGATATCGGAAGTGTTCCGGGTGAAATCGGGATTTTTCCGGAGTATCACGGAGGTTACCGGAACCCCCCGGGAACATAATGGGCCTTAGTGGGCCTCGGTGGAAGAGAGGAGAGGAGGCCAGGGCAGGGCCACGCGCCCCTCCCCCCCCCCCCAGTCCGAATAGGACAAGGAGAGGGGGGCGGCGCCCCCCTTTCCTTCCTCCCCTCCACCTCTTCCCCCTCTCTCTCCTAGTCCAACATGGAAAAGGGGGGGAGTCCTACTCCCGGTACGAGTAGGACTCCTCCTGGCGCGCCTCCTCCCTGGCCGGCCGCACCTCCCCCTTGCTCCTTTATATACGGGGGCAGGGGGCACCCTAGATACACAAGTTGATCAATTGATCTCTCCCAACCGTGTGCGGTGCCCCCCTCCACCATAGTCCACCTTGATAATACTGTAGCTGTGCTTAGGCGAAGCCCTGCGTCCGTAGAACATCAACATCGTCACCACACTGTTGTGCTGACGAAACTCTCCCTCAACACTCGGCTGGATCGGAGTTCAAGGGACGTCATCGAGATGAACGTTTGCTGAACTCGGAGGTGCCGTACGTTTGGTACTTGATCAGTCGGATCGTGAAGACGTACAACTACATCAACCGCGTTGTGCTAACGCTTCCGCTTTCGGTCTACGAGGGTATGTGGACAACACTCTCCCCTCTCGTTGCTATGCATCACCATGATCTTGCGTGTGTGTAGGAATTTTTTTGAAATTACTACGTTCCCCAACAGCAAGTCCACCATCAACTCGCAACTCGGGGTGGGGGTGGGGGTGTTGTTTTTTGTTCTTCTTTTATAGTAGTTGCAATTTGACCCTCGGCATGCAACTAAAGGTTTTTGTTGGCCCGGTTGCAAGACTACCCTCGACTCGCAACTTGGGAGGGTGTTGTTTTGTTTTCACCCCAGTTGCAAGTCCACCCCTGACTCGCAACTCGAGGTATGTAGTTTGTAATCGCCACAATTGCAAGTAAACCATGTACTCGCAACTCGGGAGGGTGTTGTTTCTTGTTTGTTTTCACCCCTGTTACAAGTCCGCTGACTTGCAACTCGACGGATGTAGTTCGTAATCGCCCTAGTTGCAAGTCAACCATGTACTCGCAACTCGGGAAGGTGTAGTTTTGTAGTTGTCCTAGTTGCCAGTCCACCCTCGACTCGCAACTCGGGGGGAGGGGATGTTGTTTCTTGTTCTTGCCTCATAGTAGTTGTAATTACACCCTCGACATGCAACTAGCACTACAAAAAAATACACTTCCGTGATGATACGTGTTTGTCACAGTAGGTCGCGTTTTTTGTCATGCATGTACATCCATGACAAATTTATGACAGAATCAAGATAGTCATACCTGTGCTGTCGTAGAAGTGTTCCATGACATTACCAAAATTATCATCACAGAAGTGTCCACTTCCATGATGATAAATCGCGCGTAACAGAAGTGCTTTCATCAAGGGTGACCGACACGTGGCATCCACCGTAACGGAACGCTGTTAAGCTATCGGGTCGGATTTTGGATCCAATAACCCGTTAACAACCACGACCAATACCGATTTTCCACGTGTAAAATTCACATTGGCCTTTAGCTGGGTGGCCCATTATGGTCTGCAGAATCTTGTGTGCCTTTAGCTGGACCGGCCCAAAAGTGGCCCACAAAGTTTAAATGGGCTGGCCCAACCGAAGGCCCATAAGATTTAGTGGACCATAATGGGCCGGCCCAGCTAAAGGCCCACAAAATTTAGCGGATCATAATGGGCCGGCCCAGCTAAAGGCCCACAAGATTTTGTGGACCACAATGGGCCGGCCCAGCTAAAGGCCCACAAGATTCTGCAGACCGTAATGGGCCGGCCCAGCTAAAGGCCCAACATTATCTGTCAAATCGGCCCGTCAACGGCCTGGTCTAAACTTTTCATCAATGCGCCCATGGTCACTTCGGCCCGTTAACGATCCGCTAAGTAATTGGGCGAATTACGGCCGGTGTATTTCCGGCCTGTTAAAGGTTCGGCTTCATTTGGGCCCATTTACAGGCCATCAAAACTTTCAGCCCATAAACGGCCGTGAAGGATTTGGGTCATATTCGGCCATGTCTGTCATTCGGCCTGTTAGAGGCCCACTAAAGATTTGGGCCACTTTCGGCCTGTTGTCATTTTTGACCTGTTAACGTCGGACGTAAACCATGGGCCATATGTGGCCCAACGTCATATCGGGCCCATTAACGGCCCATATAAAAATGACGATATTCTAGCCCGACCGAAGTTTTGGCCTGTTAAAGGCCCATGTATTAGGTCGGCGCATTTACGGCCCGTCCGAATATCGGCCTGTCAAATATCCGCATCGTAAATGGGCCACCATTTCGGCCTGCTAAGTCCAGTGGGTTATTTGGCACAACCAGGGCCCAATCTCACTCTCGGTCTATTAAAGGCCCATGTTTTTTATGGGCTCGAGATATTTACACCTGTAAACGGCCTATTTTTACCGAGGGCCCAAATTATGTTTAGGCCTGTTAAAGGCCCACTGTGGGCACAGGCCTACCAGAAAATTTTGAAAGCTTATGCTAATTTAAGCCCAGATATTTTTAGTGGGCTACATGCCAATTTCAGCCCGTAATCGTTTTTAGCCCAATTGGAATGGGCCCGACGAATGTTGGCATTTTGGGCTCCTACGAAGCTTTCGGCCGAATACATTACTAAGATAAACCTACACTATATGAAAATAGCGTCGTAATTACTGCAGCCCGTGGCAGCATCATAAATGTTGTATCACAACAAAATAAATTCCAATCATACAACAAAAGGCCTGTTGGCATAAAGTTTATAGTCCTTCTAGATAAAAGCACCATCAGATGTATAGAAGCACAGATCATTTGACCTAAGTGCTAATGTTTCAAGATGTAGAATCTAATGGAGCAGCACGATCTCCATCTTTTTTCCGCCATTGCTCTTCAACAACGAAGCGAATGTCTGATAGTCTGGTTTCAAAACCATTCGTATCTTGACGACATTTCTCAACCACTATTCTTGTTTCCAAACAACGCCCATTAGGGATTGGACTTGTGTGCGGAGCACAGATATATCACTCATCTAGCAGGAAGATTTTGTTCAAGAGGCGATTTGGACGAGGTTACCTTGACAACCAACCCGAATTACGCAGAAGATGCTTTTGCAATCGTTAGTGGAGAGATATTGGACGACCGCAGCAAGAGGTGACATTGTGCCTGTAGTAGCCTCGTCACCTTCAGGTGGTTGTGGCTGTTCAATCATTTGTTCCATAGCTTCCTGAAAGTTTGAACTTGTAGATTTGTGTACAGGGTAAGTTACTAATGAGACAAAAACAAACAAAGTAGGTTAAACGTTTATACATAACTTATTTTGGTGAACTACTGTAATACATTAGCATGTATTGTAGTGCCAACTACATAAAAAAATCACTTTCGGAACATATGTCCATGTAGCATGCCTACTGTATTGTCTATTTCCTCACATTCGTTGACATCTAAGGATGAATAGACACGGTTTAAAGTAGGATGAACATAGTATGACATCATTCATATCATGGGCAAACAGATATAAAACAAACAGGCTATTTTATCATTGTGTGCGCACGTGAACATAACAACTAGATTACAGATCAAGACCAAAAGAATATCCTTCATCTCTTTTAAACCTGTAAGGTGAAATGATACGTTAAGAAAATTGTGTATAAAAGTGAACAGAGTAATTGACATTGGCTGCAAACCAAGTAGTTAAATGAACACATCACAGTACCAATCAGTTCAAGGCAGGAGGAGTAAGGACTTACAACAGCGGCTTGAACTGGTGTGCTCATGCCCTTCATCTTGCTGGTGTGGCAATCCTTGAAGATTTGCACTGCATTCGGTTCAGGTTCTTTTTGGTCCGCACGGGCTTTCCTCTGTATTTGCAACAAGTCAATATAGATACGATAATATGGCACAAAAAAAGAAGGAAGTAGCAGCTATTTACATAAGTCCCGCAGTGTGCAATATAGCTACGAGATCCTGTTGTCTGTTGGAATTTCACTTTAGAATGGTTGGTTTTGTTCTTCAAACAGTTAGCCTAGAAGAAGATACACTTGTAAGGCACATACATAAATACAAGTTCAATATGTGGTCTGATCAAATACATATAGCCTACCTGATACTTTGGATCAGACCAGTGTTTAACGAGGGCTGTCCAGTCTTCATCTGTAATATATTCCACTGGAGATGTTTGGGCGATTTCATTGTTAGCCTTGCCTTCAAAGTGAGATTTTCTAAGGTGGTACCGATACTGTCGCAGAGGAGACTGAAAAACATGAGTGCATGCTTGTTTAGTTGCATCATCTTTCGGATCCAACTTGAACCTCATCTGTTGAAAAAAGAATGTGAGTCTTATTAGGAGGAAGCTAGAAAGTATGGGACAGAGAAAGACAATATTACTAATTGCGATGAATAACATTACTTACGGATAAATGGTCAAGGAAGGTGTTAAACTAGGTATTGTCTTTCTCATTCCTGTACTGGATCCACGTTGGGAGGATACGCGCATGACACCTAACGGCAACGGCTGCCTCTGATACTAATTTGGCTGACTCTGTAGCATCACATGGCCTTTTTAAACCTGCCTCAAAATGGATCTCCATTCTTCCTCCTTTAGATTTTGTTAATCTGTCAAGCATTATCCCTGATGTCTGTTTCCGCTTGCGCTGTGGTGCTAGTTCAACAACGAATATGGAAAGTGTTAGTGTACATCAAACTGTGAGAGTACATATAAAGGAGCATGCAATCGCAACTTGACTCGGTCAGTACCGCCTTGGTGTTGATGCTCATGAGGTTCATCTGATCTTGCCAAGTCTGTTGTGTCGCGATGCTTTGGAAGTAGTGTTAGGTGTGAAGGCAGCTTGGGAACTAGCCAGTTCCGAGCAAACGAACGAGTAACTGGTTGAGATCTTTGTATGCTTGAAGCGGATGCTGCAGCTGGTGGAGCAGGTGATCTTGTGTTTGTAGATTTAGCGGTGGACTTGGACCTTCTACTGCACTATAAGTACCAGTAGAATCTCGACGGCAGAACCTTTTCCGTTTCACCCGACGAGTAACAACACTCCCTACTATATTATTTTCCTTGCTCTTTTTTGACTTTGCCATGTCAAGCTGTACCCACAACACAAAAGAATAAAATCACTCTTCAGAACTCATTGATGCATGATACAGACAAGCAATACTTTGATGTAAGACAACCGTATGAGGATGGAATATGTAAGAAAAACAGGACGACATGACATATTCACAGCTACGATGTGCAAACTAAGTAGAAGGATTTTCAAGAAAATAGAAGTAATGCAAGCTAGACACCATATGAAAGATGCAACCAATATTACTCTGCCAAGTTAAAAGTGTCTTGTCATAAGTGGCAATTTGAAAAATTAGAAGCAGTACAACATAGAAATCAATGCAAGATGCAACCACTATCAAACTGCCATGTTAAAAGCGCCCAATCATGAGTTCTTGATGCGGGATACACAACAGCAGTACTTTGATGTAAGAACATGGTATGATAGATAGATGCGATGTATTCTAGACACGTAAAGCCATGTCATATGCACATGTATAACGATAAACTCAGCAGGTGCAATTTAATCAAAATAGAAGAAATACAGGCTAGACAACATATGCAACATGAAACCAATTATCACTTTGTCAACTTAGAGCAAGCACCTGCGATGGTGGAGTGCGGAGATGAACTCATCATGTAGACTTGGGACTTCAACTTCATTAGCGATAGCAGTGGCAAATCTAGAGAGTCTCTGTTTGTGTCGGTGCGGAGTACCACCAACATCCCTAACTTACTCTTTTCCTTCCTATTTTACGATATTGCCTTATGAAGTCAAAACCACAAGAAGATGAATAAAATTAGCTATGCATAACTGGTTGATGCATGATCTGACGAACACTACTTTGATGTAAGGCAAGCGCAGGATAGGAGGATGGAATATATACAAAAAAAGACAACGTTTCATATTCACACGTACGATAGGAGGATGGAATATGTATGAAAAAACAATAAGCGGAAGGCATTTCAACAAAATTAGAAGAAATGAAAGCTAGGCACCATATGAACATGCAACCAATATCACTCTATCAGGTAAAAAGTGTCTCGTCGTAAGTGCCATTTCAAGAAATTAGAAGCAGTACAAGCTAGAAGACAATGCAAGATGCAACCTACATCACAGTCCCAAGTTAAATGTGTCTTATGGGTAAATGATCGTTGCAGGTATAGGTTGTAAGCTACGCAGATGCAATTCTACATAATCAGAAGCAATACAAACTAGACATCATATGGAAAATGCAACCACGTATAACAGTTCCAAGTAAGAGCAAGCACCTGTGATGGTGGAATAGGGGATATGTGCTCATCATGTACACGTATGTTCTAGAAACAGGAACACGTGTCATATTCACAGGCATTATGTGTAAAGTAAGCAGATGCAATTCAAGTTAGAAGCAATACAAGCTAGACATCATACGCAACATGCAACCACATATAATAGTGTCAAGTTAGAGCAAGCACTGTGATGGTGGAGTAGGGAGATGTGCTCATCATCTACACAGCTATGTTGACTATCCAGCCTTGTGTTGTTTTGCGAATCTTGTTGGGAGGATGGCGGAGTAGAATCTGTAGAGACCCCTGTTTGAGTTGCTCAAGGACCACCATCATCCTTCGCGGACTAATTTCCTTCAGCTGTAATGATTTTGCATTGTGAAGTCAAACCGATAAGAAAAAGGAATAAAATTCGCTCTTGAACTCATTCATGCATGATCTTGTGAACACTACTCGGATGAAAGGCAAACACATGATGCGAGGATGGAATATGTATGAAAAACAGGATGGTGTGACATATTCACACCTATGATGTGGTAACTAAGCGAAGGCATTTCAACAAATTAGAAGCACTGCAAGCTAGACACCATATGAAAGATGCAACCAATATCACTCGCCAAGTTCAAACTGTATATGCGTTTCAACAAATTAGAAGCGAGTATGCTAGAAATCATATGCAAGACACAACCAATATCACAGTGGCGACTTAAAGGTGCCTTATCATAAGTGACTGATGCGAGATATGCAAGAATAGTAGTTTGATGTAGAAACAGGAACACATGTCATATTCACAGGCATTATGTGTAAAGTAAGCAGATGCAATTCAACAAAGTTAGAAGCAATACAAGCTAGACATCATACGCAACATGCAACTACATATAATAGTGCCAAGTTAGAGCAAGCACCTGTGATGGTGGAGTAGGGGAGATGTGCTCATCATCTACACAACTACGTTGACTGTCTAGCCTTGCGTTGTCTTGCGAATCTTGTTGGGAGGATGGCGGAGTAGAATCTGTAGAGAACCTCCGTTTCAGTTGCTCGGAAGGACCACCATCATCCAATGCCTTGCCAATTTCCTTCAGCTTTATTGATTTTGCATTGTGAGGTCATACCAACAAGAAAAGGAATATCATTCGCTCTTGAGAACTCATTCATGCATGATCTTGTGAACACTACTCGATGAAAGGCAAAGTCATGATACGAGGATGGAATATGTACGAAAAAATGGACGGACTTGACATATTCACACCTATGATGTGGTAACTAAGCGAAGGCACTTCAACAAATTAGAAACACCGCAAGACACCATATGGAAGGTGCAATCAATATCACTCGCCAAGTTAAAACTGTCTCGTCATAGGTGGCGTTCATCAAACTAGAAGCAATACATGCTAGAAATCATATTCAAGACGCAAACCAATATCACACTGCCAACTTAAAGGTGTCCAATCATAAGTGACTGATGCAGGATACACAAGAAGAGTAGTTTCATGTAAGAACATGGTGTGATAGACATATATAGTATGTACCAAAAACAGGAAAGCGTGTCATATTCACATGTATCATGTGTAAGCTAAGCAGATGCAGTTTACACTAATTAGGAACAATACGAGCTAGACACCATATGCAACATGCAACCAGATATCACACTGCCAAGTTAGAGCAAGCACCTTGGATGGTGGAGTAGGGGAGCGGAGACTTGGACCATGTAATGCACTATCAAGACAAGGAGAATCGATGCAGATGCTCGTTTACGTTGTTGCAGAGGACCACCATCATCGCCTTCCTTACTCTTTTCCTTCCTCTTTCTTGATTTTGCCTTGTCAAGTCAAACCCACAAGAAAAAGGAATAAAATTTCCTCTTCAGAACTTATTGATGCATGATACTGACGAACACTACTTTCATGTAAGGCAGCCGCATGATAGGAGGATGGAATATGTATGAAAAACAGGATAGCGTGACATATTGACATGTATGATGTATAAAGTGTAAACTAAGCACAAGGTGCTTGAACTTGTTAGAATCGATGCAAGCTAGAAACCATATGAAAGATGAAACCAATATCACTCTGCCAAATTAAAAGGGTGCCCTAACAAATGTATTTGACCAAATTAGAAGCAATACATGGAAACATGCTAGAAATAATATGCAACGAATAAAGGTGACTCATCGTAAGTGATTGATGCAGGATCTGAGAAGAGAGGTAGTTTCATGTAAGAACAAGGTTAACACATAGATGTAGTGTGTACCAAAAATAGGAAGGCATGTCATATTCACGGTATAGTGTGTAAACTAAGCAGATGCAATTTACCCTAATTAGAAGCATTACAAGCTAGACACCAGATGCAACATGCAACCACATATCACATGAAGTTGGAGCAAGCACCTGTGATGGTGGTGTAGGGAAGTGTTGTCTTGTGCACGAGCAACGCTCAATATCTTCATTTAGGCTTGTTGTTTCTTGAGAATCATGTGGAGAGGATGAAATTGCATTCTTTATAAGAGTATTATGTCTCATATTAACCGGGCGTGACTGTCTCATCATAAGCGATAGACGCAGGATACACAAGAACAATAGTTTGATGTAAGAACATGGTGTGATAGGCAGATGTAGTATGTACCAAAAACAGGAAGGCGTGTCATATTCACATGTATAATGTGTAAGCTAAGGAGATGCAATTTAACAAATTAGGAGCATTGATGAGGGATACACAAGAAAAGTAGTTTGATGTAAGAACATGGTTAATAGAAAGACGTAGTATGTACCAAAAACAGGAAGGCATGTCATATTCACAGGTATAATGTGTTAACTAAGCATATGCAATTTACCCTAATTAGAAGCATTACAAGGTAGACACCATATGCAACATGCAACCACATATCACACTGCCAAGTAAGAGCAAGCACCTGCGATGGTGGTGTGGGGGAATTGCGGTGATCAACTAGAGAGCTATGTTGACTATCTTCATTTAGCCTTGCTGTTTCTTGAGAATCATGTGGGGAGGATGACACTTCACTCTTTAAACGAGTAGGGCGTCTCACAGTAACCCACCGGGTGACTGTCTCATCATAAGTGATTGATGAGGGATACAAAAGAGCATTAGTTTGATGTACGAACATGGTTAATAGACATATGTAGTATGTATCAAAAACAGGAAGGCATGTCATTATCAAAGGTATAATGTGTAAAGTAAGCAGATGCAATTTAACCAAATTGGAAGCAATACAAGCTAGACACCATATGCAACATGCAACCACATTTGACAGCGAAGTTAAAGCAAGCACCTAGGATGGTTGTGTGTGGCAATTGAGATCATCAACTGCAGAGCTACGTTTACTGTCTCCAACTGCTGACACTGCACCCTTTAGAGCGCTGAAACGCTTAGTGCTTATCTTCGAATTACACTGGAGCGACTTCTGTCTTTTCTTTTCTGCATTCATCAACACTGCGTCAGAGTCTGAAATACCCATGCATAAAAAAACAATAGTGTGAGTATGGGTGAAGTGTGTGCACAATTAGTACAGTGTAAAGGTAGCAGATAGCAGGTCGGTGAGAAATAAATGATGGGAGACATATGATAGCTCTACAACATGCATGGCACACTCAATTACTACAGGATTCTATGAAAATAACAGTCGACTAAAAGCAAATAGGTCAGTCCATTTTTTCTGCACCGTCCGATGTACAAAGAACGGGCAGATCGCCTTCATCTACCTCCAGCCAGTCAGTGTTGATGATCTTCCTCGAAACGCCAGCGACCACCGGCCCAGTATTCCTCCCCTGCCTACACCCTCCCCTCGACCTCACCGCACCACCGTGCTTGGCACCGCCCCCCGGCCATCCTTTCAAGCCCCGCTGACCTCCAGATCGGGCGCAAGCAGCTCCTGCGCCCCACACCGCTATGATAGACACCGATGCGCCGCTTCCCCCGGGAACAGACAGACTAGGTGCTCCGTGCGCCTAAGCGGGTGTTGCTTCTTTTAATTGCGGTTCGACTGACCCTGAATTGAAATCCAGGCTGGCTACTGACCTCTAGCAAAGGTGAAATAGTAAAAGGGAGGAAACCTTGTGCATTTAGTATCACGAAGAAGATGGAGTAAGAAGTGCTCAACTAGTTTCTTTCTTGGGATGAATACGGTGTGAGCGGAGACGTAAGATTTGCACGAATAAGGGAAGAGGAGTACCTCTTTCTGCTGGCAGTGCTGTGTCCTCCTTCTGTTTTTCCGACGATCTTGTTGTTCGCCGGAAACAAGAAGTTGTGGAGGACGGTGCAGCCTTGGACGAACCCATGGCCAAGTTGTTGAGTGTGGTGCGGTGGCCGTATGTCGGCGGCGGGGAAGAAGATCCGAGGCGGCGAACGACGGCGTAGCAGGAACAACTCCGGTGCGGTGGACGGTTGCGACAGTGGAGCCGCAGCAGTGAGGCGCAGGACGGCGTGGTGAGAGTGGTTCTGGTATGGCGCACGTCGGCATCGGCGTCGTGGAGGCAGCTCTGCCTCGGCTTCTGCTGCTAAGTCCTTGAGGGCGTTGCGGTTGCGGTTGCGTTGGAGGATGACGTCGGGGTACCGGCTCCGGCGTGATGGAGGAGGGTGGCGGTGGATTGGCCGCTATGGGGTGGAGGACGGAGGAGGCTGGGGTTTCGCGGCAAGTGGAGAGGGCGTTTTCACGCCCACAGAGTATGAATGGGGAAACGGAGGGAGGCGGGGAACTAAGGGGGAACAATGTTTGGTTTGAGATGCGCTTGTTTGAAATTTGGGAAAGTTACAAACTTTGCCCCATCTAAAATTCGGACATATTGCGGGTTGGGGTAGGACAGTCATGTCGGTGTCCCAAATGTGGGTGGGATAGATTTGGCCGAGCGCATGGGTGTTTAGGCGCCACGGCGATGAATGCTTCTCGAGGCGGTTGAGAATGGCGTCTTGGTGAAGTTACAAACCTACCCGGTTTAGACCTTTGGACATCGGGCCGATAGGCTACACGGGCGAGTCAGACAGTAATTTCCTACCACCAAAACATTAGTCTCAAGGTTTGGGTGACCAGAGGCCTATTTGGTAACCGTTCAATATTTGGGAGCAGAAGCATTAACGTTTTCGGTTCTCTTGAATTGAACTTTCAGGATTTGTCAAACTTCACAAATCTTTACTCTTGAAAATCCTAAAGCTACGATTATTTTGGAATGGAGGGGGTACATTTTAATATACATTGTACACGAGTATATATTAAAAAATATGCAACTTACCTCAGTTCATGCATGGTTCCAGGTATAATCTCCTTGGTTGCAAAAAAAAGTTAGATATGCGTATGAATATATATAGCATGTTCAAACTCACAACAAAGATTGATGCCCCCTTTTACATCTGATTTACAAATGCCATTATCTCGGTTCAAATAGATGAATGCACTTCCTATGAATTGAATCTTCAAACCCCTTTATGTTGAATTAGACATGTATTTTATTTCAGTAGCTAGCAATTTGGAATGTATCCATGCAAGTGACAAATGTATAAAGTGCTTCACACTAACAACATGGAGTGCACTAATTAATGTTTATATATGAATTGCAAAAGCATCCATTGCCTGTATTTCAAACCGCTCTCACTCTATGGATCGATAATATGAAATAAACACATGCACGTGCTAGAATTCAATAGAGTATGGGTGTCTGATAGGCCGATTTTCGTCCATACGCAATTTTGCAAAATTCATGATCTCATCCAAAAATAATAATGCCATTTATATTTTAATTTAATGCATAGAATTTACACGTAGATGCACTATGCCTCGCCCCGTTCTCACAAACGCGTTATATATCTCTCTATCTAACGCATAAGTGCACACACTTTATATGCATCGGCATTTCTCTTTCACACATGCTCACAATCTCTCTCAGGGTGTCGGGATGTCTCACGCACATGCTCTCTATGTTTCTCTCTCTCTCTTTCTGACTACTATGTGCCACTCTTTTCACTAATCTCAGTTGGAAAACACTATTTCTCTCACATGCATATATACACATGCACGGTCTCTACTAGCCCTCTATACGCACATATATGTGCCTACGTGTCTCCCGCACGCACATTATCTTTAGGCCTCTCTACACACATTGCCCCCGACACATCTCTCTAATAGTAGTTGGCAGATATGATTTCATCATATCATTCGTAGGATATCCCTGGCTGTTAGGCTGGATGGTAATACGAGGCAAAGTTTTACCCTAGTTCGGATCGGACCCTTGCAGTTGAAGAAAGAGCCTACTCCTGGTACTGTATATTAGTGATAGGGGTGTGTACAAAGTACACGTGAATACCAGGCATTGTGCATGTGTGTATACTATCGATTTAACTAGCCCCAAGCTTGTATAACATACTAAGGGCCTAGGGTTACAAATCATATATAGTCGGCTTATCACCAGTGGGGATAGAGTCCTCCGCGACTCTGGTAGCTTCGTGTTGTACGCCAAGTCCTCCACATGGGTCTCCGTATAACACGTCTCGGTCCAACCTATATGTGGCGCAGGATGGAACCGACCCATGAGTCTTCATGTTGACCCGCCACAACTAGAAATGATGTGCCAACCACACCACACACGCAATCGGCGGCTAAGAAAATAAGCATATACAATAGTACAATGGTATCTAGCTCACGATACGTCTCCATATTTTGTTGGACACTGACGGACTTTGCATTTGATGCGTGCTCCGTATTTTGTTGACGACACTTACGGTCATTGTATTTGAAGCAAAAGCATGATATGTTCACTGGACTTCAGAATAAGCTCATCACGGTCACCACATACATTTTGTCGTGCTAACCAACATGTGGTTGGATGGTTAGAGGACAGTGGTTTCTCGAGCCCACCAAGGTTAAAGTCCTGGTGCTCGCATTTATCTTGTGTTAATTTCAGTATTTTCCGGCGATGTAAGTTCAGTGGGAGGAGACGTTCCACTCGACTACGAGGCACCTATGGTGACTACGTAAAATCTCAAGATCATGTAGATGAAAAAGTCAGTCGACTGACGTGTAGCCTCACCCTGCACGTACACATGCACGCACGCAAGACACGCACGCATGTAGGCGTGCAACACTGACACGTACACATAACGTACACACGCACGCATGCTGGCGTGCAACACTGACACATACACATGCAATCACGAACACACGCACGTACGCACCCATGCATGCAACACTGAAACGCACCCTTGCACGCACGCAACACTCGCACTCCTGCATGCACACAGCACAAGACGCAAGACACACGCTCAACCTATACGTGCATGCACCCTTTGTTAAGGACATTGATGTTTGCATCGGTCTTTATGAATCACAACGTATCAAACGGGCTATCAACATAGTAGGCTTAACTACATGAAAAAGATGACGTCACACTCAATGAACAATCATAGGTTTATGAAATGCCCGCTTCTGACCGCCCTGGCCCACCAAAGGTTCCTCTGTTGTGCGCTGCCTGCGTTGGGTCTCTGACATGCAGGCCATGCACCCAAAGAGCCCACACATCAGTGGAAGAACGGCGGGGTGTCCTAGGTCAGAGTCGAGGGCGCCACTCGCGGCACGCCCGGCTGAACACGCCTCCGCGCCGCATTCAAACGCCCCATGAAACCCTCTCCTGTGGAAGCCGAGAAACCCACTCTGGACACACGTCTGTTCATGACCGGGCCGACGTTAAACGCAACGCTGGCCGAGCTCCTCCCGTCCGCCGTCTATTTAATCTCCTATTTAAACAAGGCCAAACGCCGGCCAAGAATCACACACCTCCGCCGCTCCCCTATCTCCTCCACCAGTTTGTCCACTCTTACAATGGCTTACGGAGAGTAGTTATGCCGCATCCAAGCCGATTGGGTAGCCCGCTGGATACGAGCTATGCAGCTCGCTGATCCACCTCCCTCCCCTCGCCTGACGGAGCCAGTTGCCGCCCCAAGCCGACGCGCGGTTCAGCAACTCGCCGCTCCAGGCCAGCTCAACGAGGAGCGGCGCGACGGCGTCATTGCTGCCGCCCACGCCGCCGCCTGCATCGCTGCGTCTCCCGTTTACGGGCCGAGACTCCCATGCCGGCGGCGCGCCATGCAAGCAGCGGCGAAGCGGGTGCGCGGAGAGCGACGAAGTCGGTGGCCAGCGCCTCGCGTCCGCCGCCATCATCGAGGAGAAGTAGAACACGGAGGCCGCCGCTCTTGGGTCCCATGAAGGCCACCGCGGGAGGCGACGCCGCGCATACAGCAGGTGTCTTGCCGGATCCTTTTGTTGCGAGGACCTTCGTCGACCCGCATGGGCTCCACGGAAGAGGTCAATGTTAGGATGAACTCGAGCCGATGCCGCCATGGCGGTATTGCCGGTGATGAACTCGAACCGTGCCGCCACCATCATCTTGGCACCAGCCAATGATATCGGTTGGGCAGTGGGGAAGCGAGCCGCCCTTTGCGCTGAAGCATATACCTCCGGGGCTCCGGCAGTCCAGTGATCGAGCTGCCGGACATGAGGAACACAAATCGATCGGCGGGCGACCATTTAGGCCAGGTATTATATACCTGTGCTGTCCAGAACTAGCACCGCGTAGTTCATTTGAATGTAATGAAATCCGTCATGTTTGTGTGAAAATCTGGTATTTTATATGATTTCCGCCGTTGTTTATATGAAACATCAGTTTGTCTACGTGTTTGCGTGAATTTTGTCCGGTTGGTTGAGTTCTTTGTCATAATGTGTGCGGCTACGGTTGGATGGCGTAATTTGCGGGTCGCCGGTCAGTCTGGGCGGCTCGGGCAGCGTCGTGGGACAAAAACACAGCTCAGGCGAGCTCGTCTCCAACGTCTTGCGCTGGAGGATGCATGACAGCATGAGCACCCGAGCCATTCCTCATTCATCGGTGGCAAAGGCACCGGTGGACAAAAGGGTCGCCAATATTTTGGCTACCCCGGGCAAGATCTAAACAGCCCCTCCCAACAGATTTAAATCCCTCGTTCGCCGTGGAGTTTTGCCATGTGTTGTTTTCATGGACTAGCAAGATGCCCGTGCATTGCACGGAACATCAAGATGCATTTTTTTACAAACTCCCGCATGCATGCAAGGGATAATTAGTGTCCTCCTTTGCTAGTACCACGAGGCAAACACCATTAATATTGCATCGATTAGTGTTAGTGGCCTTGTATATCTGCAAATTGTAATTTTGATAGTGGCCCCTTGTATATAAAAATGGAGGGAGAAATATGAGAGATAAGGTGAGGAGGAGTGGGGCGTGGTGCCGTGGTGGTGACTGGTGGTCGGACTGGGCGGAGGCATGGAGATGGATGGCGCATTATGTCTAGGTTTGTATCTCTCTCACACACACCCACGTAGGTGGGGGACGTGCACGAAGAGAAGAGGTGCACGCACGGCGCACGTACTCCCGTCTCTTTCCCAACCATACCCGCTCGGGTACATGCTGGAGCTCATTTCTGTACGAAAAAGGCAGACCACGTGGTAATTTGGCACGTGTACTGGTTGTCCACTTGGTGGAGGGAGGATCGTCTACCACGGGTAAACAAACAAATTGCGACTTGACGCATTATGTTAAACTAAAAAAAGAGGCAAACCATGTGGGGCCTACCTTAGAGGCAAGGCTCTATACACTGGAGTACTTTTGATGTGTCCCGTCAACTCACAGAACGAGGAGAAACTTGCTTAGTACGCCGTCTCCCCCGACCACGGGCGCGGTGGCTCGCAGGATGAGGTGAAGCTTACTACTAATGTACGCCTTTACGCCCGCTCCCTCCACTACAAAAAAAAGACACATCCGTGACATTTTGGGCCGAACAATTTTTTTTTCTTTCATACATATGACACTTCTATGACGATAATTGTGACAAAACCCGGTATCATCATAGATGTGGTGGGCTCCTACTTCTATGACAAAAAATCATGACAGAAAATGGGCTTTTCTTCCTGGGCGGGCCGGAGACGCAGCTGCATGACATTCTTTGGGCCGTCCATGACGGAAAAAACCGTGGTAGAAGCGAGGGGGTGAAAAATTTCGGGGAGTTGCCGGTTACGGTGGGAGGTCGGGCGCGAGCGATCGCGCTTTCTCTCGACGTCGCTGCGGTGTGTGCGGCGTTGGCTCTAGCGAAGCCGAAGCGAGGCGTTGGGCTCTAATCGAACCCGAGCAATTGCACCGCAGGCTACGCGTTCATCGAACTCGAGCGATCGATCGATGGCTGTTAATCGAACCGGATGGAGCGATTCGCCGCTCTGCTGCTAGTGAGCATTCTTGGGGGGGTTGGATGAGCGAGTGGCGGTGGCGTTGCCTCTGGATGAACAGGAACCCTTGGTGTGGAGGGCTGGATGAGCAGAGAGCGGTGGAGGGTGGCCGTGGAGGGTGGTTGAGCAGGACCTGTGATGTGGAGGGCTGGATGAGCAGAGAGCGGTGGAGGGGTGGTTGAGCAGTGAGCGGTGGAGTAGCGCGGTGGAGGTTGGATGAACAGAGCCCGTGGAGGCTGGAGGAGGTCGACGGTAGCCCGTGGAGTCTGGAGGAGGTCGACGGTGGAGATGAACAGTATCCGTGGAGTCCTGTTTTGCGGCACGCCACACCCTCCCCCGTTTCGACCGTGGCGCCCAACACAAGTCCGTTTCATCCGTTTTGCGGTATGCCACACCCCTCCCGATCAACAGGACCACCGTTTCGACCGTAGGAGGTCCGTTTCCTCCGTTTTGCGGTACGCCACACCCCTCCCGATCAACAGGACCCCCGTTTCGACCGTATGAGGTCTGTTTCCTCCGTTTTGCGGTACGCCACACCCCTCCCGATCAACAGGACCCCCGTTTCGACCGTAGGAGGTCCCTTTCGTTCGTTTTGCGGTACGCCACACCCCTCTCGATCAACAGGACCCTCGTTTCGACCGTAGGAGGTCCGTTTCCTCCGTTTTGCGGTACGCCACACCCCTCTCGATCAACAGGACCCCCGTTTCGACCGTAGGAGGTCCGTTTCATCTGTTTTGTGGTATGCGCGACTAGGCGTTCGAGACCCCGCCCGTATGTACACATACGTGACCGTATTTTCTTTCTTGCACCCTGGCCGCTGTACGTACGTGTACATGCTACGTGCACGCCTCTACTACGACACGTGCGCGCCTCTACATCAACCAGTATGTACGTACACGTTCCCGACCAGGATGACAACGCTACGTACGCTTCGACCAGGTGGGTCCCGACCGCCGAGCACTTCCTTGCTGCGAAGATGTAGCTGGTGGGTCCCAGCAATCGTGGGTGAATCGCTTTTTTTTGCCGGACGCACTTCCTTGCGTGCGAAGGTGTAGCTGCTGGGTCCCAGCAGATCGAAGTGAATCGCTTTTTTTGCCCGGACGCACTTCCTTGCTTGCGAAGGTGTAGCTACTGGGTCCCAGCAGTCAGGGGGGCGAATCGTTTTTTTGCCCGGACGCACTTCCTTGCGTGTGAAGGTGTAGCTGGTGGGTCCCAGCAGTCGGGGGGCGACGAAGGTGTAGCTGTTGGGTCCCAGCAGTCAGGGGGGCGAATCGTTTTTTTTGCCCGGACGCACTTCCTTGCGTGTGAAGGTGTAGCTGGTGGGTCCCAGCAGTCGGGGGGCGAATCGTTTTTTTGGACGCACTTCGTTGCGTGCGAAGATGTAGCTAGTGGATCCCAACAGTCAGGGGGGCGAATCGTTTTTTTTTGGGACGCACTTCCTTGCGTGCGAAGATGTAGCTCGTGGGTCCCAGCAGTCAGGGGGCGAATCATTTTTTCGCGAAATACGGTGGCCCGTCCGGTGGGTCCCCGCTGTCAGGTGGAGGAATAATTATTTTGCGCGTAATAAGGAGGCACTTCCTTGCGGCTGCCGTGGACCCAGCTGTCAGCCTCTCCACGTACAGTCCACGTCCGATGGAAGTCGTTCCTTGACCACGTTGACCACGCCGCGCCGAGAGCACCACGGCGGTGGACGACAGCGAGGCCTAGGAAGGGAACGACGCGGAACCGGGGAAGACGCGGCAGTGGATGCACACGCGAAGAGGAGTACGAGGGTTCCCTGGTTCGGCCTGGCCACCGTAGAATAACAGCGGGTGTGGGTCAGTGGGTGAGTGGAGGGATGGCCTGGCCAGCGGTGGGAGTAGTAGGGGGCGGTGAGGCCTCCGCGGCAGCACAGCCGGCCACGGGAGGCAGGAGCAGGAGGCACGACCGGCGCTGCTTTGGGCGTCTGGAGCAAGAAGACCAGAGGTTGAAGAAGCACGACGGTCGTTGGATGGACATCGTACAGTCACTGCAGCTAGAATCGTTTATATTGACTAAGTTGACAAAGCCCTTGGTACGTCAACTTAGTAGGCCACGTGTCGCTTCGAAGCAGTGCGCCCGGATGTCGGGGATGAATCATTTTTTGGGCGGGTGAAGCTAGAATATCCGAGATTGAAGAAGAAGCACGGCATCCGTTGGATGGACATCCAACAGCCACTACTGCTAGAACCGTCTGTTGACTATAAGTTGACAAAGCCTTGCATACCCGTCAACTCTGTTTTTTGAGGGGACGCGTCAACTTAGTAAGGCCAGAACTGTGTGGCAGAGAACTTATAGCCCATTTAAGATTTGTAATTATGTGTAGCCCATTTTTAAATTCTAATGGATCAGCCCATTTACAGTTTGTTAAAAGTACAACTCATTTCAACCAACCGTTCAAAACAGAATTCAATAAAATTTCCCACATTTTGATGGGATCCGAATATTTTTATCCCGAAATTTTAGTCAGATTAAATACAATTTCAATATAAATTTATATTGCGTAAAAATCCAACGAAACATTCCGCTCGCAACAATTAATGAAATAAAAAATTTCAATATTCCAAAAATAATATTTTATAAAGTAATCATTGTTTGGTGCACATTTTTTTAGTTACTACCCAGTTTTTATAATTACATCCCATTTATTATTTCTTAAAGCCTATTTTCTTGTTAAGCCTAATGCATCCCTCCTAGGAAAGATTTGCAGCCTAGCGGGGTGGAGAATAACAACTTGACCTTGCCTGGGTATTCCTAAAAAAAGTATAGCTGGGCTAGTCATTTTCAGCTTGAAAAAAAATTAATATCTGGGCTGGATATCTGGCCTGGGCTAGACGGGCCACAGCCCGCCCAGTTAATACCTGCAGCGATGTTTTCGTTGTTGTTCAGAGGAGAAAAATTAATATCTGGGGTAAACATCGAAAACTCTGCAGTGCTCACACCTCAAAAACACAAATACTGCTCGAGCTGCTTGGTCCCAGCTGTCGGCCGCTTCTTGTGCAATTCTCTCGTTTATTGACTAGTACATAGGTAGACAATGGTGTGGGACCGTGATGTCAGGAAACCAGGAGGAAGCAAAATAAATTATATATATATATATATATATATATATATATATATATATATATATATATATATATATATATATATATATATATATATATAAAATAAGGAGGCACTTGCGTACGTGAGGCTATGGACCTGGTGGGTCCCCATTGTCATCCTATCCAAGTCAAGTGATCTCCTCGCCAGCGCTTCCGCCCAAGCTTGATCGCGCCCGGCCGCCCGCTTCCCGGTTCAGGCGATTGCTCCGCCTTCAAACAACACAAGTGCCGTCCGTCCGTCCATCTGCCGCACACATTAATGATACGTGGTTGCCGAGGCGGCTACTCCGGCGTCACACGTCTGTCCCTCCGCCTGCCCACCATTGCTATATAAACTGCTGCGCCGGCCATAGCCGCAGTCATCCGCATCCGTTTCCTTTCTCCTGTCCACACCACTACTGCCCACCATGGCTTCCTCGCGCTCCAGCGCTCTTCGGGACGGGCGGACGACGGACCACAAGGAGATAGCAGCCATTGCTGCCGACCGGCTGGCCGACAGGCAGCCGGAGGACGACGACGTCCCAATGGAGAACATGGTAGTCGACGATCCAGCGCCAACCCCCTCCTCCGCGCCATCCTCGCTGGTGCATTGCACCATGACCATCGGCGAGGCCCGTTCCCAATATATGGAGAGGGTGAGGCAGATGCGTGAGGAGCAGTTCCGGGAGGCGCAGGCCGTCGCCGCCTACAACCACCATCTCCTCCAGGAGCACCTGCAGGCGGAGGAGCAGACCGCTACGGAGCGGGCGGAGCAGGAGGCGATGCTCGACTCGTACCGCTCCGCCCGCAAGGGCCGCCTCGAGCGTTGGCGGTACCGTATGCGGGTGGCGGAGGCTGCGGCTGCCTACAAAGAGGCTAGCAAAGAGGGCGATGAAGCGGGTGAGGCGCTGTTTGGCGAAACCGAGGACGAGGCAGAGGACAATGCCGGCTCCGACGAGTCCCCGCTACGCCGGCGTCGATGACGCCCTGCTCCGTCGATGCCACGCGGCGCCAACAACGAGGCAGAGGACACCGCCGGCTCCGCCGAGGCCCCGCGGCGCCAACAACGAGGCAGAGGACACCGCCGGCTCCGCCGAGGCCCCGCCCCGCCAACAACAAGGCAGGGGACATCGCCGACTCAGCCGAGGCCCCACCGTGCCGGCAACGAGACAGAGGCATCGCCGGCTCCGCCGAGGCCCCGCCCCACTGCCAACGAGGCCGCGCCACACAGAAAACGAGGAAGAGTAGAACACGGTAGGTCGCCGCCGCTCGGGTCCAAGTAAGGCCACCGCTGCTACCCCCCGGTTGAAGCCAAGCTAGGCGGGTTGACCATTGACGGCCGGTTAGCTTCTTGGCGGCGACGTGGAGTCGGAGAGCTGCGCTGGAGAAGAACGCTGCTTCTACTTAATTGCTGGTGCAGTTGGCTGACTGACACGTGGGCCCAACAGGCCACATGTCAGTTACGCAACTGCACCTGCAGTTAAGTCACTGAAGCTTCTGTTCGGCTCTGCATCTGGGAGATGCATGCGGCCACAAACACACCTTTTTAGTTGAAGAATGTATGAAATGTAATGAAATCCGGCATGTTTATATGAAATCCGACCATGTATGAATGAATTTATTTCGATTAGTTCGAGTTCATGTATCACTGGCATTGGATGAACATGCAAAACAATACGTACTAGCATTATTCCCAGGGTGATCACCACGTTTGCAGCAGTTTCACATGTACTCCCTCCGGTCCTTTCTAGTCTGCATACAAGTTTTATTCTGCAGTCAAAGTATCTCTACTTTGACCAATCTTATACAAAAAGTATGCACTTTCACAATGTGCTAAGTAAAAGGAACAGAAGGAGTACAAAGAGTTTGAGCAGCTTTTTAGCGTTTCTGTACATTGCAATCAAACACACAGGCCTGGCAATTCATAGAGAACATTCAAAACAATCGATGATTATGCATCTCAGCAACTCACATGTCAGAGGCAATATTTACTTCACAACTAATGAATAAAGAAAAAAATTGATCGCCGCTGCTAACAGCAAAGGGCGTCCCATTCGAAAATATCAAACGCATATCTTGCTAAAATCAATGAGCAAAATTTGACAAGGTTGTCCCATTCCAAAATATCAATTGCCTACGATTGTGGAATGGGCAGGGTTTGCCATCAGTTCGGACATTGACATGGCAACTCGTGCTAAATACACCAGCTGTTCTTTTTGTGCAGTTCCACCCAAATCAACCAAATTCGCGCGTAGCTTGTATGATTTCGCCCTTATATGTTGCAACGCCTTGAACTTATGGGCACCTCCTTTCTTGTGGTGGAAATGAATGATTCGATGTATTCATGAACATTTTGTGCAGTTCCCGTTGAAATTAAGCTAAGCACCCCTGTTTGCACAAATACAAAAAAGTGATTAGTATAAAGCAAACTGTACTATGAATTGACAGTTTCAACAGGCACATACATGGTCCATTGTACTCGCGCATAACAGCAAAAAATGGAGATTTGTTAGTCCTTCTAAGCTGAAGTTAGTTTGGTCTTGTGGGGAGTAATCTAACCATCCTTCAACTGCTCCTTCTCATGAGAAGATAGACAGTGCTTCTTCATCCTGGCATAATCGGAACTAGTCACTTCACGTACTCCATATTCTTCTTCAGAGGAAGATGATCCTGTTGTGCAAAGACAAGAGGACTACTAAATGCTAGCATCCATGTTTGCTCGAAAAAAAGGAAAGGAAATATTTAAAACAGCACAGATGAAGCACTTCCCAAGGACAATACCACTTTTTCATGACAGTATCTAAACAGTAGCACAACACCAATAGAGATGACAAAGCTCAATTATATGGATGAAATCAGTGGGGGAGTACCAACCTTTGTCAGGAGGCTGATTGTGTAGAGCATACAGATGAAGCACTTCTCGGGAACCATCTGTTGCTATCTACGGGGGTGGCCATGCTTACTATATACTCCTCGATTAGTTTAATTTCCAACATCTTCTTGTGCAGTTCCACTAAAATATATGGTATATTCAAAGAAGATCCCTGTTTGCACAAGTAGAGATAATTACGTATGGCATCAAATCAGTGGCAAAACAATTGCTTGTTCCAGCCATAGCAATAAATTAAGATGCAAAACTATATCATTACTTGTGTCATCACAGTTCCGAGGCTTCATTACAGCACCGGAGTTGATTTTGTTTTCTTCCGCTTGTTCTTCCCGTCATCACTTGGTTCAATAATGACAAGCTTCGCCTTCAATGTAAGATTTGGCATGTCAATTAGGGAGCACAAGTATAGTACTAAACTTAATTTTCTGATGAAAGTGGCAAAATACAGGCCAGCAGTTGTGAAATATCCTTATCTTACCTCAATAGGATATTCCAGTGCACATAACGATTGGAAGTCTTGTCTCCATTTGTGCAGTTCACTAAAATCAAGCAACATTATCGTACAAGTAGGACAACATATGAAAGCACACTGCAGAATCATGTGAAAGAAGGCTAGTACTGACCTCTCATGATGCGGAATTCAAACAACTCACAAGAAGAAGATCTGAACCAAATTAGCCTTTAACGGATAGGAAGTAAGATCTCCTCTTGTGAAGTTCCACTAAGATCAAGCAATCAAGCAACATTGTCGATGTGACATTTTGGTTGAACTGCACAAAACACTCTTAAAAAAGTGTTTTGTGCATTGCAACAAAAGGTCACAATGGCAACGAGGTGAAGTAGATAACCCTGTACACAGAGGTGCAAAGGAAACAATTAGTGGACAATAATGGTGGATGACACGAAGCCAACAAAAGAAGCATCTACCTTATCTAAATGGGAAAGAAAGCAAGACAAGAGCATTTCTCAAACGGTGGCATTGATTAATATTAACATAGAGATTATATTAACAATAAAATTCGTTAAACATGTAATTTGCTTTTAAGCGTGGCATTGCATCAATTTTCCAGCGGCATTATTAGAGGGTGTTTGTTTACGGGGACATTTTGGTGTAGGGACTAAAAAACTCCGTGTCACCACATCTAAACCAAACATGAGGGACTTTTCGGGACTAAAAGTGGGCATTTGGGACTAAAGAAAGAAGACCCGAGGAGTCTTTTGGGACTTTTTCCAACAGTTGCCCTGCCACACATCGCACCTTGTTTCTATTAGTTCATTACTAGGGTAACATGGTCTTTTATCATGTCATTTAATAACCTCTAGTCCATTTTTAGTCCCTGGAACCAAGCAGGTAGGGACTAGGGAGTTTTTAACCAAACAGGGCCATAGATTAACAACAGTTAATGAGTTGCACGGGACAATGGACGCACCAGCACCATGTGCATCTACCGACATACAGTGGTCATGCATAGTCTGTTGCAACAAAGAACAAACAACCAAGGAGCATATTTGTGTTGGTCCCAGTTTTGTTATCTTTAGACACCTTTCCCTATGTGAGCGCAGCAAATCTAGTCCTGCTCAGACTCTACAGCCTTGTCCCTTCCTTTCCTTTTTGAACTAGTACTTTCGCCCCTTTCTTTCCTCTTTGAAGCACGTCCGAGATTTATGCGATACAACTTTCCCCACTACTTTCCCCCATTCCTTTCCTCTTTGAACCACGTCCTAGATTCATGCTATACAACTTTCCCCCTTCATTTCCTCTTTGAACCACGTCCTAGATTCATGGTATATACAACTTTTCCCACTACTTCCGCCCACTCCTTTCCTCTTTGAACCACGTCCTAGATTCATGGTATACATGCAGCTAGAGCAATGCATGTGGAGTAAGTAAAATATACCTTAAGGTTCTTGGGGCGTGGTTCGGTGGGCAACGGGACGGCGGCAAAGAAGAAGGGCCGGAGGCCCTCCCACGCCGCCGCTGGGTGGAAAGGGCGAGAGAGTGTGAACAGCAGCACCGGTAGTGGATTCCCTCCCTCGCCGACAGCGACAGCGTTAAGCCTCCTTCCCTTCCCGGCGGACGGATCCTGCCGGCTCTTTGAGCAGCAGTGAGGGGAGAGAGAGGCCAAGGAAGTCTTGTTTAGATCTGGAGAGGGCGAGAGAGTGTGAAGAGAGCAACTACAAGCGCTGAGGATCCAGCTCCAGCGGGAAAGGGCGAGAGAGTGTGAAGAGAGCAACTACAAGCGCTGAGGCTCCAGCGTGTATATATAATGGAGAGAGAGTGTGAAGCGTGCAAACCCTGGAAAACATTTTGACCAGTCAAAGAATCCTCCTGGCAAAAATTATGCTCAAGTGTAGTTATCGAACCCGAGACCTCAAGTTTGATGAGCGAACAGGCTAACCAGCTACACAACCCTCCCGTTATGTTCAACGAGAGGAAAATAACCTTTTATACATTCCTGCATTCGTGTAACAGGCATGCCGTGTTTTGTGTGTGTGTGTGTGTGTGTGTGTGTGTGTTTGTGTGGGAGTCATTAGGATTTCAATCATAATCGTGTCATGTGGCTTTCGTGGTAAGACTATCCACAGTGGTGCAGAAATAATGCAGCCTTAGTCACCTTACCTCTCTCCACGTAGTAATGCTGGGTCCCACCAATGAGGGTGAAACAAACAAATTAATAAGAAAAATTAAAAGCGCCCATGTGTATCTTACTACCTCACACATCTTGCTACTCCTCGGGAACACTGTCCAATTGATCCCTCTGCTCGCTCACGTACTATTTTAAGTGAATCCTTATTATAACATGCACACAAATTTTGGGCACTTGTATTCGACTTAAGTCGGTGTGCCACAGATCTCGATACTTACTACTCCCTCCGTCTAGGTGTAATAAGTCACGTTAGAAGGTGCAACGGGACCAAGGTGCGTGCGTGTGCGTGTGTGTGTTTAACAGCATGTGTGTGTTAGAGAGTGTGACAGATCGGCCTACTCCTACAGAGATATGGTGTGTAGTGTACGATTTTAGCCGTGAGACTCGGTGCATCCTCTCATTTCCGGGCGTGTCTAGTAGGGACATGCGGACAGCTGCCACGCCCGCTCCTGAACAGCCTGGCCCACCCAAAGCCCCTCCACCGCCCGCGCGTGCTTCCCGCCCGAAACGGTCAGCGCCGCTCCAAAGAGTCGGTGCCGCATTCATGCCCGGGCAGAGCGGACGCGACCTCTCACTGGCGCAAGAGTGATGGTTGCTTCGTCCGTCCAACTTACTGCTGGGTCTATGTGATTTGACGGCTCATTGGTCTTTATTACTGAGGTGGTAGGACTGCTGGATGTCCCATGCTTTCGGCGAAAGGAGGTAGTAGATTACAATTTTCTCCATTCTTACAGCGGAGGAGTGCAAGAGCAGTGAAAACATGCAGGCTCAGTGATTACATGGCCCACCTCACACTATCACCGTGCGACACCTAACTCTTTACATAGTACTCCCTCCGTTCCTAAATATTACTAGATGAGTCCCTTTCGCTGTCGCGGAACAGCGGTATATCTCTCTCAAGCAAAATTATCGATTTCATAGAACTAAAAAATCTATAACCGCATGACAAATGTGTAGCCAAACTAAATAAACTCCCATCATCATTTAGATCATCCCACATAAGGAAAAAAGATCAGCCAACTCCTCTGCATAATGGGATTATATTTTCTTTTGACATGTTAATGGGACTTAAAAGCTCACTTACATGCATGCTACCGGTGCATGCTTGCATGCAGACATGTTGATGTGATTTAAAACCCACTACCATGCATGTGCCACGGTATTTCTGCATGCTTGCATGTGGCTTAGTGCTGAGCCTCTCAACGTCTAGATCAGACGGCTATTATGACTGATTTACTTCATCTAACAGCTACGTCAATTTTGATGATGTGGCTCAATGAGAGGATAGTGAATTCCTAGTAGTGGGGGCTAGCTATTACTAGTAGATAAGTCTTTGTAGAGATTCCACTAGGTGAACTACATACGGAACAAAATGAATGAATCTACACTTAAAATGAATCTATATACATCCGCATGTGGTTAATGGTGAAATCTCTACAAAGACTTATATTTAGGAACGGAGGAAGTACTAGTATAGTACTAGTACGCATCGTAATTTATCAATGAGATAAATTTGTACAATGCTATGAAGCTTCCAGCTCCTGTTACATGTATCTTGCGTCCAAGGTTGCCCGTTGCAACATTTCATCAAATACAAAGGAGACTAACATGCATGCTATTGCATCTCAATGATTGACAGATCATAGCAAATATGTACTCCCTCCGTTCCAAAATAAGTGCCTCAACTTTGTGCAAACTTTAGTACAAAGTTGTACTACTACTAAAGTTGACACTCATTTTGGAATAGAGGCAGCTAAAGAAAAAAATGATCCATGTAGTTCCTAGCCCTTGAACCGTGAACCCTGACCAGGCTTCAATTTGCTGGCAATGTTCGAGCTTCCTAATAAATGAAGTTTGCAAACTTTTGACCATCGGATCATTTTGTGCAGTTTCACCAAAATCGAGACGAGCATCCCTGTGGCAAAGAAATTGAAGAAGCGTGATTAGAATAAGATTACTAGGACTAGTTTATGAGACATAAACTCATCAAAATACAGACGAGAAGCCAGAGAGGTATCGGTATGTAAAGGGCAAAGAAGTAGAGAAATATCCACAGGGAGTGATGTGGGCAGCTGGAGCTGTGGTGCAAGCCGGCTGTAAAGGGAGTTGTACTTGAGGGACGTAGCTCGACCTTGAGGAGGGCGGCGGGAGGCGGCAACTTCCCACGTCGCGGCAGTGAGCAAGGGACGAAGGCAACCTCACCGGCTTTGTGAGAGAGAATGGCGGGGACCCCTGATCGGGACGTGCCGACAGTGGGTTTTCGCCGTCGGCGACGGACACCGCATCTACACTAAGCATCCACCCCTTCCCCAAGCGGACGTGATCCGCCGGGATGTTAGAGATGTGGCCACAGTCGTTTTGTGCGAGAGAGTGTGAAGAGAGCAACCCCAGCAAGCAACCGTGTAGGCTGGCCCGTCCTGACTATGTATATAGTGGAGCGGTTTCCTTTTCTCTCCATATGAACCTATCATATTGTGTACGTGCCACTGAAGAAAACAAAATTATTTATAAATGACGCGGCACCTACTAATCGTTCTCCTATAACCTTGCGCTTGGCATCTCCAATATTAACCTTGCGATTGGCTCTTCGCCTCTTCGGGAAGTCGAGCAATAATGGTAGTGCAGTATATATCGTTCTGGCTATATGAGACAGAATGAATTGCTGCACGTCCACCACGTGGGCGAGGGTCGAGGGGCGAGGGAGAGTGCTACTACATACGGAGCAAAATGAGTGAATGTACACTCTAAAATACGTCTATATACATCAGTGTTTGGAGTACGTACTAGTAGTTCATATTGAAATCTACCAAGGACATATATATTCCAAACAATATGATATAATCTCTATAACCAAGGTAGTAGGGACGAGGAGTAAACGGAGGAGTAGTAAATTTTTCTCCTCGTCCTGCGAGCCATCAGCAGATGGGCGTAGGGAGGAGCAAGCTTCACCTCATCCTGCGAGCCACCGCGCCCGTGCATGGGGAGACGTGTACTAAGCAAGCTTCTCCTCGCTCGCAAGTTGTGGGACACATCAAAAGTACTCCAGTGTATAGAGCCTTGCCTCTAAGGTAGGCCCCACATGGTTTGCCTCTTTTTAATTTAACATAACGCGTCAAGCCGCAATTTGTTTGTTCACCCGTGGTAGACGATCCTCCCTCCACCAAGTGGACAACCAAGACATCGCCAAATTACCACGTGGGCTGCCTTTTTCGACATGTAAACGAGCTCCACCGTGTACCCGCAGCGGGTGTGGTTGGGAAAGAGACGGGAGTACATGCGCCTGCATGCACCTCTTCTCTTCAGGCACGCCCCCACCTACATGGGTGTGTGTGAGAGATACAAACCGCTGCTCGTGAGTGTTTTTTATTTTGTGGTGGGGGGTGGGGGTGGGGTGGGGGGTTGATTTCGTGAATTATTTGTGGGAATATGTGTCGATGACATCTCAAACAAAATTTTGCATGCAATGTGTGTGAATTGGAGGCCTATCCATATCATACATAGAGGGTCGGGCAATCCACGAGAAGAGAGGGAGGGGTCATAGCTATCGATAGAGTCGAAGAGAGGATCACGTACGAGTGGGTGCGAGATCGATGAAGAGAGCCATCGAAATTGCATGTGTGTGTGTGTGTGCAAGTCAAAGATATAGGGTGACTGGCCTACCGGAACGTTAGAGGGCACATGTCAAGTTTGTGTGTGGTAGGGAGACATGACTAGAGCGCTTGATGTATCGGTGTGTGTGTGGGGGGGGGGGGAGGGTAGGCAGAGGCCAACTATAGAGGTAGAAAGACTCGTATATGTGTTGAGAAGGAGAGACCCAACACTACTAGGGAAAAGCCTATACACAAAATCTTAGCAGCAGCGCGGGTCAAAAAGGAGCGCTGCTGCTAATTAGTAGTAGCGAGTGTGCGGGAAACTCGCTGCTGATAAGTTTTTAGCAGTAGCATGCTCTATGTAAACCGCGCTGCTACAAATATCTACCGGCGGTGTTCACCGAGCTCCATTTAGCAGTAGCGCCGTTGTTCAACCGCGCCATCTGTTATGGATATAGTAGCAGCGCGCTTTTATCGATCGCTGCTGCTACATTTCAAATTGGCGAATTTTTTGTCATTGTTAGCGATGGCGCTGTTGCCCAAAGCGCTGCTGCTAATTCTTTAGCAGCAGCTGCTTTCTTCCCGCGCTACTGCTAACCCGCACCAACCCACCACCTTTCCCCACCCGTGCCTCCCCCCCTCCTCTCTTCCCTTCCCCTACCTCCCCACATGCTCCCACTCTCACTCTTCTTCTTCCTCAATACTTCCCCCATTACTCTTTCTCTTCTATCCACCTTTCTCTCTCTTCATTACTCCTACCTAACTACACCACCTCCATTAATGCATCTCCTTTCTCTTTTTCCTTTCCCCTCCACTAGTTGAAGTTGTCTCCTCCCAAATTAGCTAGCTAGGTAGATGTAGCATTTAGTTAAGTGACCTATTTGCCCCCTAACTAGATCTATCTTTGTTAAGAAGAGCTTTGTGCACTTTTGATCTCCCTACAACATCATCTCCACCGTGTGCTCGATCTCGATCGAGGTGATGAAAATTTCATGCTTTTGCAAAATGAAAATATGTTTATGTGTGTGTGATATGTTTGTGGAAATTGTGTGTGTGGCACGCCAAATTGTGATTTTGAGTTGCCTATGTTTTGCCGAAATGTCGATTTATTTCCGTTTCGGCGAATTCCGGGCAAACTCTAGATCCATATATGTCCTATTTTTAGGGAAGGTCATGCCAAATTTTTGTATGACTTTGATGCATGCATGCATTTTTATAATCAATTTGTTTATTATTACCGTGCAGAGTTGACGATGGTCAGCGGAACGATGGTGGACAGGTGGTTGCGGTCGGCGATGCAGGACATGAAAGAAAATAACCGGACAGAGGTTTTATGTCCGTGTCGAAAATGCAAAGGAATAGTTTGGCTCGACCCCCATGACGATGGTCGTGTCTAAGCGCACCTGCTCATGACTGGTTTCATGGATGGCTATACGCGGTGGATAATTGAAGATGAGGATGACGATGTTGAGGATGCCGACGGGGCAGGCAATGATGACACGGGGCAAGACGAAGAGATGATCGATAATGGCGGCGGGGAAGAGGACGGACATGGCGGCGGAGAAATGGCCGGACATGGCGGAGGAGAAGGGGCCCGACATGGCAGCGGAGAGAACGACATGGACTCCACGCAGCAGAGTTTGTCAGTACTAAGTTCAATCATGCGGGACCCTCATGTTCAAGCATTGCTTCGCCAGGAGACGAGTACTGAGAGAGCTGCTTCTAGAGAGGAGGCTAAGCTGGAGCAACTGGTGGTAGACTCGAACACTCCATTGTATGATGGTTACAATCCTGAGGTGACCCGCTTGAGTTTCACGCCCAACTCCTCGAAGACGAAGGCTAAAACAAATGGACCGACACTAGCCTCGATGAGCATCTCAAGTACCTAAAGGATGTTCTTCCCGCGGGTAATCTATGTCCTACTAGTGTGGATGAGGCCAAGAAGATCGTGTGTCGTCTTGATCTGCCACACGTTAGATACCATGCATGCATCAACGATTGCATAATTTATCGGAAGGAGCACGCGGATAAAACAAGCTGTTCGGTGTGCAATGCTTCTCGATACAAGAAAGCCGGGAAGAAATTTCCCCACAAAGTTGTATGGTACTTACCGATCACTCCCCGTCTCCAGAGGTATTTTGTAGATCCCAAGGAAGCAAAGCTAATGCGCTGGCACACGGAGAGGAAGAAGCCCGACGATGGAGATGATCCGAAGCTGAGACACGTGAAGGATGGAAGCCAGGGGAGAGCGTTGAACAGCTTATATCGGTATTTTGAATGTGATGCAAGGAACATCGTGCTCGGCGCGTGTACCGATGGCATGAATCCGTTTGGCAACCAGAACACCAACCATAGCACATGGCCCTTGTTTGTATGGATGTACAACCTCCCCCCTGGTTGTGCATGAAATCGAAGTACATTCACATGAGCATGCTTATTCAAGGGTCGAAACAACCAGGAAATAATATTAATTTGTATCTGGGGCTACTTCAAGAGGAGTTGGACACATTATGGAAAACACCGGCCAAGACATGGGACGCCAGCAAAGGTGAGTATTTCAACATGAGAGCCGCGCTGATCATGACAGTGCAGGACTATCTCGGTTACGGATATGTGGCAGACCATGTGTGCCATGGATATTGCGGATGCGCGGTGCATGGATGATCTGACGCCTCAGCAGCTAACGCCAAGGAAAGATGGCGGTCTGGGAAAATCATGTACATGGGGCATCAAGATGGCTTGAACAGACGCGACCCGTGGAGAAACCATGGAGATCTATTCAATGGTCACGCTGAGCATCAAGGACCTCCACGTAAGCGGAGCGGTACCGAAATCGATGAGCTGTTGAAAAACTGGAAGGAGTGCCCCGCGCCGGGAAAGACGACGAGAAAGGCGCCGGAGCCGCTGCTGAAGGTATGGAAGACGAGGTCTGTGTTCGGGACTTGAGTATTGGCACAAACTCGATACACCTCATTGCCTTGATCAAATGCATATCTGTAAGAATGTCCTTGAGAGCTTGCTCGCAACACTGATGAACATGCCGGATAAGACCAAGGATGGGCCAAAGGCAAGAAAAGACTTGCAAGATTTGAAAATTAGGGAAGATCTGCACATGCCGCCCCGTAATATGTCAGACGAGACAGAGACGGAGACAGAGGCACGGGAGAAGAAGGGCAAGAAAATAAAGAAAGAGGATTATTGCCCCCTTCTTGCTTCACCTTAAGTCAGGCTGAGATCAATGCCTTCTTTAAGTGCCTTACCGGAGTCAAAGTTAGTTCCGGTTACTGTGGCAAGATAAGCAGATATCTAGACACGGACAAGAAAAGGTTCAGCGGGATGAAGTCTCATGACTGTCATGTGATGATGACGCAGATACTACATGTTGCCCTTAGAGGGACAATGGACAAGCACGTCCGTGACACGCTTATTGGTCTCTGCTACTTTTTCGACGTCATCTCTCGAAAGTCGATCAGTGTGAAGCAGCTCCAAAGGCTATAGGAAGAGATCGTTGTGATACTGAATGAGCTTGAGATGTACTTCCCGCCCGCGTTCTTTGACGTGATGGTGCATCTGTGTGTCCATATCTGTGTGTCCAAAAGTGGGATAAAATAAAGGAAAAGGAAAACTGCAGTAGCGAAGGTAGTAGCAGCGTGTTTTTCCTAAACCGCTACAGATACTGAAAGTTAGTAGCAGAGCGTTGTCCAAATGCGCTACTGCTACGTCCACTTAACCCAAAATTCTCACCCGCCCTGCTTCATCCCCCCCCCCCAAATCCCCACTCTCCCCATCGTGACTGTCGCGCCTAACCCTGCCCAGCGCTCGCTTCGACCAAGGCCGGCGCCACCCGACCTGCCCCGCCTCGACCCCGACCCCGGCCGCCTCGACCTGCCCTCGCCCCGACCCGGCGCCAAGGCGCTCGCCCGACCCAAGACTCGCCCCGACCCGTCGGCCTCGCCTCCTCCTCTCCCCTCGGGCCGTCGTCGGGCCTGCCTCCTCGCCCATGCACCTCTATAAACCCCCCCCTCTCTCTGCTAGGGTTCTTGGTTAATTTACTTAGATTTTAGTTAGGGCAGTATGTTAATTAGGTTATCTATTTAGTTATGAATTTAGCTAGGTTTCAAAATTTGAACTGGACATGTGATATGTGCAAATTTGAACTGGACATGTGATATGTGCATATATATGTCATGTTTTGGACATGTCATGTTTGGAAAATGATCCGAGTGGCCTATGTTACCGGAATGTTGATTCATTTCTGTTCGGTGAATTTCAAAGCGCCGATATGTCCATTTTTAGCAAAGGTCATGCCGAAATTTCCCGTGAATAAAGGCATGATTTTGTGCTACATAGTTGGCATATCGAGTGCTGGAACATAGATTTCTTTTTATGTCATTTATCATTTATTCATACTTTTAGAAATAAATGAGGACACTTAATCATAGGAAACATGTCGAACAACGAAGAAACTGGGCCTTCTGACCAAAATGCAGACGAGATGGATTATGAGGGTGAACAAGAGTACCTCGACTATTTGACTGCTAAGCAAGGTTTGCAGGTCGGCCTCGATGATGGTACTGACGCCGACATCGACACCGACAGCGCCGGCACCGATGGCGGCACCGAGACCGTGGGGAAGGTACCGCACCGATGGCGGCACCGAGATCAAGGGAAGGTACCGCCCCGATGCCGCTACCGAAAAGAGGAAGCATAAGAAGCAGAGGATACAAAAACCTAACAAACTAGGGATTGGATGACTTGTGATCACAAAGATGGCACTTGGCAAGTTTGAGCCGTTAGAGCCGGAAGAACCTCGCAAGTGCTATGGGAACCAAGTAGGATGCATCCTACGGGAATGCGCAAGCATCAACGACGATGACTTAAGGAGTAAAGAACATTTGACGCAGTTGCTCCTAACAAAGTTGCACAAGAGATTCAAGTTCCCCGACCGGGATGATAACATAGAACAACCGTGGGATGATCCGAAGATGAAAAAGATTAACAATCACGCCATGGGCATGTTCAGCAATGATTTGGCCTCCTGGAAAATGAGGGTGAAACGAGCTATTGAGGCTGATGAACCCCTGTGCAAGATTCTGGAGGAAAATCCGACACTTACGGAAGAGGAGTTCAAAAAGTTCAAGGACACTTGCGCTACCGAGGCATCCAAGGCTAAGGCTGCGAAATTCAAGAGCCTTCAGCAAAGGAACACGGGGAAGCATCGCCTCGGAAGCCGTGGCTACCTCGGTAAAAGGCCCATATGGGATAAGGAGGACGCGGAACGTGAAGCCGCGGGTCTCACAGACCCCTTCGCGAAGTTCACCAACCCCTTGGAGCATGACTTCATCAAGGCCCGCTACAAGTGGGACAGGGAGGAAAAGGTTTTTTGCACGGACAAGATCACGAGGAAATTGATTAGACTACTGGAGAAGCAACACCAGCTTGCAGCCGAAAGCCCTACCTCTCCGATGAGGCCCAAGTGGGACACCCCTCTCAATCGGGCCTTGAACGAACTTAAGGGACTCCCTTTGGATCAGCGGCCGCAATATGGTCGTGTGCACGGCGCTGGAGACGGCGCCATGTGGAAGGTGTTTTACAACGAGAGCCCGGAGGCCAAGAAGCTGAAAACGAAGTTTAGTCAGGCGGACATCGACGCGAAGGTGAAGCTTGCGGTCGAGAAAAAAGCAGCTGAGGACGTGAAAAAAGCAGCCGAGGACAAATATGAGTTGCTACAGAGGAAAGTCAATGCAGCAGAATCGCCTCTGAAATGATTTCGCTACTAACTTGGTTCCATTATCATCAATCGGGCGAAGGAAAATCGAGACAAGACGGTACATGATTTCCGATGCCCGGTTTAAATCGGGAGCAACTCCATGAACAACAACACCATCGCACCATCACTTGCTCACGCAACCGGCCTCCTCTCGCAGCCGCTCCGCCATAGCAGCCCGCCCTCGGCCTCAAAGCGCTTAGGTGGGCCTTCTTCTTTGGCTGAGCTCGACGCCGTCCACGGTAATTACATGTCGCACCAACATATATATATATATATATATATATATATATATATATATATATATAATATTCCATTTTGTTGCCTTTCGTTGTTTTACGCCACGAGACATATGTGTTTGCGGCTTAAAGAAACCCCTGCACCATACTCTACTTGATCAAAGGCCGAAGGTGGACGGGAAAGGGATGATAATGGACCCCTCTCAACGACGCTCCACAACCAGCCGATCTCGCTGGGCACTTGAGGTTAGCTTGACCAGTGTGAAATCGGGCACGAGGATTTGCCTCCTCCAAGATAAAGCATGTGGGAGCGGACGACGAGACCCGCCACGGATTGAAGCTGCAAGAATTGGGTGCTGCTATGGCGAAGAATCTTATTAAATGCGAGCCGCCGAGAGCTCACCAATAACTACCACACATCAACAAGCATGTGCGAAGACCACCACCCCGCCTACGCAATTACCAGCTCCTGTAGTGTCGGGTGAGAGCGGCGGACGGCATGATGAAGGGGGTGCAATAGTACTGGCTGATGTAATTTCTCCTGTAGAACAGAGAATGGACGATGAGAAGGAGGTCGACCCTATGGATTACCTCAATACAAACGCGTATGACTGTGACATAGATATGATGAGTCAACCATATGACGATTCGGGCTATCAGCTTGCTAATGAGGATATGGATGATATGCCCGGGCAGGGTCGTACCATGGATTGCAAAAAGTCTCTATTCATGAAATCCTCACAGGACACGCCTGAAGATGCCGCCTCAACACAGGCTCAACTAGCCGGGCGCGAGGGTCGTCTGAGATTTAGCCCGGGAACACTGGGCAGGGGTTAAGGAAGGCTCTGGAAGGTGTGCCCAAGAAAAGGAGAGGAAGAGATCGGGAAGGTAATCGCCTCCAAACAAGCCAGAGCACATAGCAGCCAGACGATGCATTCTGAAGAGCGTGTACCCATGAAAAGTGCGGTCATGTCCCATCTCACGGGTGAGCCGATGCTACCGCCGAAACCGCTGGAGGCACTATCAGGGGATCTCAGGAGACTGCACAACCATGTCTTTGTCGACCGAGAAAAGCCTACTAGCCTCAAAGGATCCGGGATATCCGACATACGCGGCTCATGTGCACGAGGGGAAGTGCTACGTCGACACACAGCCCGCGGAGGTGTTCTTCCTGCGGTTTGACCATATCTTTGAGATGTTTCTAACAAGGCGGCTTGATTTTACTATCGTCCACCTTTTTGCGCTACATATGAGCTCCGTCATGAAGAGTGAAGAAGTCTCGCAAATCTGTGTGGCGGATCCGTACTACATGCACGAGTCTTTCTTGAGTCTCGGCGACTTTGAGCGTGAAACTGCTAGGGAGTACCTCCAAAACTTCATGGTACAGAATAAGGACCGGGAAATTGTCCTCGTGCCTTATCATCCAAAGTGAGTTCCGGACAACCCTTTCGTACATTTCAATCATTCCTTCTCTCTCATATGGGGAATAATTTGAGGTGTCTTTTCCCTGCAGCAACGGGCGTGCCGTCCTTATCGTTCTTTACCCGCAAGTCTCCCACGCCGTGTATTTTGACCCTTCCAGAGACTACGAGAAACAAGACTACACCCACATAATGAATATTCTAGATGATGCTCTCCAAGGCTTCAGCTTTAGAGGTGGCCACGCAGATCAAGAAACAAAGGAACAAGAAGATGGGTTTCACAAGATAAAACTAACTTCTCCTGCATCCATGTCCCAAAACCAAGCAAGAAGGATGGATTCTACATCGTCCATCTCATGATTCAGTTCAACACGGATCACCAAAGCTTCAGCATTAACAGCAGAAATGATGATCGTATCCACAAGTGGCTAGAATCTCATGGAGAAGCGGATTATAAACTTAGAGATGACTTCTTTCGCATCCAAAGCGACATTGCGACGATCATCATGAAAGAAGTCGTCGATGAGAAGGGGATGTTCCACCACGGCCCTATATCGCGAATCGACATCCGAACTCGCATAGGCATGCAACGTCTAGACCTCACGCCGCTCAAGAAGCTAGGTTCGTCCTCGATGATATGGAAGGATGGAACTTCTAGTGATTTATGATGCCGATGATGATGATATGTGTCGGTTGAACTTGTATACTTCTTGTAGCGATGAAACTTTGTGATGTCCACGGTCCATGTGCCGAACTTGCGTAACGCTACTTTGTTAGTTTGCGTACGATGACCTGCATACCTCTAGTTAATTAATTTGCGTACTGTATGTTGCTTCTAGTTGCTAACTCTTTCTTTTTCGGTGTTGCTCTAGTATATTTTGTTGCATATATATGATTGTACATCCTCTTCATGAACATGCATCTCTAACAGGTACCTAGTTTCTTGATGGCGAGATGGAATTGCTATGTCGTGTACAAAGGTAAGGTTCCGGGGGTGTACAACGAGTGGCATGAGTGTCAGGCGCAAGTGAATGGGTTCACGGGCGCCAGCCATAAAGGCTTCAAAAGGCATAAGAAGGAGAAGCTAGTTACTTGAGGTTCACGCTAGTGCGAGAGAGGACTCGTAACCGCCACCTCATGTACTGCATAGTTCCGCTCTCACTCATAGTGATAGCACTTCTTGCGTATACCTTTCTTTAGATGGATGACGTTGTTGTAGTTGCAAGTATTCGAGACTTGCATGTATCGCTATTTTCAAGATGATGACAAGAGATATCACTTTGTGTTGGATGATGATTATGATGAGACTATTTGTATGTACATGCTATGATTACATTTGTGGTCTCGCAGACATTTGTATGTGTATCATGATGACATTTCTATGTGCTAAACTTTCTTCTATAAAGCCTGTTCAAATACAAAACAAATATGCCAAAAAAAACAAAAAAACCTACTTAAATTAGTAGTAGCGGGTGTACAAAAGTTAGCAGCAGCGCCGCTATAGCAGTAGCGCGTCAAGGTAAAGAGCGCTAGAGATACTAGCAGTAGCGAGCTTCCGGGAACAGCGCTGCTGCTACACTTGTGAAGCAGTAGCGCCGGTGAGCACGCGCTACTGCTATATGTTAGATGTAGCGCCTTATTAGTAGCGCCTATCCCCGCGCTACTGATACATCTAAAGCCCACGCTGCTGCTAGCCTTTTCCCTAGTAGTGCAACTATGTCATGAGGGAGATCGGTCGACATCCATACATAATTGAAGGACAGGAAATATGATGGGACAGAGAGAGAGAGGAGAGAGAGAGCGGGAGGGAGGGGGAGGGAGAGGGGTAGAGTGCTGGATGGGTGATGGAGTTGCTTCTTGGAGATGTTGGGAGAGGCCTACTAGGCAAACTGAGGGTGGAACTGCAATGTTATCAATAAGAGTGGGGATGTGTTTTTGTGTGTGCCTGTGCGTGATAGATCTGTCGGGACGCATCCATGGATGATGAAGGGGAACCATGTGTTTGGTAAGCAAACCTAACTAGATCGGTAGATCAATTGTTGTTTGTCGGAGGAAGGGAGAGGCACAACTAATGAGGTAGATTGATCGATGTGTGGGTAAAAAGGAGTTATAAGGACCTAGCTAGCTACATGTATAGCGAGAGATCGGTCGGTGTACGTCCATTTGTTAGAGGCAAATAAGGCCAAGCGAGATAGATAGACAGAGAGAATGGAGCTAGGAGGTGGTGCGAGAGGCCCAACTACTAGCTGGATAGGGGGAGGAGTGTGCGGTTGTGAGATCGATTAAAAGAGGAGTGAGAGTTTACACGTGTGTCTGACCATATGAGAGACACGAGGCAAGGACACATAAAGGAGGATATTGAAGCTGTGTGTGTATGTTGTAGGCAGGCATCGCTGGAGAGGTTTATCGATCGGTGTGTGTCGGAAAGGAGTTGTGGAGACTCTGGGAGAACGACCTAAAGGAAAAAATTAATGTGCCCGGTGGATAGAATGCCGAGGGAGGGGGAGGGCGAGGAGGGCGTGTGCATGCACGAGAGAAAGTTAGTGGTAGCTACAAAGGTTAGAGGACTGTGTGGGTGTAAGAGACTAACAAAGATCATAATTTGATATGAAAGCGGATTCATATATTTGAATAGGAGATCATAGTGTTTTAAACATTGCATGCATGAATATAGCGGTGATACACGTGTTGTGCACATGTTATAGCATAATGTGATAATGCATGGCGTTTGCAACTCACAGCTAAATGCCGAACAATCTAAACCATACTATACATCAAACAATATCTCACATTTTATTTGAATTTGAGATAATGTGCGGAGTTTGAAGCTTACAACTAAATATCGAGCAATCTAAACAATACTATATATCGAACATTCTCACATTTTATTTGAATTTGTGGTAATGTGTGGTGTTTGCAACTCACATCTAAATACGTGTAGGCGTAGGGGGCGAGGCACCATACATAATGTGATAAACACATTATACATATGAGACATGGTTTAGATTATGAAGATCTAGCTAGAGCTAGAAATGTAATGTGATTTGAAATCAAAATAAAGTGGATTCAAAAAATCTAGTTCGAGTTCATATAGTACACATAGTTCATGTGTAACTCGATACTGATCATGTGGTGTGTTGTGAACATAATACACAAACGATTGTTTAACTTGACAATAATGATGATTGTAGATCTTATTAAAACAGAGAAACGAATTCAAATGCTTTGACTTCACAATAATCATTACTGTAGATCTTATTCAAATTTAGTTCATATTGAAGCGGTAGTATATACGTTTGGAATGCACTAAAACATTCATTTGAGTAGTAGGTTGCATGCATTATACACGTAGCGAAATATTGTAATTGAACATAACATGAATTCAAAGTTTTGAATGACATTTGTAGTGCGCATTGATTTGGTACGGTACACGTTAGGCTTGTCCGGAAATTTCAACCCGCGCCTTGTTAGCCCGAAATATTTAAGATATATCTTTGTCTCGTTGTGCTCCGACAACTCCCTCCATCTCAACCCGCGCCTTGCTATTCCGAAATTACAACGCTTGCGAAAACTGTTGGGGAACGTTGCAGAAAATAAAAAAATTCTACGGTTTCACCAAGATCTATCTATGAGTTCATCTAGCAACGAGAGAGAGGAGCGCATCTACATACCCTTGTAGATCGCGAGCGGAAGCGTTCAAGAGAATGGGGTTGAGGGAGTCGTACTCGTCGTGATCCAAATCACCGATGATCCTAGTGCTGAACGGATAGCACCTCCACGTTCAACACACGTACGGTCAGGGAGACGTCTCCTCCTTCTTGATCCAGCAAGGGGGAAGGAGAGGTTGATGAAGATCCAGCAGCACGACGGCGTGGTGGTGGATGCAGCAGGGATTTCAGCAGGGCTTTGCCAAGCGTCTGCGGGAGAGAGAGGTGTAGCAAGGGGGAAGGGAGGCGCCAAGTTCAAGGATGCGTCTGCCCTCCCTCCCCCCCTCTATATATAGGGTCCCCAGGGGGGCGCCGGCCCTAGGAGATGGGATCTCCTTGGGGGGCGGCGGCCAAGGGGGGTGCCTTGCCCCCTAAGGCAAGTGGAGGCGCCCCCTTCCCTAGGGTTCCCAACTCTAGGCACAGGGGGGGGGCCAAGGGGGCGCACCAGCCCACCAGGGGCTGGTTCCCCTCCCACTTCAGCCCACGGGGCCCTCCGGAATAGGTGGCCCCACCCGGTGGACCCAGGACCCTTCGGTGGTCCGGTACAATACCGTGACCCCGAAACTTTCCCGATGGCAAACTCGACTTCCCATATATAATTCTTTACCTCCGGACCATTCCGGAACTCCTCGTGACGTCCGGGATCTCATCTGGGACTCCGAACAACTTTCGGTTTGCTGCATACTTATATCTCTACAACCCTAGTGTCACCTAACATTAAGTGTGTAGACCCTATGGGTTCGGGAGACATGCAGACATGACCGAGACGCCTCTCCGGTCAATAACCAACAGCAGGATCTGGATACCCATGTTGGCTCCCACATGCTCCTCGATGATCTCATCGAATGAACCATGATGTCGAGGATTCAAGCAACCCCGTATACAATTCCCTTTGTCAATCGGTATGTTACTTGCCCGAGACTCGATCGTCGGTATCCCAATACCTTGTTTAATCTCGTTACCGGCAAGTCACTTTACTCGTACCGTAATGCATGATCCCGTGACCAGACACTTGGTCACATTGAGCTCATTATGATGATGCATTACCGAGTGGGCCCAGAGATACCTCTCCGTCATACGGAGTGACAAATCCATCTCAATTCGTGCCAACCCGAGACACTTTCGGAGATACCCGCGGTGTACCTTTATAGTCACCCGATTACGTTGTGATGTCTGGCACACCCAAAGCACTCCTACGGTATCCGGGAGTTGCACAATCTCATGGTCTAAGGAGATGATACTTGACACTAGGAAAAGCTCTAGCTAAACGAACTACGCGATCTTTGAGCTATGCTTAGGATTGGGTCTTGTCCATCACATCATTCTCCTAATGATGTGATCCCGTTATCAATGACATCCAATGTCCATAGTCAGGAAACCATGACTATCTGTTGATCAACGAGCTAGTCAACTAGAGGCTTACTAGGGACATGTTGTGGTCTATGTATTCACACGTGTATTACGATTCGCGGATAACACAGTTATAGCATGAATAACAGACTATTATCATGAACAGATAAATATAATAATAACCATTTTATTATTGCTTCTAGGGCATATTTCCAACAAAAACTCCCACCTCCTGTGAAATCCTGACACGCGAAATGCCCGTGGTACCCCTGAACCGAAAGAACTGCCTCAAATCGGTGGGGGGTACTTTTGTAACTTACCCCACATTTCGGACAAGCGCGTCTCTAAGCCATGGTTCCCCACTGCCATCCCATCCGCCCACCCATTCGTACACCGAGGCCGCGAAAACCCGCGATGAAACCCCACACCCTGCTCCGTCCGCCACCCAGCTGGAGCTTCTTCCCTGACGACGTCGTCCACAGCAACACCTCGACGTCCCTCATCCACCGTACCGGATGAGGATCTGTCGTCGATCTCATCGTCCCGCCGGTTCAGCCACCCCATCCTCCACCGCCAAGGAGCTGCCCCGACGCTCCCCTCGTCTTTTGCGCCACCTCCATTCCCACACCGCCGTCTTCACCTGCACCACCGGAAGAGCATCATCATCACCGTTTCCTCGGATGAAGCTGCAGCCTAATCGGCGCCACCAAAGAGGTTGTGCACTAATCGCCGCATTTTCTTCTTAATTCGGTCTCACGGTGCTGCCGGGCTTCGGTCCCGAGCCGACACGGCGCTGCTCCATCCACGGCGGCGCCGCCGCCACTTCCTCCACAGCGTCGCTCCCTCGGGCGGCGGCGCCCACATCGATAGGAGCTGCTGCTGCATTAGCTCTCACTCGCGCTGCTGCTGCTCGCTCTTGCTCTCGGTCCCCTGCCTGGTCTGCTCTTGCTATTGCTCTTGCTCGCTGCTGCTCTCGCTCTTGCTCTTGCTTGTGATGCTGCTCGATTTGGCTACACTTGATCGACTGAATCGACTTTTGGGTCGATCGATTTCAAGGGGTGGGCTCACTGGGGTGAAGGAAGAACCAGCTGCAGCGAGGAGGGGGCTCACGGAGAGGTACCCCACTATCTATCTTAGGGTTCAGGATGGGGGGTGGTCGCGGGCGGTGGCGGGCGTTAGCGGGCGGTGGCGTGGGGATCGCCAAGAAAAAGCTCGGCATGGGGGCTTAGAGGATGGCTGGGCGGCGGCGGACCAGCGGTGGGGAGTGTTTGGGCGGCGGCGGGCGGCGCGCCCGCCGTCATGTGTGGCGGGGCTGCTCTTTGGCCGGTGGTGGCTGCGGCTCAGGGGGGTGGAGGTTGAAGTTGAACCGCAGGCCCTTGATTTCGTATCCAACGGCTGCAGAATCGACTGACTAGAGATGAAAAGTCGAGTCGGTCGACGTGTAGCCTCACCTTGCTAGTGCGTTCGGTTCGACAAGAAAATTCAGTTTGGACAGTTAGGTTCAGTTTCGACAGTTAAGTTCAGTTTCGACAGTTAAGTTCAGAGATGAGCGGCTGATGTATTTTACATCTAGCACTTTGTGGTTATGTATTTTACGTCATCTATTGGAGATGCTATTAGAATTCCACTCAGGTTAACGTCGTTCGTTGTCTCTCTTGTCCTGCTTCAGCCTCGGCGTCGTACAACTCACCGGAGCTGCTCCAACGAGCGAAACCCTCCATCACACAATGAGCAGTACCTCGGGCTCCATCTCCGGGCGCCTAAGATCTTCTTTTCGCTCCTCGACAGCAAAGTCAGCGGAGCATCCTCACCGCCAACCCAATCACGCTGAGATCGACATGGCTTCGCCAAAGAGGTTGTACACTTGTTGCATCTCTTTTTACTCTACATGTTATATATATTGTCCATCGAGCACACGGATTTGTTCCTTTAGTGTCTCCTTGAAAGAAAAAACGTAGGAATTTTAACTTTCACTTGTCCTCCTTTTCAAATTCCTATTCATGAAGCAGAAGACTAAGAGATAGTAGCATAATAGCATTATAACCGTACATTTTCTTGTGGTTTGACTTAATCTCACCATGCTTCTTTGCATCCTGTGATCTTCCAATTGTTGTGAATCAAACACCCAGATTGGCAGAAATCCTGTCGGGGATATACCCCGCGGTATGACCCGGCTGGAGTTGTAAACCGGCTGGGACTTGGTAAACCGGCAAAGAGTTAAGACAGAGAGTCAAGACAGATGGCTAAAACCGGCTGGTGGTAAACCGGCAGACAATGTTAAACCGGCAGACAATGCTAAACTGGTAGACAATGTTAAACCGGCAAACAGTGTGTCACATCCCTAGTTCTGGTATGACCTAGACTAGCTAGTCATGTGTGCATCATGTTTAAATTCCATTTAAATTTGAATTGGGGATTTGTGAAACCCTCAAAATCATTTCTGGAAATGACCCAAATAAAAATTGCTCCAAAAGGGTCCAAGAAAATGCTCATGTTGCTCTCTGAAAATATTGGATAGAGATAAAAATCAAACCAATATTTTTAGGAGCTCATAAGTATTTATTTTGGGCATTTGGAATTAATGCATAATTATTTGCATTGGATATATACATATATGTTATATATATAATATATGTCCAAAAATTGTGCCACTTGTTGGGGAGCTCGGAATAATACCACTAGTTCCTACAAAATTGGCGTAAGAAAATAAAATGATTTAGTATTTTTATTAAATCAAAACAAATGTCGAAAATAGAAAAGAAAAGAAAGGAAAAACCTACGGACTTACTGCGGCCTGGCATCTTGGCGGCTTGGCCTGGCCCAAGAGTCGGCCCAGCCCACCACCACCGTCGTCCTCCTGGCGCCGATCGGTTAGCGTGTAGGCTGCTAGCGCGCAAGACGGGCAGAGCGCCACGCCACCAGCTCGCTTTCGCCTGCCTCCTGCCGGTAGGACGCCGCGATGCTTCTTTCTCGGTGCCGCTCCGATCCCCCTGGTCCCACTCCCTCTCTCCCGTGCCTCTCCCCTCCTCTGGCTCCCTCTCCATTTCTTCACCGAGTGCACAGGAGAGCGCCGCTGCTCACCGTCATGGCCACCGGCCACCCCTCGGCCTGCCGCTGCGCCCAGAAGCTCCGCCACGACATCCTCTACGTCCTCGACGAGCCAAGCACCCGGGGACGCCCCATGGAGCCGTCACCGCTGTATTCTTCACCTCCGGTCGTCCGAGATCGCCGGCGCCGCTCCGTCGACTCCAGAGCCTCCCCTGAGCCGCTGAGCACGCCTACCGAACCAACGTGAGTTTCTGCACGTCCTGCCCCTAACCCCGTGGCTTGCCGCTCGCCGTAGCTTCGTTCCCCGCCATGGCCGTAGCTCTTCGCCGCCGACCGTGTCGCCGCCGTCGCGCTAGCTGCTGCAGCTCGCATTCACACGCGTCACCGTGCTCCTGGTGACGCCAGGAGGCCGTAGAGGCCTTCCGCAGCCCCTGCCGTGCCCCGTAGCTCGCTCCCGCTCGAAGCCGTGTCCCGGCCGCCGTCGTGAGCCTCGCTCCGGTGAGCTCCGGCCACCTCTCGTCCTCCTACCTACCCCACTAGATGCGGAAGAGCACGGGCTACGCCTCGGTGCTCCCAGTCGCCGCCCCCGTGCCCTGCAGCGTGGACGCCGCCGCGTCTAGAGGTCACCGACGACGACCCTAGCCGGCCTGACGTGCGGGCCCGGCCTGCCAGGTGATTAGCTTAAGGCTAATCACCGTTTAACTAGTTACCCCTAGAGACACTAACAGTTGGCCCTAGCGCCACTAATCTAAATTAGATTAGAAATAACCCCCCTGTTTAACATCTTTGTGAATCGACGTGTGGACCCCACACGTCAGGTTTGACCCCAGTCAGTCGCAGTTGACTTGCTGACGTCATGCTTACTCAATGCTGACGCAGTAATGCAATTTTCTGGATTTATTCTTTTCAGGAAATTCCAGAAAATGTTATAAACTTCAAAAGTTCATAGAAATTCAACCATAGCTCAGATTGAAATATTTTATATATGAAAAATTATCAGAAAAATGCAATCTAACCATCTGTACCAGTTTCATGCATGACAAAACAACTTATACCTGCTGTATAAGTGAAACACTATGATGGCATTTATAAAGGACTTACTTTGGAGGTGCATTTGAACCTTTAGTTCAAATGGACTTCAACCAAATGAATGCTAGTTGCATTAGCCCAAACAGCATCACATCTACATGCCATGTTCATGCATCATATTGTTGCATATGCTTATGTATTGATTGTTGGCACCGTTCCTTCTCGATAGGTCCAGCTCCGAAGAGTGCTCGAGAGTACCTGTTTGTGAAGCAGTGCCTCCCTTGTTGATTTACCAGGCAAGCAAATCCCCTTGTTCATTCCGATACAATCCTACTCTCTCGCTCCTGCTCTCAGTTATTGCATTAGGACAACAACGATTCATCTGCTACTTTGTGCTGCGGTAGTTGAACCCATTCCTTTGCATGACCTGTCATTGCCACAGTAAATAGTTGAAACCCACTAGCATGTGTAGGAGTTGATTGAGCCATGTTGTGTTCCTACCATGCCATGCCTGCTATTGCTTAGAGTCGTGTCAGGTCTAATTCATATGGAATGAATTGGAATGCAGTTCTATGTTCTGATGCTGAGAGTGAAGTGTGTGAACACGATTTGGTAAAGGTAGCGGGGAAAGGCCATGTAGGAGTACATGGTGGGTTGTCTCACTGGAACCGTCCTTAAGCACTGAGTTCTATGTATGTTGTCCAATGACTCGATACTACCACACATTGGGTTCCGGTAACTCGACCCCTCTCGACTTATTAACCAACTTGATCTCTGTCCGTGAGTCGCAACTAGTTTCGGTGTTTGTAGGTAGTGCTATTTTTTCATCGAGTGGCACCGGCGAGGTGGGCTTGGGACAGACTAGGCACATGTGGCACGTGTACCAAGTGGCACCCGGATGGTGGGCTTGGGAACCCTTCTCACATCGTTTGGGGCCATGAGCGACACCCCGGCCGGATCTCCTTGCGGATGGAACCCGAATAGGCGATAAACCTGGACTAGAGTCTTGTGTGGTTAGTCAGGTCGTGGCCGACACCCTGCCAGGCTTCCGCTTGAAGGTTGCTGAGATACATGATGTGTACATGGCGGTAAGTGGCGAGAGCGTGTGTGAAGAAGTACACCCCTGCAGGGTTGACATGATCTATTGAATAGCCGGGTCCATGTTATGGACTTCTTGGATGCTTACGTGGTACATAGACAACTTGAAGTGGATACTCTAAAATGCTCAAGACAAGTGTGAGTGCTATGGATGGCCTTCTCGTAGGGAGACGGGGATGAATCCATAGTAGTGTATTGTGTGGTGAATAGTGGACTCGTGTGCGCCATATCACCTCAAAGAAGTTCTTGTAGTCGTAGAACATGATTGTTGGGGAATGTTGCATAAAATAAAATTTTCCTACGTTCACCAAGATCCATCTATGAGTTCATCTAGCAACGAGAGAGAGAGATGCATCTACATACCCTTGTAGATCGCGTGCGGAAGCGTTCAATAGAACGGGGTTGAGGGAGTCGTTCTCGTCGTGTCCAAATCACCGAAGATCCTAGCACCGAACGGACGGCACCTCCGCGTTCAACACACGTACGGTCAGCGTGACGTCTCCTCTGTCTTGATCCAACAAGGTGGAAGGAGAGGTTGATGAAGATCCAAAGAGACGACGGCGTGGTGGTGGATGCAGCAGGAACTCGGCAGGCTTCGCCAAGCAACTATGGGAGGAGGAGGAGGTGTAGCAGGGGGGGAGGCGCCAAGACTTAGGTGCGGCTGCCCTCCCCCCCTCCTTATATAGGCCCCTGGGGCGCCCGCCCCGAGATGGGAATCTCCCAAAGGGCGGCGGCAGGGGTGGAGTGCCCCAAGGCAAGTGGGGCGCCCCACCCTAGGGTTTTCAACCCTAGGCGCAGGGGGGCCCAAGGGGGGGCGCCCCAGCCCACTAAGGGCTGGTTCCCCTCCCACTTCAGCCCACGGGGCCCTCCGGGATAGCTGGCCCCACCCGGTGGACCCCCGGGACCCTTCCGGTGGTCCCGGTACAATACCGAGTGACCCCGAAACTGTCCTGATGGCCGAAACCGCACTTCCTATATATAATTCTTTACCTTCGGACCATTTCGGAACTCCTCGCGACGTCCGGGATCTCATCCGGGACTCCGAACAACATTCGGTTTGCTGCATACTCATATTCATACAACCCTAGCGTTACCGAACCTTAAGTGTGTAGACCATACGGGTTCGGGAGACATGTAGACATGACCGAGACGGCTCTCCGGTCAATAACCAATAGCGGGATCTGAATACCCATGTTGGCTCCCACATACTCCTCGATGATCTCATCAGATGAACCACGATGTCGAGGATTCAAGCAACCCTGTATTCTATTCCCTTTGTCAATCAGTATGTTACTTGCACGAGATTCGATCGTCGGTATCCCAATACCTCGTTCAATGTCGTTACCGGCAAGTCACTTTACTCGTACCGTAATGCATGATCCCGTGACCAAACACTTGGTCACTTTGAGCTCATTATGATGATGCATTACCGAGTGGGCCCAGTGATACCTCTCCGTAATACGGAGTGACAAATCCCAGACTCGATCCGTGACAACCCAACATACACTTTCGGAGATACATGTAGTGCACCTTTATAGTCACCCAGTTACATTGTGACGTTTGGTACACCCAAAGCACTCCTACGGTATCCGGGAGTTACACGATCTCATGGTCTAAGGAAAAGATACTTGACATTGGAAAAGCTCTAGCAAAACGAACTACGATCTTGTGCTATGCTTAGGATTGGGTCTTGTCCATCACATCATTCTCCTAATGATGTGATCCGTTATCAATGACATCCAATGTCCATAGTCGAAACCATGACTATCTATTGATCAACGAGCTAGTCAACTAGAGGCTCACTAGGGACATATAGTAGTCTATGTATTCACACGTGTATTACGATTTTCGGATAATACAATTATAGCATGAATAAAAGACAATTATCACGAACAAGGAAATATAATAATAATCCTTTTATTATTGCCTCTATGGCATATTTCCAACAGTCTCCCACTTGCACTAGAGTCAATAATCTAGTTACATTGTGATGAATCGAACACCCATAGAGTTCGGTGTTGATCATGTTTTGCTTTCATGGAAGAGGTTTAGTCAATGGATCTGCGACATTCAGATCCGTATGCACTTTGCAAATTTCTATGTCTCCATCTTGAACATTTTCACGAATGGAGTTGAAGCGACGCTTGATGTGCTGGTCTTCTTGTGAAACCTGGGCTCCTTGGCAAGTGCAATAGCTCCGGTGTTGTCACAGAAGAGTTTGATCGGCCCGACGCATTGGGTATGACTCCTAGGTCGGTGATGAACTCCTTCACCCAAATTGCTTCATGTGCTGCCTCCGAGGCTGCCATGTACCACGCTTCACATGTAGACCCCGCCACGACGCTTCGCTTGCAGCTGCACCAGCTTACTACTCCACCATTCAACATATACGTATCCGGTTTGTGACTTAGAGTCATCCAGATCTGTGTCGAAGCTAGCGTCGGCGTAACCCTTCTGACGAGCTCTTCATCACCTCCATAAACGAGAAACATGTCCTTAGTCCTTTTCGGTACTTCAGGATATTCTTGACCGCTGTCCGGTGTTCCTTGCGGGATTACTTTGGTACCTTCCTACCAAACTTACGGCAAGGTTTACATCAGTGCAGTACACAGCATGGCATACATAATAGACCCTATGGCTGATGCATAGGGGATGACACTCATCTCTTCTATATCTTCTGTCGTGGTCGGACATTGAGCCGAGCTCAATTTTACACCTTGTAATACATGCAAGAACCCTTTCTTGGACTGATCCATTTTGAACTTCTTCAATATCTTATCAAGGTATGTGCTTTGTGAAAGACCTATGAGGCGTCTCGATCTATCTCTATAGATCTTGATGCCTAATATATAAGCAGCTTCTCCAAGGTCCTTCATTGAAAAACTCTTATTCAAGTAGGCCTTAATGATGTACAAAAGTTCTATATCATTTCCCATCAAAAGTATGTCATCTACATATAATATGAGAAATGCTCTGAGCTCCCACTCACTTTCTTGTAAACGCAGCTTCTCCATAAGTCTGCATAAACCCAAACGCTTTGATCATCTCATCAAAGCAAATGTTCCAACTCCAAGATGCTTGCACCAGCCCATAAATGGATCGCTGGAGCTTGCACACCTTGTTAGCATTCTTAGGGTCGACAAAACCTTCCGGCTGCATCATATACAGTTCTTCCTTAAGATAGCCATTAAGGAATGCCGTTTTGACGTCCATCTGCCATATCTCATAATCATAGTATGCGGCAATTGCTAACATGATTCAGACGGACTTCAGCTTTGCTACGGGAGAGAAAGTCTCATCGTAGTCAACCCCTTGAACTTGCCAATAACCTTTAGCGACAAGTCGAGCTTTATAGATGGTAACATTACCATCCGCGTCCATCTTCTTCTTAAAGATCCATTTGTTTTCATACATGGATCCTATCTCGGATTGCATGGCTTCAAGCCATTTGTTGGAATCTGGGCCCACCATCGCTTCTTCATAGTTCGAAGGTTCACCGTTGTCCAACAACATGATTTCTAGGACAGGGTTGCCATACCACTCTGTGTGGAGCGTGTCCTTGTGGACCTCTGAGTTCAGTAGCAACTTGATCCAAGTACCTTGATCATCATCATTAATTTCCTCTTGGCCGGTGTAGGCACCACAGAACATTTTCTGAGTTGCACTACTTTCCGGTTCAAGAGGTAGTACTTCATCGAGTTCTACTTTCCTCCCACTTACTACTTTCGAGAGAAACTCTTTTTCCAGAAAGGATCCGTTCTTGGCAACAAAGATCTTGCCTTCGGATCTAAGGTAGAAGGTATACCCAATGGTTTCCTTAGGGTATCCTATGAAGACGCATTTTTCCGACTTGGGTTCGAGCTTTTTAGGTTGAAGTTTCTTGACATAAGCATCGCATCCCCAAACTTTTAGAGACTACAACTTAGGTTTCTTCCCAAACCATAATTCATACGGTGTCGTCTCAACGGATTTAGACGGAGCCCTATTTAGAGTGAATGTAGCTGTCTCTAGAGCGTATCCCCAAAATGATAGCGGCAAATCAGTAAGAGACTTCATAGATCGCACCATATCCAATGGAGTGCGATTACGACTGAGGGAGTCCTGGATTAGGGGGTGTCCGGATAGCCGGACTACCATCATCAGCCGAACTATCATTGGCCGGACTATCATCATCGACCGGACTCCAAGACTATGAAGATACAAGATTGAAGACTTCTCCCCGTGTCCGGATGGGACTTTCCTTGGCGTGGAAGGCAAGCTTGGCGATACGGATATGTAGATCTCCTACCATTGTAACCGACTCTATGTAACCCTAGCCCTCTCCGGTGTCTATATAAACCGGATGGCTTTAGTCCGTAGGACTACGTCACAACATCAACAACCCTTACAATCATACCATAGGCTAGCTTCTAGGGTTTAGCCTCCTTGATCTCGTGGTAGATCCACTCTTGTAAACATCCACAATATCAATATCAATCGAGCAGGACGTAGGGTTTTACCTCCATCAAGAGGGCCGAACCTGGGTAAAACATTGTGTCCCTTGTCTCCTGTTACCATCCGCCTAGACGCACAGTTCGGGACCCCTACCCGAGATCCGCGGTTTTGACACCGACATTGGTGCTTTCATTGAGAGTTCCTACGTGTCGTCACCGATAGGCTTGATGGCCTCTTCAATAAACAACGACGCAGTCTGGGTGAGACTTTTCTCCCGGACAGATCTTCAGATTGGCGGCCGCCGCTGCGGGCCAACTCGCTGGCCATCTGGAGCAGATCGAAGCTTCGCCCTGGCCGTCAGTCAGGTTTGGAAGCCTAAACTTCACGGCCGATATCCGTGGAGACTTGATCTTCGATGGATCTGAGCCACAGCCGAGTGTGTCGCGCTGTCACGATGGGCATGACCTAACTCTGCCGCCGGACAGCACCTTGGAGGCCGCACACGAACCCGCTCTGGCCCATAGTCCGGAGCCGATCGCTCGGATCGAGGACGGATGGCTGGACACCGCCTCGGGAGCTGCAACTTCTACGGCGATGGAGCCGAACACTTACCTTGTCCCGCATAAAGCTCATGACTCGAGGTGCGGACTCCTGCGGACTCCGAACCACTGCGCTACCGGTCCGAATCCGATTGGGCGCCGATCATGGAATTCACCGCTGCGGACAACTTTCAGCACTTCGCCCTTGGCGATATCATAAATTCATCAAGCATCTCTCGCTATCCGGAGAACCCTGGCGAACTATGGCGGGATGGTTGGGACGCGGACGACGAAGAAATTGAGCCCACCCACCACCCGTTCGTAGCCACCGTCGACGATTTAACCGACGTACTCGACTACGACTCCGAAGACATCGACGGTATGGACGATGATGCCGGAGACTACCAAGAACCAGTGCCTACAGGACACTGGAAGACCACCTCGTCATATGACATATACATGGTGGACACCCCAAAAGATGGGGACGGCAAAGAAGCAGCGGAGGCCGATTCCTTAAAGAAACAGCCCAAGCGCCGACGTCAGCGGCGCCGCTCTAAATCCCGCCACGGCAAGAATGGAGATTCCGGCACAGGAGATAATAACACCCCAGAAAGTGCCGAAGACAACTCCCTCCAGCACGATCCAGCGCAGGAGGAGGCAGAAGCAAGCCCTCACGAGAGGGCGGCAGACGAAGAGGTTGAGGATGACAATTACTTACCTCCCTCCGGAGACGAGGCAAGCCTCGGCGACATTTAATCGTCGTGCACGAGGATCCCGTCGAACAAGAGCGTTTCAGACGCAGGCTAATGGCCACGGCAAACAGCCTAAAGAAAAAACAGCAACAGCTTCAAGCTGATCAAGACCTACTGGCCGACAGATGGACCGAGGTCCTCGCGGCCGAAGAGTATGAACTCGAGCGCCCCTCCAAAAGTTACCCAAAACGCAAGTTGCTCCCCCGATTAGAGGAGGAGGCATCACCAGCGCACAATACGACAGACCGACCACCTCGTGGCCGCGACAGAGAGGCGTGCAAGCCCTCCACCAAAACCGTACCCCGGCATCGCTCAAAAAGCATGAAGCCACGGGGGAACGCGCCGGACTTGCGAGATATATTGGAGGACAAGGCAAGACAATCCAGATCTATCTATGGATCGCGTGGGCGCCCCAAGACCCACGACGAATACCGTCGCGCCGGATATAACTACTCCGGTCGGGCCGAACACAGCAGACAACGCTCTCTCGAGCTACGTCGCGATATTGCTCAATACATAGGCGCCGCACACCCACTATGCTTCACTGACAAAGTAATGGATCATCAAATCCCTGAAGGGTTTAAACCCGTTAATATCGAATCCTACGATGGCACAACAGACCCCGCGGTTTGGATTGAGGATTATCTTCTCCATATACACATGGCCCGCGGTGACGATCTTCACGCCATCAAATATCTCCCGCTCAAGCTCAAAGGACCAGCTCGGCATTGGCTTAACAGCCTGCACGCAGAGTCAATTGGATGCTGGGAAGACCTGGAAGCAGCATTCTCGACAACTTCCAGTGGCACGTATATGCGACCACCGGACGCAGATGACCTAAGCCACATAATCCAGCAGCCGCACGAATCGGCCGTGCAATTCGACACGGTTCTTAACAAAGAAAAATCAAATCGCCGACCGTCCGGATGCAGAGGCACTCGCTGCCTTCAAACATAACATCCGTGACGAGTGGCTGGCCCGGCACCTAGGACGGGAGAAGCGAAATCCATGGCAGCCCTCACATCACTCATGACCCGCTTACATGCGCGAGAGGATAGCTGGCTAGCTCGCGAGTAACAACCTCAAAAAAACGCTGGCAGTCCGGATACCAAGGACCGCAATGGCAGGTTGCGTCGAAACAAAACAAACGCCGCATTAACGGCGATAGCAATGAGGATCTGGCAGTCAATGCGGATTTCGAGGCTCAAGCCGGTCAACGGAAGAAGCCATTTAAAAGAACCACTCCGGGCCCGCCCAATTTGGACCGAATACTCGACCGCTCTGTCAAATACATGAAACCCCGAAAAGCCAGCTAACCACACCAACAGAGATTGTTGGGTATTCAAGCAGGCAGCAAATTAATCGCCGAAAACAGTGACAAGGGGCTACACAGCGATGACGAGGAAGAGACCCGGCAGCCGAACAACAGAGGACAAAGGATTCCCCCCTCAAGTTCGGACGGTAAACATGATATACGCAACGCATATTCCCAAGAGGGAGCGAGCGTGCACTAAGGGACGTATAACCGATGGAGCCAGTCGCCCCAAAATTCAACCCATGGTCCTCTTGCCCGATCACTTTCGATCGAAGAGACCATCCGACCAGTATCCGCCATGGCGGATTCGCCCCATTGGTTTTAGACCCAATCGTCGATGGATTTCACCTCACGAGAGTCACGATGGACAGCGGCGAGCTGAACCTGCTTTATCGGGATACGGTCGCGCAAGATGGGCATAGACCCTTCAAGGATTAAACCTACAAAGACAACCTTCAAAGCGTCATACCGGTGTCGAGGCCAATTATACAGGCTCGATTACACTAGAAGTGGTCTTGGATCCCGGATAATTTCGAGCGAGGAGTTAATCTTCGACATAGTCCCGTTCGCAGCGGCTATCACGCTCTGCTCGGACGAACGCGTTTGCAAAATTCAACGCGGTGCCGCATTATGCATACCTTAAGCTCAAGATGCGGGCCCTCGTGGAGTCATCACGGTCAATGGAAACACGAACGCTCCCTCGAGCGGAGGAACATGCAGCTGCTCTCGCGGCGAAGTCTGAGCAGCCTTTTAAGTCAATTCTCGAGTCCGGCCGTTAAACGACCGGACACGACCAAACGCGCCCGGAGCAACATCAACCAAGACCACCTGGCACGTTCCGAGCACGCGTAGCAATGCGGCCTTAACCCCAACCCTCGCAAAATTGTAAGACAAGCTCTCCGCGTACATAATTACGCCTTGGAGATACCATGGGCATAGGGGGAAAGGCACAACCACAACAGACCAGTGCGGTTCGACCACACGGGGGCTCCCAAGTGTGTCGCTTTTTTCTTTTATTTTTCTCTTTTTATACAGAACTATGTCCGTGGCGACCTGCGAACTCATGATGCAACAGCCAGGGAAGGACAAAGGCGCGATTTAACACTCAAGTGGTCTCCATCACGAGCATTAAATTTGTTAAATACAACATTCCGCTGCCTACCCCTGGAGGGAGACGCCTTTAATTCGTCCAATCCCTTGCTTTCCGCACTATTTGTATCATTCCGCACTCTTAGCATATCTTCTCGAATAAAATGCAGCACCTTTTTGCCTATAAATGCATCACCTTATATATACATATATGTTCATTTACGACATGTTGCATCCGTACACTTTGGTACGGCCAAATACACCAGGGGCTTATGTTCTCTGCATCATGGTGTGATAAAGTCCGCACACTTTCACAAGTGCGGCACCCCGAACTTATAGCATTATATGAATCGGCTCCGAATCATGTCTTGGGTCAATAGTTGGGTTTGCCCGGCTCCCATGTTTGGCACCTTACGTTCCGTTCTATCGGCTAAGGTAGCTTTGGGAGAACCACTGCGATTGCGCCCGGTTGAGCGGGTTAACGCCTCGATGGAAAGCTAAAACTTGTCATGATAAGGCGAGAGACTGGTCGCTGTTCGAGAGGTCCTTTCGGGTCCTTAAAGACCCTCGCCGCTTCGAGCGAAGTTCGGACAATGTTCGATGAAGGCGTGGATAGCGCCCCAATTCGGTCCTCCGAATACTAGGGGCTTCACTGAAATTTAAAATTATAGAATTCTATGGCTAAGTGAGAGTGTTCAAGCACTATAAGTCCGGTTGCCTTGTTACGTTGTGTTGGCGCCTCCTCGATGGACCCAAAATGGGAACTAGGCGCTCAAGTTTATCCCGAACACCCCAGCACTTTCGTGGCATGGGGCTGAAGCCGACGACTTGCCATCTCTCAGATTTAATAAGCGGCCGCCTGAAGGTAATATTTTAAATTAACAAGCGTTGCTTAGCGATATGAACAAAGTTTTCAGCGCGCAGGATAACACATTGCGAATTTACTCAAAATTACATCCACAGGGCACTCATCCGCAATCTTGCGGGCACCCTTCAGACAGCCTTATAGTAGATTTCGGGCGACGATGTTCCTTGCCGCTTTGGTGGCGCGTCGCTGATTAGCTTCTCGCATCCAGCTTGCCCCAATGCACCTTTTGCGGGTAAGGGCCCGACGAGCACCTTCAATACAGGCGGAGCGCTTGATAACCTCCACCCGGGCACGCATCCACCAGCCGTCGACGAGGCAGAAGTAGCTCCTGTGCATGGCCTCTCCAGCCACAGCCGGACTATGAGGCCCTTCATGGCCTGCTTTCGGCCACCTTGTGAAGCTCGACCAGCTGCTTCACTGGTCGCTAGGGGCACGGATGGCGGCCTCAAACATCTTGAGACCGAAGACCTTCTCCGTTGAGCTCCCTCCTCGGCTCGGTAGAATCGGCGGCATCGAGACACGCTTGAGGCAGATCTGCAAACGCCTCGAGAGCTCCGAATTCGGGTAAGTAACACGTAATTTACATTCACATGCTTGGTTTGCATGAAAAATGCCTTACCCGCCGCTATCTTCCTCATCAACTCAATCTCCTCAAGGGACTTATGGGCCTCGGCCTTGGCGGTTTTGGCACTTTCGAGAGCCGAGGCAAGCTCGGACTCTCGAGTCTTTGAGTCACGCTCCAAACTCTCATGCTTCTCCATGAGAGCCTAGAGCTCTTGCTGAACCACCGCCACCCGCGCCTCCTGCTTTTCTCCTCTGCCCGTTCCGTGGCCGCATTGCGTTCGGCCACGGACACGGCCTCCTTCAGGGTCGCCACCTCGTTCGTGGCCCCCGCAGCACCCATGTTATCCTTGTTATTTTTTGTTTCAACCTAAATCCTTTTACTGAAGGTACAAGTTCAAAGGGTGTTACTCACCTTCTTTGTCTGGAGCTGCTTCTGGCGCTGGCCGAGCTCTTGCTCGGACCACTCGAGCTCTGCTTCACAGCACCGACCTCCATGATCAAGGCGGCAGAGGTCAGCAGCGCGCAGCCTGCAACCCATATTGACATAATTTTTTAGCAACCCTGCGTATATCTTCTTTTTTCAGATCCTCAGTCCGGCTTTTCTTTCCGAACACCGAACCGAGCATCAGGGGCTACTGTCTATGCGGTATTACATTGCATATTTTTAACTTCTTACCTCAAAGCCTGATAGAAGGCTACTGCAGGCTTCGGTCAGCCCGCTCTTAGCGAGCTGCACCTTCTGGATCACCAGACTCATAATAGTGCGGTGTTCTTCCTCGATGGAAGCGCTCTGCAGCGCCTCCAACAAATTACTCGGCGCCTCCGGTTGGACGGAAGCCGCCGGTGTCACGGTCTTGCCCTTCGTTCGAAGGGGCCGCCGGCCGGACTCCGGAACCACTGCGGGTTCCGATGTGGAGTCCGGCGCAAAGTCCGGGAGGACGCCTTATGGCGCCTCCGGAGCCTCCCCCCGATGGGTCCCTTCTTGGGATCCCACCTCGGCGTCCTCGGTGTCGCGAGGGGTGGAGGCTGTCGGGATGGAGTCTACATCCGACGGAGCCAACGACCCTTCGATGAAGCGGGAGATCATCACCGGCGGACTACAGGCAGCATGCGGCATCGAATGACACTATGTGACGCAGAAAAAGAAACTATAAATCATTCAGGAATCCGGATACTTACGATCTCGCCGGAGGCCTGGCCCTTGAAGGCCATTCTTCCTCGCCAACGTTGATGTTGGCGGAGCTGTCCGGGAATAGTCCTTTCCTCTTGGACCCTTGGCCTCCCCGTGGGGAAGCCTTCCTCTTCCTCTCTCCCTCCTCGGGAGAGAGTCCTCTTCCTCCTCCTCATTTTCGGGGAGAGTCCGCCCGAGTCGTCGGACACCTGAAAACGGAGATCTTTTGAGCACCGTGGCCTCCTTCTTGGCCTTCTTCTCCGGCACCACGTGCGGTGCGGAACCAGCAGCCTCGCTAGATGGCGTCTCATGGATTTTCGGCATAGGAGCGGACGGGTAATCTGCTCCGCCTTCCTCATCCAGTCTGTTAAAGGAAAAGGGAAATTAAAACCGCATAGAGTCAAACTATGAAAAACAAGTGTCCGTAAAGGGTAGAATCACTTACCTCGTCGGCCTGGTGCTGCGAGCGAAATCTGCGATCTTCAGTCGCGGATGCGGGGGCTTCGGCGCCCTTGAACAGCACCTTCCAGGCACCTTCATACGTCGTGTCGAAGAGCCTGCTCAGCGCCTGGTGCTGTTCCGGATCGAACTCCCACAGTTTGAATGCCCGCTCTTGGCATGGGAGTATGCGGCGGACGAGCATGACTTGGACCACGTTAACCAGCCTGAGCTTCTTCACCAGCTTCTTGATACAGGCTTGGAGTCCCGTCAACTCCTTCGAACTACCCCACAGCAAGCCCTTCTCTTTCCAGGAGGTGAGCTGCGTGGGGATACCAGATCTAAACTCGGGGCCGCCGCCCATTTAGGGTCACTTGGCTCGGTGATATAGAACCACCCGATTGCCACCCTTGACGGATTCCACGAAGGCCCCTTGAACTAAAGGACATTGGGCATCTTGCCCAACATGGCGCCTCCGCACTCCGCTTGAGTGCCCTTCACTACCTTCGCTTGACATTGAAGGTCTTGAGCCACAAGTCAAGTGGGGCTGGATGCGAGAGGAAGGCCTCGCGCACCACGATAAACGCCGAGATGTTGAGGATGAAGTTCGGCGCCAGATCATGGAAATCCAGGCCGTAGTAGAACATGAGCCCCCGGACAAAGGGATGTAGTGGAAAGCCCAGTCCGCGGAGGAAGTGGGGAAGGAAGACGACCCTCTCATGGGGCCTGGGGGTGGGAATGAGCTGCCCCTCGTCGGGCAGCCGGTGCGCGATGTCTCCGGAAAGGTATCCGGCGCCGCGCAGTCTGGCGATGTGCTCCCCCTTAACGGTGGAGGCCAACCATTTACCTCCCGCTCCGGACATGGTCGGAGAAGGTTGAGACAAGATGCGCGAACTTGGGCGCTGGAGCTCGAGTGCGCGGAGATGGATAAGCAAAGGAGGAAGAAGGCGTAGGTGAGAAGGTAAATCCTTATCCCTTATATGGGCGGGCGAAGTCTTACGCGTCCCCCACCGGCCTGGTAAAACTCGCTTATCTCCCAAGCGTCACCATCAATGGCGCGGTTGGGTTACCCACGCCCGTATTGATGAGAATCCCGGATTAAGGGAAGCACGATCTCCGCTCGACAAGGCGTGTTAAAGAAACCGCTTCGCTAAATGCGCTGAGGTGGTAAAGTAAAAACAATTGAGTAATGACTTGGTAGTGGTGTGACGTCATGCCACAAAAACGTCGCAGATTGAACTTGTGTATATATTATTATCTCTCTACGGTGGTATGTGGAATTTATTTTGCGAGCGGACACTATCCTGGTGTTCACAATCTTCTATCATTCAGGAGGAGGAACCCGCCTTGCAATGCCAAGCAATATCTGGCCGGACTTATCGTCATTGAAGCCTGGTTCAGGGCTACCGAGGAGTCCTGGATTAGGGGTGTCCGGATAGCGGACTACCATCATCACCGAACTATCATTGGCGGACTATCATCATCGACCGGACTCCAAGACTATGAAGATACAAGATTGAAGACTTCTCCCCGTGTCCGGATGGGACTTTCCTTGGCGTGGAAGGCAAGCTTGGCGATACGGATATGTAGATCTCCTACCATTGTAACCGACTCTATGTAACCCTAGCCCTCTCCGGTGTCTATATAAACCGGATAGCTTTAGTCCGTAGGACTACATCACAACATCAACAACCCTTACAATCATACCATAGGCTAGCTTCTAGGGTTTAGCCTCCTTGATCTCGTGGTAGATCCACTCTTGTAAACATCCACAATATCAATATCAATCGAGCAGGACGTAGGGTTTTACCTCCTCAAGAGGGCCCGAACCTGGGTAAAACATCGTGTCCCTTGTCTCCTGTTACCATCCGCCTAGACGCACAGTTCGGGACCCCCTACCCGAGATCCGCCGGTTTTGACACCGACAACGACGTTCAGACACACCGTTACGCTGAGGTGTTCCAGGCGGCGTGAGTTGTGAAACGATTCCACATTTCCTTAAGTGTGTACCAAATTCGTGACTTAAATATTCTCATCCACGATCTGATCGTAAGAACTTTATTTTTCGGTCACGTTGATTCTCTACCTCATTCTCAAATTCCTTGAACTTTTCAAAGGTCTCAGACTTATGTTTCATCAAGTAGACATACCCATATCTACTTAAGTAAATCGTGAGAGTGAGAACATAACGATATCCTCCGCGAGCCTCAACGCTCATTGGACCGCACACATCAGTATGTATGATTTCCAATAAGTTGGTTGCTCGCTCCATTGTTCCGGAGAACGGAGTCTTGGTCATTTTGCCCATGAGGCATGGTTCACATGTGTCAAATGATTCATAATCGAGAGACTCTAAAAGTCCATCAGCATGGAGCTTCTTCATGCGCTTGACACCAATGTGACCAAGGCGAAAGTGCCACAAGTATGTGGGACTATCGTTATCAACTTTACATCTTTTGGTATTCACACTATGAATATGTGTAACATCACGTTTGAGATTCATTAAGAATAAACCATTGACCATCGGAGCATGACCATAAAACATATCTCTCATATAAATAGAACAACCATTATTCTCGGATTTAAATGAGTAGCCATCTCGTATTAAACGAGATCCTGATACAATGTTCATGCTCAAACTTGGCACTAAATAACAATTATTGAGGTTTAAAACTAATCCCGTAGGTAAATGTAGAGGTAGCGTGTCGACGGCGATCACATCGACCTTGGAACCATTCCCGACGCGCATCGTTACCTCGTCCTTCGCCAGTCTCCGCTTATTCCGCAGCTCCTGCTGTGAGTTACATATATGAGCAATGGCACCGGTATCAAATACCCAGCAGTTACTACGAGTACTGGTAAGGTACACATCAATTACATGTATATCAAATATACCTTTAGTGTTTCCGGCCTTCTTGTTTGCTAAGTATTTGGGGCAATTTTGCTTCCAGTGACCCTTCCCTTTGCAATAAAAGCACTCAGTCTCAGGCTTGGGTCCATTCTTTGACTTCTTCCCGGCAACTGGCTTACCGGGCGCGGCAACATCCTTGCCGTCCTTCTTGGAGTTCTTCTTACCCTTTCCCTTCTTGAACTTAATGGTTTTATTGACCATCAACACTTGATGTTCCTTCTTGATTTCTACCTCTGCTGACTTCAGCATTGAAAATACTTCAGGAATAGTTTTCACCATCCCCTGCATATTGTAGTTCATCACAAAGCTCTTGTAGCTCGGTGGGAGCGATTAAGGATTCTGTCAATGACCACCTCATTCGGGAGGGTTAATGTCCAACTGGGACAGGCGGTTGTGCAACCTGGACATTTTGAGTATGTGCTCACCGTGTAACTATTTTCCTCCATCTTACAACTATAGAACTTGTCGGAGACTTCATATCTCTCGACCCGGCATGAGCTTGGAAAACCATTTTCAGCTCCTCGAACATCTCATATGCTCCGTGTTGCTCAAAACGCTTTTGGAGCCCCGTTCTAAGCTGTAAAGCATGCCGCCAGTGAACGAGGGAGTAATCATCAGCACGTGACTACCAAGCGTTCATAACGTCTTGGTTCTTTGGGATGGGTGCTTCACCTAGCGGTGCTTCTAGGACATATTGTTTCTTGGCTGCTATGAGGATGATCCTCAGGTTCCGGACCCAGTCCGAATAGTTGCTTCCATCATCTTTCAGCTTGGTTTTCTCTAGGAACAAGTTGAAGTTCATGGTGACATGAGCGTTGGCCATTTGATCTACAAGACATTTTGCAAAGATTTTAGACTAATGTTCATGATAATTAAGTTCATCTAATCAAATTATATAATGAACTCCCACTCATATTTGACATCCCTCTAGTCATCTAAGTGTTACATGATCCGAGTCGACTAGGCCGTGTCCGATCATCACGTGAGACGGACTAGTCCTCGTCGGTGAACATCTCCATGTTGATCGTATCTTCCATATGACTCATGTTCGACCTTTCGGTCTCTTGTGTTCCGAGGCCATGTCTGTACATGCTAGGCTCGTCAAGTTAACCTAAGTGTTTTGCATGTGTAAAACTGTCTTACACCCGTTGTATGTGAACGTAAGAATCTATCACACCCGATCATCACATGGTGCTTCGAAGCATTTAACTTTAGCAACGGCGCACAGTTAGGGAGAACACTTTCTTGAAATTCTTATAAGGGATCATCTTATTTACTACCGTCGTTCTAAGTAAACAAGATGCATAAACATAATAAACATCACATGCAATTATATAGTAGTGACATGATATGGCCAATATCATATAGCTCCTTTGATCTTCATCTTCGAGGCTCCATGATCATCTTGTCACCGGCATGACACCATGATCTCCATCATCATGATCTCCATCATCGTGTCTCCATGAAGTTGCTCGCCAACTATTACTTCTATGGCTCCTGCCGGTTGTAATACTCATCGACATGCAAGTCGTGATTCCTATTACAAGAACATGATCTCATACATCACATATATATCATTCATCATTCATCATTCATCACAACTTTGGCCATATCACATCACAAAACACTTGCTACAAAAACAAGTTAGACGTCCTCTAATTGTTGTTGCAAGTTTTTATGTGGCTGCAATAGGGTTCTAGCAAGAACGTTTTCTTACCTACGTGAAAGCCACAACGTGATTTGTCAACTTCTATTTACCCTTCATAAGGACCCTTTTCATCGAATCCGCTCCAACTAAAGTGGGAGAGACAAACACCCGCTAGCCACCTTATGCAACTAGTGCATGTCAGTCGGTGGAACCTGTCTCACGTAAGCGTACGTGTAAGGTCGGTCCGGGCCGCTCCATCCCACAATACCGCTGAAGCAAGATAAGACTAGTAGCGGCAAGAAAGTTGACAGCATCTACGCCCACAACAAATTGTGTTCTACTCGTGCAATAGAGAACTACGCATAGACCTAGCTCATGATGCCACTGTTGGGGAACGTTTCATAAAATAAAATTTTCCTACGTTCAGCAAGATCCATCTATGAGTTCATCTAGCAAAGAGAGAGAGAGAGATGCATCTACATACCCTTCTAGATCGCGTGCGGAAGCGTTCAATAGAACGGGGTTGAGGGAGTCGTTCTCGTCGTGTCCAAATCACCGGAGATCCTAGCGCCGAATGGACGGCACCTCCGCGTTCAACACACGTACGGTCAGCGTGACGTCTCCTCCGTCTTGATCCAGCAAGGGGGAAGGAGAGGTTGATGAAGATCCAGCAGCACGACGGCGTGGTGGTGGATGCAGCAGGGCTCCGGCAGGGCTTCGCCAAGCAACTACGGGAGGAGGAGGAGGTGTAGCAGGGGGAGGGAGGCGCCAAGACTTAGGTGCAGCTGCCCTCCCTCCCCCCCTCCTTTATATAGGCCCCCTGGGGGGCGCCGGCCCTGGAGATGGGAATCCCAAGGGGCGGCGGCCAGGGGTGGAGTGCCCCAAGGCAAGTGGGATCGCTTCACCCTAGGGTTTTCAACCCTAGGCTAGGGGGCCCAGGGGGCGCCCAGCCCACTAAGGGCTGGTTCCTCCCACTTCAGCCCACGGGCCCTCCGGATAGCTGGCCCCACCGGTGGACCCGGGACCCTTCCGTGGTCCCAGTACAATACCGGTGACCCGAAACTTTCCCGATGGCCGAAACCGCACTTCCTATATATAATTCTTTACCTCTGGACCATTCCGGAACACCTCATGACGTCCGGGATTTCACCCGGAACTCCAAACAACATTCGGTTTGCTGCATACTCATATTCATACAACCCTAGCGTCACCGAACCTTAAGTGTGTAGACCCTACGGGTTCGGGAGACATGTAGACATGACCGAGACGGCTCTCCGGTCAATAACCAACAGCGGGATCTGGATACCCAAGTTGGCTCCCACATACTCCTCGATGATCTCATCAGATGAACCACGATGTCGAGGATTCAATCAACCCTGTATTCTATTCCCTTTGTCAATCGGTATGTTACTTGCCCGAGATTCGATCGTCGGTATCCCAATACCTCGTTCAATCTCGTTACCGGCAAGTCACTTTACTCGTACCGTAATGCATGATCCCGTGACCAAACACTTGGTCACTTTGAGCTCATTATGATGATGCATTACCGAGTGGGCCCAGTGATACCTTTCCGTAATACGGAGTGACAAATCCCAGTCTTGATCCGTGACAACCCAACAGACACTTTCGGAGATACCTGTAGTGCACCTTTATAGTCACCCGATTTGCGTTGTGACGTTTGGTACACCCAAAGTACTCCTACGGTATCCGGGAGTTACACGATCTCATGGTCTAAGGAAAAGATACTTGACATTGGAAAAGCTCTAGCAAAACGAACTACACGATCGTGTGCTATGCTTAGGATTGGGTCTTGTCCATCACATCATTCTCCTAATGATGTGATCCCGTTATCAATGACATCCAATGTCCATAGTCAGGAAACCATGACTATCTGTTGATCAACGTGTTAGTCAACAAGAGGCTCACTAGGGACATATAGTAGTCTATGTATTCACACGTGTATTACAATTTCCGGATAATACATTTATAGCATGAATAAAAGACAATTATCACGAACAAGGAAATATAATAATAATCCTTTTATTATTGCCTCTAGGGCATATTTCCAACAAGGATAGCCACTGAGTCAAAGTTGTCTTGCTGCAACTAAATCCCACATTACCTTCTTGATACAATTGCATGTATGATAGGATCTGATGTAAGTCTTGCTGAGTACCTTTGTACTCACGTTGCTTTATTTATGTTTTTGCAGTGGAGATTTCGATCTCACTAGTAGTTCCGCTTGAACTTCGACGAGTAGCTTGTTACCTCAGCTACGATCTTGTACCCTTGGGAGGGTCTTGTAGATAGTCAGGCTTCTCAGCCCTTTTTCTTTTGTAGTTGTCTGTACTCAGACATGTAATGGTTCCGTTGCTTGTATGCTCTGAATGATGGGTCATGTGACCCCTGTTTGTATTTAATGCTATGTGGCTCTTCTGGGCCTTTATCTATATGAGTTTGCGTTATGTTGTGATGACATGTTGTACAGCACATACTTGCATGTTATGCGTACGTGTAACGTGTATTGCTATGTGTGGGATCCGACAACCTAGTTGTCTATCCTTGGTAGCCTCTCTTATTGGGAAATGTAGTCTAGTGCTTCCACCGAGCCATGGTAGTCTACTACAGCCCGGTTTAGCGGAGTCCTGCTAGCCCAGCACTACTGCTCCGGAACACTTAGACTGGCCGGCATGTGATTCATTTCGTTCTGTATGCATCCCTTCGGGAAATGTCACGCGGTGACATCCGAGTCTGCCTAGCTGCTACAAAGACGGGTTCCCGGAGTCCTATTAGCCCAGTGCTACAGCCCGGATTCGCACGCTGTTGACCGACATGCTCGATGTTGATTCATGTATGGCTGTCCCCGTAAGTTAGTGCCACTTTGGGTTCACGACTAGTCATGTCGGCCCGGGTTCTCTGTCATATGGATGCTAGCGACACTATCATATACGTGAGCCGAAAGGCGCAAACGGTCCCGGGCCATGGTAAGGCGACACCCGTGGGAATACCGTGCGTGAGGCCGCAAAGTGATATGAAGTGTTACAGGCTAGATCTGTGTGACTTAGAATCGGGGTCCCGACAGCTTTGGTATCAGAGCCTGACTGCCTGTAGGATTTCCAAGCCAACCTGGTCGAAGTTGAGTCTAGAAATTCTTTAGTTATATAGGGGAATTGATTGTGGAAGGGAACGTAAGGCTCTTTTTACTCCTTATACCTCATGGCCTTCTGATCTGAGTCATCCTACCTTTCCTACGGGGTTAAGGAACTAGGCTTCCTCTTTTGTCTGTCAGGATCACGTGTTACTACTCCGTAGTCCCATAGGATTGGATGATCAGAGTCATACCCCAGTTTTCGAGTACTTCCGGTGTAGTCTGTTTAGTATGATCTCAGACCCTTGAGTGAAGATGTTGAGTATGTTACTACCCCATTTTAGCAGGATGTCTCATTCTGAGCGTTTTACTGCTGTTATGCTGCCGGAATTGCCCTAGGAGTCCGAGAGATACTAATTTCCTTGTCCTACAATCTATAGCTTATAGTTGATGTTGATTCCGTCCTTGGTTTCGTTTCTCAGGATGTCATCAGTTAAGCGAAGTTCTGTTGCTCGTAGCCAGAACCATGGAGATGGTAGGGATGAGGATCCTCCCGACCAGCCTTCATTGACAGAGTTCATGTTAGAGATGGAGAGGAACAAGCGTGAGTCTAACCGCTTGTTGGCACGTATCGAGGAGAACACCGCACATCAGTTCAAAGGATCGGTGACCCTTCATGACTTCATTCGCTTGCACCCACCCACCTTTCATCATTCCATTGAGCCACTCGATGCAGATGACTGGCTTTGTAGCATTACTCGTAAGTTGCGTTCCGCAAACGTAGCTGACGATGACAAGGTCACCTATGCCACATACCACCTGGAAGGTCCTGCTAGTCTTTGGTGGCAGAACTATGAGGCTATGCTTCCGGTGGCGATTCCTACGGAGGGATTTCACTGAGGCTTTTCGCGAGCATCACATTCCTCAGGCCCTCATCGATCGCAAGAGAGAAGAGTTCTGTAGTTTCACCCAGAGTAAAATGGATGTTGATGCTTACAGCAGAGAGTTTGAGAACCTCGCTCGTTATGCCACAGAAGAGGTGTCCACGGACGCCAAGAAGCAGGCTAGGTTTCGGAAGGGTCTCAACCCCAAGTTACGTCGTGATCTCCACCTGCATCATTGTGATACATTCCAAGCTCTTGTGAACAAGGCCATTAATGCCCAGACAGCTCAGCTCACCTACGAGGAGTCTCGTAAGCACACCCGTGATTTGATTTCTTCCTCCGGTTCTACTTCTCAGAAGCGCCGGATTTGGATTCCGAACTCTGCTCTTCCACCCGGATATTCACCGAGGCCATCTTATACGGCACCTCACCCAGTTCAGCAGTATGCTCCACCCAGGCCTATTGGTAGACCGCTTGTCAATGCGGGTCCACGTCCTACTTAGGGACTTGCTTCACATGCGGAGAGCCAGGGCACTATGCATGTGACTGCTCTCAGGCCAGTTATGCTCCACCCCAGCCCGAGAAGTCTGTTGGCCGTGGTAAGCCAACACGCAAGATGATCAGTGTCAAGTCAGCTCCCACTGAACATGGACGTGTGCATCACGTCTCAGCTAAAGACGCTCATGATGATCCGGATGTCGTTCTTGGTACACTCCTTGTCAACTACCATCCAGCATCAGTTTTTTCGATACTGGAGCATCTCATTCCTTCATTTCTGAAAGCTATGCTAACTTGCACAACATATCATTTTGTGATATGCCCTCTCCACTAGTCATTCAAACCCCTGGATCCAAATGGCAAACTTCTAGTGTAAGCCATGGTAATGAAATCCTTGTTGACAGACTTGTATTCCTTGCCTCACTTGTAGCCCTAAAGTCTACAGATATTAACATCATCTTGGGTATGGACTGGATGAAAGCTCATTATGCTAAGATTGATTGTTACTCCAGGTCTGTTCAACTTACACACCCATCTGGCAAGATAGTCACTATCTCCACTAGAGTTGCAAAGCGTCAACTCTATTCTCTTAATGCCAGCCCTCTTCCAGACCTCGAAGATATCCCGGTAGTCCGTGACTTTCCGGATGTCTTTCCAGAGGAACTGCCAGGTGTTCCACCTGACAGAGATGTAGAGTCCGTCATAGATCTTATCCCAGGAACCGCTCCAATCTCTATGGGACCTTACAAGATGGCACCCTTAGAGCTAGCCGAGCTTAAGAAACAACTTGATGAGTCCTTGCAAAAGGGTTTCATCCGTCCTAGTTCTTCTCCCTGGGCTTGCCCTGTCCTCTTCGTCAAGAAGAAGGATGGTACCGACCGGATGGTTGTAGATTATCGTCCCATTAATTTGGTCACGATAAAGAACAAATATCCGCTTCCCAGGATCAACGACCTGTATGATCAGCTCGCTGGATCCTCAGTCTTCTCCAAGATGGATTTGAGGTTAGGCTACTACCAAATCAAGATCAGAAATGGGGACATTCCTAAGACAGCCTTTGTCACTCGTTATGGCCAGTACGAGTACACCGTCATGTCCTTTGGTCTAACCAATGCTCCAGCCACATTCTCCCGCTTGATGAACTCGATCTTCATGGAGTACTTAGATAAGTTCGTCGTGGTTTACCTCGATGATATTCTTATTTACTCGAAGAATGAGGAAGAGCATGCCGAACATCTCAGACTTGTGTTAGAGAAACTCAGAGAGCACCGCCTTTATGCCAAGTTCTCCAAGTGTGAATTTTGGTTGCCAGAAGTGACCTACCTAGGCCAAGTAATCTCTGGTAAGGGCATTGCTGTCAATCCCGAGAGAGTTAAAAGGCCGTTCTTGATTGGACTCCACCTGAAATCGTTAAACAAGTTAGGAGTTTCCTTGGTCTAGCCAGGTATTGTCGTCGCTTTGTTGAAAACTTCTCCAAAGTAGCTAAACCCCTCACGGAACTTCTCAAGAAGGATAAAAAGTTCGAGTGGTCCCCACAGTGTGAGTACAGTTTTCAGGAACAGAAAAGACAACTGACTTCTGCTCCCATACTTGTGCCACCGGATTTCACGAAGGACTTTGTTATCTACTGCGACGCCTCACGACAGGGACTAGGTTGCATTCTTATGCAGGATCGTCATGTGATTTCCTATGCATCTCGACAGTCGCATCCACATGAGGAGAATTATCCTACACATGATCTAGAGCTTGCAGCCGTAGTCTATGCACTCAAGACCTGGCGACATTACCTTCTTGGTAAACGTTGCGAGATCTACACCGATCACCAGAGTCTCAAGTATATCTTCACCTAACCAGATTTGAACCTTAGGCAAAGACGTTGGTTGGATTTGATCTCACATTATGATCTAGGGATTACCTACACTCCAGGCAAAGCTAATGTCATGGCTGATGCGCTAAGCCGTAAATCCTATTGCAACAATCTCATGTTGCAGCAGGGTCAACCACTTCTCCATGAGGAATTCTATAAGCTTAACCTTCACATTGCTCCTCACGGATTCCTTTCTACCTTGGTGGCGAAACCTACTCTTGTGGATCATATCATAGAAGCCCAGAAGCATGATACGGTAATTACCCGGATCAAGAGAAACATTGCCAAGGGTATTGCTGGTAGTTTCTCTATAGATGATCGAGGTGTCGTTTTCTTTGGGAACCGCCTGGTGGTCCCCAAGAAGCAGCATCTTTGACAATCGATTCTTAAGGAGGCGCATGAATCTCCTCTCACGATTCATCCCGGTAGTACTAAGATGTATCAGGACCTACGCCAGAGGTTCTGGTGGACTAGGATGAAGAGAGAAATCGCCGACTTCATTGCTAATTGTGACGTTTGTCGTCGCGTTAAGGCAGAGCATCAAAGGCCTGCTGGCACTCTTCAGCCTTTAGCTATTCCTTAATGGAAATGGGATAAAGTTGCTATGGACTTCATCACCGGCTTTCCCAGGACCAAGAAAGGGAATAATGATATCTTCGTAGTCATTGATCGTCTCTCCAAAGTGGCGCACTTCCTACCTGTTAGAGAGAGTATCACTGCTAGTCAGCTCGCTGACTTATATATTTCTTGAATGGTATCCCTTCATGGTGTTCCACTAGATATCAATTCAGACCGTGGTAGTCTTTTCACTTCTCATTTCTGGGAGAGTTTCCGAACTGCCATGGGAACCCATCTTTCCTTCAGTACCGCTTTCCACCCTCAATCAAGTGGTCAGGTGGAACGGGTCAACCAAATTCTCGAAGACATGCTTAGAGCTTGCATTATCTCATTCGGTATGGATTGGGAGGAATGTCTTCCTTTCGCCGAGTTTGCTTATAACAATAGCTATCAATCCAGCCTCAAGAAAGCTCCTTTTGAGATTCTCTATGGACGAAGGTGTCGAACACCTTTGAACTGGTCAGAAACCGGTGAAAGACAATTCTTTGGACCGGACATGATCCAGGAGGCAGAAGAGCAAGTTTGCATCATTCGTGAGAATTTGAAAACAGCCCAATCTCGTCAAAAGAGCCAGTATGACCGTCGTCATAAGGAAGTGGCTTATGAAGTTGGCGACAAGGCTTACCTTCGGGTTACTCCTTTGAAGGGTACCCATCGTTTCGGTATCAAGGGCAAGTTGGCTCCTCGTTACATTGGTCCTTTTCACATTCTCGCAAAACGAGGAGAGGCTGCCTACCAGTTGGAACTACCCCCACATCTTTCCTGAGTGCACGATGTCTTCCACGTCTCTCAACTCAGGCGTTGCTTCTCGGATCCCATCCGCGGAGTGGACCACGAAACGCTTGATCTTCAAGATAACCTCACATATCGAGAGTACCCGGTTCGCATTCTTGATCAAGCAGAGCGTGTTACCCGACGTCATAACATCAAGTTTCTCAAGGTTCAGTGGTCTCATCATTCCGAGAGAGAAGCTACTTGGGAGCGAGAAGATCGCCTTCGATCGAGTACCCCACCTTCTTTCCATCGACCCTCGAATCTCGGACGAGATTCTTTCAAGTGTGAGGCGAGTTGTCACATCCCTAGTTCTGGTATGACCTAGACTAGCTACTCATGTGTGCATCATGTTTAAATTCCATTTAAATTTGAATTGGGGATTTGTGAAACCCTCAGAATCATTTCTGATAATGACCCAAATAAAATTGCTCCAAAAGGGTCCAAGAAAATGCTCATGTTGCTCTCTGAAAATATTGGACAGAGATAAAAATCAAACCAATATTTTTAGGAGCTCATAGGTATTTATTTTGGGCATTTGGAATTAATGCATAATTATTTGCATTGGATATATATATGTTATATACATAATATATGTCCAAAAATTGTGCCACTTGCTGGGGAGCTCTGGAATAATACCACTAGTTCCTACAAAAATTGGCGTAAGAAAATAAAATGATTTAGTATTTTTATTAAATCAAAACAAATGTCCGAAAATAGAAAAGAAAAAGGAAAGGGAAAAACCTACCTGGACTTACCTGCGGCTTGGCACTGTGCGGCTTGGCCTGGCCCAGCAGGTCGGCCCAGACCACCACCGTCGTCGTCCTCCTGGCGCCAGTCGGCCAGGCGTGTGGCCGATGGGCGCGCACGGGCAGAGCGCCACGCCACCAGCTCGCCTGCCTTCCTCCCTGCCAGCGCGACGCCGCGATGCCTCTTCTCGGTGCCGCCCCGATCCCCCTAGTCCCACTCCCTCTCTCCCGTGCCTCTCCCCTCCTCGGGCTCCCTCTCCCTTTCTTTGCCGAGCGCACCGTAGAGCGCCGCTGCTCGCCGCCGTGGCCACCGGCCACCCCTCGGCCTGCCGCTGCGCCCAGAAGCTCCGCCGCGACATCCTCTACGTCCTCGACGAGCCAAGAAACCGAGGACGCCCCGTGGAGCCGTCACCGCCGTCTTCTTCACCTCCGGTCGTCCGAGATCGCCGGCGCCGCTCCGTCGACTCAGAGCCTCCCGAGCCGCCGAGCACGCCTACCGAACCAACATGAGTTTCGCATGTCCTGCCCCTAACCCGTGGCTTGCCGCCGCCGTAGCCGTTCCCGCCATGGCCGTAGCTCTTTGCCACCGTCCGTGTCGCCGCTGCCGTCGCTTAGCTGCTGCAGCTTCAGATTCACGCAGCGTCACGTGCTCTGGTGACGCCAGAGGCCGTGAGAGGCCTTCGCAGCCCCCGCCGTGCCCGTAGCTCGCCTCCCGCCGAAGCCGTGTCCCGCCGCCGCCGTGAGCCTCGCTCCGGTGAGCTCCGGCCACCTCTCCTCCTCCTACCTACCCCACTAGATGCGGAAGAGCATGGGCTACGCCCCGGTGCTCCCAGCCGCCGCCCCCGTGCCCTGCAGCGTGGACGCCACCGCGTCCAGAGGTCGCCACCGACGACCCTAGCCGGCCTGACGTGCGGGCCCGGCCTGCCAGGTGATTAGCTTAAGGCTAATCACCATTTAACTAATTACCCCTAGAGACACTAACAGTGGGCCCTAGCGCCACTAATCTAAATTAGATTAGAAATAACCCCCCTGTTTAACACTATGACACTGACGTGTGGACCCCACACGTCAGGTTTGACCCCAGTCAGTTGCAGTTGACTTGCTGACGTCATGCTTACTCAATCTCGACGAAGAATGCAATTTTCGATTTATTCTTTTCAGAAATTCCGAAAATGTTATAAACTTCAAAAAATCATAGAAATTCAACCATAGCTCAGATTGAAATATTTTATATATGAAAAATTATCAGAAAAATGCAATCTAACCATCTGTACCAGTTTCATGCATGACAAACCAACTTATACCTGCTGTATAAGTGAAACACTATAATGGCATTTATAAAGGACTTACTTTGGAGGTGCATTTGAACCTTTAGTTCAAATGGACTTCAACCAAATGAATGCTAGTTTCATTATCCCAAACAGCATCACATCTACATGCCATGTTCATGCATCATATTGTTGCATATGCTTGTGTATTGATTGTTGGCACCGTTCCTTCTCGATAGGTCCAGCTCCGGAGAGTGCTCGAGAGTACCTGTCTGTGAAGCAGTGCCTCCCTTGTTGATTTACCAGGCAAGCAAATCCCCTTGTTCATTCCGATACAATCCTACTCTCTCGCTCCTGCTCTCAGTTATTGCATTTGGACAACAACGATTCATCTTCTACTTTGTGCTGCGGTAGTTGAACCCCTTCCATTGCATGACCTGTCATTGCCACAGTAAATAGTTGAAACCCACTAGCATGTGTAGGAGTTGATTGAGCCATGTTGTGTTCCTACCATGCCATGCCTGCTATTGCTTAGAGTCGTGTCAGGTCTAATTCATATGGAATGAATTGGAGTGCAGTTCTATGTTCTGATGCTGAGAGTGAAGTGTGTGAACACGATTTGGTAAAGGTAAGGGAAAGGCCATGTAGGAGTACATGGTGGGTTGTCTCACCGAACCGCCCTAAGCAATCGAGTTCTATGTATGTTGTCCAATGACTCGACACTACCACACATTGGGTTCCTGTAACTCAACCTCTCGACTTATTAACCAACTTGATCTCATCCAGCAATGCAACTAGTTTCTCGTGTTTGTAGGTAGTGCTATTTTTCTACCGAGTGGCACCTGGCGCAGGTGGGCTTGGGATGATTAGGCATGTGTGGCACGGTGTACCAAGTGGCACCCGGATGGTGGGCTTGGGAACCCTGCTCACATCGCTTGGGGCCGTGAGCGACACCTCGCCAGATCTCCTTGCGGATGGAACCCGAATAGGCGATAAACTGGACTAGAGTCTTGTGTGGTTAGTCGGTCGTGGCCGACACCCCGCCATGCTTCGCTTGAAGGTTGCCGAGATACATGATGTGTACATGGCGGTAAGTGGCGAGAGCGTGTGAAGAAGTACACCCCGCAGGTTAACATGATCTATTCAATAGCCGGGTCCGATGTTATGGACTTCTTGGATGCTTACGTGGTACATAGACAACTTGAAGTGGATACTCTAAAATGCTCAAGACAAGTGTGAGTGCTATGGATGGCCTTCTCGTAGGGAGACGGGATGAATCCATAGTAGTGTATTGTGTGGTGAATAGTGGACTCGTAGCGCCTATATCACCTCAAAGAAGTTCTTGTAGTCAGAGAACAGGATAGCCATGAGTCAAAGCTGGCTTGCTGCAACTAAACCCCACATTACCTTCTTGATACAATTGCATGTATGATAGGATCTGATGTAAGTCTTGCTGAGTACCTTTGTACTCACATTGCTTTACTTATGTTTTTGCAATGAGATTTCGGTCTTACTAGTAGTTCCGCTTTGACTTCAACGAGTAGCTTGTTACCTCACTACGATCTTGTACCCTTGGGAGGGTCTTGTAGATAGTCGCTTCTCACCCTTTTTCTTTTGTAGTTGTGCGTACTCGGACATGTAATGCTTCGTTGTTTGTATGTTTCAATGATGGGTCATGTGACCCCTGTTTGTATTTAATGCTATGTGGCTCTTCCGGGCCTTTATCTATATGAGTTTGCGTTATGTTGTGATGCCATGTTGTACAGCACAAACTTGCATGTTATGCGTACGTGTAACGTGTATTGCTATGTGTGGGATCCGACAACCTAGTTGTCTACCCTTGGTAGCCTCTCTTATGGGGAAATGTAGTCTAGTGCTTCCACCGAGCCATGGTAGTCCGCTACAGCCCGGTTTACCGGAGTCCTGCTAGCCCAGCACTATTGCTCCGGAACACTTAGACTGGCCGGCATGTGATTCATTTCGTTCCTGTGTCTGTCCCTTCGGGGAAATGTCACGCGGTGACATCCGGAGTCCTACCTAGCCTGCTACAGCCCGGGTTCCCGGAGTCCCATCCCTCTACTCACCCACACATGCTGTTATTCTCCGGTGACGGCAGACGAACCAAGAACCTCGTACTCTCCGCGGAAACAATCGCCGAGTATTCCCTAGCTCGTGTCGCTTCCTTCCTAGGCCTCGCCATCGCCCACCGCCGGTGCTCTCGGCGCTGCCTAGTCAACGTGGTCAATGAACGACATCCATAGGAAGTGGATCAGACGTGGAGAGGCCGATACTGGGTCCACGGCCGCACGCAAGGAAATGCCTCCTTATTACATGCAAAATAATGATTCCTCCACCGACAGCTTAGGACCCACAGAAGGGCCTCAGATTTCGCGAAAAAACGTTCCTCACGATGTGTCGGACCCACCAGCTATATCTTCGCACGCAAGGAAGTGCCTCCTTATTACGCCCAAAAGATGAATACCCCCGCTAGCCGGGACCCACCATATTGTTGGGCTGACTTAGGGCCTACTAAGTTGACGGGACGGAGGGCTTTGTCAACTTAGTCAATACTCCGAAGGACCGTATGATGTCCATCCAACGCCATAGTGCTTCTTCAACCTCTGGTCTTCTTGCTCCACCGCCTAAAGCAGCGTCGGTCGTGTCGCTCGCTTCCGCCTCCCGTGGTCGGCCCGTCGTCCCTTCCTAGGGCTCGCCGTCGCCCACCGCCGTGGTGCTCTCGGCGTGGCGTGGTCAATGTGGTCAATGATCGACTTCCATCTAAGAGTATTGTATGTGGAGAGGCCGACAATGGGTCCACGGCAGCCGCTAGGAAGTGCCTCCTTATTACGCGAAAAATAATTATTCCTCCACCGACAATGGGACCCACCGGACGGGCCAATAGTATTTTGTGAAAAATCGCTTCCCGATTGCTGGGACCCACCGGACGGGCCACCGATATCGCAAAAAACGCTCCCTCATTGTCACTCGGACCCACGGAAGTGCCTCCTTATTACGCACAAAAAAAATGAATACTCCCCCGGCTAGCTGGGACCCACCTTGGTGGGAGGCTGTCTTGTGGGCCTACTAAGTTGACGGGACGAAGGGCTTTCAACTTAGTCAATATGGACGATTCTAGCTCCAAAGGACTGCATAATGTCCATCCAACGGCCGTAGTGCTTCTTCAACCTCTAGTCTTCTTGCTCCAAATTACCAAAGCAGCGCCGGTCGTGCGCATGCTCCTCGCCTCCCGTGGTGGTCAGGTTTGCCGTGGAGGCCTCACCGCCCCTACTATTCCCACCACTGGCCAGAGCCTGCGGCGATGGCAGCCTCACACCGCAGCCGAACCAGTGAACCTCGTACTTCTCTCCGCGGGCTTCCACCGCTGTCTTCCCGGCTCGCGGCCGCCCCTTCCTAGGCCTCGTCGCCGCCCACCGCCGTGGTGCTCTCCGTCTTGGCGTGGTCAACGTGGTCAAGGAATGACTTCCATCGGAAGAGTACTGTATGTGGAGAGGCTGACAGCTGGGTCCATGGCCACAGCCCAGTTTTTTGTGATTTGCCAAGTAAGTCGCTTTGTCAGGCCTGTTGGGCTGCAAATCTTTCAAGACGAGGAGAGCTTTCATTCGGCTGACCGAGAAAATGGCCCATCAGTAATGAGAAATGGGTTGTACATTTTTAAAACACATCAAACCGACAATTAGTTTCAAATATATTTTTTTCATTTCAAGATTTTAAATTACATTAATTTTTATGCGTGGAGAATTTGTTGGATTTTATATTGATATACATTTATTTTAAAATCAGTTTGAATGTGAGTCGAAATTTTGGGATAAAAAACAGTTCGGACCGCATCGAAATATGCAAAATTTCGTATAATTTTTTAACCGTGGCCACAATATGGGTTGTAATGCTAACAAAAAGAATATGGGCTCAAAAAAACCTTAAGAATTAGCAAATGGGCTGTAAATTATTAGAAATAATGGCAGATCGGTTGTATACTGTTTTCCACAGATTTGAGGCTTTCCTAAAAAAATGTTGACGCACAAGCAGTGACGGTTGGATGTCCATCCAACGGCCGTCGTGCTTCTTCAATCTTTGCTCTTCCTGCTCCAACCGTTCAAACAAGCGCCAAGGGACTGCTCGCTTCCTCCTCCCTCATGGCCGGGCTGTCTTTGCCAAGCAGCCTCACCGCCCCATCGACTCCCATCTCTCGCCTAGCCATCCTCTACTCACCCACACGATGTTATTCTCCGGCGATGGCGGATTTAACCATAAAACCTCAGACAACAGATTCCTCCGCGGGAAACAACCGCCGAGTCTTCCCCGCCTCCGTGTCGTCTCCCTTCCTAGGCCTCGCCATCGCCCACCGTCGTGGTGCTCTCGCGGCGTGGTCAATGTGGTTAACGATCGACTTCCATTGAAAAGTATCGCGTGGAGAGGTCGACACTGGGTCCACGGCCGCAGAAGGAAGTGCCTCCTTATTACGCGCAAAATAATTATTTCTCCACCGACAGCGGGACCCACCGGACGGGCCATCGATTTCGCGAAAAAACGTTACCCCTCGATCGCTGGGACCCACCAGCTACACCTTCGCACGCAAGGAAGTGCGTCCGCAAAAAAGCGATTCGCCTTCGACCGCTGGGACCCACCAGCTACATCTTCGCACGCAAGGAAGTGCGTCGGGCAAAAAAACAAACGATTCGCTCTCGATCGCTGGGACCCACCAGCTACATCTTTGCAGCAAGGAAGTGCTCGATACCGGGACCCACCTGGTCAAGCGCATATAGCGTTGTCATTCTGGTCGCGAACGGTACGCATATATATACCTTGGTGGATGTAAAGGCGCGACGTGTCGTAGTAGAGGCGCGCGACGTAGCATGTACACGCACGCACAGCCGCCAGGGTGCAAGAAAGAAAATACGCCACGTATGTGTACATACGGGCCGGGTCTCGAACGCCTACTCACGCATACGTACGGCGAGGGCTCGTGTACATGGCTGGGTCGGAACGAAGAAACAGCGTCATCTCGTGTTCATGGGGAGGCAACAGAATGCGTCGTGTTCATGGGGAGGCAACGGAATGCGTCGTGTTCATCGGGAGGCAACGAAACGCATGGTGTTCATCGGAATGCGTCGTGTTCATTGGAATGCGTCGTGTTCATCGGGAGGCAACGAAACGGAATGAGTGGTCGTGTTCATCGGGAGGGCTTGGACGGAACAGGCGATGGAAACGAGGCCTGGCGTACCGCAGAACGGAGGAAACGGACCTCCCACGCTCGAACGGGTCCCGTTGATCGGGAGGGTGTGGCGCATCGCAAAACGGAGGAAACGGACCTCCACGGTCGAAACGGGGTCCTGTTGATTGGGAGGGTGTGGCGATCGCAAAACGGAGGAAACGGACCTCCTACGGTCGAAAGGGGGGTCATGTTGATCAGAGGGTGTGGCGATCGCAAAACGGATTTAAACGGACCTCCTACGGTCAAACGGGGTCATGTTCATCGGGAGGGTGTGGCGATCGCAAAACGGACTCCACGGATACCGTTCATCTCCACCGCCGACCTCCTCCACCTCCATGGGCTACCGTCGACCTTCTCGAGCCTCCACGGGCTCCTCGCTCATCCAGCCTCCACCGCTGCTACTCCACCGGCCATCGCTCAACCACCCTCCACGGAACCCCTTCACCGTCATCGCTCATCCAGCCCTCCACAAAGACGGGTCTTGTTCAACCACCCTCCACGGCCACCCTCCACCGCTCATCGCTCATCCACCCTCCACACCGGGGTCCTGTTCATCCGGAGGCAACGCCATCGCCATCGCTCATCCAACCCCCCCGCCTCGCAACGCCATTGCTCATCCAATCGATCGGCTTGATTAGCAGCAGCAGCGGCGAATCGCCCATCGGGTTCGATTAACACCATCGATCGATCGATCGGCTTCAAGAACGCAGAGCTCGCGCAGCACTCGCCGGGTTCGATTAGAGCCCAACGCCCGCCGGGTTCGATTAGAGCTAACGCCGCACACACGCCACAGACGTACGAGAGAAACGCGCGATCGCTCGCCCCGACTTCCCACCGTAACCAGCAACTCCCCGAAATTTTCCTCCCCCTCGCTTCTACCATGGGTTTTTCCGTCATGGACGGCCCAAAGAATGTCATGCAGCTGCGTCTCCGCCCGCCCAGACGAAAAGCCCATTTTCGTCACGATTTTTGTCATAGAAGTAGGAGCCCACCACATCTATGATGATACCGGGTTTTGTCACAATTATCGTCATAGAAGTGTCATATGTATGACAGAAAAAACTTTCGTTCGGCCCAAAATGTCACGGATGTGTCTTTTTTTTGTAGTGTAGGGGTTACCGTCGGCCCAGTTGCAAGTCCACCCCCGTCTCGCAACTCGGGAGGGTGTGGTTTTGTTTTCACCCAAGTTGAAAGTCCACCCCTGACTTGCAACTCGAGGGATGTAGTTTGTAATCACTCCGGTTACAAGTCAGCCATGTAATCGCAACTCGGGAGGGTGTTGCTTGTTGTTTGTTTTCACCCCAGTTCCAAGTCCACCCCGACTTGCAACTCGAGGGATGTAGTTTGTAATCACCCCAGTTGCAAGTCAACAGTGTACTCGCAACTCGGGACGGTGTAGTTTTGTAGTTGCCCTAGTTGCAAGTCCACCCTCGACTAGCAACTTGGGGGGTGTTGTTTTTTGTTCTTGTTTCATAGTAGTTGCAATTAGACCCTCGACCTGCAACTAGGGATTTCTGTCGGCCCAGTTGCAAGTCTACCCTCGTCTGCAAGTCGGGAGGGTGTTTTTTTGTTTTCACCCTAGTTGCAAGTCCACCCCCGACTTGCAACTCGAGAGATGTAGTTTGTAATCACCCTAGTTGCAAGTCAACGATGTACTCGCAACTCGGCGAGAGTGTTGTTTGTTTTCACTCCAATTGCAAGTCCACCCCCAACTTGCAACTCGAGCGATGTAGTTTGTAATAGCCCCAGTTGCAAGTCAACCATGTACTCGCAACTCGTGAGGCTTTTGATTTGTAGTTGCCCTAGTTGCAAGTCCACCCTCGACTCGCAACTCGGTGGGGGGAGGGGGTGTTGTTTTTTGTTCTTGTTTCATAGCAGTTACAATTAGACCCTCGACCTGAAATTAGGGGTTTCTGTCGGCCCAATTGCAAGTCCACCCTCGACTTGAAACTCGGGAGGGTGTTGTTTTGTTTTCACCCTAGATGCAACTTGCCCGAACCCTACCCAATTGCATGTCCACCTTCGACATGCAACCAAGGATGGACTTGCAGTTGCATGAATCGACCATTTGTCCCAGTTTCATGTCGCTAATAAAACAACAAGGCCCGCTAATACCTACAATAAGGACCTCGGGGGGCGCTGATACAATCACTAAGCTTAGCAGCCGCTCACTATTCACTCATAGTAGGTTGGACCGTTTGTGTTGTTAGCGAGTGTTTTTTGGGAAGCGATCGAGGATTGCTGGGACGAGTTGTGGTTTGGGGATCCGGTTTTAGGAACCTTTTTGGTGGTTTTAGCAACCGGCTTCTTTGTTCTCTTCTTTTTTGTATATTTTCCTCTTTTGGGGTTTCTGGCTATTCTTTTGGTTTTTCTATTTTTTTCATTATTTTTCTTATTTTCCTTTACATTTTTTTAACTTTTTGAACCTTTTTTCAAATATATGATTTTTTTAAAATTCATGAACATTTTGGAACTTTGTGATTTATTTATTTTGAATCGCGACCATTTTCCTAATCCGTAACAACTTTTAACACTTTTGGATGCACGATCAATTGTTCAAGATGTGTTTTAAAACATTTAGTGTATATTATAAAAATGTTTTACCATATATTTTAAATGGTTCTACGATATTAAAAGGTTAAGTTTGTATTAAAAAATTAGTGTGTATTAAAAATTTAAGTGAATATAATTTAGAAGGTTCATTGTATCTAAAAAAGTTCACTGTATATTTTAAAAATTAAATGTATCAAATTCGTGAACATGTTTCAGATTTTTTTTATCAAACTTTGTCTTTTATTGAAAATTAATGCATAAAATATAAAGAGTGGAACGGAAAAGCAAAAACTAAAGGAAAAAAAATCATTTATAGCCTACTAGAAGCTAGGGATCAGAGACACACCGCTAAATAGATGGCAATAAAATGCAAAATCCAACAAATTGATGGTAGAGCTACTTTATTTTCAGTGACATACATCTGATCACTAGATTTTCAGTGACAAAATAAATTCAAGGTAAATAAGGACTGTCATGCTAGTGTTTTTCGGGTTTTTGTGTTCGGTGTATATGTTGAGAGAGCATGCATCATGTTTTCAGTTTTCTAATTGCTCGGAGAGGATGCATCATTTTCAGAGAGCATGGATCATATTCAGAGAGTATGACTCATCAGTCAATGTTCAGAGAGAGATGTATCATGTTCAGAGAGTTTGACCCATCATCTTCAGTAATTGTTCAGAGAGACACGCATCATGTTCACAGAGTTTGACACATCATGTTTAGTAATTGCTCAGATTGTCATAACATTTTTTTCTGCTATTCTTGAATTGTGTATCATTGTGTAGAGTTGACTCATCAATTAGTGTTCAGAGAGTTTTGACTCACGAGTCAATGTTCAGACAGGATGCTTTCATCTTTAGAGAAGTTTGACTCATCAGCCATTTTTTTGAAGTTTTGTTCATTCAATCATATGATACCTTTTTATCATGCATTCATCTTTAGGTTTGAATTCCATTGCCAAAGAGCGGCGCCAATTTTTTTGTTACTGTAAATTTAAGTTACAGTTTTGACATGTTTCAGGCTATAAGTTCAGAACCCAGAGTGTTTATTTTTCAGAGAGAGCACACATTTGTTTTAGATTATGCATGTTCAGTGTTTCAGGTTGTTGGATTGAGGCTGTTTTTTTTTTTTCATTTTTCAATCTGTAACTCAAGAGAATGAACTTGCTTTTTTTTTTTTTGGTTCTGCAATGAGAGGCAGATCTGTCCTGAATATTTTTGCTTCTGAGTAGTAGTCTAGCTTTTTAGTAGTTGATGTTTTGGTTTCAATAGTAGTGTAGCTTTGTCGATGTACACCATAAATTAAAATCTGTTCGCACTAGCTTTTTTGCTGCTGCTCTTTTTTTTCCTCACAACAACACCCATGCCTGGGCGCACATGTTGACTTTTTTTTCTGGAAAACAAACACACAGACAAATAACAGAGCCCAACAAACAAGGTGGGGGTGCGTTGTTGAGCTGAGTGGGGTGGGCTGGTGAGACAAAAAAACAGACAAACAAACAAATAACAGAGCACAACAAGTGGGGTGGGGGTGCGTTGTTTGGGCTGGGTGGGGTGGGCTGGTAAGACCAAAAAAAAACAGGAAGGGGGTGAGCAACCAGGTTGTTTGTTTTGTCCACGAGCAGGCCATATTAGGTGATGATGTCAGCTTAGATGTGAGATATTATCTCACATCTAGATACTTTTTTACTTGTTTTTTGATATTGCGTGGCAGTTGCCGATTTACACGAGCGGATCATGGTGTCTAGAGTTGTCTCTCTGGACCTCTTGAGAGGCATCCCATCAAAACCGCTTCGCCGCTGTAGACGACTATAAAATGCCCCTGTGCATCTCCCAGCAGATCACGGCTCCCACAACTATCCTTCCCGTTCTCTCTGCCAGGCCAGGCCCGACTGCCGGCACCCAAATCCTCTCCGAGCGACGGCTTCCCATCTTCCCTCCCCGGGCCGAGGTGGTGGCGCACGCAGCCATCGCACCTCCTTCCGCTTCAGCTGCACCACCTCCCTCTTCACATACACCCTGTCCTAGCCGGCTGCACAAGGGAGGCGTCCGGGCACCTCGCAGAGGAAGATGAGGCGGGCGACCACCAGGACAGCCAACCCACGGTGGTGGATGGCGGAGAGGGACTATGGTGACGCCGCTCGGCGAAGAGGTCGCGATGGGAGGGGCGTTTGTGGTGGTCGGTCGCGGACAGCATGGTCATGGAACGACGACTGGGAGGAGACGACCGCTTCAAGTTGGTGCTCGCCAGCATTCTCACCGATGGGTTGCCGTCCCATCCATCACCACGCAAGAACGGTTCGCTGCTCCCGTGAAGCCAAGACTGAGAGTGTGCAGCGCCGTCCTGGGCACATCCCGGCGAGCGCCGCCCCAGCAAGCTGCATCACCACCAAGCATCCCTCGTGCCCCGAGTGACGACGTTTCACCTGGGGGATTGGATGATTTGCCTCACTTTACAAGGGGTTGGATGATTTGCCCTTTGATTGTCTCAATAACAGTGGCCCCGGGACCCACCTGGTAGCCTCTCAGGGGGGGCAAATTATCCCACGAAGAAGTAAAGTGGGGCAAAAGATCCAATTTCTCAGCGCAGAAGGGAACCGACGCGTCGTCTGCCAGTACGGGCGAGCGAGAGGATGATGTTGGGTTGCTGACGGATCTGCTCCTCTTTTTTCCGGCCTTGCTCTCAGTTTGGTCCTAGGCGGTGCCCTTCCGCCTTCCTCGGCAAGCCTGCAGCGCCAGGCCGCCAGCTTCGAACTTCGCGGCGGCGGTGGACGAGCCCATGGCCTGCTGTCCTCCGGAGGCGAACCAACAGCGAGCTGCTGCAGTGTTTCGCCCATACTTTCCCCACGAGCTCTCGACTCCTCCACTGTCACTCACGAGGCAAGCAGCGAGCAACTCTAAGGCGGTAGCTCTTCAGTTGGTCGTCACTTTGTTGGCAGCAGCAACACCACTAAGGTATGCTCCTCCTTTTGTTCTTTTTGACATTCACTGTTCAAATCTACTATATAACTACACATACCATAATTATTACTCCCTCCGTCCGAAAATATTTGTCTTCAAAATGGATAAAAGGGGTGTATCTAGAATTAAAATACGTCTAGATACATCCCCTTTTATTCATTTTGATGACAAGTATTTCCGGACGGAGGGAGTACCAGCTTAGATGATACTTCCTCCGTTCCTAAATATTTGTCTTTCTAGTCATCTCAAATGGACTACAACATACGGATGTATGTAGACATATTTTAAAGTGTAGATTCAGTCATTTTGCTCCGTATGTAGTCACTTGTTGAAATCTCTAGAAAGACAATTATTTAGGAACGGAGGGAGTAGTTTGTATTTTCTAGACTACTATTTTTACTGATCTAAGGGAAAAAACATGTGGGAGGTTTTTTTTTCTCTGTTGTGATATGTCATTGCAGAAAGGTTTTGTTTTACAAGGAGATGAACTGTCATTGCTTAAAAGTTCAGATCAAAAGGTGGGTGCATATAGTACAGAAAATTGTATATCTAACTGATTATTAGTCTAAACGGAAGGTTTACCACGTATGTGTGCAAGTCTGTGGGGAGGACATGGATTTTGAGATCCAGCTCCTGCCCGCACGTAAATCGTTTTTATTCTTGATCTATCCATTACGTTGTGTTCCATTTCCTGGTAGGAATTCTGGTTTAATTTCACATGCTGTTCAAACACATAAGCACTTGATGTGCATTACTGACGTACTGAGGAAATGCTACAGCTTGATGTCTATGTACATTTAGAACTTTAGTTCCGACGACATGTGTCTTGTGGAGTATATTGGCTTCCAGTACAACTTTACGTGCAGTGCAATTTGGCAAAACAGATGAGAAATTCCTTCTTATTCCAGAACCACTTAAATTTCACCCATACCTATTTCCCCATTTGATCTTTGTAGGAGATATTGGCACAGTGACTATGTTTTTAGCAGTATTGTTTGTATTTTCTTTTGCAGGAAATGCTTTAGGAATTGGACTGTAGCAGTTTGGTCTCTTGAGCTCATAAGATCTGTTCTTACCAACAGAGCTGCTTACAAACGTACCGGTCATTAATTACCAATTCATGGTTGCATAATCTGACTGCTTTCTCTCCTATGGATCATGCTTACAGTTGAGTATCCACTGATTCCTAAATGCTTGACCTGGCTATACATCTCCTTTTGTAAATTATTCTAGCCCCTGATTACGAATTAGGCAAATTTTAACATCCTCCCTTTTACCCCAGCTTTTTACATGTCAGGCAAGAATGTCAGGTAAGAAGGTAAGAGTTAATTAGACCACCTATTAAAGAGATCAACGGTTCAGATCTATTATATGCTCTTACCTCTCATGTGAAAAATGAGATAAGAGGGAGCATGTTACAACTGCTCAACTACCAACTAACAGCTGCATAACAGGACTTTGCTTTCTCCCTTGTTAATCATGCTTCCAATTCAGTGCCTACTGATTCACATTGTCTAATATGCATGTACCTTTTTTTGTTTATAATAATCATGCTCTGGTTAAATAGTAACAGAGCATAGACCAACATTTCCTATAAGATTCTCCAAACAAAATATATATTAGAGAGCTACTCAGCGCCTACCTTTTCAATACCAATTACTGCCAGTAAATAACCCTATTGTGGATATTTGGGTAACTTCAGAATTATTATTTTCTTTGCTTTCTTGCACTCGTGAAAAAAACCACCACACTCTACACAACTTCTGGGAGCCAAGGTCGTTTTAGCTTTTTTCATCTATATCTAAAGGTTGCTTATTATGTGGAATTTCCTACAATCTTCTCATGTTTTTTTGTTCACTACTTCATTGCTGCTCTAGCAATTAGTTTGTACAACTCCTTTCCTAAATGGAAGTACTTCCAAATCTAAGCGAACTTGTGCCTTCTCCATGTCATTTATCATATTTTATTTTGGACGGTTGCTAATTATGTACTCTTATCTATTTTCTTTCTTTTTTTTCTATAATTTCATACTTGATTGTTTTCTTGAGGCCACAAGGCACTTTCTGTGTATCTAAGGTTCTAATGGCCTGAGATTTAAGTATAGAGTGGCATGTCCTGCGTCATCAGTATAAAACTTAGGCCCCTGGAACTTCCCATTTCTAGCATCATTGCTATCTTACATAAAGCTGACAATTTTATCATGAGATTTTCCTTGGTCCTTAGATTGTGTGGTCTGGTCACATGAATTTCTACAGATTTCAATCCTGATATTAAAGCAACTCAAATGTTTGCATACATCCTGCTGATCGAACATCATCCGTGCTAATGAATTCTCTAAAAGGACAGTTGATTGTTCCACGAAGCCGACCTGTTATGGATTTGGCGCATTGTATATCATCATGCTAATGAATTCTCTGAAAAGACAGATGATTGTTCCAGGAAGCTGTGTTAAAGTTGTACATGTGGTCTTCTTGAGTGTTTCCCAGTATATATGTAGTATGAAAACTGACCGGTAGTGATTAGATAAATATGTCAGTTACTTTGAATATTGCTACTGGGGTCTTGAAACAGCCTCATTGTTGGCATCATCTTCTGTTTGTTAGCGAAGAACAATCTTTTTTTAGCTAACCTCATGTCTAAGAAGAGAACCAGAGCTTTGCAATTCTGTATCCAGTAGCCACTATCACCACATAATGTAGATTGCTTATGCATATCCGCCTAGACTATATGCACCCTTTTCCCACCTACTGTAGATCACTTATGCATATACCAATTAGACTAGATGTACCCTTTTCTTATATGAACTACTTTGTAGCGAATTAAGCCTTGAGACGACTTACCAAAAATTACAAAAAAAACAAATAACTTACCAATCCATGTGGCGCGGCGTGCCGCCGCGCACTACACGCTAGTATTATTCATTCCCCACCTCGCCGACATAAGATTCGTGTCTCCCTAGGCTCCGTCCACCAGAGCACGCACATCGCCAGCAAGCCAACGACTATGCAGGCCGACATCCTTACAAAGGAAAAACACCTTATCTGCAAGAAACTGTCATCTTCGATGAGGCCACCTCCGATGACGCCAGGAAGCTCTGAGAACTGTCTGAGGTACAAGGGAAGCCAATGAGATCAATGTTAGCTGCATTGAAATTCTTTGAGATTTTTTTAAATTAGAATTGATCTCAAAAGGCAGAATATTTGTGTGGTACTAAAACAAATGAACCTCTTCCCTGTTATCTCATCTGAGCACTTGTGAGAAAAAATCGTATTAAGGTTAATGATGACAAAGCACGAGGAAAGTTGAAAGTTTAAGCGAAGTGCATATCTATTCGAGAATTTACCAGGAGGCTATTCGAAAAGGTCTTGCTCACATGCATGGATGTGCTGCATTATAAAATTGTAGAGGGTGGAGGTTTGAGTTTTTTATAGCATTTTGTTATTTGTAAATAATATCAAATTCTTTGTTTGTATTGTGCTGGGACCATTGCTTGATTCTTGGCTATATATGACCACCTAACCATGGTGAACAAATGTGATGGAGAATATATTTCATTCCTGCATTATGATCGCTTATGTAGTATTGTTCTTAAGGCATAGTTCTACATGTTATGCTCATGCTATGGTGAGCGGAATGAAGAGCATTGCATGATGTTCATTTAATTTTAGTGCAGTTGACCATAAATCAGGATTCTGTGCAGCATATAATAGAGGCTCTATAATCTAAGACATACACTTCTTGACCATGATTTATCTATTGAACTATTTGCACCTACAAAAGACAGAAAACATGTGCCACAAATGTGATATTTGGCACCTTGAAAAGCCAGATAAAGAGCAAGAAGGGTACACCGTACATGGCATGTTACCTATATGTATTGAAAATTTCTTCACCAAAACAGTTGTTCATAGAGATATAAAATAAAACATGCCCCAGATTATCCATTTTTTCTATCAATAGCATAAGTAGACAAGCCATGAATAACATATTTGAAGGTCAGCAACTCAGCATCGACTGGTAGAACTAACAAAATCATTAATGCTACCTAACGGGTTTTGGATCCTCATATTCCTAGCAATCCTACGGTGCAGATACAAACAACAATAACACCTGGTTTGTTGATTAAATAGACAACAACTCAAAGGCACATCCAAATACACTTGTGAATGTGAAAAGAACACTTGAACCCAACAAAATAATTTATATTCTACCTTCCATCTATATCAAAGACTATCACCCAAGAGTGCCACTTTGAAGCTCTGAATGATGATACAAAAAGTGTTACCTTCATCCTCTTCTTGACTGGAGAAGTTTGCATGTATCCACCACCTTTAAAACCTCTTGAGACAGTGACCTAATAAAATCAATACAAAGATGAACATGGATTGCATGAGTATTCCCTCGGTTGTAGGACAAAAAGGATAATGTGTGATGCAGAAAGCAGAACGTTTTCTTCCAGTGCATTCACCTAGACCTTTGAAGCTTCTGATTGTACAAAAAGCTGGTTTGTGAAACATGATCCCTAACACTAAGTAGACTAATACGTGATATAAAAATAAGCAGGAAAAAAACAGATCAGACTAAATTTATACAAGAAAATGAGGTAATGATAACTTATCGATTCGTTGAAAGTTGAGGTGGAGCCTTGTGATTTGCTTTCTCATGCAAGCCAAGCCATAACTGACCAACATCTTCCAAGTAATGAAAAGTATATATACACAAACAAAAAGTTAGCACTGTCCATATTTACATTCTGGCTGTTTACAAATTACAACAGGATCTGCATGTTTTACATGTCCAGTACCATTGGCAGGCAGAAGTCCACGGATATGCATCTCATTGTAAAGCTTGGAAATCTCTTTCATATTACCACACCGAACATAACCTTGAATCAGTGTCCAATATGTAACATAATTTGGATCCACATTATTCTCAATCATTTGATCCAGAAGCTTGATTGCTTCTTCCATATACCCTTGAGTACAGAGACCATGGATCAGTATAGAATAGGTGAATACATTAGGCTGAATACCTTGCTCGATCATCTTTTGTTTTAACTTGAAGGCTTCAGTTGTATTACCATCCTTGCAATGTCCATCAATCAGGGTATTATAGGTGATAGCATTAGGGGACATACCCTTTGATTGCAACTTACTGAAAAGACTAACTGCCCTTTGAACATTCCCAGACTTGCAGAGGCCATAGATGAGAGAATTGTATGTTACGATATTTGGAGTAAGACCGACGCCCAACATCGCGTCCCTCAGGCCAAAAGCTACATCGACAAAACCTGAGGCAGAGCAACCATGAATGAGGCTAGAATAAGTGTAGTTATCAGGAACGAATCCCTTTACTTTCAGATCCTCAAACAAATTTCTAGCATCTGAAACTCTACCCAATTTGCACAGCCCAAAAATAACAATGTTCCACATAATTTTTGCAGACTGATGATTTCCACCAGCAACAGATTCAATGACATGTGCTACTTTACCAATATCAAGCGTGTTTGCACTGCAGTCTGGAATCATGTCAGTGCCGACAAGATTTTGCAACACCAAATTTGCCTCATCAACCTTTCCCTGTCTATAGAAACAGCTCACTAAAGCACTGCAGATGAAGAGATTTGGAGCCAGACCTTTCTCGACCATTTCAAAATACAAATTATAGGCATCACGCAGATTGCCCTCTTTACAACATCCAGCTATCAGGGCTCCATAAGTGACTGTATTAGGAGAAAATCCCTTTGCAGTCATTTCAACAACGATATCATTCACCTTGCCACTTTGCCTAGCTACAAAGAATCCGGTTATGAAAGAATTGAACATTTCAACTGAAGGAGCAAAGCCTAAATGTTCCATGTCAACCCTAATTTGAGTAGCTCTATCCAGGTCACCTATTTTACAGTAACCATCAATTAGTGTTCTGTAAGTCAAGCTGTCAGCAGGACATCTCCATTCCTTCATCCTACCAAATAGCTCCTCTGCTTCAACCATCCTCTTAATCTTACACAGCCCATTGATAACTGTGTTAATTGTAACCACGTTTCTCCCCAAACCCCTTGCTAAGGTTTCCTTCCAAAGGTTCAAGGCCTTCTCGGTTTTACCTGCTTTGAAGAAACCATCCAACAGTGTGCTACAGCTAATTTCATTAGGCGCTACTCCCCTCTTCAACATCAAGAACCACAATTTAAGTGCATCATCAACAGCACCACGCGAGCAAAAACCATTCAACAGTGCATTATATGTTAGTGTTGTCCCTGCGAACCCATTCCTTACCATCATATCACAGGTTTCAAATGCCTTGTTCATGGAACCCTTTCTGCAATACCCATCCACTAGAGTATTGTAACTGTATTTATCCAGACTCATCCCTCTATCCTCCATTTCCTGTAAAAGTTTCTCTACTTCAACCATCCTCCCCAACTTGCAATATCCATTGATCAGTGTGTTGTACACAAACAAATTAACCTGCAGTCCGACATCAATCATCTCAGCTCTTACCCTGTTGGCATCTTCCATTCTTCCCCTTTGGCAATAGCCATTGATCACCGCACCATAGGCCACCTCATCAACCACAATCCTCTCATTTTCTTTCATATCCCTTACAACCCTCTCAGCCTCCTCCATCCTCCCCTCCTTGCAGTAACCCTTTACAAGTAAGGTACATGTCACCACATTGGGTGACAGACCCTTAGACTCCAGTGACAGCAAAACCCTTCTCGCAGCCTCGGTCTGTCCTACTCCGCAATACCCATCCATAACCGCATGATATGCCACCAGGTTCACCTCCACGCCAATCCTCTCCATGTCCTGCACAAAATCCACTGCCTGTGTCACCCTCCCATCCCTGCAGTATGCCTTCGCCATGATGGCCACCGTGAACTCGTCCGGCAGGGTACCATCGCACCGCATCTGCTCGAACACAGCCACCGCGGTGCCCACATCCCCAGCCTGCACAAGCTGGTTGAGCAGGCGGTTGCAGGATCGCAGGGTGCGACGGCACCCAAACTTTCCCATTTCATCGAACACTTGGAGGGCATCGGTAAGCTGGCCAGCGTCTGCGTGCGCTCGGAGGAGCAGGTCGAAGGAAGCCGCGGAGAAGGAGAAGTCTTTGTACACCTCGGCGAGGTGGGGGAAGAGAGACGGGGCTGCGGAGCTGGAGCGGGCGGAGAGGAGCGAGGAGACGAGGGCGCGTGCGGCGGGTAGGCGGCGGGCGTGGGCGAGGATGTGGAGGAGCTGGGCGTGAGCGAGGAGAGAAGGGCGGTACGGAGCAAGGCGGAAGAGATGGAGGGCGGCGTCCGGGTCGAGGCGGACGCGGCGGAGGGCGGCGTGGAGGAGGGCGTGTGTGAGCGGGGAGGAGGAGAGGAGGCGGGAGACGGCGGGGAAGCGGTGGAGGAGGAGGAGGCGAGTGAGACGGCCCAGTAGAGTTGGGTCGGTCGCGGCGCCGGCCTCGCCGTCGGCTTGGGGCGGAGCGGAGGAGTGGATGGGGCGGCGGCGGAGGAGGGGGGAGGAAACAGGTCGGAGTAAGTGGCATCTCTGGAGCATGTATTGGTCGGAGAGGTATGTGGCGGTCTTGCGGCGGCGGCGGGGTGGTAAATGGGAAGGCGGAAGCGGTGGGTGGCGGCCGGCGGGGCGGTAAATGGGAAGGTGGCGGCCGGCGAGGCGGGTGGTCGGAGAAGAACGGGAGACAGGACGAGAGGGGTGGGCTAGTGAACTGAAGTGGGGTTTGGGGTAGGTCACCAAAGTGAGGCCCAACCTAGCCTGGCCCGTGATAAATTCAATAAGGCCGGCTCGCTAACCAGACGGAACTCAATACATCGAAGTCTCTTCGGATGATTGTCTCAAAAAAAAAAATTGTCTCTTTGGATGAGACTTTCCTAAAAAAAAAACACATCAAGTCTCTGGGGTTGACCATCTTCTTCCTCCCGAACGAATTGATGGGCGATGGTGCGCCACTGCATACGGCTTCATTGTCTGGTCCAACTTGTAGTTGTCGATCATGGACGGAAAACCAACAACAAAGTCATGGTCCTGAGGGGCGACAGAGAGCAGGATGCGAGCGTGATAAAAGAGATGATGTGAACAGAACAACGAGGAGCAGAAAAAGAAGAGCAAGGGCACCAGGCCAGAGGAGGAAGGAAAGTTTCTTGGCAGCGATGGTGGTAAGGAAGCAACCGGACCAGGGGCTCCCGGTAAACTGGTGGGTGCTAAGGATGGCGCCCACCAGGAGCCATGACGGTACTAAGCTGGAACTGTCGAGGCCTCGGGCAACCTCGAACAGTTCAAGAGCTAGTGTGCCTAGTGCACACATACAAGCCCAAGCTCGTCTTCCTCACTGAAACACGGCAAAGCAATAAGTATGTCATGAACCTCAAGGGGAGGCTGGGCCTCCGCCATTGTATCGCGCAACCCGGCATTGGAAAAGGTGCGGCATTGCCCTCTTCTATGATGAGAATGTTGAAATAAAAAAGATTGCCGTTGGGACGAGGTATATTGATGTGTTAATTCGCTTAAACCCTCATGGCTTGTTGTGGAGGGGTACTTTTGTTTATGGGGAACCAAAAGCCCACGAGCGCCACCACATGTGGACGCTGCTAAGAAGGATTAAAGACACACATAACCTCCTTGGCTGATGATGGGCGACTTCAATGAAACCATGTGGCAGTCTGAACACTTCTCTGCGGCAAAGAGATCCGAGAAATATATGGAAGATTTTCGTAAAGCTCTGTCAGACTGTAACCTGTTTGATTTGGGGTTCAAAGGCCCGGGATGGACTTTCAACAACAAACAGGGAGGGCGAGACAATGTGCGTGCCCGATTAGATAGAGCTGTAGCTTCACCAACTTGGACAGATTACTTCAAAGAAGCTACAGTGGAACATATTTGTTCATCACAATCGGACCATTTACCTATCCTCGTGCGAGTGGGCTACAAGAAGGAATGGAGACCTGTGGGAGAAAAGGGATCGCAAAATTTCAGATACGAACAAATGTGGGAGCGAGCGGATTCCCTGCAAAAAACAGTCACTGCAGCTTGGAACAAAGATGGTCCTGCAGTAAATTTACAGAAGGTAGGTGCCAAAATTCAGAACTTGCAGAAAGAGTTGAGGAACTGGGCGAGCAAAGATTTTGGATCGGTCATTAGAAAGACTGCAGAAATAAGGAAAAAACTAAGCAGGTTATGGAATGGGCCTCCTTCGGCTGCTGCACAGGAGAAAACGAGCAAGCTTGGGCGGGATTTGGATGAGCTGCTATTGCGGGAGGAGATTATGTGGAGGCAACGATCACGAGTAACGTATATTAAACATGGGGACAGAAATACAAGGTGGTTTCAGCAGAAAGCGACATGGAGGAAAAAGAAAAACACAATTATTAAACTAAAGGATGACAGAGGCATATGGGTGGAGGAAGACAAAGCTATACACAATATGACAATGTCTTTTTTCAAAAGCCTCTATGAGAAAGAAGCGGGCGTTGACCCCATTGAAATCCTGGAGCTTGTGACTGAACGCGTTGATGCAGCTATGAATGATGGCCTAACAAAACTCTTCACAGCTGGGGAAATTAGCGATGCTCTATTTCAGATTGGCCCCCTTAAGGCACCGGGCCCGGACGGCTTCCCGGCGCGTTTCTTCCAAAGAAATTGGGGGGAAATTAAAGAGGATGTCGAAAGGTGTGTTAGATTTTTTTTGAGAGAGGTGTTCTCCCAGAAGGCATTAACGACACCGTGATTGTCCTCATACCAAAAGGAAAAGATCCTCAATCACTAAAAGACTACAGACCAATCAGCCTCTGTAATGTTATCTACAAAGTGATTGCGAAGTGCCTCGTGAACCGCCTACGGCCTCTTCTTGATGGCATCATATCGGAGACCCAAAGTGCCTTCATCCCGGTAGGATGATTACCGACAATGCTATCATTGCCTTTGAATGCTTCCACAAGATCCAACACAGCAGAACGCCAGAGACACGATTATGATATAAATTGGATCCGCCAAAGCTACGATAGGGTGGATTGGGATTTCTTGGAGGAGTACTCAAGAAGGTGGGTTTTGTGACAAATGGACGGGTTGGGTCATGCAAGTGTGTCGATGCATGCGATATTCGTGAGATGCAACGGAGTCATGTTGGACCCTTTCATCCCCTCCGGGGTTTATGACATGGGGATCCTCTCGGTCCCTACCTCTTTCTCTTTGTCGCTGATGGCCTAGTGCATCTCTGAAGAAGGAATTGGCGGTAAAAGTTTGACCCGTTGAAGATTGCGAAACAGCCGGGCATATCCAACCTTCTATTCGCAGATGACGGTTTGATTTTCTTCAAGCGACACCGAACAAGCTGAGACAATCAAAAGAGTTCTAAATACATTCCAGAGATGTACGGGCCGATTCTTTGAGTACGAGTAAATGCTCACTACTCTTCAATGAGATCTGCGGTTGGCACTAGAGAGGAAATAAAGGGCATCCTTGGTGTGCAAGCAGACTCTTTTGAAAGTAAGTATCTTGGATTGCCAACACCGAGGGAAGAATGAAAGATGATAACTTTCAACCAATCATGGACAGGTTTGGTAAGAGATGCAATGACCGGTGCGAGAAGTTCATGTCCTATGCCGCAAAGGAGGTCCACGCCAAATCGGTTGTTCAAGCCCTCCTACTTTCACCATGAGTGTCTTCATGCTCTCGAAGGGTTTTGTGAGAAATATGAAAGGATGATCGGGGACTTTTGGTGGGGTGATGAGGAGGGGCATAGGAAGGTTCATTGGATGTCTTGGGAGCGTATGATAATGCCGAAAAGAGCGGGTGGCATTGGCTTCCGTGATATGCACTTGTTTAACCAGGCCCTCCTTGCAAAACAGGGTGGAGACCGATCCAAAACCCGGATAGCCTATGCGCGAGAGTGCTCAAGCCAAGGTACTATCCAAATGGAAACCTCCGGATACGGTTTTCGCTCGATGCATCGCCGGTATGGAGGGCAATTGAGTTTGGACTAGAACTCCTCAAGAAAGGCTTGATCTGGCGTGTAGGGGATGGAAAAAGTATACAGATCCAGAGGGACCAATGGATACCGAGACGGAGGGCCTCGGGACGGCAACATTTATAAGAAGGTCCCGAATCACTGGGTGAGCCAACTCTTATACCAGGATAGGAAAGAGTGGAATGAAGAACTGATTAGATAAATTTTCTTCCCTTTGATGTCGATGAGATATGCAAGATCCCCATTCCTTCCTCGAAGTAGCGGACCAAGTGGCTCGCACTATGAGAACAATGGAGTTTTCTCGGTGAGAAGTGCGTACAAATTGGCTGCTCTTTGGGCTCCCCTGCATGGCCCGAACCCTTCAAACTCTTCTAAGAATCCAAATGATCAGAATCGTTGGGGAACGTAGTAATTTGAAAATTTTCCTACGAACACGCAAGACCATGGTGATGGCATAGCAACGAGAGGGAGAGTGTCCGCCCACGCCCTCGTGAGACCGAAAGCGAAGCGTTATAACAACGCGGTTGATGTAGTCGACGCCTTCACGATCCGACCGATCCAAGCACCGAACGCACGGCACCTCCGAGTTACGCACACGCTCATTTCGATGACGATCCCGGACTCCGATCCAGCAAAGTGTCGGGGATGAGTTCCACAAGACGACGGCGTGGTGACGATGTTGATGCTCCACCGACGAGGGCTTCGCCTAAGCTCGCGACGATATGACTTCTCGGCGCAGGCTTCGCTAAGCTCTACAACGATATGACCAAGTGGAATATGGTGGAAGGGGCACCGCACACGGCTAAGGAACGATCCGTAGATCAACTTGTGTGTTCTAGGGTGCCCCTGTCCCCGTGATATAAAGGAGCCAAGGGGAGGGGCTGGCGGCCAAGAGGGGTGCGCCAGGAGTCCTACTCCTCCGGGAGTAGGATTCCCTCCAATCCTAGTTGGATTAGGATTCCTGAGGGGAAAGAGAGAGAGGGGGGCCGGCCCACCTTTCCTAGTCCTAATAGGACTAGGGAAAGAGGGGGGGGGGCGGCCACCTAGGGCTGGCCCTTTCTCCTTTCCACCAAGGCCCACTATGGCCCATGTAGTTCCGGGGGTTCGGTAACCTCCTGTACTCTCAGAATTTCGATTTCACTCGGAACACTTCCGATGTCCAAATGTAGGCTTCCAATATATCAATCTTTATGTCTCGACCATTTCGAGACTCCTCGTCATGTCCGTGATCACATCCGGGACTCAACAACCTTGGTGCATCAATACTTATAAACTCATAATGAACTCATCATCGAAACGTTAAGCGTCACGGACCCTACGGGTTCGAGAACTATGTAGACATGACCTAGAACCATTCTCGGTCAATAACCAATAGCGGAACCTGGATGCCCATATTGGTTCCTACATATTCTACGAAGATCTTTATCGGTCAAACCGCATAACGACATACGTTGTTCCTTTGTCATCGGTATGTTACTTACCCGAGATTCGATCGTCGGTATCCAATACCTAGTTCAATCTCGTTATCGTAAGTCTCTTTACTCGTTCCGTAATACATCATCTCACAACTAACTCATTAGTTGTAATGCTTGCAAGGCTTAAGTGATGTGTATCACCGAGAAGGCCTAGAGATACCTCTCCGACAATCAAGTGACAAAACCTAATCTCGAAATACGCCAACCCAACAAGTACCTTTGGAGACACCTGTAGTACTCCTTTATAATCACCCATTCACGTTGTGACGTTTGGTAGTACCCAAAGTGTTCCTCCGTAAACGGAGTTGCATAATCTCATAGTTACGAGGAACATGTATGGGTCATGAAGAAAGCATTAGCAACATACTAAACGATCAAGTGCTAAGCTAACGGAATGGGTCATGTCAATCACATCATTCTCCTAATGATGTGATCCCATTAATCAAATGACAACACATGTCTATGGTTAGGAAACATAACCATCTTGATTAATGAGCTAGTCTTGTAGAGGCATACTAGTGACTATCTGCTTGTCTATGTATTCACACATGTATTATGTTTCCGGTTAATACAATTCTAGCATGAATAATAAACATTTATCATGGTATAAGGAAATAAATAATAACTTTATTATTGCCTCTAGGGCATATTTCCTTCAGTAACATATGGGACCTGATCTGGAAAGCCAAAGTCCCCGGGAAGATCAGAATTTTTGGATGGAGGGTGGCTACGAACACGCTAGCAACAAAGGAAAACAAGTGGAAAAGAACTCGAGACGGATGCCATTTGTAACATCAAGGGAATGGCATTGAGGATGAGTACCATGCAGTGATCATGTGCACAAAGAGTAGGGGTCTAAGAGCAGCCATGAGAGAAACACAGGATCTACCATCGAACAAAAGTTCAGGCACACAGTGACGATTGGCTACAAGTGCTCTTGGACTCTGTTAACGAGGACATGCGAGCAAGAATCCTTTTGCTAATCTGGCGAGTTGGTTTCTCCGGAAGACTGTGTGCGCAATGAAGGTAGGGAAACAATCGGACGTTCGGTTCACTTCCTAACACAAGATGAGGAAGAGCTGAGAAATGCGAAACTTGGTGAGTGGACGGGAGGAAGAACACCAATGTCGTGGAGATAACCAAAAGCGGGTTTGCCACATGCCCGAGGATATGAAGTGGAGTCCTCCAACAGCATGGTCTTGTCAAACTCAACACCGATCGCGGCTTTTTGGCGAAACAGAGAGAGTTCTGCTGGGTTTGTTGCCGTGACTCTGTGGGCGTTGTACTCTTCTCTTGCTGCAAAAACTGCCTTTATGCAAGACTGGAAGAGGCCGAGGCCGAGCTGTTCTCGGCGGCATCAAGGAGCTGACCAAGTTCTCAAATGGACGTGTTGTCATTGAGACGGACAACCAATTCATTGTCAAGGAATTGCTAATGCAGACTCCCACGCGCTGCCCCTACTACGGAATCATGATGGATATCCGTCAGGCCATGTGTTCTTTCTCGGAGAGCTCTGTTAGATACGGGGAAAGGAGCAGAAATTCCCTGGCTCACAACCTGGCAGCAATGACTAGGAGTGACGGAGATATTCAGTTGATTGCGAATGTCCCGACTAGATTAAGATCCCTTCTGATATCTGAATATCCTAGTCTTTCTGAGTAGGCTTGTCTACTTCAGATCTCAAAAAAAAAACAAAGTCACGGTCCTGCTAGATTGTCACCCTAGAGAAGAGGTCGTCACAACCGGAAGAGTCACGGATCCAAGAGCTAGAACTTCATTATTTCTCTCATACCTCACACTGGCGCTGGAGGAGCACATGATGTGATGAAAATGAGCCTCAGATTGCAAGGAGGTTGTCACTGACATATGCAAGGGCACGGGCAGACTTTACGTGAACATTGTTAAAGAGATCACCGCCCAAGGTTCGCAATTTTCAGCATGCTCCTTTATCTTCGAAGGGTGCGAGACGAACTTTGAGGCGCACAACCTCGCCAAACACACTCTGGGACTCTCTCCGGGGCACCATCTTTGGTTCCTTAATCCCTCGGATTTATCTTTGTATTCCTATGTATTTGGATATTGATCAATAAATGAGAGTGTGTTTGGACTAAAAAAAACTAATGTATTCAACTTTTGCTAAAAAAAAGTAACGTATTCAACTTTGTAAACGGACTGCACCATATTAGGTGGAGGTGGATCCTATATGGCACGTATGGCGCCCCCTGGCATCGTAGCGCGAATTCCCTAGCTCCCCTGAGTGGCCCATGTGGGGCGCGAAGTCCCCCAGTTTTTTATATTTTTTATTTTATGTTTCTTTTTTTTTGTCCTTTTATATTTTTCCTTTTTCACCATTATTTTTTTTCAATTTGCAAAAATATTTTAAATCCGTGAACGTGTTTTCAAATTGTGAACATTTATTTAAACCATGAACATATTTTTTATTCATGAGCATTTTTCCGAAATCATGAAAATATTTTTAAAAATTCATGAATAGTATTTGAAATTATGAAAAAATGAAATTATGATTTTTTAAATTCATGAATAATTTTTGTAATAGTAGACATTTTTAATTCGTGAACATTCTATTTAGCCGTAAACATTTTTTGAATTCACAAAAGTTATTTTTGAAATCATGAACATTTTTAAACCATGAACATTTTTTAATTCGTGAACATTTTTTTAATTGTGAACATGTTTTGAAATCGTGAACATTTTTTGAATTCATGAATATTTTTAAAATGACAAACTTTTTTGAGTTGTGAAACGTTTTCATGATTTCTTGATTTTTTGTTTAAAATGCACAATTTTTATAAATTCAAAACTTTTCGTAGTGGCAAAATATTTAAATAGAAAAAATAAAAATAATAAATAGAGCGCTCAGACATGGGCCGGCCCAAACGGGTGTGCTGGGAGCGTGGGGTCGGCGCTACCGCTCCTCCCTGCGCCCCACGAGCCATATAGGAGGTCCCTTAGGTGGAAGATCAACTTATTCCCTAATTTGTTTGGTTCAACAATGGGATGCTTTCTCAATTCAAAGAGGAACACCAGAGAACACGATCGATCCAGCCACCACGAGGAACTTAATGGGGAAGGGAGGGAAGAAGTGAGCTGGCTCACGGTGGATAAGGGGAAGGTCGCCGGCGCTGCCGCCCGCGTCGGCCAGGGGGGTCACGACGGCGAGGGGAGGGGCCCTGATGGGGGAAAGGATTAGGAGTCGGGACGAAGAGACGAAGATGAGCATTTTCGCTTCCCACTATACCTGGCCATGGGCAGCCCGACCTGGCCGGACCGACCCGACCTTGCCCACGGGTCGGGCTTGGGCCTAGATTTTGAGCCCGAAGGCCGGGTCGGGCCGGGCCTAGGCCCGTCATATTTGCGGATTAAGGAAGAGGTCCGGCCCGTGGCCTGAGGCCCGGCGGGCTTTTTGTGCAATGGGCCGGGCTCGGGCCTAATTTTTAGGCCCGATGGCCGAGCCAGGCTGGGCTCGGGCTTAGATTTTCGTCATCGGGCTTAGGTAGGCCCGGCCCGAAGCCTGGCCCGGCCCGACAGATGGCCTGGTATACTTCTCATTATTGATGCGCCGTTTTGGGCTTTCCGGTCGGTGTATCTGACTACAGGGAGGCAATGTAATCGATAGACGGAGTAAAAGTCGCGAACCAAACTCATTGGGAAGTCTCTTAGGATGAGATTTTGTCAAAAGAAGTCGCTTGGGATGAGGCTTCCCTTAAAAATACATAAGTCTCTGGGGTTGACCATCTTCTTCCTCCCGAATGAATCGATGGGCGATGGTGCACCACCGTATATAGCTTCATTGTCGGGTTCAACTTGTAATTGTCGATCATGGACGGGAAACCAACAACAAAGACACGGTCCTGCTAGATCGTCACCCTAGAGAAGATGTCGTCACAGCCGAAAGAGTCACGGATCCAAGAGTTATACCTTCGTTATTTATCTCATACCTCACACTGGCGTTGGAGGAGCAAATGATGTGATGGAAATGAGGCCAAAGGGCAAACTTACAAAGGGAAGCCGCTAACGCGGAGACAAACCCTACAAACCCACCTCTTGTCAGGGTCATCGGGGGTTTAGCGGGTGGTCCTAGTTAGCTTCAAAGTTCTTCCACCCTCTTCCCGAAGTTGAATGCTCCTACTAGTAGTTGGTGTAATAGTTGGAGGTCTGCTACTATGGTGAGTAAGGAGTAGCCTACTTAAGCCATAACAACCCACAAAACCACCTTCAGATCTATCCCAACATGTAGGAGGCGTCCACGATGGTTGGAGTAATCGATGTATGAGTGGTCGAAGGGTTATAATATGTATCATCGTTGTAGCTTTCATACGCCAAGAACTCCATACCATCGGGTGGAGTCGAAGACGAAGATAAAGGACTGATCCGATCTTATGGTGTGAATTCCCCATGGTTGTGCTAGTTGTTGGTGATAATTTCGTCGATGCCTAACAATAGTACACTAGTCACATGTAATTTGTAGCCGTGGAAGAGTCACCTCGTCACTGATCACCATGGGATCTTGGACATGATTTGAGAATAGAGACACAATTTACTCAATATCACCCCATGGTTCTGCCTAATAGCATGTAATGCCCTCAGACTAGCTATCGGGTATAAGGCCACTACCACCTGAGATCTACATTGCCCATGCAGATCAACACTTGTCTTTTCTACGTGTTTTGTCCTCGCTCATGCACACCCGGGATCATTTCCAGTCAATCACCCATCCTCAAATAACCTAGGCAACTTGGAGGTTCTTTAGAGATGAGCTTCTGGAAAATAAGGCGTGTCTTATTGATATGATTACTATAGTTGGTCTAAGCCTTTGACGGCAGGACCTACATGTGCAAGACCAAATTGTAAGAAACCTAAATATTAGGATGATTCCTGCAACTGCACAATAATGTGCTATTAGCGAAAGGACCATGCATGAGAAAACCTCGATGGTAAACTGCACTGCCTCCCATTGTTTTCCTGCAACACATATAAGGAAGATCTTGATCAAGTTAATTGAGAGTTGCCATACTATGAGTAGAATATGTATTGAGTACAGCCACATCCGATTTATTTCTCACATGCATACCAAAAAAAATTTGTACCCACAACAAATGAAAATCAATTTGTAGAATTGAACCAAACAGTTAACTGGACAACAGAACAAATGAACCAAAACAGTTAACTAAGCATGACATTGCAGAATAGAACATATACTAGAAGATAAAACTGTTAACGAAATCAGGAATGCTAGAGAACAGTACTATGAAATGTAACAATTGTTGGACCAAACTGTTAATTTAACATTATATTTCAAAATATCAGGTTGCATATTAACATTACAGAGGACAAATCACTATAAGGCACTGGCAATGGCCTTGATAAAACAACATGAACTGTATTTTAAAGTACACAACTGCGTGGCGGTGGCGGCGGTGGCCTCGAATACGAGGTGCTCCTCTAAGATCTGGCAGTCGGCACGCATGGCAGCCATCGCGACCTTTTTTTGTGCGGACACGATTTGCTTCTTCGTTGTCAGGTGCTACTGAGCTCCACAATATATTGCATGCAAAATGGCTGCGGGCGGCGCTTAATTGGAGGACGGGGTAGTGATTTGGGCGGAAGGTATCACGCCATCGGTCGGGGCATGTGGGATGGGGAAGGAGGAGGATGGTGTGGGTGGGGTGTGGATTACCTGACCATATCGACGAGGCCGCGCAGCAAGAAGAAGGCACGCCGGCAAAGAGGCGGCGCTGCAAGAAGAAGGGTCGCGGGTGAGGAGGCGGCGCTGCCAGTAAGCAGCAGTGAAGGTTTGAACTTGGAAAGCAAGGAGCAATAGTGGAAATGTGGCTTTTGGTGGGGGTTGGGGGATAGATATTTCCGCGATGGCAGAAAATGTATCGCTTGGTGTCGCGAGAAACTGGCGCGCAACTGTGGTTCAAGCGCAGGAGGTGGACTGTAGACGATGAAGCTTCCTAGGTAAGCCAGACGAGATGGTGCGCCAGGATAATTTATATCGCATCCCACGCAATTCTTGCTAGTAAACTGTTTGTGGTATACCTGATTTTTTTCATTATGTTTTGTAATACAAAATGATGTTATGGAGGGAAAGGATGATGTTTGAATTGCTGGGACATTTATCTGTAGTTAACATAGAACTATATGAGTGTCGTGTTAAAAATTGGAATTATTTGAAGTTTGTTTGGCCTTTTTATGCATTAACTGAGTTTCTAGGCATTTAATGTGCATAGTTCAAATTTGAACTACAAGCACATGCTCTACTAAACCAAAGTTTGTTGAGAATCACGTCTTTGGGTGAATTTATAGGTCCCTTGCAAGAAATGGGAATGAAATTCAAACATCTGGGCATCGTGGGTCGGCCGGAGACATTGAGAAACTTGGTTTTTAAATTCCTATAAATCCAAAACTTGCCTGAAAATCATGAAACTTGGCATGGTGTCATGACATGGTACCAACATGCTGTGGTAAAATTTTGGCTGAACTGGGCAAGTTTTGGTATAAGCTTCTTGCAAACCGGAGCTTCTCTCAAGAAGGATCGTGGTTCCGAGAGGGAAACGTGTCACCTTTGTGTGCGAAACGATATACGACGCTCCCCCCTCTTGATTTTTTTTGACACAACCAACATAAAACTATATGGGTGTCGTGTTAAAATTTTGAATTATTCCAGATTCGTTTGACCTTTTTTATGCATTAATTGAGTTTCTGGGCATTTATGTGCATAATTCAAATTTGAACTGCAAGCACATGCTCCAATGCACCAAAGTTTGTTGAAAAATCACATGTGTGTCTTTGGATGAATTTGTAGGTCCCTTGCAAGATATGGGAATGAAATTCAAACATCTGGGCGTCGTGCTCGGTCGAAAACATTGAGAAACTTGGTTTTTAAATTCATGTAAATTCAAAACATGCATGAAAATCATGAAATTTGGCATGGTGTCATGACATGGCACCAACATGCTGTGGTAATTTTTTCTGTTGAATTGGGAGAAGCTTTGGTACAAGCTTCTTGCAAACCAGAGCTTCTCTCAAGAAGGCTTGTGCTTCTGAGAGGGAACATGTCACCTTCGTGTGCGAAATTACATACACTGCCTTTTCCCGCCTTGATTTTTTTTACAGAGGCAACATAGACCAATAGGAGTTTTGTGCTAAATTTTGGAATTATTCCGATTTCGTTTGGCCTTTTTATACATTAATTGAGTTTCTGGGAATTTAATGCACATAATTCAAATTTGCACTACAAGCACATGCTCAAGTGCGCCAAAGTTGATTAAAAACACATTTATGTGTACTTGGGTGAATTTCTAGGTCCCATGCAAGAAATGAGAATGGAATTCAAACATATGGGTGTCGTGGCTCGGCCGGAACATCGAGAAACTTGGTTTTTAAATTTCTATAAATCCAAAACTTGCCTAAAAATCATGAAACTTGGCATGGTGTCATGACATGGCACCAACATGTTGTGGTAAATTTTTTGTCCGGTTTGTGAAGGCACACACATTAACAACCAACAAAGTCATTTTGGAACAACTGTTTGTCACGTTACAATCGGAAATACAAGTATTATTGAAACCGTGGGCGTTCTACTTACCATTTACGTGCCGCCACACAGTGGCGAGTCTCCTAGGCAGGCTTAAACAGGCTTGAGCCTGCCCTCCATCGATGCAAAATATTTTTTAAGTACTAGTTTGAAACTTGAAAGCCCAGCCCAGCCAGTCCATACCCCTTTCCAGCCCAGAGAGAACTTGCGCGCGAGCAGCTCCCTCCATCGTCTGGTGCAGTCGCTCCGTTCCCTTGTGCGCAGACACTGAACCCACTTGAGACCAGACACCCTAGCTGCCGCCGGCCGCCGGATCTCTTCTTCGCGGTGCCACCGGCCCGCCGGATCTCTCCTTCATGCCGCCACCAACGACGGCCGACCTCCCCAAAGCGACGCCCAGCTCTCCCCTAATCTGGTGCTCGTCCCCTCCCCCAAACGGCGGCAGACTGCATCTCCATCTGACCCGTCCCCAACCCAGTGCGGCCGGTTGCTGGGTCATCCGGGCTGCAGCGCCATCCGGCCGCTGCTGCCGCTGCTCCAGATTCCTGAAGGTTGTATTCTGTAGTTAACTAGTTATATAGTATGTATTCTGTAGCTACTAGCTAGTAGTCTGCCTGTTTATATGCTTTGCTATTTGGCTACTAATTCATGGTATAACGGAATAATGGTAGCTACTCCCTCCGTTCGGAAATACTCGTCCAAGAAATGAATGTATCTAGATGTATTTTAGTTGTAGATACATCCATTTTTGTGACAAGTAATTCCGAACGAAGGGAGTAGCTGTTAACGCTTGTTTGTTGATTCAATTGTTCAAGTACTAGAGAAGAGAACCAATATAGCTAGTTGTTTATTTAAGATTAATCCAGTATTAATCGCCATTCTTGTTTGTAGAAATGAAGAGAAAGAGAACTTTGCACAATTGTAGAAATGATGTCATTTTGATAGAAATGTCTAACGTTTGATATTTTTCAAATAATTCCAAAAAATTACAGTAAATACTATGTGTGCCTAGTAGTATTATGGAAAATTTTGAGCTAATATGGGCTACAAGATTTTGAGACATTGGCTATTTTGCTGAACAGAAGCAAATTTTGGTTCAAAATTTAACATTTCCAAAAATTCTGAAACAATTCTAGTAAATAATACATGTTCCCAGTAGTATTCTGGCAAATTTTAACCTTCTTTGGACAAAATAATTGTGATCCAGTGGCTTTTTTTTCACACCGTTAATTTTGAGCCCGCCCTCGATTTTCTTCCAAGATTCGCCACTGCCGCCACACGTACCTTTTTTTATTGGCTAGGAGGCGTCGTGCAGGGTAGCTCTTTGAGTACGGGAGACGTGCCATCAGACCCCTGCGCATGCTTATCGGGAGGAGAGACCTTTGACCTCCATCCGCCTCCCACCTCTCTCCCAACGTCTTCATTAATGGCGCCCGTGCCCCTTTTTTATGGCGTGACTATGTCTCACTGGACTGACATTTAAGAAGAAGAAAGAAAAATTTGCAAGGATATTGATGTAAGATCTGACGGACATATATAGCGTTGACTACGACTTATAGCAAGACTGATATGAATATATAAGGACAATGATAGTGGATAATAATTGTCTTACATATTTAGGAAGATAATTAAAAAAGCCACATGCGGCAATGCCCAAAATACACAAGAGCAAGAGAAGAAGGAAATGCAGACAATGATTTGGCTCGCTGATCTCTACTTTCTTGATGCGTTGCTACAGGCCGCGAAGACTAGTTCTCTCGGCGAGCGGCGGTAAGCTCTTTTGTGTCCTCCATACGCTGCTTGAGAACATCCAAAGATTCCTTCACCAGCCTTTGGTGCTCGATGCAGAGCATGGCATTCTCGTCCATAAGTTTCTTGATGATGACGCCCACCCTCTTCAACAAGGCAGTTGTCTCCTCGCGATCAGTGCGGAGCTTCGCCTTGTCCTCCCATAGTCCCCAGATGAGAGTACTCGCCTGCCTGCGAGACATTTTCCCAGGCTGTCGCGTCGCAGGAGGACATCTTTGCTGCATTCGCGGCGCGGCGGGACATCTCTGCTGCTTCTGCAGCATGGTCGTACCAGTCTACTGCATCGACGGTGCGGCGGGACCACTGTGCTGCTACGGCGGCGCGACGGGACATGTCGCCTGCTGTCGCGGCGAGGCGGGACATCTCTCGTACTTCCGCTTCCATGCTCGCCTCTCCCTCACTAGTGCAGAACCGGGCGATAGCACCGGTTCGTAAGGCCGTTAGTGCCGGTTCCACAACCGGCACTAAAGTGTGGTCACTAAAGGCCCCCCCCCCTTTAGTACCGGTTCAGCACGAACCGGTGCTAAAGGCCAACCACGTGGCACGAGGCAGCTCGGGGCCGGAGTTTTAGTACGGTTGGTAACACCAACCGTACTAAATGTTTAATGGGTTTTGTTTTATTTTTATTTTCAATTAAATTTGTGTTATCAATTTAATTCTTTTTCGCTTGCTGGTATTTTACGATACTACACATTGTACACGTTATGCATATATATATATATATAAATAGAATTTCTAGTAGAACCAATCATGCATATATATATATATATATATATATATATATATATATATATATATATATATATATATATATATATATATATATATATATATATATATATATATCATCAATGTCTCACAAACCATCATATTAATTAATACACACATACACACATGTATAGCTATATACAATTTCTCCTACATATGCATGTTGCCTTGAGCAGTGGCATTAGCCTAATTGGTGCCTTCGAGCACGATGGGGGCGGTAGCGGTAATAGTATTCTCCTTCGGATTTATGACCTGGTCGAGCAAAAATCCCGCTATTTCCTCTTGAAGTGCTTCTACGCGCTCCGTTTCTAGGAGCTTCTCCCGCACCTCTGTGAACTGTTAAGAAGGAGATCAATATGCATGTGTATTAGTTGTGTGACTAGATATCGATAATGGTGTATTAGTTGTGTGTGTGTGTTCATCATGCTTGTGTGTGTGTATGGGCTCTGGGAGGGGCGGCGCCCATGGTGGCCGCCGGGGGCGAGGGAGAGGGGTTAGAGGGGGAGAGCTCACAGCTGGGCGACGGTGACGGCGAGGCGAGGCCGGGGGCAGCGACGGGCCGGGCGTGACGACGGGGCGGCGACGCAGGACGGGCGCGACGGGACGGGCCCGGGCAGCGACGGAGACGAGGGCGGCGACGGGACGGGCGGCGACGGGACGGGCGGCGACGGCGACGGGTCGGTGACGGCGTTGATCGATCGGGCGAGGCGGTTCAATGGGGAAACAGAGGAAGAAACAGAGGAGAATGAAATTTTTCAAGTGTTGTATATATAGAAGGCACCTTTAGTACGGTTGGAGCCACCAACCGGTACTAAAGGTCTGTTTTGGCCAGCCAAGCAGCGGAAGCGACCCCTTTAGTACCGGGTGGTGGCACAAACCGGTACTAAAGGCCCCCTTTAGTACCGGTTTGTGCCACGACCGGTACTAAAGGGCGTATATTAGCAGCAGTGCTTGATCGGCAAGTTTAGTCCCACTCGCTAGCCGAGGGGCGACCGTGACTGGTTTATAAACCCCGTGCGGTCGCTCTCTCGAGCTCCTCTCCAAAGCAGGCCCACTGGGCCTACGTGTTCTTTGTTGCCTGTGGGCCCGCCAGCCTTTGCGGGCCTGCATCCCGCCCAACAACAGCTGGGTTTCTAGTCGTATCAGGCCGCTCTGGCCTAGTAGGCGGGCTTTTTTATTTTTTTGCTTTATTTATTTTGTGTTGTTTTTTGTGTATTTAGAGTTTCTTTGTGAATATTTTTGCTTTAGGTACAAAAATTACAAACTTTTCGTTAGTGCCCGTAGTTTTCAAATTTGAATAGTTTAAATTTTGAATTATTTGAAATTAGTGTGAATCACTAGTTTGTGAATAATTTAACTTTAAAAATCAGTAAAGGCATGAAAGAATTTGTTTGCACATAAAATTTCTTCGCTTCAAATCCCAAAACACATAACTACCCTAACTATTACAGAGATTCCCTCCGGGTGTGAAACAGAAGAAAGTGATGATAGTGAAGCCGATCACATCCCAGATCTTTGGGTGTGAAACTTTTTCTTCGCGTGTGTCCCTTTGCGCGTAACCATGGAAAATCTTCATCATTTAACGGGATGCTCGGGTCAATATTCACTGTGAATGGAGAAATTTCATCAAACTTTTCATAATCTTCGACTTGTCCGTCTTGTCATCCACTCCCACGATGTTTCTCTTCCCGAAAGAACTATGTGCCGCTTTGGCTCATCGTACGATGCATTCGCTTCCTTATCTTTTCTTTTTCTTGGCTTGGTATACATGTCCTTCACATAGAAAACCTGTGCCACATCATTGGCTAGGACGAATGGTTCGCTGCGCACACGCAAGATTGTTGAGATCCACTATTGTCATTCCGCATCTGCGGGTCTTCCGTTACCCGCCTCGTGTTATATTGACCCATTTGCACCAAACAAAGGGACCTTTAAACCACGTCGATAGTCAAGTTCCCATATGTCCTGTATATAACCATAATATGTTTCCTTTCCGTCTTAGTTTCGCATCAAAGCGGACACCACTGTTTTGGTTGGTGCTCTTCTTATCTTGGGCGATCGTGTAAAATGTATTACCATTTATCTCGTACCCTTTGAAAGTCATTATATTCAAAGATGGTAAGCGGGACAACAAGTACAGGTCATCTTCAATAGAGGTGTCATGCATGGTGCGTATCCGCAACCAGTGGCGAAAATCCTGGTTTGTTCACGTGTAATCCGGTCATCGACCGCTCGGGTGTTTGGAGCGTAGCAAATTCTTGTGTTTATCCATATACGAAGCCACCAAGGCGGAATTCGTAGAACTGTGTAGTGTGCTTCGGTGAGAGAATGTCCGTCTGTACATATTATTTGTTCCCCTCCTAGCGTGCCTTTTCCATCCAGCCTGCCCTTATGCATGATTCAGAACACCAATCGGCTTAAGGTCAGGAATAAAGTCAATACAAAACTCAATGACCTCCTCATTTTGATGGCCCTTGGAGATGCTTCCTTCGGCCTAGCACGGTTATGAACATATTTCTTTAAGACTCCCATGAACCTCTCAAAGGGAACATATTGTGTAGAAATACGGGACCCAAAACGTTAATCTCTTCGCATAGGTGAACTAGGGCGTGCATCATGATGTTGAAGAAGGATGGTGGGAACACCAACTCGAAACCGACAAGACATTGCACCAAATCATTCTGTAACCTTGGTATGATTTCTGGATCGATTACCTTACGAGATTGCATTGAGAAATACACATAGCTTCACAATGGCTAATCGAGCGTTTTCGGTAGAAGCCCCTTAATGCAACCGGAAGCGCTTGCGTCATAATCACGTGGCAGTCATGAGACTTTAGGTTCGGAACTTTTCTCTGCCATGTTTATTATTCCCTTTATATTGACGAAGCCGACGGTACCTTAATCTGACAGGCATTCAAAGAAGATTTCCTTCTCTTCTTTGGTAAGAGCGTAGCTTGCATGACCACGATATATGCCGTCTTTTCCGTGCATACGTTGCTGGTCCTCCGTGCCTCGGTGTATCTTTTGTCTTCCCATATACGCCCAAGAAGCCAAGCGAGGTCACGCAAAGATTCTTTGTCACGTGCATCACGTCGATTGCGGAGCGGACCTCTAGGTCTTTCCAATATGGCAGGTCCCAAAATATAGATTTCTTCTTCCACATGGGTGCGCGTCCGTCGGTGTCCTTTGGAACAGGTTGTCCGCCAGACCTTTCCAAATATCACCTTCAAATCCTTGACCATATCATGTACATCAGCACCAAGACGGTGGCGAGGCTTCGTCCGTGATCCGCCTCACCTTTGAAATGCTTGCCTTTCTTTCTTCACGGATGCTGGTCGGAAGAAATCGGCGATGTCCCTGTACACATTCTTCATACAACTATTCAAATATATCTTGTCGGTATCATCCAAACAGTGCGTGCATCCGCGGTATCCCTTGTTTGTCTGTCACGAAAGGTTACCGAGAGCAGGCCAATCATTGATGGTCACGAACAGCAACGCCTTTAGGTCAAATTCTTCCCCATGTGCTCATCCCACGACGTACACCTGTTCCATTCCACAGTTGTAAGAGTTCTTCAACTAATGGCCTTAGGTACACATCAATGTCGTTGCCGGGTTGCTTAGGGCCTTGGATGAGCATTGGCATCATAATGAACTTCCACTTCATGCACAACCAAGGAGGAAGGTTATACAAACATAGAGTCACAGGCCAGGTGCTATGTTGCTGCTCTGCTCCCCAAAAGGATTAATGCCATCTGCGCTTAGACCAAGCCATACGCTCCTTGCGTCATCTCGCAAACTCCTTCCGTACTTTCTTTCGATTTTTCTCCACTGCGACCCGTCGGTGGTACTCTGAACTTTCCGTCTTTCTTACGGTCTTCTCGTGCTATCGACGCCTTGGCATGCTCTTTGTTTTGGAACAACGTTTCAACCGTGGTATTATAGGAGAATACCACATCACCTTGGCAGGAATCTTCTTCCGGGCGCCGCCCTCGACATCACCATGCTCATCGCGGCTGATCTTATAGCGCAATGCACCACATACCGGCAGCGTTCAAATCCTCGTACTCACTGCGGTAGAGGATGCAATCATTAGGGCATGCATGTATCTTCGCACCTCTAACCCTAGAGGGCGGACATCCTTCTTTGCTTCAGACGTACTCTCGGGCAATTCGTTGTCCTTTGGAAGCATATCCTTTATCATTACCAGCAACTTTCCAAATCCCTTGTCGGATACACCATTCTCGCCTTCCATTGCAACAATTCCGATGTGGTGCCCAGCTTTTCTTGTCACCCACGCAATTGGTACAACAATTTTTGTGATCCTCTAACATGCGCTGCAACTTCTTCTTCTCCAAATCACTTGCTAGTTTCTCTTTGCATCGGCAATGGCCCGACCTAGATCATCACGGGCTCATCGATGCCTCTTCTTCAACTTCTTCCGCATTGCCGCCCAGCTTCTTCCGCATTACCGGCTCAGCTTCTTCCCCATTGTTGTATCATCGTATTCAGGGAACCCATGGCCGGGATAGCTTTCGTCGTCCTCTTCTTCTTCATTGTCTTCCATCATAACCCCTCTTTCTCCGTGCTTGGTCCAAACATTATAGTGGGGCATGAAACCGGACTCAAACAGTGGACGTGAATGGTTCTTGACGAGAGTAATTGCGACCATTCTTACAGCCAGCACATGGACAAGGCATAAAACCATCCGCCCGCTTGTTTGCCTCAGCCATAAGCAGAAAAGTATGCACGCCCTCAATGAACTGGGAGAGCATCGGTCATCATACATCCATTGCGGCTCATCTTCATTACACAACACGAATAGACCAAATTAATACAAGTTCATACATAAAGTTCATACAACACTTAAATGCAACAAACAAATAACTCTCTAGCTAAAGCATTTAAATGCAACAACAAATGCGATCAAGATCGCAACTAAGGTAACAATTGATCCAACAGCATAATGATACCAAGCCTCACTATCGATGGCATATTTTCTAATCTTTCTAATCTTCAAGCGCATTTTCTCCATCTTGATCTTGTGATCATCGGCGACATCGGCAACATGCAACTCCAATTCCATCTTCTCCCCCTCAATTCTTTTCAATTTTTCTTTCAAGTACTCGTTTTCTCTTTCAACTAAATTTAACCTCTCGACAATAGGGTCGGTTGGAATTTCCGGTTCACATACCTCCTAGATAAAAATATCTATGTCAACTTGATGGGCATATTTTTCATAAACACGAAATGCAACAAATAGTTTTAAAAGAGAATATACCACATCCGAATCATAACAAGGACGAGGGCCGACGGGACGGATATCAAAACCATGGCACTATGTATAACAAACAACGACGGGTAAGGTAATTATTATACGAGTAACTATATATCCAAATCACACAAACATCAATTTTTATATAAAATTTCATGAACAAGAGGCTCACCACAAGGTGGTGCCGGCTGACAGAGACAGTGCAGGCGATAGGCAGTGGTTACGACAGAGATTTAGAAGGCACTAAGTAAACCACACCTACATATGCAAACTAAGTGTTATTTTGACCTCAAATTGCATATAAATCAAATACTAGCACATATATATATTTCCTCCCAAATTACTAAACTCACAAATTAATAACTATATAAAGCATTGCAAGAGCTAATCTAGCAATGAGAGATGAAAGGACAAAGTTGCTAACCTTTGTGATCACTTGAATGGATGGGGGCGTTCAAATCTTGACAAATTTTGGGCAAAATGTGTGATGAGCTCGAGGGGAGAAGAGGAAGAACATAGAGGAGAGGAGAGGGGAAAGGGGGAAGAACAGAGCGAGCTGGATGAAGGGTTTATATGCAGGAGGACCTATAGTACCGGTTCGTGGCACGAACCGGTACTAAAGGTGCTGGAGGGGGCCCAGACTGACAACATCCTGCCACCACCCTCATTAGTACCGGTTCGTGGCACGAACCGGTGCTAAAGGTTAGCCACGAACCGGTACTAATGAGAGCGGCCCGGCTAGCCATTGGAACCGGCACTAATGTATACATTTGTGCCGACTCTAATACAAACCGGCACTAATGTGCTTCACGTTTGACCCTTTTTCTACTAGTGCCTGGTAGTAATCTCTCGACCCAGAACTCATGCGGGCCATGGCAGACGCAAGGGAACGACGATGAAAGACTTGTTTGGTTTTGTGGATGAGGAGTTGAGGAGAAATATGTAGTCATCTTGGAGTAGGTAGTATTTATAACCGAGTACTCATACGATCCTAAGTGGGAAACCGTTTAGGTTTTGATCAGTGTGAACAGGTTTGCAATTAAATATAGCGTGGTAGTAATTTGGAATGTGACGGGAGCAAGCTCAAAATTTATCGACGGTTCTAGTTTCGAAGTGCGACACTATTTCCGGATGGCGTAACGTTGGCACACGTTCTCGGCCGTGTACGTGGCGTTTGCACCATAGGGTGCACCGCAATAGGTGATGTCAGCGCACGTCTTGTTCCATCAACCGTGTGCGCTCGTTATTACCATCACGCACCCTTATTTTAATTAGAATATGTGTCCGTCTAGTGCACACACCTGTATATGTCTAACTATTTCTGTTTGTTGTGGTTAATTGCAAACAGTTCATCCGTTTGAAGTGTATGCCGTCAATTGCAGACATGTTGATCTGGCTGGCCATTTCTGTTGTGTTACCTAATTGCATACAGTTCATCCGAGTGAACTATACGCCGTCAATCGCACACACACCTTGATCTATCCGATCGTTTCTATTGTGTTTCCTAATCGCAAACAGTTCATCCGAGTGAATGATACGTCGTACATCGCACACACCTTTATCTGGCTGCCCGTTTATGTTGTTAAGCCCATCGCAAACAGTTCATTCGAGTGAACCGTATGCCCCGCATCGCACACACAACTAAAATTTGAACCATGTTCTATGTATCCGCCATCGCAAACGTTTTGCATCATTTTTTATGGTTTTTTGCATCACCGTTTGCGATTAATGTATCGTACACAGTTTCGTCGAAGGGTCTCTGATTGTAGTGTCGCGTTAGCAACATCCTGCAGTAGTGATTGACCCCATAGACTAACTCTTGTCTTTCCTGCGCATCCCTCCTCACTTGTGTGCACTTTGGATTTCCAGTTGATCACCGATTCTCAAATTACCCAAGCCCAAGCACGCTTAACCTGAAGGTTCTTTCAAGACGAGCTTCTAGAAAAGAAGATGAACATTTCAAGTACGCGCGAGAATCCAAATATAAGGACATAGCATACACATTGCAAAAGACAACAAAAAGCATTCTCGCTATGCCTCAAGTTGGGTCTGTTCAACCTCATGTTCATAACTTGTGTTCACTTTATTGATTCGACATATCCATGTATGACATGCGAAACATGGTCACCAACTAGTACATCCGCTATTATAATATTCATATGTGTCCTCGCATGATGAATTTCGACTAGGGGCCAATTTAGAATAATTAATCATTCAAGCATATATAAAGTTTGACAAACAAGTCACATACTTGTCAATTAATGCAAATGGAATTATTCAAGGAATGTTTAATAATTTATGGATATAATGAAATATAATTGTCACTAATGATTTCATCTATGGCATATTTCTAACAACATTTGCATGTTGCCATAGTGATGCACACTTTCTTAATTCACACATGACACTGGGGGTTTGCTTGGTTTTTGCCCATGGTGGTCATGCCAACCATCGGCTTGCCAAAAAGGTGGCGCGGGATTCCATTGGCAGGCTATTTCAAATAAAATTGACATGGAATGAACAAGAGAAGTGGATGTGCATATGGCAAGCTAATAGACTGTAGCTCATGCAAACAACCACCGATGCTGAGATGAACGCCAATTCTTTGGCTGGGCAGTTCTAGGATGCAATCCAAACAACCCTTAAGACAAAAGCATATGTGATACTGAGGTCCAAACTTAGGATGCTCTTCTCGTGGATGCCAACTTCGTAAAGCAAATCAGGACGTATCCGAGCACCACATGGTCTTGGGCGAGCCAAATCATGTATGAAGAATTATGGATTTTCTCGATTTTTATCACCGACATGACCTCAAGGGTTGTGGGCTGCACTAGTGTAGTCTCATCGATATAACCGGTGAGCTAAGCACCGCGGGTGAGTGTTGGGGAACGTAGTATTTCAAAAAAATTCCTACGACCATGCAAGATCTATTAAGAAGAATTATAACAACGAGCGGGGAGAGTGTGTCCACGTACCCTCGTAGACCGAAAGCAGAAGCGTTTAGTAACGCGGTTGATGTAGTCGAACGTCTTTGCGATCCAACCGATCCAAGAACCGAACGTACGACACCTCCGCGTTCAGCACATGTTCAGCTCGATAACGTCCCTCGAGCTCTTGATCCAGTTGAGGACGAGGGAGAGTTCCGTCAGCACGACGGCGTGGTGACGGTGATGATGAAGTTACCGGTGTAGGGCTTCGCCTAAGCACTATGACGATATGACCGAGGTGTGTAACTTTGGAGGGGGGCACCGCACACGGCTAAGACAAATCTTGGAGTGCCTTTGGGGTGCGCCCCTGTCCACGTATATAAAGGAGGGGGGAAGAGGAGGCCGGCCTAGGAGGGGCGCGCCTATAGGGGGAGTCCAACTAGGATTCCCAATCCTAGTAGGAGTCCCCTTCCTTTTCCAAGAGGGGAGAGAGGGAAGGAGTAGGAGAGTAAGAAGGAAAGAGGGGAGGGGGCGCCGCCCTCTCCCTAGTCCAATTCGGACCAGCCCATGGGGACGTGCGCGGAATCCCCTTGTTGCCCTTCTCTCCTTTCCACTAAGGCCCATGAAGGCCCAATACTTCCCCCGGCGAATTCCCGTAACTCTCCGGTACTCCGAAAAATATCCGAACCACCCAGAACCTTTTCGATAACCGAATATATCCTTCGAATATATCGATCTTTACGTCTCGACCATTTCGAGACTCCTCGTCATGTCCGTGATCTCATCCGGGACTCCGAACAAACTTCGGTCATCAAATCACATAACTCATAATACAAATCATCATGAAACGTTAAGCGTGCGGACCCTATGGGTTCGAGAACTATGTAGACATGACCGAGACACATATCCAGTCAATAAACAATAGCGGAACCTAGATGCTCATATTGGCTCCTACATATTCTACGAACATCTTTATCGGTCAAACCGCATAACAACATACGTTGTTCCCTTTGTCATTGGTATGTTACTTGCCCGAGATTCAATCGCCGGTACATCATACCTAGTTCAATCTCGTTACCGGCAAGTCTCTTTACTCATTCCGTAATGAGAGCATGTACGAAAGTAAAACTACTGATGGGGTCACTATGACTTAAGCCCTAAACCCTAAGCAGGATTTAATTTCCTGGCCAGGTAGAACCCGTCGAAGGAAAGACGGCTGGCACCCTCGGATCATACGATGCTTTTGTGCAGTTCCACTAAAATCGAGCTGAGCATCCCTGATGGCAAAGATATTGAAGAAGTGTGATTAGAATAATAGTACTGGCACTAGTTCATGAGACATAAACTCATCACAAGTAGAAGCCGGTAGAAGTAGAGAAAGATCGACATGGAGATGGAGCTACGTGGGAAGCTGCGGCAGTGGAGCAAGCCGGCTCCAAAAGGAAGATGGACTACCTGGGACATCGGGATGTAGCTAGAAGGGCGGTTGGGACGCGGCATCGGCCCATACCGCGGTGACCCCCGATTGGGACGCACCGACTGTGAATTTTCTCCCTCGCCGATGTCGACCGCGTCTACGCAGAACATTATTCCCTTCCCCAGCTGCGGGATCAGGCCGGATATGTGACCACCGGTGTGGCCACCGTCGTTCTATGCTTGTGAAGAGAGCAACCCAAGCAAGCATGCTTGTAGCTTAGGCTCCTGCTAGTTTATATATAGTGGTTTTCTTTTTCTCTCCATATCAACCATTTTATATTGCGTACGTGTCATTGAAGAGTGAAATGATGGTTGCTTCTTCTGACTAACTTACTGTGTGATTTGACTGCTCCTTGTGGCCCCTACACGTACTCCCCCTACGTGTATGCAACAGTCACACATACACATGGATGCAAAAACGCGCACGACGCCCTAATGCATGCATGTCCGAGCACACAACGGAACACACACGGTCACGCTCAAGTGCTCAACCTACACGTGCATGCACACACATACTCAGCCAGGTTGAGCTAGTGACCGTATAAACACCGGAAAATGTATATATCGAGCGCAATGAGCGTATTATGAAGTCCACTGACCGTATTTTTACAAATATAGAGTGACAGACAGTGTATTTATCTCGTTTGAAATTAAGCCATATTAACCGGAGAGGAGGCAGTATGGACTAGCATTATTTTGCTGTGTCCCGTCAACTTGTCGAACGGGGAGAAGCTTGCAGGACGGGAGAAGCTTGCGCGCGGTGGCTCGCAGGACAAGGAGTAACTTTTGACTAATGCAAGCTGTCCTTCGCTCAGGCAGAGGACGTGCAACAGTTAATTCGGTGTCAGATTGCCAGAAGCATACACTATACTAGTACTATTATTGTTGCACTTCCCGAAGAGGGGAATAGCCAAGCGCAAGGTTTACTAGTACTAGTACTACTACTATAGTCTATAGAGGTACTATACTAGTACTAGGAACCGGATGGAGGAGCGTTTGCACTCTTATTATATTTTTAAAATGTGATAAAGCAATCTTCAACACATTTGGTTCTCTTCGAGGGTTCTCGCATGTGATAATGGAAGTTGATTGCATGGGACACTTTAAATGTGGCCGAGAGCTGGCTTGATGAAACACCTCGCTTCCTACTTCTTTTTTTGCGGGGTACCTCGCTTCCTAGTGACCAGTGTCTTAGCTGATCGTTCTAAGAATGCTTATATATATCAATAAAGCTCTCTCATTTACCCGCAAAAAATATTAAGCCATATTAACCGGAAAGGAGGGAGTATGGACTAGCACTACTTGTTGGCGTGTCCCATCAACTCGTAGAACGAGGAGAAGCTTGCAGGACAAGGTGAAGCTCGCTTACGCCTTTTGACTAATGCAACGTACCCTCGCCCAGGCGGTGGACATGCATCAGTTATTCGGTGTCAGATTGCCAGAGGCATACACTGTAGTACCGAACATGCGGAGTACCATCATTGTTCGACTTCACGAAGAGGCTAAGAGCCAAGCGCAAGGTTTAGTAGTACGAGTAGTACTACTACTAGAACCGCATGGTGGAGCCTCTGCACTCTTATTTTTCTTAATCTCTGATAAAGTACACATTTATTCCGGAGAAGGGCGGAAAATGGAAGCCCAACATGTAATGATGATATCGATCAACCATGATCGAATATATCTTTGCCTCCGTGTGAGCCCGTCTGCGTGTTCTCACTCCTCGTCTCTCTCAAGGAACGGCGGGTTGGCCATTTTGCCGTCAATTGAGATCGGTTTGCTCACACTCCGGTCCCATATGTCAGTGATATGCCAAGAGGAGGTGCGTTGACTGACTGGCCGTACGTGTACTTGGTTTTGCACCTTCATACTACTCCTCCCTCCGTCACAGTTTACAGGGCGCGCTTCATTATGATGCATTTCTCTCAATGCATTTCCACCACCAGAGAGACTTTAGACGCGTTTGGTTTAATGATCAATTAATTAGGGCATGGTAACCGCAATTTTCTCTTGATGTAGTACTACGGAGTGGAGTAAGTGCATGCATGTGTGTACCCGGGGTGGAAGCACTGCATGCATGTGTGTACGCATTATTTCCTCTAGTAATAGACGCCGTGCTATAACTACCAATGCTATTTTTCAGGCCGATCGCTAGTCGCCTTGGTCCTAGAGATTTTCTCTTTTTCTGAAGCGCACTCTATAAACAGTGACGGATGGAGTAGTATGAGCGGATTCAAAGAAGACCGTATTGATGGTTGCTTCTTCCGAGCAACTTACAGTGGGAAAGGTGGGGATTATGATTTGACTCCTCATTACTCACTATTAATGCGGCGCAACGACCGGTCTGAGTCTCCCATGCGGCTGTGCACTACCCCCTCGGTTCTTAAATATACTCCGAAGTGTTTGTCTTTCTAGAGATTTCAACGAGTGACTACTCAAATATTTGTCTTTTTAGAGATTCAAATGGACTACTACATACATATGTATATAGACATATTTTAGAGTGTAGATTCACTCATTTTGCTCCATATGTAGTCACTTGTTGAAATCTCTAGAAAGAAAAATATTTAGGAAAGGAGGGAGTACACATACGAAGCAAAATGAGTGAATCTACACTCTAAAATATGCCCATTTGAAATTTGTAAAATGACAAATATTTAGGAACGAAGGAGAATAATTTTGTTCATGGCACATGGACCCGGATGCCGAAGAGGCTTTTGGCAATGCTATCAAGCTTCCAGCATTTGTTTACATAATTGACGTACTATACAAATAATTTTCCAGCGAAATGAAATTGTACATTGGTGTGAGCTTTCAGCTTTTGTTTCGTGTGTCTTGCCATCGATGCTCTTTCGGAAACAATAAAAAACTAACTTCCTTGCTAATCAGAGCTAATATTTACATCACAACTGAAGACAAAGTTGTGAGAAGGTGTTAAATTAAAATTGATCCATGCTTTCATTGGCAGCAACGTCCCCCAGCTATGTCTAAATCAACAAGGCATGTTGGGAAAAAAAGTAGCTGTCTGGAGCATGCAACATTCCGATCATTTTGTGTAATTCCACTAAAATAAAGCTGAGCGTCCCTGTTCCAAAGATATTAAGTGTGATTATGATAATAGAGGACTGCTGATGAAACAATAAACACACAAATAGAAGCCGGTCACCTCTGCAGTCTCTCTTAAGACTAACTAGTTGGAGAAGATTGGGCTCGGAGTTGGATGAGGAGGATAGAGCAAAACCAATCTCCCTTTGTGCAGTCGCAATGAAATGTAGAGACGTTGCCCATGTGACATTTTGGCAGAAATGCACAAAACACTCTTAAGAAAAAAGTTATTTGTGCAGTTCACCAAAAGGTCGCAATAGCAACAAGGTGAAATGGATAGCCCTGTTTGCAAAAAAGAGGTAGAAAGGAAACAATTACTGGCCAATAACAGTTGATGACACATGCGACGACAAAAAAGAAGCATATTATTTGTCCTAAGGGAAGATAACAACACGGTTGTGTTTGTCAAAAACGGCGTGAGGATGAGATTGCAATAGGAAAAGTACGCCGGAGGAGCTACATTTTGGGCAAAGAACTATGGAAGATCCACATGCAACGACGTGGGAAGAGGGGCAGTGGAGCAAGGCCGGAGGGGATACCTGGAGGTCGTCGGGATGTAACTAGGTGAGCGGCGGCGGGCGGAATCTGCCCATACTGCGGCAGCGAGTAGGTGGCGTAGGCCCTACCACATCGGAGCTTGGTCAGAGAGAACGACGTGTACTGCAGATCGGGACGTGCTGCCTTGGCGCCGTCGGACAGAGAAACGATGCACGTCCTCCCTTTTCGCCGACGGATGGGATGCGGCTGGATCAGTGACCAACGGTTAGAGAGAGAGAGAGGCCACCACAGCCTTGTGTGAGATACTCTGAAGAGAGACAAACCAGGCAGGCAGGCTCCATTGTATATAGTGGAGCGGACTACCTTTTTCTCCATAAAAATCGTTTTATATTCTGTGTACGTGCCGTTGAGCGATATAACTTTATTTAAAAATAACGCGCCAATGCATCAAGTCAAACTTCGTTTCGTGCACGCGTGGTACACGACCTCCATAGGTAAACAACCGCTACACACGTTCAAATTAGCACGTGGGCTGCCATTTCGTACAGAAATGAGCTCCACCGTGTACCCGTGCGGGTGTGGCTGGGCACGAAGCGTGAGTACGTGCACGGTGCACCTATTCTCTTCTTGTATACGTACACCACCTACGTGGGGCTGTGTGAGAGAGATACAAACATAGAGAGATATAGTGTGTGGGTTCATGAGAGTTTTGGGGGGGGTGGGGTTAATCAAAAATGCAACATATGCAATGTGTGTGAAATAGAGTCCTGGATATATCATACATATAGAGGGGGCGATCCACGAGAAGAGAGTGGAGATATCATCGGCTTGAGGTGTCCATAGAATCGAAGAGAGGGATGATGTGTGTGTGTGTGTGTCTTGTGATCGATAAAGAGTGCCATCGAATTTATGTGTGCCCACGTCAAAGATATAGAGTGGCTGGCCTACTGGAACGTGAGAGGGGACAGGTGCAGTTTGTCTCTGTGGCATGGATACCTACCTACAATGCTCGACTATCGGTGTGTGGTGGGGGGAGGAGGCCTAATTAACTATAGAGGTACAACGGCTGGTATATGTGTGGAGGAGGAGAGAGGCCTACCTCATGTATTAAGGGAGATCGATCTACCTCATGTATTAAGGGAGATCGATCGGCATCCATGCATATGTGTAGGAGAGGAATAAGGTTGGGAGAGAGACAGAGCTAGAGTGTTGGAGGGGGTGGTAGTGGAGTTGCTTCTAAAAAATGATGGGATAGGCTTGCTAGACAACCGGAGGGCACGCCTGCAATATCAATAAGAGAGGGGATGGCTGCTGTCGTGCACGTGCATGTGAGAGACGGGTCAGGAGGCATGCACGAATGATGGGGGGGCGATATGGCTGTGGTAAGCAGACATAACTACATAGGAAGATCAATCGTACTTTGTCAGAGAAAGGAGAGACATAACTTGTGAGGTCGTCGATCAATGGGGGGAATAGTTAATGTCGACCTAGGTATATGTTGGGAGATCGATCGGTATACATGCATGCATGTGTGTGTTAGAAGCAAATGAGGCACGGGGAGAAGGATAGAGAGAGAGAGAGAGAGGGATGCATCTAGGAGGTGGTGCGAGAGTCATACTATATCGAGGGGGGAGAAGTGTGCGAGCACGAGATCGATGAAAAGAGTGGTGGGAGTGAGGCATGGACGTCGATAAGAGAAGAGGGGAAGCTTGTGTTTTGTGCTAGGCACACCTGGCTAGAGAGGCATATCGATCGATGTGTGCCATAAAGAAGGAGCTGGGGGGCCTACACACACCGTGGGTGAACGACCTAAAGTGAAAAGACGAATTTGTGTGATGGATCTAGAGAATCTTTGAGGGAGGGTGAGAGGGATGCGGCGCCCTGCATGCACGAGAGAAAGTTAGTGCTAGCTAGCTACAAAGATAAGAGGATTGTGTGGGTGTAAAAAATGAATAGAGATCATACTTCATTATAAAAAGCGAATTCAGATATTTGAAGAATTTATCATAGTGTTTTAAACCGACACATGTGTGAATATATATAACGGTGATACACATGGTGTGGTTATGAACATGTTATACTACATATAATATATTTTATCTCTACTCTTATAAAAAAATGGAGTTGTCGATGATGGTGCCATCTTGCAATATAGGCCGTCCGATTTATATCTGACGGATAGGAAGGAAACTATGGCAATTTTGATAAAAGATACCCACACCTCTCTCCATATTTGCAAATTAGGCCTCCCCTTGATCATGTTGATGTTCTGTGGAACGCATGGGCATCTTGCTAGTACTACATATAACATAGAGAACATTGATCATAATTTGGGCTAATGTGTGGCTTTTGCAGCTCAGGTCTAAATACTTGTCATAATGTAGGGGGCGGGGCACTATACTATGTGTGATCAACACGGTGTACACGTATGGAACATGGTTTAGATTATGAATATATAGTTAGTACATCAAATGTACTATTATTTGGAATCAAAACATCAAGTGTATTCAAAAAATAGAATTTGAGTTCATGTAGTACGCATAGTTCATATCTATCTCTATAGTAATCATGTGGTGTGTTATTAAGGTAATACACGAATGATGGTTGAAGTTGGCAACAATCATGATTGTAGATTGTTACTGAAATAGAGGAACGAGTTCAAATTCAGTTCGAATTGCAGGTGTAGTATAGACATTTGGAATGCACTAAAATGTTGGTATGAGTAGGTTACATGCATTATACAGCAAGCGAAAAAATTTAATTGGACATAACATGGATTCATACTACCGAATAGCATTTAATTGCACTAAATTGTTGGTATGAGTAGCTTTAAATAGCATTTTTATAGTAAAACGGGGCAAGACTCTCTCTTTGTATGGTGTGAATAGTTTTATTTTTTTTGTTTTCTTTTTGGTTGAGGGAAGTGCGAATTGATTTGGTACGTACAAGTACAATATTACACGTTAGGCTTGTCCCTAAAATTCAACCCGCGCCTTGTTATATCCTGAAAATTCAGATATTGTGCTCCCAAAACTGGCGCCTTCACAACCCGCGCCTTGCTATCCCGAAATTACAACGCACGCGAAAACTCCCTCCAGCTGCCAAATCCCGACACGCGAAATCCCCCTTCTACCCCTGAGCCGAAAGGGCCGCTAGTTCAAATCGGTGGGGGGTACTTTCGTAACACACCCTACATTTTGGACAAGTGCGTCCCTAAGTCATGGTTCACCCCCTCCCATCGCCTCCTTTTTGGCATTCGAAATCCCAGGCCGCCATAAACTCTTCGCTCCAGACGCGAAACCCCACCCTCCTCAGACCGCCACCTCACTGCTGCCCAGCCGGAGCCTGTTCCCCGACGACGTCGTGCACCGCAACAACTCGACGTCCCTCGTCCACCTCCCTGGATGAGGATTCATCGTCGATCTCGTCGTCCCGCCGGTTCAGCCGCCCCGTCCTCCACCTCCAAGGAGCTGCTCTGACGATCGCCTCGTCCATCGCGGCTGCTCCATCCCCACAGCGCCACCTTAACCTGCTCCACCGGAACAGCAACATCCTCACCGACTCGTCGGATGAAGCCGATGCCTACTCGGCGCCACCAAAGAGGTTGTACACTCATCGCATCACACCTTCTCCTTAGCTCGACCTTCCGGCGCCGACGGTGCTCCTCCCGCACCCCCATGGAGCGGCTACCTTGAAGCCAGTGTCGCGAGCGACATCTCCACGATGGCTCTTCCCCAGTGCGAGGCCCCTTTGGCGGCAACGTCCATACCAGCCGGATCTGCTGCTGCTGCTCCGGCTCTCGCTCGCTCACTCGCGCTGCTGCTACTGCTGCTCCGGCTCTCGCTCGCTCACTTGCGCTGCTGCTGCTGCTCCGGCTCTCGCTCGGTCGCTCGCTCGCCCAGCTGCTGCTGCTCGCGCTCGCTTCGCTCGCCTTCTGTTGCTGCGCTCGCTCTCGATCTCTCGCCCAGCTGCTGCTGCTGCTCGCTCGCTTGCTCGATCTCTCGCTTCGCCCAGCTGCTGCTGCTGCTCGCTCGCTCGCTCACGCTGCTGCTGCAGCTCTCCCTCGCTTCGGCTGCTGCTCTGCTCCGATTTAGCTTCACTTGATCGTTGAATCGACTTTTGGGTCGATCGATTTTGGGGTGGGGTGGGGGAGCTCACGGAGTTAAGGAAGAACCACCCAGAAGGGACGGGCTTCTGGAGAGGTACCCCACTATCTATCTTAGGGTTCGGGGTGGGGGCCGGGGGCCTATAGGGCTGGCCGAGGCGGGCGGACCGGCGGTGGGGAGTTGTTTGGCGGGAGGCGGCGGCTGGGGCAGCCAGTTCAGCTGGTGGTGGCTAGCGGCTCGGGGGTGCAGGTTGAAGATGAACTGCAGGCCCTCCCTAAACTACATGTCAAGTGCCTCTCTGCTACCATTGCGTTCGGTTTGACAAAGAATATTCAGATTCCAAAGTAAATTTCAGTTCGACGATTAAGTTCAGAGTCAAGAGTTTTTACCTCATCTGTTGTAGTCGGTGGTTTTGGTGATGTAAATTTTACATCTATTTTACATCATCTATTGGAGATTCTATTAGAATCCCACTTGAGATTGACGATGTCTGTCTTGTCTTGCTTCAGCCTTGACGTCTTACTGCTCACCGGGCTACTCCAACGATGAATGATCATCGCAATAGCAGCAAAGGCCCTCGGACGCCGTCTACAGATTCCTCAGATCTTCCTCCACACCTCCAACAGCCACCTCTGCCTCAACTGCTTCAACGACCAACCCAATGATGCCGAGGTCGACACGGCTACTGCAAAGAGGTTGCACACTTGTTGCATCACTTATTACTATACATTCATGTCGATCCATTAGGGCTATTTTGGTTCAACCGAAAAACATAGCAATAGGGAATTTTCCAATGGCACTCTACTATTCAATTATTCATGCATTTTGTTGAAAGTAATGAAGCAAAACATCCAACTGGACCTATTTCAAAATTCTATGCATGAAAACAAGACCAAGTGCATTAGTGGCAGAATAACATTCTAACTGCACATACTTTCATATGGTTTCACTTTATTTTGGCCATGTTTCTTTGCATTCCTATGCTCTTCTAATTCCTGTAAACCAAACACTCAATTTACACAAATCCTTTTTTACAAATACTCTATTTACCATGTGCATTCCTATCCTATTCCGGTGTTTTTCCTATCCCTGCGTTTTTAGAATCATGCAAGCCAAATGAGCCCTTACATGTAATTACTTGATTCTGTGTAGGTGTCGAAGGAACTTTGTGTGGTTTGTCCTGCTCTGCCGCCGACGTCGTCCACCTCAACTAAGCTGCTCCATCGACAGAAACATCTACCAAACTAGACATCACGACTCCTGACCGTCTTTCGCCGCCTCAGATCTCCTTCCCTGCTACCGGCACCCACCGCAACGGCATCACCATCATCGACTCAGCAGATGAACCTAAGGAGTTCACGGGTCCACAAGAGAGGTCGCACTCTTTTGTTTCTGCTTATGTTATGCATTGCTTAAAATTACCTGCTACTTTATCATCCTGTTCACCTCTTGGACTCCAAGTCAGGTCCAAATTAATGTTCAAACTTGAGTTCTAAATTAGTTGTGGGGCACATATCGAGGAAGCAATGAATATTATCTTTGTCTAATGTCTGGTTCACCTAGGGTATGCCTATGTTGTTCATCTTGGGTGGGAAACAAATAGTAAAGCAATCATCATCTATCTTTTTATTAAATTAAAGCAATCATCAGCCTGCTATAATTATTTTTGGATCCATCCACTCATTGTTACCATCACTCTAAATTTCTGCATGCTCTCCTTACATAATCTCACCATATTTTTTTTGTATGTATGTCAGATATTGTACAGATCAAGATGAACATGTAGAGAAAAGAGAAGACTTTTTGCTGGCAATACAATGTCATGCAGACATCGCTCCATGGTGGGTTCAATGGCAAACCCTCCCACCCCTCTCCGCATTGCAATCCAGAGGAAGATATCTGCTCGAGGCGGATCCAGACGCCTTGACCACTCCTATTTACCCCCAAGGTGTTTTCTCTACCTTGGCATGATGATGTTAGTCATATCATGCATATGTTGCCTTGCAGTGCCTAATTTTGTCATCATATATGTCATCTGCTTAGTTTAGACATGTTCTGTAACGCCACCTGTTTAGTTTCTGGAGCATTCAGATGCATACTTTCTGGTGCAACAGCAAGCGTTGGAGGATTTTAGTGCCAAACAGGACAAAGATAATAAGCTTGCTAAGCTTATTGCCAGCATGGTGGATACCACGTTTCTTGAGCTCTTCTGAATTTGTTTCAGTTATGCTCTTGTTTTGCTGCCATGTTTATTTGCACTGGTGGCCAATTTTGATGGCCAGTGTATGTAATATGCTGCTTTGTTCCCTATATTTGCACTGGTGGCGAACTTTGATGCCCAGTGGATGTAATATGTGTAATAGAGGTAATAGGCTAGCGTTAATTGCTTGCTTATTTATTTCCTTATTCTCTTGTTTAGTTGTTTGATTGTAGTCACTGCAGTTCTTTTTCTGTGTTTTTCTAGTGGCTACAATAACCTATTTTTGGAAACTAGGCCAAAATTATCATGGCAACACACGGACTGTTGTAACCATGGGCCTCCTGCGGGCCGTATGATCCATGGGCCTTCTATGGGCCGTATGATCCATTGGCCTTCTATACGGGTCGTAGGATACATGGGCCTTCTACGGGCCGTACGATCCATGGGCCTTTTACAGGTCGTACGATCCATGGGCCTTCTACGGGGCGTATCATCATTTCGCCAATCATGGGCCATACTATTCATGGACAATAACGGGCCGTTTATTGGCCGTATTTGATAACTCTATGAAAACAACCCAACGGGTTTTTCTCGACATGAAAACGGCCCAACGTATTAACCGGCCACAAACGGGCCGACTGTAACCACGGGCTGAATTTGGCCCACAAGCAGAAAATGACAGTAACGGGCCGTAAGTAACCCAATGCTGGAAATGAGCCCAAGAATAAATGGGCCCTGAGAAGACCGAAAGATATCATCGGCTGGAAACGACCCAACAGAATAATGGGCCATTAATGGGTATAAAGTGATACACTGTTCATTACGGACCAGTTTTACCACGGGCCGTTAAGGGGCCGAGGGTTACTAAGGGCCTCATATGGGCCGAAAGACGTCATGGGCCATACATGGGGCGGAAGTTAAAATGGGTTGGAATTATATTGGACGGCCCAGATGATGCTACTGGGCCTAATTCGGATAGGCCGTAAACGGGCCCTAGGATAGCGGGCTGTAAATGGGCTATATGCGAACAGGCCGTTAACAGGCTTGCCATGGGCCAGCCCGCCACCTTTTGACCAAGTCAAACGGGCCAGCCTTTTCACAGGAATTGACCTCTGTTGGGCCGTGCCACGTGTCGGCGTATCATAGGCGCTTTGGGTCCAATGAGTGGATGACATCTGTCCCAACGGTGAGCCGACACGTGTTTCCTCGAGCCAATGATGATTTTACACGTGGAAAATCCCCATTGGTCGGGGCTGTTAACGGGTTATCGGATCCAAAACCGGACCCGATAGCTTAACGGCGTTCCATTACGGTGGATGCCACGAGTCGGTCACCCTTGACGAAAGCACTTCTGTGACGCCAGATTTATCGTCATGGAAGTGAGCACTTCCGTGATGATAATTTTGGTAATGTCATGGAACACTTCTACGACAGCACAGTATGACTATCTTGATTCTGTCATAAATTTTTCATGGATGTACATGCATGACAGAAAACGTGACCTACTGTGACAAACACGTATCATCACGGAAGTGTATTTTTTTGTAGTGTGTAGAGCATCTTTATAATCACCCAGTTACATTGTGACGTTTGATAGCACACAAGGTGTTCCTCTGGTATTCGGGAGTTGCATAATCTCATAGTCAGAGGAACATCTATAAGTCATGAAGAAAGCAATAGCAATAAAACCATACGATCATTATGCCAAGATAACGGATGGGTCTTGTCCATCACATCATTCTCTAATGATGTGATCCCGTTCATCAAATGACAACACATGTCTATGGTTAGGAAACTTATCCATCTTTGATTAACGAGCTAGTTCTAGTAGAGGCCTAGTAGGGACACTCTGTTTGTCTATGTATTCACACATGTACTAAGTTTCCGGTTAATACAATTCTAGCATGAATAATAAACATTTATCATGATATAAGGAAATAAATAATAACTTTATTATTACCTCTAGGGCATATTTCCTTCAGTCTCCCACTTACACTAGAGTCAATAATCTAGTTCACATCGCCATGTGATTTAACACCAATGGTTCACATCTTTATGTGATTAACACCCATAGGGTTTACTAGAGTCAATAATCTAGTTCACATCGCTTATGTGATTAACACCCAAGAGTAATAAGGTGTGATCATGTTTTGCTTGTGAGAGAAGTTTTAGTCTACGGGTCTGCCACATTCAGATCCATAAGTATTTTGCAAATTTTTATGTCTACAATGCTCTGCACGGAGCTACTCTAGCTAATTGCTCCCACTTTCAATATGTATCCAGATTGAGACGCAGAGTCATCTGGATTGGTGTAAAAGCTTGCATCGACGTAAATCTTTACGACGAACTCTTTGTCACATCCATAACTGAGAGATATTTCCTTAGTCCTCTAAGGATAATTTTGACCGATGTCCAGTGATCTACTCCTATATCACTATTGTACTCCCTTGCTAAACTCATAGCAAGGTATACAATAGGTCTGGCACACAACATGACATACTTTATAGAACATATGGCTGAGGCATAGGGAATGACTTTCATTCTCTTTCTCTTTTCTGCCGTGGTCGGGTTTTGAGTCTTACTCAACTTCACACCTTTGCAACACAGGCAAGAACTCTTTCTTTGACTATTCCATTTTGAACTACTTCAAAATCTTGTCAAGGTATGTACTCATCGAAAATCTTATCAAGCATCTTGATGTATCTCTATAGATCTTGATGCCCAATATGTAAGCAGCTTCACCGAGGTATTTCTTTTGAAAAAAATCCTTTCAAATACTCCTTTATGCTTTCTAGAAAATTCTACACCATTTCTGTTGGGGATATAACTATTTGTGTAAACCGCCCAGGAGGGACCAGGTTACGCAAAGAGGATTCACATATGAAGCCCAATATCAAGCTTGAAGATGGCGGTTCAACAAAGGGCCTAAAGCCTACAGGCGACTTAAGGCCCATAGTAGTAAACCGCCATAATGGCATAACGTGTATTGTAAAGCAAGATTAACTAGTCACCAAGCCAGACACTGTTTATGAGCCGGCCGGGACTCTGTAGGCCGCAGGGCGTCAACCCGAATATATAAGGGGACGACCCACCGACGGCTTAGGGCAAGTAACACCAAATCGAGAGCCGGGCATAGCAGATTTGCTCCCTGGTCATCGAAACCCCAGCAATTCCATCACAACTAGATGTAGGATTTTACCTTCATCGTAAGGGGCCGAACTAGTATAAAACTCCCGTGTCCTTTGTCCCACTTTAACCCCTTTAAGCTTCCTAGTTGTGATGGCTCCACGACTAAGTCCTTTCACGAGGACATCTGCCGTGACGATTCCATGACAGTTGGCGCCCACCGTGGGACCAGCGCACGGTGGATTTGAGTTCTTGAAGGGCAACTTCGAAGGGCTCAAGGGATACGCGGTGGGCCGGATGACCAAGAGTCGTCATGGCAAGCTCTACATGGACGACGCCGGCTGGGGTCACTACAAAAAAAATACACTTCCGTGATGATACGTGTTGGTCACAGTAGGTCGCGTTTTTTGTCATGCATGTACATCCATGACAAATTTATGACAGAATCAAGATAGTCATACTGTCTTTGTCGAGAAGTGTTCCATGACATTACCAAAATTATCATCACGGAAGTGTCCACTTCCATGACGATAAATCGCGCGTCACAGAAGTGCTTTCGTCAAGGGTGACCGACACGTGGCATCCACCGTAACGGAACGCCGTTAAGCTATCGGGTCGAGTTTTGGATCCAATAACACGTTAACAGCCCCGACCAATGGGGATTTTCCACGTGTAAAATCATCATTGGCTGGAGGAGACATGTGTCAGGTCCTTGCTTGCACAGGTGTCACTCATCCAATGGGCGAGACACGCCTATGATATGTTGACATGTGGTGTAACATCCCAAAATTCTAAATTTTGGAATGTTATAAACAAATAGATAGTTTTGATTGATTGTTTGATTGATTGACTGAAAGTGAGTGAATTCGAAACTTTTTGAAAGTTAAATGAGAGGGAATGAAATGACTTCCCCAAACTTTCACCTTTGCTTTCTGATCTCCGTGAATTCAAATACTTTTCTTCACAAAACCCTGGAGAGAAGATGACATCACTTCTTCCATTTATTTAAATAACAAGGGGTGTTGAAAATATTTGAATTTCATTTGGAAAATATTTCCAACCCAGGAACTTTATGCAACTCAATGATTTTCACGAGCGAAGTAAAATGACTTCTTCAAAACATATGAAATATGTTATATTTTTAGTTTATTTGCCTTTATTTATTTTACTGTCTGCAAAATGTAAAAAAAATCTCTCCCCACCGACGACTGGGCCGGCCCAGCTCCCAAGCCAGGCCACGGCCCAGCCCACGCCGCTCGCCTCCCCGTCCCCGAGTGGGACTCCGCTCGGGAGTCCGCCGTCGGCACGGCCGCGCCGCCTCCTGCCCCTTCCCCACGCCACCCGTCGCCCCCTTCCCCCTATAAAAGCCGGGCCTTGACTCCTCTCCTCCTCGTTGTCGCGCCGCCGCCGCTGCATCTCGTCGCTGCCTCGCCGAAGTTGCCGCCGCCGCCGAACTTCCTCGCCGTCGCCCCGCACCTCCCGACCCCGCAGCCACCACTCACCTCACCGCCGCACAGCTCCCCCTCCTAGCTACTCCGCCGCCCGCCGCCGTGCCTCGGCGCCACCGAGCTACTTTCGCCCTGCCGCGGAGACGCCACTCGCCGGAGCTCCACCGCCCCGGTCCGCCGGACCCGCTCCGCCGACCCGCCAATCTTTTCTGTGGACCTGTATAACCAAACCCTAGATCGTATTCCTGGTTTTTCTCGGTTTTTTTTCTTAAAAAACGGTTTTTCTTATTTAACCTAGTTATTTAGAGAACGTTCACTAGTTAAGCCTCTGGAGCGAATGTGTTCGTAGTTTAGAGTTCAGTAATGAACGTTCACTTTTTAGTCTTTTCTTTTTCTGTTATTTTCTCGTCAGGGACCTATCCACGAATTAATTTTTTTTCCAGATTAGTCCCTGTTTTTCAAACCTTCGTTACTTTTTACTCGTTTGTCCAAATCCAACGAAACCAACGCCCACTTCTTCGTTACGATCTCCTCTATCCAGTAATCCAACTCAAACATGTTTTTGAAAGTTTAAAAATTTGAATTAGACCAGATTTGAATTCAAACTTCGTTTGATCGTAACTTGAGTTTCGTAACTCCGATTTAGTCGATTCTTTTTGCAAATCGAAGCTCTTGACCTAAACTTTCTGATAAGGCCAAATTCATATAATTTTGGTACTGTTAGAAATTTGTTATATGTTCCAAGAGTTATTTGCTTGGTTTTGATGTTTTTCGAATTGTTTTCTTCGTTCTTTCTGATCTTTTGAGTGATTGCTTATGTGTGGTTACTATTGCTTGCTTACGATAGATTGACCGGAGTGTGACGAGTAGATCTATCAAGAGTTTTGAGTGCGAATCATCTTCATCAACATTGCAGGCAAGTTCACACTTTGATCATACCTCTTTACTACCCAGTTTTTATTGCATTAGATCAATCCTCAAACATTGCATGATTAGGATCTAATTAAATTGTGGGATGGGAAGTAGATTGAGGTAGTACCTATTACCTGTTTTAATATCAAACCCTTGGGAGTTACTTCTACGTTTGCTTATTTTGCCATGCTATGCAAGTAGACGTGGATTGGGTGCGTGATTTTCCATGACAGATGTGAGATTGTTAATTAATGGTTTACTTAAGGTGGCAACTTAAACACACATCTGGGTGGATTGAGGCACCTGGGTATTCCAGGATGCCTGTCTAGGCACCTGGGTAGACCAGGATTGCCTGTTTTTTTATGGACCGCCACCCAGGCTCAAAGGGATCATGAGATTATTCATACTAGAAACTTCCGTGTGCAGCCACAAGCCAATATGGGCTCTGGCATAGTTGATTAAGTCGTGCGAACTCTTACAGGGTAGACTAGCAGATGTAGGGGAAAGTAGGTGTACCGGTCTATCCATAGTAAGGTGCTAGCGCTTCTGAAAGACTATGTCTCGGTCATCCGTTTCTCAAACATCATGTAGTGCGAGAAATCCATCGGAGGCGATCGAGTCTTGTGGGGAAAAGTGCGCAAACCTCTGCAGAGTGTATCAAACTAATCATGGTTAGCCGTGTCGCCGGTTATGGACATCTTGAGTATCTAGTTCTTGGATTTTCCTGTCTCATCATGTTACTTTAAATTAATATTGTTGGGTTTTAATGATGATGATTAATTGGGATTGAGAATGTTGTCAACCATTCTCAATGTTTAACAACCACCATGATAGTTAAATAAAATTCATTCCTTTGTAGTAGGGAAAAATTGGCTTTTCGCAAAACCCTTATAACCATAGAGCTTTTCCACCAGCCAAATATGCATGTAGAGATAGCCATTATTCATCATTGCTCTATGGTGTGAATTTGCCAGTACATTCAATGTACTGACCCTTTGTGGCTGCAACTTCTCATGTTGCAGGATCTTACGACGAGTAAGTGATACGTTAGGGTTACGATTTCTACACTCAACTTTGCCGTTGGTGTTGATGGGAATCCACAACCTTGTTACTTCCGCTATTTTGGATTGAGGTAATATTATTTACGTTACTTTATACATGTGATTTACCTCTGTTATAAATCCTCGAGTACTGTGTGTGTCAGCATACCGATCCAGGGATGACACTTAAGCAAAGAGACTTGATCCATTCGGGTCGGGTCGCTACATGTGGACCGGCCCATCAAGTTTAAATGGGCCGGCCCAACTAAAGGCCCACAAGATTTTGCGGACCATAATGGGCCGGCCCAGCTAAAGGCCCACGAGATTTTGCGGGCCATAATGGGCTGGCCTAGCTAACGGCCCACAAGATTTCGCGGGCCATAATGGGCCGGCCCAGGTAAAGGCCCACAAGATTTTTGTTTGCCATAATGGGCCGGCCCAGGTAAAGGCCCACAAGATTCTTGTGGATCATAATGGGACGGCCCGGCTAAAGGCCCGCGAGATTTCGCCGACATTAACGGGCCGGCCCAGCTGTAGGCCCACAAGAATTTGAGGGTCCTAGTAGGCCGACCCATTAACTGGCTGCCATGTTTTGGGCCAAATGCCGGCCCATGTTTGATCCGGTCCATTAATGGTCTGCCATGTTCCGGGCCTAATAGTGGCCCATATGAGATCTGGCCCGTTAAAAGCCTAACATGTTCTGGGCCAAATTACGGCCCAGATCAGGTGCGGCCCTTTAAGAGGCTATGGGCTCAATTATGGCCCATATCAGATTCGGCCCGTCAACTGGACACTATGCTTTTGGGCCCACTTGCTAGAGGCCCACTTAGTAATTCGGCCTGACATTAGTTTTGGCCTCTTAAGGACCCGTTTAACATTTCGGCCCTATATTAATTTCGGCCTGTTAAATGCCCGTCATATAGTTGGGCCTAACTACGGCCCGGTTTGCATCCGGCCTGCTCGCAGCCGATATCTGATTGGGCCAAACAAGGACCGAGACAATTTTGGCTTGTTAAAAGCCCGTGATTTGATTCACACAATCATGGGCCGGAGTTCATTTCGGGCTGCTGCCGGCCCGTTAGCTGTTCGACACGTTTCAGGCCCAACCTACATCGTGATTGCATGACGGCCCGATTATGTACCGTAATTTTACGGTTTGGCCGGTTTAATGCGAAGACAGTAAAATAACTGCAGCATCGTAAATAAGAAAAAACCTAGACTATACAATAAAGAAATTACAGTATATTACATCCACTGGGCATCAAAGTTCACCACTATGATAATAAAGCACAAGCAGATAGCAGATTACATACACTGGGCATCAAAGATCGCCACCAGTGCAAATAAACACGCCGACAAAATAATATACAAACCGACAACACTTCAATAGAGTTCAAGAAAGGTTAGCCCTGCTGGGGAGCTGCAGCGCAAGCAGCTGAGCAAGATGATGAGACTGCGCTTGTTCAACACTTAAATCTTCCTCACTCTGAAAGATAAACAAGCAGACATATGACAAGTTTTGCACATAAAAGTATCAGGTTGATAATTCATCACATTTCTTATCGATTTAATAAAGTGACACAGTTTAAAATTGCATTAACACAATATGGTATTGTTCAGGTCAAGACATGGCAGGAAATGACATTGTGAAGGAGTTGGCAGCTTCACTAAGCACCACCGGATTACAGATCAAGGACTCATAAGTATCAATGGTTAGTGTGATGTCAATTTATCCCATTTCAGATTGGCAAATAAAGAGACGGTTTAAATAATACTCTCCGTCCGGATTACTTGTCATCAAAATGGATGTGTCTAGAACTAAAATACATCTAGATACATCCATTTCAATGACAAGTATTTTTGACGGAGGGAGTAGTAGAATGATATGACATTGTTCATAGTTAAGACATTGCAGACTATGACATTGTGTTTGTAGTGGGTAGGTTCACCACACCATCGGATTACGGATGAAGAATGAAGCATACATGCAGTGCAAAAGAAGATCACTTGCTCTGTATACTTTAATTTACATGGTATGAATAAGGAACTTGGTTGTACAACTGAAAACTTAAATTGAGAAAGGACAAAATTTTGTTTATGAACTACTCCCTCCGTTCTAAAATAGATGACCCAACTTTATACTAACTTCAGTACAAAATTGGGTTATCTATTTTGGAATGGAGGGAGTACATAATAAACTTTAAACATGCAATTTGATGCAAACACCAAAAATAAACAGCCGTTGCAGTCATGCCTAACCAAATATATACAACCAAGTTTGAAGGCTTGAGATGGACAAACTTACATTATTGGTGAAGACAGGCTCTATAAAGGCCTTGTCCATGCCGATGGGGGGGCAATTCAAGGAGTTTACCACAGAATCTTCTTCATACACTAGTGCAGAACCGGGCAATAGCACCGGTTCGTAAGGCCCTTTAGTGTCGGTTCCATAACCGGCACTAAAGTGTGGGCACTAAAGGCCCCCCCTTTAGTACCGGTTCAGCACGAACCGGTGCTAAAGGGAAACCACGTGCACGAGCCAGCTCGAGGGCTCGAGTTTTAGTACCGGTTGGTAAGACCAACCGGTACTATAAGGTTTGGGGGGGTTTAGTTTTATGATTTCTTTTTCATTTAATTTTGTGTTTCCATTTTAATTCTTTTTCGTTTGCTGGTATTTTACGATACTACACATTGTACACGTTATGCATATATATATCATCAATGTCTCACAAACCATCATATTAATTAATTCACACATACACACATGTATAGCTATATACAATTTCTCCTACATATGCATGTTGCCTTCGGAGCCAGTGGCATTAGCCTAATCGGTGCCTTCGGAGCACGATGGGGGCGGTAGCGGGTAATAGTATTCTCCCTTCGGATTTATGACCTGGTCGAGCAAAAATCCCGCTTATTTCCTCTTGAAGTGCTTCTACGCGCTCCATTTCTAGGAGCTTCTCCGCACCTCTCGTGAACTGTGAAGAAGGAGATCAATATGCATGTGTATTAGTTGTGTGACTAGATATCGGTAATGGTGTAAAAATTGTGAATAGTGTTTTGACAAGCGTACCCATTCCTGTCTTTGAGATCTGCTCCTTTGGACGCCATCTTGCGAATGTTCTCGCAAACGCAGAATGCACACAGATCAGTCCCCTCGCTACCGCTTGGGCCTTTACGAGAATGGAATTTTATCAGATAATAATTAATCAAGCATGATAATTAAAGAGATGGCAGCTAGCTAGCTAGCTAGTACTACTTAATTACTTACCTTGGGTCGAAACCATTTAAGCTTTTTTATCCATTCGCCTTCCGTGACGCTGATGAACCTTGCCCAAGCCCTGCCGCCGACAAAGAAAATGAATAAAGGGTTATTAAATAGTTCATATCATGAAAAATGACGAACTAAATAGGCCGAGATATATAGTTAATAATGATTGAAATTACCTGTTGACTATCCCAAGCAAGATGTTATAGTCAGTTTTTCTTTGAGTAGTGAGTCCAGATTTCAACTGTTCAAGGCCAACTTTAATGATACACAAGACCCAGTGAAATCTGCATGCACACATGTTTGCATGTCTTAATTAAGCGGGCATATGTAAAGCAAAAACATGTAGCTAGCTAGTAGGCAAAAACAGAGAATTTGTAGTACAAGACAGTGTGACTCTTTGGAAGTTGTAAGGAAGTAGTATATCTTCATTGTATTTGAGGCGCTTCAAGAACTCCAGCATGTTGTCCTCACGCCCTTTTGATAACGTGGATTTAGTTTCCATGTATATTCATTAACGGTGTTTGGGTCAATGAACCCAATGCCAAAGCGCCCACCTTTTCTCATTTCATATATCTTCATCCTGCATATAATACCACGTAAAAGAATATAGTGAGGATAATTACAGGTAATGATTGATCAAAAGGATCAAGACAGCTAGCTTGAGACTTAAATTACAGAAAGAAATCACTTACGCATAATAGCAACCGACGATAGATTTGTCGAAAAGGCCTTGATTGTATAATTGAAACAGTTCAGAATACTCAAAGGACACAACTTTCTCATGGAAGTAATGCTCCTCCTTGACATTCACCATGAGGGACAATCGATCGGAAATCTTGGTAATGTTCATGTACCATTGATGCAATTCATACATTCTCGTTGGGAGGTTCTTGACCTTGTCTAGCTCGACCAAAGGTTGGCCCCGGACATATTTCCGTTTTATTTCATCCTCTCTAAGCACAAGCATGGGCTCGATCTCGAGGAGTTGTCCAACAGTGATTTTGAGAACTTCAGCCTGCATTATATGGTCCTCCGTTATTACCACATTGCCCACCTCAGAACGTAAACTGTTTGCCTCAATAATATTGGGCGCCAGATCGTCACGTGTTGTTGGCACAACAAGCGAGGGGATCGATTGCGCTGCCTGTTCTCCCAGCTGGGGAATGGTTTTCCCGCATTTTTTGACAGCTGCTTCTTGTTTGCTCGATCCCGAGCTCGCCTCCTTACGTAGACGTGCTCGATTTAACTTCCTGATGTGGCACTCATAGTCTGTGTCAATAGGCTTGGGAGCTGGTGGTTGAGCCATACGAATGAAGTGGTCAATCGTTTCCTCAGGCACTTTCTCCCTTGGCGGCGGTGGCGGTTTCGGTGCAAAATGGGCTTCCACCTCGGACTTAGATATGGCTGCGATTTCCTCCTCGGACCTGTCATAAGACCTCTGCGGAAGAGGCGTGAGGCTTGGACCATATTTATATCGCTTGCCTCCGCCTGTACTTCCTGTACTACCTCGACTGCATCGCCACGCACCATAGCTGCGGGTGTCTCTTCTGCGATTGCCGAGGCGGCGGAGACGCGGCCGACGGGCTGAGTTGGGACGAGGAGGAGGGTCGCTCAAGCTGTGCGGACTTGGAGGAGGAGTGGCCTGAGGTTGTGCGGACTTGGAGGAGGTGGGCGTCGACGCTGTGGCAGACTTGGAGGAGGAGGAGTGGCCTAACACTTTGCCGGATTTGGAGGAGGGTGGCGACACTTTGCGGACTTGGTGGACTTGCAGGAGGCGGAAGACTGCTGACTTGGTGGCGGACTTGACGAGGAGTCGGATGACGCGTGTCGGTGGCCTTGAAGATGATGCAATCCTTTTTCCATAGGATGATACGATGGTTGGCGTCTCCAGAAAGCGCTCGTCCTCACCTCCGGGAATGTCAAGCTCTAGCCCCGAATATGGCTGCACCACCTCGTCAACCATGACACGAGCATAGCCCTCTGGAATCGGGATGCAATGGTAGGTTGCTTTGGGGGTAACTGGAAAAGCAACGCCGTCCGCCACCTTCATGGATATGTTCTTCATTTTGACGTGTAGCTCGCAGCTAGTGTTCTCCGTGATGTCATCCACGGGGTATCTACCCAGCATTGCGTCGTCCGGGGCGGAACCCACGCTGCTTCTCGGCATGGATGGGGCGGTGCTATCCAATGCTGGATCATCCGCTAGCTGCTGCAGCTGCTGAGACCCCCTTTGCTGGCTAAGTGAGTCGATCTGCTCCTGCTACCGCTGGAATTTGACTGCCAATTCCGCTTGACTTGCTTCTAGGCCTTGAAGGCGTTCATAGTCCCGCTTCCTCTGCTCCTCCTCCATCTTCCTCTTCTTCTCCTCCGCAATCTTCTTTCTCGCACGGGTTACGTAGTCGGTGTTCCATCTGAAAACCCCTCATACCACGGAATAGCGCCCTTGCCTCGTGTTCTTCCCGGTGTTCAGGATTTCCTGTGGCACGCGAAGCTCGTCGTTCTCTCGCTGGGCTGGAACACCCCGATCGTGCCTCTTCTATTGCAACAAGTATCGCATCGTCGGCTCCGTTCAGACATGCCTTCGTCGAAACTTTGCCTGTCTTCGGGTCCAACTCCCCCCCATGCACATAGAACCAAGTCCCGCACCTGGGGGGCCAGCTCTTAGTATCCGGAGTGACACCTGCATCCTCCATCTCTTTCTCAGACTTATCCCACTTAGGCATTGCCACCACATAGCCACCTGGCCCCAGCTTATGGAACATATCCTTTTTTTCGGCATTCTTCTTGTTTATTCTCGACCGTTCCTTAGCTAATTCCGAATCCTTGAATTTCACGAAATCGTCCCAATGAGCACGTTGGTTCTCTAGTGTTCCCTCGAATACTGGAGTCTTCCTTCCTCCCTTGACGTACTTGTCCCATTCACGATTCTTGTGGTTCTTGAATGCAACCGCCATCTTCCTAAGAGCAGCGTCCTTGACTTTCTGCACATCTGCTTCGTGAATTGATCGGTAGGGTGAAATGTTCCATGAGAGTATCCCAAAGCAGATCTTTTTGATTCTTGTCGACAAAAGTAACATCCGGACGTGGAGCAGCGTCCTCTTTGCCTTTTTGTCCTTTGTCTTTTGCTGGCTCTCTCCATTCTTGAAGGGAGATCGGAGTTGGTCCTTCACAAGAACTCCGTGACCGACGAATGAACTTGTCCGCAATCTTCTTAGGCGCTAATGGTTCGCCATTAGGTCTGATCGCCTCGATATTGTACTTTACGCCTCCTTCAACTTTTGTTCGGGCCTCGTTTAGTCCTTTTGCTCAAGATTTGCTCGATCCGGATGGCTGAAAGAACAAAGATCGATTCGTTAATATATCTTCAAGTCATTTAAAACATGTGATGATCACCAGATACCTGCTTATATAAATATATATACCTCGCCGGTCTTTGTTGTTTCAGGATCAACATGTTCTTCGTCATCGTCATAATTGTAGTTCATGACTTCATCAATTCGGTCGTCGCGATCGAATGTCATATCACCCTCTCCGGTGTTGTTTAGAAATTTGGAGCCGTCATAATCTTCTTCATTTTGATTATCATCTGGCCCGCGTATCATATGGAACATGGTTTGTTCTCCCTCTCTGTCGGTATTGTCTGCCATAGCTTTTATTTAACTAATTCAAAAGAAATATAAAACAATTTAGTATTCAAATTACATCGTCTCGAATAATAGATATAATCTCGAATACTTCGTCTAGAATAATAGATATAATCTCGAATACATCGTCTCGAATAATATATAATATTGAATAGTACATCACTGGCTAGATAATTAAAGATCGAATACTACAGAAGAATCTAGGACACTCGCGGTTCTGCGTCATGGGCGGTGGACACCCAAAGAGAAGGAACCTCACGGGATCATAGCTGAAGTGAGATCCTCGAAGATCTCGCCGGTATTGGAGAACCTGCCGCCCTCTAACGCAACCATGTAGCGATGGACGTGCTCGTCCTCCTCCACGACACGACGACGTACCTCCTCCGGCGGGCCGGGTCCCTCCGACCGAAACTGGCCCACGCGAAAGCCACCAAACAAGATCAGGGTCGACGACGGACCCGGGCTGGGTTCCTCATCAAGCAGCGCGCCCTCCAGCAGCACCTCCGGTGCCAGCCAGCGGAGCCAGTCCGGACATGGGTCGGCTGGACGTCATCATGACGGGTCGACGGCGAGGATGCGGGCGGGCATCGTCGAGAACAAATACTAGCTATATGCCCCAAAAAATAATATTTTTTAATGATTGATTTTGATAACTAAAATTTCTAACATTTCTACTATTTCAAAAATCTATATACTATTTCATACTAATTAAGCATCTAACACTAAAAACAGAAAAACAATTTCTATACATCCATTAAAAACAGAAAAACAACATTATATAAAAAATTCCATACTAATTAAACACTAATTATATCCATCTAACATGCATTCATACATATATACTAGTGAAAAACAATAATCTAAAAATCTAAACTAATTAAACATACAAAATACGTATATACTAATATATACATGAATTCATACATATATACGTGTATGTGTGTGTGTGTTCATCATGCTTGTGTGTGTGTATGGGCTCGGGGAGGGCGGCGCCATGGTGGCCTTGGGCGAGGGAGAGGGGTTAGAGGGGAGAGCTCACAACGGGCGGCGGAGACGGGCGGGCGTGTGTGTGCTGGGCGGCGCGACGGGACGGGCCTGGGCGGCGGCGACGGAGATGAGGGCGGCGACGGGACGGGGCGGCGACGGCGACGGGGCGGGACGGCGGCGACGGGTCGGTGACAGCGTCGATCGATCGGGGCAGGCGGTTCAATGGGGAAACAGAGGAAGAAACAGAGGGAGAATGAAATTTTTCGAAGTGTTGTATATATAGAAGGCACCTTTAGTACCGGTTGGAGCCACCAACCGGTACTAAAGGTCTGTTTTGGCCAGCCCAAGCGGCGGAAGCGACCCCTTTAGTACGGGTGGTGGCACAAACCGGTACTAAAGCCCCCTTTAGTACCGGTTTGTGCCATGACCCGGTACTAAAGGGTCTTATTGCCAAGCAAGGTGCGGTGCGGCAAGTTTAGTCCCACTCGCTAGCCGAGGGGCGACCGCACTGGTTTATAAACCCCTGCGGTCGCTCTCTCGAGCTCCTCTCCAAAGCAGGCTCACTGGGCCTACGTGTTCTTTTGTTGCCTCAGGCCCACTTGGCCTTTGCAGCCTGCATCCCGCCCAACAACAGGCTGGGTTTCTAGTCGATGTAGGCCGCTCTGGCCTAGTAGGCGGGCTTTTTTATTTTTTTGCTTTATTTATTTTTGTGTTGTTTTTTTGTGTATTTAGAGTTTCTTTGTGAATATTTTTGCTTTAGGTACAAAATTACAAACTTTCTGTTAGTGCCCGTAGTTTTCAAATTTGAATAGTTTAAATTTTGAATTATTTGAAATTAGTGTGAATCACTAGTTTGTGAATAATTTAACTTTAAAAATCAGTAAAGGCATGAAAGAATTTGTTTGCACATAAAATTTCTTCGCTTCAAATGCCAAAACACATAACTACCCTAACTATTACAGAGATTCCTCCTGGGTGTGAAACATGAAGAAAGTGATGATAGTGAAGCCGATCATATCCCAGATCTTTAGGTGTGAAACTTTTTCTTGGCGTGTGTCCCTTTGCGCCGTAACCATGGAAAATCTTCATCATTTAACGGGATGCTCGGGTCAATATTCACTGTGAATGGAGAAATTTCATCAAACTTTTCATAATCTTCTGACTTGTCTGTCTTGTCATCCACTCCCATGATGTTTCTCTTCCCAGAAAGAACTATGTGCCACTTTGGCTCATCGTATGATGCATTCGCTTCCTTATCTTTTCTTTTTCTTGGCTTGGTAGACATGTCCTTCACATAGAAAACCTGTGCCACATCATTGGCTAGGACGAATGGTTCATCTGCACGCAAGATTGTTGAGATCCTTGTTGTCATTCCGCATGCGGGTCTTCCGTTACCCGCCTCGTGTCATATTGACCCATTTGCACCAAACAAAGGGACCTTTAAACCACGCCGATAGTCAAGTTCCCATATGTCCTGTATATAACCATAATATGTTTCCTTTCCGTCTTGGTTTCTCGCATCAAAGCGGACACCACTGTTTTGGTTGGTGCTCTTCTTATCTTGGGCGATCGTAAAATGTATTACCATTTATCTCGCCCTTTGAAAGTCATTATATTCAAGATGGTAATCGGGACAGCAAGTACAGGTCATCTTCAATAGAGGTGTCATGCATGGTACGTGTTCGCAACCAGTGGCGGAACTCCTGGTTTGTTCACGTGTAATCCAGTCATCGACCGCTCCGGGTGTTTGGAGCGTAGCAAATTCTTGTGTTCATCCATATACGGAGCCACCAAGGCGGAATTCTGTAGAACTGTAGTGTGCTTCAAAGTGAGAGAATGTCCGTCCATACATATTATTTGTTCCTCCTAGCGTGCCTTTTCCATCCGATCTGCCCTTATGCCGCGATTCAGAACACCAATCGGCTTAAGGTCAGGAATAAAGTCAATACAAAACTCAATGACCTCCTCATTTTGATGGCCCTTGGAGATGCTTCCTTCGGCCTAGCACGGTTATGAACATATTTCTTTAAGACTCCCATGAACCTCTCAAAGGGGAACATATTGTGTAGAAATACAGGACCCAAAACGTTAATCTCTTCAAGATAGGTGAACTAGGACGTGCGCCATGATGTTGAAGAAGGATGGTGGGAACACCAACTCGAAACTTACAAGACATTGCACCAAATCATCTCAGTAACCTTGGTATGATTTCTGGATCGATTACCTTCGAGAGATTGCATTGAGAAATGCACATAGCTTCACAATGGCTAATCGAACGTTTTCCAGAAGCCCCTCAATGCAACCGGAAGCAGTTGCGTCATAATCACGTGGCAGTCATGAGACTTTAGGTTCGGAACTTTTCTCTGCCATGTTTATTATTCCCTTTATATTCGACGAGAAGCCGACGGTACCTTAAAACGAGCAGGCATTCAAAGAAGATTTCCTTCTCTTCTTTGGTAAGAGCGTAGCTTGCATGACCCTGATATATGCCGCCTTCTCCGTGCATACGTTGCTGGTCCTCCGTGCCTCGTGTGTATCTTTTGTCTTCCCATACACGCCCAAGAAGCCAAGCAGGGTCACGCAAAGATTCTTCGTCACGTGCATCACGTCGATTGCGGAGCGGACCTATAGGTCTTTCCAATATGGCAGGTCCCAAAATATAGATTTCTTCTTCCACATGGGTGCGCGTCCGTCAGCGTCCTTCGGAACAGGTTGTCCGCCAGACCCTTTCCAAATATCACCTTCAAATCCTTGACCATATCATGTACATCAGCACCAGCACGGTGGCGAGGCTTCGTCCGGTGATCCGCCTCACCTTTGAAATGCTTGCCTTTCTTTCTTACGGGATGCCTGCTCGGAAGAAATCGATGATGTCCTGTACACATTCTTCATACAACTATTCAAATATATATCGTCGGTATCATCCAAACAGTGCATGCATCCGCGGTATCCCTTGTTTGTCTGTCTCCGAAGGTTACCGAGAGCAGGCCAATCATTGATGGTCACGAACAACAACGCCTTTAGGTCAAATTCTTCCCCATGTGCTCATCCTCGACGTACACCTGTTCCATTCCACAGTTGTAAGAGTTCTTCAACTAATGGCCTTAGGTACACATCAATGTCGTTGCCGGGTTGCTTAGGGCCTTGGATGAGCACCGCATCATAATGAACTTCCGCTTCATGCACAACCAAGGAGGAAGGTTATACAAACATAGAGTCACAGGCCAGGTGCTATGGTTGCTGCTCTGCTCCCCAAAAGGATTAATGCCATCTGCGCTTAGACCAAACCATACGCTCCTTGCGCCATCGCAAACTCCTTCCCGTACTTTCTTTTGATTTTTCTCCACTGCGACCCGTCACCGGTACTCTCAACTTTCCGTCTTTCTTACGGTCTTCTTCGTGCCATCGCATCGCCTTGGCATGCTCTTTGTTTTGGAACAACGTTTCAACCGTGGTATTATAGGAGAATACCACATCACCTTGGCAGGAATCTTCTTCCGGGCGCCGCCTCGACATCACCATGCTCATCGCGGCTGATCTTATAGCGCAATGCACCACATACCGGCAAGCGCTCAAATCCTCGTACTCACCGCGGTAGAGGATGCAATCATTAGGGCATGCATGTATCTTCGCACCTCTAACCCTAGAGGGCGACAGCCTTCTTTGCTTCAGACGTACTCTCGGGCAATTCATTGTCCTTTGGAAGCATATCCTTTATCATTACCAAGAACTTTCCAAATCCCTTGTCGATACACCATTCTCGCCTTCCATTGCAGCAATTCCGGTGTGGTGCCCAGCTTTTTCTTGTCACCTCACGAATTGGGTACAACAATTTTTGTGATCCTCTAACATGCGCTGCAACTTCTTCTTCTCCAAATCACTTGCGCTAGTTTCTCTTTGCATCGGCAATGGCCCGACCTAGATCATCAACGGGCTCATCGATGCCTCTTCTTCAGCTTCTTCCGCATTGCCGCCCAGCTTCTTCCCGCATTACCGCTCAGCTTCTTCCCCATTGTTGTATCATCGTATTCAGGGAACCCATGGCGGGATAGCTGTCGTCGTCCTCTTCTTCTTCATTGTCTTCCATCATAACCCCTCTTTCTCCGTGCTTGGTCCAAACATTATAGTGGGGCATGAAACCGACTCAAACAGGTGGACGTGAATGGTTCTTGACATAGAGTAATTGCGACCATTCTTACAGCCAGCACATGGACAAGGCATAAAACCATCCGCCCGCTTGTTTGCCTCAGCCGCAAGCAGAAAAATATGCACGCCCTCAACGAACTGGGGAGAGCATCGGTCATCGTACATCCATTGCCGGCTCATCTTCATTACACAACACCGAATAGACCAAATTAATACAAGTTCATACATAAAGTTCATACAACACTTAAATGCAAAAAACAAATAACTCTCTAGCTAAAGCATTTAAATGCAACAACAAGTGCGATCAAGATCACAACTAAGGTAACAATTGATCCAACAGCATAATGATACCAAGCCTCACTATCGATGGCATATTTTCTAAGCTTTCTAATCTTCAAGCGCATTTTCTCCATCTTGATCTTGTGATCATCGATTTACATCGGCAACATGCAACTCCAATTCCATCTTCTCCCCTCAATTCTTTTCAATTTTTCTTTCAAGTACTCGTTTTCTCTTTCAACTAAATTTAACCTCTCGACAATAGGGTCGGTTGGAATTTCCGGTTCACATACCTCCTAGATAAAAATATCTATGTCAACTTGATGGGCATAATTTGTCAAAACACGAAATGCAACAAATAGTTTTAAAAGAGAATATACCACATCCGAATCATAACAAGGACGAGGGCCGACGGGACGAATATCAAAACCATGGCACTATGTATAACAAACAACGACGGGTAAGATAATTATTATACGAGTAACTATATATCCAAATCACACAAACATCAATTTTTATATAAAATTTCATGAACAAGAGGCTCACCACAAGGTGGTGCCATGACGAGACAGTGCGGGCGATCGACGGTGGTTACGACAGAGATTTAGAAGGCACTAAGTAAACCACACCTACATATGCAAACTAAGTGTTATTTTGACCTCAAATTGCATATAAATCAAATACTAGCACATATATATATTTCCTCCCAAATTACTAAACTCACAAATTAATAACTATATAAAGCATTGCAAGAGCTAATCTAGCAATGAGAGATGAAAGGACAAAGTTGCTAACCTTTGTGATCACTTGAATGGATGGAGGCCTTCAAATCTTGATAAATTTTGGGCAAAATGTGTGATGAGCTCGAGGGGAGAAGAGGAAGAACAGAGAGGAGAGGAGAGGGGAAAGGGGGAAGAACAGAGCGAGCTGGACGAAGGGTTTATATGCAGGAGGACCTATAGTACCGGTTCGTGGCACGAACCGGTACTAAAGGTGCTGGAGGGGGCCCAGACTGACAACATCCTGCCACCACCCTCATTAGTACCGGTTCGTGGCACGAACCGGTGCTAAAGGTTAGCCACGAACCGGTACTAATGAGAGCGGCCCGGCTAGCCGTTGGAACCGGCACTAATGTATACATTTGTGCCGGCACTAATACAAACCGGCACTAATGTGCTTCACATTTGACCCTTTTTCTACTAGTGATAAGCATTGCCTTTATTTTACATTTTGTTAAGAGTAAATATAGATGTGATAATATACGAAAAAATGGAGAATATTTAAGATAAGATGAAGAGTGATGCTACATAACCAAGTACCTATAAATGTAAGTGCAGCGATACAGGCAAAAGGTACAGCCAAGAGCAATGCACAGCTAAACTTCTTCAGTACCAACCTTATGGTAAGAGTAAATATAGATCTGATGTGTAGAAAATGGAGGGCAAAGGAAAATAAGCTACAGAGTGATGGTACATGAACAACTACCTGTCATTATAAGTACACTGATAAAGGACAGCATGTACTTACAAGAACAATGCAGAGCTAAAATAAACATTGGCATTGGATACTGAAGAATTTGGAGCGAACAATTGATAAGCAAGCTATCATGCATACTGCTGTCACATAATGAACCAGGTATGTATGCAAGTACAGTGATACAGGACAACAGGTACTAACAAGAGCAAAGCAGCAGGAAGCATATTTGCGATATCCTGTCGTTCTTTTCAAACCGGAATTCTTCTTCGAGCAGATTTCCTGCAAACAAGATCCGTAAGGCACATGCGGAAAAGTAGAAGTTCAAATTGTCATGTGATTTCATAGACAGTACCTCATCCTGGGAACAAGACCAGTGCATAACAATGTTTTTCCATTCAATGTCTTCTAAATTTAGCACAGGAGACTTCACCGAAATTCGTTTATAGATTTGCCACCAAAGTGTGATTTCCTCAGGTAACACCGATACTGCTGCAATGCTTCCTTGAAAAGCACAAGCAAGCTTTCCTCTTCATGACTATCCAGATTGACCCTCGCCTAGTTACAACAATGTAATGTAAATCATTGATGTGTTCAATCAGCAGAAAACAGGAAAATAATAACCATGAATAATAGCACTTACACGTAAGTTGGACAGGAAGATGTGAAAATGGTGTTTGTCTTCACAATAATCTTCCCATGATGGGAATATATGCACATAGTCCCTAACAACATTGAAAGCATTGTCTTTTAAACTGGGAATAAATGGAATGGGGTTCCAATCTGCAGGAATTGGCCGTCTCTGCAGTTGGGATAGGTCTTCGGCCGGTGGACTTGCTGTACTTTTTGCTGGAGTGGGATTTTTCTGTGGTACAGCTGGTGCTACGACAAATGAAATCGGTATACCTTTTGCTGGAGTGCAGGTCCTGTGTGGTGGGGCTAGTGGTGTGGCCAGTGAAGTATGGGTACAGTCTGCTGGAGTCGGTCCTACGTTTTGTGTCACAGCTCTATCGAACATGGTAAAGAAGAGCAAGTAGATTTTGGATAATAAAATGTTGGTTGCGCAGTGCCCACACATGATGAACCAGAGCGCATTAAGAATGCAACTCCCACCTGTCTCTCGACCATTTCAGGCGGTTGGATGAAGATCCTACATCTCCTAACCCTTCTTCTTCCTCGTCTGTGATTCTTCCCATACAGAACACCGCACGGGCCGCCGGCCGGACCACCGGACCCCACCGCCTGTGTTCCTCCGCCACCCCCACCCCCACCCGTGTTGAGTTTTCTTCGTTCGACGAGGCCCCACAACCACCCGAGCCCCTTGGATCGCACCGGCGAACTCCGGCGAGCTCTGAAAAATCGACTGACCCAATTTTGAAATTTAGTCTACTATGATTTAACTAGTGTGGAATATAAAAGGGGAAACCCATAAGCATTGGGAGTATAGTGTTGAGCGTGCCATGGCGGATCTGAAGGTGCAAACCGGACAAAGGCAACTTCGCAACCAAGACAAGAAATCATAGTAAAGCAGTGGTGATCTATTTTCTTGCTGTGATAAATAAGTTGAGCAGATACGAAAGAGTACCGCCTCTGGTGCGGCGCCGTGTACGCATCTGGTGAGAATTTGACGGTGCTGCTGTAGCGATGGCTGTTGGCTGCGTGGAAGCAAATCTAGGAGGGTAGACGGTGGCGGCGGGGCGCGGTGGATGAGACGGTCGTAGGAGCGGCGCCAACAAGGTGGACGACGGCGGGGATGAAGCGAGAGGACGGGATGCAAGGATCCCGGTCCAAAGGCGTGGATGAGAGAGGTCGATCTCTTGTAATGGACGACAGCGTCGGGGTATCAGCTCTGGCATGGTGGAGGAGGACGACAGTGGATGGGGTGGCGGACGGCGGCGGACGGAGGAGGGTGGGGTGGAGAGGGTGTTTTGGCGCCCACGGAGTACGAATGGGGAAAAGGGAGGTAGAGAGGAAGGGGGGGAACCATGTAGTCAGGGCGCGCTTGTCTCAAATGCGAGGAAATTTACAAACTTAGCCCCCGTTTCAAATTTCTACTACATCACAGCAACATTATTCGGTTGGGGATAGGACGGTAATCTCGCATACACTGAATATTTGCCGACAAGAGTTTGTTTTTGGCGCCACCGTATGAATATGAATCGGGAGGAGTCGATTTCGCCGAGGGCACACTGTGTTTTGGCGCCCACCGTATGAATCTGGGTGAGAGGCGGTTACGTCACGTTTGGGTGAAATTACAAACCTACCCCTATCGAAACCTATAGAAATCCAGCAGATAGGCTTTGCGCGGCAGGGATAGGCAGTAGTGATTTCCATCTCGCAGATTTTGGTTTCGGGCGGTTACTGCGACTTTCCCCGCTTCGTTCAAATTTTGCACAGTGCACGTTTACCGTGCCAACTCAATTCGAATCCCGTTTGTATTCTACTAATTTTTTGGGCGGGATCCATTTTCAATTGGAATTACATTCTATATACATCATTTTTTTACATATATACTTTCAAAAGCACAACAAAGAATTCTGCTCCTTTATATGTATAATATGATTTACAAATACAACGATCTCGAAATCTTAAGGTTGAATTCGAAAAAATTTAACCAAATTATGTTCTACTAAAATGTATGGATCAGTAATATCTACATATTAAATAACATAGATGTGCGTGAATTCATATAAGTATGCATGTTTGATAGATCAATTTTGGTTCGAGTATGGATTATATGTATCATCATCTCGAATTCAAATATTTGAATCCCTTTTTTGTTCGCTCCTTTCACGCCCATCTCTCTCGCATGCATGCTCCTTCAGGTAGCCATCACTCTCTTTTCTCCAGCTCACCCGCACGCTCACTTCATGTTTCTCCTATCCTCGCAAACATGGTCTCTCGACGTCTCCCTTGAGAAGTGTCACACTCTCCCTATCATTATACATTACACGGTTTTCATTATCTCTCACGTCTCTACTATTCTCTGGTATCACTCGGTACCTAAGCTTTCTTTTTCACCGCCACACACACAGTCTCCACTCGTCTTTCACTTTGTCTTTCTCTCTATGGGATTCTCTCACACACCCTATATGTCTCTACATATGACTCATACCACTAAAATTACTCTCTCTCTCTCTCTCTCTCTCTCTCTCTATCCTGTAGACACAACATTTGTTGCGATCTCCTTTTCGTCTCCATCCCTGACTGACACCGATCAGACAACCCCGACTACCGTCTCCTCTCTCTCTCTTTCACACAGACACACACACAACTGCTGCTTCCACTCCCCTTCCCGACTACCGTCTCTCTCTCTCACACACAAAACTCTCGCCAGCACCCGACTGTATTTCTCTCACAAGCATTTATCGACTAGCTAGCCTCTAGATAGGTTTATACACCCCACACTCATGCTTCCACCATTGCATACATGTCTCTCTCTCTCCTCCTTGTATCTATGTAGCTTTTCTTCCCTTCTTGAGACCCGCCCTCTCGATCGTGCACACACACACTATCGCCTCATTTTAAGCTGATACCTATCGCACACACACTACTTGTGTCTTTGTCACACATGCACTCCGCCCTCCTCCACTCTCCCTCTCTCACACACACATGGGCTTTTTGCAACAACTAGCAAGATGCCATGCGTTACCGGAACATCAAGATGCATTTGTATGAGTAGTTCATCTTGTGGGGAAAAGGATGAACGAGGAAGACCTTATTTGCAAATGTGGAGAGGGTGTGGGTATCTTTTGCAAAATTGCCATAGTTTCCTTCCTATCCGTCAGATATAGATCGGACGGCCTATATTGCAGGATGGCAGGCACACGATCATCACCGACAATGCTTTTTATAAGAGTAGGGATAAAAAATAGAGTTGGTGACGATGGTGGGCCTGCCATCCTGCAATGTAGGTCGTCCGATTTATATCTGATGGATAGGAAGGAAAATATGGCAATTTACCCACACTCTTCACCACATTTGCAGATAAGGCCTTCCCTCGTTCATCCTTTTCTCCCACGAGATTTTGATGTTCTGTGCAAGGCACGGGAATCTTGCTAGTAAGAGTAGAAATTAGACATGTACCACTTCTCGAATCTTGAAACCAACAACATGCCTCCCTTATCTCATCAAAACTGCCAAAGGAATATATTTTGAGTGAAACATAACATATTTTTAGTGATATACGTATTTCAAAACTAGACTTTTTTTTCTATCAAATCGATGAATATGTATTAATCTACTTTGATTGTGTGGCAACGCATTGGCACATTGCTAGTAGTTATTATAATTTTTTGGACACCAGGCAAACGTTGGAGTACATATACGAAGAGAAGAGGCGCACGCACGCAGTCGGCCTCTCACTGTCTCGCACACATGAGTGTTACGTAAAGGCGACGTTAACAAATAAACCCTAAAACCCTAGGTGCATGATTGCTGCATTCGCCGGTACCGGGTACGTGGTGGAGCACCTTTGTAGGAGTTGATGGTCGGGACCACAGGTGAACGACTTGGAGCGTGGTGGCTCGCCAGTTGCCGTAGACCGAGTAGCCACGTTTAAAATATCGTTTTTAGCAGGGTTAAGAGTTCCGATTTTAAATGGCATGTTATAAGTAGTAAGTAGTTTTTAGAACGATTGGTATGGAGCGAAAATGGAATTCATAGTACTACGTACCTCCTTGGCGTATGGTTGTATGGGTTTATGTTACGAGATGTTGAACCTGGTAGTTCTAGGGCAAATACTATGGTTTAGATTTAGATGCTGGTTTTCAGTAATCGGAAGGGGAAACCATTCTTTGATTAAAAAAAACTACTACCTCCATTCTGGTTTACTAGTCCCCATCGTACTTTGGGTCAAAGTTTGTCCACGAATTTTACTTGTAAAATGTGAATGGAAAACGAGATTTTGTTATACCCAAACAGAAAAGGACTGAAGGGAGTGATTGCTCTGACACGGACGCGACCTCTCATAGCGCAGGCATTGAACCGGCGTGCCGGCCAAGAGGGCCGCACTCGCTGTAGGCCCGGCCGATCACGCCTCCTCGCCGCGTGCAACCAGCTTAAGACTGCCCCGCCTGCCTTCATTGAATCCGCGCGTGTGCCGGCAACACGTCCTTCCGCAAGCCGGCAGACATTTTAGAACACAAAAAATGACTAAAATATAATTAATTTACGCATGGTCTTGACTTGTTGTGCTCGCACTGGTAGCAGGAAGTAGTAGAGATTTTTATTTATTTATAACTCTCCTCACATTTTTTTTGGCTTTGAAGTGAATCATGGTTGTGGACATTATGTATGAATGTGCAGATATCTGTGAACATGAGTTTGATGTGGAAGTTGAACTTGGAATGTCGGGCTTGCGCGTGAACTATACCATGTCCAATGCTTCGTCTGTTATTGTTTGGAAAGTAATTGCTGTTATTACATGACCCGAAAAAAAACATTTTGTGCCACATCAGTAGATGCACAGACATCACAACAGCATGCTGACTGGATAAACATTTGAACCTAGCTATTATGAAGGAAATTTTGTATTGACAACAGTTTTAGATAGCAGGAGACGCCTAGCCTGCTCTGCCTCTCGCTAGCTTATTTCGGCTTCTTCCATCTCTTCTTTGGCTTGGGTGAAGAGATCATCTGATTGCTCTTTTCGCTTCTTCAGAACTCAGCTACATTCTCAAGGGCTGCTGCACGCTTTCTTTCAGCCTTTACTAATGCCACGAGGACACGAACAGTGATGACTCTACCGGCTTGTGTGTAATCCAACATCATCGGGAATTTGCACCTTGTGTCTAATCCAGCATCATTAGGGAACTGGCACCTTGTGTGTAATCCAGCCTCATTTTGGAAACATGATCTCGAGGTTGACCATACTTCCCTCCTCGCAGGAACTGCATCCTGACATGAAGTTACTCCTTTTTTAGATCAATACTCAGAGAAACCTAGATCCATTTAGTAGAAGCTAGATAAACAGAACTCAGAGAAGTGAATTCAAAAGGAAAAGAAATATAAAAACAGACTACACGGTGAGAACACCCACTTCCTACATCAAGTTAAAAACAAAAGCATTAGGATGATTAAGACTCTTCTTATTACACATCGAAGAACACAACTTAAGAGAAACAGAAACTACAACATATACACATCGAAGAACACGAGGCTAAACGGAAGTAATTGAAAGGGTGTTACTTACCAAAGCTCGTTTTACAGGTTCGGTGCAGCTCCTCTTTAACTTGCCACACTCCTTGAAGATGTCCCGAATATCCCGTGTTTGGTCTTCATTGCTCCTCTGCATGTTCACACTCGTGGTTTCAAAATCTCAACATGGCAAGAAAAATACTACTAGTAATACTCGCGCATCTTGTGGGCAACATTAAAGCACTCGTCTGCCATGTTAGAGCATCTCCAACAGAATCGCAATGCGCGGCGCTTTAAAAATGCGTTTACAGTGCTGAGATCGAGAAGTAGATATTAGAGAGTAGAGGATAGTTCTCAGCATAGATAGATACAAAAAAGATAATTCAACTACTCCTCATCGTCCGACTGCTCCTCGGTGATGTCCTCCTCCGGCGTCTGACTGTAGGTGTGAAGATACCGATCGTTGTCGGATTCCCATGGCGACGCTGCTCCTAGCCTCATGTTGAATTGAGTGTCCGCTTTTCTCCTATGCTTGTCCTTGCGATAGGCGGCTCGCTCCGCCCTCCTCTTATCCCTCTCTGCCCTCCTTTGCGCGTAGAACTCGCGCTAGTTGATGATGTCCTGCGGGAAGTGTTGGCGCCACAACGCAATGGCTTCCACGTCCATCTCGGCGATGCCGAGACGGTGCTCCCGCCTCCGGTTGTCGCGACGATCCTCGTCGGTGCTAAGCCACGGCAGAGGCGAGAGCTCCTGCGCCCGCTCCCGCGTCAGCACGTTGGGGAAGTTCAATGTTCTACGAGGCCACCGGAGGCGCCACGCCGCCGCGTCGTACGCGCGGACGGCCTCGGTGGCGGTGTTGAAATTGCCGAGGCCGAGGCGCATCCCACGGAACTGGATCTCGGCGGAGAAGCCGCCGGAGGGGCGCGCGCGGACGCCGCAGTATCCCCAAGTTTCCTGGCGACACGGCGGCATGGTGGCGCGGCGGCGGCAAGGCGATAAAGAGCGGGGAGAGAGCGGTGGCGAGGCACATAGCGGTGGGAAGGCACAGAGTGGTGGGAGGGCGTTGGATTTTATAAAGCGCGCCGGACGCCGCGCGCCAAAACTAGCGCACGCCCGACCGCTTTTTCCTGCGCGCGCGCTATCCTTTCCCGACGTCTCTGCTATCTCTACTCTCTTCTCTATGGTTATATTTATTTAATATTTAATATTTAATATTTATCTCTACTTCCTTTACTATCTACTTTTTTTCTCTATACTTTTTTTCTTGCAATATAGGCCGTCTGATTTATATCTGAAAGATAGGAAGGAAACAAATGGGACTACTGCAAAAAGATACCCATACCCCTCTCCAGATTTGCAAATAAGGCCTTCCCTCGTTCATCCTTTTCTCCCACAAGATAAACTACTCATACAAATGCATCTTCATGCGTGCAATGCATGGGCATCTTGCTAGTTCTAAAAACCTTTCCATCATTTGCCACACTGCTGGTTGCAGATGAAAAACCTACCCAAGCACGGTAGCGATATGAGAGCGACGTACAATTACAAGCTAATATTCTGTTGGACAATGGAGGCTATAACCAATTACTTTTACGGGAACAATAGCACCCAGGAAAATTGAAGGGTACGTATGAACAAAATTGGAACTGCACATGTACTGCTAAGTGATTCAATACACACATTACCAATCGAGGAGGAGAACGATGGTCGTGGCGGCCTCTGTGAGTCATGGTCGGCAACGGGAGTCAGTTCATTGTCCACGACGGTGGTACTTCTGCGCTTGGCGACGGCTTCCGGGAAGCAGATCCGAGACTGTGGAAGACGATGCCGGGGAAGAGGCTCCGTCTATGACGATGACGGTGGACCGGCTCCAGTGCGGCGTACGAGGTCGTCGATGAGGCAGATGCGCTGCGGTGGACGAGTGCGCCAATGTAAAGGGGAGGAGCACGAAGGCTGCGGTGCCGTGGAGAAGTCTATTTTGCGGTGGGGATAGAAAATGGGGAGTATTCAGGTGTACTACTCTGGGTGCCGGGGTGGGGCTGCCTGGGTAGGGTGAACCTGAAGTTACGAAAACAACCCCCTACCAAGCGTCGTACGTAGGCCTGTTCCAAAGGCTATGATGGTAACTTCCCACTACCTCAAAATTTTGTGACACTGGACTCCCCGTGTGGCGTGTTGAGTGATTCGGCTAAGCAACTAGCGAGTAGTAGTAGTAAACTCTGCATATTAGGTTTGACCGAAGTCAAACTTCCTAAAGTTTAACCAAGTTTATATAAAAATATAAACATTTACCATAACAAATATGTATGATGTGGAAGTACATTCAATAATGAATCTAATGGTATTTATTTGTTATTGTATATGTTAATATTTTTTGTTATAAGCTTTCTGAGAGTTTACAAAACTTGACTTTGACCAATGCTAATACGCGGACTTAACTAAAAACGGAGGGAGTACACATTTGTTTTCTTAGTTTGTAGTGAACTAATCATTTGTTGAAAATTTTGAAATAAATATATTAGGCTATTAACTTTGAATGTAATGGTCTATACAATTCAATAGTTACAATCATTGTCGAATCCCAAGATGTATACAAGGTCTATAGTACTTCACAACATGCTCAAACTCACATAATCCCAGTCAAATGAGAATCTAAATGCATTTCGTAGTTATTACTTTGTATGATGCAACAAAAACAACCAAAACTCTACATCAGCCATTATAGAAGCAACATTTTGACATATCCCATTGTGTGAATGAAACATGCAAAGAGAGCTTTTGAAGATGGAGCAGATAGGGCGGGAAAGATTGTATGTATGTGGACGAGAGAGTAGGAGACAAACCTAACGACACACACACACACACACACACACAGAGAGAGAGAGAGAGAGAGAGAGAGAGAGAGAGAGAGAGAGAGAGAGAGAGAGAGAAGAAGTTAGGTCTGTGAGAAAGATGGAGACATGTAATATACGTGATTCTGTATACGTGGAAGGAGAAGAGACAACATGTTTGATGAGAGAGCTGGAAAAACATGGACGAGAGGGGAAGGATCTCATGGGTTGAGGGATTGACAATTTTGTGCGGGGGAGAGATGGATTGGTAATTTTGTGCAAGAGAGAGAGAGAGAGAGAGAGAGAGAGAGAGAGAGAGAGGGTGGGGGGAGGAGTCAGTCAGCCGTCGTCATATCACCCTGCTTCGAAATGACCACGCATTCTCTAGTGCGGTGTGGTCGCCGTCTTCGATCTGCTCGATGCCCTCTTTGAAGATTGAGGTGTTGTGCATGTTGGGGTGCAAAGAAGCACAAGCGAGAGTGGTCGCCGTATAGCCTTGGATGGGGATGAATTGTGTGCTCGGGGGAGTGTGTGTGTGTGTGTTGTGCTGCGTGCGTGTGTGTGTGTGTCAGATATTGAGAGAAAACAAACCTAAGGAGAGAAATGGGTATTCATGAAGAGATTGCGCGGGCCTTGAGGTGGGCAGGGGCCGAGTGTGGGTGTCAAAATGTGTGCGTTGATGCATATGTTGCATGCGATCGTGCGAGGGACGGACGAATGGAGAGAGATGGTTGTTGTGTTACGGATGCTCCTCTCTCTCTCTCCCTCTCTCTCTCTCTCACACACACAAGTAAACTGGAAGACCGTTCTCTCATGTATACACAACGTATCGGCATCTGTCTATGTCTCACTCATGCATGATCGTTTGCACATTCACACCTCTCTATGTCTGTATCGCACGCACACCGTCTCCACATTGCCCTTCCGTCACAACACACATATGGACACATACACACGTTCTCTCTCAGTCACACACACAAAATAACTATTAAAAAAAACTAGGGCGCACCTAAAACGTCCAATCCAAATAAACATAAACTAGAGCTAAATTCAAATATATGGAAATATTGCAGCGTCAAGAACTTTCCCAGGAAAAAAAAGTTGAGTAATATTTGAGGATTGTTTTCACACACACAAAAAGGTTCCGTGGATGTCCTTCGAGCGCGACACGGTGACGCACCGTTCGATCGACCGCGCGGTCGCGGTTCACGCGCTTGCACAGGATTCCGTAACGTCGCTGTGGTACTAACTTCAAAAAAAAAAGCGCTGCCTAAGTCTAATGTTTACGTGTACTAGTACGGTTTTCTTCTAAGTTTGACCAACCTCATATAAAACTAAAGTAAGCTCCCATACGCGCACTCATCAATATGCCGCCGCCGCCGTTGCGCATGCCGGCGCCCGCCTGCTCCGGTCAACAATTTCTCTCCCATCACCGCCGTGTCGCCGCCATCCCTGTGCCATGAAGCCGAAGGCTCGCCCGCTCACGTCGTCTGCAGTCCCTCCTTGCCATGCCGCCGCGCTGCCAAGCACGCGAGCAGCTGGTGGAGCCGCGTCTATGCACGCAACGTACGAAGAGGAGGACGAGCGCGTGCTCCAGCACGCCGGCGAGGAGGAACTAGCGTGTCATTGCCGTCTCCGCCCGCACGGAGGAGGCACGCATGGTGGCTGTCGCGGCGGAAGCCGGTCGCGCGCGCGTCGAGCCCGAAAACCGGGTGCGGACGCGAAATCTACCTTCGAGACCTTGAATGCCACGTGGATCCTGCAATCTGAAGGAGCAATTTGGATCAGTTGACTCATGTGAGCCATTTGATGCAACATGGATGGCTAGAAGGGCTTCTTCCACCTCTTCTGCCGTCTTCTTCCTTTGCTCCGTCGAACTTCTTTCACAAATCGACTGACCCAAATTATACTACTAGTACGAACGTATTAAGTACAGTGGGAACACGAAGGTACGAGCAGTAGTACCAACTGCAAGAAGAACAGTAGTAAGACATAGTACTAGTACTACTCTACGTACTAAACAGTTCAAATAACGAGAAAGAACATAAACATAGTTCTTGTCACGCCCCGAGACCGGGCCTAGGCGAGACAGCCGCCGCGAGCCTATAGACCAGAGGCCTATAGTCAGGGGCAGAGCTACAGGGTGGCCAGGGTGGGCCGCGGCCCACCCTGGGATTTAGTTTCAGCCTATTTACATATACGTATAGAGATGGGCCAGAGAAAGAAAATTTTGGCCTAGTAACACTTTGACCAATGCCCCTGAGCTTCTCTCGCTCTCGCCCGAACACACGACCACGCACGTGACGCCAGAACCTACCTGACGCCCGCCGCCGGCCTCACCGTCCCCGCCTCTACTTGCCTCGCCTCCCTTGCCCGTCGACGGCAGCCCCGCCCCCCCCCTCTCCCCCCCTCACAGCAAGAAGCTCCTCTGCACTTTCCTCTCCGTCGCGCCCTCGGCTGCCCGGTGGCTCGGCGGCAGCCACGCCACTGCCCCCGGCCGCGACCATGCTGCCCGGCCTGCCCGGCAAGCCGGCGGCAGCCGCCCACCTCCCAGGCTTCTCTCCGGCACTCGGCTCAGCCTGATTTGAGGTGCCATTTTCCAATCCCCAATTTCTGATTTAGGGTTAGCTTCATTGCTTTCTGATTTGTTGTTTTGTGCACTGTCGAGTAGAATACATGAACATGATTCGGTTAATTTAGCACATCATTTCTGTTCAATTTGTCATTGATTGATAGAAAGTAAATTCTTATTGGAGAATTATTGAAGATTGAAGAGGGCAGGAGATATTGCAAAACTTTTTCACAAACATGCTATGAAGATTGGGAAGAAAGACATGCCAGATGTGGACGAAGAGCAAATCGGAGAACTTGTGCATATGGTGGCTGTGGTGGTTGAACAAACTCAAGATCAGCGGGATTCTTTTTCGGAGGTAAATGAAGAAGATATAATTGGTACTTTCGTGGCAATGCAAAAGTTAAGGCCAGAAAGGTAGAAACATAGTCTTCTTTAACTATGTAGGCTTGTGTTATAAAAAATTGAGACTTAATTGAGAATTTTAGTGTGTTTGTAAAACCATATTAATCTATTTCAATGTGGTAATTACAATGTTTACATGGCCTATTTGTTGTCAATCTTTTTAAGGCGGACCACCCTGATGTCAATTGCTAGCTCCGCCACAGCATATAGTCACGCAAGGCGTAATTAAGCAGGCATAAACCACCAGTGGATCACAAAAGCTTATATATTAACTACACAAATACTTTACATTTACAAATGGCTCAATATTTTATTCTCTAGTCGTTTTCCACCATCTGGTCAAGCCTACTTCTGAATGACGACATCTTCTGGGCTTCTTATGTTGGTCAACGACTGCATCTAAAAAAACAGAGAAAGCAAGGTGAGCATGACATGTCATACTCAGCAAGTAGATACTTCACTATTCAACAAGGAGCAATGTTATGATGGTGTAGATCAACAGATGAACTGAATCCGGGGGACCAACAAGGTAATAAACATTGGAACATATTTTAGTGCAGATGGACAAAAGGACAATACAACTGGATTTAATGAAAACATCAAGGAAATATATTGGCGTCACACATGACCGCAAGCTTCCCTACCCGGGAGTCACACAGGGGTGAAATTTCACACTTTTACGCTCTTAAAAGGGGGTACTCCGACGTCGACAGCCTCGACTAGAACCACACAGGTTCCAGAAGAGCAGAGCTCTTGTACCCACTAAGACCCGAACACCTGAACCTACTGATGTCGATCGCTCCTACGGATCCATCACCGACACGTTCCCGAACAAGGTTCGTCCTTAGCGGAGAGCCCAGACAGTCCCATACCTGAACCGTGATCGGTACAATACGTTTGCCGTCGTGACACCAATATAGATGGACAGAATATGACATGTGGCTGGATCAGCTATAGGATCACTAAAATATCAGTCAAGACAATAAACCCATGCCTTTACATGAGTTCCTCTCATATCAGACTTTCCATCAACAAATGGATCATCAAGGACAACATGTCCTTCAACAAATGGATTATCAAGGACAACATGTCCTTCTCAAATAAAACAGGAATCAATAGAGGGTAAATAAGATTCAAGGGGCAGCAGTATATAATCAAGGAAGACAACGGACTAGGGAGTTAGCAAAGAAACCACTTGCCTCCATAGAAACCATGCTATCAATACTCAATAGTATCCCCACTGCCCGGGCTCGCCTTCGTATAACGATATTGTATGATCTACATATTCTGCTTGGTTCTTTCTCTATATCAAGGTAGCGTCTCTCCTCCTATTTGCTTGCAGCGATGCATACCAGCATCTCCTCCTCGCTCTACTTTCATTCTAAGTCTATTTCTGAGCGACCCTTTCTTTCTCTCGATGATGTGTGAAGTGCAAGATGAGCAGCGGCAGGTATTTATAGGGAGTGAGCATGGTGTAAACTAAACATCAAGCCGCCCTGCCCCTTCATGTTGACCTTTGGAGCAGTGTAAATATCACTGGCCGACGTCTCCTTGAGCGACCAAATGGTCATTTGCTGTTGTATGGCGACACGCAGGAGTCCACGTATGAGACTAGAAATGTCCAAGCCACTAGCTGCATGCCAACGCAACATCCATGTACACACACACGTTTACTTAGCTTGGAAGGATAGTACATACGTGTGCACTCTCATCATTACATGCATGCACCTAGTTGACTTGGAGCTCTAGTACTAGGAAATATCTACCAAGTATCATTTCTACCTGACCCAATTCCATCTAGTCTAATTCCATGTTAACTCTTTTAATTGTCTAGATTATGCTACCATCTACTACCACATACAAACACCACCACGTGAGTGCATGGATGCTAGTCTCACGTGCACAAATGCACACCCTATCTGATTGTGTGGATATTCCATCTATTATTGCAGGGAGAAAAATACATGTCTATTATATTTCTTTAAAACAGTGCTCAATCATTTATTTAAAGAAATAATACAGATTTAATTATTCATCTTAACTTAAGAACAAAAAAATAATAGCCCTAAAAATCTGGGTTATTACAGTTCTGCTGGGGCCTCAGCACAACACACCCTTGAAAATAAATTAAGCAACTAGTCATCTTGACACTGCAGTAGAACCAGCATGAGCGATTTACACGCCACCTACTGGAGTCCGATTCCACGTCCCTGACTTCGCCCTCGTCCCTCTTCCTCTTCCTCTTCGCCGACTTCTTTGCTTGAACCGGACATTGGGCTCGCTTCTTCATCCAACCCATGTAGATATTTAAACAAAGGTAGGCATCCATTGCTGCGCATGAGGATGTGATCTTCATCTAATGTCTTCGACTCCCATGCATGATGTAACTCGTGATGAGGTTTCTTCAGTTTAGCGCATTTAAGGATCAATCATGGCTGCTGCCAGGTCAGCATTGAAGGTTGAGAGGAGGACACCAGGCTTGCCTTCGGAGATCGAAGGGCTGGCCTACAACGAGACCTATCCGACGCAGGACTTCTTTGTCGTTCTTAAAGCCTACAGTAACGAATTTCACTCTTTTGTCTTTGAGGAAGTTCTTAAAATCCTGGCACTCAATGTCGGCATGGCATATGTGGTAGACCAAGCAAACGTTATGTACGCAAACCTGGATCACGGCGGGCTTCTTCCTCTCTTCGTCCTTTAGATCCTTCTCTCGTCCCAGGACTGTGGTGTACTCAACATCTAGCCCAGCGACCCACTCATCCGTTGAACTGTTGAACATGCATAGGAAGCGAGCAAGCCATGCTTTCACCGTCATGATCCACGTGTGTAGATGACGATGAACTGATCGCCGGTGATGGCTCTAACCTGGTACTCAGTGGCGACCATGGAGATTTGGGAGGCCATGGATTTTGAAGGAGGGTTAGGAGAAGTTGAACTGTTGTACCCCGCAAAAACTGGGAGCGAACTAATCGGGACGACTGGGAGTGAACTGTTGTGAGGTAGAAGACAGGGACGAGTAGGGCGTGCGAACGGCGTGGGGTTGCTGGCTTGCCCGGTGGATAAACGGCTGCAAGCCCCCAAAGAGTTTTCGAGAACTATGCGGGACCCACTAGATGTCATGTCTACTAGACCCATATGGTAGGCCTGACGGTATAGCTTCTGCCTGTTCGCTCGCCATGCCGGCGCGTGGATGTAACTTCACTTAATTCCGTAAACCGTCGCGCCTCCCGCGACCTTCTCCTCCTCAAGGCCAGCGCGCCTTTGAGACTTCGACCGCTAAAATGAGCAATTTTTTTGCCTACTCCGCATGCATGATACTCCCTCTGGTCCTTTTTACTCCCGTCAACCGTTTGCAAAGTGTTTGACCAAATATATACTTTTTTTAAACACCACCTTATATTAATCAACCAACCACACCAGTACACTCATTAGATACAATATTCACCACACAGGGCGGTACGTTATTTACAAGAATACAATCTAATCTATTGTCAAAGCTATACTTAGCGATTAAGTGTGCCACCTTATTGGCCGAACGGCTAATCTTTGACAATTGAAGATTGTTGATCAACGTCGAGATGCTCAACGCTTTCATCTTCAGGTCACGCATAGTAGACCTGTCATAGTCCCCCGATGCAAGAGGCGCTACCACAAAATCGCAATCAGTCTCTAAAATTACAGGATTATGAAGAGAAATACCTATGTAGAGACCGCAATGCATGCCCTAAGCTCCGCTTCCTCCACACTTTGACAGGCATCAATGAAATCCCACGACCAAATTTATACTAAAAATATCAATATCTACAATACTGATTATAATGAGTATAAGAACTACGTTTTATAATGAGTGTAAAAATATTGATTTGACATTGTGAATGTTGATACTCCCTCCATCTAGGTGAGTAAGTCATCTTAGGCTATGCACCGTGACCAAGGAGGAGGGGAAAACGAGAGACATTAATGTTTATTTGCTAATTAAATATTATTGCATGCAATGAACTAACCACTGCATGTCATGTTTGATAGTCTCAGGTCATTAAAAGCATGCACACCCTCATCTCTTATTGGTTGATATGTCAAGAAACAAGAAACGAGGTAGAAGTTAATGCACCGCGCCTACGTTTTTTGGGATTATTTTGTTTTCGTAAGATGACTTACACACCTAGCTATTAGAGTACCACTACCTCCCTTCTACTTTAAAGGGCTCGACTCAAAAATTTCACCTACTCTTAGCAAGATAGTAGAGGCGGTGGAATAATTTTTGATGTCTACAAAAGTACTCAACTAATGCTGTCGTTCTTCACAAAAAAATGTGTTTACCGATGCATGCATGAACACTAGTTAGTCTAAACCCCCTCTCTTCTTTAATTCTTTGCCACATCAGCATGTTTGCTATTCCCGTGTACCAGCTAAGATACCACCATGATGGCCAGCCTTAATCATCGCATGCAATAATTTAGTGCACCTTGAAATATGAACATGTGTGGGGCATGTATGTTTTTAATGACTTGAGACTATACCTAGCCCCGCATGCAAGATGACTTATTATGCACCATTCCCCATACCTGCAGGAAGCCCGTTCTTCTCCAAATCTTTTCCTCTCCATGCGTGGAAACAATATGCCTGCCAAACTCTCCTTCTCCCTCCGGCGGTCCCACCACTCCACCCGTGTGAAAAATCTGCATGCATGACTCTCCTCCCCACGCTCGTCCAATCCGTACAGACCAGCAATATTTCCACCCCTTCGCTCCCCGTAATTTACTCCAACAAATATGCCCACGTAGCTTTTTACTTAACTTCAGGTGCATTGGGTCATCGACATACGGGCCCAAAGAGTGTAATCGCCCACATGTCGCTGGCGCAACCGACCTGATTAAGTCCGTGCAGCTCATCCATATCTTACGCAGGTGTGCCATTGCTCGCTATAAATATTGCGCCCCCACGACATCGCTATCTCCTCCCCTCACGCTCACGTTCATCGCTATCTCCTCCCCTCCCTCTCACGCCGACCACCATGGCATCTCCCTTCCAAGCCTTAGGAGCCCTCGCTGCACCGCACGGACGGTCACGTCGCCTTTTTTCCGCTCGCCGCCACTAGTCGAGGAGGACGCGTCGCTGTTCCGCTCCTCGCCGCTACGCGACGCGTCGCCGTTCCGTTCCTCGCCGCCACTAGTCGAGGAGGACGCGTCGGTGTCCCGCTCCTCGCCGTGACGCGTCGAGGTGGACGCGTCGGCGTTCTCAATCACGCCGGCACGCGCGTCGGAGGACGCGTCGGCTCCCCGCTACGAGGAGAACGCTGCGCCGCCCGCCAAGGCCCCCAGCCTTGAGGAGCTTTGGAAAGAAATGGATGTCGCCTTGTGGGAGGCTTTGCCTCCAGCAGAGCGTGCCAAAATAGAGGCGGAGAAGAAGGCCGAGGAAGAGAAGCGCACCACGCAACAAGCTTTCTGGGAGATCTATGTCGCGTCCGAGAGAGTCAAGCAATTGGTTCCTTGGCAGAAGGCTCGTGCGAGGGCCGTGAGGGTGGCGGAGGACGCCCGTGCCGACATACGAGTGCGTCGGGCCCAAGCGCCTCATCTACGCTTGGCGGTACATGGACCGGGCGCACGCTTCCAGCCAGGAGGAGTACCTGTTGGCGCCAGATCACCACACCGGTGAGATCGCTCGCCGCCGGCAAGCCGCCAATCATCACCTCGCGAGTTGCGAGGCTGAGGAAGAGGCGTTGTGTCGGCGCTGCTTGAAACGGCCACGCACTGGGGCACTCGTGGCGCGCCGCAAGTGCTCTGCGAGCGCTATGGCTTTTAGGAGGAGGATATTTTTGTTTTTAAAGGCGATCTCATTAGTTTTGGGACGCAAATGATAAATCGAACGCTTAGGAATTTTTAGCGTCCTTAATTAAGTATGTAAAAGGGAAAGTTTGGAAACGTTGTGTATTATTACGCATTTTGCAAGTACGTGCATATAGCACAAACTTTACTATATACCATCGGACTACACGTCTCTCTCGATATATGCTTGCAGACTGTGCTACTCCCTCCGTCCAGGTCAATAAGTCATCTTTGGTTGTGCACGGTGACCAAGAAGGAGGGAAGACTTGTACACCTAGACGGAGGGAGTACTACTATTACTTATGTACGTGCAAATGCACATTTGAACATTACGATGCGGTTTTTGTAAAAGTGGAAAAACAACACTAGTCAAGCTTGTGAAACGATTCAATGCAAAACAAATGCAAAAATGCTCGTTTGATTGTTTACTTTTAGCTTCCTTCTCTGTGGTTATTTCTCTGTGCACCGTGACCAAGGAAGAGGAGAAAACGAGAAGCGTTAATGTTTATTTGCTAATTAATAGTATTGCATGCAATGAACTAACCACTGCATGTTGTGTTTGATATCTCAAGTCATTAAAAGCATGCACACTCTTTATCTCTTATTGGTTGATATGTCAAGAAACAAGAAACGAGGTAGAAGTTAATGCACCGTGCCTAAGTGTTTTCGGATTATTTGGTTTTCGTAAGATGACTTACACACCTAGATGCACCGCGCCTAAGTGTTTTGAGTAAAATTTTATCAGTTAAATCTTTGGTCAAAATTTAGCACAAATTACAATAGTGAGGAATAAACTAGGACGGAGTAGTAGTTTAGAAGCCCAAATAAATGAGTGAGGCGCCTTATTGTTACTCTCCACTGTGACTAGTCTTGTGCGAAAAGCTGGGGAAGCCGCCAAAAGAACTGGCCCTAGGAGTAGTAGCTAGGGATCAAGCGTCGGAGATGAACCAAAGAAAGTAAATGCAGAGAGATGAAATGCAAAAAAGACGGAGGGATGTGATGGTTTCTTGTCCGTTTATTTTACCAGGCCATTTATTATTGGGAGTGGTTGGGTTTTGTGATATGACGGTTTTTCTTGCCGCCACGAGCGGGTGAGAGGTGAGACTCCGTGCAGCGCCGCCCTCTACACTTGTACTACATCGGTCGTGGTTTATTAGTCCCCATTGAATTTGGTGAAGATTTAATCGACAAAATGTTAGTGCATGTCAACAAAAACTATATCGTTGGATTCGTATTTGAACATAGTTTTGAATGATATAATTTTAGGTGACATGCATCAGTATTTATCGTACTATATATAATGTTAGTTAAATTTTTGGTCATACTAATCTATAGTAGTAAGGTGCCCGTGCGTTGCACCGAAGAATGAAATGCATTGATCGGGGAGTTGTTTATTTTGACAAAGGATGTGGGGGTCATCTCATGTGTAACGGGTATCGATAGGTTTCTTCGGATATTATCTCATATCTAGAGATCACAAACATCCGGGTGAAATAGATAAAAAGGATCTTTTGCAAACAAAAGCGTTCAACTGTTCAACCTGCATCCAAAACTTGTGAAGAAATAACACTTATTGTGCTTTGCAAGAAATGATCTTTAAGAATTAGTTTTTGAGTATCGATTGTTATACATGTTGGCTATAGATGACATGGCACTTTCTTATAGTCAACAGTTGGCTATACTATTAAGTAATATTAACCATGCCCTTATACACCTAGACGGAGGGATTAAATCAGGATGACTTGCAAGGGGGCAGAGGAGATGTAAGAAATGGTTCATCGTAAGTCTTTCACCAGTACTGTAGTAAAAATTCATACATGGAAGATTCTAGACTAAACCATAAACGGATACACTTTTATTCATGCGCGATACTCCAATAGAGCAAGATCCTGCATGGAAGTCTCCACATGCTTAGACAGCGGATTACATTGAGCGAAGACTAATGATCAACATTTAACTTGATAATGCGTATTTTTTAGAAGAACAGGGAGGCTCCTCCCCGGTTCCATTATCAAATGAAAACCAAAGTGTCGTACATCAGCTCACTGAGAGGAGCAGTTCAAAGGAAGGACTGCGGTGAAAGCCACTCAAGTTTAACGACAAGCTTACAGAATCAAAAGCGGCAAAGACACGGGCCATAAGCGCCCACACACACACTACATGTTTTCTAAGTGCACTTGATAATGCGATGTCCGGTGAACCTCCTTGAGTCCCTGCACCGAGTCGGCGGGTAAAGGATAGAATGGATACCATGGGTTTTCCAAGTCCACATTGGCGGGATAGTCCCAGCTCCTTAGATTCCAAGTCTGTCCGATGAGGCCGGTTTCGCCGCCCACGTGACCCGGAGGGGTAGTAACATTGACCTTGCACCCGTACATCTTCCTCGTGTCAGTGTCAGCGTCAGCGGCGATGCCCCTGACGCACGCTACAAAGACGGGGCGGCGGCCTGCGCGGGCCTCGCCGGTGCCCACGATCAAGAGGAAGACGCTGCCGTCCTCCTCCGAGACTAGCAGGCGGCGGTGATCCTCCAGCGACTCCGGCATGGTGAACCGGAAGCACGTGTCGTACTTGATGTTCTCCGCCAAGGGCCAGCAGTGACCGCTGCACGCATCAGTGAGGTGATGCACCATGTCCGCCGGCGAGCCACAAAACGGCATCGGGCACTCATAGCAGCGGACGAAGGGCTCCTTGGAGGCATCGACCAGGCCGTCCATGAAACGGGAGTGGCTGTAGGGGACGTTGCGCCAGTTGAATATGTGAGCAAGTTACTACGAGATTTAATCCGAATAAGCACAAAATAAATCATGACGGCTATAACAGAGATGAAACTAATCATGTGGACTAGCATAGTAGTAGGATACAGAGTAGAAACATGAATTCTACCACGATCTCGAACAGGAAGGACATAAACACATACGGTGCAACGGGAGCAGCACCGTTGGCGTTGAGGTTGTCGCCCATGTCGTTGAGGAAGAGGTTGCCGAGGCTGGGGAAGAAGTCGTCGTCGGTGAAGTCGTGGCTGCCAGCAGTTGCGAGAGTGCATTCCCCAGATTTCAACAGTGCCCGCCGAATGGAGCACAGGAGGGAGTGGCTGTAGGGCACGTTGCGGCCGAATGGAGCGCAGGAGTAGCACATGAAGCAGTAGATGGTGTCCTTACTAGTACTCCCTAGTCTCTATCTATCTATATCTATATATATCTACTCTTATAGAAAACCGAGTTGGTGATGATGGTTTGCCTGCCATCTTGTAATATAGACCGTCCGATCTATATCTGACGAATATAAAGCCAACTATGACAATTTTACAAAAGATACCCGCACCTCTCTCCAATTTTACAGATAAGGCCCTACCTCGTGCTCCTCCCTATGTCTCTATCTCTACAAGTACTTTTTAATAACAAATCGAATAGTGTTGTGCCGTCCGCTGCACGCCCGGCTGAACACGCCTCCTCGCCTCCATCATCACCAACTGAGTATTTTATAGGAGTAGGAGTAGAGAAAAAACTGAGTTGGTGATGATGGTGTGCCGTGCAATGCACGGGCATCTTGCTATTTTTTGCATATAAGTCCAAACACCACGTAGACACGGTCTTTGAGCACGGTTCGTAGTTGTTCCATGATCGGGCATAAATCGAAGTTTGTAACTATTTTAGATTAGAATATACTACTCCTCCGATGCTAGTAATAGAGCAGAGTCCTACTCTACTCTAGCAAGCTAGGGCATAGTACTGTAGTAGGTACTGTAGGGAGTACCAGTACTGTGATCACTCAAGCAAGTTGTCCGCATCGATATGACCCTACGCTGCTGGTATGTGTCTCGTAAGTCAAGCGGCGTCTTGTAGTCATCATCACCGTCCACTTCCGCAGCACATATTCACTTCTCCATCTTTGTCCGCACATAATCTCGTCCAAGCTTCCATCCCCGCTAAGGCGCCTCCCCCCCCCCCCTCGTACAAAACCCAAGAACTAACAATGGCTGAACCGAGCAGCGTCCGCAGAAAGAGTGGCTGGAATTCGCTCCCCACAGAGGTAATCAAGCTCATTGTTTCGCGTGTGGACAATCTCAGTACCATGCCGCTCGCCGCGTGCTCGTCGGAGCTGTACCGTTTACTCAAAGCCCTCAGGCCGGAGCTTTTTAAGCCAGCTCCTTGCTTGTTGATGCCGCCGATCTTCGTAAAGCGGCGGTCACGCAGCATAACGATCGAGGGTGGCGAGCATCAACCCCTTCATCGCGATCCGATCCCCGTCAGCCTCAGCTACATTAACGGTATGTACCGGGTCGGCATGAACACGTCTTGGATGGTGCCCGTCGACGGTCGCGGCAGCTGGATGCTCGTGGAGGTCTACACCCAGCAATTGATCCCCCTTCCTTCGATTAACACTGCACTGCTTTGGCACCGCGGCCCAGAATACTCTGAATCTTACAGTAGCTAACATGATACTAAGTTTGATTTGCTCAAGGTTGTAATCTGCCAAGTGCCCACAAGATCTGGGAATTATAAATATTTCAGGCTAATTGCGTTCTTCAACCGCGATCTCGCCTATCTGACAGGTCACTGCGGTAAGTGGATAAATCTGCACGTCCATCGCAGGATCATACATCCTCCATGGTTCTCTGATGCCATTGAACAAAAGGGCTTCATTTACGCTGTCGACTCCTTCTATGGCTGGATGTATTGCTGGCCTACTCCAATATCGCTACAAACGGCTGTTACAGCAGATGTTACTTTCCTATGATATCATGATGGCTTGCTTATATTATCACAACATTTACTGAAAAATATTCATGCTCATAACATGCTGTTCTCAAGATTGACTAAATCAAGAGCCCTTTTTATTTGAATCCAACTTGATATGATGTTGTAGGTCGCTGGTGTCCCTACCCTTCCTAATCCCGTAACCTTTCAAAGAAAAGCGGCATGGCAGTTGCAGGTGGTTCTGGCTCGATCGACGACGATTTAAAGATTGATGATCGTTCGACGCATCGGACGTGTTGTTTCGCGGAATACAATCACAGCCACCGCAAGATCTTTGAGCAGGATCCCAGCTTCTCGGGCCTTCAGAATTTTTAATGGAGGCTGGTAAGTAGCCTTGGCACGCGCTCTGCTTGTCGACTGAATTATCCGATTAACTAGGAGATAACCGACGGCAAGGATCATGATGGTAGCGCCGTTTTGTTCATCGAGCAAAACTGTGTGTACATAGCGCACCATGCGTCTCTGCATGCACCATACCCTGATATGTGCCGCCACGCTCTGCAGCCCAAATTAGGAGAGAGGGTCGCAAGTATCAGACTTTGACCTGCTGGCTCGTCAGCACCCATCGGTTCAAGCCGTCACCAATCTCCACCGCTAATAAATAGTAACGCCTAACTAAGCCAGTTAGTTAGATGCGCATACACTTGGTGTAGTAGGATCTTTATTTAGTTTGATGCATACACTTGTTCTTTTTTGGTAGCCCTTTTGTAATGATGGCTGATGTTTGGTTTGGAAGAGAGAGCAGCGTCTTCACTCTTCTGGCCTGCTTACTGCTTCTGTTGCACCCCCAGCCCTGGTTGCTGCTGCTGCTGCTGCTGTTTTCAATGTACAATCAGTAGTATATTTCGTCTGTTGGTTGAATATAAATGTGTTGTTAGAACGACAAACACAATGTTTTGGAAGTCGTTGCATGGTTCGATCCTTTAGTGCCCCGTACCGTACGTAGCTCATACTATTTTTCGTATGGAACACATTTTCCACTTGTTGATAACATGCAGCCCACTGATGAAGGCCCAATAGAGAAGCACATAATTAACTGGAAGGGACGCTCTCACATGAATCCGGCCCAGGTACATGCTCATGGTCCCCTAAACATAAATAAGTAAATAAATAAATAAAGCTAAATGCTCATGCACCAGTTCTTTGGGAAAATAGGTAGCCCAGTATTTCTTTTTGAAGAATACCCAAGCTAGGCCTATTTGTTTTCTCTGAATTACTGGGCTGCAAATCTTTCAAGACGAGCAAATGGGATATTAGTTTTTTGAATTTTGTTCTTCACTGATATCTTATACGTATTTCATTGGATTTAACATGACATAGTACTAACTTATTTTTAAATTTGTTTTAGTATGACTATTAATTTTTGGATTAAGAATATTTCGTTCCCCAGCAAAAATTTCCCACATATTTAGTTAATTTTTTGACCCTGGTACTGACCAGAAAATGGCAGGCAATTCTAAAAATGGAAAACGGGCTGCAATAAATTCCATATGAATTAGAAAATGAGTAAAAATTATAAAAATAATAGCAAATGGGCTGTACACGCCACAGATTTCGAGGCTGACTTGTTTACGCAAGGCTTTGTCAGTGAACACACGATTCTAGCCAACGTGCTTCTTCAATCTCTGATCTTCCTGCTCTAGCTGCCTAAACTAGCGCCGGTGGGACTGCCTGCTCCCTCCTCTTGTGGCCCGCTGTGATGCCGGGCAGGCTTCCCCGACCCACCCTACTCCCTCCGCTGGCCTGGCCGCACGCAATCAACTGCCTCCTTATTACGCGAAAAAATGATTCCTCCCACTAACATCCGGGCGCACGGTTGGGAGGCTGACCAGGCCTACTACGTTGACGCAGACGCAGGCTTGTCAACTTAGTCAACAAACGATTCTAGCAGCAAGAACCGTTAGATTTGAATCGAACGGTCCTGCTGCTTCTTCAATCGCTGCTCTTCTTGCACCAGCCGCCCAAACCAGCGCCGGGGAGACCGCCTGCTCCTGCCTCCAGTGGCCGGCTATGCTGCCGTTGAGGCCTCATCACCCCTACTACTCCCACCGCTAGCCAGGCCCTGCAGCGACGGCAGCCTCACACCGCAGCCGAACCAGTGAACCCTGGTACTCCTCTCCGCGTGGGCATCCACTGCCGCGTCTTCGCCGGCTCCGCGGCGTCCCCTTCCTAGGCCTCGCCATCGTCCACCTCCTTGGTGCTCTCGGCGCGGCGTGGTCAATGTGGTCAATGACATTCCATCGGGAGAGTACTGTACGTGTAGAGGCTGACAGCTGGGTCCACGGCCACAACCTAGTTTTTTTGTGATTTGCCAAGTAAGTCGCTTTGTCAGGCCTGTTGGGCTGCAAATCTTTCAAGACAAGGAGAGCTTTCATTCGGCTGGCCGAGAAAATGGCCCATCAGTAATGAGAAATGGGCTGTACATTTTTAAAACACATCAAACCGGCAGTTAGTTTCAAATATCTTTTTTTTCATTTCGAGATTTTAAATTACATTAATTTTTATGCGTGGAGAATTTGTTGGATTTTATATTGATATACATTTATTTTTAAAGTCAGTTTGAATGTGAGTCGAAATTTCGGGATTAAAAACAGTTTGGACCGCACCGAAATATGCAAAATTTCGTATAAGTTTTTAAACGTGGGCTGTAATGCTAACAAAAAGAATATGGGCTAAAAAAACCTTAAGAATTAGCAAATGGGCTGTAAATTATTAAAAATAATGGCAGATGGGCTATATGTTGTTTTCCACAGATTTGAGGCTTTCCTAGAAAAAAGGTTGACGCACAAGCAGTGACTGTTGAATGGCCGTCCAACGGCCGTCGTGCTTCTTCAATCTCTGCTTTTCCTGCTCCAGCCGCTCAAACAAGTGCCGGCGGGACTGCCTGCTCCCTCCTCCCCGCGGCCGGCTCTTACAGCTCGGACCCACCAGTTATATCTTCCTATGCAAGGAAGTGCCTCCTTATTACGCACAAAAATATGAATACTCCCCTTGTTAGCTGGGACCCAGTATAGTGGCAGGCTGACTTGTGGGCCTACTAAGTTGACGGGGACGGAGGGCTTTGTCAACTTAGTCAATATGCACGATTCTAGCTCCAGTGACCGTACGATGTCCATCCAACGACCGTAGTGCTTCTTCAACCTCTGGTCTTCTTGCTCCAGCCGCCCAAACCAGCGCCGGTCGTGCCTCGTGCTCCTACCTCCCGTGGCCGGCTGCGATGCGGCGGAGGCCTCACCGCCCCCTACTACTCCCACCGCTGGCCAGGCCATCCCTCTACTCACCCACACCCCCTGTTATTCTGCGGCGACGGCAGCCTCACACCGCAGCGAACCAATGAACCCTCGTACTCCTCTATGCGTGGGCATCCACTGCCGCGTCTTCCCCGGCTCCACGTCGTCCCCTTCCTAGGCCTCGCCATCGTACACCACCCTGGTGCTCTCGGTGCAGCGTGGTCAACATGGTCAAGGAACGACTTCCATCAGACGTGGACTGTACGTCGAGAGGCTGACAGCTGGGTCCACGGCCGCAGCAAGGAAGTGCCTCCTTATTACGCGCAAAATAATTATTCCTCCACCTAACAGCGGGGACCCATCGGACGGGCCACCATATTTAGCGAAAAAACATTTCCCCCTTGACTGCTGGGACCCACCAGCTACACCTTCGCACGCAAGGAAGTGCGTCCAGGCAAAAAAAACAAAACGATTCGCCCCCCTGACTGCTGGGACCCACCAGCTACATCTTCGCACGCAAGGAAGTGCGCCCGGGCAAAAAAAAACCGATTCGCCCCCCTGACTGCTGGGACCCACCAGCTACATCTTCGCATGCAAGGAAGTGCGTCCGGGCAAAAAAAAACCAAAACGATTCGCCCCCCTGACTGCTGGGACCCACCAGCTACATCTTCGCACGCAAGGAAGTGCCTGACAGTCGGGACTCACCTGGTCGAAGCGTACGTAGCGTTGTCATTCTGGTCGCGAACGTGTACGTACATATATACTGGTGGATGTAGAGGCGCGCACGTGTCATAGTAGAGGCGCGCACGTAGCATGTACACGTACGTACAACGGCGAGGGTGCAAGAAAGAAAATACGGCCACGTACGTACATACGGGCAGGGTCTCTAACGCCTATCGCGCAGACGTACATGGCTAGGTCGAAACGGAGAAACAACGTCGTCGTCGTGTTCATGGGGAGCCAACCGGATGGGTCGGAACGGAATGCGTGGTCGTGTTCATCGGGAGGGCTTGGACGGAACAGGCGATGGAAACGTGGCCTGGCATACCGCGACAACGGAGGAAACGGCCTTGTGTTCGACCGCCACGTCAAACGGGTCTGTTGATCGAGAGGGCCTGGCGCATCAAGAAACGGAAACGGACCTCCTACGGTCGAAATGGGGGTCCTGTTGATCGGGAGGGGTGTGGCATACCGCAAAACGGAGGAAACGGACCTCCTACGGTCGAAACGGGGGTCCTGTTGATTGGGAGGGGTGTGGGGTATCACAAACCAACGAAACGGACTTGTGTTGGAGCGCTATACGGTCGAAACGGGGGGAGGGGTGTGGCGTACCGCAAAACGGGACTCCACGGGATACTGTTCATCTCCACCGTCGACCTCCTCCAGCCTCCATGGGCTACTGTCGACCTGCTCCAGCCTCCACGGGCTCCTGTTCATCCAACCTCCATCACGCGCTACTCCACCGGCTAGTGTTCAACCACCCCTCCACACGGGCACCCCTCCACCGTCTACTATTCGTCCAGCCCTCCACACCACGGGGTCCTGTTCAACCACCCCTCCACGGCCACCCCTCCACCGTCTACTGTTCATCCAGCCCTCCACACCACGGGTTCCTGTTCATCCAGAGGCAACGCCACCGCACACTGTTCATCCACCCCCCCCCCCCGCCGCAACACTCACTGCTCATCCTGCAGGCAGCATCGATCGGCTTCGATTAGCAGCGAGAGCGGCGAATCGCCCATCGGGTTGATTAACAGCCATCGATCGATCGCCGGGTTCGATGAATGCGGCTCGCGGTAATCGCCGGGTTCAGTTAGAGCCAACGCCTCGCACACACGCGCGTACGTACGAGAGAAACGTGCATCGCTCCGCCCTCGACCTCCCACCGTAACCGGAAACTCCCCGAAATTTTCCTCCCCCTCGCTTCTACCACGGTTTTTTCCGTCATGGACGGCCCAAAGAATGTCATGCAGCTGCGTCTCCGGCCCGCCTAGGACGAAAAGCCCATTTTGTGTCATGATTTTTTTCATAGAAGTAGGAGCCCACCACATCTATGATGATACCGGGTTTTGTCACGATTATCGTCATAGAAGTGTCATATGTATGACAGAAAAAAATTTCGTTCGGCCCAAAATGTCACGGACGTGTCTTTTTTTGTAGTGGGTCCCGACGCCCGCTCAATTGACTACGGGTACCGGGTCCCCTTCGGCGGAATCCACATCTTCATCGGCCGAACTGGCGAGCCGGGCCCTGAGCCGGACATCTGCACGACGGCGTGGTGATGGTGATGATGAAGTTACCGGCGTAGGGCTTCGCCTAAGCACTACGACGGTATGACCGAGGTGTGTAACTTTGGAGGGGGGCACCGCACACGCCTAAGACAAATCTTGGAGTGCCTTTGGGGTGTGCCCCTGCCCACGTATATAAAGGAGGGGGGAAGAGCAGGCCGGCCTAGGAGGGGCGCGCCTATAGGGGGAGTCCAACTAGGATTCCCAATCCTAGTAGGAGTCCCCTTCCTTTTCCAAGAGGGGAGAGAGGGAAGGAGTAGGAGAGTAAGAAGGAAAGAGGGGAGGGGGCGCCACCCTCTCCCTAGTCCAATTCGGACCAGCCCATGGGGAGGTGTGTGGACTCCCCTTGTGGCCCTTCTCTCCTTTCCACTAAGGCCCATGAAGGCCCAATACTTCCCCCGGCGAACTCTCGTAACTCTCCAGTACTCCGAAAAATACCCGAACCACCCAGAACCTTTTCGATGACCGAATATATCCTCCCAATATGTCGATCTTTACGTCTCGACCATTTCGAGACTCCTCGTCATGTCCGTGAGCTCATCCGGGACTCCGAACAAACTTCGGTCATCAAATCACATAACTCATAATACAAATCATCATCAAACGTTAAGCGTGCGGACCCTATGGGTTCGAGAACTATGTAGACATGACCGAGACACATCTCCAGTCAATAAACAATAGCGGAACCTGGATGCTCATATTGGCTCCTACATATTCTACGAACATCTTTATCGGTCAAACCGCATAACAACATACGTTGTTCCCTTTGTCATTGGTATGTTACTTGCCCGAGATTCGATCGTCGGTACATCATACCTAGTTCAATCTCGTTACCGGCAAGTCTCTTTACTCGTTCCATAATGAGAGCGTGTACGAAAGAAAAACTACCGATGGGGTCACTACGACTTAAACCCTAAACCCTAAGCAGGATTTAATTTCCTGGCCAGGTAGAACCTGTCGAAGGAAAGACGGCTGGCACCCTCGGATCATACGATGCTTTTGTGCAGTTCCACTAAAATCGAGCTGAGCATCCCTGATGGCAAAGATATTGAAGAAGTGTGATTAGAATAATAGTACTGGCACTAGTTCATGAGACATAAACTCATCACAAGTAGAAGCCGGTAGAAGTAGAGAAAGATCGACATGGAGATGGAGCTACGTGGGAAGCTGCGGCAGTGGAGTAAGCCGGCTCCAAAAGGAAGATGGACTACCTGGGACGTCGGGTTGTAGCTAGAAGGGCGGTTGGGACGCGGCATCGGCCCATACCGCGGTGACCCCCGATTGGGGCGCACCGACTGTGGATTTTCTCCCTCGCCAATGTTGACCGCGTCTACGCAGAACATTATTCCCTTCCCCCAACTGCAGGATCAGGCCGGATATGTGACCAGCGGTGTGGCCACCGTCGTTCTATGCTTGTGAAGATATCAACCCAAGCAAGCAGGCTTGTAGCTTAGGCTCCTGCGAGTTTATATATAGTGGTTTTCTTTTTCTCTCCATATCAACCATTTTATATTGCGTACGTGTCGTTGAAGAGTGAAATGATGGTTGCTTCTTCTGACTAACTTACTGTGTGATTTGACTGCTCCTTTAGTGGCCCCTACACGTACTCCCCCTACGTGTATGCAACAGTCACACGTACACATGAATGCAAAAATGCGCGCGACGCCCTAATGCATGCATGTCCGAGCACACGCCGGAACACACACGGTCACACTCAAGTGCTCAACCTACACGTGCATGCACACACATACTCAGCCAGGTTGAGCTAGTGACCGTATAAACACCGGAAAATGTATATATTGAGCGGAATGAGCGTATTATGAAGTCCACTGACTGTATTTTTACAAATATAGAGTGACAGACAATGTATTTATCTCGTTTGAAATTAAGCCATATTAACTGGAGAGGAGGCAGTATGGAGTAGCATTACTTTGCTGTGTCCCATCAACTTTTCGAACGAGGAGAAGCTTGCAGGACGGGAGAAGCTTGAGCGCGGTGGCTCGCAGGACAAGGAGAAAATTTTGACTAATGCAAGCTGTCCTTCGCTCAGGCAGTGGACGTGCAATAGTTAATTCGGTGTCAGATTGCCAGAAGCATACACTATACTAGCACTATTATTGTTGCACTTCCCGAAGAGGCGAACAACCAAGCGCAAGGTTTACTAGTACTAGTACTACTACTATAGTCTATAGAGGTACTATACTAGTACTAGGAACCGGATGGAGGAGCGTCTGCACTCTTATTATATTTTTTAAAATGTGATAAAGCAATCTTCAACACATTTGGTTCTCTTCGAGGGTTCTCGCATGTGATAATGGAAGTTGATTGCATGTGACACTTTGAATGTGGCCGAGAGCTGGCTTGATGAAACACCTCGCTTCCTACTTCTTTTTTTGCGGGGTACCTCGCTTCCTAGTGACCAGTGTCTTGGCTGATTGTTCTAAGAATGCTTATATATGAATAAAGCTCTCTCCTTTACCCACAAAAAAGATTAAGCCATATTAACCGGAAAGGAGGGAGTATGGACTAGCACTACTTGTTGGCGTGTCCCGTCAACTCGCAGAATGAGGAGAAGCTTGCTGGACAAGGTGAAGCTCGCTTACGCCTTTTGACTAATGCAACGTACCCTCGCCCAGGCGGTGGACATGCATCAGTTCATTCGGTGTCAGATTGCCAGAGGCATACACTTTAGTACCGAACATGCGGAGTACCATCATTGTTCGACTTCACGAAGAGGCGAAGAGCCAAGCGCAAGGTTTAGTAGTACGAGTAGTACTACTACTAGAACCGCATGGTGGAGCCTCTGTACTCTTATTTTTCTTAATCTCTGATAAAGTACACATTTATTCCGGAGAAGGGCGGAAAACGGCAGCCCAACATGTAATGATGATATCGATCAACCATGCTCGAATATATCTTTGCCTCCGTGTGAGCATGTCTGCGTGTTCTCGCTCCTCGTCCCTCTCAAGGAACGGCGGGTTGGCCATTTTGCCGTCAATGGAGATCGGTTTGCTCACACTCCGGTCCCACATGTCAGTGATATGCCAAGAGGAGGTGCATTGACTGGCTGGCCGTACGCGTACTTGGTTTTGCACCTTCATACTACTCCTCCCTCCGTCACAGTTTACAGGGCGCGCTTCATTATGATGCATTTCTCTCAATGCATTTCCACCACCAAAGAGACTTTAGACGCATTTGGTTTAATGCTCAATTAATTAGGGCATGGTAACCGCAATTTTCTCTCGATGTAGTACTATGGAGTGGAGTAAGTGCATGCATGTGTGTAACCGTGGTGGAAGCACTGCATGCATGTGTGTACGCATTATTTCCTCTAGTAATAGACGTCGTGCTATAACTACCAATGCTATTTTTCAGGCCGATCGCTAGCCGCCTTGGTCCCAGAGATTTTCTCTTTTTCTGAAGCGCGCTCTATAAACAGTGACGGATGGAGTAGTATGACCGTATTCAAAGAAGAGCGTATTGATGGTTGCTTCTTCCGAGCAACTTACAGTGGGAAAGGTGGGGCTTATGATTTGACTGCCCATTACTGACTATTAATGCTGCACAACGACCGGTCTGAGTCTCCCATGCGGCTGTGCACTACCCCCTCGATTCTTAAATATACTCCGGAGTATTTGTCTTTCTAGAGATTTCAACGAGTGACTACTCAAATATTTGTCGTTTTAGAGATTCAAATGGACTACTACATACGGATGTATATAGACATATTTTAGAGTGTAGATTCACTCATTTTGCTCCGTATGTAGTCACTTGTTGAAATCTCTAGAAAGAAAAATATTTAGGAACGGAGGGAGTACACACACGAAGCAAAATGAGTGAATCTACACTCTAAAGTATGCCCATTTGAAATTTGTAAAAAGATAAATATTTAGGAACGAAGGAGAATAATTTTGTGCATGGCACATGGACCCGGATGCCGAAGAGGCTTCTGGCAATGCTACCAAGCTTCCAGCATTTGTTTACATAAGTGACGTACTATACAAATAATTTTCCAGCGGCATGAAATTGTACAATGGTGTGAGCTTTCAGCTTTTGTATCGTGTGTCTTGCCATCGATGCTCTTTCGGAAACAACAAAAAACTAACTTCCTTGCTAATCAGAGCTAATATTTACATCACAACTGAAGACAAAGTTGTGAGAAGGTGTTAAATTAAAATTGATCCATGCTTTCATTGGCAGCAACGTCCCCCATCTCTGTCTAGATCAACAAGGCATGTTGGGAAAAAAGTAGCTGTCTGGAGCATGCAACATTCCGATCATTTTGTGTAGTTCCACTAAAATAGAGCTGAGCGTCGTCCCTGTTCCAAAGGTATTAAGTGTGATTATGATAATAGAGGACTGCTGATGAAACAATAAACACACAAATAGAAGCCGGTCACCTTTGTAGTCTCTCTTAAGACTAACTAGTTGGAGAAGATTAGGCTCGGAGTTGGATGAGGAGAATAGAGCAAAACCAATCTCCTTTTGTGCAGTCGCAATGAAATGTAGAGACATTGCCCGTGTGACATTTTGGCAGAACTGCACAAAACACTTAAGAAAATGGTGGTTTGTGCAGTTCACCAAAAGGTCGCAATAGCAACGAGGTGAAATGGATAGCCCTGTTTGCAGAAAAGAGGTAGAAAGGAAACAATTACTGGCCAATAACAGTTGATGACACATGCGACGACAAAAAAGAAGCATATTCTTTGTCCTAAGGGAAGATAACAACATGGTTGGGTTTGTCAAAAATGGTGTGAGGATGAGATTGCAATATGGAAAGTACACCGGAGGAGCTATGTTTTGGGCAAAGAACTATGGAAGATCCACATGCAGCGACGTGGGAAGAAGGGCAGTGGAGCAAGGCTGGAGGGGATACCTGGAGGTCATCGGGATGTAACTAGGTGAACGGCGGTGGGCGGAATCTTCCCATACTGCGGCATCGAGTAGGTGGCGTAGGCCCTACCACATCGGAGCTTGGTCAGAGAGAACGGTGTGTACCGTAGATCTGGACGTGCTGCCTCGGCGCCTTCGGACAGAGAAACGATGCATTTCCTCCCTTTCCGCCGACGGATGGGATGCGGCCGGATCAGTGACCAACGGTTAGAGAGAGAGAGGCCACCGCAGCCTTGTGTGAGATACTCTGAAGAGAGACAAACCAGGCAGGCAGGCTCCATTGTATATAGTGGAGCGGACTTCCTTTTTCTCCATAAAAATCGTTTTATATTCTGTGTACGTGCCGTTGAGCGATATAACTTTATTTAAAAATAACGCGCCAACACATCAAGTCAAACTTTGTTTCGTGCACGCGTGGTACACGACCTCCATAGGTAAAAAACCGCTACACATGTTCAAATTAGCACGTGGGCTGACATTTCGTACAGAAATGAGCTCCACCATGTACCCGCGCGGGTGTGGCTAGGCACGAAGCGTGCACGGTGCATCTATTCTCTTCTTGTATACGTACACCACCTACATGGGGTTGTGTGAGAGAGATACAAACATAGAGAGATATAGTGTGTGGGTTCATGAGAGTTTTTTTTTGGGGGGGGGGGGTGGGGTCAATCAAAAAATGTAACATATGCAATGTGTGTGAAATAGAGTCCTAGATATATCATATATATAGAGAGGGCGATCCACGAGAAGAGAGTGGAGGTATCATTGGCTTGAGGTGTCCATAGAATCAAAGAGAGGGATGACGTGTGTGTGTGTGTGTGCGCGCGCGCGCGCGCGCGCGATCAATAAAGAGTGCCATCGAATTTGTGTGTGCCCACGTCAAAGATATAGAGTGGTTGGCCTACTGGAACGTGAGAGGGGACATGTGCAGTTTGTCTCTGTGGCATGGATACCTACCTACAGCGGTCGACTATCGGTGTGTGGTGGGGGGAGGAGGCCTAATTAACTATAGAGGTACAACGGCTGGTATATGTGTGGAGGAGGAGAGATGCCTACCTCATGTATTAAGGGAGATCGATCTACCTCATGTATTAAGGGAGATCGATCGGCATCCATGCATATGTGTACGAGAGGAATAAGGTTGGGAGAGAGACAGAGCTAGAGTGTTGGAGGGGGTGGTAGTGGAGTTGCTTCTAACAAATGGTGGGATAGGCTTGCTAGACAACCGGAGGGCACGCCTGCAATATCAATAAGAGAGGGGATGGCTGCCTGTCTGTGCACGTGCGTGTGAGAGACGGGTCAGGAGGCATGCACGAATGATGAGGGCGGGGGGCGATATGGCTGTGGTAAGCAGACATAACTACATAGGAAGATCAATCGTCCTTTGTCAGAGAAAGGAGAGACATAACTTGTGAGGTACGTCGATCGATGGGGGGAATAGTTAAAGTCGACCTAGGTATATGTTGGGAGATCGATCGGTATACATGCATGCATGTGTGTGTTAGAAGCAAGTGAGGCACGGGGAGAAGGATAGAGAGAGAGGGATGCATCTAGGAGGTGGTGCGAGAGTCATACTATATCGAGGGGGGAGAAGTGTGCGAGTACGAGATCGATGAAAAGAGTGGTGGGAGTGAGGCATGGACGGTGATAAGAGAAGAGGGGAAGCTTGTGTTTTGTGCTAGGCACACCTGGCTAGAGAGGCATATCGATCGATGTGTGCCGTAAAGAAAGAGTTGGGGGGCCTACACACACTGTGGGTGAACGACCTAAAGTGAAAAGACGAATTTGTGTGATGGAGCTAGAGAATGCTGAGGGAGGGTGAGAGGGATGCGGGCGTCTGCATGCACGAGAGAAAGTTAGTGCTAGCTAGCTACAAAGATAAGAGGATTGTGTGGGTGTAAAAAACGAATAGAGATCATACTTCATTATAAAAAGCAAATTCAGATATTTGAAGAATTTATCATAGTGTTTTAAACCGACGCATGTGTGAATATATATATAACAGTGATACACATGGTGTGGTTATGAACATGTTATACTACATATAATATATTTTATCTCCACTCTTATAAAAAAACCGAGTTGTTGATGATGGTGCCATCTTGCAATATAGGCCATCCGATTTATATCTGACGGATAGGAAGGAAACTATGGCAATTTTGATAGAAGATACCCACACCTCTCTCCATATTTGCAAATTAGGCCTCCCCTTGATCATGTTGATGTTCTGTGGAACGCATGGGCATCTTGCTAGTACTACGTATAACATACAGAACATTGATCATAATTTGGGCTAATGTGTGGCTTTTGCAGCTCAGGTCTAAATACTTGTCATAATGTAGGGGGCGGGGCACTATACTATGTGTGATCAACACGGTGTACACGTATGGAACATGGTTTAGATTATGAATATATAGTTAGTACATCAAATGTACTATTATTTGGAATCAACGTCAAGTGTATTCAAAAAATAGAATTCGAGTCCATGTAGTACACATAGTTCATATCTATCTCTATAGTAATCATGTGGTGTGTTATTAAGGTAATACACGAATGATGGTTGAAGTTGGCAACAATCATGATTGTAGATTGTTACTGAAATAGAGAAACGAGTTCAAATTCAGTTCGAATTGCAGGTGTAGTATAGACATTTGGAATGCACTAAAATGTTGGTATGAGTAGGTTACATGCATTATACAGCAAGCGAAAAAATTTAATTGGACATAACATGGATTCATACTACCGAATAGCATTTAATTGCACTAAATTGTTGGTATGAGTAGCTTTAAATAGCATTTTTATAGTAAAATGGGGCAAGACTCTCTCTTTGTATGGTGTGAATAGTTTTATTTTTTTCGTTTTCTTTTTGGTTGAGGGAAGTGCGAATTGATTTGGTACGTACAAGTACAATATTATATGTTAGGCTTGTCCCTAAAATTCAACTCGCGCCTTGTTATATCCTGAAAATTCAAATATTGTGCTCCCAAAACTGGCGCCTTCACAACCCGCGCCTTGCTATCCCGAAAATACAACGCGCGCGAAAACTCCCTCCAGCTGCCAAATCCCGACACGTGAAATCCCCCTTCTAACCCTGAGCCGAAAGGGCCGCTAGTTCAAATCGGTGGGGGGTACTTTTGTAACACACCCTACATTTTGGACAAGCGCGTCCCTAAGTCATGGTTCACCCCCTCCCATCGCCTCCTTTTTGCCATTCGAAATCCCAGGCTGCCATAACTTCTTCGCTCCAGATGCGATACCCCACCCTCCTCCGACCGCCACCTCACCGCTGCCCAGCCGGAGCCTGTTCCCCGATGATGCCGTGCACCGCAACAGCTCGACGTCCCTCGTCCACCTCCCCGGATGAGGATCCGTCGTCCATCTCGTCATCCCGCCGGTTCAGCTGCCCCGTCCTCCACCTCCAAGGAGCTGCTCCGACGATCGCCTCGTCTATCGCGGCTGCTCCATCCCCACAGCGCTGCCTTAACCTACTCCACCGGAACCGCAACATCCTCACCGACTCCTCGGACGAAGCCGATGCCAACTCGGTGCCACCAAAGAGGTTGTACACTCATCGCATCACACCTTCTCCTTAGCTCGACCTTCCGGCGCCGACGGTGCTCCATCCTGCACCCCCATGGAGCGGCTACCTTGAAGCCGGTGCCGCGGGTGACATCTCCACTGCGGCTCTCCCCCAGTGCGAGGCCCCTTCGGCGGCGGCGTCCATACCAGCCGGATCTGCTGCTGCTGCTCCAGCTCTCGCTCGCTCACTCGCGCTGCTGCTGCAGCTCCGGCTCTCGCTCGATCGCTCGCTCGCCCAGCTGCTGCTGCTCCGGCTCTCGCTCGCTCGCGCTGCTGCTGCTACTCCGGCTCTCGCCCGATCGCTTGCTCGCCCAGCAGCTGCTGCTCTGGCAATCGCTCGCTCGCTCACGCTGCTGCTGCAGCTCTCCCCCTCGCTCGTGCTGCTGCTCTGCTCCGATTTAGCTACACTTCAGTCGACTGAATCGACTTTTGGGTCAGTCGATTTTCAGGGGGTGGGGGGGGGGCTCGTCGGAGTTAAGGAAGAACTACCCGTAGCGGGGACGGGGGCTCGCCGGAGAGGTGCCCCACTATCTATCTTAGGGTTTAGGGTGGGGGCGGGGGGCCTATAGGGCTGGCCGGGATGGCGGCGGACCGGCGGTGGGGAGTTGTTTCGGGCGGTGAGGCGGCGCTGGGGCCGGCGGTTCGGCCGGTGGTGGCTGGCGGCTCAGGGGGGTGCAGGTTGAAGATGAACTGCAGGCCCTCCCTAAATACATGTCAAGTGCCTCTCAGCTACCATTTCGTTCAGTTTTGACAGTAACATTCAGATTCCAAAGTAAATTTCAGTTTCGACAGTTAAGTTCAGAGTCAAGAGTTTTTACCTCATCTATTGTAATCAGGTGGTTTTTGGTGATGTAAATTTTACATCTATTTTACATCATCTATTGGAGATGCTATTAGAATCCCACTTGAGATTGACGATGTCTGTCTTGTGCTGCTTCAACCTTGACGTCTTACGGCTCACCGGGGCTACTCCAACGACAGAACGATCATCGCAATAGAGCAGTGCCCTGGATGCCGTCTACAGATTCCTCAGATCTTCCTCCACACCTCCAACAGCCACCTCTGCCTCAACTGCTTCAGCGACCAACCCAATGATGCTGAGGTCGACACGGCTACGGCAAAGAGGTTGTACACTTGTTGCATCACTTATTACTATACATTCATGTCGATCCATTAGGCTATTTTGGTTCAAACGAAAAACATAGCAATAGGGAATTTTCCAATGGCACTCTACTATTCAATTATTCATGCATTTTGTTGAAAGGAATGAAGCAAAACATCCACCTGGACCTACTTTTCAAAATTCTATGCATGAAACAAGACCAAGTGCATTAGTGGCAGAATAACATTCTAACTGTACATACTTTCATATGGTTTCACTTTATTTTGGCCATGTTTCTTTGCGTTCCTCTGCTCTTATAATTCCTGTAAACCAAACACTCAAGTTGACACAAATCCTTTGTTTACAAATGCTCTGTGTACCATGTGCATTCCTATCCTATTCCGGTGTTTTTCCTATCCCTGCGTTTTTAGAATCATGCAAGCCAAACGAGCCCTTACAGAATTACTTCAGTTACAGGTAGGCATCGAAGGGAACTTTGTGTGGTTTGTCCTTCTCCTGTCGTGACATCGTCCACCTCAACTAAGCTGCTCCATCGACAGAAACATCCACCAAACCAGACATCACGACTCCTGACCATCTTTCGCCGCCTCAGATCTCCTTCCATGCTGCCGGCACCCACCGCAACGGCATCACCATCATTGACTCAGCAGATGAACCTAAGGAGTTCACGGGTCCACAAGAGAGGTCGCACTCTTTTGTTTCTGCTTATGTTATGCATTGCTTAAAATTACCTGCTACTTTATCATCCTGTTCACCTCTGGACTCCAAGTCAGGTCCAAATTAATGTTCAAACTTGAGTTCTAAATTAGTTGTGGGGCACATATCGAGGAAGCAATGAATAGTATCTCTGTCTAATATCTGGTTCACCTAGGGTATGCCTATGTTGTTCATCTTGGGTGGGAAACAAATAGTAAAGCAATCATCATCTGCCTTTTTATTAAATTAAAGCAATCATCAGCCTGCTATCATTATTTTTGGATCCATCCACTCGTTGGTACCATCACTCTAAATTTTTGCATGCTCTCCTTACATAATCTCACCATATTTTTTTGTATGCATGTCAGATATTGTACACAGTCATGATGAACATGTAGAGAAAAAGAGAAGAGTTTTGCGCGGCAATACAATGTCATGCAGACATCGCTCCATGGTGGGTTCAATGGCAAACCCTCCCTACTCCTCTCCAGATTGCAATCCAGAGGAAGATATCTGTTCTGAGGCGGATTCAGACGCCGCTGACCACTCCTATTTACCCCCCAAGGTGTTTGCTCTACCGTAGCATGATGATGTTAGTCATATCATGCATATGTTGCCTTGCAAAGTGCCTACTTTTGACATCATATATGTCATCTGCTTAGTTTAGACATGTTCGTAATGCCACTTGTTTAGTTTCTATATCATATATGGGAATTGTGCAGTCTCATGTCTTTTAGCCAGCCATAATATACGTGAAATGTGCAATGCCATCCTGTTTAACCAGGCATCATATATTTGAATGATATCTTGCCCATCCTTTTCTTCATTACATTTACATTTGTCGACAATGTTTGTACGTTAAACTACACTTCCTGTGAATCAGCCATTTGGGTGGGAGATTGAAAAATCTGGAGTGAAAACAAGGCCTTCAGCGCAGACAGTGCTACCTATCGAAGCAGATCTCCTGTTGGGTCCCGATAGCTCCTCAGAGATGGATTTAGAGGCAGATGACCAGTCCTATTCCCCCACCGAGGTGTATGCTCTAACTTGGCACGGTTATACTACTCATATCATGCATATGGTGTCTTGCATTGCATAGATTAGACATCATATACACAATATTCAACACAATGTTCTTAGTTCAGACATCATATCTAATGCCCTCTGTTTAGCATATAAATCACATATGTGAATTAAATGATGCGATCCTGATTACTTAGATAACATGTAGGTGAATTATGTCATGCGATCATGTTTAGTTATTTATCATATCTTTGAATTATGTTATGCTATGCTATACAGTTTAGATAGACATCATAGATGTGAAATTTTGTCATGCTATCCGTTTTAGTTAAACAATATACATGTCAACTATTTCATGCCCTCTTTTTTCCACACTATTTATTGCATCTGTCTCTCATACAATGTCTGTACATTCAACTATGTTTCCTGTTTATCATCCATTTGAATTGGAACGGGTGATGCTAGCATCTAGCAGACTAAAAACACGGTCTTCAAATAAAATAGTGCTACGTCTTGGTGGAGATAGCACCCTGGTTGTACATGCACGAGAACCAGCCCTACCACACATAACCCAAACTCTCGCAGATTGTACCCCTACTGCGATGGACAGAGAACCAGCTTCACCCAATCTAACCCCAACCCCAGCAGATAGTAACCCAGTTCCTGTTGACACAGCACCATCTCCACCGCAGAGCTACCAAACAAGAGCAGTTAGTAAGGCAGATCCAGTGCCCAAAGGGCCAGTACTACCACGACGAACCCCAACTCCACCAGTTAGTACGCCTATTCCTGTGGAGGAAGCACAACTAGCTAGTCGTAGTTTAGCATCTATCGCACTTGATGTTGTTAAATCGTATGTGCGTATCTTCCCATCTTGGAAATATTATACTGAAGATGAAGGAAAATGCCAGTTGCAGGTGTTTGTCCAGGAGTTATGTGTAAGTAATGTTATTCATGGCAATTACTTTGCTTTGTCCCATACATCCTACCTCCATGATGGTTATAATACAACAAATTTTCCCATTTGTCTCTATAGAGAAGGACCGATTTGGAAACTCAGGATGAGGTAACCTGTGCTAATACCTCTGCTATCTTCAAGAATGCTTGGTGGCAGTATCGGAATTACCCGAAGAAAACGTACTTCACCGGCAAAGAAACTCATCAAATTCCCTTATGTTCTCCTGAGACACATTTACTGGATGATGACTGGGAACGCCTTGTTCTATACTGGTCCCGAACCAAGAATGTGGTAAGGTCTATGAGCTCATTTTGTATTTTAAGTACTATATTCTCGCGTCTTAATGTACTCTGTTCATGTAGAACAAGTGCCTAAACCTGAAGAACAACTGTTCTAATTTAAGATTCCATTGCTATCATAGTTCAAAAAAGCGCTAGGCATTAATTGTGCGTTTTGCCACTGCCTTGCGCTTTACTGACCAAAGCGCATGCTTATGCGCAGTTATGCACAGATTAAGCATAGTTATGCGCAATGCATTTCGTCAACGCCTAGAGCCTAGGCGCGCTTAAGCGCTCGCTTAGGCACGCCTTTTTTAACAATGATTGTTATCGTGCATACTGCTTTGGTCTTGTATCACTGTATTTACTCATACAAACTTATTTTTAAATTGAAGGATCCAATCGAAACTTCAATGGCACAGCATGTATGTTCACGCATGTTTCTTTAACAGGCTTGCTCTTATCAATAGCTCTGTTGATTTCAATTTCAATTGTGTATACAGTTGACTTCTCATATCATGCACATTACTACCATCACAACAGAGCCAATAGTGTTTTTTTACATGTAGACCTCTGGTACCCATCTGAAATCTTGTTGTGCCGTGTAGTTTCCCACGCTTTGTATTCTTTCACTACTGCTTTATCTTGAACTGATATGATTTGAACCGTGTCTCTATTTTTATTTGGCAAGACAATGCAGTGACCATAGGACATAGATATATGTTTGTTTGATGCTTTTATTATGTACTAGTACTTGGCAATAGAAGACTTGGTAGTTTAATCCTGTCCACCTTACTGATGAACTGGTTCATCGAAATGAGTTTCATATACTAGTACATGCTAAGCTGTTATGTGTCTGCTTGTTTCTTCTTTTAGAATGCTGACAGAATATTGGGGAAGAGTGCCTTATTAAGAAATGGTAAAGGAAGTAATGCAGATAAGGTGCAAGATAGTGACACATCCTTGTTGGTCTCCAACAAAGCTGATAAAACAGCTAAGGAAAACTATCTCGAAGACAGTGAGACAACCCCAAAGTCCTGTCTTGGTTTAGTGTTGGAGTTACTGGCCACTACCGCTTGCACAAGCTATTCAAACTCACTGTCTGAATCCGTTCGATTTCTTGAGTCTCAACTACAAGCTGAAAGACATCGATCAGCTGTGCTGTGACAAGAAGCGGAAGGACAGCGGAAGTCCTTCGAGCATTCAGATGCATACTTTCTGGTGCAACAACAAGCGGTGGAGGATTTTAGCGCCAAACAGGACAAAGATAATAAGCTTGCTAAGCTTATTTCCAGCATGGTGGTTACCACGTTTCTTGAGCTCTTTTGAATTTGTTTCAGTTATGCTCTTGTTTTGCTGCCGTGTTTATTTGCACTGGTGGCCAATTTTGACGGCCGGTGTATGTAATATGCTGCTTTGTTCCCTATATTTGCACTTGTGGCGAACTTTGATGCCCAGTGGATGTAATATGTGTAATAGCGGTAATAGGCTAGCATTAATTGCTTGCTTATTTATTTCCTTATTGTCTTGTTTAGTTGTTTGCTTGTAGTCACTGCAGTTCTTTTTCTGTGTTTTTCTAGTGGCTACAATAACCTATTTTTGGAAACTAGGCCAAAATTATCATGGCAACACACGGACTATTGTAACCATGGGCCTCCTGCGGGCCGTATGATCCATGGGCCTTCTATGGGCCATATGATCCATTGGCCTTCTATACGGGTCGTAGGATAAATGGGCCTTCTACGGGCCGTACGATCCATGGGCCTTTGACGGGTTGTACGATCCATGGGCCTTCTACGGGGCGTATCATCATGATACGTCTCCAACGTATCTATAATTTTTGATTGCTCCATGTTACTTTATCTATTGTTTTGGACTATAATGGGCTTTATTTTCCACTTTTATATTACTTTTGGGACTAACCTATTAACCGGAGGCCCAACCCAGAATTGCTGTTTTTTTTGCCTATTTCAGTGTTTCGAAGAAATGGAATATCAAACGGAGTCCAAACGGAATGAAACCTTCGGGAACGTGATTTTCTCACCGAATGTGATCCAGGAGACTTGGACCCTACTCCAAGGAGTGCCAGAGGCGGTCACGAGGGTGGGGGGCGTGCCCTCCCCCAGGCGCGCCCCGCCTCGTGGCCCCCCGACGCCCACCGACGTACTCCTTCCTCCTATATATACCTACGTACCCCCAACAGATCAGGGACGGAGCCGAAAACCTAATTCCACCATCGTACCTTCCTGTATCCATGAGATCCCATCTTGGGGCCTGTTTCGGAACTCCGCCGGAGGGAGCATCCACCATGGAGGGCTTCTACATCAACACCATAGCCCCTCCGATGAAGTGTGAGTAGTTTACTTCAGACCTTCGGGTCCATAGTTAGTAGCTAGATGGCTTCTTCTCTCTTTTTGGATCTCAATACAATGTTCGCCCCCTCTCTCGTGGAGATCTATTCAATGTAATATTCTTTTTGCGGTGTGTTTGTTGAGACTGATGAATTGTGAGTTTATGATCCAGCTTATCTATATAAAATATTTGATTCTTCTCTGAATTCTTTTATGTATGATTAAGTTATCTTTGCAAGTCTCTTCGAATTATCCGTTTGGTTTGGCCAACTAGATTGGTAGTTCTTGCAATGGGAGAAGTGCTTAGCTTTGGGTTCAATCTTGCGGTGTCCTTACCTAGTGATGTAGGGGTTGCAAGGCACGATTGTATTGTTGCCATCGAGGATAACAAGATGGGGTATTTATCATATTGCATGAATTTATTCCTCTACATCATGTCATCTTGCTTAAGGCGTTACTCTATTTTTAACTTAATACTCTAGATGCATGCTGGATAGCGGTCGATGAGTGGAGTAATAGTAGTAGATGCAGAATCGTTTCGGTCTACTTGTCTCGGACGTGATGCCTATATACATGATCATTGCCTGGATAACCTCATAACTATGCTTAATTCTGTCAATTGCTCAACAGTAATTTGTTCACCCACCGTAGAATACATATGCTCTTGAGAGAAGCCACTAGTGAAACCTATGGCCCCCGGGTCTATCCTCATCATATTAATCTCCATCACTTTATTTACTTTCTTTGCTTTTACTTTTTACTTTGCATCTTTATACCTAAAATACCAAAAATATTATCTCTATCAGATCTCACTCTTGTAAGTGACCGTGAAGGGATTGACAACCCCTAATCGCGTTGGTTGCGAGTAGCTATCGTTTTGTGCAGGTACGAGGGACTTGCGCGTCGCCTCCTACTGGATTGATACCTTGGTTCTCAAAAATTGAGCGAAATACTTGCGCTACTTTGCTGCATCATCCTCTCCTCTTCGGGGAAATCCAACACAGTGCTCAAGAGGTAGAAAGAAGAATTTCTGGCGCCGTTGCCGGGGAGGTCTACGCAAAAGTCAACATACCAAGTACCCATCACAATCCCTATCTCTCGCATTACATTATTTGCCATTTGCCTCTCATTTTCCTCTCCCCCACTTCACCCTTGCCGTTTTATTCGCCCTCTCTTTCCCAGTCTCCTCCTCTTTTTCCCTTTGCCTTTTGTTTGCTCGTGTGTTAGTTTGCTTGTTCGTCGCGATGGCCCTACCTAAATTTGGTGATCTTCACCTTATTAGGCTAGAGGAGATCGAAAACAATGTCAGGAAGTTTATGGTTTTGCAATTTGAGCATAATAATTTCTTTAGAAACGAACTTAAGGAACAAAAGAGTTTTATGAGTTATATGAATAAAGTGCTCGATGATATGTCCAAAGAATTTGATAGTATAAGATCCCAAATGGCTCGTCTTGAAAAGATGACCGCTGAAATTTCGGATATGCAAGCTACCTTAGTCAATAAGATGGCCGCTAAACCGAATTCCAATAAAAATCAAGATGAAGATCTAAAAGTTATTGATGTGTACCCTATTAAATCTTTGCTTTGCAACATGAATCTTGATGAAACTGAATATGATCTTCCTTTACCTAGAAGGCGTTCTAAGAATTCTGAGTTTTTAGATCTTGATGATGAAATTGACAAAAGTTGGATTGAAAGAAATAAAAATCGAGATATTGCTAAACCCACTATATTTGATCTCAAGGAATTTAATTATTAAAATTTCTCTTTAATTGATTGTATTTCCTTGTTGCAATCCATGTTAAATTCTCCTCATGCTTATAGTCAAAATAAGGCTTTTACCAAACACATTGTTGATGCCTTGATGCAATCTTATGAAGAAAAGCTCGAGTTGAAAATTTCTATCCCTAGGAAACTCCATGATGAGTGGGAACCTACTATTAAAATTAAAATTAAAAATTATGAGTTTCATGCTTTGTGTGATTTGGGTGCTAGTGTCTCTACTATTCCCAAAACTTTGTGTGATTTGCTAGATTTCCGTGATTTTGATGATTGCTCTCTAAACTTGCATCTTGCGGATTCCACTATTAAAAAGCCTATGGGAAGAATTAATGATGTTATTATTGTTGCAAATAGGAATTATGTGCCCGTAGATTTTATCGTTCTTGATATAGATTGCAATCCTTCATGTCCTATTATTCTTGGTAGACCTTTCCTTAGAACGATTGGTGCAATTACTGATATGAAGGAAGGAAATATTAGATTCGGGCATGAAACATTTTCCTAGAAAGAAAATAAAATTACCATATGAATCTATCATGAGAGCCACTTATGGATTGCCTACCAAAGATGGCAATACCTAGATCTATCCTTGCTTTTATGCCTAGCTAGGGGCGTTAAACGATAGCGCTTGTTGGGAGGCAACCCAATTTTATTTTGTGTTTTTTTGTTTTTGGTTCTGTTTAGGAATAAATAATCCATCTAGCCTCTGTTTAGATGTGGTTTTATCTTTTAATTAGTGTTTGTGCCAAGTTGAACCTATTGGATTTTCTTGGATGATAGTTATTTGATCTTGCTGTAATTTCCAGAATCTTTGTGCTCAGTGATCGAATTGTTAAAAATCACCATAACGTGATAAAATACTTATTACAATTGCTTCTGATCAATAAACAAATTTTCCAGGTCTTCTAATTTTGGTAGAATTTTTTGGGTTCTAGAAGTTTGCGTTAGTTACAGATTACTACAGACTGTTCTGTTTTTGACAGATTCTGTTTTGCGTGTGTTGTTTGCTTATTTTGATGAATCTATGGCTAGTAAAATAGTTTATGGTCCATAGAGAAGTTGGAATACAGTAGTTTTAACACCAATATAAATAAAGAATGAGTTCATTACAGTACCTTAAAGTATTCTTTTGTTTTCTTTCTCTAACGGAGCTCACGAGATTTCTATTGAGTTTTGTGTTGTGAAGTTTTCAAGTTTTGGGTGAATTATTTTGATGGATTATGGAACAAGGAGTGGCAGGAGACTAAGCTTGGGGATGCCCATGGCACCCCCAAGATAATCCAAGGACACCAAAAAGTCAAAGCTTGGGGATGCCCCGGAAGGCATCCCCTCTTTCGTCCACTTTCATCGGTAATTTACTTGGAGCTATATTTTTATTCACCAACATGATATGTGTTTTGCTTGGAGCGTCTTGTATTATTTGAGTCTTTGCTTGTTAGTTACCACAATCATCCTTGATGTAAACACCTTTTGAGAGAGCCATACATGATTTTGAATTTGTTAGAATACTCTATTTGCTTCACTTATATCTTTTAAGCTTGATAGTTTTGCTCATAGTGCTTCACTTATATCTTTTTGAGCGTGAAAATTTTTGCTCTAGTGCTTCACTTAGATCATTTACAGCACGGTGGTGGATTTTTTAAAGAAACTTGATCTCTCATGCTTAACTTAGATTATTTTGAGAGTCGTTAATAGCATGGTAATTTGCTTAATGTTAATATACTTGGTATTCAAGATATGTGAAACTTTCTTTTGAGTGCGTTGAATACTAAGATAAGTTTGATGCTTGATAATTGTTTTGAGATATGAAGGTGATAATATTAGAGTCATGCTAGTTGAGTAGTTGTGGATTTAAAGAATACTTGTGTTGAAGTTTGTGATTCCCGTAGCATGCACGCATGGTGAACCGTTATGTGATGAACTCGGAGCATGATTTATTTATTGATTGTCTTCCTTATGAGTGGCGGTCAGGGACGAGCGATGGTCTTTTCCTACCAATCTATCCCCCTAGGAGCATGCGCGTAATACTTTGCTTTGATAACTTCTAGATTTTTGCAATAATATATGAGTTCTTTATGACTAATGTTGAGTCCATGGATTATACGCACTTTTTCCCATCCTTCCACCATTGCTAGCCTCTCTAATACCGCGCACTTATTGCCGGTATCATACACCCACCATAAACCTACCTCAAAACAGCCACCATACCTACCTATCATGGCATTTCCATAGCCATTCCGAGATATATTGCCATGCAACTTTCCACCATTCCGTTTATTATGACACGCTCCATCATTGTCATATTGCTAGCATGATCATGTAGTTGACATCGTATTTGTGGCAAAGCCACCATTCATAATTCTTTCATACATGTCACTCATGAATCATTGCATATCCCGGTACACCGCCGGAGCCATTCATATAGAGTCATATTTTGTTCTAAGCATCGAGTTGTAATTGTTGAGTTGTAAAAAAATAAAAGTGTGATGATCATCATTATTAGAGCATTGTCCCAAGTGAGGAAAGGATGATGGAGACTATGATTCCCCCACAAGAAGGGATGAGACTCCGGACGAGAAAAAAAGAGGCCATAAGAAAAAGAGAAAAGGCCCAAATAAAAAAATGAGAGAAAAAGAGAGAAGGGACAATGTTACTATCCTTTTACCACACTTGTGTTTCAAAGTAGCACCATGATCTTCATGATAGAGAGTCTCTCATTTTGTCACTTTCATATACTAGTGGGAATTTTTCATTATAGAACTTGGCTTGTATATTCCAATGATGGGCTTCCTCAAAATGCCCTAGGTCTTCGTGAGCAAGCGAGTTGGATGCACACCCACTTAGTTTCTTTTGTTGAGCTTTCATATACTTATAGCTCTAGTGCATCCGTTGCATGGCAATCCCTACTCACTCACATTGATATCTATTGATGGGCATCTCCATAGCCCGTTGGTACGCCTAGTTGATGTGAGACTAGATTCCCTCTTTTTGTCTTCTCCAATACCACCATTCTATTCCACATATAGTGCTATATCCATGGCTCACGCTCATGTATTGCGTGAAGATTGAAAAAGTTTTGAAAATGTTAAAGTATGAAACAATTGCTTGGCTTGTCATCGGGGTTGTGCATGATCTAAATACTTTGTGTGGGGAAGATGGACCATAGCCAGACCATATGATTTTGAAGGGATAACTTTCTTTGGCCATGTTATTTTGAAGAAGACATAACTGCTTTGTTAGTATGCTTGAAGTATTATTATTTTTATGTCAATATGAACTTTTGTCTTGAATCTTTTGGATCTGAATATTCATATCACAATTAAGAATATTTACATTGAAATTATGCCAAAGTATCACTCCACATAAAAAATTCTCTTTTTATCATTTACCTACTCGAGGACGAGCATGAATTAAGCTTGGGGATGCCTGATACGTCTCCAACGTATCTATAATTTTTGATTGCTCCATGCTACTTTATCTATTGTTTTGGACTATAATGGGCTTTATTTTCCACTTTTATATTACTTTTGGGACTAACCTATTAACCGGAGGCCCAGCCCAAAATTGCTGTTTTTTTCCTATTTCGGTGCTTCGAAGAAACGAAATATCAAACGGAGTCCAAACGGAATGAAACCTTCGGGAACGTGATTTTCTCACCGAACGTGATCCAGGAGACTTGGACCCTACTCCAAGGAGTGCCAGAGGTGGTCACGAGGGTGGGGGGCGCACACTCCCCCCCTGGGCGCTCCCCCCCTGCCTCGTGGGCCCCCTGACGCTCCACCGACGTACTCCTTCCTCCTATATATACCTACGTACCCCCAACAGATCGGGGACGGAGCCAGAAACCTAATTCCACCGCCGTACCATCCTGTATCCACGAGATCCCATCTTGGGGCCTGTTTTGGAGCTCCGCCGGATGGGGCATCCACCATGGAGGGCTTCTACATCAACACCATAGCCCCTCCGATGAAGTGTGAGTAGTTTACTTCAGACCTTCGGGTCCTTAGTTAGTAGCTAGATGGCTTCTTCTCTCTTTTTGGATCTCAATACAATGTTCTCCCCCTCTCTCGTGGAGATCTATTCGATGTAATCTTCTTTTTACGATGTGTTTGTTGAGACCGATGAATTGTGGGTTTATGATCCAGCTTATCTATGGAAAATATTTGATTCTTCTCTGAATTCTTTTATGTATGATTAAGTTATCTTTGCAAGTCTATTCGAATTATCCGTTTGGTTTGGCCAACTAGATTGGTAGTTCTTGCAATGGGAGAAGTGCTTAGCTTTGGGTTCAATCTTGCGTCGTCCTTACCTAGTGATGATGAAGGGTTGCAAGGCACGATTGTATTGTTGCCATCGAGGATAACAAGATGGGGTATTTATCATATTGCATGAATTTATTCCTCTACATCATGTCATCTTGCTTAAGGCGTTACTCTGTTTTTAACTTAATACTCTAGATGCATGCTGGATAGCGGTCGATGAGTGGAGTAATAGTAGTAGATGCAGAATCGTTTCGGTCTACTTGTCTCGGACGTGATGCCTATATACATGATCATTGCCTGGATAACCTCATAACTATGCTCAATTCTGTCAATTGCTCAACAGTAATTTGTTCACCCACCGTAGAATACTTATGCTCTTGAGAGAAGCCACTAGTGAAACCTATGGCTCCCGGGTCTATTCTCATCATATTAATCTCCATCACTTTATTTACTTGCTTTGCTTTCACTTTTTACTTTGCATCTTTATACCTAAAATACCAAAAATATTATCTCTATCAGATCTCACTCGTAAGTGACCATGAAGGATTGACAACCCCTAATCGCGTTGGTTGCGTAGTAGCTATCGTTTTGTGCAGTGTACGAGGACTTGCGCGTAGCCTCCTACTGGATTGATACCTTGGTTCTCAAAAACTGAGGGAAATACTTACGCTACTTTGCTGCATCATCCTCTCCTCTTCGGGGAAATCCAACACAAGTGCTCAAGAGGTAGCAAGAAGAATTTCTGGCGCCGTTGCCGGGGAGGTCTACGCAAAAGTCAACAACCAAGTACCCATCACAATCCCTATCTCTCGCATTACATTATTTGCCATTTGCCTCTCGTTTTCCTCTCCCCCACTTCACCCTTGCCGTTTTATTCGCCCTCTCTTTCCCAATCTCCTCCTCTTTTTCCCTTTGCCTTTTGTTTGCTCGTGTGTTAGTTTGCTTGTTCGTCGCGATGGCCCTACCTAAATTTGGTGATCTTCACCTTATTAGGCTAGAGGAGATCGAAAACAATGTCAGGAAGTTTATGGTTTTGCAATTTGAGCACAATAATTTCTTTAGAAATGAGCTTAAGGAACAAAAGAGTTTTATGAGTTATATGAATAAAGTGCTCGATGATATGTCCAAAGAATTTGATAGTATAAGAGCCCAAATGGCTCATCTTGAAAAGATGACCGCTGAAATTTCGGATATGCAAGCAACCTTAGTCAATAAGATGGCCGCTAAACCGAATCCCAATAAAAATCAAGATGAAGATCTAAAAGTTATTGATGTGTCCCCTATTAAATCTTTGATTTGCAACATGAATCTTGATGAAACTGAATATGATCTTCCTTTACCTAGAAGGCGTTCTAAGAATTCTGAGTTTTTAGATCTTGATGATGAATTTGACAAAAGTGGGATTGAAAGAAATAAAAATCAAGATATTGCTAAACACACTATATTGGATCTCAAGGAATTTAATTATTAAAATTTCTCTTTAATTGATTGTATTTCCTTGTTGCAATCCATGTTAAATTCTCCTCATGCTTATATTCAAAATAAGGCTTTTACCGAACACATTGTTGATGCCTTGAAACAATCTTATGAAGAAAAGCTTGAGTTGAAAATTTCTATCCCTAGGAAACTCCAAGATGAGTGGGATCCTACTATTAAAATTAAAATTAAAAATTATGAGTTTCATGCTTTGTGTGATTTGGGTGCTAGTGTCTCTACTATTCCCAAAACTTTGTGTGATATGCTAGATTTCCGTGATTTTGATGATTGCTCTCTAAACTTGCATCTTGCGGATTCCACTATTAAAAAGCCTATGGGAAGAATTAATGATGTTCTTATTGTTGCAAATAGGAATTATGTGCCTGTAGATTTTATCGTTCTCGATATAGATTGCAATCCTTCATGTCCTATTATTCTTAGTAGACCTTTCCTTAGAACGATTGGTGCAATTATTGATATGAAGGAAGGAAATATTAGATTCCAATTCCCTTTAAAGAAGGGCATGGAACATTTTCCTAGAAAGAAAATAAAATTACCATATGAATCTATCATGAGAGCCACTTATGGATTGCCTACCAAAGATGGCAATACCTAAATCTATCCTTGCTTTTATGCCTAGCTAGGGGCGTTAAACGATAGCGCTTGTTGGGAGGCCACCCAATTTTATTTTGTGTTTTTTGCTTTTGGTTCTGTTTAGTAATAAATAATCCATCTATCCTATGTTTAGATGTGGTTTTATCTTTTAATTATTGTTTGTGCCAAGTTGAACCTATTGGATTTTCTTGGATGATAGTTATTTGATCTTGCTGTAATTTCCAGAATCTTTGTGCTCAGTGCCCGAATTGTTAAACATCACCAGAACGTGATAAAATACTGATTCAAATTGCTTCTGATCAATAAATTTTTTTTCCAGGTCTTCTAAATTTTGTAGAATTGTTTGGGTTCCAAAAGTTTACGTTAGTTACATATTACTACAGACTGTTATGTTTTTGACAGATTCTGTTTTGCGTGTGTTGTTTGCTTATTTTAATGAATCTATGGCTAGTAAAATAGTTTATGGTCCATAGATAAGTTGGAATATGGTAGGTTTAACACCAATATAAATAAATAATGAGTTCATTACAGTACCTTAAAGTAGTCTTTTGTTTTCTTTCTCTAACGGAGCTCACGAGATTTCTATTGAGTTTTGTGTTGTGAAGTTTTCAAGTTTTGGGTGAATTCTTTTGATGGATTATGGAACAAGGAGTGGCAAGAGCCTAAGCTTGGGGATGACCATGGCACCCCCAAGATAATCCAAGGACACCAAAAAGTCAAAGCTTGGGGATGCCCCGGAAGGCATCCCCTCTTTCGTCCACTTCCATCGGTAATTTACTTGGAGCTATATTTTTATTCACCAACATGATATGTGTTTTGCTTGGAGAATCTTGTATTATTTGAGTCTTTTCTTGTTAGTTACCACAATCATCCTTGCTGTACACACCTTTTGAGAGAGCCATACATGATTTGGAATTTTTTAGAATACTCTATTTGCTTCACTTATATCTTTTGAGCTTGATAGTTTTGCTCATAGTGCTTCACTTATATCTTTTTGAGCGCGAATTTTTTTGCTCTAGTGCTTCACTTAGATCTTTTAGAGCACGGTGGTGGATTTGTTTTAAAGGAACTTGAGCTCTCATGCTTCACTTAGATTATTTTGAGAGTCGTTAATGGCATGGTAATTTGCTTAATGTTAATATACTTGGTATTCAAGATATGTGAAACTTTCTTTTGAGTGCGTTGAATACTAAGATAAGTTTGATGCTTGATAATTGTTTTGAGATATGAAGGTGATAATATTAGAGTCATGCTAGTTGAGTATTTGTGGATTTAAAGAATACTTGTGTTGAAGTTTGTGATTCCCGTAGCATGCACGCATGGTGAACCGTTATGTGATGAACTCGGAGCATGATTATTTATTGATTGTCTTCCTTATGAGTGGCGGTCAGGGTCAAGCGATGGTCTTTTCCTACCAATCTATCCCCCTAGGAGCATGCGCGTAATACTTTGCTTTGATAACTTCTAGATTTTTGCAATAATATATGAGTTCTTTATGACTAATGTTGAGTCCATGGATTATACACACTTTTTCCCATCCTTCCACCATTGCTAGCCTCTCTAATACCGCGCACTTTTCGCCGGTATCATACACCCACCATAAACCTTCCTCAAAACAGCCACCATACCTACCTATCATGGCATTTCCATAGCCATTCCGAGATTTATTGCCATGCAACTTTCCACCATTCCGTTTATTATGACACGCTCCATCATTGTCATATTGCTAGCATGATCATGTAGTTGACATCGTATTTGTGGCAAAGCCACCATTCATAATTCTTTCATACATGTCACTCATGAATCATTGCATATCCCGGTACACCGCCGGAGCCATTCATATAGAGTCATATTTTGTTCTAAGCATCGAGTTGTAATTGTTGAGTTGTAAAAAAATAAAAGTGTGATGATCATCATTATTAGAGCATTGTCCCAAGTGAGAAAAGGATGATGGAGACTATGATTCCCCCACACGAAGGGATGAGACTCCGGACGAGAAAAAAAGAGGCCATAAAAAAAAGAGAAAAGGCCCAAATAAAAAAAAGAGAGAAAAAGAGAGAAGGGACAATGTTACTATCCTTTTACCACACTTGTGCTTCAAAGTAGCACCATGATCTTCATGATAGAGAGTCTCTCATTTTGTCACTTTCATATACTAGTGGGAATTTTTCATTATAGAACTTGGCTTGTATATTCCAATGATGGGCTTCCTCAAAATGCCCTACGTCTTCGTGAGCAAGCGAGTTGGATGCACACCCACTTAGTTTCTTTTGTTGAGCTTTCATATACTTATAGCTCTAGTGCATCCGTTGCATGGCAATCCCTACTCACTCACATTGATATCTATTGATGGGCATCTGCATAGCCCATTGGTACGCCTAGTTGATGTGAGACTATCTTCCCTCTTTTTGTCTTCTCCACAACCACCATTCTATTCCACATATAGTGATATATCCATGGCTCACGCTCATGTATTGCGTGAAGATTGAAAAAGTTTTGAAAATGTTAAAGTATGAAACAATTGCTTGGCTTGTCATCGGGGTTGTGCATGATCTAAATACTTTGTGTGGGGAAGATGGACCATAGCCAGACCATATGATTTTGAAGGGATAACTTTCTTTGGCCATGTTATTTTGAAGAAGACATAATTGCTTTGTTAGTATGCTTGAAGTATTATTATTTTTATGTCAATATGAACTTTTGTCTTGAATCTTTTGGATCTGAATATTCATATCACAATTAAGAAGATTTACATTGAAATTATGCCAAAGTATCACTCCGCATCAAAATTTCTCTTTTTATCATTTACCTACTCGAGGACGAGCAGGAATTAAGCTTGAGGATGCCTGATACCTCTCCAACGTATCTATAATTTTGACTGCTCCATGCTACTTTATCTGTTGTTTTGGACTATAATGGGCTTTATTTTCCACTTTTATATTACTTTTGGGACTAACCTATTAACCGGAGGCCCAGCCCAGAATTGCTGTTTTTTTTCCTATTTCAGTGTTTCGAAGAAACGGAATATCATACGGAGTCCAAACGGAATGAAACCTTCGGGAACGTGATTTTCTCACCGAACGTGATCCAGGAGACTTGGACCCTACTCCAAGGAGTGTCAGAGGCGGTCACGAGGGTGGGGGGCGCGCCCTCCCCCCTGGGCGCGCCCCCATGCCTCACGGGCCCCCTGACGCTCCACCGACGTACTCCTTCCTCCTATATATACCTACGTACCCCCAACAGATCGGGGACGGAGCCAAAAACCTAATTCCACTGCCGTACCTTCCTGTATCAACGAGACCCCATCTTGGGGCCTGTTTCGGAGCTCCGCCGGAGGGGGCATCCACCACCGGGGGCTTCTACATCAACACCATAGCCCCTCCGATGAAGTGTGCGTAGTTTACTTCAGACCTTCGGGTCCATAGTTAGTAGTTAGATGGCTTCTTCTCTCTTTTTGGATCTCAATACAATGTTCTCCCCCTCTCTCGTGGAGATCTATTCGATGTAATCTTGTTTTTGCGGTGTGTTTGTTGAGACCGATGAACTGTGGGTTTATGATCCAGCTTATCTATGGAAAATATTTGATTCTTCTCTGAATTCTTTTATGTATGATTAAGTTATCTTTGCAAGTCTATTTGAATTATCCGTTTGGTTTGGCCAACTAGATTGGTAGGTCTTGCAATGGGAGAAGTGCTTAGCTTTGGGTTCAATCTTGCGTTGTCCTTACCTAGTGACAGAAGGGGTTGCAAGGCATGTATTGTATTGTTGCCATCGAGGATAACAAGATGGGGTATTTATCATATTGCATGAATTTATTCCTCTACCTCATGTCATCTTGCTTAAGGCGTTACTCTATTTTTAACTTAATACTCTAGATGCATGCTGGATAGCGGTCGATGAGTGGAGTAATAGTAGTAGATGCAGAATCGTTTCGGTCTACTTGTCTCGAACGTGATGCCTATATACATGATCATTGTGTGGATAACCTCATAACTATGCTCAATTCTGTCAATTTCTCAACAGTAATTTGTTCACCCACCGTAGAATACTTATGCTCTTGAGGGAAGCCACTAGTGAAACCTATGGCTCCCGGGTCTATTCTCATCATATTAATCTCCATCACTTTATTTACTTGCTTTGCTTTTAGTTTTTACTTTGCATCTTTATACCTAAAATACCAAAAATATTATCTCTATCAGATCTCACTCTCGTAAGTGACCGTGAAGGGATTGACAACCCCTAATTGCGTTGGTTGCGAGTAGCTATCATTTTGTGCAGGTACGAGGGACTTGCATGATAGCCTCCTCTTGGATTGATACCTTGGTTCTCAAAACTGAGGGAAATACTTACGCTACTTTGCTGCATCATCCTCTCCTCTTCGGGGAAATCCAACACAGGGCTCAAGAGGTAGCAAGAAGAATTTCTGGCGCCGTTGCCGGGGAGGTCTACGCAAAAGTCAACATACCAAGTACCCATCACAATCCCTATCTCTCGCATTACATTATTTGCCATTTGCCTCTCGTTTTCCTCTCCCCCACTTCACCCTTCCCATTTTATTCACCCTCTCTTTCCCAATCTCCTCCTCTATTTCACTTTGCCTTTTGTTTGCTCGTGTGTTAGTTTGCTTGTTCGTCGCGATGGCCCTGCCTAAATTTGGTGATCTTCACCTTATTAGGCTAGAGGAGATCGAAAACAATGTCAGGAAGTTTATGGTTTTGCAATTTGAGCATAATAATTTCTTTAGAAACGAGCTTAAGGAACAAAAGAGTTTTATGAGTTATATGAATAAAGTGCTCGATGATATGTCCAAAGAATTTGATAGTATAAGAGCCCAAATGGCTTGTTTGAAAAGATGACCGCTGAAATTTCGGATATGCAAGCTACCTTAGTCAATAAGATGGCCGCTAAACCGAATTCCAATAAAAATCAAGATGAAGATCTAAAAGTTATTGATGTGTCCCCTATTAAATCTTTGATTTGCAACATGAATCTTGATGAAACTGAATATGATCTTCCTTTACCTAGAAGGCGTTCTAAGAATTCTGAGTTTTTAGATCTTGATGATGAAATTGACAAAAGTGGGATTGGAAGAAAAAAAATCGAGATACTGCTAAACCCACTATATTGGATCTCAAGGAATTTAATTATGAAAATTTCTCTTTAATTGATTGTATTTCCTTGTTGCAATCCGTGTTAAATTCTCCTCATGCTTATAGTCAAAATAAGGCTTTTACCGAACACATTGTTGATGCCTTGATGCAATCTTATGAAGAAAAGCTTGAGTTGAAAATTTCTATCCCTAGGAAACTACATGATGAGTGGGAACCTACTATTAAAATTAGAATTAAAAGTTATGAGTTTCATGCTTGGTGTGATTTGGGTGCTAGTGTCTCTACTATTCCCAAAACTTTGTGTGATTTGCTAGATTTCCGTGATTTTGATGATTGCTCTCTAAACTTGCATCTTGCGGATTCCACTATTAAAAAGCCTATGGGAAGAATTAATGATGTTCTTATTGTTGCAAATAGGAATTATGTGCCCGTAGATTTTATCGTTCTTGATATAGATTGCAATCCTTCATGTCCTATTATTCTTGGTAGACCTTTCCTTAGAACGATTGGTGCAATTATTGATATGAAGGAAGGAAATATTAGATTCCAATTCCCTTTAAAGAAGGGCATGGAACATTTTCCTAGAAAGAAAATAAAATTACCATATGAATCTATCATGAGAGCCACTTATGGATTGCCTACCAAAGATGGCAATACCTAGATCTATCCTTGCTTTTATGCCTAGCTAGGGGCGTTAAACAATAGCGCTTGTTGGGAGGCAACCCAATTTTATTTTGTGTTTTTTTGTTTTTGGTTCTGTTTAGGAATAAATAATCCATCTAGCCTCTGTTAATATGTGGTTTTATCTTTTAATTAGTGTTTGTGCCAAGTTGAACCTATGGATTTTCTTGGATGATAGTTATTTGATCTTGCTGTAATTTCCAGAATCTTTGTGCTCAGTGCCCGAATTTTTAAAAATCACCAGAACGTTATAAAATACTGATTCCAATTTCTTCTGATCAATAAACAAATTGTACATGTCTTCTTATTTTGGTAGAATTTTTTGGGTTCCAGAAGTTTGCGTTAGTTACAGATTACTACAGACTGTTCTGTTTTTGACAGATTCTGTTTTGCTTGTGTTGTTTGCTTATTTTGATGAATCTATGGCTAGTAAAATAGTTTATGGTGCATAGAGAAGTTGGAATACAGTAGGTTTAACACCAATATAAATAAAGAATGAGTTTATTACAGTACCTTAAAGTAGTCTTTTGTTTTCTTTCTCTAACGGAGCTCACGAGATTTCTATTGAGTTTTGTGTTGTCAAGTTTTCAAGTTTTGGGTGAATTCTTTTGATGGATTATGGAACAAGGAGTGGAAAGAGCCTAAGCTTGGGGATGCCCATGGCACCCCCAAGATAATCCAAGGACACCAAAAGTCAAAGCTTGGGGATGCCCTGAAGGCATCCCTCTTTAAATCCACTTCCATCGGTAATTTACTTGGAGCTATATTTTTATTCACCAACATGATATGTGTTTTGCTTGGAGCGTCTTGTATTATTTGAGTCTTTGCTTGTTAGTTACCACAATCATCCTTGCTGTACACACCTTTTGAGAGAGCCATACATGATTTGGAATTTGTTAGAATACTCTATTTGCTTCACTTATATCTTTTGAGCTTGATAGTTTTGCTCATAGTGCTTCACTTATATCTTTTGAGCGTGAATTTTTTTGCTCTAGTGATTCACTTAGATCTTTTAGAGCACGGTGGTGGACTTGTTTTAAAGAAACTTGATCTCTCATGCTTCACTTAGATTATTTTGAGAGTCGTTAATAGAATGGTAATTTGCTTAATGTTAATATACTTGGTATTCAAGATATGTGAAACTTTCTTTTGAGTGTGTTGAATACTAAGATAAGTTTGATGCTTGATAATTGTTTTGAGCTATGAAGGTGATAATATTAGAGTCATGCTAGTTGAGTAGTTGTGGATTTAAAGAATACTTGTGTTGAAGTTTGTGATTCCCGTAGCATGCACGCATGGTGAACCGTTATGTGATGAACTCGGAGCATGATTTATTTATTGATTGTCTTCCTTATGAGTGGCGGTCGGGGACGAGCGATGGTCTTTCCTACCAATCTATCCCCCTAGGAGCATGCGCGTAATACTTTGCTTTGATAACTTCTAGATTTTTGCAATAAGTATATGAGTTCTTTATGACTAATGTTGAGTCCATGGATTATACGCACTTTTTCCCATCCTTACACCATTGCTAGCCTCTCTAATACCGCACACTTTTCGCCGGTATCATACACCCACCATAAACCTTCCTCAAAACAGCCACCATACCTACCTATCATGGCATTTCCATAGCCATTCCGAGATATATTGCCATGCAACTTTCCACCATTCCGTTTATTATGAAACGCTCCATCATTGTCATATTGCTAGCATTATCATGTAGTTGACATCGTATTTGTGGCAAAGCCACCATTCATAATTCTTTCATACATGTCACTCATGAATCATTGCATATCCCGGTACACCGCCGGAGCCATTCATATAGAGTCATATTTTGTTCTAAGCATCGAGTTGTAAAAAAATAAAAGTGTAATGATCATCATTATTAGAGCATTGTCCCAAGTGAGAAAAGGATGATGGAGACTATGATTCCCCCACAAGAAGGGATGAGACTCCTGACGAGAAAAAAAGAGGCCATAAAAAAAGAGAAAAGGCCCAAATAAAAAAAATGAGAGAAAAAGAGAGAAGGGACAATGTTACTATCCTTTTACCACACTTGTGCTTCAAAGTAGCACCATGATCTTCATGATAGAGAGTCTCTCATTTTGTCACTTTCATATACTAGTGGGAATTTTTCATTATAGAACTTGGCTTGTATATTCCAATGATGTGCTTCCTCAAAATGCCCTAGGTCTTCGTGAGCAAGCGAGTTGGATGCACACCCACTTAGTTTCTTTTGTTGAGCTTTCATATACTTATAGCTCTAGTGCATCCGTTGCATGGCAATCCCTACTCACTCACATTGATATCTATTGATGGGCATCTGCATAGCCCGTTGGTACGCCTAGTTGATGTGAGACTATCTTCCCTCTTTTTGTCTTCTCCACAACCACCATTCTATTCCACATATAGTGCTATATCCATGGCTCACGCTCATGTATTGCGTGAAGATTGAAAAAGTTTTAAAAATGTTAAAGTATGAAACAATTGCTTGGCTTGTCATCGGGGTTGTGCATGATCTAAATACTTTGTGTGGGGAAGATGGACCATAGCCAGACCATATGATTTTGAAGGGATAACTTTCTTTGGCCATGTTATTTTGAAGAAGACATAATTGCTTTGTTAGTATGCTTGAAGTATTATTATTTTCATGTCAATATGAACTTTTGTCTTGAATCTTTTGGATCTTAATATTCATATCACAATTAAGAAGATTTACATTAAAATTATGCGAAAGTATCACTCCGCATCAAAAATTCTCTTTTTATCATTTACCTACTCGAGGACGAGCAGGAATTAAGCTTGGGGATGCCTGATACGTCTCCAACGTATCTATAATTTTTTATTGCTCCATGCTACTTTATCTATTTTTTTGGACTATAATGGGCTTTATTTTCCACTTTTATATTACTTTTGGGACTAAACTATTAACCGGAGGCCCAACCCAGAATTGCTGTTTTTTTTCCTATTTCAGTGTTTCGAAGAAACGGAATATCAAACGGAGTCCAAACGGAATGAAACCGGGAACGTGATTTTCTCACCGAACGTGATCCAGAGACTTGGACCCTACTCCAAGGAGTGCAGAGGTGGTCACGAGGGTGGGGCGCGCCTCCCCAGGGCGCTCCTGCCTCGTGGGCCCCCGACGCTCCACCGACGTACTCCTTCCTCCTATATATACCTCACGCACCCCGACAGATCGGGACGGAGCCAAAACCTAATTCCACCGCTGCACCTTGTCTGTATCCACGAGATCCCATCTTGGGGCCTGTTTTGGAGCTCACGGAGGGGGCATCCACCACGGAGGGCTTCTACATCAACACCATAGCCCTCCGATGAAGTGTGAGTAGTTTACTTCAGACCTTCGGGTCCATAGTTAGTAGCTAGATGGCTTCTTCTCTCTTTTTGGATCTCAATACAATGTTCTCCCCCTCTCTCGTGGAGATCTATTCGATGTAATCTTCTTTTTGCGGTGTGTTTGTTGAGACCGATGAATTGTGGGTTTATGATCCAGCTTATCTATGGAAAATATTTGATTCTTCTCTGAATTCTTTTATGTATGACTAGCACAAACGCCGTGTGTTGCATCGGGTGAAAAACCCACACTTCCCTAACCCAAATGCTCAAGACCCCTTTCATTCCACGACACAACGCTAGGCATGATGGGATGAATAAACTCTTTGAAACCGGCTGCCGTGAAAATATATACTGTAGATAAAATATGCATGTATTTCGGTTTTCAGTTCATTTGTATTCACCCCACAGGTATGTCACAAAAGCTTTAGTTGGTGCGGTGGCTAGCTTGTCGGGTGAATAAAGTGGAGGTCCACAGTTTGAATCCCAGGCGGCTCGCTTTTTTCTTTTTATGCATTTGTCGCCCGACCTCTCGCGCGAGGTCAATCCAAATGGGCCGGCCCAGTCGCTCGATTCCTATGCGAACGGACGTCTTTTTGACACAGAATGCGTCAAAAGAAAATCCTATTTGGCGCTGCAGGCGCCCGTTAACGTGTATTCTGCAAACGGGCGCCTACAACACCCCGTACTGGGCCGGCCCGTTACTGTGTACTCTATTCCGCAAGAAAGAAGGGAGCCGTCATTGCGACTCGAACCATATACCTGTTGGATTGATGTTCGATAGTATAACCAACACGACACACAATATGATCTGATAATATTCAACTCTTTCTTTTTATGCATCTGTCACCCGACCTCTCGCGCGAGGTCAATCCAAATGGGTCGGCCCAGTCGCGCGATTCCTATGCGAACAGACGTCTTTTTGACGCAGAATGCGTCAAAGGCAAATCCTATTTGGCGCTGCAGCGCCTGCTAACGTGTATTATGCAAACGGGCGCTGCAGCACCTGCATCTTGGGCGGCCCACATCGCATACTCTATTCATAAAAAGAAGGGAGCGTCGTTGTAAATCGAACCACATACCTGCCGGATTGATGTTCGATAGTATAACCACCACGACACACAATACGATCTGATAATATTCAACTCTTTCTTTGCTTTATTCGTTTCTTTTCCTTTTTCCTTTTCCTTTTTTTTTTTCCTTTTTCTTTTCTTTTTTGCGTTTTTCGTTTCTTCTTCTTCCTGGTTTCTTTCCTCACTGACTTTGTTTTTTCTTAAATCGTGAACATTCTCAAATTCAATGATTTTCTAAATTTGATGAACTTTTCTTTTCAAATCTATGAACTTTTAATAATTTTTGTGAACTACTTATAAAAATTTATTATTTTGTTTCAAAATCGATGAATTTTTTCAAATTCGATGAACCCTTTTCAAAATCTTTGAACTCTTTTCAAATTCAATGAACTTTTTTAAAATTGGATGAACAATTTTTGCAAATTGATGAACTTTTTTTCAAAATTTTGATGAACATTTTTTAATTTTTTGTGAATTACTTTCTTAAGTTGATGAACTTTTTTCAAATTGGTGAACTTTTTTTTTCAAATTTTTGATGAACTTTTTAATTTTTTTTGTGAACTATTTTTGTAAATTGACGAATTTTTTTTAAAATATTGGGCTTCTCTTGAATAGGGCGATGTTTTTATGCATGTTAATGAACTTTTTCCGAAATTTGTGAGGTTTCATTTTTCTTAAAAAAACATATGTTCTCTCAAAAAAAAATGGGCCGTCCCTAGTGGTTAGCTGAACACACGTAGGTAGTGCAGGTACCGAGTTCTTTATATGGGTACTCTCTAAACTTGCATCTTATGGATTCCACTATTAAAAAGCCTATGGGAAGAATTAATGATGTTCTTATTGTTGCAAATAGGAATTATGTGCCCGTAGATTTTATCGTTCTTGATATAGATTGCAATCCTTCATGTCCTATTATTCTTGGTAGACCTTTCCTTAGAACGATTGGTGCAATTATTGATATGAAGGAAGGAAATATTAGATTCCAATTCCCTTTAAAGAAGGGCATGGAACATTTTCCTAGAAAGAAAATAAAATTACCATATGAATCTATCATGAGAGCCACTTATGGATTGCCTACCAAAGATGGCAGTACCTAGATCTATCCTTGCTTTTATGCCTAGCTAGGGGCGTTAAACAATAGCGCTTGTTGGGAGGCAACCCAATTTTATTTTGTGTTTTTTTGTTTTTGGTTCTGTTTAGGAATAAATAATCCATCTAGCCTCTGTTAATATGTGGTTTTATCTTTTAATTAGTGTTTGTGCCAAGTTGAACCTATGGATTTTCTTGGATGATAGTTATTTGATCTTGCTGTAATTTCCAGAATCTTTGTGCTCAGTGCCCGAATTTTTAAAAATCACCAGAACGTTATAAAATACTGATTCCAATTTCTTCTGATCAATAAACAAATTGTACATGTCTTCTTATTTTGGTAGAATTTTTTGGGTTCCAGAAGTTTGCGTTAGTTACAGATTACTACAGACTGTTCTGTTTTTGACAGATTCTGTTTTGCTTGTGTTGTTTGCTTATTTTGATGAATCTATGGCTAGTAAAATAGTTTATGGTGCATAGAGAAGTTGGAATACAGTAGGTTTAACACCAATATAAATAAAGAATGAGTTTATTACAGTACCTTAAAGTAGTCTTTTGTTTTCTTTCTCTAACGGAGCTCACGAGATTTCTATTGAGTTTTGTGTTGTCAAGTTTTCAAGTTTTGGGTGAATTCTTTTGATGGATTATGGAACAAGGAGTGGAAGAGCCTAAGCTTGGGGATGCCCATGGCACCCCAAGATAATCCAAGGACACCAAAAGTCAAAGCTTGGGGATGCCCGGAAGGCATCCCTCTTTAAATCCACTTCCATCGGTAATTTACTTGGAGCTATATTTTATTCACCAACATGATATGTGTTTTGCTTGGAGCGTCTTGTATTATTTGAGTCTTTGCTTGTTAGTTACCACAATCATCCTTGCTGTACACACCTTTTGAGAGAGCCATACATGATTTGGAATTTGTTAGAATACTCTATTTGCTTCACTTATATCTTTTGAGCTTGATAGTTTTGCTCATAGTGCTTCACTTATATCTTTTGAGCGTGAATTTTTTTGCTCTAGTGATTCACTTAGATCTTTTAGAGCACGGTGGTGGACTTGTTTTAAAGAAACTTGATCTCTCATGCTTCACTTAGATTATTTTGAGAGTCGTTAATAGAATGGTAATTTGCTTAATGTTAATATACTTGGTATTCAAGATATGTGAAACTTTCTTTTGAGTGTGTTGAATACTAAGATAAGTTTGATGCTTGATAATTGTTTTGAGCTATGAAGGTGATAATATTAGAGTCATGCTAGTTGAGTAGTTGTGGATTTAAAGAATACTTGTGTTGAAGTTTGTGATTCCCGTAGCATGCACGCATGGTGAACCGTTATGTGATGAACTCGGAGCATGATTTATTTATTGATTGTCTTCCTTATGAGTGGCGGTCGGGGACGAGCGATGGTCTTTTCCTACCAATCTATCCCCCTAGGAGCATGCGCGTAATACTTTGCTTTGATAACTTCTAGATTTTTGCAATAAGTATATGAGTTCTTTATGACTAATGTTGAGTCCATGGATTATACGCACTTTTTCCCATCCTTACACCATTGCTAGCCTCTCTAATACCGCACACTTTTCGCGGTATCATACACCCACCATAAACCTTCCTCAAAACAGCCACCATACCTACCTATCATGGCATTTCCATAGCCATTCCGAGATATATTGCCATGCAACTTTCCACCATTCCGTTTATTATGAAACGCTCCATCATTGTCATATTGCTAGCATTATCATGTAGTTGACATCGTATTTGTGGCAAAGCCACCATTCATAATTCTTTCATACATGTCACTCATGAATCATTGCATATCCGATTACACCACCGGAGCCATTCATATAGAGTCATATTTTGTTCTAAGCATCGAGTTGTAAAAAATAAAAGTGTAATGATCATCATTATTAGAGCATTGTCCCAAGTGAGAAAAGGATGATGGAGACTATGATTCCCCACAAGAAGGGATGAGACTCTGACGAGAAAAAAGAGGCCATAAAAAAGAGAAAAGGCCCAAATAAAAAAATGAGAGAAAAAGAGAAGGGACAATGTTACTATCCTTTTACCACACTTGTGCTTCAAAGTAGCACCATGATCTTCATGATAGAGAGTCTCTCATTTTGTCACTTTCATATACTAGTGGGAATTTTTCATTATAGAACTTGGCTTGTATATTCCAATGATGTGCTTCCTCAAAATGCCCTAGGTCTTCGTGAGCAAGCGAGTTGGATGCACACCCACTTAGTTTCTTTTGTTGAGCTTTCATATACTTATAGCTCTAGTGCATCCGTTGCATGGCAATCCCTACTCACTCACATTGATATCTATTGATGGGCATCTGCATAGCCCGTTGGTACGCCTAGTTGATGTGAGACTATCTTCCTCTTTTGTCTTCTCCACAACCACCATTCTATTCCACATATAGTGCTATATCCATGGCTCACGCTCATGTATTGCGTGAAGATTGAAAAAGTTTTAAAATGTTAAAGTATGAAACAATTGCTTGGCTTGTCATCGGGTTGTGCATGATCTAAATACTTTGTGTGGGGAAGATGGACCATAGCCGCACCATATGATTTTGAAGGGATAACTTTCTTTGGCCATGTTATTTTGAAGAAGACATAATTGCTTTGTTAGTATGCTTGAAGTATTATTATTTTCATGTCAATATGAACTTTTGTCTTGAATCTTTTGGATCTTAATATTCATATCACAATTAAGAAGATTTACATTAAAATTATGCGAAAGTATCACTCCGCATCAAAAATTCTCTTTTTATCATTTACCTACTCGAGGACGAGCAGGAATTAAGCTTGGGGATGCCTGATACGTCTCCAACGTATCTATAATTTTTTATTGCTCCATGCTACTTTATCTATTTTTTTGGACTATAATGGGCTTTATTTTCCACTTTTATATTACTTTTGGGACTAAACTATTAACCGGAGGCCCAACCCAGAATTGCTGTTTTTTTTCCTATTTCAGTGTTTCGAAGAAACGGAATATCAAACGGAGTCCAAACGGAATGAAACCTTCGGGAACGTGATTTTCTCACCGAACGTGATCCAGGAGACTTGGACCCTACTCCAAGGAGTGCCAGAGGTGGTCACGAGGGTGGGGGGCGACTCCCCGGGAGGCCTCCCGCCTCGTGGGCCCCCGACGCCCACCGACGCACTCCTTCCTCCTATATATACTCACGCATTCTCGACGGATCGGGACGGAGCCAAAAACCTAATTCCACCGCCGTACCTTGCTGTATCCACGAGATCCCATCTTGGGGCCTGTTTTGGAGCTCCGCCGGAGGGGGCATCCACCACGGAGGGCTTCTACATCAACACCATAGCCCCTCCGATGAAGTGTGAGTAGTTTACTTCAGACCTTCGGGTCCATAGTTAGTAGCTAGATGGCTTCTTCTCTCTTTTTGGATCTCAATACAATGTTCTCCCCCTCTCTCGTGGAGATCTATTCGATGTAATCTTCTTTTTGCGGTGTGTTTGTTGAGACCGATGAATTGTGGGTTTATGATCCAGCTTATCTATGGAAAATATTTGATTCTTCTCTGAATTCTTTTATGTATGACTAGCACAAACGCCCGTGTGTTGCATCGGGTGAAAAAAACCCACACTTCCCTAACCCAAATGCTCAAGACCCCCTTTCATTCCACGACACAACGCTAGGCATGATGGGATGAATAAACTCTTTGAAACCGGCTGCCGTGAAAATATATACTGTAGATAAAATATGCATGTATTTCGGTTTTCAGTTCATTTGTATTCACCCCACAGGTATGTCACAAAAGCTTTAGTTGGTGCGGTGGCTAGCTTGTCGGGTGAATAAAGTGGAGGTCCACAGTTTGAATCCCAGGCGGCTCGCTTTTTTCTTTTTATGCATTTGTCGCCCGACCTCTCGCGAGGTCAATCCAAATGGGCCGCCCAGTCGCCGATTCCTATGCGAACGGACGTCTTTTTGACACGAACGCGCCAAAAGAAAATCCTATTTGCGCTGCAGCGCCCGTTAACGTATTCTGCAAACGGCGCCTACAACACCCCGCATCGGGCCGTTCACATGTGTACTCTATTCCGAAGAAAGAAGGGAGCCGTCATTGCGACTCGAACCATATACCTGTTGGATTGATGTTCGATAGTATAACCAACACGACACACAATATGATCTGATAATATTCAACTCTTTCTTTTTATGCATCTGTCACCCGACCTCTCGCGCGAGGTCAATCCAAATGGGTCGGCCCGATCGCGCGATTCCTATGCGAACAGACGTCTTTTTGACGCAGAATGCGCCAAAGGCAAATCTATTTGGCGCTGCGGCGCCGCTAACGTGTATTATGCAAGCGGCGCTGCAGCACCTGATTGGGCGGCCCGTTCTGCATACTCTATTCCAAAAAAGAAGGGAGCCGTCGTTGCAAATCGAACCACATACCTGCCGGATTGATGTTCGATAGTATAACCACCACGACACACAATACGATCTGATAATATTCAACTCTTTCTTTGCTTTATTCGTTTCTTTTCCTTTTTTCCTTTTCCTTTTTTTTTTTTTCCTTTTTCTTTTCTTTTTTGTTTTTCGTTTCTTCTTCTTCCTGGTTTCTTTCCTCACTGACTTTGTTTTTTCTTAAATACGTGAACATTCTCAAATTCAATGATTTTCTAAATTTGATGAACTTTTCTTTTCAAATCTATGAACTTTTAATAATTTTTGTGAACTACTTATAAAATTTATTATTTTGTTTCAAAATCGATGAATTTTTTCAAATTCGATGAACCCTTTTCAAAATCTTTGAACTCTTTTCAAATTCAATGAACTTTTTTAAATTGGATGAACAATTTTTGCAAATTGATGAACTTTTTTCAAAATTTTGATGAACATTTTTAATTTTTGTGAATTACTTTCTTAAGTTGATGAACTTTTTCAAATTGGTGAACTTTTTTTCAAATTTTGATGAACTTTTAATTTTTTGTGAACTATTTTGTAAATTGACGAATTTTTTTAAAATATTGGGCTTCTCTTGAATAGGGCGATGTTTTTATGCATGTTAATGAACTTTTTCGAAATTTGTGAGGTTTCATTTTCTTAAAAAACATATGTTCTCTCAAAAAAAAATGGGCCGTCCCTAGTGGTTAGCTGAACACACGTAGGTAGTGCAGGTACCGAGTTCTTTATATGGGTACAATATGCGAAGTATTAAATAGAGTTGTTTTCGTATACTAAAACACACGTTGGCCTTTGGCGCAGTGGTTGTTGTGCGGAGAGAAGCAAGTTTAACAAAAACATGTGGGTTCGAATCCCAGCTCTAGCATATATTTTCTGTGGTTAATTTTCCTTTTCACTTCTACTTTTAGAAGTAGCTGCTGGGCCGGCCCGTTAGGCTCTTGCCATGAAGCCTAAAAGGGCTAGCGACGCTGAATGTGCCGAGTAGGAGCTCCTGTGTCAAATACGTGCTCGCGTGATTCCTGAATTAGTACCACCTCGCTTATATATTTGAAATTCAAACTGAAAGCGTAAATTCACAGAAAGAAAGCGTATTGTGACGGTGAACCCGGAGACCCAATCCATGCTTTATTATTAGGGAGAGATTAAGTTATCTTTGCAAGTCTATTCGAATTATCCGTTTGGTTTGGCCAACTAGATTGGTAGTTCTTGCAATGGGAGAAGTGCTTAGCTTTGGGTTCAATCTTGCGTTGTCCTTACCTAGTGACAGAAGGGGTTGCAAGGCACGTATTGCATTGTTGCCATCGAGGATAACAAGATGGGGTATTTATCATATTGCATGAATTTATTTCTCTACATCATGTCATCTTGCTTAAGGCGTTACTCTATTTTTAACTTAATACTCTAGATGCATGCTGGATAGCGGTCGATGAGTGGAGTAATAGTAGTAGATGCAGAATCGTTTCGGTCTACTTGTCTCGGACGTGATGCCTATATACATGATCATTGCCTGGATAACCTCATAACTATGCTCAATTCTGTCAATTGCTCAACAGTAATTTGTTCACCCACCGTAGAATACTTATGCTCTTGAGAGAAGCCACTAGTGAAACCTATGGCTCCCGGGTCTATTCTCACCATATTAATCTCCATAACTTTATTTACTTGCTTTGCTTTTACTTTTTACTTTGCATCTTTATACCTAAAATACCAAAAATATTATCTCTATCAGATCTCACTCTTGTAAGTGACCGTGAAGGGATTGACAACCCTAATCGCGTTGGTTGCGAGTAGCTATCGTTTTGTGCAGGTACGAGGGACTTGCGCGTAGCCTCCTACTGGATTGATACCTTGGTTCTCAAAAACTGAGGGAAATACTTACGCTACTTTGCTGCATCATCCTCTCCTCTTCGGGGAAATCCGACGCAGTGCTCAAGAGGTAGCACATAATTTCGCCAATCATGGGCCATACTATTCATGGACAATAACGGGCCGTTTATTGGCCGTATTTGATAACTGTATGAAAAAAACCCAATGGGTTTTTTCGACATGAAAACGACCCAACGTATTAACCGGCCACAAACGGGGCGACTGTAACCACGGGCTGAATTTGGCCCACAAGCAGAAAATGACAGTAACGGGCCGTAAGTAACCCAATGCTGGAAATGAGCCCAAGAATAAATGGGCCCTGAGAAGGCCGAAAATATCATCGGCTGGAAACGGCCCAACAGAATAATAGGCCATTAATGGGTATAAAGTGATACACTGTTCATTACGGGCCAGTTTTACCATGGGCCGTTAAGGGGCCGAGGGTTACTAAGGGCCTCATATGGGCCGAAAGACATCATGGGCCATACATGGGCCGGAAGTTAAAATGGGCTGCAATTATATTGGACGACCCTGATGACGCTACTGGGCCTAATTCGGATAGGCCGTAAACGGGCCCTCGGATAGCGGGTTGTAAATGGGCTATATGCGAACATGCCGTTAACAGGCTTGCCGTGGGCCGGCCCGCCACCTTTTGACCAAGTCAAACGGGCCAACCTTGTCGGCCGTTGGAGGGTAGTCTAGAAGTAGCTGTGCTCTTGCCAAGGCTTCTGCTGGTGTGGTGGGTGGCAATGGCGTATGCAGCGAGGAACGGGAGGTGCTCGGACTCCTAACCAAGTTACGAGGAGAAGCATCCCGCCCAAGCGACCGTACCCCACTCGTACCGGCATGCTGAGGTGCATGCGGGTCTCGAGGGCCTCGGGATCCTCCAGCTTGGCCTTGATCCAACGAGCGTATGGTGCCGCGAGCATCATGACGATGTCGATCCCGTGCCTCCTGCGAAGGACGTGGTGCGGACTCGGACGCCGACGCCTGAGCTGCCTTGTCCTTGGACCTGGCGGCATTGTGGGCTCTCTCGACGACGCCGGTTCCTCCGCCAGTGCTTCCCCCACCACCTGACAGCTCCGGTGGTGGTGGGTTCGACGCGGACGGCTCTGCTGCTGCCGAAGACTTCTTCTTCGGCGCCATGTTGACAAAGATGTTGATGAAGTTGCTCGTGTGACCGCCGGATCGGGTTCACACAGCCTCGACGCCCCCTACCTGGCGCGCCAAAGATGTCGGGGAGAACTGATTGTGTCCCACGAACACCTATGGGACCTGGGTCCCTTGTGGTTCGGAGGGGGGCGGAGATTGCACGAAGAGCGGATCGAGGCGATGCACACGAGCAGATTTACCCAGCTCGAGCTCTCCGAGAGATAATACTCCTACTGCTGCTTTGTGGATTATCTTGTGTTCTTGCTAGGGAGCAATGGGAGCTACAAGACCTAGCCTGAGTGTGGTTTCGTATGAGTATGATGAACTAAGCCGGAGCTGGACCGAACCCTTTCTACGTTGCACTTGGGCCTCCTTTTATAGGCACAAGGGGTCACCACATGTGGCAAGTAGACAAGGGTAAGATAGTAAAAACATAGGTTGGTACACCGCACTATACAGTGTACAGTAATCTATACCTAACTCTGACGGCAAGGGACAAGAGTCATCAATGCCCGTCTCAGTCGCTAACAAAGGTAACAGGACCGTCAAGTGCGCCTCCGTTTGCCACGATGGTAGCTTGTCAGCGCCGCTTATCGCTACTCCCCGCTGGCTGCACAGCCCGTCGACACGCGTGCTTGGGAGAGCCCCGTGGTGACACGTTGGCGGGTGAGCTGGAGCGGAGATGAAGAGAGGTCACTTGCCGCGGCAAGTAATTTGCCGCGGCAGGGTTCTTGTCGCGCTCGGGAGCTTATCGCTCACCAAGCCTTCCCGGCAAGCTCCTCTTGCCGGGGCCTTGTTTTCCGAATGGCCGCGGAGGGTCTTGGCAGACGGCCGGCAAGGCTTGCCACGGGGACGCTGCGACTGCCCGTGCACAGGTTCGGGGTACTAAGGTACCCCTACTTTAGTACACCGACAGAGCCCCGGTGCAGGCCACACGGTGCCGAGCGCTGTTGGGCCAGGCCCAAAACAGGGCACGGGCACGCACGCCTGGGTCCAAACCAAATCCACTCCGTATCCGCCACGTTCCCCCGTAACGGCACGCGTCAATTGCGGTGTCGTGGGGGAAGTGGGCGGCATGCGAGGTTGCCTCATCCGTCGCCTCGGTTCTGCATCCCCGCCACGTGGTTCCCATGCTCTTGGGGTCGCGGACGGTGGAAGTGGGAAACTGGGCCGTTCCGAGCAGAGGCAGCAGGTCGTCCCCGATTCCCTGCTCTTCCTATGCCTTGATTCATTGAGCGGGGCGGCCAAGCCCCCACCTTGCTTCTTTTAAGAAGAGCGGAAGGGGAGCGCAGAAGCCCGCACTCTCCCATCTCTTCCTTTCCTCAGCTTCTGCTCCCCTTTCTCTCATTCGTCATGGAGAAAGGGAACCTTGGTTCTTCATCGGTGGCGGCGAGGGTCGCCGCTAGACAGCGCACCCCTCCCAACCCCGTGCCCGTGGTGGCAGAGCCGGCCACAAGGGGAAGAGGGAGGGGGCGAGGTCGTGGGCGAGGTCGAGGGCGCGGTCGAGGTGCGCGGGGAAGAGGCGGACGGGGCGGCGCGTCGGCTTCGCCTCCGCCTGCGGCTCCTCTCCTCCCGGCGGTCCACACGGGGGACGACCCTTGGGAGTTCTTCGTCAAGCTGCGCCGGGCGCCTCGTCGTCGCCTCCGGCTTCCAGCTCCGTTCATGAAGCGCGATGCGCGTCGGATCCGCCGAGACATCGAGACTGCACATGAGGGGCTGTGGGATCAGCGGCACGCGAGTCGCGCTGTATTCCCAGCCCCTAATGTGATGTATCTTGATCGTGGGTGGAAGACGTTCACCGCATCCACAGCTCGATGGCGGGGTTTACCCTCCATTTTAAGTTAATGGAGGGTGATCTCCTCTCCGTCAAGGTCTTCGGGATCTCGACACTTTCGGGCGAAGTGCTGCGTGGATAGCTCCTCCGACAGCGAAGATTCCCCTCGGCGAGAGTGACGAGGAGGAGAGCGACATCGACGACGAGGGTAGCGGGCCCGATTAGTTGTCGGGCGCCGCCGTGCGCCACCGGCGACCCCATCATCCGTCGCGGCTCCTTGAACTCCCGGGTCGTCTCCTTGGGCGTGGCGAGGGAGGCTGCGGAAGGGAAGAGGATGGCGGCAAGGCCGTCAAGTCGTCGAGTACGAGGGCGTAGTGCCCTCGACAGCGTGCTGACGTCCTGCCGCCCCGTCTTCGAGCCCCGCTTCCGGCGCCGCCGTCTCTGTTAAGCCCTCGGAGAGCCCCCGGGATGTTCCCTTGGTGCCTTCTGGCACCCGTAGCTTGCCTAGGCGGTCATTTTGCCCTTCTCGCCTCCTTGACCTACCTTCTGAAGAGAGGGACAGGAAAAGGATTACGGGCATCTTATCTTTTTAATTTGTAAGCCTTCGGGCCTTATCCGCATTTAAAACTTGTAATCCTCTCTTTCATGTTTTTCATTCTCCACGGACTATATCCGAGTAGGATGTTTTTAATGAAAAAGGGATGCTTGAAAAGGGACGAAAGGCTTATCTGATACCGCAGCCCCCGGCAACTCTGACTTGCCGCAGCCCCCGACAACTCTGGCTTGCCGGGGCTTGAGTGCGGCGCGCCCTTCTTCTCCACTTCGCTGTTATTTCAGTTCTGAGAACAATTTAGCCAGTGCCGCAATAAGTTATTTTTGTAATATAACTTTATTCTGGGCAATATTTGCTATGTTACTTCCTTTACTCGACTCTTGGCTTTGTATGTTACTGCCCCACGCTTTTCAGGAAACTTGCGGTGCGCAGCACCCTTGTCATTGAAGCCGAAAGCGGAACTTCAGCAGCTTCTTGGCGGGGCCGCTTCTCGACAAGCAACCTTGTCGCGGACTAGCCGCAGCTCACTTAAGTTGTTGAGCGGACTCGAAACAAAGTAAGGGCGCGACCAGTCACGATTTGGTTCCTTCGCGCATAGGTTTTCCATACAAAGCGCGGTCGTTCAAGGAAAATAACTTTAAAAAATCGAATGCTCAAACTTTGGCAACTTAGCTTTTCTGTTGTCCATTTCCCGGCAAGGCGACAGTTCCTCGAGCGACGCTTGGCGGCCCACACCATTATCTTCCCCCTTCCCCCCGGTTAACTTGTGGGTGGATGAACCTTCTTCTTGTTTGAGAAGAAAGAAGAGAAAATAAAGTTATGGAGCCTAGTGGCTCGTTAGTGCTTACCGGGTGTGGATGCTGCACAAAATGTTAGTAAACACATGCATATATGGTTATGAGGGCATGTATTGACAAGATGTGCGCAACACATAGGCTTTACTGATGCACGGGTCTGCGCCCGGCTTTGTACAAAGGATTACATGCAACAGCGGCAAGACTTGTACAAAAGAGTGGTTGCCGGAACGGGTTCCGGCAACCGCGCCTCATGGGTAAAACTTGCGAAGATGCTCTATATTCCAGGAATTGCTCACCGGAACGCCATCTTCGGTCTCAAGGCGGACAGCACCGGGCCTAGTGACTCGTTTCACCCGATAAGCGCCTTCCCACTTCGGCGTCAACTTGTTAGAAATCTTGGCGGATTGAACGCGCCGAAGAACAAGGTCGCCTTCCTCGAAGCTTCTGGCATTAACTTTGCGGCTTTGGTAGCGACGCAAAGCTTGCTGATAACGAGCAGCTCGACAAAGAGCTCAAGACGATCTTCCTCGAGGAGCAGCGCGTCATCTTGTCGCAGCTGCCCTTGCTCAAGCTCATTGTAAGCGAGCACTCGTGGTGACCCGTATACGAGTTCCGTGGGGAGAACTGCCTCTGCTCCATAGACTAGAGCGAAAGGTGTCTGGCCAGTGGCTCGATTTGGCGTCGTCCTGATCGACCAAAGAACCACCGGCAGCTCCTCGATCCAGTTTCTTCCGCACTTGTGTAGCCTGTCGAAGGTTCTGGTCTTGAGTCCCCACAGCACTTCAGCGTTTGCTCTCTCTGCTTGACCGTTGCTTCTCGGATGAGCAACAGAAGCAAAGCAGATCTTGGCGCCAAGATCTTGGGCGTACTGCATGAAGGTGCGGCTCGTGAACTGCGTGCCGTTGTCGGTGATGATCCGGTTAGGAATCCCAAAACGGCAAACAATTGACTCAAGAACTTGGCTGGCCGATCGTGGCTGTCACCTTCCTCACTGGTTCCACTTCGGCCACTTTGTGAACTTGTCGATTGCAACGCATAAGTACTCAAAGCCCCGACAACTTCGGGGAAGGGCCGAGGATGTCGAGCCCCCAGACCGAGAAGGGCCAGGATAAAGGGATCGTCTGGAGAGCTTGAGCTGGTTGGTGTATCTGTTTGGAATGGAACTGGCACGCTTCACACTTGGTTACTTGTGCGGTTGCATCTTGGAGGGCTTCTGGCCAGAAGAAACCTTGCCGGAAAGCTTTCCGGCAAGTGCTCTTGCGCCAATGTGATGACCACATATGCATCCATGTATCTCTGCCAACAGCTTCTGTCCATCTTCCCGGCAAATACACTTCAATTTCACACCATTGAGTCTTCTTCCGCATGTGATGTTGTCAACAAACTGGTACATACTTGACCGCCGGGCTACTTTTTTCCGCTTCTTCTTGCTCTTGGAAGTTCTCCTGCTCAAGGAAATGGACGATTGTTTGTGCCCAGGCCGGAGCTCGCGGCTCGACAAGCAAGGACTAAAGGCTCACCTATCATCGCGGGAACATCAGCCTCGCGGCAAGAACTCGTGGGTGCGGAGTTGATGATCCCCGACAAGCTTGCCGGAGCGAAACTTGTCGGGAGCGTTTGCTTCAACGATACAAACTGCATGGTTTGTCGGAGCAAACTGCTGATCAGTGATATTTGCGGTGGTTTTAGGGACTTTCTTGGCGGCGGCTTCAGGGAGCTCTGCCGGAAAGTAGTTGCCGGAAACCAATTTTCTTTTCTTGCTCTGTCCTGTTGATGGTGTTACGGTTGGCTGAGTTAGCTTGAGCACAAAAATTCCTGGTTCCACAGGTAACTTAAGTGCGGCACATTTGGAGAGGCCATCAGCTATATCATTCTGAGCTCTTGGAACGTGTTCCATCTGCAGGCCTTCAAAGTGCTCTTCTAGCTTTCTCACTTCATCGACGTAGGCTTCCATCAACGGACTTTGATAATCTTTGTTTACTTGTCGGACGACAAGTTGTGAGTCCCCCCTGACAATGAGCTTCTTGATCCCAAGGTCTACCGCAATCCTGAGACCGGCAAGCAAACCTTCATACTCTGCAGTATTGTTTGTTGCTTGTTCCTTGGGAAAGTGCATCTAGACTATGTACTTGAGATGCTCTCCGGCGGGTGCGATAAGCAGCACGCCGGCACCGGCGCCTTGCAGTGAGAAGGCACCGTCAAAGTACATCAGCCATTCTTTATTTGCCTCTTTGACGGGGATGCTCGTCTCTGGAATTTCTTCATCTTGCGTTGGCGTCCACTCAGCTATGAATTCCGCCAATGCTCTGCTCTGGATAGTTGAAGTGCTTTCAAACTTGAGGCCAAAGCTCGACAGTTCCAGTGCCCACTCGACAATCCTGCCTGTTGCTTCTGGATTTTTCAATATCCTCTTCAGCGGAAAGCGAGTGACAACTGTTAGCTCATGTGCTTGGAAGTAATGGCGCAGCTTTCTCGAGGCCATGAGGAGGCCGAAAAGTAAATTTTGCACACCAGAGTACCTCGACCTAGCCCCTTGCAGAAGGGAACTGACAAAGTAAACCGGGCGCTGCACCATCTTCTTCTGTATCTTGTCGCAACCCTGCGCTGATCTGCCCTTGTCGGGACCAGAGCTTGACGGCGAAGCCCCCTGCTTGTCGCTGGATGCGCCTGCCTCGGTTGCCGGCTCATCATCTGTCTCCCTCTCTGCTACTAACGCAGCACTAACCACTTGATTGGTTGCCGCTATATATAGCAGCAACTTCTCTTGTGGCCTAGGTGCGACAAGTATTGGAGCGGAGGACAGGTATCTCTTCAAGTCCTGCAGCGCAGCCTCCGCTTCGGGAGTCCATTTCATTGGACCTGCCTTTTTCAAAATCTTGAAAAACGGCAGGGCGCGTTCAGCAGACTTAGAGATGAACCTGCTGAGAGCAGCCACGCAACCGGCAAGTCTTCTGACATCCTTGACGCGCTTTGGTGCTTCGATCTTCTCAATGGCCTTGATCTTGTCGGGATTGGCTTCAATTCCCCGCTGAGACACAAAGAACCCGAGAAGCTTGCCGGAGGGGACTCCAAACACGCACTTCTCGGGGTTGAGCTTGAGGTTGATCTTGCGCAGATTTGCAAATGTTTCATCCAAATCCTGAACCAGAGTTGCTTTGTCCTTGCTCTTGACTACTATGTCATCCATGTAGGCTTCTACATTTCTGTGTATCTGCAGCTCAAAGGCATCATGGACTACTCTTGCAAAAGTTGAACCAGCATTCTTTAAACCGAAAGGCATCCGTATGAAGCAGTACGTGCCACATGGTGTAATGAATGCGGTTTTCTTCATCCTCTTACGCCATGAAGATCGATGATATCCTGAATATGCATCAAGAAACGAAAGCAGATCACATCCAGCCGTGGAGTCAACAATCTGGTCGACACGCGGCAAGGGAAATGGGTCTTTGGGACAAGCTTTATTAACATCGGTGAAGTCAATACAAAGTCTCCATTTCCCATTAGCCTATGCGTCGACTACCGGATTGGCCAACCACGTGGGGTGGAGGACTCCTCGACAAGCCCTGCTGCTTCTAACTTCTTGATTTCTTCGCTATGAACTCTTGGCGCCCAACGCTTGTTTCCTAACTTTTTGCTTGACGGGCGCAGCGTGAGGACAGACAGCTAGGTGGTGCTCAATTACTTTCACAGGAACACGGGGATGTCGGATGGTTGCCATGCAAACACATCAACATTCGCCGCAGAAAGCAACGAGCTCGCCTTCCTATTTAGGATCAAGCGTGGCAGCGATGGTGAAGGTACCACCAGTGCCGTCCTCCTTGGCGGGCACCTTTTTGGTCTTGGCGGAGCTGCCATCGTCTTCTTGTACTTGCGGTGGAGCTCGATGGTGCGTCCTCGACAAGAGCGCAGCACCAAGAGGTGCGCTTGCGGAGTGGGCATCGAGCTCTTGCCGGACTTGGTGGTTTTTCTTCCCCGGGAGCTTCAATGCAAGTGGTTTGCTATCTGTGGCGGCTGCTGCATCCCGGTAAATCTTGTCGGCGCAGATAAGTGCATCCTTGTTGTCGCCATGGACAGAAATGACGCTTATCGGGCCGGACATCTTGAGTAGGTTGTAAGCATAATGAGAGGCGGCCATGAACTTGGCGAGTGCTGGACGGCCAAGTATGCCATTGTAGGGCAATGGGAAATCGGCGACGTCAAACGTGACCCTCTCAGTTCTGAAGTTGAGCTCGCTGCCGAATGTTACCGGCAACGTGATATTCCCTTTGGGCTTGCTCCTTCCTGGGTTGATTCCTTGGAAAGTACCAGTTTCTTCGAGCTCGCTGTCAGGGATTTGAAGTTTCTGGAGCACTGCAGAGGAGATCAAATTCAGGCCGGCCCCGCCGTCAACCAGCATCTTTGTGACCTTGAGGTTGCGGATGGTTGGTGAGACCAACATCGGCAAGCACCCGACCGCAGTGATGCGATCAGGGTGATCCTCAATGTCAAAGATGATGGGCGTCTTGGACCACCGAGAGGTTTGCGTGACTCTATGGATGGTTCTGCTGCATTGACCTCACGCATCCATTGCTTGAGTTGGCGGTGCGAGGTATGCGAGACGCACCACCGTCAACGCAAAGGACCTCCGTTGCCTTTTGAAACTCCTGCTCATCAGCTTCATCGTCTTCCATGTCCTCGTCATCTTCATCTTCGTCTTCTTCCTTGTCACGACCGCGGGGAGGTCTGTCACCTTGCCGCTGCTTGGCCTTGCCGCGGCGTCCTCCCCGGCCGGGTCTCTTTTTACTTGCTGCACCTGCACCTCCTTGGGCCTTCTCCTTGTCTCGCCGCTCGTACTCAGCTCTCAGAGCTCAACAAGCTGCTCGACTTTCTTGCAGCTCTGGAGATCGTGGCCCTTAGTGCGGTGGATTTTACAAGATCTTGCTTGTTGGAGCTGTCGGGCTTGTCGGCGGCCGCCACAAAGATGGCGGTCAGCGTCAACGGCAACCTCCTTGCCGGAGCCACCAGCCTTGGCTTTGTTGGCGGCACCATCCTTGCCGGACTGCTCGACAACTAGTACTTCTTGGTTTTCTTCCTCCTGTTGTTTCGCCACTTGGCTCTTTCTTGCCGGGCGATCTCCTCCTCGCCGACTCTGCTCCCACATTCTCTCTCAGGAGTCTTCTTCCTTCTTCAGTAGCGTGCACACTTGTCGGCCAGGCGTGAGCTCATTGACGTCTTTCACTTTGCACATCGCCATCTCCTCCCTCATCCTGCGGTTTCGTACATTATGATGAAATGCACTGATCACCGCGGCAGGGTGGACGTCTGGGATGTTGTAGTGCACTCGACTGAATCTCTGGATGAACTTGCGCAGGGACTCTCCCTCCTACGGGCAAGCAGGTGGAGGTCACTCTCCGGCCATGAGGCTTGTGGCCTCGTGAAGGCGCCAACAAACTGGTGGCACAAATCTGCCCAAGAAGAAATAGAGCCATCCGGCAAGTGCATGAGCCAAGATCGACGTTTGGCTTGATTACCGTGGGAAAGTAGTTGGCGAGATCTTGTCGTCTCGCCCCCGCAGCCTGCACCGTGATGGTGTAGATCTTTGAGAACTCCGATGGTGTGTCCTGCCATCATACTTTTTCTCGCACATTTGGTTTGAAGTTTTTCTTGTCGAGGCCACGGACTTGCCGCAGTTCACGAGTGAACGAGGGCAACCAACCGCAGACGATAAGTCGCTGGTTCTTCTGGCGCATGCATATCGACATGGGCCGGCGCGTTGGTCGATTGACGGCGCTTCTCTTGCACTCGACACGGGTTCGAGCTTCTTCTTCTTGCCGTTCTCGGAGAACTTGGCGCTGGTCGCGACGAGCTCATGGATCCGGACGACGCTGTGGAGTCGCTGTCGAGGTGGATCCGGCGAGTCGGCGATCTTGGTCTTCGGAAGGGAGTGCACAGTGGCTGCACCCCGCAAGTCTCGTCTCCAACAGCTCGCGCCTTGTCGCCTTGCAGCGGCGCAGGCACTCGGTTGTCGCGGGGCGTCGCCGTTAAGCGAAGCCGATGAGACTCTGAATTGTGGCCCTCCATTCGTCGACCTTGTCGGCCGTTGGAGGGTAGTCTAGAAGTAGCTGTGCTCTTGCCAAGGCTTCGCTGGTGTGGTGGTGGCAATGGCGACGAAGCGAGGAACGGAGGTGCTCGGACTCCTAACCAAGTTAGGAGGAGCAGCATCCCCCCAAGCGACCGTACTCCACTCGCATCGCATGCTTTGAGGTGCATGCGGTCTCGAGGGCCTCGGGATCCTCCACCTTGGCCTTGATCCAACGGCGTATGGTGCCGCGAGCATCATGACGCTGTCGATCCCGCGCCTCCTGCGAAGGACGCGGTGCGGACTCGGACGCCGACGCCTGAGCTGCCTTGTCCTTGGACCTGGCGGCATTGTGGGCTCTCTCGATGACGCCGGTTCCTCCGCCAAGATCTTCCCCACACGACAGCTCCGGTGGTGGTGGGTTCGACGCGGACGGCTCTGCTGCTGCCGAAGACTTCTTCTTCGGCACCATGTTGACGAAGATGTTGATGAAGTTGCTCGTGTGACCGCCGGATCGGGTTCACACAGCCTCGACGCCCCCTACCTGGCGCGCCAAAGATGTCCGGGAGAACTGATCGTGTCCCACGAACACCTATGGGACCTGGGTCCCTTGTGGTTCGGAGGGGGGCGGAGATTGCACGAAGATCGGATCGAGGCGATGCACACGAGCAGATTTACCCAGCTTCGGAGCTCTCCGGAGAGATAATACTCCTACTGCTGCTTTGTGGATTATCTTGTGTTCTTGCTAGGGAGCAATGGGAGCTACAAGACCTAGCCTGAGTGTGGTTTCGTATGAGTATGATGAACTAAGCCGGAGCTGGACCGAACCCTTTCTACGTTGCACTTGGGCCTCCTTTTATAGGCACAAGGGGTCACCACATGTGGCAAGTAGACAAGGGTAAGATAGTAAAAACATAGGTTGGTACACCGCACTATACAGTGTACAGTAATTTATACCTAACTCTGACGGCAAGGGACAAGAGTCATCAATGCCCGTCTTAGTTGCCCGAACAGTGTAACAGGGACCGTCAAGTGCGCCTCCGTTTGCCACGATGGTAGCTTGTCAGCGCCGCTTATCGCTACTCCCCGCTGGCTGCACAGCCCGTCGACACGCGTGCTTGGGAGAGCCCCGTGGTGACACGTTGGCGGGTGAGCTGGAGCGGAGATGAAGAGAGGTCACTTTCCGCGGCGAGTACTTTGCCGCGGCAGGGTTCTTGTCGTGCTCGGGAGCTTATCGCTCACCAAGCCTTCCCGGCAAGCTCCTCTTGCCGGGGCCTTGTTTTCCGAAGGGCCGCGGAGGGTCTTGGCAGACGCCCGGCAAGGCTTGCCACGGGGACGCTGCGACTGCCCGTGCACAGGTTCGGGGTACTAAGGTACCCCTACTTTAGTACACCGACAGTAATAAGGTGTGGTCATGTTTTGCTTGTGAGAGAAGTTTTAGTCTACGGGTCTGCGACATTCAGATCCGTAAGTATTTTGCAAATTTTTATGTCTACAATGCTCTGCACGGAGCTACTCTAGCTAATTGCTCCCACTTTCAATATGTATCCAGATTGAGACGCAGAGTCATCTGGATTGGTGTAAAAGCTTGCATCGACGTAACTATTTACGACGAACTCTTTGTCACATCCATAACCGAGAGATATTTCCTTAGTCCTCAAAGGATAATTTTGACTGATGTCCAGTGATCTACTCCTAGATCACTATTGTACTCCCTTGCTAAACTCATAGCAAGGTATACAATAGGTCTGGCACACAACATGACATACTTTATAGAACATATGGCTGAGGCATAGGGAATGACTTTCATTCTCTTTCTCTTTTCTGCCGTGGTCGGGTTTTGATTTTTACTCAACTTCACACCTTTGCAACACAGACAAGAACTCTTTCTTTGACTGTTCCATTTTGAACTACTTCAAAATCTTGTCGAGGTATGTACTCATTGAAAATCTTATCAAGCATCTTCATCTATCTCTATAGATCTTGATACCCAATATGTAAACAGCTTCACCGGGGTATTTTTTTTGAAAAAAATCCTTTGAAATACTCCTTTATGCTTTCCAGAAAATTCTACACCATTTCTGTTGGGGATATAACTATTTGTGTAAACCGCCCAGGAGGGGCCAGGTTACGCAAAGAGGATTCAGAAGCCCAATATCAAGCTTGAAGATGGCGGTTCAACAAAGGGCCGAAAGCCTACAGGCGACTTAAGGCCCATAGTAGTAAACCTCCATAATGGCATAACGTGTATTGTAAGGCAAGATTAACTAGTCACCAAGCTAGACACTGTTTATGAGCCGGCCGTGACTCTGTAGGCCGCAGGGCGTCAACCCGAATATATAAGGGGATGACCCGCCGGCGGCTTAGGGCAAGTAACACCAAGTCGAGAGCCGGGCATAGCAGATTTGCTCCCTGGTCATCGAAACCCTAGCAATTCCATCACAACTAGACGTAGGCTTTTACCTTCATCGTAAGGGGCCGAACTAGTATAAAACTCCCGTGTCCTTTGTCCCACTTTAACCCCTTTAAGCTTCCTAGTTGCGATGGTCCACGACTAAGTCCTTTCACGAGGACATCTGCCATGACAATTCCACGACAGTTGGCGCCCACCGTGGGGCCAGCGCACGGTGGATTTGAGTTCTTAGAGGACAATTTCAAAGGGCTCAAGGGATACGCGGTGGGCCGGATGACCAAGAGTCATCGCGGCAAGCTCTACATCAACGACGCCGGCTGGGGTCCCGACGCCGGCTCAATTAAGTAAGGGTACCGGGTCCCCTTTGGCGGAATCCACGTCTTCATCGGCCGAACTGGCGAGCCGGGCCCTGAGCTGGACATCTGCACCAACATCGTCGAGACGGCTCAGCGTGCGAGACCCGACCGGACTCAGCCCGCCGTGAAGCGTGCCTTCGTGGGTTGCATCCATGGAGGAGAACTTTCTGAAGGATCTGTGGGAGGCGGTGAGACGGCCGTCTATTCTGACGGTGAGTCATCCACTGGTGAGACGGATTCATTGTACCAATTGTAGGACGGCGGGCTTGGGGGCTGTTCCGATGGCAGCAGTATTCCGGACCCCTTTGAGCCGCCAAGCAGAGTAGGGATCTTCATGGCTGGCACTCAACCCGGCCAAAACTCTACGGCTGCGGCGACAAGAATGTCCGGGTCAGGAGCGGCCAGGGCAGGAGGCCCTGTGCGCCCGCCGTCTCAGGTGCTATTTGATCTCATGGACAAACTGACGGCTCTGTTAACTGCCACCGTTATTTCGGCAATTCAAGATGAGAACGATGCGGAGGTGGCACAGGTACGTGAGGAGATAGCACGAGCCAAGGAGGCCCTAGCAGCTGAGGACACCAGGTTAGCCGCGGAGCGGGCGGCTTTGGATGCACGGGCTCAACAACTCCAGTCAGAGGCTTTCCAACTTACAATGAGCCTGAATGCATCTAACGAGGAGATGAGGAGGAGACACCAGAAGGCTCAATCCCGTTTACCTCCGATATATGATCCTCGGAATCTCTTCTCCACGCCCGGAGCCGGCCCCAGTAACCCACCAGAGACAAATCCATTTGTAACATCCGGAGCAGGGGGACCGGTTCAGCCTCGGGTGATGGCACCTCCTCATGTGAACACGGCGCCGCCTCACTACGTACCAACACAACTGGGTCACTTCTCTAACCCCATGGAGAACCTGATCGCTGCATCGGCACGTTTGGCGGCTCTCCCGGAGGATGGCGACTCTCCAACAGTGGTGGAAACGCGAAGGATCAGAGAACTCGTCCAGACGGCTCTGGCCCAGCAAGAGGCTTATTCCTACAGTCAAGACATGATTCATTCGACTCCTCGCCCAAGCCAGAGACCAAGTTACAGCAGACATATGGATCCGGAGGCCTTTTCAAGCAACACCCAACGCCGTAACCAGCCCGGTGGATATAATCCGGTGCAGGACAGGATACGTCAAGAGGACGAATGGGCGGCTCAGCTGGCAGCTCAGCAGGCGGCTCATCAAACCTTCCCAGATTATCCGACGACTTCTGTCGAGGCAGGAGTAGCCAACAGAACAGGCGGTGTTCCTTGTTTGGTGCCGGCTTTGCGTAATGTGCGTCTGCCCAAGGATTTCAAGGGACCCCGAAAGGTGCCAAATTATACGGCCGATTTACAGCCCGGGGCATGGATCGAAAGCTATGAGATGGCCATGGAGCTGTTGGAGGTCAGTGATGCGGTGATGGCTAAGTACTTCACCATGATGTTGGATGGAACGGCCCACACTTGGTTAAAGGGGCTGCTGCCTAATTCCATTGGCTCATGGGCAGAGTTAAAAGCCCGGTTCATTCAGAACTTCAAAGATACCTGCAAGCAGTCCATGTCGATTGTGGACTTGTCTATTTGTAAGAAAGAGGAGGGCGAGTCTACTACTCATTGGGTGCGCCGGGTCAAGGAGATAATACATTCTTCTGACAAGATGGATGCCGGCTCTGCAGTCTTAATGTTGGAGAAGAATTGCCGATTTGAACCTCTGAGACAGAAGCTGGGGCGCCTCAAGCGTGATTGTAATGATATGGGCCAGCTGATGGCGGCTCTAGTCAAATACGCCGATTTTGATAGTACCAAGGATCCCGTGTCTGACGAAGAGAAGACAGGGAAGGGAAAGAAGAATGACAATGGAAAGAGTCAGCAGCATAACCCGGCGAATCAAGGAGGTAGTAAGCGTAAGGCCGACGGTAACCCAGAGTTTGTGGCCAATGCCAATGCACAAGGTAACAATCAACGACGCAAGGGGAGGCCGCCCCCTCAGTCTGGTGATGACCCACAAGTATAGGGGATATATCGTAGTCCTTTCGATAAGTAAGAGTGTCGAACCCAACGAGGAGCAGAAGGAAATGATAAGCGGTTTTCAGCAAGGTATTCTCTACAAGTACTGAAATAAGTGGTAATAGATAGTTCTGTGATAAGATAAATTGTAACGAGCAACAAGTAACAAGAGTAAATAAAGTGCAGCAAGGTGGCCCAATCCTTTTTGTAACAAAGGACAAGCCTGGACAAACTATTATAATAGGAAAAGCGCTCCCGAGGACACATGGGAATATCGTCAAGCTAGTTTTCATCACGTTCATATGATTGGCGTTCGGTACTTTGATAATTTGATATGTGGGTGGACCGGTGCTTGGGTGCTATTCTTACTTGAACAAGCATACCACTTATGATTAACCTCTATTGCAAGTATCCGCAACTACAACAAAAGTATTAAGGTAAACCTAACCATAGCATGAAACATATGGATCCAAATCATCCCCTTACCAAGCAAAGGCATAAACTAGGGTTTAAGTTTCTGTCACTCTAGCAACCCATCATCTACTTATTACTTACCAATGCCTTCCTCTAGGCCCAAATAATGGTGAAGTGTTATGTAGTCGACGTTCACATAACACCACTAGAGGCTAGACAACATACATCTCATCAAAATATCGAACGAATACCAAATTCACATGACTACTAATAGCAAGACTTCTCCCTTGTCCTCAGGAACAAACGTAACTACTCACAAAGCATATTCATGTTCATAATCAGAGGGGTAATAATATGCATAAAGGATCTGAACATATGATCTTCCACCAAATAAACCAACTAGCATCAACTACAAGGAGTAATCAACACTACTAGCAACCTACTAGCACCAATCCCGGACTTGGAGACAAGAATTGGATACAAGAGATTAACTAGGGTTTGGAGATGAGATGGTGCTGGTGAAGATGTTGATGGAGATTGCCCTCTCCTGATGAGAGGAGCGCTGGTGATGATGATGGTGATGATTTCCCCCTCCCGGAGGGAAGTGTCCCTGGCAGAACAGCTCTGCCGGAGCCCTAGATTTGTTCCGCCAAGGTTCCGCCTCGTGGCGGCGGAGTCTCGTCCCGAAAGGTTGCTTAATGTTTTTTTCTCATCGAAAGACTTCATATAGGAGAAGATGGACGTCGGAGAGCCACCAGGGGGCCCACGAGGTAGGGGGGCGCCCCCACCCTCGTGAGCAGGGTGTGGGCCCCCTGGCCTTCATCTTTGGCGAAGATTTTTCTTTATTTATTTTAAGATATTCCGTGGAGTTTCAGGACTTTTGGAGTTGCGCAGAATAGGTCTCCAATATTTGCTCTTTTTCCAGCCCAGAATTCTAGCTGCCGGCATTCTCCCTCTTCATGTAAACCTTGTAAAATAAGACAGAATAGCCATAAGTATTGTAACATAACGTGAAATAACAGCCCATAATGCGATAAATATCAATATAAAAGCATGATGCAAAATGGATGTATCAACTCCCCCAAGCTTAGACCTTGCTTGTCCTCAAGCGAAAAGCCGATAACAATAAATATGTCCTCATGTTTAGAGGTAGAGGCGTCGATAAAAATAAAATACGGACATGAAGGCCTCATGATTGTTCTTATAACAGCAACATAAATAGATTTTTTCATATGATTACTTATGTTCAAGTGATGATCTTTTCACAATGCAGAAGTATGAATCAGAAACCTTATTGAGCACCAACAAATTATAACCTCAGTCACTGAAGCAATTGCAATTTATCATAACATCAGAAAGAGTCTATGTCAGAGCTTAAAAGCAAGTCCACATACTCAACTATCACTTAGTCCTTCATAATTGCTAACACTCACGCAATACTTGTGGTTACAGAGTTTTAATCGGACACAGAGAAAGATAGGGGCTTATAGTTTTGCCCCACAACCTTTTACCTCAAGGGTAATGTCAACAATAATAATTCATGCTCCCCTACATCCAATTAGATATATATATATCATGTTCTTTCCAACATGCTGGGCTTGCCAAAGGATAAAATGAGAAAGGGAAAGGTGAAGATCACCGTGACTCTTGCATAAGGTAGAGGATAATAATAAAAGATATGCCCTTCACAGAGGGAAGCAGAGGTTGCCATGCGCTTTCAGGGTTGGATGCACAAAATTTCAATGCGAAGAACATCACTTTATATTGCCCCTTGTGATATGAACCTTTATTATGCAGTCCATCGCTTTTATTTCTTCCATATCACAAGATCGTATAAAGCTTATTTCTCCCACACCAATCAATCATACATATTTAGAGCAATTTTTATTGCTTTGCACCGATGACAACTTACTTGAAGGATCTTACTCAATCCAGAGGTAGATATAGTGGACTCTCATGGCTAAACTGGTTTAAGGGTATTTGGAAGCACAAGTAGTATCTCTACTTGGTGCTGAGAATTTGGCTAGCATGAGGGGGAAAGGCAAGCTCAACATGTTAGAGGATCCATGACAACATACTTTATCTTAGATATAAGAAAACATAACTCATTATGTTGTCTTCCTTGTCCAACCTCAACTCTTTAGCATGTCATATTTTAATGAGTGCTCCCAATCATAAAAGATGTCAATGATAATATATCTATATGTGAAACCTCTCTTTCCTTATTACTTCCTATTAATTGCAACAATGACCAAAGCTATATTTGCCAACTCCCAACAACTTTTAATCATCATACTCTTTCTATGTGAAGTCATTACTCTCAATAAGATCAATATGAACTCTTTTTTTTTTATTCACCCAAGATCATGGCAAAATAATCAAGCCCTTGACTCAACACTAATCTTTATTATATAGCTCACAGACTCGATTACAAAGAGGGATCATAAAGCAAAACTCAAACCTAGATCATGCCATAAACTTTATTCTACTAGATCAAGATACTACTAATAGGATCGAACTAAGAAAAACGGTAAAGATAGGAGTTGTGATGGTGATACGATACCGGGGCACCTCCCCCAAGCTTGGCAGTTGCCAAGGGGAGTGCCCATACCCATGTGATTATGTCTCCTTTGTTGTTGGTGTAATATTCTTGGCGATGATTCCCCTCAAGATATGGTTCTCCTCCTCGAGCTTATTGACTTGCTGCTTGAGGTCCATTATTTCCTTGCGAAGCTTTCCTGTAACAGCTAAAGCTCCTTGCACCCAAGGGTGTTGCATAGCCGCGGGAGAACAAGAGACACTCCTCCTCATATTTTCATAAGAAAGAAATCTAACATTGGAAGGGATAACCGAGTTTGGAATAGCTGAGCTCTGTAGTTCCCCCATCGTAAACCCAGCTCGGAGGCGAGAGGTGACTTCTTGATCCTCCATGGCATCTACCCTCATCAAGTCGGCCTCCATCTCTTCCTACGTTGCTGGCCCAAAGTGGTGAGCGTCGCTGTTGGCCCTTGGTTCCTGTGCCGGATTAGATACCCGGCTCTCCCCTACTGACTCTTGAGAAGACGTCTTGCTCTAATCTGCAGCAACAACAACTCAAAACAAGAACAGAGGATATTTGTGTGATACGAGAGTCAAAACCTTCGGGAGAATATATAATGAATTTTTACCGACCAAAATACGTATCGTGCAAGAAAACGGAGTCCGGAAGGCACACGAGGTGCTCACGAGGTAGGGGGGCGCGCCCAGGGGGGTAGGGCGCGCCCACCACCCTAATGGGGCCCTCGTGTCCTTCCCGGTCTGCTACTTATTTTTATATTTTTCTAAATATTCTAAAACGGAGAAATATTGCCTTAAAAATTGTTTTGGAGTCGGTTTACTTACCGTACCACATACCTATTCCTTTTCGAGTGCAAACAGTCCGAAAGTGTCCCTTATGTATTCCTCCGAGGTTACGGTTTCAATAATATTGGTTTCAACATTTATGGGATTACCTGAGATATAATGTTTGATCCTTTGACCGTTTACCACCTTCGGATTTGTGCCTTCGAATTTGTTGATTTTTATGGCACCGGAATGATAGACCTCCTCGATAACGTAGGGACCTTCCCATTTAGAGAGAAGTTTTCCTGCAAAAAATCTTAAACGAGAGTTGTATAGCAATACATAATCATCTACATTAAACTCACGCTTTTGTATGCTTTTATCATGCCATCTTTTAAATTTTTCTTTAAACAACTTGGCATTTTCATAAAGCTTGGGTTCTCCATTCATCAAGTGAGCTAATATCAAATAACCTTTTCTCACCGGCAAGTTTGAAATCATAGTTGAGCTCTTTAATACCCCAATATGCCTTATGTTCTAGTTCGAGAGGTAAGTGACATGCTTTTCCATAAACCATTTTATACGGAGACATACCCATAGGATTCTTATATGCAGTTCTATAGGCCCATAATGCATCATCAAGTTTCTTGGACCAATTCTTTCTAGACCTATTAACAGTCTTTTGCAAAATTAATTTGAGCTCTCTATTGCTCAATTCTACTTGACCACTAGACTGCGGGTGATAAGGAGACGCAATTCTATGATTAACGTCATATTTAGCAAGCATTTTACGGAAAGCACCATGAATAAAGTGTGAACCACCATCAGTCATTAAATATCTAGGGACTCCAAACCTCGGAAAAATAACTTCCTTAAGCATTTTAATAGAAGTGTTATGATCGGCACTACTAGTTGGAATAGCTTCTACCCACTTAGTAACGTAATCAACAGCAACTAAAATATGTGTATATCCATTAGAGGCAGGAAAAGGTCCCATATAATCAAAGCCCCAAACATCAAACGGTTCAATAACAAGTGAATAATTCATAGGCATTTCTTGACGTCTACTAATATTACCAATTCTTTGACATTCATCGCAAGACAAAACAAACTTACGGGCATCCTTGAAGAGAGTAGGCCAATAAAAACCGGATTGCAATACCTTATGTGCAGTTCTATCTCCAGCGTGGTGTCCTCCATAAGCTTCGGAGTGACACTTGCGTAGGATCTGTTCCTGTTCATGCTCAGGTACACAACGTCTAATAACACCATCTACTCCTTCTTTATAAAGATGTGGGTCATCCCAAAAGTAATGTCTCATATCATAGAAAAACTTTTTCTTTTGTTGGTATGTGAAGCTAGGTGGTATAAATTTAGCAACAATATAATTAGCATAATCAGCATACCATGGAGTGCTACGAGAAGTGCTTATGACATTTAATTGTTCATCAGGAAAGCTATCATCAATATGTAGTGGGTCATCAAGAACATTCTCTAACCTAGATAAGTTATCTGCAACGGGGTTCTCAGCTCCTTTTCTATCAACAATATGCAAATCAAATTCTTGCAGCAAGAGAACCCATCTAATAAGTCTAGGTTTTGCATCTTTCTTTTCCATAAGATATTTAATAGCAGCATGATCGGTGTGAATAGTTATTTTAGAATCAACAATATAGGGTCTGAATTTATCACAAGCAAATACAACTGTTAAACGTTCCTTTTTGGTAGTAGCATAATTTCTTTGAGCATTGTCTAGAGTCTTACTAGCATAATGGATAACATTTAATTTCTAATCAACTCTTTGCCCTAGAACATCACCTACAACATAATGTTGGAAATATGCCCTAGAGGCAATAATAAAAGGATTATTATTATATTTCCTTATTCATGATAATTGTCTTTTATTCATGCTATGATTGTATTATTCGAAAATCGTAATACACGTGTTAATACATAGACTACAACATGTCCCTAGTGAGCCTCTAGTTGACTAGCTCGTTGATCAATAGATAGTCATGGTTTCCTGACTATGGACATTGGATGTCATTGATAACGGTATCACATCATTACGAGAATGATGTGATGGACAAGACCCAATCCTAAGCATAGCACAAGATCGTGTAGTTCGTTTGCTAGAGCTTTTCCAATGCCAAGTATCCTTTCCTTAGACCATTAGATCGTGTAACTCCCGGATACCGTAGGAGTGCTTTGGGTGTACCAAACGTCACAACGTAACTGGGTGACTATAAAGGTGCACTACAGGTATCTCCGAAAGTGTCTGTTGGGTTGTCACGGATCGAGACTGGGATTTGTCACTCCATGTTGCGGAGAGGTATCACTGGGCCCACTCGGTAATGCATCATCATAATGAGCTCAAAGTGACCAAGTGTTTGGTTACGGGATCATGCATTACGGTACGAGTAAAGTGACTTGCCGGTAACGAGATTGAACGAGGTATTGGGATACCGACGATTGAATCTCGGGCAAGTAACATACCGATTGACAAAGGGAATTGTATACGGGGTTGCTTGAATCCTCGACATCGTGGTTCATCCGATGAGATCATCGAGGAGCATGTGGGAGCCAACATGGGTATCCAGATCCCGCTGTTGGTTACTGACCGGAGAGCAGTCTCGGTCATGTCTGCCTGTCTCCCGAACCCGTAGGGTCTACACACTTAAGGTTCGGTCACACTAGGGTTGTAGAGATATGAGTATGCAGCAAACCGAAAATTGTTCGGAGTCCCGGATGAGATCCAAGACATCACGAGGAGTTCCGAAATGGTCCGGAGGTAAAGAATTATATATGGGAAGTCGAGTTTCGACCATCGGGAAAGTTTCGGGGTCCACCGGTATTGTACCGGGACCACCGTAAGGGTCCCGGGGGTCCATTGGGTGGGGCCACCTATCCCGGAGGGCCCCATGGGCTGAAGTGGGAGGGGAACCAGCCCCTGGTGGGCTGGTGCGCCCCTGCCCCCCCTCTGCGCCTAGGGTTGGGAACCCTAGGGGAGGGGGCGCCTCCACTTGCCTTGGGGGGCACTCCACCCCCCTTGGCCGCCGCCCCCCTAGGAGATCCCATCTCCTAGGGCCGGCGCCCCGGGGTCCCTATATAAAGAGGGGGGTGGGAGGGCAGCCGCACCCAACACCTGGCGCCTCCCTCCCCTCCCTGCTACACCTCTCCCTCTCGCAGAAGCTCGGCGAAGCTCTGCCGGAACCCTGCTGCATCCACCACCACGCCGTCGTGCTGCTGGATCTTCTTCAACCTCTCCCTCCTCCTTGCTGGATCAAGGTGCGGGAGACGTCATCCGCTCCGTACATGTGTTGAACGTGGAGGTGCTGTCCGTTCGGCACTTGGTCATCGGTGATTTGGATCACGACGAGTACGACTCCCTCAACCCCGTTCTCTTGAACGCTTCCGCTCGCAATCTACAAAGGTATGTAGATGCACTCCTATCACTCATTGCTAGATGAACTCATAGATGGATCTTGGTGAAACCGTAGGAAACTTTTTATTTTCTGCAACGTTCCCCAACAGTGGCATCATGAGCTAGGTCTATGCGTAGTTCTCTATTGCACGAGTAGAACACAAATCTGTTGTGGGCGTAGATGTTGTCAACTTTCTTGCCGCTACTATTTTTCTTCAGCGGTATTGTGGGATGAAGCGGCCCAGACCGACATTACACGTACGCTTACGTGAGACAGGTTCGACCGACTGACATGCACTAGTTGCATAAGGTGGCTAGCGGGTGTCTGTCACTCCCACTTTAGTTGGAGCGGATTCGATGAAAAGGGTCCTTATGAAGGGTAAATAGAAGTTGACAAATCACGTTGTGGCTTTTTCGTAGGTAAGAAAACGTTCTTGCTAGAACCCTATTGCAGCCACGTAAAAGATGCAACAACAATTAGAGGACGTCTAACCTGTTTTTGCAGCAATTGCCTTGTGATGTGATATGGCCAAAAGTTGTGATGAATGATGGATGATTTATTGTGATGTATGAGATCATGTTCTTGTAATAGGAATCACGACTTGCATGTCGATGAGTATGACAACCGGCAGGAGCCATAGGAGTTGTCTTAATTATTGTATGACCCGCGTGTCATTGATTCAACGCCATGTAATTACTTTGCTTTATTGCTAAACCGTTAGCTATAGTAGTAGAAGTAATAATTGGCGAGCAAATTCATGGAGATCATGATGATGGAGATCATGGTGTCATGCCGGTGACAAGATGATCATGGAGCCCCGAAGATGGAGATCAAAGGAGCTATATGATATTGGCCATATCATGTCACTACTATATATAATTGCATGTGATGTTTATTATGTTTATGCATCTTGTTTACTTAGAACGACGGTAGTAAATAAGATGATACCTTATAATAATTTCAAGAAAGTGTTCTCCCTAACTGTGCGCCGTTGCTAAAGTTCGTCGTTTCGAAGCACCACGTGATGATCGGGTGTGATAGATTCCTACGTTCGCATACAATGGGTGTAAGACAGTTTTACAGATGCAAAACACTTAGGTTAACTTGACGAGCCTAGCATGTACAGACATGGCCTTGGAACGCAGAGACCGAAAGGTCGAACATGAGCCGTATGGAAGATACGATCAACATGGAGATGTTCACCGATGATGACTAGTCCGTCTCACGTGATGATTGGACACGACCTAGTCGACTTGGATCATGTAACACTTAGATGACTAGAGGGATGTCAAATCTGAGTGGGAGTTCATTAAATAATTTGATTAGATGAACTTAATTATCATGAACATTAGTCTAAAATCTTTGCAAAATGTCTTGTAGATCAAATGGCCAACGCTCATGTCAACATGAACTTCAACGCGTTCCTAGAGAAAACCAAGCTGAAAGATGATGGCAGCAACTATTTGGACTGGGTCCGGAACCTGAGGATCATCCTCATAGCAGCCAAGAAACAATATGTCCTAGAAGCACCGCTAGGTGAAGCACCCATCGAGAGAACCAAGGCGTCATGAACGCTTGGCAGTCTCGTCTTGATGATTACTCCCTCTTTCGGTGCGGCATGCTTTACAGCTTAGAACCGGGGCTCCAAAAGCGTTTTGAGCAACACGGAGCATATGAGATGTTCGAGGAGCTGAAAATGGTTTTCCAAGCTCATGCCCGGGTCGAGAGATATGAGGTCTCCGACAAGTTCTATAGTTGTAAGATGGAGGAAAATAATTCTGTCAGTGAGCACATACTCAAAATGTCAGGGTTGCACAACCGCCTGTCCCAGCTGGACATTAACCTCCCGGACAAGGCGGTCATTGACAAAATCCTTCAGTAGCTCCCACCGAGATACAAGAGCTTTGTGATGAACTACAATATGCAGGGGATGGTGAAAACTATTCCTGAATTATTTTCAATGCTGAAGTCAGCAGAGGTAGAAATCAAGAAAGAACATCAAGTGTTGATGGTCAATAAAACCACTAAGTTCAAGAAGGAAAGGGTAAGAAGAACTTCAAGAAGGACGGCAAGGATGTTGCCGCGCCCGTAAGCCGATTGCGGGAAGAAGTCAAAGAATGGACCCAAGCACGAGACTGAGTGCTTTTATTGCAAAGGAAGGGTCCTTTGAAGCGGAACTGCCCCAAATACTTAGCAGACAAGAAGGCCGACAACACTAAAGGTATATTTGATATACATGTAATTGATGTGTACCTTACCAGTACTCGTAATAACTCCTGGGTATTTGATACCGGTGCCGTTGCTCATATTTGTAACTCACAGCAGGAGCTGCGGAATAAACGGAGACTGGCAAAGGACGAGGTGACGATGCGCGTCGGGAATGGTTCCAAGGTCGATGTGATCGCCGTCGGCACACTACCTCTACATTTACCTACGGGATTAGTTTTAAACCTGAATAATTGTTATTTAGTGCCAAGTTTGAGCATGAACATTGTATCATGATCTCGTTTAATGCGAGATGGCTACTCATTTAAATCCGAGAATAATGGTTGTTCTATTTATATGAGAGATATGTTTTATGGTCATGCTCCAATGGTTAATGGTTTATTCTTAATGAATCTCGAATGTGATGTTACACATATTCATAGTGTGAATACCAAAAGATGTAAAGTTGATAACGATAGTCCCACATACTTGTGGCACTGCCGCCTTGGTCACATTGGTGTCAAGCGCATGAAGAAGCTCCATGCTGATGGACTTTAGAGTCTCTCGATTATGAATCATTTGACACATGCGAACCATGCCTTATGGGCAAATGACCAAGACTCCGTTCTCGGAACAATGGAGCAAGCAACCAACTTATTGGAAATCATACATACCGATGTAAATGCGGTCCAATGAGCGTTGAGGCTCGCGGAGGATATCGTTATGTTCTCAATCTCACTGATGACTTGAGTAGATATGGGTACGTCTACTTGATGAAACACAAGTCTGAGACCTTTGAAAAGTTCAAGGAATTTCAGAATGAGGTAGAGAATCAACGTGACCGAAAAATAAAGTTCTTACGATCAGATCGTGGAGGAGAATATTTAAGTCACGGATTTGGTACACACTTAAGGAAGTGTGGAATCGTTTCACAACTCATGCCGCCTGGAACACCTCAGCGTAACCGTGTGTCCGAACGTCGTAATCGCACTCTATTGGATATGGTGCGATCTATGATGTCTCTTACTGATTTACCGCTATCATTTTGGGGATACACTTTAGAGACAGCTACATTCACTTTAAATAGGGCACCGTCTAAATCCGTTGAGACGACACCGTATGAATTATGGTTTGGACAGAAACCTAAGCTGTCGTTTCTAAAAGTTTGGGGATGCGATGCTTATGTCAAGAAACTTCAACCTGAAAAGCTCGAACCCAAGTCGGAAAAATGCGTCTTCATAGGATACCCCAAGGAAACCATTGGGTGTACCTTCTACCTTAGATCCGAAGGCAAGATCTTTGTTGCCAAGAACAGATCCTTTCTAGAAAAAAAGTTTCTCTCGAAAGGAGTAAGTGGGAGGAAAGTAGAACTCGGTGAAGTACTACCTCTTGAACCGGAAAGTAGTGCAGCTCAGGAAAATGTTCCTGTGGTGCCTACACCGACTTGAGAGGAAATTAATGATGATGATCAAGGTACTTCGGATCAAGTTGCTACTGAACTTCGTAGGTCCACAAGGACACGTTCCACACCAGAGTGGTATGACAACCCTGTCCTGGAAATCATGTTGTTAGACAACGGTGAACCTTCAAACTATGAAGAGGCGATGGCGGGCCCAGATTCCAACAAATGGCTTGAAGCCATGCAATCCGAGAGAGGATCCATGTATGAAAACAAAATATGGACTTTGACAGACTTGCCCGATGATCGGCGAGCGATATAAAACAAATGGATCTTTAAGAAGAAGACGGACGCGGATGGTAATGTTACCATCTATAAAGCTCGACTTGTCATTAAGGGTTATCGGCAAGTTCAAGGGGTTGACTACGATGAGACTTTCTCTCCCGTAGCAAAGCTGAAGTCCGTCCTAATCATGTTAGCAATTGCCGCATACTATGATTATGAGATACGGAAAATGGACGTCAAAACGGCATTCCTTAACGGCTATCTTAAGGAAGAACTGTATATGATGCAGCCGGAAGGTTTTGTCGACCCTAAGAATGCTAACAAGGTATCCAAGCTCCAGCGATCCATTTATGGGCTGGTGCAAGCATCTCGGAGTTGGAACATTCGCTTTGATGAGATGATCAAAGCGTTTGGGTTTATGCAGACTTATGGAGAAGCATGCGTTTACAAGAAAGTGAGTGGGAGCTCTGTAGCATTTCTCATACTATATGTAGATGGCATACTTTTGATGGGAAATGATATAGAACTTTTGGACAACATTAAGGCCTACTTGAATAAGAGTTTTTCAATGAAGGACCTTGGAGAAGCTGCTTATATATTAGGCATCAAGATCTATAGAGATAGATCGAGACGCCTCATAGGTCTTTCACAAAGCACATACCTTGATAAGATATTGAAGAAGTTCAAAATGGATCAGTCCAAGAAAGGGTTCTTGCCTGTATTACAAGGTGTGAATTTGAGCTCGGCTCAATGTCCCACCACGCAGAAGATATAGAAGAGATGAGTGTCATCCCCTATGCATCAGCCATAGGGTCTATTATGTATGCCATGCTGTGTACCAGACCTGATGTAAACCTTGCCGTAAGTTTGGTAGGAAGATACCAAAGTAATCCCGCAAGGAACTTTGGACATCGGTCAAGAATATCCTGAAGTACCGAAAAGGACTAAGGACATGTTTTCGTTTATGGAGGTGACGAAGAGCTCGTCAGAAGGGTTACGCCGACGCTTAGCTTCGACACAGATCTGATGACTCTAAGTCACAAACCGGATCGTGTATATGTTGAATGGTGGAGCGAGAAGCTGGTGCAGCTGCAAGCAAGCGTCGTGGCGGGATCTACATGTGAAGCGGAGTACATGGCAGCCTCGGAGGCAGCGCATGAAGCAATTTGGGTGAAGGAGTTCATCACCGACCTAGGAGTCATACCCAATGCGTCGGGGCCGGTCAAACTCTTCTGTGACAACACTAGAGCTATTGCACTTGCCAAAGAGCCCAGGTTTCACAAGAAGACCAGGCACATCAAGCGTCGATTCAACTCCATTCGTGAAAATGTTCAAGATGGAGACATAGAAATTTGCAAAGTGCATACGGATCTGAATGTCGCAGATCCGCTGACTAAACCTCTCTCCATGAGCAAAACATGATCAACACCGAACTCTATGGGTGTTCGATTCATCACAATGTAACTAGATTATTAACTCTAGTGCAAGTGGGAGACTGTTGGAAATATGCCCTAGAGGCAATAATAAAAGGATTATTATTATATTTCCTTGTTCATGATAGTTGTCTTTTATTCATGCTATAATTGTTTTATCCGGAAATCGTAATACACGTGTGAATACATAGACTACAACATGTACCTTGTGAGCCTCTAGTTGACTAGCTCGTTGATCAATAGATAGTCATGGTTTCTTGACTATGGACATTGGATGTCATTGATAACGGTATCACATCATTAGGAGAATGATGTGATGGACAAGACCCAATCCTAATCATAGCACAAGATCGTGTAGTTCGTTTGCTAGAGCTTTTCCAATGTCAAGTATCCTTTCCTTAGACCATGAGATCGTGTAACTCCCGGATACCGTAGGAGTGCTTTGGGTGTACCAAACGTCATAACATAACTGGGTGACTATAAAGGTGCACTACAGGTATCTCCGAAAGTGTCTGTTGGGTTGTCACGGATCGAGACTGGGATTTGTCACTCCATATTACGAAGAGGTATCAGTGGGCCCACTCGGTAATGCATCATCATAATGAGCTCAAAGTGACCAAGTGTTTGGTCACGGGATCATGCATTACGGTACGAGTAAAGTGACTTGCCGGTAACGAGACTGAACAAGGTATTGGGATACCGACGATTGAATCTCGGGCAAGTAACATACCGATTGACAAAGGGAATTGTATATGGGGTTGCTTGAATCCTCGACATCGTGGTTCATCCGATGAGATCATCGAGGAGCATGTGGGATCAAACATGGGTATCCAGATCCCGCTGTTGGTTATTGACCGGAGAGCAGTCTCGGTCATGTCTGCCTGTCTCCCGAGCCCGTAGGGTCTACACACTTAAGGTTTGGTGACGCTAGGGTTGTAGAGATATGAGTATGCAGCAAACCGAAAGTTGTTCGGAGTCCCGGATGAGATCCCGGACGTCACGAGGAGTTACGGAATGGTCCGGAGGTAAAGAATTATATATGGGAAGTCGAGTTTCGACCATCGGGAAAGTTTCGGGGTCCACCGGTATTGTACCGGGACCACCGGAAGGGTCCCGGGGGTCCACCGGGTGGGGCCACCTATCCCGGAGGGCCCCATGGGCTGAAGTGGGAGGAACCAGCCTGGTGGTGGTCTGTGCCCCCTGGGCCCCGCCTGCCCCTAGGGTTGGGAACCCTAGGGGGGGCGCCCACTTGCCTTGGGGGCACTCCACCCCCTGGCCGCCGCCCCAGGAGATCCCATCTCCTAGGGCGGCACCCCAGGGTCCCTATATAAAGAGGGGGGGTGGGAGGGCAGCCGCACCCAACACCTGGCGCCTCCCTCCCCTCCCTGCTACACCTCTCCCTCTCGCAGAAGCTCGGCGAAGCTCTGCCGGAACCCTGCTGCATCCACCACCACGCCATCGTGCCGCTCGATCTTCTTCAACCTCTCCCTCCTCCTTGCTGGATCAAGGTGCGGGAGACGTCATCCGCTCCGGTCGTGTGTTGAACGCGGAGGTGCTGTCCGTTCGGCACTTGGTCATCGGTGATTTGGATCACGACGAGTACGACTCCCTCAACCCCGTTCTCTTGAACGCTTCCGCTCACGATCTACAAAGGTATGTAGATGCACTCCTATCACTCGTTGCTAGATGAACTCATAGATGGATCTTGGTGAAACCGTAGGAAATTTTTTATTTTCTGCAACGTTCCCCAACACATAATCACTAGCGTCACACATAATTTCAAAGGGTAAATTCCAATCAGGTGGCTGAACAACAGGTGCAGAGACTAATGCTTTCTTATGTATTTCAAATGCTTCTACACAATCATCATCAAAGACAAATGGTACATCTTTTTGTAATAAATTAGTCAGAGGCCGAGAAATTTTTGAGAAGTCCTTAATGAACCTCCTATAAAATCCGGCGTGACCAAGGAAACTTCTTATACCTTTGATGTCCTTGGGGCAAGGCATCTTTTCAAGAGCATCAACCTTGGCTTTATCAACTTCAATACCTCTTTCAGAAACTGTGTGCCCCAAGACAATACCTTCATTAACCATAAAGTGGCACTTTTCCCAATTCAAGACAAGATTAGTTTCTTCACATCTCTGCAAAACTCGATCAAGATTGCTCAAGAAATCATAAAAAGAGGAACCATAGACGGAAAAATCGTCCATGAAGACCTCACAATTTTTTTCACGAAAGTCAGAGAATATAGCCATCATGCATCTTTGAAAGGTAGCAGATGCATTACATAAACCAAAAGGCATACGTCTATAAGCAAAAGTACCAAAAGGGCATGTAAAAGTAGTCTTTGATTGATCTTTAGCCGACACAGGTATTTGAGAGAAACCAGAATAACCATATAGAAAGCAATAATGTGTATGTTTGCATAATCTTTCTAGCATTTGATCAATAAAAGGCAAGGGGTAATGATCTTTCTTAGTAGCTTTATTTAATTCGCGGAAATCAATTACCATCCTATAACCTGTAATAATTCTTTGCGGGATCAATTCATCTTTATCATTAGGGACAATAGTAATTGAAAGTGCTAGTTATCGACTAGAGGGGGGGTGAATAGGCGATTTTTATGAAAGTCTTCAAAACACGGATGTTTCAAAGACAAACAATAGAAATGACTAAATTGATATGCAGCGGAAGATAAACTACGAAAAGCAAACCATAGTCTAGTATGTAATAATGTGGAAGTACAAGACTAAGAGCAGCTTGGTAGTAGGATCAAGATGGAAGATAGTATGAAGCCAAAAAATGATAGAAGTCAAGCAATGAAGTCAAACAGATAAGACATATAAGAAATGACTTCACGAAGACAAACTCAAGGTAAAGGAGGGAAGGGATAGAACCAGTCACTTGTTGAAGACACGTGATTTGTTGGACCAGTTCCAGTTGCTGTGACAACTGTACATCTGGTTAGGGAGGCTGAGATTCAACTCAGAAGACCGCGTCTTCACCTTATTCCCCTTGAGCTAAGGACACACAGTCCTCGCCCAATCACTCTGGTAAGTCTTCAAGGTAGACTTCCGAACCTTTACATACGACGCTCACCGGCAATCCACAATGACTCTTGGATGCTCGAACGCGACGCCTAACCATTTGGAGGATTCACAGTCCTCAAGTGTAATAAGTCTTCGTGTCACACAGACAGGAAAACTTCATGATGCCTAACACTCTTTGGCTCGGGTGTTTGGGCTTTGTCCTCGCAAGGATTTCTCTCTCTCAAAGGCTTCGAGGTGGGTTGCTCTCAAACGACAAAAGCCGTGTACTAACTCTGAGCAGCCACCAATTTATGGTGTAGGGGGTGGGCTATTTATAGCCACTAGGCAACCCGACCTGTTATGTCCGAAATGACCCTGGGTCACTAAGGAACTGACACGTGTTCCAACGGTCAGATTTCAAACACACACGTCAACTTTACTTGGGCTACAAGCAAAGCTGACTCATCCAGCTCTGGATAAGTTTTGCTCTCATTGTCTTCGCTCGAAGACATAGGATTTGGGTTGAGCATCACTTCAGTCATTCTGACTATGATCACTTGGATCCCACTTAACAGTACGGTGGTTCCTACGACTCAACAAAGAAGAAAAGGAAACAACGAAACGACACAGTCTTCGTGAAGGAAATATGCCCTAGAGGCAATAATAAAAGTTATTATTTATTTCCTTATATCATGATAAATGTTTATTATTCATGCTAGAATTGTATTAACCGGAAACATAATACATGTGTGAATACATAAACCTACAGAGTGTCACTAGTATGCCTCTACTTGACTAGCTCGTTAATCAAAGATGGTTATGTTTCCTAACCATAAACAAGGAGTTGTTATTTGATTAACGGGATCACATCATTGGTTGAATGATCTGATTGACATGACCCATTCCATTAGCATAGCACCTGATCGTATAGTTTGTTGCTAGTGCTTTTCTTCATGACTTATACATGTTCCTATGACTATGAGATTATGCAACTCCCGTTTGCCCGAGGAACACTTTGGGTGCTACCAAACGTCACAACGAATCGGGTGATTATAAAGGTACATTACAGGTGTCTCCGAAGGTACATGTTGGGTTGGCATATTTGAGATTAGGATTTGTCACTCCGATTGTCGGAGAGGTATCTCTCGGCCCTCTCGGTAATGCTCATCACCTAAGCCTTGCAAGCATTGTAACTAATGAGTTAGTTATGAGATGATGTATTACGGAACGAGAAAAGAGACTTGCCGAAGAACGAGATTGAACTAGGTATTGGATACCGACGATCGAATCTCGGGCAAGTAACGCATCGATGACAAAGGAACAACGATGTTGTTATGCGGTCTGACCGATAAAGATCTTCGTAGAATATGTAGGAACCAATATGGGCATCCAGGTCCGCTATTGGTTATTGACCGAGAGGTGTCTCGGTCATGTCTACATAGTTCTCGAACCCGTAGGGTCCGCACGCTTAACGCTTCGATGACAGTTACTATGAGTTTTATGATGTTGATGTACGAAGGTTGTTCGAGTCCCGGATGAGATCACGGACATGACGAGGAGTCTCGAAATGGTCGAGACATAAAGATTGATATATTGGAAGCCTATGTTTGGACTCGGAATCACTCCGGGTGAAATTGGGAATTTTAGATGAGTACCGGGGTTACGGAACCCCGGGGGTCAATGGGCCTTGATGGGCCTTAGTGGGAAAAGAAAAGGGGCCCTATAGCTGGCGCAGCCTTCCCCCTTCCCTAGTCCTATTAGGATTAGGAGAAGGGGTGGCGCCTCTCTCCCTCTCCCTTGGTCAAACCCTAGTTGGACTAGGATTTGGGGGAATCCTACCCTAGTAGGAGTAGGACACCCTGGTGCGCCTCCCTCCTGGCCGGCCAGCCCTCCCTTCCCTCCTTTATATCAGGGCAGGCAGGGGCACCCATGACACACAAGTTGATCGATTAGATCGTTCCTTAGCCGTGCGGTGCCCCTTCCACCAGATTACACCTCGATCATACCGTAGCGGAGCTTAGGCGAAGCCCTGCGTCGGTGGAACATCATCATCGTCACCACGCCGCGTCGTCGATGTAAACTCTCCTCAACACTCGGCTGGATCGGAGTTCGAGGGACGCCATCGAGCTGAACGTGTGCAGAACTCGGAGGTGCCGTGACGTTCGGTACTTGGATCGGTTGGATCGGGAAGAAGTACGACTACATCAACAGCGTTGTTATAACGCTTCGCTTTCGGTCTCACGAGGGTACGTGGACGGATACTCTATCCTCTCGTTGCTATGCCATCACCGTGGTCTTGCGTGATCGTAGGAAAATTTTTGAAATTACTACGTTCCCCGACAGTGGCATCCGAGCCTGGTTTTATGCGTTGATGTCATATGCACGAGTAGAACACAAGTGAGTTGTGGGCGATACAAGTCATACTACCTACCAGCATGTCATACTTTGGTTCAGCGGTATTGTGAGATGAAGCGGCCGGACCGACATTACGCCAGACGCTTACGCGAGACTGGTTTCACCGCTGTGAGCACTCGTTGCTTAAAGGTGGTGGCGGGTGTCTGCTCTCTCACTTTAGTTGAACCGAGTGTGGCTACGCCCGTCCTTGAGAAGGTTAAACGAGTCTATTTGACGAAGTATCGTTGTGGTTTTGATGCGAGGTAAGAACGGTTCTTGCTCAGCCCGTAGCAGCCACGTAAAACTTGCAACAACAAAGTAGAGGACGCCTAACTTGTTTTTGCAGGGCATGCTGTGATGTGATATGGTCAAGACATGATGCTATATTTTATTGTATGAGATGATCATGTTTTGTAACCGAGTTATCGGCAATCGGCAGGAGCCATATGGTTGTCGCTTATTGTATGAGATGCAACGCCATGTAATTGCTTTACTTTATCACTAAGGAGTAGCGATAGTCGAGAAGCAATAGTTGGCGAGACGACAACGATGCTACGATGGAGATCAAGGTGTCGCTACGGTGGCGATGGTGATCATGACGGTGCTTGGAGATGGAGATCACAAGCACAAGATGATGATGGCCATATCATATCACTTATATTGATTGCATGTGATGTTAATCCTTTATGCATCTTATTTTGCTTTGATTGACGGTAGCATTATAAGATGATCCCTTACTAAATTATCAAGAAGTGTTCTCCTGAGTATGCACCGCTGCGAAAGTTCTTCGTCTTTGAGACACCACGTGATGATCGGGTGTGATAGGCTCTACGTTCAAATACAACGGTGCAAAACAGTTGCACACGCGAATACTCAGGTTATACTTGACGAGCTATGCATATAAGATATGACCTCGGAACACGGAGACCGAAGGTCGAGCGTGAATCATATAGTAGATATGATCAACATATTGATGTTCACCATTGAAACTACTCCATCACACGTGATGATCGGTCATGGTGTAGTTGAAATGGATCACGCAATCACTTAGAGAATTGGAGGGATATTTTTCTAAGTGGGAGTTCTTAAGTAATATGATTAATTGAACTTAAATTTATCATGAACTTAGTACCGATAGTATCTTGCTTGTCTATGATGTGTAGATAGATGGCTCGTCTTTGTTGTTCCGTTGAATTTTAATGCGTTCCTTGAGAAAGCAAAGTTGAAAGATGATGGCAGCAATTACACGGACTGGGTCCGTAACTTGAGGATTATCCTTATTGCTGCACAGAAGAATTACGTCCTGGAAGCACCGTTAGGTGCCAGGCCTGGTGCAAGGGCTGCGCCAGAAGTTGTGAACGTCTGGCAAAGCAAAGCTGATGACTACTCTATAGTTCAGTGTGCCATGCTTTACGGCTTAGAACCGGGACTTCAACGTCGTTTTGAACACCATGGAGCATATGAGATGTTCCAGGAGTTGAAGTTAATATTCCAAGCGAATGCCCGGATTGAGAGATATGAAGTCTCCAATAAGTTCTATAGCTGTAAGATGGAGGAGAATGGTTCTGTCAGTGAGCATATACTCAGAATGTCTGGATATAACAATCACTTGATTCAACTGGGAGTTAATCTTCCGGATGATTGCGTCATTGACAGAATTCTCCAATCACTGCCACCAAGCTACAAGAGCTTCGTGATGAACTATAATATGCAAGGGATGACCAAAACTATGCCCGAGCTCTTCGCGATGCTGAAAGCCGCGGAGGTAGAAATCAAAAAGGAGCATCAAGTGTTGATGGTTAACAAAACCACTAGTTTCAAGAAAAAGGGCAAAGGAAAGAAAAAGGGAAACTTCAAAAAGAGCAGCAAGCAAGTTGCTGATCAAGAGAAGAAACCCAAGTCTGGTCCTAAGCCTGAAACCGAGTGCTTCTATTGCAAGCAGGATGGTCATCGAAGCGGAACTGCCCCAAGTATTTGGCGGATAAGAAGGATGGCAAGGTTAACAAAGGTATATGTGATATACTTGTTATTGATGTGTACCTTACTAATACTCGCGCAGAGCACTGGTATTTGATACTGGTTACATTGCTAATATTTGCAACTCAAGCACAGGGCTACGGATTGCGAAGATTGGCTAAGGACGAGGTGACGATCGCGTGGGAAATGGTTCCAAAGTCGATGTGATCGCGATCGGCACGCTACCTCTACATCTACCTTCGGATTAGTATTAGACCTAAATAATTGTTATTTAGTACCATCGTTGAGCATGAACATTATATCTGGATCTTGTTTAATGCGAGACGGTTATTCATTTAAATCAGAGAATAATGGTTGTTCTATTTATATGAATAATATCTTTTATGGTCATGCACCATTGAAGAATGGTTTGTTTTACTCAATCTTGATAGTAGTGATACACATATTCATAATGTTGAAACCAAAAGATGCAGAGTTGATAATGATGGTGCAACTTATTTGTGGCAATCGCCGTTTAGGTCATATCGGTGTAAAACGCATGAAGAAACTCCATGCTGATGGACTTTTGGAGTCACTTGATTATGAATCACTTGGCACTTGCGAACCGTGCCTTATGGGCAAGATGACTAAAACACCGTTCTCGGAACTATGGAGAGAGCAACAGATTTATTGGAAATCATACATACCGATGTATGTGGTCCAATGAATGTTGAGGCTCGTGGCGGATATCGTTATTTTCTCACCTTCACAGATGATTTGAGCAGATATGGGTATATCTACTTAATGAAACACAAGTCTGAAACATTTGAAAAGTTCAAAGAATTTCAGAGTGAAGTGGAAAATCATCGTAACAAGAAAATAAAGTTTCTACGATCTGATCGTGGAGGAGAATATTTGAGTTACTGAGTTTGGCCTACATTTGAAACAATGCGGAATAGTTTCGCAACTTACGCCACCGAACACCACAACGTAATGGTGTGTCCGAACGTCGAATCGTACTTTATTAGATATGGTGCGATCTATGATGTCTCTTACTGATTTACCGCTATCATTTTGGGGTTATGCTTTAGAGACGGCTACATTCACTTTAAATAGGGCACCATCTAAATCCGCTGAGACGACGCCTTATGAACTGTGGTTTGGCAAGAAACCAAAGTTGTCGCTTTTGAAAGTTTGGGGCTGCGATGCTTATGTGAAAAAGCTTCAACCTGATAAGCTCGAACCCAAATCGGAGAAATGTGTCTTCATAGGATACCCAAAGGAGACAGTTGGGTACACCTTCTATCACAGATCCGAAGGCAAGATTTTTGTTGCTAAATTGGAAACTTTTTGGAGAAAGAGTTTCTCACGAAAGAAGTGAGTGGGAGGAAAGTAGAACTTGATGAGATAATCTGTATCTACTCCTTATTGAGAAGTAGTACATCACGAAAACAGTTTCGTGACACCTACACCAAATAGGAGGAAGCTAATGATGATGATCATGAAACTTCAAATCAAGTTTCTACAGAACTTCAGAGATCAACCAGAACAAGATCCGCACTGAGTGGTACGGTAATCCTGTTTTGGAAGTCATGTTCTTGGAACATGATGAACCTACGAACTATGAAGAAGCGATGGTGAGCCCAGATTCCACAAAATGGCTTGAGGCCATGAAATCTGAGATGGGATCCATGTATGAGAACAAAGTGTGGACTTTGGTTGACTTGCCCGATGATCGGCAAGCAATTGAGAATAAATGGATCTTCAAGAAGAAGATCGACGCTGATGGTAATGTTATTGTCTATAAAGCTCGACTTGTTGCAAAAGGTTTTCGACAAGTTCAAGGGATTGACTACGATGAGACCTTCTCACCCGAAGCGATGCTTAAGTCCGTCCGAATCATGTTAGCAATTGCGCATTTTATGATTATGAAATTTGGCAAATGGATGTTAAAACTGCATTCTGAATGGATTTCGGAAGAAGAGTTGTATATGATGCAACCAGAAGGTTTTGTCGATCCAAAGGAGCTAACAAAGTGTGCAAGCTCCAGCGATCCATTTATGGACTGGTGCAAGCCTCTCGGAGTTGGAATAAACGTTTTGATAGTGTGATCAAAGCATTTGGTTTTATCTGAGACTTTTGGAGAAGCTTGTATTTACAAGAAAGTGAGTGGAGCTCAGAGCATTTCGATATTATATGTGGATGACATATTATTGATCGGAAATGATATAGAATTTCTGGATAGCATAAAGGGATATTTGAATAAAAGTTTTCGATGAAAGACCTCGGTGAAGCTGCTTACATATTGGGCATTAAGATCTATAGAGATAGATCAAGACGCTTAATAGGACTTTCACAAAGCACATACCTTGATAAAGTTTTGAAAAAGTTCAAATGGATCAGCAAAGAAAGGGTTCTTGCCGGTATTACAAGGTGTGAAGTTGAGTAAGACTCAATGCCCGACCACCGCAGAAGATAGAGAGAAAATGAAAGATGTTCCCTATGCTTCAGCCATAGGCTCTATCATGTATGCAATGCTGTGTACCAGACCTGATGTGTGCCTTGTTGTAAGTTTAGCGAGCAGGTACCAAAGTAATCCAGAGTGGATCATGGACAGCGGTCAAGAACATCCTTAAGTACTTGAGAAGAACTAAGGATATGTTTCTCATTTATGGCGGTGACAAAGAGCTCGTAAAGAACGGTTACGTCGATGCAAGCTTTGACACTGATCCGGATGATTCTAAATCGCAAACCGGATCGATTTACATTAAACGGTGGAGCTGTCGGTTGGTGCAGTTCCAAACAAAGCGTCGTTCGGGATCTACATGTGAAGTTGAGTACATAGCTGCTTCGAAGCAGCTAATGAAGGAGTCTGGATGAAGGAGTTCATAACCGATCTAGGTGTTGTACCTAGTGTATCGGGTCAATGAAAATCTTTTGTGACAATATGGTGCAATTGCCTTGGCAAAGGAATCCAGATTTCACAAAAGAACCAAGCACATCAAAAGACGCTTCAACTCCATCCGGATTTGGTCGGTGGGAGACATAGAGATATGCAAGATACATACGGATCTGAATGTTGCAGACCGTTGACTAAGCCTCTTCCACGAGCAAAACATGATCAGCACCAAGACTCCATGGGTGTGAGAATCATTCTTGTGTAATCTAGATTATTGACTCTAGTGCAAGTGGGAGGCTCAAGGAAATATGCCCTAGAGGCAATAATAAAAGTTATTATTTATTTCCTTATATCATGATAAATGTTTATTATTCATGCTAGAATTGTATTAACCGGAAACATAATACATGTGTGAATACATAAACCTACAGAGTGTCACTAGTATGCCTCTACTTGACTAGCTCGTTAATCAAAGATGGTTATGTTTCCTAACCATAAACAAGGAGTTGTTATTTGATTAACGGGATCACATCATTGGTTGAATGATCGATTGACATGACCCATTCCATTAGCATAGCACCTGATCGTATAGTTTGTTGCTAGTGCTTTTCTTCATGACTTATACATGTTCCTATGACTATGAGATTATGCAACTCCCGTTTGCCCGAGGAACACTTTGGGTGCTACCAAAGCGTCACAACGTAACTGGGTGATTATAAAGGTACATTACAGGTGTCTCCGAAGGTACATGTTGGGTTGGCATATTTCGAGATTAGGATTTGTCACTCCGATTGTCGGAGAGGTATCTCTGGGCCCTCTCGGTAATGCTCATCACCTAAGCCTTGCAAGCATTGTAACTAATGAGTTAGTTATGAGATGATGTATTACGGAACGAGAAAAGAGACTTGCCAGTAACGAGATTGAACTAGGTATTGGATACCGACGATCGAATCTCGGGCAAGTAACGCATACCGATGACAAAGGGAACAACGTATGTTGTTATGCGGTCGACCGATAAAGATCTTCGTAGAATATGTAGGAACCAATATGGGCATCCAGGTCCGCTATTGGTTATTGACCGAGAGGTGTCTCGGTCATGTCTACATAGTTCTCGAACCCGTAGGGTCCGCACGCTTAACGCTTCGATGGCGGTTACTATGAGTTTTTATGATGTTGATGTACGAAGGTTGTTGAGTCCGGATGAGATCACGGACATGACGAGGAGTCTCGAAATGGTCGAGACATAAAGATTGATATATTGGAAGCCTATGTTTGGACTCGGAATCACTCCGGGTGAAATTGGGAATTTTATCGAGTGCAGGGGGTTACGGAACCCCGGGGTCAATGGGCCTTGATGGGCCTTAGTGGGAAAAGAAAGGGGCCCTATAGCTGGCGCAGCCTTCCCCCTTCCTAGTCCTATTAGGATTAGGAGAAGGGGTGGCGCCTCTCTCCCTCTCCCTTGGTCAAACCCTAGTTGGACTAGGATTTGGGGAATCCTACTCCTAGTAGGAGTAGGACACCCTGTGCGCCTCCCTCCTGGCCGGCCAGCCCTCCCTTCCCTCCTTTATATACACAGGGGCAGGGGCACCCATGACACACAAGTTGATCGATTAGATCGTTCCTTAGCCGTGTGCGGTGCCCCCTTCCACCAGATTACACCTCGATCATACCGTAGCGGAGCTTAGGCGAAGCCCTGCGTCGGTGGAACATCATCATCGTCACCACGCCGTCAGGCCGACGAAACTCTCCCTCAACACTCGGCTGGATCGGAGTTCGAGGGACGCCATCGAGCTGAGCGTGTGCAGAACTCGGAGGTGCCGACGCTCGGTACTTGGATCGGTTGGATCGGGAAGAAGTACGACTACATCAACGCGTTGTTATAACGCTTCGCTTTCGGTCTCACGAGGGTGCGTGGACGGATACTCTATCCTCTCGTTGCTATGCCATCACCGTGGTCTTGCGTGATCGTAGGAAAATTTTTGAAATTACTACGTTCCCCGACACTTCGCGCTCCATAGTCTTCACTCAATGTCTTCTCATGTCATAGTCTTCAATGTGAATATCTTCACATACCACCATTGTCTTCAATGTCTTCATACATTTTTAGGGTCGTCTCGGTAGGTAAACCGAATCAATGAGGGACACTACTGCGTTATCCTGCAATTCTCACAAACGCATTAGTCCTCAACCACATTTGTCGTCAATACTCCAAAACCAACTAGGGGTGGCACTAGATGCACTTACAATCTCCCCTTTTGGTGATTGATGACAAACTGGTTGAAGTTTTCAACGGGGATAAAATATGTGAAATTGTAAAGGATAGGGAATTGTCTTGATAAGTGGCAAAGGCTCCCCCTGAAGATGTGCATATAAGTAGTTTGCTTTTGGAATGCAAATGCACATGGCTGGTTGTACTTGTGGAGATCCTCTTCAACTTATGAAGATAATTCATCATGCATGAAATGATATAACCAAGAGAATGACATGCATAATGAAAAATGGACGTCTGCAGAATGATCTAAGTGTGGAAGTTATCGTCGCACATGCGGAATTTATCATCGCACAAGAGTAAAGCAAATAAGAAGCAGACGACCATCGAGTTTAAGTGTTACAACTCAAAGAACGAAATATATCAAAAAGTGAGAGTTGTAAACACTAGGAAAAATATAGTGCAACCGCCCTTATGAACCCGCTTGAAGACTATCAAATTCATATGCTTCTCCCCCTTTTGTCAATAATGACCAAAAAGGTTTGAAGACATAGAGCATCTACTCGTCCTCTTAGGAAGAAGATGATGCATCAGGGTTGTCGTTGTTGGTTGGCGGTGCAGATGAGCTCGGCGCAGTGTCGATTCGTGCAGAAGTAGGGGGCGGTGAAGTAGCATCGGCTTCATTATCGATCACTCTGGCATTGACGGTTGCCGCGGAGGAAGAATAGTCAGAGTCTTCAAGTGATGGAGTTCGCCGTAGGACTGCACTCCGTGGAGGAGTGGAGTCAAACTTGAAGCGTTCAGTAAAGCCATCGTCTTGAAGATCAGCTTCAGCACTAAGCAGGGTCAAACTCTTCCATGATCGCCGACAGGTCTCGTGAGTGACAAAAGCATTCTTGGTGGCAAGGTTGCGAATGCGATTGACGTCCACCAAGAGGCTTTGCATTTGACGCTTAAGCCAGGAGTGATGCTTATCTTGCTTTTGATGCAGCGCCACAAGAAGTTCTCGATCATTGAGGACTCGAGAGCGCTTCCGAGGCCTTTGGCCAATTGTGCTCTCAGTGGCTTCAGTCGCGCGACGATGTGGCGGCGTGTGTTTCCAGCCGAGGATAGACACGAGATACCGCTTGGACGCCTTCAATGGGTTGAGAGAAGCTGTGGTGATCTGCATTCTGAAGACTTAGTGGCGTTTTGGCAGGCTCAGGGTATATGGCTTCAACAGACATATCAACCTCTGGTAGAAAGATCGGATGATTGCGAGCAGAGGGTTGATAGTTGATAGCAGAGTGCATCTTGATGAGGCGCATGACCCATGGAGCATAGAACTTCAGACCAAACAGATCAGATCCAGATGCAGCCAATTGCCTGATGAAAAAATCTTGCGTGTTGAAGCTGATGCCATTGAGGATATAAAAGACTAATGTCTTCATTGCTCCTTCAAGCTTTGCAGACGATGAATGCCCTTTGATAGGCCATAGAGTCCGACTGATGATGTGATATATTGTGCGAGGCAGATACTCAAGGTCATCAACAAAGAAGTGCTGAGGGTATTCAGCGTCATGTGGCAGTGGCTTCATCATGCTCAGCATCTGACTCATGTCGGGTTCTGGCTTATGAAATATGCTCTCCAAGGCATCGCGGTGGAGTTGACATACAGGTTCAAACATCTCTCCGGGAGTGGGTAGGCCTGTGAGCTCTATGATGTCAAGAGCTTTGGCTTCATGATGAACATTTCCTGTCATCCACTCGAGAACCCATGTCTTCGTGTATCTGTTGTAGCCGCGGATGTGGAGGGTAGTATAGAATTGAAGCACTAATTCTTCATTCCAGTGTTCTTTGTCTGTAACGAAACCAAGTAGACCTACATCATGAAAGCAATCAAGTGCTTCTTCTAAGCACGGTAGTCCGGTATTGGCTTCAGGTTCGAGGCGCATATGAGGGAAAATGCGGCCTTGATCATACAGAACACATGAGTAATAGCTTCTTTGCTGATAGCTCCAGAACCGGTCAGAGGATATTCTTGGCCTTGTGTTGGGGTTCTTTGCTCTGTCAAAGAAGGTGTTGTGGGCTTTGAAGCCATTTGCATTGAAAGAACCTGTTGAGGTGGCAGTGCCTGGAAACCTTGGCAGTCTTGGCTTCGGCTTCTGAACCTGAGGCCTATGCTCAATATGATAGTCGAACTGAGGACCAGAGGCATGAGGAGGAGGGACCAGAACGGGCCATCTTACTGTGACTAGCTGTCCATAGTTGTATGCTTGCTCGATTGTGTAGGGCCTTGGTGGCGGAATCGAGCGATGGCAGCAATCGAGGCTTGAGCAGCTCGGTGATGCCGGGAGCAGTTGCCTCATTGGCTTCGGGCACATTTCCTTCATTGGCTTCAGGAGCAGTTGGTGCAGGCTCCACATTTGCGTCAGCCATGACCACGTCATTGGCTTCATTGGTGTTTGAAGTGGCAGCCTCAATGTTTTCAACCTCCACTTGAGGAGCTGGAGGGTCGGGCACTGGCACGTTGATATCAGGGATCACTTCTTCAGTTACTAGGGGTGTAGGGACACGATCTTCTTCTTCTTGTGTGTCTTCGGCTGATGCAGCCGGATTGTCTTCAGCAGCTTTAGCTTCAGACTCAGAGACGTTTACAGTTGGAGTGGCTTCTGAAAACACTTGACGTGCAACAGGTTGGTGGTGCACTTCTCCTTCTGGAACGCTCGAAAGAGGCACTTGAGGTATTTGACCTTTGCGAAGCCTGCGAAATGCTGGCGATGCCTTTGGAGATGGGGTTGCCTGGGCCTCAAAGTCTTCCTCTTCTTCTTGGTGTTGCTGTTGGGGAGTGACTTGTTGTTGGGGAGTGACTTGTTGTTGGGGAGTACTGGGGGAGTCTTGTTGTTGCGGGCGATCAGCCCATGAAGCATCCTGAGCAATTAGCGTACGAGGGCGACTAATGTCGATGAGTTCGCTGTTCGCATTTAACAGCGATGATACCACATTGTACTCGATTTGAGGAAGAACTTCATCATCTTGAACATTGTCATGGTGACCAATGTCTTCAGCAGTGAGGGGATCAGCTGATGGAATATCTTCAGCTTCAGGAGCCTCTGTGGAAGCAGGCTCATGAACAGTCATGCGAAGTTCTTGGATTGCAGACGCGGGACGAACCACAGAAATAAGTTCAACAATCAAGGGCTCTGTGGGAGCAGCCCGATTCTTCTTGGAGGGAGCAGCATCAGAGGCATTAGGATTTTTCCTTTTTCTGGCTTTAGCCTCGGCAGCCCTCGTCTTCTTCTGTTCAGAAGCGGTTGACCGGACCTTTGGCTTCGAGCCAGTCATGCTGCTTGGGAAGACAATGCGGGGCTCTTCCTGTCTTGAAGGTGCAGCTTGGTCAGTTGAAGACTTCTTTTTCTTTGCAGCCATCCTGGGGTCGATGCCAGGACGGCCAAGAGCCTTGCGCTTCTCAGCCTCATTGTAGGCAAGCACGCACTTGTCAGCCAGAGCCTTCATTCGCTCACGAGAGCCTCTGGCTTCTTCACGCTTCTTGACAAAGGTTTCTTTGAGGTCGTGCAGCATGACCTTGAAGTTTTTAACGTCTTGCACGCTGAGTGCAGCCATATGCTTCTTGAACTGAGCCTTCTCATAGTCAATCTTATGCTTCAGTTCAACAATCCGCTGAGCTAGAGCTAGCTCAGAAGCAATGGCTCCATTGAAGGAGACGCTGAGACCAATTGGAAGTTGCAAATCTTCAAAGCTGATGTTTGGTGTGTCAAACCACTCATCAATGAAGTGATGGATGATTGCCACATCAAAGAGAGGCAAGTTGTTGAAGATTTCTGCTTCTTCTTTGCTCTTGATAAGCTGCTCAAGAGCATCATCTGCAAGATCGTCATCACTTGACTGATCAATGTGCTCTTCACGCAGTATTGCAGCAGGAGTCAGTGTCAGTTCAGTATTCTTGACACTTTTCTTTCTCTTCTCCATCTTCTTGGAGATACGGGATTGATCTTCAGACTGCACACTGGCTTCAGGAGGTGCAGTAGCCAGTGGCTTCACACGTGAAGCTTTTGGAGGAGCAGCTGACTTTGAAGCCTTGACTTTCTTTTGCTTTTGCGGCTTTGGAGCAGGAGCAGGAGCAGGAGCAGGAGCTGGAGCTGGAGCTGGGGTTTCATCAGATTCAGCGTCACGTGAGCCATCAGCACGGGGAGCAGAGGGACCAGGGTTGAAGTCTAATCCCAATGACTTCTTGTTTTCCTTTGCAGAAGCCTTTGCATGCTGGAAGTTGCGCTTGGAGAGATTGTCGTCACGACACCAGAGCAAAGATGTTGGGTCAGCATTCTCAGGATGAGGTCCACGGACCATACAAGGATAGAAACCTTGTGCAATACCTTCAGCCATGTTCTTGGGTGGAAGGCCTCGGAACAGAAATCACCCCAAGGGCTTCTGATGGCATTCTTCTCGGCATATTCTTGTGTGACGAAATTGTACTTGAACCACTGCTCAGCCCAATAGCGTCGAATCCATTGGATTCGCGTCTTGCGCTGATTATAAGTCTCTTCAGGATCTGTCTTGTACAGCTCTGCGAGGTCATCAGGTAGATCTTTTGAGGTTCCCTCACGACGCTGTCTGCCGCCCTTCCTGACTGATTTATCTGTAGCCATGAGCCTCAAACTGAATGGCTTCACGTTCAAAGGCTTCAAAGGCTTGCATTTGCTGGATTGACAGGAACTGGCTTCGGGAGAGTTAGTTTGATGCTGTAAGAATTCTGCAAACGAATGCAGACTATGAGAACCAAGGGATTCTCCCACGGACATGTACCGTGATAAACATTAGAGATGCGAGGGAAGGGAAGAGGTCATATGCATTCTCGTAAGATTTTGAAGATAAATCAGTTTGAAGACATTGACCTCATGATGCTAAGACATTCACTTATACGCTGAGAGTTGGTTCCAGATTTGTACGAATCCGTGAATAAGTACAAGTGAGGAATCTAACTAGTTGTGAAGCTTAAGTGAATATACTAGGCAGTACGAGATGCAGACAGAATAATTCTAACATAGTATGGGCAGAAACCAATTTTGGCAAGTAGGATGAATCTTGAAGATAAAAAAGATGGTAAAAATAGAGATATATTTACCACTCGAAGAACTGCTAGACGGGAAGGAGGGAGGCCGAGCAGTTCAATCCACCGCGCCCTAACTTGGCGACGGAGGACACCTACGGCGGCGGCGGAGATGAAGACGTTCGCAGCCGGCATGAGGACGGCGTCGGAGAAGTCGCGGCAGCTAAGCGCTTCGTCGCCGGCGTCGTCGAGAGCTAGCGGTGGCGCTAGGGTTTTGATGAGGTGGAGAGGTGGAAGAAGATTTTCTTTACCGCAGGGGACAGGTATTTATAACGAGGTGTGCGGCGCAGCGCAATTACGCAGGTTCCCCTGGCGGTTCATATCTGAGGGGCACGTGGCAAGCATGCAACATGCTCTGAGTTGTCCAACGTTCCCACGCTCGCCAGGTTTGTCGGATGGTCGTTCCGGCTTCTCCGGAGTTCAACAGTAATGATGATTCATTTAAAACAGACTTAAAGTTTGTCTCTATGTCTTCTGGTGACAAGGATGCGGAGAAGACATTCGACAGTTTCAATAGAATGCATATGATTTGGACAGATAGAGTTTGAGATAGGAAGCATAGAGAGATTAGGGTCCGATCACATTCACTTAGTTCAAAAGATTCAACTTGAAGACATAGCTATAAGTGAATGTGTAGAGGACAGAAATATATATATATATATATATATATATATATATATATATATATATATATATATATATATATATATATCGACAACAACCAAATCAACATAGTGAAGAAAATGAAGATAAGTTGAGGTTGAAGACAAATCAAATGCGAAGATATTGAAGAATTAACGCCATGAGTGAAACACTTCAAACAAAGAAATTTGGTGGTGGCGTTACCCACCATATAGGAAGTATTAGACCCAGACATGGCGCACAATTATCGTGGCGCTCCGAAGTCAAATTCCACGTTAATGTATTCACACACAGAATGTAAGTCTTCATTGATTGAAGATATACGTTACTTCGTGTGTTGCACATCTAAGTCATCAACATGCATAAGTGTTAGGATGTGTGCTTGATCACGTGACATTTGAGGATTCCAAGATATTTAGCTCACACCGTAACTTGCAAAACCTTTTCTCATCCAAGGGCTTTATGAAGATATCGCCATTGCTCTTGATGTTGACGTGAATGATGTCAATATCTTTCTTCATGACATGATCCCTGAGAAAATGATGACGAATTTCAATGTGCTTTGTCTTCGAGGGGTGCTTTGCCCTTGTCATCTTTCCAGCTTCACAGGAACCACACAAATGATCCTTATTGAACTTGACACCTTCGATGCCTAAGACATGCTTCTTCTTGGCGAGTGTGTGTAAGTTCCTCATGCCAGCATGCCCCAGCCTCCGATGCCAGAGCCAGCATTCTGAAGCTTTTGCAAGAAGACATACGGCAAGCTGTGGACCTGCTGAGAAATCTACCATATATAGATCATCTTTCCTATACCCTTCAAAGACTAGAGACTTGTCAGATTCCATTAGTACAAGGCAGTGATATTTTCCGAATATCACAATCATGTTCAAGTCACAAAGCATTGAGACAGACATCAAGTTGAAACCAAGGGATTCAACAAGCATCACTTTATCCATGTGTTGATCCTTTGAGATTGCAACTCTACCTAGACCCAATACCTTGCTTTTACCAGTGTCAGCAAATGTGATGTGACTCTTGTCTGATGGACGTAAGGTTGAGTCCATGAGAAGACTTCGATCACCAGTCATATGATTAGTGCATCCACTGTCCATTATCCATTCTGAAGCATGTGGTGTCATACCCTACAGTACAGTTAGGGGGATAGGCTTCACCAAGAGCATTGTGAAGCATAAACATTTGATGGGCAAGTGGATTATTGAAGCTTAAATCAAGATTAGGACTGATAGGATGAATGGCAAACGATTCAGGAACAAAATACATAGTGAGACCATTTGGGCATTTGATCTTGTGCCCTACAAGATGTTTTAGGTCCCCAAGAGTAGCATCGACGCCTTTGACTTTCGGCCGAGACCCTTTCTGCAAAGAGAGTTAATTCTTCTTAACCACCCACATCTTCGGGGTGGCTTAGAAGCAATGAGTCTAAGTGCAGCATCGAGAATTTCGCTTTGGAGCCCTAGCAAATAGCCTTGCAGGAGATGAATGATACTTATATGAATAAGGAAAAGTTCTTAGTTCTATGAACATAGCGGTTTGAAGACACACGCCATATTCATATATTTGAGTATTGTTTCCTGCAAAACATTGGCGTTAGGGTGACTCAAGTGAGTCCTCTGTCTGTATGAAGCCTTGGACCATATGACGCCTTTGGTGCTGGGTTTGTCTTCTTCCCTGTGGTGTCATGATGACATTCATCGGAAGATTCTCAAGACAGCTTTTGGGAACCCAGATCTTCTTCATAGGCGGTCCATTCCTGCAGTTAGTACCAATATACCGCAAACACTTCACCATTCGATTCTTGAACAGCTTATAGTTTGCATCAAAGGATTCATCAATGATAATAGGGTTAGCACAGGTAAAGCCAGATAAGGTGGATGGATCCTTTGAAGGTCCCTTTGCAAAGCAACCGATGTGGTTTTGGGATCGCTCAAAGCTTCCAAAGAGGAACCATCAACATTCATTTTCCTCTCAACCCAACACCCTCTTTCCTAGGGTTTCGGTTCAGAATATGCTTTTGAGGACATCGCAGTGTCGATGCCCTTTCGGACTTTTATACATCCCTGTTTCAAGCAATGTCTTCAACCTAGCATTTTCATCAGCAATAGTAGTGGTATCCTCCTTAGAGGGGTTAGTTACCACATTAGTAGTTGAAGACAATGCAACAGTAGCAGCAGTTGAACATTCAGCAACAGAGGTAGCGATATCACGCTCAAGACATTTTAGACATGGTGGTTCAAATCCATCCTGAGCGGAACTGATCTGTTGAGCGCGAAGTGACTCATTCTCTTTTTGAAGATCTTCATGAGCCGCTCTCAATTTCTCAAGCTCTTGCTCCCTTTGAAGATAATCATAGGAGAGCTTTTCATGAGTAGTTGAGAGCGATTCATGACGACTTTCAAGTTCTTGGTACCTAGAATGAAGATTTTTAATGTCTTCAACTAAGGACTGTGAACGTGTCATTTCCGCGTCCAACAGGTCATCGCTTTTTTCTAACAGTTTTTGAGTATGTTCCATTTGTTCAGTTGCAATTTTAGCAAGTGTTTTGTAGCTGGGTTTGGATTCACAATCAGAGTCATCTTCACTTGATGTTTGAAAGTAAGCATCACGTGATTTTACCTTGGCACCGCGTGCCATGAAGCAGTAGGTGGGAGCCGGGTCGTCCTTGTCATCAGCTTCAGCGTTGGAGTAGAAGTCATTGTCTTCAGTGTTGAAGATGGACTTGGCAACATAGGCTGTGGCTAAAGCCAGACTTGCAACACCCGGGTCGGACTCCTCTTCAGACTCCACCTCCACCTCCTTAGAAGCAGACTCCTCCTCTGAATCCATTTCCTTGCCAACAAAAGCACGAGCCTTGCCATATGAGCTCTTCTTATGCGATGACGACTTTGATGAGGACTTGGAAGAAGACTTTGAAGATTTCTTCTTTTTCTTGTCATCAGAATCATATTCCTTGCTCTTCTTCTTCTTCTTCTCATTGTCCCACTGTGGACACTCAGAGATATAGTGTCCAGTTTTCTTGCACTTGTGACAGGTTCTCTTCTTGTAGTCATGAGTGGAAGCTTCATCATCTCTTGAGCTGGATCGTGAAGACTTTCTGAAGCCTTTCTTCCTAGTGAACTTCTGGAACTTCTTCACAAGCATAGCAAGTTCCTTTCCAATGTCTTCAGGATCATCAGAACCGCAGTCAGATTCTTCTTCAGATTAGGAAACAACTTTTGCCTTCAAAGCGCGAGTACGGCCATAGTTGGGACCATAGATATCTCTTTTCTCAGAAAGCTGGAACTCATGTGTGTTGAGCCTCTCAAGTATATCAGACGGATCGAGTGTCTTGAAGGTAGGACGTTCTTGTATCATGAGGGCAAGGGTATCAAAGGAGCTGTCAAGAGATCTCAGTAGTGTCTTGACGATTTCATGCTTGGTGAATTCAGTGGCGCCGAGAGCATGAAGCTCATTTGTGATGTCAGTGAGGCGATCAAACGTGAGCTGGACATTTTCATTATCGTTTATCTTGAAGCGGTTGAAGAGGTTGCGAAGAACACTGATCCTTTGATCTCTCTGGGTTGAGACGCCTTCGTTGACCTTGGATAGCCAGCCCTGCACTAGCTTCGACGCTTCAGAGCACTCACACGGCCATCTCGTCCTTTGGTCGATGACCACAGATGATGTTCTTTGCAGTGGAGTCCAGTTGAATGAACTTCTTGACATCAGCAGGGTGACACCTTCACCAGATTTAGGAACGCCGTTCTTGACATATACCAGAGGTCGACATCAATGGCTTCAAGATGCATGCGCATCTTATTCTTCCAGTAGGGATAGTCGGTTCCATCGAACACGCGAGAAGCAGCGGAGACTTTGATTATCCCTGCAGTCGACATAGCTAAAACTCCAGGTGGTTAAACTGAATCACACAGAACAAGGGAGTACCTTGCTCTGATACCAATTGAAAGTGCTAGTTATCGACTAGAGGGGGGGTGAATAGGCGATTTTTATGAAAGTCTTCAAAACACGGATGTTTCGAAGACAAACAATAGAAATGACTTAATTGATATGCAGCGGCAGATAAACTACAACAAGCAAACCATAGTCTAGTATGTAATAATGTGGAAGTACAAGACTAAGAGCAGCTTGGTAGTAGGATCAAGATGGAAGATAGTATGAAGCCAAACAACGATAGAAGTCAAGCAATGAAGTCAAACAGATAAGACATATAAGCAATGACTTCACGAAGACAAACTCAAGGTAAAGGAGGGAAGGGATAGAACCAGTCACTTGTTGAAGACACATGATTTGTTGGACCAGTTCCAGTTGCTGTGACAACTGTACATCTGGTTAGGGAGGCTGAGATTCAACTCAGAAGACCGCGTCTTCACCTTATTCCCCTTGAGCTAAGGACACACAGTCCTCGCCCAATCACTCTGGTAAGTCTTCAAGGTAGACTTCCGAACCTTTACAGACTACGCTCACCGCAATCCACAATGACTCTTGGATGCTCGAACGCGACGCCTAACCTCTTTGGAGGATTCACAGTCCTCAAGTGTAATAAGTCTTCAGGTCACACAGACAGGAAAACTTCAGTGATGCCTAACACTCTTTGGCTCTGGGTGTTTGGGCTTTGTCCTCGCAAGGATTTCTCTCTCTCAAAGGCTTCGAGGTGGGTTGCTCTCAAACGACAAAAGCCGTGTACTAACTCTGAGCAGCCACCAATTTATGGTGTAGGGGGTGGGCTATTTATAGCCACTAGCCAACCCGACCTGTTATGTCCGAAATGACCCTGGGTCACTAAGGAACTGACACGTGTTCCAACGGTCAGATTTCAAACACACACGACAACTTTACTTGGGCTACAAGCAAAGCTGACTCATGCAGCTCTAGATAAGTTTTGCTCTCATTGTCTTCGCTCGAAGACATAGGATTTGGGTTGAGCATCACTTCAGTCATTCTGACTATGATCACTTGGACCCCACATAACAGTACAGTGGTTCCTACGACTCAACAAAGAAGAAAAGGAAACAACGAAACGACACAGTCTTCGCGCTCCATAGTCTTCACTCAATGTCTTCTCATGTCATAGTCTTCAATGTGAATATCTTCACATACCACCATTGTCTTCAATGTCTTCATACATTTTTAGGGGTCGTCTCCGGTAGGTAAACCGAATCAATCAGGGACACTACCTGCGTTATCCTACAATTCTCACAAACGCATTAGTCCCTCAACCACATTTGTCATCAATACTCCAAAACCAACTAGGGGTGGAACTAGATGCAATTACAGTAATACCTCCCTTCTTAGGGACACAATGGACAGGACTTACCCACTGACTATCAGCAACGGGATAAATTATACCTGCCTCCAGAAGCTTGAGTATTTATTTTCTTAGCACTTCTTTCATTTTAGGATTCAAACGTCGTTGTGGATCGCGAACTGGTTTGGCATCCGCTTCCAAATTTATTTTATGTTGACATAGAGTGGGACCAATGCCCTTAAGATCATCAAGAGTATATCCAATAGCGGCACGGTGCTTCTTCAGAGTTTTCAATAATATTTCTTCTTCATGCTCTGAAAGGTTAGCACTAATAATAACAGGATATATTTTCTTTTCATCAAGGTAAGCATATTTAAGATTATCAGGCAATGGTTTAAGCTTGAACAGGGGATCACCCTTGGGTGGAGGAGGATCCCCTAGGATTTCAACAGGCAAATTGTGTTGCAGAATAGGTTCCTATTTAAAGAATACTTCATCTATTTCCCTTCTTTCATTCATGAACATATCATTTTCATGGTCTAGCAAATAGTGTTCTAAAGGATCACTAGGAGGTATGGCAATAGAAGCAAGACCAATAATTTCATCCTTACTAGGAAATTCTTCCTCACGATGTTGTTTACTAAATTTAGAGAAATTAAACTCATGAATCATATCATCCAAGCCAATAGTAACAACATCCTTTTTGCAATCTATCTTAGCATTAACAGTATTCAAGAAGGGTCTACCAAATATAATGGGACAAAAGCTATCTTGTGGAGAACTGAGAACAAGAAAATCAGCAGGATATTTAGTTTTTCCACACAAGACTTCAACATCTCTAACAATTCCCATTGCAGATATAGTATCTCTATTAGCAAGTTTAATTGTAACATCAATATCTTCTAACTCAGCAGGTGCAATTTCATGCTTGATTTCTTTATACAAGTCATAAGATATAACACTAGCACTAGCACCCATATCACATAAGCCATGATAACAATGATCTCCTATTTTAACAGAAATAACAGGCACGCCTACCACAGGTCTATGTTTATCTCTAGCACAAGGTTTAGCAATTCTAGCAGATTCACCGCAGAATTGAATAACATGCCCATCAATATTATCAGACAAGAGATCTTTAACAATAGCAATATTAGGTTCTACTTTGACTTGCTCAGGAGGTGTACTAATATTGCTTTTACCGAACCACAGTTGAAGCTTTAGCATGATCCTTTATTCTAACAGGGAAGGGTGGTTTCTCAACATAAGAGGTAGGAACAATAGGATCATTATAATTGATAGTCTTTTCTTCAACTTTAATAGGTGCAGCTACTTTTACTTCTATGGGAGGATGATATTTAAACCACTTCTCCTTGGGAAGATCAACATAAGTAGCAAAAGATTCACGAGAAAGAAGCTACTATCTCAGAGTCAAGTCCATATTTAGTGCTAAACTTACGGAAAATATTGGTATCCATAAAAGATTTAACACAATCAAACTTAGGTGTCATACCTGACTCCTTACCTTCGCCGAGGTCCCAATCTTCAGAGTTGCGTTTAATTCTATCCAAAAAATTCCATCTGAATTCAATAGTCTTCATCATAAAAGAGCCAACACAAGAAGTATCGAGCATGGTGCGGTTGTTATCAGAAAGCCGAGCATAAAAATTCTGAAGGATTGTCACTCTTGAGAGCTCATGATTGGGGCATGAACATAACATTGATTTAAGACTCCCCAAGCTTGAGCGATTCTTTCTCCTTCGCGAGGCCACAAATTATATATATAATTGCGATCACGGTGAATAAGATGCATAGGGTAATACTTTTGATGAAATTCCAGTTTCAATCTTTTATAGTTCCATGATCTCGTATCATCACATAGCCTATACCATGTCAATGCGTCTCCCTTCAAAGATAAAGGGAAGACCTTCTTCTTAACAACATCATCGGGTATGCCTGCAAGCTTAAATAGTCCACAAACTTCATCCACATAGAGTAGATGTTCATCAGGATGCTTTGTTCCATCTCCTGTAAAAGTATTAGCTAGCAGTTTTTCCATCATACCCGAAGGAATTTCAAAAGGAGTTTCATTTTCAATAGGTTCAGTAGGTTGAGGAGCAACTCTTTGCTCTACTGGATGGGGTGAAGATACCCCGAACAAGCCCCTCAGATAATTACTTTCCATAGTAACAAGTGACAGAAAATTTCAGCACACTATATAAATTTTTCCTTACCAAATTCCACCTACCAAAGGCGCTACACTCCCCGGCAACGGCGCCAGAAAAGAGTCTTGATGACCCACAAGTATAGGGGATCTATCGTAGTACTTTCGATAAGTAAGAGTGTCGAACCCAACGAGGAGCGTATGAAATGATAAGCGGTTTTCAGCAAGGTATTCTCTGCAAGTACTGAAATAAGTGGTAACAGATAGTTTTGTGATAAGATAAATTGTAACGAGCAACAAGTAACAAGAGTAAATAAAGTACAGCAAGGTGGCCCAATCCTTTTTGTAACAAAGGACAAGCCTGGACAAACTCTTATAATAGGAAAAGCGCTCCCGAGGACACATGGGAATATCGTCAAGCTAGTTTTCATCACGTTCATATGATTCGCGTTCGGTACTTTGATAATTTGATATGTGGGTGGACCGGTGCTTGGGTGTTGTTCTTACTTGAACAAGCATCCCACTTATGATTAACCTCTATTGCAAGCATCCGCAACTACAACAAAAGTATTAAGGTAAACCTAACCATAGCATGAAACATATGGATCCAAATCAACCCCTTATGAAGCAACGCATAAACTAGGGTTTAAGCTTCTGTCACTCTAGCAACCCATCATCTACTTATTACTTCCCAATGCCTTCCTCTAGGCCCAAATAATGGTGAAGTGTTATGTAGTCAACGTTCACATAACACCACTAGAGGCTAGACAACATACATCTCATCAAAATATCGAACGAATACCAGATTCACATGACTACTAATAGCAAGACTTCTCCCTTGTCCTCAGGAACAAACGTAACTGTTCACAAAGCATATTCATGTTCATAATCATAGGGGTAATAATATGCATAGAGGATCTGAACATATGATCTTCCACCAAATAAACCAACTAGCATCAACTACAAGGAGTAATCAACACTACTAGCAACCTACTAGCACCAATCCCGGACTTGGAGACAAGAATTGGATACAAGAGATGAGCTAGGGTTTGGAGATGAGATGGTGCTACTGAAGATGTTTATGGAGATTGCCCTCTCCCGATGAGAGGAGCGCTGGTGATGATGATGGTGATGATTTCCCCCTCCCAGAGGGAAGTGTCCCCGGCAGAACAGCTCTGCCGGAGCCCTAGATTGGTTCCGCCAAGGTTCCGCCTCGTGGCGGCGGAGTCTCGTCCCGAAAGGTTGCTTAATGTTTCTTTTCTCATCGAAAGACTTCATATAGGAGAAGATGGACGTCGGAGAGCCACCAGGGGGCCCACGAGGAAGGGGGCACGCCCCGGGGGGGTGGGGGGCGCCCCCACCCTCGTGAGCAGGGTGTGGGCCCCCTGGCCTTCATCTTTGGCGACGATTTTTCTTTATTTATTTTAAGATATTTCATGGAGTTTCAGGACTTTTGGAGTTGCGCAGAATAGGTCTCCAATATTTGCTCCTTTTCCGGCCTGATTTCCGGTATCGGCATTCTCCTCTTCATGTAAACCTTGTAAAATAAGAGAGAATAGCCATAAGTATTGTAACATAACGTGAAATAACAGCCCATAATGCGATAAATATCGATATAAAAGCATGATGCAAAATGGAGGTATCATCTAGCAGGTCAGGTCCGTCTCTTGAGCAACTGCTTAACGAACCCTGTCCGAGACACGACACTCGGGAAAGGCCGGCCACTCACCTGTGGAAGGATTAGTCGATCATGAAAGCCTTCAAAAATTTCAATATGTTCGATGGCAATCATGGGCCTGGTGGCGGCTCAGGTGGCGGCGGTTTTCATGGCTCGAGTGGCGTCTCAAATTCCGGCTTTCAGGGAAATCAAGGTGGCTATAATCAGCAGCCTGGTCAGGGAGGCCAGCAGAAGCAGCAGTCAGGTTATCAGAGCAATCCGAAGCAGCTGAATAGTGGACAGTATCATGTGTTCACCACTAGCTTATGCAAATGAGACCAGAAGCTTCATAAAAGGGCTGTGAATGCTGTTGAGCCAGCGGTTCCCCGTTATTTAAGGTGGTCAGAGCAGCCTATTGTATGGAGCAGGGAAGATCACCCTCCCCGGGTTGACAATCCGGGTCAGTTAGCCTTGGTGGTAGCACCTCAAGTTGGTGGATATAAATTCACTAAGGTACTCATGGATGGAGGTAGCAGCATCAACATCCTCTATTATGAGACCTTTCGACGTATGGGGTTGACTGACAAAAATTTAAAGACGTCCAACACTGTTTTACATGGAGTGGTGCCTGGTAAGTTGGCATACCCGGTTGGTAAGATTGAGCTGGAGGTAGCCTTTGGAGATGAGTATGATTCTAGGGCCGAGAAATTAACCTTTGAGGTGCTCAAGATCAAACGACACAGTCTTCGCGCTCCATAGTCTTCACTCAATGTCTTCTCATGTCATAGTCTTCAATGTGAATATCTTCACATACCACCATTGTCTTCAATGTCTTCATACATTTTTAGGGGTCGTCTCCGGTAGGTAAACCGAATCAATGAGGGACACTACCTGCGTTATCCTGCAATTCTCACAAACGCATTAGTCCCTCAACCACATTTGTCATCAATACTCCAAAACCAACTAGGGGTGGCACTAGATGCACTTACAGTAATACCTCCCTTCTTAGGGACACAATGGACAGGACTTACCCACTGACTATCAGCAACGGGATAAATTATACCAGCCTCCAGAAGCTTGAGTATTTCTTTTCTTACCACTTCTTTCATTTTAGGATTCAAACGTCGTTGTGGATCGCGAACTGGTTTGGCATCCGCTTCCAAATTTATTTTATGTTGACATAGAGTGGGACCAATGCCCTTAAGATCATCAAGAGTATATCCAATAGCGGCACGGTGCTTCTTCAGAGTTTTCAATAATATTTCTTCTTCATGCTCTGAAAGGTTAGCACTAATAATAACAGGATATATTTTCTTTTCATCAAGGTAAGCATATTTAAGATTATCGGGCAATGGTTTAAGCTTGAACAGGGATCACCCTTGGGTGGAGGAGGATCCCTAGGATTTCAACAGGCAAATTGTGTTGCAGAATAGGTTCCTATTTAAAGAATACTTCATCTATTTCCCTTCTTTCATTCATGAACATATCATTTTCATGGTCTAGCAAATAGTGTTCTAAAGGATCACTAGGAGGTATGGCAATAGAAGCAAGACCAATAATTTCATCCTTACTAGGAAATTCTTCCTCACGATGTTGTTTACTAAATTTAGAGAAATTAAACTCATGAATCATATCATCCAAGCCAATAGTAACAACATCCTTTTTGCAATCTATCTTAGCATTAACAGTATTCAAGAAGGGTCTACCAAATATAATGGGACAAAAGCTATCTTGTGGAGAACTGAGAACAAGAAAATCAGCAGGATATTTAGTTTTTCCACACAAGACTTCAACATCTCTAACAATTACCATTGCAGATATAGTATCTCTATTAGCAAGTTTAATTGTAACATCAATATCTTCTAACTCAGCAGGTGCAATTTCATGCTTGATTTCTTTATACAAGTCATAAGATATAACACTAGCACTAGCACCCATATCACATAAGCCATGATAACAATGATCTCCTATTTTAACAGAAATAACAGGCACGCCTACCACAGGTCTATGTTTATCTCTAGCACAAGGTTTAGCAATTCTAGCAGATTCACCGCAGAATTGAATAACATGCCCATCAATATTATCAGACAAGAGATCTTTAACAATAGCAATATTAGGTTCTACTTTGACTTGCTCAGGAGGTGTACTAATATTGCTTTTACGAACCACAGTTGAAGCTTTAGCATGATCCTTTATTCTAACAGGGAAGGGTGGTTTCTCAACATAAGAGGTAGGAACAATAGGATCATTATAATTGATAGTCTTTTCTTCAACTTTAATAGGTGCAGCTACTTTTACTTCTATGGGAGGATGATATTTAAACCACTTCTCCTTGGGAAGATCAACATAAGTAGCAAAAGATTCACAGAAAGAAGCTACTATCTCAAAGTCAAGTCCATATTTAGTGCTAAACTTACGGAAAATATTGGTATCCATAAAAAGATTTAACACAATCAAACTTAGGTGTCATACCTGACTCCTTACCTTCGTCGAGGTCCCAATCTTCAGAGTTGCGTTTAATTCTATCCAAAAAATTCCATCTGAATTCAATAGTCTTCATCATAAAAGAGCCAACACAAGAAGTATCGAGCATGGTGCGGTTGTTATCAGAAAGCCGAGCATAAAAATTCTGAAGGATTGTCACTCTTGAGAGCTCATGATTGGGGCATGAACATAACATTGATTTAAGACTCCCCCAAGCTTGAGCGATTCTTTCTCCTTCGCGAGGCCACAAATTATATATATAATTGCGATCACGGTGAATAAGATGCATAGGGTAATACTTTTGATGAAATTCCAGTTTCAATCTTTTATAGTTCCATGATCTCGTATCATCACATAGCCTATACCATGTCAATGCGTCTCCCTTCAAAGATAAAGGGAAGACCTTCTTCTTAACAACATCATCGGGTATGCCTGCAAGCTTAAATAGTCCACAAACTTCATCCACATAGAGTAGATGTTCATCGGGATGCTTTGTTCCATCTCTGTAAAAGTATTAGCTAGCAGTTTTTCCATCATACCGAAGGAATTTCAAAAGGAGTTTCATTTTCAATAGGTTCAGTAGGTTGAGGAGCAACTCTTTGCTCTCTTGGATGGGGTGAAGATACCTGAACAAGCCCCTCAGATAATTACTTTCCATAGTAACAAGTGACAGAAAATTTCAGCACACTATATAAATTTTTCCTTACCAAATTCCACCTACCAAAGGCGCTACTCCCGGCAACGGCGCTTTAAAAGAGTCTTGATGACCCACAAGTATAGGGGATCTATCGTAGTACTTTCGATAAGTAAGAGTGTCGAACCCAACGAGGAGCGTATGAAATGATAAGCGGTTTTCAGCAAGGTATTCTCTGCAAGTACTGAAATAAGTGGTAACAGATAGTTTTGTGATAAGATAAATTGTAACGAGCAACAAGTAACAAGAGTAAATAAAGTACAGCAAGGTGGCCCAATCCTTTTTGTAACAAAGGACAAGCCTGGACAAACTCTTATAATAGGAAAAGCGCTCCCGAGGACACATGGGAATATCGTCAAGCTAGTTTTCATCACGCTCATATGATTCGCGTTCGGTACTTTGATAATTTGATATGTGGGTGGACCGGTGCTTGGGTGCTGTTCTTACTTGAACAAGCATCCCACTTATGATTAACCTCTATTGCAAGCATCCGCAACTACAACAAAAGTATTAAGGTAAACCTAACCATAGCATGAAACATATGGATCCAAATCAACCCTTATGAAGCAACGCATAAACTAGGGTTTAAGCTTCATCACTCTAGCAACCCATCATCTACTTATTACTTCCCAATGCCTTCCTCTAGGCCCAAATAATGGTGAAGTGTTATGTAGTCAACGTTCACATAACACCACTAGAGGCTAGACAACATACATCTCATCAAAATATCAAACGAATACCAAATTCACATGACTACTAATAGCAAGACTTCTCCCTTGTCCTCAGGAACAAACGTAACTGTTCACAAAGCATATTCATGTTCATAATCAGAGGGGTAATAATATGCATTGAGGATCTGAACATATGATCTTCCACCAAATAAACCAACTAGCATCAACTACAAGGAGTAATCAACACTACTAGCAACCTACTAGCACCAATCCCGGACTTGGAGACAAGAATTGGATACAAGAGATGAGCTAGGGTTTGGAGATGAGATGGTGCTGGTGAAGATGTTTATGGAGATTGCCCTCTCCCGATGAGAGGAGCGCTGGTGATGATGATGGTGATGATTTCCCCCTCCCAGAGGGAAGTGTCCCCGGTAGAACAGCTCTGCCGGAGCCCTAGATTGGTTCCGCCAAGGTTCCGCCTCGTGGCGGCGGAGTCTCGTCCCGAAAGGTTGCTTAATGTTTCTTTTCTCATCGAAAGACTTCATATAGGAGAAGATGGACGTCGGAGAGCCACCAGGGGGCCCACGAGGAAGGGGCACGCCTGGAGGGGGCGCCCCACCTCGTGAGCAGGGTGTGGGCCCCCTGGCCTTCATCTTTGGCGATGATTTTTCTTTATTTTTTAAGATATTTCATGGAGTTTCAGGACTTTTGGAGTTGCGCAGAATAGGTCTCCAATATTTGCTCCTTTTCCACCCTGAATTTCAAGGTATCGGCATTCTCCCTCTTCATGTAAACCTTGTAAAATAAGAGAGAATAGCCATAAGTATTGTAACATAACGTGAAATAACAGCCCATAATGCGATAAATATCGATATAAAAGCATGATGCAAAATGGAGGTATCATCTAGCAGGTCAGGTCCGTCTCTTGAGCAACTGCTTAACGAACCCTGTCCGAGACACGGCACTCGGGAAAGGCCGACCACTCACCTGTGGAAGGATTAGTCGATCATGAAAGTCTTCAAAAATTTCAATATGTTCGATGGCAATCATGGGCCTGGTGGCGGCTCAGGTGGCGGCGGTTTTCATGGCTCGAGTGGCGTCTCAAATTCTGGCTTTCAGGGAAATCAAGGTGGCTATAATCAGCAGCCTGGTCAGGGAGGCCAGCAGAAGCAGCAGTCAGGTTATCAGAGCAATCCGAAGTAGCTGAATAGTGGACAGTATCATGTGTTCACCACTAGCTTATGCAAATGAGACCAGAAGCTTCATAAAAGGGCTGTGAATGCTGTTGAGCCAGCGGTTCCCCGTTATTTAAGGTGGTCAGAGCAGCCTATTGTATGGAGTAGGGAAGATCACCCTCCCCGGGTTGACAATCCGGGTCAGTTAGCCTTGGTGGTAGCACCTCAAGTTGGTGGATATAAATTCACTAAGGTACTCATGGATGGAGGTAGCAGCATCAACATCCTCTATTATGAGACCTTTTGACGTATGGGGTTGACTGAAAAAAATTTAAAGACGTCCAACACTGTTTTACATGGAGTGGTGCCTGGTAAGTTGGCATACCCAGTTGGTAAGATTGAGCTGGAGGTAGCCTTTGGAGACGAGTATGATTCTAGGGCCGAGAAATTAACCTTTGAGGTGGTTAAGATCAAGAGCCCGTATCACGCTCTATTTGGACGGCCGGCTTACACCAAGTTCATGGCGCAGCCATGTTATGTTTATTTGCAGCTCAAAATGCCAGGTCACAAGGGCACTATTACTGTGTATGGGAGTCGAAAGATAGCTCTGGAATGTGAGGAGGGTGATGCTGCTTATGTCGAATCCGTTTGTGCAGCAGAGGAACTGAAGTTTTATAAGGATAACGTTGACCCGTCGGACATGACGCCTCTGAAGAAGCCAACCACAGAGCATGACCCGGTGATGAAATTTAAATCGGCTAATGAAACCAAGCTTGTTGATTTTACTCCAGGCGACTCATCTAAGCAATTCAGTATCAGTGCCAATCTGGATCCTAAATAGGAAAGCGCGCTCATCGAGTTCATCCTTGAGAATTGGGACATCTTTGCATGGAAACCTTCTGACATGCCGGGTGTACCGAGGAAACTCGCTGAGCACACTCTCAATATTGATCCAAAGTTTAAGCCCATCAGGCAATTTCTTCGGCGGTTCAACAAAGAGAGACGAAAAGCTATTGGTGAGTGTCGGTGTCAAAACCGGCGGATCTCGGGTAGGGGGTCCCGAACTGTGCGTCTAGGCAGATGGTAACAGGAGACAAGGGACACAATGTTTTTACCCAGGTTCGGGCCCTCTCGATGGAGGTAATACCCTACTCCTGCTTGATTAATATTGATGATATGGGTAGTACAAGAGTAGATCTACCACGAGATCAGAGAGGCTAAACCCTAGAAGCTAGCCTATGGTATGATTGTTGTTCATCCTACGGACTAAAACCCTCCGGTTTATATAGACACCAGATAGGTCAGGGTTACACAGAGTCGGTTACAATGGTAGGAGATCTACATATCCGTATCGCCAAGCTTGCCTTCCACGCCAAGGAAAGTCCCATCCGGACACGGGACGAAGTCTTCAATCTTGTATCTTCATAGTCCAGGAGTCCGGCCGACGGTGATAGTTCGGCTATCCGGACAACCCCTAATCCGGGACTCCTTCAGTAGCCCCCGAACCAGGCTTAAATGACGATGAGTCCGGCGCGTAGTTTCTCTTCGGCATTGCGAGGCGGGTTCTTCTCCAAATTCCATATACTTGTCGAATAGTGTCCGGCTTCTGATAAATGCTGCGCTCCTTGGCTTCTACGCCCATTAATGGCCATCTTCCACGTGTTTGAATGAATGCAAAAAGCCAGAGTATTTTTACACTTACCCCCCTAGCTGCGCAAACGATCCGCCCATAAAAGGGGCGAGGATCTAGATCTGAATCACACCATCCTCCCTCCGCAAGCTTTCATCGGAGCGCCTCTGACAAAAAACCGATTCCATCATGGACAGTCGACGCGGCTCCTCCTCTCGCACTCCCAGCCCTCAGCCTGGAAATTGGGAGAGATGCTCATCCCAGATAGCGAGCTAGTTATACTCCAAACCAAGGGATTTCTTCCCGGCCTTCATGGTTCGGTTCGAGCCGGACTTGCCACCTACAAGGGCGGAAACCAAGCGGAGAGTGTCCCGATCCTCTAAAGGAGAGAGGTGTGCTTTGTCTCTTATCTAGTAAGAGGACTTGATTTCCAATTCATCCGCTTTCTCCGGGGCTCTTGGAGTTCTACGGCCTCTAGTTGCACCACCCACGCCTGCCTCCATTTTGCACATCGCGGGCTTCGTGGCCCTCTCGCGAACTGTTCTTGGCGCCGAGGCTCATTTTGCACTGTGGAAGAGATTATTCTGCCTTGTACCCCGTTCTCATGAGGGGTCAATATATAAAGTGGGAGGAGCCGAACTATGGCGCATCGCCGGGACCGGATATCTATCCTGAACCCCGAAGAAGGCGTCCGAAGACTGGCCTTCGGAATGGTTTTACATGGAGGACGTCCCGCTGCCGGATCCTGTTCGGATCGGCCTTCCGGAGTTTAGCAACACTCCTCCAAGAAGCGCCTAAGCTGGCGCCCATGAGCCCCAAGTGGGAAAATGACCGACGTCCTTTACTTGATGAGCCGAATAAGATTATTGGTTTCATGCCGGATTGACCATGACTGGAGTCATGGCAATCTGCATTATGAGGAGTGCAGCCGCCCAATATAGGGGCCACCCATGTGGGACTTCAACGGGGAGGACGATGCCACCCGCCATGGCCGCAAAGGGCCGGGATCGGTCACCGAACTGGTGAAGACCTTGTCCGCTATGTACAAAGGGGAAGAGGAGGATTTTCTCCGCGTCAATCCACTGAACGAGTTTTCTTCGAATAATCCTCGAAGTTGGGTAAGAAAATACCTTAGTGGCCTGCCCGATCCATGTTCCCGTGGTTAAATATCTCATTTCATGGTTTCTACGCAGGAACTACGTCGGGCCGTGGAGAAGATACATAGCCCGCCCCCACAACCCGAGGATCCGGAATGGTCCCTCAATCCGGCCTCTGAAGAGGATCCGAATATAAAGGTGGAGTTGATCGGCGGGGTGTTCCACCAACTTAGCATCGACAATGCTTTGGTTGCCATTACGGCTGATTACCCCGGAATACTTCCAGCCTCACAGGTAACTGAGACCGAGCTCCCTATACTCTGATAATGACCCATCCGTGCTTATTTCTAATCACCACGTATTTGATGGTGTTTCGCAGGGGGTGCCTTCGAGGAAGGAGGCCGAGCCCGCGGCGGCTAGCCAACAAAGGGCAGTATGGCCCCACAGGCTAAAAAGAAGTGCGGTCCGGATCGAAAATCCGCCGCAACGGTATAGAGTGTCACCATATCCCCAGGATTGATTCCTAGAAGGCGTACTAACGCTGGTGCTCTTTTCAGGAAAAAGAGCGCTCGCCGGACTGAGTCCGGAGAGGTTGCCAATCGAGCCTCCGCCGGCCAGGCTCCAAAGCCGGGTCCAGAAGTGGAGGCGAGCACGAGGCGTGAGTCGGATGCTCCTTCAACAGAGGATGCCGACAGATTGTCCGCCACCAACTCCGAGGTGGAGAGCGCCATGAATCACTGGCGCCGACGGACAGTTCTTCGTGACGCATGTTTCTCCCAAGAGGCCTTGAATGCCTTCAATTCGGGAGATGCACACCTCCGTGCCGCTCAAGATGGTCTAGCCAGAGCCACGGAGCAGTATGTAAAGGACATACGGGTGAGGAAATTTGATAGTTATATATGCCAGTAGCCCCCGAGACTTAAAATAGTTAGAATAACTGATTTAAGGATCATTTGTTATGCAGGATCTTGTAAAAAAGAATACCCGACTGTCTCAGGACCTCGAAGGATGCAAGGCCCAACTTGAGGCCGCACTAGCCGCTACAGGGGGAGCCACAGAGACCCCCTCTGGTAATATATGCCTCAAAAGATAAATAGTTTATGAAGTGCGGCGTGTGTGTGTACCTGACAATAATATTGCAGATGGCGCCGGACTAGATCCGGACAAGCAACATCTCTTGCGCCGGTTGAAGGCCGGCGAGAGCGTGCTTACGAGGGTGCGGCAGGAGAAAAATAACCTCCAAGATGCCAACACCCATCTGGGTGAGGTACTAAAGGATGTTCGATCCCAGTTGTCTGACTCCGTAAAGGAGAATCGACGGCTTCGTCGCGGCATTTTCAGTAAGTGCTTGAACGAACTTTGAAAGAGTTCGGCGAGGAAGGCGACTAACATAAACATGTATGTAGGTTTGCTCACAGGTCGTCCCGAGGAGGAGATGCCCAGTTCTCGGGTGATCTTCTTCCGAATCTGCATCACTGCACGAACGAAGTTCGGCGGTGATGAAAGGCGCCGCCAGGCCTTGTGGCTATCTATCTCCTGCCCAAGGCATTGGGGAGCTGGCAGAGCGGCTTCAAGGAGCACGGCGGCGCTCCGACTATGGAAGATATCGGCCTGCCGCCAAGGCACCAGGAGTCTGTGCCATTGTAAAGACGCAGTACACGAAGGCTGACCCAAACCACATGGCCGAGGTCGACTGTGGGGCCCGATGGGAAGGAGACCCCAGAAGTTTAATGTACGGCCAAGTAGAATTGGCCGCCAAGTATTCCCAGCAAGATTGTAAATTAGATAGCCTATTAGATGGCATTGAGGAGGAATACAATGAGTCGAGTTGACTATGTAATTAAATATGACATGAAAAATGTCTTCTAGCCGGATTGTAGATCGTTTGTCATAGCGGACCTTTTCGCTTCGACCTCGGGACCCAATAGTCCGGAGTGTGTCCGAATACCCTCACGGTTATATAAGAACCGGGGCATGCATGGAGACAAGGCGTAGGGGTCATTATTGCTGTATCAGACAAGTGCCCAACTAGTTATGTTATATTACATGGATAGTAAGAAACATCTTCCAGGGAGAATAGTTCCGTTAAGGGTTCCTTTCGCTGGGATGCATGCCCTAAAGTGCATGTCAAAACTGCTAAGAAAGCAGAAAATCATCTGGGGGCAGATGGATAAATAGTTAAAAATCATCTTTCAGTTCACCGATCGAATATTCCCTTAAGAACGCTAGCTTTCGGCTTCACCCAGTCTGAGGTACACATCCGGCTGACCCGGCAGTAATTATCGCAGAGGTGCTCCCTTTACCACCTAGCCGAACAATCGGGTACGTAGGGATAAGCACAGGAGCCAGGCAACCCAGCTTGGCCAAAACTTAAGTCATATCGATGCATATAATGGTGAATAAAAGGTACATGCGGAAGTTTGACACATGTGATGGGCATAAAGCCCGTATAAATAAGCTTCTGTTAAAGAAGCCCCCAGGTATAATGAGTGCGGACAGCGCGTCAAATATGTGCGAACAAAGCGAAAACGAGCCTCTAAAGGCTTCAAGAAGAAGGAGGAGGAAGGAGAAAAATAAAAGACATCAAAAATAGAAAATGTGGACGGAGGAAGGAGACGAACTTGGAGTCCGGCGCTTAGGCATAGAATCTTCATAGACGGGCTGCGTTCCATGGGGTCGGCTCGAGTCGGTTGTCCGATGCGTTTCGCAGACGGTATGCTCCGCCGGTCAGGACCTGGTAGATGATGAAGGGACCTTCCCATTTGGGCTTGAGTTTGTCCTTTTTCTTGTCCAGCAGGCGTAGAACTAGTTCGCCAACGATATAAGCTTTGGCCCGTACTTCCCTGCTTTGATATCTTCGAGCCTGCTATTGATAGAATGCGGAACGAGCTTTTGCCACGTCGTGCTCCTCCTCTAATGCGTCCAAACTGTCCTGCCGATCGAGCTCGGCTTCTCTTTCTTCATACATGCGCACGCGAGGTGAGTCATGAATTATGTCGCAGGGCAGGACTGCCTCTGCGCCGTACACCATGAAAAATGGTGTGAATCCGGTAGTACGATTCGGCGTGGTCCACATCCCCCAGAGTACGGAGTCGAGCTCCTCAACCCAGTGCGTGTTAGATTCCTTGAGGGACCGCACTAGTCTGGGTTTGATGCGGCTCATGATTAGACTGTTTGCTCATTCGACTTGACCGTTGGTTTGAGGGTGATAGACTGAGGCGTAATCGAGCTTGATGCCCATGTTTTTGCACCATAATTTGACCTCATCAGCCGTGAAGTTGGTGCCGTTGTCAGTGATGATACTGTGGGGGACGCCGTAACGGTGCACTACCCCTGATATGAAGTCTATCACCGGCCCGGATTCGTCCGTTTTTACAGGCTTGGCCTCTATCCATTTGGTGAATTTGTCCACCATGACCAATAGGTATTTTTGCTTGTGGGTTCCTCCCTTAAGGGGTCCAACCATGTCAAGCCCCTGCATCATGAACGCCAGGTGATGGGTATAGTTTTGAGCGGTGGGTGGCATGTGGCTTTGATTAGCAAAAGCTGGCAACCGACGATCGTTGGACTAAATCCTCAAGATTCTGCCCGGCCGCCGGCCAATAAAATCCTGTACTGGAAGGCCTTGCCTACAAGGGCCGGGCTGCGGCGTGGTGCCCACCCAGTCCGCATGAATTTCAGCCAGAGGTTGCGCCCTTCCTCTTCGGAGATACACCTTTGAAGGACTCCTGTTGTGCTTTTCTTATAAAGCTCTCCCTCATGGACTTTATAGGCTTTGGATCGCCGTACTATGCAGCGGGCCTCATTTTGGTCTTCGGGGAGTTCCTGCCTAGTTAGGTAGGCTAGGAATGGTTCCGTCCACGGGGCGATGACCGCCATTATTTCATGGGCGGACGGTGTTATTTCGTTGGCAGAGCCTCCGATTGTGTCAGAGTGTTCGTTTTCAGGCAGTGCGGTTGGGTCCGGATTGTTATTTCCGGACTCCCCTTCCCATAGTACGGATGGCTTGAACAGCCGTTCCAGGAAGATGTTGGGCGGGACGGCATCGCATTTTGCGCCGACTTGTGCCAATACGTCCGCCGCCTGGTTGTTATCCCGGGCTATATGATGAAATTTGAGCCCCTCGAACCGTGCTGACATTTTTAGGACCGCATTGCGGTACACTGCCATTTTCGGATCTTTGGCATCAAAGTCTCCGTTGATTTGAGATATCGCGAGGTTCGAATCCCTGCGCACCTCTAGGCGTTTAATGCCCATGGAGACTGCCATCCGGAGGCCGTGCAGAAGGGCCTCGTATTCGGATGCGTTGTTGGAGTCCGTATACATTATCTGAAGGATGTATTGGACTGTGTTCCCGGTTGGGGACGTCAGGACGACGCCCGCCCCCAGGTCGGCCAACATTTTGGAGCCGTCAAAGTGCATGATCCAATTGGAGTATGCGCCGTACTCTTTAGGGAGTTCGGCTTCGGTCCATTCGGCCACGAAGTCGGCCAAAATCTGCGACTTAATAGATCGTCGTGGCTTATAGGTTATGTCGAATGGAAGGAGCTCTATGGCCCATTTAGCAATCCGGCACGTCGCGTCGCGGTTGTTTATAATGTCGTTAAGAGGTACTTCCGAGGCTACCGTTATCGAACACTCTTGAAAGTAGTGTCGCAGCTTCCGGGATGCCATGAACACCGCGTATGCTATCTTTTGGTAATGTGGGTACCGGGACTTGCATGGAGTTAGGACAGTGGACACTTAGTAAACCGGTCTTTGAAGAGGAAACCGTGTCCGTCCGTTTTCGCTCGACGACGAGCACCGCTAATGACAACTTGATGTGTTGCTGCGATATATAATAGCATCGGTTACCCACGTTATGCGGCCAGACCGGATTTGTTGCCAATATGGCTTTTATTTCTTCGAGTCCGGCCGTGGCGGCATCCGTCCACTCAAAGTGATCGGTGCGCCGGAGGAGGCGGTAAAGGGGTAACGCCTTTTCTCCCAAACGGGAAATAAAGCGGCATAGAGCCACTACGCATCCAGTCAATTTTTGTATTTGCTTAAGGTCTTTTGGGATATCCAATTGTGACAGAGCTCGGATCTTGGCTGGGTTTGCTTCAATTCCTCTACCGGACACAATGAAGCCCAAGAGCTTTCCGGCTGGGACGCCGAAGACGCATTTTTCCGGATTGAGCTTAATGTCATATTTACGGAGATTGTGGAATGTGAGCCTCAAGTCGTCTACTAGAGTTTCGACATGCTTGGATTTGACGACCACGTCATCTACATATGCTTCTACTGTTTTGCCGATCTGGTTTGCCAGACATGTCTGAATCATGCGCTGATATGTAGCGCCGGCGTTTTTGAGCCCGAAGGGCATTGTGTTGAAGCGAGAATGGGCCGATGGAGTGATGAATGCTGTTGCAGCTTGGTGCAGCTCCGCCATCTTGATTTGGTGGTAGCCGGAGTACGCGTCGAGGAAGCACAATGAGTCGTGTCCTGCTGTAGCATCGATAATTTGATCAATGCGGGGGAGGGGGAAAGGATCCTTTGGGCAAGCCTTATTAAGGTCTTTGAAATCAACACATAGGCACCAGGACTTATCCTTCTTTGGTACCATCACCAGATTTGCTAGCCAGTCCGGATGTTTTATTTCTCTGATGAATCCGGCTTCCAGGAGTTTGGCTAGCTCCTCTCCCATGGCCTGTCTCTTGGGTTCGGAAAAGCGCCGAAGAGCCTGTTTGACTGGCTTGAATCCTAGGTGCTTGGTGATGATGCAACCTTTTATTCCGGACTAGGGTTGTATTCGGGGCCGGATTATCCCAAAATTTACTTTCGGTTTTCCAAGCACTCTCCATCGCACAGTACTTTTGTACTATGGTCACCAAGTCAGCAAAGCGTGTAATTTCGCGACGACTTATGGCGTTTAGGATTACCTTGTCCGTGCAATTATTGCAGAAAAATGAGATTGCGTCCTCCTCTCGGCAGTCCTTTATCCTGTTCATAACCAGGAGGAATATGGCCCAGTGGTGATGTAATGTTTCAGCGGGCTCTTGCCAAATTCGGGATAGATCGCTAATGTTTGGGTGGGCGGGTGGAACTAAATCCGGAACCCCGTCCAATTTAAGACTCAGGGGCCGAGAAGTTTCCGAACTTGGAATTTTGGATTTTTGAATGCTATCCAATGAATCGAACCCGCCGCCTGACTTTAAGTTCAGGGCTTGATCGACATCCGTCCCTCTGCGGGAGTCCGGCATGGAGGGATCAGGAATCCGGACGTAGCTAGTCCTTAAAATAGAAGAAGAATCGCCGTGTTGCTCCTCCATCACACCAACATGATGGGTAGCCTGGGGAGAGTTGATCTCTCTCAGATCGGTTTTAGGCCCGATCTGGTCGTAGTCTGTGGCGACTCCCAGTGCGGTGATGCGATCCAAGAGCTCGTTTACGGAGGAGAGCTCGATCGGATCTAACTGCTCGGCAAGTTCCGAGTTAACATGAAGATTGGTTTCGATGACCCGAGAAGTCATCGTCAGCGCGGCGGCCGAACAGGCGGTCATAAGAAAACCACCTAGCCGGAGAGTTTGGCCGATAGCCAAAGCTCCATTAGCAACAGAGCCGTCTTTAAAGATAGGATGAGGCATCCCTCCTGATGGCGACAGCACAACGGAACTCTCAATGAAAGCACCAATGTCGGTGTCAAAACCGGCGGATCTCGGGTAGGGGGTCCCGAACTGTGCGTCTAGGCGGATGGTAACAGGAGACAAGGGACACGATGTTTTTACCAGGTTCGGGCCCTCTCGATGGAGGTAATACCTAGTCCTCGCTTGATTAATATTGATGATATGGGTAGTACAAGAGTAGATCTACCACGAGATCGAGAGGCTAAACCCTAGAAGCTAGCCTATGGTATGATTGTTGTTCGCCCCACGGACTAAAACCTCCGGTTTATATAGACACCGGATAGGTTAGGGTTACACAGAGTCAGTTACAATGGTAGGAGATCTACATATCCGTATCGCCAAGCTTGCCTTCCACGCCAAGGAAAGTCCCATCCAGAGACGGGACGAAGTCTTCAATCTTGTATCTTCATAGTCCAGGAGTCTGGCCGACGGTGATAGTTCGGCTATCCGGACACCCCCTAATCCGGGACTCCTTCAGTGAGGAAGTGGCTCGGCTCTTAGCGGCCGGTTTTATTGTTGAAGTTTTCCACCCGGAGTGGTTGGCTAACCTGGTGCTTGTACTTAAAAAGAACGGCACCTGGCGGATGTGTGTGGATTACACGGACTTAAATAAATCTTGTCCAGCTAATCCTTTTGCTCTCCCCCGTATTGATCAAATCATTGATGCTACGGCGGGTTGTGAGCGTTTGAGCTTCTTGGATGCTTACTCAGGTTATCATCAGATCAAGATGGCAGTTAAGGACCAGGAGAAGACGACCTTCATCACTCGGTTTGGTGCCTTCTGCTATGTATCTATGCCATTTGGGCTCAAGAGTGCCCAGGCGACTTATCAGCGATGTGTACAAAACAGTCTCCACAATCAGATTGGGCGCAATGTTCACGCTTATGTGGATGATATAGTGGTGAAATCCGGAGAGAAGGAAACCTTGATAGATGATCTGAAGGAAACCTTTGATAATCTCCGGGTCTATAAGATGATGCTTAACCTGGCCAAATGTGTGTTTGGCATGCCAGCAGGCAAGCTTTTGGGTTTTCTAGTCTCCAACAGGGGCATTGAAGCTAATCCGGAGAAGATCAAGGAAATTACCTCTTTGGCTAAGCCGGCGTGCATCAATGATGTTCAGCGACTAGCGGGTCGTATCGCTGCTTTAGGCGGGTTCATAAGCCGGTTAGGTGAGAAGGTCGTACCGCTGTATCAGATGCTGAAGAAAACAGTCAATTTCGTTTGGAGTGATGCTGCTAATGCTGCCTTTGAAGATTTAAAGAGAGAGTTATCTGAGCCGCCGGTCCTTGCGGCTCCCATTGATAAAGAGCCGCTATTGTTATACGTGGCTGCTAACTCACGTGCTGTCAGTGTTGCAATTGTGGTGGAGCGCAAGGAGGCTGGCAAGGAGCATCCAGTTCAATGGCCGGTTTAATATATCAGTGAGGTGCTTATTGAGTCTAAGCAAAGATATCCGCATTGGCAGAACTTGTTTATGGGGTGTTCATGGCAAGCCAGAAACTTAAGCAATACTTTCAGGGTCACCCCACTCACTGTAGTAAGTTCTGCTCCTTTGGGAGACATCATCCAGAACAGAGAGGCTACAGGACGAGTTGCCAAGTGGGCTATTGAGCTTGGGCCTCATGGTTTGAAGTATGTGCCACACACTGCTATTAAATATCAAGCACTGGTGGACTTCATCAATGATTGGACAGAGGTGCAGACACCTGAGGAAAAGCCGGACAACACATATTGGACTATTCAGTTTGATGGATCCAGGCAGTTGGAGGGCTCGGGGGCTGGAGTCGTTTTAGCTTCCCCTCGAGGTGACAAATTTTGTTATGTGCTCCGGTTGATGTTTCCTTGTACTGACAATGCAGCTGAGTATGGGGCCTTGCTCCATGGTCTTTGGATGGCTAAGGAGATGAACTTAAGCCGGGTAAGGTGCTTGGGCGACTCAAATCTGGTGGCTCAACAGGTGTCGGGCAAGTGGGACTCTAAGGATCCCCTCATGGCGGCTTATCGCCATGAAGTTGATGCTGTAGCTGGGCACTTCAAAGGCTATCAAGTGGAGCACATTGATCGAAGGAAGAATGAGGCGGCTGATGCTTTAAGCCGGCTGTGATCTCAGCGTAAGCCAGTACCGCCTAATACCTTTTTGGATGTTTTGCATAATCCTTCTGTCAAGTTGCCCATAGAGGAAGACTTAGCTGTTCCAGATCCAGAAGCGCAGCTGGTGGCGGCTCTTCACGTCATCCCAGATTGGACAGTGCCATATTTAGCTTACATGACCCGGGGAGAGTTGCCTGAGGATGAGACCTTGGCTAGACAAATCATCCAGCGGTCTAAATCCATGACAATTGTTCATGGTGAATTGCATCATCGCAGTGTCACTGGGGCGTTTGAACATTGTGTGTCACCTACGGAAGGTCAGGAAATACTTCGTGAGATCCATGAAGGGGATTGTGGCCATCATGCCGGCTCAAAATCTCTTGTGGCCAAGGCTTTCCGTCATGGTTTTTATTGGCTAACGGCTCATGCTGATGCAGAGGATCTGGTGAGTAAATGTGATGGTTGTCAAAAATTCTCACGACTAGCTCATGTGCCGGCTCAAGAATTAAGGATGATTCCAATTACTTGGCCGTTTGCAGTCTGGGGGCTTGATATGGTTGGGCCTTTCAAAAGGTCCAAGGATAAAAAGACACACCTTCTGGTGGCGGTTGATAAATTTACAAAGTGGGTTGAGGCAGAGCCGGTCAGTAAGTGTGATGCAGCCACGACATTTCAGTTCATGAAAAAGGTGATTTTTCGTTTTGGTTTTCCACACATCATCATAACTTACAATGGCACTAACCTGTCCAAAGGTTCTATGGAAGAGTTCTGTCAACGAGAACATATCTGGCTTGACGTTTCGGCGGTAGCTCATCCTCAATCCAATGGTCAAGCTGAAAGAGCCAATCAAGAGATCTTGAAAGGTATAAAACCCCGACTCACGGTCCCTTTACAATGGATGCCGGGTTGTTGGGTGGAGGAATTACCCTCTGTGATTTGGAGCATCAACACCACACCTAACAGATCTAAGGGTTATACACCTTTCTTCATGGTTTACGGAGCAGAGGCGGTCCTGCCAAGTGACATCCGTCATGACTCGCCCCGAGTGGCGGCTTACGTTGAAGCTGATAATGAACAAGCTCGTCAGGATGCACTTGATTTGTTGGATGAGAAGCGAGATTTGGCAATAGCCCGCTCGGCGATTTACCAACAGGACCTGTGCCATTATCACAGCCGCCGGGTTAGATCCAGAACCTTTCAGGAAGGTGACTTAGTACTCCGGCTCATCCAGGATCAATCGGATATGCACAAGCTATCCCCCCCTTGGGAAGGACCCTTTGTGGACAGCAAGAACCTGAACAACGGGTCATATTACCTCATTGATGTTCGAGAGCACAAAGACTCATGTAAGTCGGAAGAGGAGACCCGCCGGCCGTGGAATATAGCTCATCTTCGGCCTTACTACACTTGAGCCACAGGCTCTCAGGATGTACATATTTTGACGATGTATATATTATGAAAAGCAATAAAGCATGACCTCTATCCTTTTCATCCTCAAAAGTTTACATGTCTTCCTTATTATGTTCTTCAAACAACTAACAGGGAGCAGATCATATTTGAATCCGGCTTTCCCGTTGGTACGGCTTATGATCATATTTGAATCTAGCCATGATCACTTGGGGTCTTCCTGTTCAAACATAGGTCGTATTCGAAGCAAAGAGAACATAGCTGTCGATACCCTCTTGATCGGCATACTGCCAAGCTCACTAGGGGGCTTCTTGATCGTATCTGAATCATAGCTCAACCCCTTTGAGTCTGACATGGATCGTAATCGAATCAGCGTCATTAAACAACTTTCAAGGTCACTTGGGGGCTTCCTGTTCAAACATAGGTCGTATTCGAACCAAAGAGAACATAGCTGTCGATACCCTCTTGATCGGCAATGCCAAAGCCACTGGGGGCTATATGATCGTATCCGAATCTTAGCTTAACCCCTTTGGAACGGTTTACGGTCGTATTCGAATCATAAGCCTTTGAATTTTGTCTATTCCTCATAACACTTTGCAATCACAATTATTTGACTATTTTGAGATCATTTTTTTGAAAGCGTTTATGAGGTGGTTTTTTACTCCACCGGCTTAACCTTGATCAATACAGTTGTTAGCACATAACAAACATTATATGTGCCGGGCTTTTTAGGATTGAGCTCTCACCCTCATTGTTTGGGTCACATAAACCGGTAGTATAATCAAAAGATTACAGGTATGCTGTTACGATTATGTTCAAGGATATAATTGAGAAACGCCCTTTTTATGATTTTTTGATTCGTACTCCGGGTTATCTGTAAAATATATGACCCTCCATGCGTTCGGCCGCCAAGGGACCTGTGTTTTCGTTCTGTATGCAGGGCAATTAAAGCAGCTCTTTAAGCATAAGGGAAGCAGAAGATCAGCATAAAACGGAGGAATATAAGATGGCGGCTTAAACAGTGTTGAGAGCCACACACGTGCGCGATGGCACGACAAAATTAAGTGTTTTGCTACCATATTACATGACTCCCCGAGTCCAGATAATGAAGCATTGTTTTTAGCAAGTTATGAATGTAAGTCACCCGACGGATCACTCGTTTTGTTGGCCGGAAGCTTCCGGGTCATCCCTTTCCGCTCCTCCGTCTGTTGCCCTGTCCTGGAAGGTTGATGATGACCAGTCAATGCCACTCAAAGCTTCAAATTCAGCTTCATCATCAATTAACCCGGCCGGATCGACTTCAGGGGCGAAGGTATGCTTATGAATTGGAGGGATCAGGCTGACTGCTTCATAATGTGGCGTTGGGATTCTCTGATTCTGGTTGTCATAACCCGGTTGGTACTTGGTAAGGTCCGTGTCATTCCCAATCAGAGTGGCCACAGGGCGTAATTCCTTCACACAGGCGGCGAAATCCTTCTGGTCAAATGGGGTGCCGTCCTACTTTAGGCTTGGATACCCAAGGGCGGTGTCAGCCGGGTCCAGCTCTGGTAGCAACGCCTTCGCCCGGCTTAATGCAGCTATGGCTCCGGCTCTTGCTGAAGCCCGCCTTAACTCTTGGACCCATTGAGGTAGCACGGCATGCCGCCTTAGTACATCCGCCAGGAGATTGGGAACCTCATTCGACAAGGCCACAATGGCTAAAGCACGTTGTGACCCGGTGTAGAGTTGTTCCACTAGGGTATAAACCGCAATTAGCTTTATCATCATGCTCTGGTTTAGATTGGAGCTCCTGGGGCCTGCATTAACAACATCAGGTGAGTCGGTGACAATTGCGAGGCTTGTCAATAAAGATTTAAAGTATCTAACATTTGTACAGTAACTTACCAGAGATTGCTGAGACCATCTGGGATATATGGTGCTTTAAGAAGGATAACTCGACAGTTGTTTCTGCAAGAGCCGCCTCTGCTTTCTCTGCCCGGTTGATCAAGGAGACCTTTTCATCAGCCCATGCCTTCTTGTCTACTTCAAAGCTCTTCTTCAATTTCTCTTGTTCAGATACACTGAACTCAAATTTGGAATTGGCTGAGGGAGTCCTGGATTGGGGGGTATCCGGACAGCCGGACTGTATACATCGTCCGTACTATGGAAGCATGAAGATACAAGAATCAAGACTTCGACCCGTGTCCGGATGGGACTTTCCTTGGCGTGGAAGGCAAGCTTGGCGATCCGGATATTATATTTTATTCCTTGTAACCGACTCCATGTAAACCCTAGCCCTCTCCAGTGTCTATATAAACCGGAGAGGTTGGTCCTTAGAAGGCCGATCACAATTACAATCATACCATCATAGGCTAGCTTCTAGGGTTTAGCCTCTATGATCTCGTGGTAGATCTACTCTTGTGCTACCCATATCTTCAATATTAATCAAGAAGGAAGTAGGGTTTTACCTCCATCGAGAGGGCCTGAACCTGGGTAAACATATGTGTCCCTTGCTTCCTGTTACCATCAGCCTAGACGCACAGATCGGGAACCCCTACCCGAGATTTGCCGGTTTTGACATCGACATTGGTGCTTTCATTGAGAATTTCTCTGTGTCGTCGCTACAGGGCTCGATGGCTCCTCCAGTCATCGTCAACAACACGATCCCGGGTGAGACCTTTCTCCCCGGACAGATATTCGTGTTCGGCGGCTTCGCTCTGCGAGCCAACTCGCTTGGCCATCTGGAGCAGATCGACAGCTACGCCCCTGGCCACCAAATCAGGTTCGGAAACCTGAACTACACGGAGGACATCCGCGGAGACGTGATCTTCGGTGGATTTGGGCCTATGCCAGGAGCGCCGGGCAGTCACGACGGGCACGGCTTAGACCTGCCGTCGGACGAAGCTCGGGGTATCACCCCCGTAGTATCCCCGGACCTAAATCCGGAGCAGGCTGCGCTGCCTAAGGACGGAGGGATGGACCCCGCCCCGCAGGCCGTGCACTCATCGGCGATGGAGCCGAACACGGGTCTCACCTCTGTGGTGACCTGTGACTCCGGACCTCCGGATTCGTATCCGGACGTGGGTTCCAGTCCGCGCACTCCCGAGCCAGCCGAGCCAGGTTGGGCTCCGGCAATGGAGTTCACCGCTGCGATATCTTCCAGCGCTCGCCCTTTAGCGACATGCTGGACTCATTAAAGTCTCTCTCTTTGTCAGGAGGCTCATGGCCGAACTATGTCCGGCTCGAGTGGGAGGCAGGCGATGAATGAATTCGTTGCCCACCCACCACCCACTTCATTGCCTAGGTCGATGATTTAACCGGGGTACTGGACTTCGACTCCGAAGACATCGACGGTATAGACGACGATGCAGGAGAAGAACATGAACCACCGCTCACTGGGCGGTGGACAGCCACCTCTTCTTATTATATATATATGGTGGACACTCCGAATGAAACAAATGGCGATGAGGCAACGGAGGATAAAACCTCAGGGAAAAAAGCAAAGAATGGGCATCGTCGGTGCCACTCCAAGCCCCGCCACAGCAATACCGGCCCAGGAGACGAAAACAACCCTGATCAGCACGCCTTCGAGCAGGCCGAACAGGAGGATGAGCAGGTCAGCCTAGAAGAACAGGCGACGGACGAATACTCGGAGGAGGACAGCTACATGCCCCCTCTGAAGACGAGATTAGCCTCGGCGACGACGAGTTCGGCGTGCCTGAGGATCCCGTAGAGCAGGAGCGCTTCAAGCACCGGCTTATAGCCACTGCGAGGAGCCTGAAAAAGAAGCATCAACAACTCCAAGCTGATCAAGACCTGCTCACAGATAGATGGACTGAAGTCCTGGCAGCCGAGGAATGCAGACTCGAGCGCCATACGGCTGACCGGCCACCTCGTGGCTGGGATAAAATGGCATATCAGTCCGCATACCAGCCGACACCCCCACGCCAACATACTATGGCCTGGGGTAACAAAACAGGACAGCCAAGATCGATCTATGGATAGCGGGGGTGCGCCTCGGCACGCGACGATGACCGTCATGCCGGATACACCTTCAACAAGTCCGACCGGGCCAAATAAAGCCACCCAGAGCAATTCTACCTGCGTAGCCACATAGCCCGGCATAGAGGCGCCGCGCACCCCCTCTGCTTCACTGATGAAGTAATGGATCATGAATTCCCAGAAGGGTTCAAACCCGTAAACATCGATTCATACGATGGCACAACAGACCCCGCAGTATGGATCGAAGATTTCCTTCTCCACATTCACATGGCCCACGGAGATGATCTACATGCCATCAAGTATCTTCCCCTTAAGCTCAAAGGGCCAGCCCGGCACTGGCTAAACAGCCTGCCAGCAAATTCCATTGGCAGTTGGGAAAACCTGGAAGACGCATTCCTCGACAACTTCTAGGGCACATATGTGCGACCACCAGACGCCGATGACCTGAGCCACATTACTCAATAACCCGGGGAGTCAGCAAGGAAATTCTGGACTCGGTTCCTAACTAAAAAGAACTAAATAGTCGACTGTCCGGACGCCAAGCCTGGCGGCTTTTAAGCATAATATCCGTGACGAGTGGCTCGCTCGACACCTCGGCCAGGAAAAACCCAAGTCCATGGCAGCTCTCACAACACTAATGACCCGCTTTTGCGCGGGCGAGGACAGCTGGTTGGCTCGCAGCAGCACTGCGCCACATTCTGGCACTTCGGATGGCCACGACAACAACGGCAAGCCACGGCGAAACAGACATAAGCGACGACACAGCGGCGACAACGCTGAAGAGACGACAGTCAACGCCGGATTCACCGGATCCAAGCCCGGTCAGCGGAAGAAGCCGTTCAAAAGAAATAATCAGGGACCGTCCAGTCTGGACCGCATACTGGAGCGCTCGTGCCAAATTCATGGCACCCCGGACGAGCCAGCCAACCACACCAATAGAGATTGCTGGGTATTCAAACAGGCCGGCAGGATAAACACCGAAGAAAAGGACAAGGGGCTGCACAGCGACGATGACGAGGAGCCCCGACGTCCGAACACGGGGGACAGAAGAAATTTCCCCCCAGGTGAAAACGGTCAACATGATCTACGCCACGCACATCCCCAAGCGGGAACGGAAGCGGGCACTACGGGACGTCTATGTGATGGAGCCAGTCACCCCAAAATTCAACCCATGGTCAGCTTGACCGATCACCTTTGATCGTAGGGATCACCCTACTAGCATCTGTCACGGTGGCTCGGCCGCATTGGTCCTAGACCCAATCATCGACGGATTCCACCTCATGCGCGTCCTTATGGACGGCGGCAGCAGCCTGAACCTGCTTTATCAGGACACAGTGTGCAAAATGGGCATTGACCCTTCAAGGATCAGGCCACCAAAACCACCTTTAAAGGTGTGATTCCTGGAGTACAGGCCCATTGCACGGGCTCTATAACATTGGAAGTGGTCTTCGGATCTCCGGATAACTTCCGAAGCGAAGAGTTAATCTTTGATATCGTCCCTTTCCGCAGTGGTTACCATGCACTACTCGGACGAACCGCATTCGCTAGATTCAATGCGGTACCACACTACGCATACCTCAAACTCAAGATGCCAGGACCACGCGGGGTCATAACAGTGAACGGAAATATGGACCGCTCTCTCCGAACAGAAGAACATACTGCAGCCCTTGCGGCGAAAGTACAATGTGGCCTCCTTCGACAAACCAATCCAGGCACCATCAAGAGAGTCCGGAACACCCCGCAACAGGATCATCAGGACAGTGCTTTAGAGTAGCCTCTTCAGAAGAGCCGGATTGTCGGAGTTACATAGGAGAGAAAACCAAGGAGGCAACAGGCTTCGCGCACATAAGGAAACACCCAGGTGGAATCTATTTACGATCGTTATACCTGTTTTATATATCCATACGCGGCCTGCCTCCGGATAGGACATGTTAAATAGTCCTATTTATCTCCGCTTAATGCATTCATTGTAAACATACGCTTAAACGTATTTTAATCAATGGGAGATTATATATAGCGTCAGCTCATTATTGTTATTTGAATTTTTTTCTTATAAATGTTTCTTTGATATTGCATCCGTACACTTTGGTACGGTCCGCTTGCCGTGGGCTTCCTATGGTGCCCGTGCTCACGGCAACTAAAGTCCTAACACTTTAAACAGTGCGGCACCCGAACTTATATCACTATATGCATCAGCTCCGAATCATGTCTTGGGTCTACAGTTGGGTTAGCCCGGCTCCCTTGTTTTGGTACCTTACGTTTCGTTATATCGGCTAAGGTAGCGCAGGGAGAACTACTGCGATTGTGTCCCGGTTCTTCCGGACGAGCACCTCAGTAGAGAAAGCCGAAAACTGACCGGCATGATGTGGCGAGAGCTCGTCGCTGTTCGAGAGGTCTTAAAATCCTTAAAGATTTTCCGTTTAGGCAACAAATCGGCTTCGTCCGATCTAGGCGTATATAGCACCCCAATTCGGCCTTCTAGATTCTAGGGGCTTCGCCGAAATTTAAAATTGTAGACTTCTATGGCTAAGTGAAAGTTATAAAGCCGAATAGTCCGATTGCCTTGTTTGCTGCGCCGGATACCTCCTTAAGGGACCAAACATTTGGATAAAGAGTATCCGGGTTTTTCCAAGAACACCCCGGCACTAGTTGCGTGGGGGCGGAAGCCGACGACTGGCCTACTTTCAATATTCTATAAACAACCGCACAGTAGGTAATATTTTAAATCAAACAGTGCTACATAGCACAAATAACTTCGTCTTTACATTACAACAGCGGCATAGGTACATTTTAATCAAAGATCTGGTCCTTGGAACACTCATCGGCCACGAGACGAGCGCCTTTCATAACGCCATCATAGTACTTCTTGGGACGGTGATGCTCCTTGCCCTCGGGCGGACCGTCCTTCAACAACTTCTCCGCATCCAGCTTGCCCCAATGCACCTTCGCGCGGCCAAAGGCCCGGCGGGCACCCTCGATGCAAACGGATCGCTTGATTATTTCAAACCGCGGATAGGCATTCACCACCCATTTGATCAGGCCGAAGTAGCTAGTGGGCAGGGGCTCACCAGGCCACATCCGGACTATGAAATCTTTCATAGCCACTTCGGCCGACCTGTGGAGTTCGACCAACTGCTTCAGTTGATCACTTAGAGGCGTTGGGTGTTCGGCCCCAGCATACTGGGACCAGAATAGCTTCTCCGTTGAGCTCCCCTCTTGGGCACGGTAGAACTCCACGGCATCTGATACGCTGCGTGGCAGATCTGCGAATGCCCCTGGAGAGCTCCGAATTCGAGTAAGTAAAAGAAACGCCTCCTCCACAAGTTTGCTTTGCACAAAGAATTTCTGACCCGCTGCTATCTTTTTGGCTACTGGATCTCCTGCTGTGCCTTCTCGGCTTCGGCCTTGGCGTCTTTTATACTCACAAGGGCCTTCGCAAGCTCGGCCTCTTTCATCTTCCGATCATGCTCCACGGACTCGAACTTCTTTCCGAGGTCCTAGAGCTCTTGCTGTACCTCGCCCACTCTAGCACTTTGCTTCTCGCGCTCTTTGCATTCCAAGGCCGCCTTGTCTTCGGCCTCGGATAGCGCTTTCTTCAGGGACGCCACTTCGGCGATGGACCCTGCCACACAGTCACGATGCCTCGTCGTTAGACTAAACAAATTTATCTATCTTTACATATATAAGAGCGGAGAATCACTCACCTTTGCTCTCTTCGAGCCGCCTCTTCGTGAGATCGAGCTCTCCCTGCGCCTGCTCTAGGTCCCGCTTTAGTTCGGCAACCTCGGCTGTGCGGGTAGCAGCGGCAAGCAGCACGACCTACTTATTCACATAAACACTTATTAGACTCCTGCGGATTATAATTGACCCTCCGTTTGGCTTTTCTTTCCGAACACCAAACAGAGTATCAGGGGCTACTACCTATCGGGTGGTAATTTCACACATTTTTATTACTTACCTCGAAGCCCGTCGGGAGGCTTGTGCAGGCTTCGGTTAGTCCGCTTTTGGCGGACAGAACCCTCCGAATCACCGCACTCATAAGAGTACGGTGCTCTTCATCTATGGAAGCACCTCGAAGCGCTTCCACCAGACTATCCAGCGCCTCTGGCGTGGCGGAAGTCCTCGGCACGGACGGATCGCCCTCCCTAACAAGGGGCTGCCCGCCTAAATCTGGAACCATCGAGGGTTCCAGAACAGTGTTTGGTCGGGGGTCCGCCTTGCTGCGGCTCTCACCGACGCGATCCCCAGGGATTCTGAACCCCGCGTGTCTGACATTTGGAGCTCCGCCTTGGGGCATATCCAGGGTCACCTCCCCCTGCTCGGGGAACCTTCGAGACAACACCTCTGTGTCATCCACAGGTTGAGGAGTGGTGGCTGTTGGGAGCGAGTTCATCTCTGAAGCGCTCAGAGACCCATCCGAAGACGACACCTCCGGATGAGCCCTGGCCGGACTGCATACATGTTCGGCGTTATTAAACAACTATGAAGTGAAATCACGGTAGAGTGCAGACACTTACGATCGTGCCAGGGGCTTCCTCTTGGGAAGCCACGCTTCCTCGCTATGAGCGGCCGTGGTGGAGTAGTCCGGAAGGGACGCCTTTCCCTTCTTGGGCGTCCCAGCCCCCCCCTCCGGGGCGGCTTTCCTCTTTTTCTCCTCCCCAGCACGGGGAGGTAGAGTTTCTTCTTGCTTCCCCCCGCCTCCGTGGGAGGAATCTGTTTCATCGTCATCGGACGACGTAGGTATGACGGCCTTGCATCAAGGGCCTCTTCTGGCCCCATGGCCCGTCTCCTCAGGCCCCTCATCCTTTCCGAATTTGGTGGCCTCTTCTTCTTCTTCATCCACTTCGGGGGAGGAGTGCGCCTCGTCGTCTTCGGATGAGGCTTCAGGCACAACCTTACGCCGGAGACCCTTCCTGGTCCCCGGGGCCTTCTTTTCGGCCTTCTTCTCCGACACCTTGTAGGGCGCCGGGACTAGCATCTCCGTCAGGAGAGCATCAGCTGGGCCTTCTGGCAGCGGAGCCGGGCAGTCAATTTGCTCCGCTGTCTCCACATAATCCTGATCAAATATACACAAATACTTAAGACTCCCCCATGAATGTATTGGGAAAAGCCGAACCCGGTGGTAGTCCCAAAACTCACCGGACGCGGGGGCCGTGCTGCATGAAGTCCCCGGTCCTCGGATGTGGGAGGAGGCACTTCGGAGGCCTTAAACAACTCCTTCCACGTGTCTTTGTGCTTCATGCCATAGAGCCTCTGAATCGTCTGGTGTTCGGCCGGGACGAACTCCCACAGATTGAATGGCCGCCTTTGGCACGGCATAATCCAGCGAACGAGCATGACCTGGATCACGTTGACAAGCTTGATGTTCTTGTCCTTCATGCTCTTGATGCAGGTTTGGAGTCCAGTCAGCTCTGTAGGTTCGCCTCAAGTCAGGCCCTTCCTTTCCCAGGAGGTGAGCCGCATGGGGGCTCCAGATCAGAACTCGGGGGCCGCCGCCCAGTTGGCCCCGCGTGGCTCGGTGATGTAGAACCACCCCGATTGCCACCCTTTTACGGTATCCGCAAAGGAGCCATCCAGCCAGGGGACGTTAGGCATCTTGCCCACCATGGCCCCTCCGCAATCCGCTTGCTGGCCGCGTACGATCTTCGGCTTCACGCAGAAGATTTGCAGCCACAGGCCGAAGTGAGGCCGGATGCGGAGGAAGGCCTCACATACGACGATGAACGCCGAGATGTTGATAACGAAATTCGGGGCTAGATCGTGGAAATCTAGCCCGTAGTAGAACATGAGCCCGCGGACGAAGGGGTGAAGTGGAAACCCCAGTCCACGGACGGTGGGCGATTTAACACGACCTCTCGTGGGGTCCTGTGGTCGAATGACCTGCCCAGCGTCCGGTAGCCGGTGCGCTATGTCTGCGGCCAAGTATCCGGCCGCCCGAAGATTTGTGATATGCTTCTCCTTAACGGTGGAGGCCACCCACTTGCCTCCTACTCCGGACATGTTTAGTTGTGCGGAGAAGACTTGGACTTGGGCGCTGGAGCTCGAGGGGGCAAGAGTGGGCAAATGTCAGGAACAGTTTTCCAATAAAACATTTATTGAGAAACTGACCCTTATATCAAACCAGTATAGGAGAATCCTCCTTACTGGTAGACAAATCCTTGATACAGAAATCCAGAAGTACTAAGTATTATACAAGGTTGAGCTGAGGCTGCTCAACAATTTATGACAAGCACGACGATATAATACATAAGGGCGGATATGACACAAGGAGTGTGGTGGCAAAACTACTGACTCGTAATAAATGGCGGTGGATATGTCACAGTGAAGTGGGTGACATGACTCCTAATCTTACAGCTCATCGAATGCCGGAGTGGGGCTCGATGATTTTATTCGGGTAGCGGAAGCGTATATGATACAAGTGAGCAATTCCTGGATCGCACGGGACTGACTGGGACTCCTCTAGGCATCGGACTCGCTATCGTACTCTTCATCCATAAGATCGCCTTCGTCAACATCTGGCCAAATCATCAAGCCAGGTGAGTACTTTGAATGTACTCGCAAGACAGTTTGGACATAAGATATAGCAAATGCAAACATGATGCACATGAGCAGATTAGTAATGCACACTCTGACAATAAAGTTTGCACTGCATGACAAATAAAAAGGAAGTCAGGCAGTAGTCCTCCCGAAATCCCAATAAAATAACTAAAGACCGATCGGGTGTCTGAAGCGACGCCTCGAAAGGTAAAAATAAATTAACAATGCCGCAGTCGGGCATCAGGGCGACACCTCATAAAGGGCTTATATTAAAATATAAATGACAGTGCATGCCACAGTCGGACGTCTAGGCGACATCTTGAAAAGGGCTTATATCAAAGGTAAATAACAAGAATGCCACAGTCGGACGTCTGAGCGACATCCCATAAAGGGCTTATATCAAAAGTAAATAACAAGAATGCCACAGTCGGACGTCTGAGCGACATCACATAAAGGGCTTATATCAAAACTAAATACAAGAATGCCACAGTCGGACGTCTGAGCGACATCACATAAAGGGCTTATATCAAAAGTAAATAACAAGAATGCCACAGTCGGACGTCTGAGCGACATCACATAAAGGGCTTATATTTATTCGAATTCAAGTAGCTCATGAATTTAAATCATCTCAAGGGATTACTTAGTATGTAATAATAAACTGGTTAGTCCTTCAACAGGAATAACATTCAGCCGGGTTCACCGCTCATGTTTTATTCACCGGAGATTTTTCACTGAGACTGACACAGAGACTGACGCTGAGATGGACGTTGAGAATGACACTGATACTGATATGGATATGTTGACCAAGATGCTTGACCATGGACACGGACACTCGGATGGTTTTGACTCTGCAGAGTTTGTACTCCTTAACCACAGTTAACGGATTTCAGTAGTCACAAAGGACTAGTTCCATTTATGGTATTTTAGAAGAAACACATCTAACCAGTACACACCCATTCCACATTCCGCTGCCAGGAATCACCCTAGGCAACGTTCAATAAAAACTCTAAGACGGGGAGGTCACAACCTCGAATAGCATGGGATCAAATTTATATCAAGGCTCTAAGGGGTGGCCCCCTCTCGGTCCCAACCGGAAACACCCATGCCCCCTGACCGAATGACGGGATTTAATCCAGGGCCATGGAACCCTCATCGCGGTCCCTCTGTTTGGCGTGTACAAGGAAAGAGGTTTGCAACTTACTAAACCGCACTCTTTGCAGAAAACAGGTGGCAGCACGAAGGGGGATATGAACGGGATCGAGACTTGATCTACGTTAACACTGGAGTTAAATGGTTGGCATAAGACTGGCATGCTTCAACAATACCAGCTCACCACCTTCAATGTCACCACATGATCATGTTGTCTTCCATGAAATGAACACACCAAGTTTCGAAGCTCACACGTAGTTGCCTTGCATGCAATATAACAATCACAGTTGCTTATATGAACATGCCATGAAATAACTACTCAATCAAACTGCAAAACACTCATCATATCAAAGGTTCAAACATGCTTGCCTGGTTCGGAGTAGTCGGAGTCTAGCTCGGTGAAGTTTGCGGCTCCGTCACCTCCTCCGGTATCTACGGTATAAAGAAATCGCATACTAATGTAAATACCGTGCGTGCAATAAAATTTTTCCAAATATTTTTCAAATAAATGTGATAAAAAACTATACAAAAAAATGAAGATGACAGAAAAAGAATCAACTCAAAATCATCTGTTGTTTAAAAGTTATTAAGGTTTTAGTCCAGGGACTCATCTGTAATGAAACATAAAGTTTCCAGGGGTTAGTTTATAAAAGAGATAGAAAACGTCTCAGTTAGAACACGTATTTTGCCCGAAGGCGTTTTCGGGAAACGTTTCGAAAAAGGAAAAAAGCTGACGAGGGGGTCCCACCCGTCAGGTTTCAAAACCAAAACAGAGCACCCGGCGCCCGAGGGTCGCGGTGGTCGCCGGCGGCGATCCACGGCGAGGTAGGGGGAAAGGGGGGTACCTACGGGTTCACTGTGTTCTTCCGCACCCGTGGGTGGTGGAGTTGGTCGTCGGCGAGCACCACGTCGATGGCGGCCTCTACTCCGGCGGACGGTGGTTCGAGTGGTGATGGATCTCGTCGAGGAGGGCTGCAAACTTCAAATTGGAGCTTGCGTTAGAAGTTTGGGTGCACTAGGAGGTTGCAGACAAGGTTTGGGAGGCGGGGTTGTTCTCACCATAGCGGATCTTGCCGGAGCCCGAATCGGATCGGGGCGGCCGGAGTCAGGGAAGAAGGCCTCCCCGAGATCTTCCTAGTAGCTAGGCGTGGCTCTGGTGAGGTGGAGGAGTGGTTCTGGGTCGAGGGCGAGCTCGAGGCCTCCATTTATAGCCAGCCCGAGGCGGTTGCCGTGATCGGGATTACTCCGGTGGTGATTACGGCGAGGCAGTGGTCGAACGGGGGGTTTAGGGGTCAGGGCAGCTGCGGATTGGATCACTGGCTTCATCCCATAGCTAAACTTGGCCAGACTTGGGCGACACTCCAAGCCCTCGACGGAATGGCTCACGGGCTCGTCGGGGGCAGAGGGCGCGCTCTGCGCCTCTCAGGCCACGGCGATGGTGCTGCAGCACGCACAGGTAAGCGAACAGCCACGTGAAGGTTCCTGGTGGCTTGGGCGGTGCTGGACGGCGCCGAAAGGCAGGGCTGGCCCCTGTTGGCCGCCACAGGTGGTTCTGCCTCCGCAGAAGACGCCGACGGTGATGTGCCACGTCGCCGCTGACGCTTGCGCCCATCCAAACGATCGTGCGGCGCACTGGATAAGGAGGAGAAGCAGTGAGCAAGGTGCCAAACGTGGGCACTGGGGAGATTGACGCCATGCTCTGAAGAAATGACACTAACGACAGAACTGAATCACTGAACTTTCTGAATTTTGACAGAAACAGTGCACGCCAGGTGTTCGACGAAATGTTTTTGGCATGTGGAAATTTTTTCTGGAGTTGGGGCTTGGTGAGGTGGTCTCTTGATGCTTCTAGGGGCTGTTTGATTTATCTCAGATTTTTAGGAGAAGAAAAACAATGAATTTCACCAAAAATGGAAAATCTGGTTCAAACTTGCAGCAAGCAAATTTTGAAAAATTTGAATCATGCACCAATGGATCTTGATGGATCTAGGTTGAGGATACTAAGGACTAGTCAGAGGAGTTTGTTTGGGACCAAAACTCAAAAGGAATCTGGTACTTCCTTTGTTAGTCACCAAGGCCCAAAATAAATGACAGAAATTGTTTTGAGGTTAAAATAAATGGAATAAAAATAAAAAATGGGTTGAAACTTCCTGGAATAGGGTATTTGAGTTGACCCAAAGTGGGGGGGTGGGTTTTGGAAGAAAATTTTCAACCTAGGTCATGGCAAGAGAAAAATTTTGAATGGGGAAGAATCAATCCATAAGTCATAGGGATATTTTTTTAAAATAAAAGAAATATTAAGAAAACCCAAGATTCTCTGTGTTGCCTCAACACATGTTGAAAAACCCTCAAGAGCAAAATCAATATTGAGAAGGACTCATAAAAAAATATTTGTCATAAAAAGGATTTGAGAAGAAGAGTCCTTAAAAAAAATTCAAATTACCTCCTTTAAATCAAATAAAGATTTTAAAAACCAAATCAATTTTTTTGGAGTGTTACAGCAAAGGAGGAAGAAGGCGTGGGTAAAAATGGGGAAATCCTCTCCCTTTATAGAGGCGACGAAAGCGGTGCGCCTCCCCACTTGCCCGTTGGGAATCGTTTGCTTCCCAAGCGCTATGACTGATGATGTGGTGGGATTACCCGTACCCATATTTATGAGAATCCCGTGATAAGGGGACACGATCTCTGCTTTGAAAAGACGTGTCAAATAAACCGCCTCGCAATATGCGTTGTGGCTGGTTGTGGGAAAATGGTGCGAATAATGACCCGACCGTAATGACACGTCGCGTTGCCTAAAAAGTTGTCAGCAGATTGCATTTGTGAAATACCATTCTCTCTACGGTGGCATGTGAAGATTATTTTGTGGATCCGGACACGGTTCAAGTGTTCAATAATTACCTTGGAGTATTCGGAGGAGGAACCCGCCCTGCAATGCCGAAGACAAGACTGCGCGCCGGACTCATCGTCATTGAAGCCTGGTTCAGGGGCTACTGAGGTAGTCCTGGATTAGGGGGTATCCGGATAGCCGGACTGTATACATCGTCCGGACTATGGAAGCGTGAAGATACAAGACTCAAGACTTCGACCCGTGTCCGGATGGGACTTTCGTTGGCGTGGAAGGCAAGCTTGGCGATCCAGATATTATATTTCCTTCCTTGTAACCGACTCCATGTAAACCCTAGCCCTCTCCGATGTCTATATAAACCGGAGAGGTTGGTCCTTAGAAGGCCGATCACAATTACAATCATACCATCATAGGCTAGCTTCTAGGGTTTAGCCTCTACGATCTCGTGGTAGATCTACTCTTGTACTACCCATATCTTCAATATTAATCAAGCAGGAAGTAGGGTTTTACCTCCATCGAGAGGGCCTGAACCTGGGTAAACATCGGTGTCCCTTGCTTCCTGTTACCATCAGCCTAGACGCACAGATCGGGACCCCCTACCCGAGATCCGCCGGTTTTGACACCGACAACGCTGCTGGAAAAATTGGGTAGCGTCCCGAATCCCGAGCTGTTGAACTCGGAAGCTTACATGCCCCAGGGTGCTAGATCGGATCAGAATCCGGATTCAGCTATAACCACCCACGCGGACTTAAATCGTCTCTCCCATATCAGGCAAGAGCCCCAGGAGATAGTACATCATTACTGGGCCAGATTCCTACTTACACTAAACAAAGTCGAGGACTGCCACGAGGAGGACGTAGTCTCACTCTTCTGGAAAAACTGCACGGACAAAGGAATCCTTAATGCTATAAGTCGCCGTAACATAGTGCGCTTTGTGGACATAGAAATCATAGTACAGAAGTATTGTGCGATGGAAAGTGTCTGGAAAACTCAAACTGAATTTTGGGACAGTCCGGCTTTCACCAAAACCTTTGTCCGAACTGAACGGGCGAACTCTCGTGAGTCGGCCGATCCAATCCCAAGAAACCAAAGCCCACCCCAGGGCAGGGAACCGTATTGCAAAAATGGCTCAATAGGCCATGTAAACTCCACGACACTCCGGACACATCACCAACTCATAGCCTTAGGGCATGTTGGATACTCCGGCAGGTTGCAAAAAGTGGCGAGGATCTTCTTACAGAACAACATCCCACCAACGAGCACGATACGATACTAATAGTCTTCGAGACTTTTTGCCTCAAACAGTAGGCGCAAGCGAGCTCATCGAAGCTCCACGGAAATTTGCCATATGATCAAAATAAACCCCTGGAATGACACTGCTATAACTTTTAATGCCAGTGATGAACCTTGATCCCGGACTGTCCGGGCACCAGCCGCTCTGGTTCTTAGCCCAACCGTGGACGGCTTTCGGCTCACTAAAGTGCTCATGGATGGCGGAAGCGGATTAAACTTGATCTATGAAGAGACACTCAGCAAGATGGAAATTGAAAAAGGCCGCATTGAACAAAGCGGCACAACCTTCAGGGAAATTTTCCCTAGTCGGGAAGCCCGGTGTGCAGGAAAAATCACACTCGACGTGGTATTCGGCACCCCGGAGAATTATAGGTCTGAAGAAATCACATTCCAAGTGCCCCTTTTAGCAGCGGATACCACGCCCTTTTAGGGCGGGACGCGTTTGCAAGCTTTCAAGCTGTACCCCATTACGGGTACATGAAGCTTAAAATGCCCGGGCCCAATGGAATCATCACTCTAGCCAGTGATCCGGACGTTGCACTTCGCACCGAAAACAAAACCGCATCACTAGCCCTGGAGGCATTATCTGAGGCCCTAGCAGCCGAGGAATTAACAACACTGCGGGCCACCGTGGACAGGGACGACGTGATACTCGACAAGCCACCCAAGTCCACCTCATTTAAACCCGCAGACGAGATAGTCAAATTCCAAGTCCATCCAACGGACCCCATGAAGACAGCTTCCATCGGGATGCAGCTGAGCCCCGTGGTGGATGCCGCACTGCGAGACTTCTTACGCGAGAATTGGGACATCTTCGCCTGGCACCCATCGGACATGCTAGGCATCCCACGCAGATTGGCCGAAGACAGCCTCAATATACTAAAAGGATACAAACCAGTCAAGCAGACTCTAAGACGGTTTTCAGAGCCCAAACGACAGGCCGTGGGGGAAGAGCTAGCCAAACTACTCGAGGCCGGATTCATCAGAGATATCAAGCATCCGGATTGGCTGGCAAACCTAGTAATGGTACCAAAGAAGGACAAATCCTGGTGCCTATGTGTCGACTTTAAAGACCTCAACAAGGCTTGCCCCAAGGATCCCTTTCCCCTCCCTCGCATCGATCAAATCATTGATGCCACAGCAGGACACGACTCGCTGTGTTTCCTCGATGCATACTCTGGATACCATCAAATAAAGATGGCAGAGTCTGACCAAGCCGCAACAGCCTTCATAACGCCATATGGCCCTTTCTGCTTCAACACTATGCCTTTCGGGCTCAAGAACGCCGGCGCAACCTACCAACGCATGATTCAAACATGCCTGGAAAAGCAAATCGGCAAAACAGTGGAGGCATACATGGATGACGTGGTCATAAAAACAAGACACGTCGAAACCCTAATAGATGACTCGAGGCTTACATTTGACAATCTCCGGACATACGACATCAAGCTGAACCTGGAAAAATGTGTTTTTGGCGTCCCCTCGGGGAAACTACTCGGCTTCATCGTTTCCAATAGAGGAATTGAAGCGAATCCGACAAAGATCCGAGCTCTGTCACAGTTGGCTATATCAACAGACCTCAAGCACATCCAAAAACTAGCCGGATGCGTGGCTGCTCTAAGCCACTTTATATCCAGGTTAGGAGAAAAGGCATTACCTCTTTACCGCCTTCTTCGGCGCACCGAACACTTCATGTGGACAGATGCAGCCGCGGCCGGACTGGATGAAATAAAGACCTTATTGGCCAGTAATCCAGTACTAACAGCCCCAAATATTGACGAACCTATGCTGCTATACATAGCTGCAACGCATCAAGTTGTAAGCGCAGTGCTCGTCGTTGAACGAGAGGCTAACGGATACAAATTCCTGCTCGAGAAGCCGGTTTACCACATATCCACGGTCATAACCCCATGCAAATACCGATACCCACACTATCAAAAAATAGCATACGCGGTTTTCATGGTATCCCGGAAGCTACGACACTACTTTCAAGAGTGTTCGATTACGGTGGCCTCCGAAGTACCACTCAATGACATAATAAATAACCGCGATGCTATGGGACGGATTGCTAAATGGGCCATTGAGCTCCTTCTGTCGACATAACATACAAACCTCGGCGGGCCATCAAGTCGCAAGTATTGGCTGACTTCGTCGCCGAATGGACAGAAGCCGAACTCCCTAAAGAGTACGACGCATACTCAAACTGGATCATGCACTTCGACGGCTCCAAAATGCTGGCCGGATTGGGAGCAGGTGTAGTCCTGACGTCTCCCACCGGAGACACGGTCCAATACGTCCTCCAAATATTATACACAGACTCCAACAATGCCGCCAAATACGAGGCTCTGTTGCACGGTCTTCCGATGGCAGTCTCTATGGGCATTCAACGCCTAGAAGTGCGCGGGGATTCAAACCTCGCAATATCACAAATAAATGGAGATTTTGATGCCAAGGACCCGAAAATGGCGGCCTACCGTAATGCCGTCCTCAAAATGTCAGCTCGGTTTGAGGGGCTCGAATTCCACCATGTGGCTCAAGTAAACAATCAAGCGGCAGATGTCCTCGCTCGCATCAGCGCTAAACGCGACCCTGTCCCACCTAAAATATTCTTGGAACGGCTGTTCAAGCCGTCCATAGTATGGGAAGGGGAGTCCGGCAATACTAGCACGGATCCGAATACACCCCCAGATTCCGAACTATCAGACATATTCGAAGGTTCTACCACCGAAATAACATCCTCGGCCCATGAAATCATGGTTGTAATCGCCCCATGGACCGAGCCTTTCTTGGCCTACCTAAATAGGCAGGAGCTCCCCGAAGACCAAAATGAAGCACGCTGTATCGTCCGGCGCTCTAAAGCTTACAAAGTCTACGAAGGGGAACTCTACAAGAAAAGCGCCATCGAGTACTCAAAGATGCATCTCCGAAGAGGAAGGGCGGCAGCTCTTGGCTGAAATCCATGCCGGATCTGGGCGGGCACCACCTTGCTGCTCGAGCATTAGTCGCAAGGCCTTCCGTACAGGTTTCTACTGGCCGACGGCCCGAGCAGACGCACAGGACCTTGTCCAACATTGCGTTGGTTGCCAGCTCTTTGCTGATCAGAGTCATATGCCTCATACCGCTCTCCAAACAATCCCCATAACTTCGCCCTTTGCGGTCTGGGGGCTGGATATGGTCGGACCTCTTAAAGGGGGAAGCCATAAGAAAAAATACTTATTGGTCATGGTGGACAAATTCACCAAATGGATAGAAGCCAAACCAGTCAAAACGGCCGAATCCGGACCAGTAATAGACTTCATATCCGGGGTTGTACACCGATACGGTGTCCCCCACAGCATCATCACTGATAATGGCTCAAATTTCACAGCCGACGAAGTGAAAACTTGGTGCGCAAAAATGGGCATTAAGCTTGATTACTCTTCCGTCTACCATCCCCAAACAAACGGCCTGGTAGAGCGGGCAAATGGTCTCATCATGAGCGGCATCAAACTCAGACTAGTACGATCCTTGACAGAGTCGGATACGCACTGGGTCGAGGAGCTCGACTCCGTACTCTGGGGGCTGCGGACCACGCCGAATCGCACCACCGGATATACACCATTTTTTATGGTGTACGACGCGGAAGTGGTATTACCCTGCGACATAATACATGATTCGCCACGCGTACGCATGTACGAAGAGAAGGAAGCCGAGTTAGATCAGCAGGATAACTCGGACGCCCTGGAGGAGGAGCGTGATGTCGCAAAAGCCCGCTCCCCATTCTATCAGCAGCAGGCTCGACGATATCAAAGAAGAGAAGTACGGGCCAAAACTTACAATATTGGCGAGCTCGTTCTACGCCTCCCGGAGAAGAAGGACAAGCTCAAACCCAAGTGGGAGGGTCCCTTCGTCATTGACAAAGTTCTCATCGGAGGAGCGTACCGCTTACGTAATGTATCCGATAACAGACTCGAGCCGAACCCATGGAACGCGGCCAGACTCCGGAGATTCTACGCCTAACGCCGAACTCAATGTTCGTCTCCTAACCCCTCCTTTTTCATTATTCTCCATCCCTTTTTCCTTTCTCGACCTTTTTTCTCTTCACACAAAGTATTCAATACAGTGCGGAGTCCCGGATCACTTCGGCCACACTAGGTGTTTAAGCAATACCTGGGGGCTTCCTATACGAAAGCTAGAAGTAATTACTCACATGGCTTTCTGCCCATCACATATGCATTCTGTTTCCATATGTGCCTTTTCTTCACCATTATATGCATCGATATGACTTAAGATGTGGCCAAGCTGGGTTGCCTAGCTCTTGTGTTTATGCCCTACATTCCCGTTAATTCGGCTAGGGCTTAAGGGGAGCACCTCTGCGAATGTTATTGCCGGTTCAGCCGGATGTGTACCTCAGACTGGGTGAAGCCGAAAGCTAGTTTCCTTAAGAGAATATTCGATCGGTGAATGAAAGATGTGTTCGTTTATTATAACGTAAATCCCCAGAAGTCTTGTATCCTGCGCCATCGTTCGCAGTCCGGACAAGTGCATCGTCGCATGCGTACCCAGGGAAAGGAACCCCTAACGGAACTATTCTCCCTGGAAGATGTTTCTTACTATCCATGTAATATAACATAACTAGTTGGGTACTTGTCTGTTCAAGCACTTATGACCCCTACGCCTTGTTTCCACTCATACCCCGGTTTTGTATAACTGAGTGGGTATTCAGACACACCCCGGACTGTAGGATCCGGGGGCTGAAGCGAAAAGGTCCGCCATGACAAATGATTTTAATCCGGTTAGGGGCTAATTATGTCCATTTAATTACACATTCACTTGGAATGACTATATTCCTCCTCTATACCATCCAACAGGCTATCTAGCTTACAATCCTGTTGAGAATACTTAGCGGCTAACGCTACCTGGTCATATACCAGACTCACGGGAATTTCTTGCCCATCGGGCCCCGCCGGTCCTACTTCGGCCATATGGTTTGGGTCCAGGTTGGTGTAGCGCGTCTTCACCATAGCCCAGGCTTCTCTTGCGCCTTGCCGGCAAGCGGACACCTTCCACAGTCGTAAGCACCGCCTTGCTCCTTGAAGCATATTCACAAGCTCCCCCATGCCATTCGGCAACAAGCTTGATGGCCACAAAGCCTGAGCAACACCCTGCATCACTTGCCGAGCTCGCTCGTGTAGTTGCGAAAGGTCTTGCAGTAAATCACTTGCAGATGAGGGCATCTCCTCCTCAGGGCGACCCGTTAACATTCCTGGAAGCAAAATTCTTTCAATATACTTCCTCGCCGAACTATACTATAGTTCGTCTAGGCACTTACCGTAAATGCCGCGTCGAAGCCTTTTGTTCTCCTTCACGGAGTCCGCCAGCTGAGCGCTAAGATCTTTTAACTCCACGTTCAGCTGGACTTTGGCATCTTGAAGATCGTTCTTCTCCTGCCTAACTCGCGTAAGAATGCGCTCGCCAGCCTCCAGCTCCCTTTTGAGATGTGATGCGTCCTCTCTTACGCCCTCCGGATTCACCCCGGGATTGTCTGCAGAATTTTCTGTTAGACTTGTCATATCAGCCATTTACTAACGGGTGCATCTTCATACAATTGTGACAATTGTTACCAGATGAGGGCTTTTGGGGTTCCTCTAACTTGGCAACTGTGGCCTTCAGTTCGGCCTTGCATTCCTCCAGCTCCCGAGACAATTGCTCATTCTTATCTACAAGGACCTGTGCATAAGTTGATCCTTAAAACAGTTGTTCCAACGTTTCAAGTCTCAGAGCTACTGCTGCACATGCTTATCAAATTTTCTTACCGTATATCTTTGGTATTTGGTCCGTCGCTTCGGGCATGCCCGCCTTGAGCAGCTCGGATGTACGCGTCCCCCGAATTGAAGGCGTTAAATGCCTCTTCAGAAAAGATGTTATTCCGAAGTACGGCCCGTTGGCGTCGGTGATTCATGGCGCTCTCTACTTCGGAATTCGTGGCTGAGAGCATATCCGCATTCTCTGTTGGAGAACTATGCGGCATCGGCCCCGCTCCCGCCTCCGCTCTCGAAGCTGGTTCTGGAATCCAGCTGGTGGAGGCGTGGTTGGCAGGATCCCCGGATATAGTCCGGCTGCTCCTTTTCCTGCAAGAACACAAAGGGTGTTGTCATACTTCAAAATACCATAATCACAGCACAAGTTTTTGCCTCACCTCTGTAGCGGCGAGTCGACCCTTATCGCCTTCCTCTTGAGCCTGCCCGATCCGGACGCCCTTGGCCGACGAGTCCCTAGGGGTCAGCCCAACGCTCCGATCGTCGTCTCTGCAAAAACACGACACTTCAAGGGTAAGGCATGACATCTGAAGGGAGTCCTCTTCGGAGGATAGGGTTTTTTCGACTTGGCTTACGCGCGACGTAGGAAGCGGTCTGGCATAGTCGGCAGTAATGGCCACTGAGGCGCCATCGCAGCTTGCTTGATAAAATATCCCGTTGACGAGCTCCACGGTAATATCTGGATCTTCTTCGAGACCTGGATCTAGGGCCCTTACAGGGTCCTCGGCTGCGGGAGGGCTGGAGATTCCTTCTACAGCCCTCCTCGATTCTGCCGGGAATATCGAGGCGGATGATCTTAGTGAAGAAGCATACAATAAGTGGCGAGGGAAAGGAATGACAACTTACCCAGTTAGGAGGGTTGTACATGGAGAATCCACCTCGCGATTTGGCGTGAAGGAATTCCTCCTCTTCGCCTTTGTATAAATCGGACAATATCCTTGCGGAGCAAAGTGGCGAGTCCGGACCCTTACGGCCACGGTGGTGGCATCATCTTCCCCGTTGAAGTGCCACATGGGCTTCCCCTGATATTGAAGTGGTTGCACTCCCCGTATTATGCATATTGCCATAACCTCGACTATCGTCAGTCCGGAGTTGGCCAGTTTCTTTATCCTGCTCATCAGGTAATATATTTCCCTGGTATCCTCCTCTTGGGGGCCTCGGGGGCGCCAGCTTAGACGTGCCCTCGGCGGGGCGTTACTGAACTGGGGGAGACCTGTTCGGACTGGATCCGGAAGGGGAATGTCGTCAATGTAGAACCACTCGGAAGGCCAGTTCTCTGGTGCCTTCTTGGGAGTGCCGGAAAGGTATCCGGTCTCGGCAATGCGCCATACTTCGGCCCCGCCCACCTGACATAGGGATTCTCCCTGGTTGCGGGGGATAAGGCAGAACAACTTCTTCCATAACCCGAAGTGAGGCTCGCAGCCTAAAAATAGCTCGCAAAGGGCAACGTACCCTGCTATATGTAGTATAGAGGCAGGGGTGAGATTGTGTAACTGCAGGCCGTAGAACTCCAGGGGCCCGCGAAGGAACGGGTGGATAGGAAACCCGACGCCCCTTAGCAGATGTGGGATCAGGCATATTTGCTCCTCTGGAGACGGATTCGGAGATCTCTCCGCTTACTCCCCGCCATTATAGGTGGCTATTCCGGCTCGGACAGGGACCATGAATGCTGGTGGAAGAAACCCTTGGGTTTACTCAATCAAACAGCTATGGGGAACTGAACACTCTTCCCAGTCCCCCGGCTTGGAGCGAGGAGAGCGAGCAGAAGAGTTGTGACGACCGGCCATGTTGGAATGGTTTTTCCGGAGCGCTCTGTTGGATGCTTGCTCGAGGGTGAGGAGAGAGGTTTGGATCTGAGAATCCCCGTCTCTTCAAATAGGCGGTCAGCCCAAAAGATTGAGGGTGGTAAATGCGAAAAACACCTCGGCTCCTCGCATTAGCTCGACACGTGGAGATGGTCCTTATTGAGGCACTGAAGCCAATGAGTACAACATTGATGGAGTTCCGGACACTATTCACCGTAACAGGTACTTTGGAGTATTCGGAGATGCAACCCGCCCTGCAATGCCGAAGACAAGACTGCATGCCGGAGTCATTGTCATTGAAGCCTGGTTCAGGGGCTACTGAGGGAGTCCTGGATTAGGGGGTATCCAGATAGCCGGACTGTATACAACGTCCAGACTATTGAAGCGTGAAGATACAAGACTCGAGACTTCGTCACGTGTCCGGATGGGACTTTTCCTTAGCATGGAAGGCAAGCTTGGCGATGCGGATATTATATTTCCTTCCCTGTAACCGACTCCATGTAAACCCTAGCCATCTCCAGTGTCTATATAAACTGGAGAGGTTGGTCCTTAGAAGGCCGATCACAATTACAATCATACCATCATAGGCTAGCTTCTAGGGTTTAGCCTCTACGATCTCGTGGTATATCTACTCTTGTACTAACCATATCTTCAATATTAATCAAGCAGGAAGTAGGGTTTTACCTCCATCGAGAGGGCCCGAACCTGGGTAAACATCTGTGTCCCTTGCTTCCTTTTACCATCAGCCTAGACGCACAGATCGGGACCCCCTACCCAAGATCCGCCGGTTTTGACACTAACAGAGGCCAGGCGTGATTATCCAACTACTCCGACGCCTTGATTTTTGGAATGGTCATTAAGATAAAAGATCCGTTGAGATATGACAGAATAAAATATGAATTTAGTGGAAGATGACGTCATGGCGGGTTATCGTGAACCCAGAAGATGACGTCACGGCGGGTCATAACCTTTGCACAGACAGAAGACAAAAGATTTTTTCTAAAGGTATTGAAGATTGACATGAACCGGTTCAAATAAATCTGGGGCCTAATGTTGGGGATATAACTATTTGTGTAAACCGCCCAGGAGGGGCCAGGTTACGCAAAGAGGATTCATATATGAAGCCCAATATCAAGCTTGAAGATGGCGGTTCAACAAAGGGCCTAAAGCCTACAGGCGACTTAAGGCCCATAGTAGTAAACCGCCATAATGGCATAACGTGTATTGTAAGGCAAGATTAACTAGTCACCGAGCCGGACACTGTTTAAGAGTCGGCCGGGACTCTGTAGGCCGCAGGGAGTCAACCCGAATATATAAGGGGACGACCGGCGACTTAGGGCAAGTAACACCAAATCAAGAGCCGGGCATAGCAGATTTGATCCCTGGTCATCGAAACCCCAGCAATTCCATCACAACTAGACGTAGGCTTTTACCTTCATCGTAAGGGGCCAAACTTTATAAAACTCCCATGTCCTTTGTCCCACTTTAACCCCTTTAAGTTTCCTAGTTGCGATGGCTCCATGACTAAGTCCTTTCACGAGGACATCTGTCGTGACAATTCCACGACAATTTCCAATCAACAATATGGCATTCACATATACTTATCAGAAAGGCTATAGTGCTCCCACTCACTTTCTTGTAAATGCAGGCTTCACCGGAAGTCTATATAAAACTATATGCTTTGATCAACTCATCAAATAGTATATTCCAACTCCGAGATGCTTGCACCAGTCCATAGATGGATCGCTGGAGCTTGCACATTTTGTTAGCACCTTTAGGATTGAAAAAACCTTCTGGTTGCATCATATACAACTCTTTTTTAATAAATCCATTAAGGAATGTAGTTTTGATATCCATTTGCCAGATTTCATAAAATGCGACAGTTGCTAACATGATTCGGACAGACTTAAGCATCGATACAAGTGAGAAAATATCATCGTAGTCAACAACTTGAACTTGTCGAAAACCTTTTTGCTACAATTCGAGCTTTGTAGATAGTAACACTACTCTCATCGTCCGTCTTCCTCTTGAAGATCCATTTATTTTATACGGTTTGCCGATCAACGGGCAAATCCATCAAAGTCCACACTTTGTTTTCATACATGGATCCCATCTCAGATTTCATGGCCTAAAGCCATTTCGCGGAATCTGGGCTCATCATCGCTTCCTCATAGTTTTTAAGTTCATCATGGTCTAGTAACATGACTTCCAGTACAGGATTACCATACCACTTTGGTGCAGATCATGCTCTCGTTGACCTACGAAGTTCTGTAGTAACCTGTTCCGAAGTTTCATGATCATCATCATTAACTTCCTCACTAATTGGTGTAGGAATCACTGGAACTGATTTTTGTGATGACCTACTTTCCAATTCGGGAGAAGGTACAATTACCTCATCAAGTTATACTTTTCCTCACACTCACTTCTTTTGAGAGAAACTCCTTCTCTAGAAAGGATCCATTCTTAGCAACAAAGATCTTGCCTTCGGATCTGTGATAGAAGGTGTACCCAACAGTTCCTTTTGGGTATCCTATGAAGACGCACTTCTCCGATTTGGGTTCGAGCTTATCAGGATGAAGCTTTATCACATAAGAATTACAACCCCAAACTTTAAGAAATGACAACTTAGGTTTCATGCCAAACCACAGTTCATACGGTGTCGTCTCAACGGATTTAGATGGTGCCCTATTTAATGTGAATGCGGCTGTCTCTAATGCATATCCCCAAAACAATAGTGGTAAATCGGTGAGAGACATCGTAGATCGCACCATATCTAATAAAGTACGGTTACGATGTTCGGACACACCATTACGCTATGGTGTTCTAGGTGGCGTGAGTTGCGAAACTACTTCACATTGTTTCAAATGAAGACCAAACTCGTAACTCAAATATTCGCCTCCACGATCAGATCGTAGAAACTTTATTTTCTTGTTACGATGAATTTCCACTTCACTCTGAAATTCTTTGAACTTTTCAAATGTTTCTGACTTTATGTTTCATCAAGTAGATATACCCATATCTGCTCAAATCATCGGTAAATGTTAGAAAATAACGTTACCCGTCGCGAGCCTCCACACTCATCGGACCACATACATTAGTATGTATTATTTCCAACAAGTCTGTTGCTCGCTCCATTGTTCCAGCGAACCGAGTCTTAGTCATCTTGCCCATGAGGCATGGTTCGCAAGCATCAAGTGATTCCAAAAACCCATCAGCATGGAGTTTCTCCATGCGCTTTACACCAATATGACCTAAACGGCAGTGCCACAAATATGTTGCACTATCATTATCAACTTTGCGTCTTTTGGCATGAATATGTGTATCATTACGATCGAGATTCAATAAACCATTTATATTAAGTGTATGGCCATAGAAGGTTTTATTCATGTAAACATAACAACAATTATTCTTTGACTTAAATGAATAACCGTATTGCAATAAACACGATCCAGTCATATTCATTCTCAACTCAAACATCAAATAACATTTATTTTGGTCCAGTACTAATCTCGAAGGTAGAAGGAGTGTGTGATGGTGATCTTATCAACCTTGGAATCATTTCCAACACACATCATCACTTCGCCCATAACTAGTCTGTGTTCATTCTGCAACTCCTGTTTTTAGTTACTACTCTTAGCAACTAAACCAGTATCAAATACTGAGGGGTTGCTATAAAGTACACATCAATAACATGTATATCAAATATACTTTTGTTCACTTTGCCATCCTTCTTATCCGCCAAGTATCTAGGGCAGTTCCACTTCCAGTGACCATTTCCTTTGCAGTAGAAGCACTCAGTTCTAGGCTTATGTCTAGCTTTCGGCTTCTTCATGGGAGCAGCAACTTGCTTGTTATTCTTATTTGAAGTTCCTCTTTCTTTCCCGTTTCCCTTTTCTTTAAACTAGTGGTCTTGTTAACCATCAACACTTGATGCTATTTCTTGATTTCTACCTTCGCCGAATTCAGCATCTCGAAGAGCTTGGGAATTACTTTCGTCATCCCTTGCATATTATAGTTCATCACTAAGTTCTAGTAACTTGGTGATAGTGACTAGAGAACTTTGTCAATTACTATCTTATCTGGAAGATTAACTCCCACTTGATTCAACCAATTTTAGTACCCAGACAATTTGAGCACATGCTCACTGGTTGAGCCATTCTCCTCCATCTTGTAGGCAAAGTACTGTCAGAGGTCTCATACCTCTCGACACGGGAATGAGTAGGAAATACCAATTTCAACTCTTAGAATATCTTATATGCTTTGTGGCGTTCAAAAAGTTTTGAAGTCCCGGTTCTAAGCTGTAAAGCATGGTGCACTAAACTATTAAGCATTTAGCATATCGAGCTTTGTCAAACGTTCATAACGTGTGCATCTGCTCCTGCAATAGGTCTGTCACCTAGCGGTGCATCAAGGACATAATTCTTCTGTGTGGCAATGAGGATAATCCTCAAATCATGGACCAAGTCTGCATCATTGCTACTATCAGCTTTCAACTTATTTTTCTCTAGGAACATATCAAAAGTAAAATGGAAGCTACATCATAAGCTATTGCTCTACAACATAGGTATGCAAATACTATCTGGACTAAGTTCATGATAAATTAAAGTTCAATTAATCATATTACTTAAGAACTCCCACTTAGATAGACATCCCTCGAGTCATCTAAATGATCACGTGATCCATATCAACTAAACAATGTCCGATCATCACGTGAGATGGAGTATCTTTCAATGGTGAACATCACAATGTTGATCATATCTACTATATGATTCACGCTCGACCTTTCGATCTCAGTGTTCCGAGGCCATATCTGCATATGCTAGGCTCGTCAAGTTTAACCCGAGTATTCTGCGTGTGCAAAACTGGCTTGCACCCGTTGTATGTGAACGTAGAGCTTATCACACTCGATCATCACGTGGTGTCTCGGCACGAAGAACAGTAGCAACGGTGCATACTCAGGGAGAACACTTATACCTTGAAATTTAGTGAGGGATCATCTTATAATGCTACTGCCGTACTAAGCAAAATAAGATGCATAAAGGATAACCATCACATGCAATCAAAAAAAGTGATATGATATGGCCATCATCATCTTGTGCCTTTTATCTACATCTCCAAAGCACCGTCATGATCACCAATGTCACCGGCTTGACACATTGATCTCCATCGAAGCATCGTTGTCGTCTCGCCAACTATTGCTTCTACGACTATCGCTACCGCTTAGTGATAAAATAATGCAATTACATGGCGATTGCATTTCATCCAATAAAGCGACAACCATATGGCTCCTGCCAGTTGCCGATAACTGTTACAAAACATGATCATCTCATACAACAATTTATATATCATCACGTCTTGACCATATCACATCATAGCAAGCCCTGCAAAAACAAGTTAGACGTCCTCTACTTTGTTGCTGCAAGTTTTATGTGGCTGCTACGGGCTTAGAAAGAACCATTCTTACCTACGCATCAAAACCACAACGATTTTTCATCAAGTGTGATGTTTTAACCTTCAACAAGGACCGGGCATAGTCAAACTCGATTCACCTAAAGTTTGAGAAACAGACACCCACTAGCCACCTGTGTGCGAAGCATGGCGGTAGAAACCAGTCTCATGAACGCGGTCATGTAATGTCGGTCTGGGCCACTTCATCCAACAATACCGTTGAATCAAAGTATGACATGCTGGTAAGCAGTATGACTATTATCGCCCACAACTCTTTGTGTTCTACTCGTGCATATAACATCTACGCATAGACCTGGCTCGGATGCCACTGTTGGGGAACGTAGTATTTCAAAAAAAAATACGATTATGCAAGATCTATCTAGGAGAAGCATAGAAACGAGCGGGGAGTGTGTGTCCACGTACCCTCGTAGATCGAAAGCGGAAGCGTTTAGTAACGCGGTTGATGTATTCGAACATCTTCGCGATCCAACCGATCCAAGCACTGAACGTACGGCACCTCCGCATTTTGCACACGTTCAGCTCGATGATGTCCCTGAGCTCTTGATCCAGTTGAGGACGAGGGAGAGTTCTGTCAGCACGACTATGTGGTGACGGTGATGATGAATTTACCGGCGCAGGGCTTCGCCTAAGCACTACAACGATATGACCGAGGTGTGTAACTGTGGAGGGGGCACTGCACACGGCTAAGACAAATCTTGGAGTGCCTTTGGGGTGCCCCTGCCCGCGTATATAAAGGAGGGGGGAAGAGGAGGCCGGCCTAGGAGGGGCGCGCCTATAGGGGGAGTCCAACTAGGATTCCCGATCCTAGTTGGAGTCCCCTTCCTTTTCCAAGAGGGGAGAGAGGGAAGGAGTAGGAGAGGGAGAAGGAAAGAGGGTGGGGGGCGCCCCCTCCCTAGAACAATTTGGACCAGCCCATGGGGGGGGGGGCACGGCCTCCCCTTGTGGCCCTTCTCTCCTTTCCACTAAGGCCCATGAAGGCGCAATACTTCCCCCGGCGAATTCCCGTAACTCTCCGGTACTCCGAAAAATACCTGAACCACTCAGAACCTTTCCGATGTCCGAATATATGCTTCCAATATATCAATCTTTACGTATCGACCATTTCGAGACTCCTCGTGATGTCCGTGATCTCACTGTTGCGATCGTTGCAGAAATTAAAAAATTTCTACGCATCACAAAGATCAATCTATGGACAGACTAGCAACGAGAGAGAGAGGAGTGCATCTTCATACCCTTGAAGATCGTGATGCGGAAGCGTTACAAGAACGCGGATGAAGGAGTGGTACTCGTAGCAATTCAGATCGCGGTTGATTCCGATCTAAGCGCCGAACAACGACGCCTCCGCGTTCAACACACGTATAGCCCAAGGACGTCTCCTCCTTGTTGATCCAGCAAGCAGAGAGTATAAGTTGAGGGAGAGCTCCGGCAGCAAGACGGCGTGGTGGTGGAGCTTGCAGTTCTCCGGCAGGGCTTCGCCAAGCACTACTACGGAGGAGGAGGTGTTGGGGAGGGAGAGGGCTGCGCCAGGGGAAGGGGTACGGCTCCCATGCGCCTCCCCACTATATATAGGGGTGGAGGGGGCTGGTTTCTTGCCCTCCAAGTCCATTGGGGCATTGGCAAAGGTGGGGGAAAGAAATCCCATCATTTCCCTTCCCCATCGATTGTTATCCCCCTTTTTTAGGGATCTTGATCTTATCCCTTCGGGATATGATCTTATTCCTTCTAAGTGGGGATCTTGGTGCGCCTTGACCAGGGGTGTGGGGCCTTTCCCCCACTACCCACGTTCATGTGGGTCCCCCCATGCATGCGGGCCCCACTCCGGAACCTTCTAGAACCTTCCCGGTACAATACCGAAAAATCCCGAACATTTTCCGCTGGCCAAAATAGGACTTCCCATATATAAATCTTTACCTCCGGACCATTCCAGAACTCCTCGTGACGTCTGGGATCTCATACGAGACTCCGAACAACATTCGATAACTACACACTAATTCCCATAACAACTCTAGCGTCACCGAACCTTAAGTGTGTAGACCCTACAGGTTCGGGAATCATGCAGACATGCCCGAGACAACTCTCTGGCCAATAACCAACAGTGGGATCTGGATACCCATGTTGGCTCCCACATGTTCCATGATGATCTCATCGGATGAAACACGATGTCGGGGATTCAATCAATCCTGTATACAATTCCCTTTGTCAATCGGTATGTTACTTGCCCGAGATTCGATCGTCGGTATCCCAATACCTCGTTCAATCTCGTCACCGGCAAGTCACTTTTACTCGTTCCGTAACACATCATCCCATGATCAACTCTTTGGTCACATTGAGCTCATTATGATGATGTCCTACAGAGTGGGCCCAGAGGTACCTCTCCGTCACACGGAGTGACAAATCCCAGTCTTGATTCGTGCCAACCCAACAGACACTTTCGGATATACCTGTAGTGTGCCTTTATAGCCACCCAGTTACATTGTGACATTTGGCACACCCAAAGAATTCCTACGGTATCCAGGAGTTGCACAATCTCATGGTCTAAGGAAATGATACTTGACATTAGAAAAGCTTTAGCAGACGAACTACACGATCTTGTGCTATGCTTAGGATTGGGTCTTGTCCATCACATCATTCTCCTAATGATGTGATCCCGTTATCAACAAAATCCAATGTCCATGGTCAGGAAACCGTAACCATCTATTGATCAACGAGCTAGTCAACTAGAGGCTTACTAGGTACATATTGTGGTCTACGTATTCACACATGTATTACGATCTCCGGTTAATACAATTATAGCATGAACAATAGACAATTATCATGAACAAGGAAATATAATAATAACCATTTTATTATTGCCTCTAGGGCATATTTCCAATAGTCTCCCACTTGCATTAGAGTCAATAATCTAGTTCACATCACTATGTGATTGTAATGAATCCAAAACCCATGGGGTTTGATCATATCTCGCTTGTGAGAGAGGTTATTAGTCAACGGGTTTGAACCTTTCAGATCCGTGTGTGCTTTACAAATCTCTATGCCATCTTGTAGATGCAGCTACCATGCGCTACTTGGAGTTATTCCAAATAACTGCTCTACTATACGATCCGGTTTACTACTCAGAGTCATCCGGATTAGTGTCAAAGTTTGTATCGATGTAACCCTTTACGACGAACTCTTTTACCACCTCCATAATCGAGAAAATTCCTTAGTCCACTATTTACTAAGGATAAGTTTGACTGCTATGATGTGATCCATTCCTGGATCACTCTTGTACCCCTTGATTGACTCATGGCAAGGCACACTTCAGGTGCGGTACACAGCATAGCATACTGTAGAGCCTATGTCTAAAGCATAGGGGACGACCTTCGTCCTTTCTCTCTCTTCTGTCGTGGTCAGATCTTGAATCTCTCTCAATGCTCACACCTTATAACACAACTAAGAACTCCTTCTTTGCTGATCTTATTTGAACTCCATCAAAATCTTGTCACGGTATGCACTACAAAAAAAGACACATCCGTGACATTTTGGGCCGAACGAATTTTTTTTCTGTCATACATATGACACTTCCATGACGATAATTGTGACAAAACCCGGTATCATCATAGATGTGGTGGGCTCCTACTTCTATGACAAAAAATCATGACAGAAAATGGGCTTTCCGTCCTGGGCGGGCCGGAGACGCAGCTGCATGACATTCTTTGGGCCGTCCATGTCGGAAAAAACCGTGGTAGAAGCGAGGGGGAGGAAAATTTCGGGGAGTTGCCGGTTGCGGTGGGAGGTCGGGCGCCGAGCGATGTGCGTTTCTCTCGTACACATACGCGCGTGTATGTGAGGCGTTGGCTCTAACAGAACCCGAGCGAGGCGTTGGGCTCTAACTGAACCGAGCGATTGCACTACAGGCTACGCGTTACAGAACCCGAGCGATCGATCGATGGCTGTTAACTAAACCCGATCGAAGCGATTCGCCGCTCTCGCTGCTAATGAAGCCGATCGATGCTGCCTCGGGACGAGCGATGGCGTTGCGGGGGTTGGATGAATAGTGGCGGTGGCGTTTGCCTCGGATGAACAGGACCCGTGGTGAGGAGGGCTGGATGAACAGTAGACGGTGGAGGAGTGCCCGTGGAGGGGTGGTTGAACAGGACTCCGTGGTGTGGAGGGCTGGATGAACAGTAGACGGTGGAGGGGTGCCCGTGGAGGGGTGGTTGAACATGACCCTATGGTGTGGAGGGCAGGATGAATAGTAGACGGTGGAGGGATGATTGAATAGTAGCCGGTGTAGTAGCGCGCGGTGGAGGCTAGATGAACATGAGCTCGTGGAGGCTGGATGAGGTCGACGGTAGCACGGGGAGGCTGGAGGAGGTCGACGGTGGAGATGAACAGTATCTCGTGGAGTCCCGTTTTGTGGTACGCCACACCCCTCCCGATGAACAGGACCCCCGTTTCGACCATAGCGCTCCAACACAAGTCCGTTTCGTCCGTTTTGCGGTACGCCACACCCCTCCCGATCAACAGGACCCCGTTTGATTTGTAGGAGGTCCGTTTGCCCATTTTTGACGCCACACCCCTCCCGATCAACAGGACCCCTGTTTCGACCGTAGGAGGTCTGTTTCCTCCGTTTTGCGGTACGCCCCTCCCCTCCCGATCAACAGGACCGCGTTCCGAATGTAGGAGGTCTGTTACCTCCGTTGTGCAGTACGCCAGGCCTCGTTTCCATCGCCTGTTCCGTCCAAGCCCTCTCGATGAACACGACCACACATTCCGTTCCCACCCAGCCGGTTGGCTCCCAAGCGTTCTGTTGCCTCCCGATGAACACGACGCATTCCGTTGCCTCCCCCATGAACACGACGCACTCCGTTGCCTCCCCATGAAAACGACGACGACGCTGTTTCTCCATTCCGACCCAGCCTTGTACACGAGCCCTGGCCTTATGTATGCGTGAGTAGGCGTTCGAGACCCCACCCGTATGTACACATACATGGCCGTATTTTCTTTCTTGCACCCTGGCCGCTGTACGTACGTGTACATGCTACGTGCACACCTCTACTACGACGCGTCGCGGCGCCTCTACAACGACCGGTATGTACGCGTACCGTTCGCCACCGAATCCAACGCCACGTGCGCTTCGACCAGGTGGGTCCCGATCGAGCACTTCCTTGCGTGCAAAGATGTAGCTGGTGGGTCCCAGCGGTCGGGGCGAATCGTTTTTTACCGGACGCACTTCCTTGTGTGCGAAGATGTAGCCGGTGGGTCCCAGCAATGGGGGCGAATCGTTTTTTTTTTGGCCAGACGCACTTCCTTGCGTGCGAAGATGTAGCTGGTGGGTCCCAGCAGTCAGGGGGCGAATCATTTTGGTTTTTTTTTTGGACGCACTTCCTTGCGTGCGAAGGTGTAGCTGCTTTGGGTCCCAGCAGATCGTGGGGCGAATCGTTTTTTTGCCGGACGCACTTCCTTGCGTGCGATGGTGTAGCAGTGGGTCCCAGCAATGGGGCGAATCATTTTTTTGAGACGCACTTCCTTGTGCGCGAAGATGTAGCTGGTGGGTCCCAGCAGTTAGGGGGGCGAATCGTTTTTTTTTCGGACGCACTTCCTTGCGTGCGAAGATGTTGCTCGTGGGTCCCAGCAGTCAGGGGGCGAATCATTTTTTTCGCAAAATACGGTGGCCCGTCCGGTGGGTCCCCGCTGTCAAGTGGAGGAATAATTATTTTGCGCGTAATAAGGAGGCACTTCCTTGCGGCTGCCGTGGACCAAGCTGTCAGCCTCTCCATGTACAGTCCACGTCCGATGGAAGTCGTTCCTTGACCATGTTGACCACGCCACGCCGATAGCACCACGGCGGTGGACGACGGCGAGGCCTAGGAAGGGTACGACACGGAGCCGGGGAAGATGCGGTAGTGGATGCACACGCGGAGAGGAGTACGAGGGTTCATTGGTTCGGCTGCGCAGCCGTCGCCGTAGAATAACAGGGGGTGTGGGTGAGTGGAGGGATGGCCTGGCCAGCGGTGGGAGTAGTAGGGGGCGGTGAGGCCTCGGCGGCAGCACAGCCGGCCACGGGAGGTAGGAGTAGGTGGCACGACCGGCGCTGCTTTGGGCGGCTGGAGCTAGAAGACCAGAGGTTGAAGAAGCACGACGACCGTTGGATGGACATCGTACGGTCACTGCATCTAGAATCGTTTATATTGACTAAGTTGACAAATCCCTTGGTACGTCAACTTAGTAGGCCCACAGGTCAGCTTCCGAAACGGTGCGCCCCAGATGTCAAGGGGAGGAATCATTTTTTGGGTGGGTGAAGCTAGAATATCCGAGATTGAAGAAGAAGCACGGCATCCGTTGGATGGACATCCAATGGCCACTGCTGCTAGAACCGTGTGTTGACTATAAGTTGACAAAGCCTTGCATACGCATCAACTCTGTTTTTTTAGGGGACGCGTCAACTTAGTAAGGCCAGAAGTGTGTGGCAGGGAACTTATAGCCCATTTGAGATTTGTAAGAATGTGTAGCCCATTTCTGAATTCTAATGGAATTTACTACAACCCATTTACAATTTGTTAAAAGTACAACCCATTTCAACCAACCGTTCAAAATAGAATTCAATAAAATTTCCCACATTTTGATGGGATCCGAAATATTTTTATCCCGAAATTTCTAGTCAGATTAAATACAATTTCAATATAAATTTATATTACATAAAAATCCAACGAAACATTGCGCAAGAACAATTAATGAAATTAAAATTTTCAATATCCAAAAATAATAATTTATAAAGTAATCACATGTTTGGTGCATTTTTTTATAGTTACTGCCCAGTTTTTACAATTGCATCCCATTTATTATTTCTTAAAGGCCATTTTCTTGTTAAGCCTAATGCATCCCTCCTAGGAAAGATTTGCAGCCCAGTGAGCGGAGAATAACAACTTGACCTTACCTAGGTATTCCTAAAAAAAGTATAGCTGGGCTAGCCATTTCAGCTTGAAAAAAATTAATATCTGGGCTGGATATCTGGCCTGGGCTAGACGGGCCACAGCCCGCCAAGTTAATACCTGCAGCAATGTTTTTGTTGTTGTTCAGAGGAGAAAAATTAATATATGGGCTAAACATCAAAAAACTCTGCACAAATACTGCTCGAGCTGCTTGGTCCCAGCTGTCGGCCGCTTCTTGTGCAATTCTCTCGTTTATTGACTACTCCAGGAGGTTGACAATGGTGTGGGACCGTGATGTCAGGAAACCAGGAGGCATTTGCGTACGTGAGGCTATGGACCTGGTGGGTCCCCATTGTCATCCTATCCAAGTAAAGTCATCTCCTCGCCCGCGCGTGCTTTTCGCCCGAAACAGTCAGCGCCGCCCGCCCCGCTTCCCGGTGAAGGCAATTGATCCGCCTTCAAACGACACAAATGACGTCCGTCCGTCCATCTGCCACCCGCATTAATGATACACGGTTGCCGAGGCGGCTACTCCGGCGCCACACGTCCATCCCTCCGCCCGCCCACCATTGCTATATAAACTGCTGCGTCGGCCCTAGCCGCAGTCATCCGCATCCGTTCCCTTTCTCCAGTCCACACCACTACTGCCCACCATGGCTTCCTCGCGCTCCAGCGCTCTTCGGGACGGGCGGACGATGGACCACAAGGAGATGGCAGCCATTGCTGCCGACCGGCTGGCCGGCAGGTAGCCGGAGGACGACGATGTCCCAATGGAGAACATGGTAGTCGACGATCCAGCGCCAACCCCCATCTCTGCGTCATCCTCGCCGATGCATTGCACCATGACCATCGGCGAGGCCCGTGCCCAATATATGGATAGGGTGAGACAGATGCGTGAGGAGCAGTTCTGGGAGGCGCATGCCGATGCCGCCTACAACTGCCATCTCCTCCAAGAGCAACTGAAGGCGGAGGAGCAGATCGCCGCGGAGCGGGAGGCGCTGCTCGACTCATACCGCTCCGCCTGCAAGGGCCGCCTCGAGCGCTGGCGGTACTGCATGCGGGTGGCGGAGGCTACGGCCGCCTACAAAGAGGCTAGCAAAGAGGGCGATGAAGCGGGCGAGGCGCTGTTTGGCGAGACCGAGGACGAGGCAGAGGACGATGTCGGCTCCGACGAGTCCCCGCTCCGCTGGCGTCGACGAGGCAGAGGACATCGCCGGCTCAGCCGAGGCCCCACCCTACCAGCAACGTGGGGGAGGATTTCCACCGCTCCGCTGAGGCGCCGCCCACTGGCAACGAGACAGAGGACATCGTCGGCTCCGCCGAGGCCCCTCCCCGCTGCCAACGAGGCTGCGCCACATAGAAAACGAGGAAGAGTAGAACACGGTAGGTCGCCGCCGCTCGGGTCCAAGTAAGGCCACCGCTGCTACCCTTCGGTTGAAGCCAAGCTAGGCGGGTTGACCATTGACGGCCGGTTAGCTTCTTGGCGGCGGCGTGAGTCGGAGAGCTGCGCTGGAGAAGAACGCGGCTTTACTTAAGCTGCTGGTGCGAGTTGGCTGATCGACACGTGGGCCCAACAGGCCACATGTCGATTCGAATCGCACCTGCAGCTAAGTCATCAAGCTTCTGCTCGCTCGGCGGGACACAGGTGGGTAGCCGGTTAATTAATTATACCTCCAGCGCACCCTTTTTAGTTGAAGAATGTATGAAATGTAATGAAATCCGGCATGTTTATATGAAATCCAACCATGTATTAATGAATTTATTTTGACTAGTTCTAATTCCTGTATCACTGGCATTGGATGAACATGCAAAACAATACGTACTAGCATTATTCCCAGGGTGATCACCTCGTTTGCAGCAATTCACATGTACTCCGTTCGGTCCTTTCTAGTCTGCATACAAGTTTTGTCTGCAGTCAAAGTATCTCTACTTTGACCAATCTTATACAAAAAAGTATGCACTTTCACAATGTGCGAAGTAAAAAGGAACAGAAAGAGTACAAAGAGTTTGAGCAGCTTTTTAGCATTTCTGTACATTGCAATCAAACACACAGGCCTGGCAATTCATAGAAAACATTCAAAACAATCGATGATCATGCATCTCAGCGACTCACATGTCAGAGGCAATATTTACTTCACAACTAAAGAATAAAGAAAAAATTGATCGACGCTGCAGACAGCAAAGGGCGTCCCATTCGAAAATATCAAACGCATGTTCTCCTAAAATCAATGAGCAAAATTTGACAAGGTTGTCCCATTCCAAAATATCAAATGCCTACGATTGTGGAAATGGCAGGGTTTGCCATCAGTTCGGACATTGACATGGCACCTCGTGCTAAATAAACCAGCTGTTCTTTTTGTGCAGTTCCACCAAAATCAACCAAATTCGCGCGTAGCTTGTATGATTTCGCCCTTATATGTTGCAACGCCTTGAACTTATCGGCACCTCCTTTCTTGTGGTGGAAATGAATGATTCGATGTCTTCATGAACATTTTGTGTAGTTCCCATTGAAATTAAGTTGAGCACCCCTGTTTGCACAAATACAAAAAAGTGATTAGTATAAAGCAAACTGTACTATGATTTGACAGTTTCAACAGGCACATACATGGTCCATGTAGAGCACACTTTTAGAAAAAATGGAACTCACCGAAAGAATCCTAGAACAACATTGTACTCAAGATCATAGCAAAAAATGGAGATTTGCGGTCCTTACGAGCTGAAGTTAGTTTGGTCTTGTGGGGAGTAATGTAACCATCCTTCAACTGCTCCTCCGATGAGAAGATAGACAGGCTTCTTCATCCCGCATAATCGGAACTAGTCACTTCACGTACTCCATATTCTTCTTCAGAGGAAGATGATCCTGTTGTGCAAAGACAAGAGGACTACTAAATGCTAGCATCCACGTTTGCTCGAAAAAAAGGAAAGGAAATATTTAAAACAGCACAGATGAAGCACTTCTCAAGGGCAATACCACTTTTTCATGACAGTATCTAAATAGTAGCACAACACCAATAGAGATGACAAAGCTCAATCATATGGATAAAATCGGTGGTAGTACCAACCTTTGTTAGGAGGCTGATTGTGTAGAGCATACAGATGAAGCACTTCTCGGAACCATCTTTGCTATCTACGGGGTGGCCATGCTTACTATATACTCCTCGATTAGTTAAATGTTTCCAACATCTTCTTGTGCAGTTCCACTAAAATATATGGTATCTTCAAAGAAGATCCCTGTTTGCACAAGTAGAGATAATTACGTATGGCATCAAATCAGTGGCAAAACAATTGCTCGTTCCAGCCATAGCAATAAATTAAGATGCAAAACTATATCATTACTTGTGTCATCACAGTTCGAGGCTTCATTACAGCCTTTGGGAGTTGATTTTGTTTTTCTTCCGCTTGTTCTTCCCTTCATTAATTGGTTCAATAATGCAGAAGCTTCGCCTTCAATGTAAGATTTGGCATGTCAATTAGGGAGCACAAGTATAGTACTAAACTTAATTTTCGATGGAAGTGGCAAAATACAGGTCAAGCAGTTGTGAAATATCCTTATCTTACCTCAATGGGATATTACGGTGCACATCTGATTGGAAGTCATGTCTCCATTTGTGCAGTTCACTAAAATCAAGCAACATTATCGTACAAGTAGGACAACATATGAAAGCACACTGCAGAATCATGTGAAAGAAGGCTAGTCTTGACCTCTCATGATGCGAATTCAAACAACTCACAAGAAGAAGATCTGAACCAAATTCGCCTTAACGGATAGGAAGTAAGATCTCCTCTTGTGCAGTTCCACTAAGATCAAGCAATCAATCAACGTTGTCGGTGTGACATTTTGGTTGAACTGCACAAAACAATCTTAAAAAAAAGTGTTTTGTGCAGTGCAACAAAAGGTCACAATGGCAACGAGGTGAAGTAGATAACCCTGTTTACACAGAGGTGCAAAGGAAACAATTAGTGGTCAATAACGGTGGATGACACAGAAGCCAACAAAAATAAGCATCTACCTTATCTAAATGGGAAAGAAAGCAAGACAGTAGCATTCCTCAAACGGGGGCATTGATCAATATTAACATAGAGATTATATTAACAATAAAATTCGTTAAACATGTAATTTGCTTTTAACTGTGGCATTGCATCAATTTTCCAGCGGCATTATTAGAGGATGTTTGTTTACAGGGACATTTTGGTGTAGGGACTAAAAAAAACTCCGTGTCAGTCCCATCTAAACCAAACATGAGGGACTTTTAGGGACAAAAAGTGGGCATTTGGGGATAAAGAAAGAAGACCCCGAGGGAGTCTTTTTGGGACCTTTTCCTACAGTTGCCCCTGCCACGCATCGCACCTTGTTTATATTAGTTCATTACTAGGGGTAACATGGTCTTTTAGCATGTCATTTAATAACCTCTAGTCCATGTTTAGTCCCAGGAACCAAGCAGGTAGGGACTAGGAGTTTTAACCAAACAGGGCCTTAGATTAACAACAGCTAATGAGTTGCACGGGGACGGTGGGCCGACCAGCACCATGTGCATCTACCGATGTCTTGTGGTCATGCTGATCTGTTGCAACAAAGAACAAACAACCAAGGAGCATATTTGTGTTGGTCCCAGTTTTGTTATCTTTAGACACCTTTCCCTATGTGAGCGCAGCAAATCTAGTCCTGCTCAAACTCTACAGCCTTGTCCCTTCCTTTCCTTTTTGAATTAGTACTTTCGCCCCTTCCTTTCCTCTTTGAACCACGTCCTAGATTTATGCGATACAAGTTTCCCCACTACTTTCCCACATTCCTTTCCTCTTTGAACCACGTCCTAGATTCATGCTATACAACTTTCCCCCTTCATTTCCTCTTTGAACCATGTCCTAGATTCATGCTATATACTTCCTCCATTCCTAAATATAAGTCTTTGTAAAGATTCCACTATGAACCACATAAGGATGTATATAGATGCATTTTAGAGTGTAGATTCATTCATTTTGCTCCGTATGTAGTCCTAGTAAAATCTCTACAAAGACTTATATTTAGGAACGGAGGGAGTACAACTTTTCCCACTCCTTTCCTCTTTGAACCACGTCCTAGATTCATGGTATACATGCAGCTAGAGCAATGCATATGGAGTAAGTAAATTATCCCTTAAGGTTCTTGGGGCGTGGTTCGGTGGGCGACGGGACGGCGGTGAAGAAGAAGGGGTTGGAGGCCCTCCCGCGCCACCGCTGGGTGGAAAGTGAACAGCTGCGCCGGTAGTGGATTCCCTCCCTCGCCGACGGCGACAGTGTTAAGCCTCCTTCCCTTCCCGGCGGACGGATCCTGCCGGCTCTTTGAGCAGCAGTGAGGGGAGAGAGAGAGGCCAACGAAGTCTTGTTTAGATTTGGAGAGGGCGAGAGAGTATGAAGAGGGCAACTACAAGCGCTGAGGCTCCAGCGGGATAGGGCGAGAGAGTGTGAAGAGAGCAATTACAAGCGCTGAGGCTCCAGCATGTATATATATACTGGAGAGAGAGTGTGAAGCGTGCAAACCCTAGAAAACATTTTGACCAGTCAAAGAATCCTCCTGGCAAGGATTATGCTCAAGTGTAGTTATCGAACCCGAGACCTCAAGTTTGATGAGCGAACAGGCTAACCAGCTACACAACCCTCCCGTTATGTTCAACGAGAGGAAAATAACCTTTTATACATTCCTGCATTCGTGTGACAAGCATGCCGTGTTTTTTTGTGTGTGTGGGAGTCATTGGGATTTCAATCATAATCGTGTCATGTGGCTTTGGTGGTAAGACTATCCACGATGGTGCAGAAATAATGCAACCTTAGTCACCTTACCTCTCTCCACGTAGTAATGCTTCGTCCCACCAGTCAGAGGGTGAAACAAACAAATTAATAAGAAAAATTAAAAGCGCCAGCGGTGTATCTTACCTCACACATCTCGCTACTGCTCAGGAACACTGTCCAATTGATCCCACTATTCGCTCTCGTACTATTTTAAGTGAATCCTTATTATAACATGCACACAAATTTTGGGCACTTGTATTCGACTTAAGTCAGTGTGCCACCGTATCTCGTATACTTACTACTCCCTCCGTCTAGGTGTAATAAGTCACGTTAGAAGGTACAACGGGACCAAGGTGCGTGCGTGTGCGTGTGTGTGTTTAACAGCATGTGTGTGTTAGAGAGTGTGACATATCGACCTACTCCTACAGAGAGATGGTGTGTAGTGTACGATTTTAGACGCGAGATTTGGTGCATCCTCTCGTTTTCGGGCGTGTCCGGTAGGGACATGCAGACAGCTGCCACGCCCGCTCCTGACCAGCCTGGCCCACCCAAAGCCCTTCCATCGCCCACGCGCGCTTCCCGCCTGAAACGGTCAGCGCCTCTCCAAAGAATCGGTGCCTCATTCATGCCCGGGCAGAGCAGACGCGACCTCTCACTGGCGCAAGAGTGATGGTTGCTTCATCCGTCCAACTTACTGCTGGGTCTATGTGATTTGACGGCTCATTGGTCTTTATTACTGCGGTGGTAGGACTGCTGGATGTCCCACGCTTTCGGCGTACTAGATTACAATTTTCGACATTCTTACAGCGGAGGAGTGCAAGAGTAGTGAAAACACGCAGGCTCAGTGATTACATGGCCCACCTCACACTATCACCGTGCGACACCTAACTCTTTACATAGTACTCCCTCTGTTCCTAAATATTACTAGATGAGTCCCCGCACGTTGCCGCGGAATAGCGGTATATCTCTCTGCGCAAAATTATCGATTTCATAGAACTAAATAAAACTCTATAACCGCATGACAAATGTGGTAGCCAAACTAAATAAACTCCCATCATCATTTAGATCATCCCACGTAAGAATAAAGATCAGCCAACTCCTACTGCATAATGGGATTATATTTTCTTTTTGACATGTTAATGGGACTTAAAAGCTAACTTACATGCATGCTACCTGTGCATGCTTGCATGCAGACATGTTGATGTGATTTAAAACCCACTCACATGCATGTGCCACGGTATTTCTGCATGCTAGCATGTGGCTTAGTGCGGAGCCTCTCAGCGTCTAGATCAGACGGCTATTATGGACTGATTTACTTCATCTAATGGCTACATCAATTTTGATGATGTGGCTCAAGGAGAGGATAGAGAATTCCTAGTAGTGGGGGCTAGCTATTACTAGTAGATAAGTCTTTGTAGATATTCCACGAGGTGAACTACATACGGAACAAAATGAATGAATCTACACTTAAAATGCATCTATATACATCGGCATGTGGTTCATGGTGAAATATGTACAAAGACTTATATTTAGGAACGGAGGAAGTACTAGTATAGTATGTATGTAATTTATCAGCGAGGTAAATTTGTACAATGCTATGAAGCTTCCAGCTTCTGTTACATGTATCTTGCGTCCAAGGTTGCCCGTTGCAACATTTCATCAAATACAAAGGAGACTAACATGCATGCTATTGCATATCAATGATTGACAAATCATAGCAAATATGTACTCCCTCCGTTCCAAAATAAGTGTCTCAACTTTGTGCAAACTTTAGTACAAAGTTGTACTACTACTAAAGTTGACACTTATTTTGGAACAGAGGCAACTAAAGAAAAAAAACGATCCATGCAGTCCCTAGCCCTTGAACCATGAACCCTGACCAACCTTCAATTTGCTGGCAACGTTCGAGCTTCCTAATAAATGATGTTTGCAACCTTTTGACCATCGGATCAATTTGTGCAGTTTCATCAAAATCGAGATGAGCATCCCTGTGGCAAAGAAATTGAAGAAGCGTGATTAGAATAAGATTACTGGGACTAGTTGATGAGACATAAACTCATCACGAATACAGTACTTAGAAGCCAATAGAGGTATGTGCGGGGCAAACAAGTAGAGAAATATCCACGGGGATTGATGTGGGCAGCTGGAGCAGTGGTGCAAGTCGGCTGTAAAGGGAGTTGTACCTGAGGGATGTAGCTCAACCTTGAGGAGGGCGGCGGGAGGCGGCAACTGCCCACGTCGCGGCAGTGAGCAAGGTACGAAGGCAACCTCACCGGCTTTGTGAGAGAGAACGGCGGCGACCCCGATCGAGACGTGCCGAGCGGTGGGTTTCGCCGTCGGCGGCGGCCACCGATCTACACTAAGCATCCACCCCTTCCCCAAGCGGACGTGATCCGCCGGGATGTTAGAGATGTGGCCCTGATCGTTTTGTGAGAGAGTGTGAAGAGAACAACCCCAGCAAGCAACCGTGTAGGCTGGCCCGCCCCGACTATGTATATAGTGGAGCAGTTTCCTTTTCTCTCCATATGAACCTATCATATTGCGTCACGTGCCCTTTGAAGAAAAAAACTTTATTTATAAATGACGGCACCTACTACTCGTTCTCCTATAACCTTGCGCTTGGCATCTCCAAAATATTAACCTTGCGATTGGCTCTTCGCCTCTTCGGGAAGTCGAGCAATAATGGTAGTGCAGTATATATCGTTCTGGCTATATGAGACCGAATGAATTGCTGCACGTCCACCACGTGGGCGAGGGTTGAGGGGCGAGGGAGAGTGCTACATACAGAGCAAAATGAGTGAATCTACACTCTAAAATACGTCTATATACATCAGTGTTTGGAGTATGTACTAGTAGTTCATATTGAAATCTACTAAAGGACATATATATTCCAAACAATATGATATAATCTCTATAACCAAGGTAGTAGGGAAGAGGAGTAAACGGAGGGAGTAGTAAATTTTTCTCCTCGTCCTGCGAGCCACCACGCGCATGGGTGAGGGAGCGGGCGTTAGGCGGAGCAAGCTTCACCTCATCCTGTGAGCCACCGGCGCCCTGGGCGGGGGAGACGGCGTACTAAGCAAGCTTCTCCTCGTTTTGCGAGTTGACGGGACACATCAAAATTCTTGCCTCTAAGGTAGGCCCCACATGGTTTGCCTCTTTTTTTAACATAACACGTCAAGTCGCAATTTGTTTGTTCACCCGTGGTAGACGTTCCTCCCTCCACCAAGTGGACAACCAGTACACGTGCCAAATTACCCCGTGGGCTGCCTTTTTCGTACAGAATTGAGCTCCACCGTGTACCCGCGCGGGTGTGGTTGGGAAAGAGACGGGAGTACGTGCGCCTGCTACGTCTTGAGCTTGCGTTGGTTTTCCCCGAAGAGGAGAGGATGATGCAGCAGAGTAGCGAAAGTATTTTCCTGAGTTTTTGAGAACCAAGGTATCAATCTAGTAGGAGGCCACGCACAAGTCCATAGTACCTGCACAAAACAATAGCTACTCGCAACCAACGCGATTAGGGGTTGTCAATCCCTTCACGATCACTTACGAGAGTGAGATCTGATAGAGATAATATTTTTGGTATTTTTGGTATAGAGATGCAAAGTAAAAAGTAAAAAAAAGGCAAAGTAGAAACAAAGCAAGTATTAAAGTGATGGAGATTGATATGATGAGAATAGACCCGGGGGCCATAGGTTTCACTAGTGGCTTCTCTCAAGAGCATAAGTATTCTACGGTGGGTGAACAAATTACTGTTGAGCAATTGACAGAATTGAGCTTAGTTATGAGTATATCTAGGTATGATCATGTATATAGGCATCACGTCCGAGACAAGTAGATCGAAACGATTCTGCATCTACTACTATTACTCCACTCATCGACCGCTATCTAGCATGCATCTAGAGTATTAAGTTAAAAACAGAGTAATGCCTTAAGCAAGATGACATGATGTAGAGGAATAAATTCATGCAATATGATAAATACCCCATCTTGTTATCCTCGATGGCAACAATATAATACGTGCCTTGCAACCCTTTGTCACTGGGTAAGGACACTGCAAGATTGAACCCAAAGCTATGCACTTCTCCCATTGCAAGAACTACCAATCTAGTTGGCGAAACCAAACGGATAATTCGAAGAGACTTGCAAAGATAACTCAATCATACATAAAAGAATTCAAAGAAGATTCAAATATTATTCATAGATAAGTTGGATCATAAACACACAATTCATCGGTCTCAACAAACACATCGCAAAAAGAAGATTACATCGAATAGATCTCCACGAGAGAGGGGGAGAACATTGTATTGAGATCCAAAAAGAGAGAAGAAGCCATCTAGCTACTAGCTATGGACCCGAAGGTCTGAAGTAAACTACTCACACTTCATCGGAGGGGCTATGGTGATGATGTAGAAGCCCTCCGTGGTGGATGCCCCTCGGCGGACCTCGGAACAGGCCCCAAGATGGGATCTCGTGGATACAGGAAGTTGCGGCGGTGGAATTAGGTTTTGGCCCTGTTTCGATCGTTTGGGGGTGCGAGGTATATATAGGTGGAAGGAGTACGTCGGTGGAGCAACAGGGGCCCACGAGGCAGGGGCGCGCCTAGGGGGCGCCCCACCCTGACTGCCTCTTTGTTCCTTGGAGTAGGGTCCAAGTCCCTGGATCACGTTCGTGAGAAAATCACGTTTCGAAGGTTTCATTCCGTTTGGACCCCGTTTGATATTCTGTTTCTTCGAAACACTGAAATAGGCAAAAAAACAGCAATTCTGGGCTGGGCCTCCGGTTAATAGGTTAGTCCCAAAAATAATATAATAGTGTAAAACAAAGCCCAATATAGTCCAAAACAGTAGATAAAGTAGCATGGAGCAATAAAAAATTATAGATACGTTGGAGACGTATCAGCGCCGTGCGTGCACCTCTTCTCTTCCTGCACGTCCTCCACCTACGTGGGTGTGTGTGAGAGATACAAACCACGTTCGTGAGTGTTTTTTGTTTTGGGGTGGGGTGGGGGGTTAATTTCATGAATTATTTGTGGGAATATGAGTCGATGACATCTCAAACAAATTTTGCATGCAATGTGTGTGAAATGGAGGCCTATCCATATCATACATAGAGGGTCGGGCAATCCACGAGAAGAGAGGGAGGGGTCATAGCTATCGATAGAGTCGAAGGGAGGATCAAGTGGGTGGGTGCGAGATCGATGAAGAGAGCCATCGAAATTGTGTGTGTGTGCAAGTCAAAGATATAGGGCGACTGGCCTACCGGAACGTTAAGAGGGCACATGTCAAGTTTGTGTGTGGCAGGGAGACATGACTAGAGCGCTCGATGTATCGGTGTGTGTGGGGGGGGGGAGGGAGGGGTAGGGAGAGGCCTAACTATAGAGGTAGAACGACTCGTATATGTGTTGAGAAGGAGAGACCCAGCTATGTCTTGAGGGAGATCGGTCGACATCCATACATAACTGAAGGACGGGAAATATGATGGGATAGAGAGAGAGGGAGGGAGAGGGGTAGAGTGCTGGATGGGTGATGGAGTTGCTTCTCGGAGATGGTGGGAGAGGCCTACTAGAAAAAATGAGGGTGGAACTGCAATGTTATCAATAAGAGTGGGGATGTGTTTCTGTGTGTGCCTGTGCGTGATAGATCTGTCGGGGCGCATCCATGGATGATGAAGGGGAACCATGTGTTTGGTAAGCAAACCTAACTAGATCGGCAGATCAATTGTTGTTTGTCAGAGGAAGGGAGAGACACAACTAATGAGGTAGATCGATCGACGTGTGGGTAAAATCGAGTTATAAGGACCTAGCTAGCTATATGTATAGCGAGAGACCGGTCGGTGTACGTCCATTTGTTAGAGGCAAATAAGGCCTAGCGAGACGAATAGACAGAGAGAATGGAGCTAGGAGGTGGTGCGAGAGGCCCAACTACTAGCTAGATAGGGGGAGGAGTGTGTTGTTGTGAGATCGATGAAAAGAGGGGTGAGAGTTTACACGTGTGTCTGACCGTATGAGAGACACGAGGCAAGGACACATAAATGAGGAGATTGAAGGTGTGTGTGTGTGTATGTTGTAGGCAGGCATCGCTGGAGAGGTTTGTCGATTGGTGTGTGTCGGAAAGGAGTTGTGGAGACTCTGGGAGAATGACCTAAAGAAAAAAATGAAAGTGCCCGGTGGATAGAATGCCGAGGGAGGGGGAGGGCGAGGAGGGCGTGTGCATGCACGAGAAAAAGTTAGTGGTAGCTAAAAAGGTTAGAGGATTGTGTGGGTGTAAGAGACTAACAAAGATCATAATTTGATATGAAAGTGGATTCATATATTTGAACAGGAGATCATAGTGTTTTAAACATTGCATGCATGAATATAGCGGTGATACACGTGCTGTGCACATGTTATACCATAATGTGATAATGCATGGCGTTTGCAACTCACAACTAAATGCCGAACAATCTAAACCATACTATACATCAAACAATCTCACATTTTATTTGAATTTGTGATAATGTGTGGCGTTTGCAGCTTACAACTAAATATCGAACAATCTAAACAATACTATATATCGAACATTCTCACATTTTATTTGAATTTGTGTAATGTGTGGTGTTTGCAACTCACATCTAAATACTTGTAGGCGTAGGGCGTGGGGCACCATACATAATGTGATAAACAAATTATACATATGAGATATGGTTTAGAGTATGAAGATCTAGCTAGAGCTAGAAATGTAATGTGATTTGAAATCAAAATAAAGTGGATTCAAAAACTCTAGTTCGAGTTCATATAGTACACATAGTTCATATGTAACTCGAGACTAATCATGTGGTGTGCTGTGAAGATAAAACACAAACGATGGTTTAACTTGAAAATAATGATGATTGTAGATCTTATTAAAACAGAGAAACGAATTCAAATGCTTTGACTTCACAACAATCATTATTGTAGATCTTATTCAAATAGAGAAACAAATTCAAATTTAGTTCATACTGAAGCGGTAGTATATATGTTTGGAATGCACTAAGACGTTCATTTGAGTAGTAGGTTGCATGCATTATACACGTAGCGGAATATTTTAATTGAACATAACATGACTTCAAAGTTTTGAATGACATTGTAGTGCGCATTGATTTGGTACAGTACACGTTAGGCTTGTCCGGAAATTTCAACCCGCGCCTTGTTAGCCTGAAATATTTAGGATATATATTTGTCTCGTTGTGCTCCGACAACTCCCCCCATCTCAACCCGCACCTTGCTATTCCAAAATTACAACACGCGCGAAACCTTCCACCTCCTGTGAAATCCCGACACGCGAAATTCCCGTGGTACCCCTGAACCGAAATAACCGCCTCAAATCGGTGGGGGGTACTTTCGTAACTTACCCCACATTTCGGACAAGCGCGTCTCTAAGCCATGGTTCCCCACTGCCATCCCATCCGCCCACCCATTCGTAAACCGAGGCCGCGAAAACCCACGACGAAACCCCACACCCTGCTCCGTCCGCCACCCAGCCGGAGCCTCTTCACCGACGATGTCGCCCACAAGAACACTCGACGTCCCTCATCCACCGCATCGGATGAGGATCCGTTGTCGATCTCATCGCCCCGCCGGTTCAGCCACCCCGCCCTCCACCTCCAAGGAGCTGCCCGACGTTCCCCTCGTCTTCGCACCACCTCCATTCCCACACCACCGTCTTCACCTGCACCACGGAAGAGCATCATCATCACCGCTTCCTCGGATGAAGCTGCGCCTAATCGGCGCCACCAAAGAGGTTGTACACTAATCGCCGATTTTCTTCTTGATTCGATCTCACGGTGCTGCCGGCGCTCGGTCCCGAGCCGACACGGCGCGGCACCATCCACGGCGGCGTCGCCGGCCACTTCCTCCAAGGCGTCGCTCCCTCGGCGGCGACATCCACATCAGTAGGAGATGCTGCTGCTTCAGCTCTCGCTCACGCTGCTGCTCTGCTCTTGCTCTCGGTCCCCTGCCTGGTCTGCTCTTGCTCGCGCTGCTGCTCTCGCTCTTCCTCTTGCTCTTGTTCTTTCTTGTGATGCTGCTCCGATTTAGCTACACTTCAGTCGACTGAATCGACTTTTGGGTCAGTCGATTTTCAGGGGGTGGGGGGGGGCTCGCCGGGGTGAAGGACGAACCAGCCGCAGCGGGGAGGGGGGCTCATCGGAGAGGTACCCCACTATCTATCTTAGGGTTCAGGATGGGGGCGGTAGTCGCCGGCGGTGGCGGGGCGTTGGCGGGCGGTGGCGTGGGGATCGCCGGAGAAAAAGCTCGGCACCTAGGGGCCTAGAGGGATGGCCGGGGCGGCGGCGGACCGGCGGTGGGGAGTGTTTTCAGGGCGGGCGGGGCGGCAGAACCACCGGCCGCGGGCGGCGGGGGATGCTGTTTGGCCGGTGGTGGCTGGCGGCTCAGGGGGTGGAGGTTGAAGATGAACCGCAGGCCCTTGATTTCGTATCCAACGGCTGCAAAATCGACTGACCAGAGATGAAAAAGTCAGTCGACCGACGTGTAGCCTCACCTTGCTAGTGCGTTCAGTTTCGACTGCGAAATTTAGTTTCGATGGCGAAATTCAGTTTCGACAGCAAAATTCAGTTTCGACAGTTAAGTTCAATTTCGACAGTTAAGTTCAGTTTCGATAGTTAAGTTCAGAGATGAGAGGCTGATGTATTTTACATCTAGCACTTTGTGGTTATGTATTGTACGTCATCTATTGGAGATGCTATTAGAATTCCACTCAGGTTAACGTTGTTCGTTGTCTCTCTTGTCCTGCTTCAGCCTCGGTGTCGTACAACTCAACGGAGCTGCTCCAACGACGAAACCCTCCATCACAGCGGAGCAGTACCTCGGGCTCCATCTCCAGACGCCTAAGATCTTCTTCCCCTCCTCCGGCAGCAAAGTCAGCCCGAGCATCCTCACCGGCCAACCCAATCACGCTAAGATCGACATGGCTTCGCCAAAGAGGTTGTACACTTGTTGCATCTCTTTTTTACTCTACATGTTATATATATTGTCCACTGAGCACACGGATTTGTTCCTTTAGTGTCTCCTTGAAAGAAAAAACGTAGGAATTAATTTTCACCTGTCCTCCTTTTCAAATTCCTATTCATGAAGCAGAAGACTAAGACATAGTAGCATAATAGCATTATAATCGTACATTTTCTTCTGGTTTGACTTAATCTCACCATGCTTCTTTGCTCCTGTGATGTTCCAATTGTTGTGAATCAAACACCCAGATTGGCAGAAATCCTGTGTTTTTAAATTGTCTATTTTGCAGGTGCATTCCTATCCTATTCATGTCTATTTCCTATCCCTGCATTGTTGGAATCCTCCAATTCAAACGAGCACTTACAAAGTTACTTCTATTATAGATAGTTGTCAAAGAAAACCTTGCGTTGTTTGTCCCGCTCCTGTTGCGCCGTCGTCCACCCCATCTCAGCTGCTCCAACGACAGAAGGGTCTAGCACAGCAGGGATCCGGCATCAAAACTGTCTTTCGCCGCCTCAGATCTTCTTCCCCACCGCTGGCAGCCATGAAAACTGCATTACCATCATCAACCGAGCAGATGACCTCGAGGACTACACGGGTCCGCAAGAGAGGCCGCACTCTTTCGTGTCTGCTTATGTTATGCATCGCTTAATATTACATGCTACTTTATCGTCCTGTTCACCGATTAGACTCTGAGTCAGCTCCAAACTAATGGTTAAACTTGAGTTTTTAAATGGTTGTGCAGTACATATCGGGGCCGCTATCAATAGTATCTATCTACTATCTGGTTTATCTCTGGTGTCTACTATGAGTTTCATGTTGGGTGGGAAACGAACAGTAAAGAAGCCATTATCTGTATTTTTTAACTGAAGCCATCATCTGCCTGCTATTTTTGGTTTTGGGTCTATCCATAGGTTGCTACCATCACTCTGGATTTCTGCATGCACTCCTTACATAATCTCACTATGTTTTATTCCTATGCATGACAGTTATTGTAAACAATGGAACTGAACATGTAGAGCAAAAGAGACGAGCCTTGCGTGGCAATAAAATTTCATGCAGACGTCGCTCCATGGTAGGCGCAAAGGCAGCCCCCCCTCCACGCATTACGGATTGTAATCGAGAGGAAGATATCTGTTCTGAGGGGGAATCAGAAGGAGAAGAAAACTCCTATTTACCCCCTGAGGTCTTCGCTCTAACTTGGCATGCTGATGTTGGTTATATCATGCATATGGTGTCTTGCATTGCTTACTTTATACATCAAATATGTCATCTGCTTAGTTTAGACATCCTTTGTGTGAATGCCATCTGTGAATGTCATCTGTTTAGTTTATTCATCGTTTATGTGAATTATGCAACGCCATCTTGTTTAGCCAGGCATCATATATGTGAATTTTGCAATGCCATCCTGCTTAGCCAGTCATCTTATATGTAAATTATATCAGGCCATCCTTTTTTTGCGTTACATATTACATTTGTCAACAATGTTAGTACATTCAACTGCTCTTCGTGTGCATCAGCCATTTGACACGGTGATGGCAAATTCTGGAGTGAAAGCAAGGTCTTCAGAGCAGACTATGCTATCTGACGAAGCGCATATCTCGCTGGTTATGGATAGCTCCTCAGAGGAGGATTTAGAGACAGATGACCAGTCCTATCCCCCCCTGAGGTGTATGCTCTAACTTGGCAGGGTTATGTTGCTCATATCGTGCGTATGGTGTCTCGCATTGCTATGTCATTTGATTAGTTTAGACATGCTTTGTGTGAATGCCACATGTTCAGTGTCTAATTACCATATATGTGAATTATGCATTGCCATCTTGTTGCAAGACATTATATATGTGAATTATACAATGCTATCTCGTTGCAAAGGCATTATATATGTGAATTATGTAATGCCATGCTGTTTAGCCAATCATCATGTATGTGAATTATATCATGCTATCATTTTTTTGTATTACGTGTTCCATTTGTCGATAACGTTTGTATATTCAACTACCCTTCATGTGCATCAGCCATTTAAAGCGGTGATGGAAGTATATGGAGTGAAAACAAGGTCTTCAGAGCAGACAATGCTACCTGCTGAAGCAGACATCTTGCTGGTTACAGAGAGCTCCTCAGAGGAGGATTCAGAGACTCATGACCAGTCCTATTTCCCCCCTGAGGTCTATTCTCAAACTTGGCAGGGTTATATTACCCATGTCATGCATGTTGTCTTGCATTGCTTAGTTTTTACATCATATATGGATTGCCATCTGCTTACCTGCTTAAAATATAAATCATATATTTGAATTATATCATGCCATCATGTTTACATAGTACATACACATCATCTATCTGAATTATGGCATGGCAGCCCATTTAATAAAGACATCATATAGTTATATCATCTCATCCTGTTTAGTGTTTACAGTCATCATATTTGAATTATGGCATTCTATCTGTGAATGTATGTGAATTATGGCATGTCAACCTATTTAATAAACACATTATATAGTTATGTCATGTCATCCTATTTACATAATCTCATATTTTGAACTATGTCTTTCCATCTTTTTTAGTTAGCCATCATAATGTGAAATTGTGTCATGCTATCCTGTTTAGTTAGCCCTCATATCTGTGAAATTGTGTCATGCTATCCTGTTTGGTTAGACAACATAAATATGAATTATTTCATGCCCTCTTTTATTCCCCACTATCCATTGCACCTGTCTATTATACAATGTCTATACTTTCAATTACCTTTCTTGTTTATCAGCCATTTGAATTGGAGAGCGTGATGGCAGTATCTAGGGGAGTAAGAACACGGTCTTCAAAAAAGATAGTGCTACCAGTTGATGCAGATAGAACCACGGTTGTACTTGCCCAAGGACCAGATCAACCACACATAACCAAGACTCTCGCAGATTGTACCCCTACCCAGTTGGACAGAGAACCAGCTACACCCCTTCTAACCCCAACCCCGGCAGATAGTAACCCAATTCCAGTTGACACAGCACCGTCTCCACCACAGAGCACCCAAACACGAGCAGTTAGTAAGGGAACTGCAGTGCCCAAAGCACGAGGACCACCACTCCGAATCCCAACTCAATGCTTAAAGGAGAAGAAGATTTGTTCTCAGGTCAGGTTCTCAGAGCTATGGTTCATACTCCTTTGTTGTTGCATTCTGTATTTACTCATACCAACTATTTTCAAATTTGAAGGATGGAATTGAAACTCCAATGGCGCAATGTATGTTTTAAACCTGTTTCTTTAACTGGTTTGTCTGTTGTAACCTGCTCTATGTTGATTTCAGTTTCAATTGAATAAACAGTTATGTTATCATGTCATGCACATTACAAGTGTTGTTATTGCTCTATAGTTACCCACACTTATATTCTGTCTATTCTGCTTTGTCTTGAACAAATATTATTTGAACTGTGTCTCTATCTTGATTTGGCAACAAAAACTAGAATGATATAGACCATAAAGTGACCATGGTACATAGATATATGTTTGTTTCATGCTATTACCCTGTCCACTTTACTACTGAACTCATTTACCAAAATGAGTTTCATATACAACATGGTAAACATGTGATGTGTCTGCTTGTTTCTCTTTTAGAAGGCGGACAAAATATTGGAGAACAATACCGCGTTATCCAATGGTAAAGGAAGTAATGTAGATAAGGTTCAAGATAGTGAGACATCCCTGTTGGTCTCCAAGAAAGCTGATAAAAACTATCTTGACGACAATGAGGGAACCCAAAAGTCATGTCTTGATGTAGTGTTCGAGTTACTGGCCACTACTGTTGGCACAAGCTCTTCGAACTCGCTGCCTGAATCAGTTCGTCTTCTTGAGTCTCAACTTCAAGTTGAAAGACATCGATCGATGTGTTCTGACAGAAGTCAAGGACCGAGGAAGTCCCTACAGAATTCAGATGCATACTTTACGGTGCAATGAAGTTACCGGAGGATTTAAGCGCCAAACAAGAGAAAGTTAATAAGCTTGCTAAGCATCTTGCCAGCATTATGGGTCCCCAGGATATTGTTACTTGAGATCTTTTGAAGTGGTTTCAGTTCTGGATTTGTTTTGCTGCGGCGTTTATTTGTGTTGGTCGCCAACTTTGACAACCAGTGTATATGATATACTGCTTTGTTCCCTATATTTGCACTGGTGGCGAACTTTGATGCCCAGTGGATGTAATATGTGTAATAGCCGTGATAGCCTAGCGTTAGTTGCTTGCTTATTTATTTCCTTGTTGTCTTGTTTATTTGTTTGCTTGTAGTCATTGCAGTTCTTTTTCCGCGGTTTGCTAGTGGCTGCAATAACCTATTCTTTAAAACTAGCCACAATAACCATGGGCTAATATTTACTGTAGTGACACTGGGCCTCCTACTGGCCGTAGAAACAGTGGGCCTTCTACGGGCCGTAGAAACAATGGGCTTTTCAAGGGTCAGATCATCAATGGGCCTTATACGGGTATGATCGATTGGCCAAACATGGGCCAAACCGACCGCATTATGGTCGTAAACGGGCTAGAGTTGGAATCATCCGTTCATGGGCCGACCATAACGGGCCATCGTTAATAGGCTGTATTTGATGACGCTATGAAAACGGCCCAATGTATTAGCGGACCACAAACGGGCCGACTGTAACCACGGGCTGAATTTGGCCCACAAGTAGAAAATGACAGTAACGGGCCGTAAATAAATGAATGCTGGAAATGAGCCCCAGAATAAATGGGCTCTGAGAAGGCCAAAAGATAACATGGGCTGGAAACGTCCCAACGGAATAATGGGCCGTTAATGGGTATAAAGTGATACACTGTTCATTACGGGCCAGTTTCACCATGGGCCGTTAATGGGTGTAAAGTGATACACTGTTCATTACGGGCCAGTTTCACCACGGACCGTTAATAGGCCAAGAGTTACATAGGGCCTCATATGGGCCGAAAGACGTCATGGGCCATACATGAGCCAGAAGTGAAAACAGGCTGGAATCATATTGGATGGCCCAGATGACGCTACTGGGCCTAATTCGGATAGGGCGTAATAGGCCTTGGGTTAGCGGGCTGTAAATGGGCTATATGTGAACATGCCGTTAACAGGCTTTCCATGGGCCGGCCCGCCACCTTTTGACCAAGTCAAACGGGCTGGCCTTTTCACAGGAATGGGCCTCTGTTGGGCCGTGCCATGTGTCGACGTATCATAGGCGCCTTACGTCCAATGAGTCGATGACATCTGTCCCAACGATGAGCAGACACGTGTTTCCTCCAGCCAATGATAATTTTACACGTGGAAAATCCCCATTGGTTGGGGCTGTTAACGGGTTATCGGATCCAAAACCCGACCTGATAGCTTAACGGCGTTCCGTTACGGTGGATGCCACGTGTCGGTCACCCTTGACGAAAAGCACTTCGGACGCGATTTATCGTCATGGAAGTGGACACTTGATGATAATAATTTTGGTAATGTCATGGAACACTTCTACGACAAAGACAGTATGACTATCTTGATTCTGTCATAAAATCGTCATGGATGTACATGCATGATGTAAAACGCGACCTCTTGTGACAAACACGTATCATCACGGAAGCGTATTTTTTTGTAGTGTTGTATTCATTTGAAAGTACTATTAAGCGTTTTTTGATCTATCCTTATAGATCTTGATGCTCAATGTTCAAGTATCTTAATCCAGGATTTCCATTGAAAACACTTTTCAAATAACCCTATATGCTTTCCGAAATTCTACATCATTTCGATCAACAATATGTCAACAACATATACTCATCAAAATTCTATAGTGCTCCCACTCACTTCTTTGGAAATACAAGTTTCTCATAAACTTTGTATAAGCCCAAAATCTTTGATCATCTCATCAAAGTGTATATTCCAACTCCGAGATGCTTACTCCGGTCCTTTGAAGGATTGCTGGAGCTTTGCATACTTGTTAGCATCTTTTAGGATTGACAAAACCTTCGGTTGTATCACATACAACCTTTCCTCAAGAAAATTGTCGAGGAAACAATGTTTTGACATCCTATCTGCAAGATTTCATAAATAATGCAAGAATCGCTAATACAATTCCAACAGAGTCTTAGCATCGCTACGAGTGAGAAAGTCTCACCACGGTCCACTCCTTGAACTTGTCGGAAAACATCTTAACGACAAGTCGAGCTTTCTTAATGGTGACACTTACCATCATTGTCAGTCTTCCTTTTAAAATCCATCTGCACCCAACAGCCTTACGACAATCAAGTAGTTCTTCCAAAGTCTATACTTTGTGTTTTTATACATGGATCCTCTCTCGGATTTTATGGCCTTGAGCCATTCGTCAGAATCCCACCATCGTTTCTCCATAACTTGTGGTTCATTGTTGTCTAGCAACATGACCTCCAAGACAGGATTACGCACCACTCTGAAATAGTACGCATCCTTATTGACCTACGAGGTTTGGTAGTGACTTGATCGAAAGTTTCATGGTCACTATCATTAGCTTCCACTTCAATTCATGTAGGCGCTACAGGAACAACTTCTTGTGCCCTGCTACACACTGGTTGAAGTGACGGTTCAATAACCTCATCAAGTCTCCACCATCCTCCCACCCAATTCTTTCGAGAGAAACTTTTCCTCGAGAAAGGACCCGTTTCTAGAAATAATCACTTTTGCTTCCGGATCCAAAATAGGAGGTATACCCAACTGTTTTGGGTGTCCTATGAAGATGCATTTATCCGCTTTGGGTTCGAGCTTATCAGGCTAAAACCTTTTCACATAAGCGTCGCTGCCCCAAACTTTTAAGAAATGACAGCTTAGGTTTCTCTAAACCATGGTTCATATGGTGTCGTCTCAACGGAATTACGTGGTGCCCTATTTAAAGTGAATGTGGTTGTCTCTAATGCCTAACCCATAAACGATAGTGGTAATTCGATAAGAGACATCATGGCTTGCACCACATCCAATAGGGTGCAGCTATGATGTTCGGACACACCATCACACTATGGTGTTCCAAGCAGCATTAGTTGTGAAAGAATTTCCACAATGTCTTAGTTGTGTACCAAACACGTAACTCAGATATTCATCTCTATGATCATATCATAGAAATTGTATCCTCTTGTCACGATGATCTTCAACTTCACTCTGAAATTACTTGAACCTTTCAATAATTCAGACTTGTGTTTCATCAAGTAAATATACTTACAATCTACTCAAATCATCGTGAAGTAAGAGCATAACGATATTCATCAAGGCCTCAAAGACTCATTGGATTGCACACATCAAATGTATTACTTCCAACAAGTTGCTCTTTTGTTTCATCTCACTGAAAATGAGGCCTTTCAGTCATCTTGCCCATGTGGTATGATTTGCATATCTCAAGTGATTCAAAATCAAGTGAGTCCAAACGATCCATCTGCATGGAGTTTCTTCATGCGTATAAACCAATAGACATGGTTCGCATGTCTCAAACTTTTCAAAAAACGAGTGAGTCCAAAGATCCATCAACATGGAGCTTCTTCGTGCGTTTTATACCAATATGACTGGAATGGCAGTGCCACAAGTATGTGGTACTATCATTACCATCTTATATCTTTTGGCATGAACATGTGTATCACTACGATCGAGATTCAATGAACCATTCATTTTAGGTGCAAGACCATTGAAGGTATTATTCAAATAAACAGAGTAACCATTATTCTCCTTAAATGAATAACCATATTGCGATAAACATAATCCAATCATGTCTATGCTTAGCGCAAACACCAAATAACAATTATTTAGGTTTAACACCAATCTCGATGGTAGAGGGAGCATGCGATGCTTGATCACGTCAACCTTGGAAATACTTCAAACACATATCGTCATCTCACCTTCAGCTAGTCTCCGTTTATTCTGTAGCTTTTTATTTCGAGTTACTACCACTTAGCAACCGAACCGGTATTTAATAGCCTGGTGCTACTAGGAGTACTAGTAAAGTACACATTATAATTTATATCCAATATACTTCTACCGGCCTTGCCAGCCTTCTCATCTACCAAGTATCTAGGGTAGTTCTACTTCAGTGACTGTTCCCCTCATTTCAGAAGCACTTAGTCTCGGGTTTGGCTTCAACCTTGGGTTTCTTCACTAGAGCAGCAACTGATTTGCCGTTTCATGAAGTATCCCTTTCTTGCCCTTGCCCTTCTTGAAACTAGTGGTTTTACTAACCATCAACAATTGATGCTCCTATTTGATTTCTACTTTTGAGGTGTCGCGAATAGCTCAAGCATCATCATATCTATCCCTGATATGTTATAGTTCATCATGAAGCTCTAGTAGCTTGGTGGCAGTGACTTTGGAGAACCATCACTATCTCATCTGGAGGATTAACTCCCACTCGATTCAAGCGATTGTAGTACTCATACAATCTGAGCACATGCTCAACGATTGAGCTTTCCTCCTTAGTTTGTAGGATTAAGAAACTTGTCAGAGGTCTCATACCTCTTGACATGGGCACTAGCCTGGAATCCCAATTTCAGTCCTTGGAACATCTCATATGTTCTGTGATGTTTCAAAAACGTCTTTGGTGCCCCAATTCTAAACCATTTAGCATTACGCACTGAACTATCATGTAGTCATCAAAACGTGTATGTCAGATGTTCGCAACATCCACAACCGATGCTCAAGGTTCAGCACACTGAGCGGTACATTATGGACATAATCCATCTGCGCAGCAATGAGGACAATCCTCAGTTTACGGACCCAGTCCGCATTATTGCTACTGTCAACTCTCAACTAAATTTTCTCTAGGAACATATCTAAAACAATAGAACCAAAGCGTGAGCTACGACATAATTTCCAAAGACCTTTTGACTATGTTCATGATAATTAAGTTCATCTAATCAAATTATTTAATGAACTCCCACTCAGATAGACATCCCTCTAGTCATCTAAGTGATACATGATCCGAGTCAACTAGGCCGTGTCCGATCATCACGTGAGACGGACTAGTCATCATCGATGAACATTCCTACCTCTTGAGCACTGCATTGGATTTCCCCGAAGAGGAGAGGATGATGCAGCAAAGTAGCGTAAGTATTTCCCTTAGTTTTTGAGAACCAAGGTCGCAATCCAGTAGGAGGCCACGCACAAGTCCCTCGTACCTGCACAAAACAATAGCTCCTCGCAACCAACGCGATTAGGGGTTGTCAATCCCTTCACGGTCACTTACGAGAGTGAGATTTGATAGAGATGATAAATTATATTTTTGGTACTTTTGGTATAGAGATGCAAAGTAAAAAGTAAAAGGCAAAGTAAAAACAAAGCAAGTATTTAAGTGATGGAGATTGATATGATGAGAATAGACCCGGGGGCCATAGGTTTCACTAGTGGCTTCTCTCAAGAGCATAAGTATTCTACGGTGGGTGAAAAAATTTTGTTGAGCAATTGACAGAATTGAGCATAATTATGAGTATATCTAGGTATGATCATGTATATAGGCATCACGTCCGAGACAAGTAGACCGAAACGATTCTGCATCTACTACTATTACTCGACTCATCGATCGCTATCCAGCATGCATCTAGAGTATTAAGTTAAAAACAGAGTAACGCCTAAAGCAAGATGACATGAAGTAGAGGAATAAATTCATGCAATATGATAAATAGCCCATCTTGTTATCCTCGATGGCAACAATACAATACGTGCCTTGCAACCCTTTCATCCTCGGGTAAGGACACCGCAAGATTGAACCCAAAGCTAAACACTTCTCCCATTGCAAGAACTACCAATCTAGTTGGCCAAACCAAACGGATAATTCGAAGAGACTTGCAAAGATAACCAATCATACATAAAAGAATTCAGAGAAGATTCAAATATTATTCATAGATAAGCTGGATCATAAACCCACAATTCACCGGTCTCAAAAAACACACCGCAAAAAGAAGATTACATCTAATAGATCTCCACGAGAGAGGGCGAGAACATTTTATTGAGATCCAAAAAGAGAGAAGAAGCCATCTAGCTACTAGCTATGACCCCAAGGTCTGAAGTAAAATACTCACACTTCATCGGAGGGGCTATGGTGATGATGTAGAAGCCCTCCATGGTGGATGCCCCCTCCGGCGGAGCTCCAGAACAGGCCCCAAGATGGGATCTCGTGGATACAGGAAGTTGCGGCGGTGGAATTAGGTTTTTGGCTCCTGTTCTGATCATTTGGGGGTACGTAGGTATATATAGGAGGAAGGAGTACATCAGTGGAGCAACAGGGGGCCCACGAGGCAGGGTGGCGCGCCCTAGGGGAGGGGTGCCCCCCACCCTCGTGACCGCCTCTTTTGTTCCTTGGCGTAGGGTCCAAGTCTCCTGGATCACATTTGGTGAGAAAATCACGTTTCCGAAGGTTTCATTCCGTTTGGACTCCGCTTGATATTCCGTTTCTTCGAGACACTGAAATAGCTAGGCAAAAAAACAACAATGCTGGGCTGGGCCTCCGGTTAATAGGTTAGTCCCAAAAATAATATATAAGTGGAAAATAAAGCCCAATATAGTCCAAAACAGTAGATAAAGTAGCATGGAGCAATAAAAAATTATAGATACGTTGGAGACGTATCAGGCATCCCCAAGCTTAATTCCTGCTCGTCCTTGAGTAGGTAAATGATAAAAAGAGAATTTTTGATGCGGAGTGATACTTTGGCATAATTTCAATGTAAATCTTCTTAATTGTGGTATGAATATTCAGATCCAAAATATTCAAGACAAAAGTTCATATTGACATAAAAATAATAATACTTCAAGCATACTAACTAAGCAATTATGTCTTCTCAAAATAACATGGCCAAAGAAAGTTATCCCTACAAAATCATATAGTCTGGCTATGCTCCATCTTCCCCACACAAAATATTTAAATCATGCACAACCCCGATGACAAGCCAAGAAATTGTTTCATACTTTAACATTTTGAAAACTTTTTCAATCTTCACGCAATACATGAGCGTAAGCCATGGATATAGAAATATATGTGGAATAGGATGGTGGTTGTGGAGAAGACAAAAAGGGAGAAGATAGTCTCACATCAACTAGGCGTATCAACGGGCTATGGAGATGCCCATCAATAGATATCAATGTGAGTGAGTAGGGATTGCCATGCAATGGATGCACTAGAGCTATAAGTATATGAAAGCTCAACAAAAGAAAATAACTGGGTGTGCATCCAACTCGCTTGCTCACGCAGACCTAGGGCATTTGAGGAAGCCCATCATTGGAATATACAAGCCAAGTTCTATAATGAAAAATTCCCACTAGTATATGAAAGTCACAAAATGAGAGACTCTCTATCATGAAGATATTGGTGCTACTTTGAAGCACAAGTGTGGTAAAAGGATAGTAACATTGTCCCTTTTCTCTTTTTCTCTCATTTTTTTATTTGGGCCTTTTCTTCTTTTTTTATGGCCTCTTTTTTTTTAATTTTTCTTTTTTTTTTATTTTTCGTCCGGAGTCTCATCCCAACTTGTGGGGGAATCATAGTCTCCATCATCATTTCCTCACTTGGGACAATGCTCTAAAAAATGATGATCATCACACTTTTATTTTTCTTACAACTCAACAATTACAACTCGATTCTTAGAACAAAGTATGACGCTATATGAATGCCTCCGGCGGTGTATCGGGATATGCAATGAAACAAGAGTGACATGTATGAAAGAATTATGAATGGTGGCTTTGCCACAAATATGATGTCAACTACATGATCATGCTAGCAATATGACAATGATGGAGCGTGTCATAATAAACGGAACGGTGGAAAGTTGCATGGCAATATATCTCGGAATGGCTATGTAAATGCCATGATAGGTAGGTATGGTGGCTGTTTTGAGGAAGATATATGGTGGGTGTATGATACCGGCGAAAAGTGTGCGGTATTAGAGAGGCTAGCAATGGTGTAAGGATGGGAAAAAGTGCGTATAATCCATGGACTCAACATTAGTCATAAAGAAATCATATACTTATTGCAAAAATCTAGAAGTTATCAAAGAAAAGTATTACGCGCATGCTCCTAGGGGGGTAGATTGGTAGGAAAAGACCATCGCTCGTCCCCGACTGCCACTCATAAGGAAAACAATCAATAAATAAATCATGCTCTGAGTTCATCACATAACGGTTCACCATACGTGCATGTTATGGGAATCACAAACTTCAACACAAGTATTTTTTAAATTCACAACTACTCAACTAGCATCACTACTGGAATCAGCTACTTTCCCATCTGCCAGATCTTTGTTGTCCGCTAGCGGACGGCAAAGAAGCTCTTTGCCATCAGCTACCGCAAAGCGGACGGCAAAGAAACGGCAGACGGCAAAGAACCTCTTTGCCATGCGCCATTTCGTTGCCGTCAGCCGGCTGACGGCAAAGAGGGAGGTGGCCCCCACCCACCCGCCCGTTTTAAAAAAACTTAACACCCCCACCTTTTTGTCGTCTGCTAGCGGACGGCAAAGAGAGATAACGGCGGACGGCAAAGAGTGGCGGACGGCAAAGAGCCGAGTAACTAACGGACGCCACCCCCCGCTCGTTACTCTCCCTTCCCTTCCTCACTCCTCCCGCTAGATCCACCGCCGCCCCGCCGCCCGGCGCCCCCCCACCCGCACCCTTGGCCCGTCGCGCCACCACCCTCCGCCCCACCCCACCCACCGACGCCCGTCGCCCCACCACCCTCCGCCACCCGCCGCCCGGTGCCGCCCCGCCCTGCACCCTTGGCCTGTCGCCCCACCACCCTCCGCCCCACCCCACCGCCGACGCCCGTCGCCCGCCACCGCCGCTGACGCCAAGACTCCGCTGCCTTGCCACGCACCGCCGCTGGTGCCCCCCCGACCGTCCCATTGCTCGGTGAGGGACTACTACTTTTTTCAGTTTTTCATTTTTTGCTGTTTAATTGTTAGTGCTAGATTGTGTTAGTGTTAGTGTTAGAAAAGAATTAGAAGAAGTAGAAGAAGTAGAAGTAGTAGAAAGATGAAAAAGAAGAAGAAGAAAAGAAGTAGAAGAAGTAGAAGAAGAAGAAAAGAAGAAACGAAAAGAAGTAAAAAAGTAGAAAAAAGATGAAAGAAGAAGAAGAAGAAAGGAAAGAAGAAGAAGAAGAGAAAGAAAGAAGAAGAAGGATAGAAGGAAACACCCGACCCCCGACCCCGACCCGACACCCCGACCCCGACACCCCAACCCCCGACCCTCGACCCCAACACCCGACCCGACACCACACCCCGACAACGACACGACACCCAGACACCCGACACCCGACCCCCGAGGCGATTGTGGTCTTATATTTGTGAATTATTAGTTAGGTCATATATTTTTCAATTTTGTTATGAAAAACATCATATATAATTGTGTTGATCGGGTTGATTTAAATGTGCAGTTGTTTCACCGCTGCGAGGTTTGGTGTTCGACGACCTCGCCATGCGCTTGACGAGCTCTACCCCTTCGTTCGTGGGTGAGCACAAATGACATGTCCTCCTCCCCCATTAATTATTTGCTCTGTTCCGGTGTTCGTGCCGATGAAACTTGATAGCTAGCTATATATGTGTCTTGAATCATCAAGATATCGTAACCAATATGTGTCTCCTGCTTAAAGCGTCATAGTTATAAATATGCATGCATTTGCATATTTATAACCTTGATTCTTCGAATTGTCCAACGCTATCCATGGACAGCCAGTATGTGTAGATTGGGTTCATTTTCACATATGCTCTGCTTTGGATTCGACGCATAAATTTCGTCAGTGCCTCCCTGTTGTTCTCCGGGTACACATCCTCTCTGCTTATTGCAGAGACGTGTATCAGGAGAACAACGGGGAGGTGCTGCCAAAATTTTGCGTCGGATCCGGAGCATAGCATGGGAAAATGAACCCAATCTACACATACTCGGGTGGGATTAGGACCTATCATTACCTATTAGAGTGTAGGTTTGCATGGACGTAATAAAATCGACAAAGTAGATCAACTGATGAATATATACATGGTGAATTATATATATAATTGTTGCGTGTCCAGTAGCTCTGAAAGTCAAGATGAGTGATCGTGCGTGGATGTATACCGGTCACACTGGTCAGAACAAATGGAGCGCTGAATGGTTCACAAAAACCAAGGGGTTTGTGCAAGCCGCATTTGCAAATGGCCAGAGGAAATCTTGGTGCCCCTGTTTCCGATGCGGCAATTGGGAAAAGAGGACAGAGGCTGAAATGGGTAAACACCTGCAGAAGAATGGTTTTATGCCCGATTATACGGTGTGGACATTTCATGGTGAGTCTGCCCAACATGACCGAGCTGAGGTCGATCATCGTTGCACCGACGAGCATGGTACCGGGATGGAAAACATGGTGCAAGACTATGATGATGCTCGGGATTCGGACGAGGAGATGGAGGAATCTGCAAAGGCCTTCAATGAAATGTTGGAGTCTTCAAATTGTTGTGTATCTTCTATCGGCGAAGGAGGTACCGAGTATTATGGGAGAGTTGAAGCAATTTATGAACTTCTATTCTATGGTCAAAACCCACCGAATGTCGTAGTCTTCAAATGTTATTGGTTTCAGCCGAAGGAGACTAGAAGGACTCATGAACATATAGGGCTAGTTGAAATCAACCAAAGCACCCATTTAGATGTTCCTGATGTCTATATTACGGCTCAACAGGCGACCCAAGTATTCTATCTACCCTGGGCCTGCCAAACTAATCCAAATCTGAAAGTTTGGGATGTCGTTTATGAAGTGCCGCCACGTGCTAGACTATCTCCCCCAAAGGAAGAGGATTATGAAGACTATAACCTGACACATATGAAGGAGAATTCTTCCAAGAGACACGTCTTTCCAAAAAGCGTTTCAAGAACCGTATACTTCACCCCAAAACATTGAAGTAGACAGCGATAGTTAATCCCACATCACCCGGAGGAGGAACAAGAAGAGCGGAACAAGAAGAGGTTACTATCGGGACGACCTCTCAATGCTTGACCGACACGTAAAGGTGGCCTTCCACATGTTGATGCCACTGAACCCTATGAGCCCGTCATTGATTATAGTGATGATGATGATTATGCATTTATTGATGATCTTGATCGAGATTATTAGTAGTGTCAGGTATTCAATTTTTTTATGTTGTACTTGATGATGATACACTTAAAGGGCTCTTCCTGAGACCATGGTGAGTTTAATTTGAATGGATGTTACTTGCTAGTCTTAACATTTGAGTGTTATCATGCTAACGAAACATTGGAAATGATCTTTGGTGCAGCGAACTCCACACAAGCATCACACGATCCTTCTCCGACTCATCGGCATGAGCCAGCCCGCCCCACACCTCCATGATCAAGGTAAGTTTCTCTGGTTTTTTGCTTAACAAATGCATAAAGACCTAGACTTAGCTTTATTTCATCCAATATTGTTACCTTAATGACCTAGAATTAGCTTCTTTTCCTGCAAAATGACTTAATAAGCTTACTGACCTCCAAAACCAGCCATTTTACCTAAGTTAGCTCTAAAACGATCTATACTTAGCTTTGTTTCCTCCAAAATGACCTAAGTTAGTTATAATATGCTTAGTTAACTAGGTTTGCTCAATAATGACATGTACTTACCTTACTTATGTAAAAACGGCATAATTATCTTAGTTAGCTCATAAACGATCCATTTTACCTACCTTAGCTCTAAAATGATGCATTTTACCTAAGTTAGCTCATAAACGATCCATTTCACCTAAGTTACCTCACAAACGATGGTGTGCTTCTTCTTCTAGTCTTCTTCTTCTAGTCACCTTTTCCTAACTTTCTTATTTGCCATTTTGCAGATTTCATTCACTTCTCGGAAGCTAGCTTGCTATGATGGAGTGCTTGTTTTTTATTTCATTCTCTTCTAGTATTCTTCTAGCTTGCTACGATGGAACTTGCTATCTTGATGAAACTTTGCATTGTAATATGTATGTGCAACTTCCTAATGGTTGCAACTTATGTGTATGTGCAACTTGCTATATATGTATGTACGATGAAACTTATGTGTTGTTAAATAGCCCTGTGAAATATATCTATATATGTCATATATATTTGCTGTGAAAATTGTTGGATTTAAAAAAAACAGGGAAAAAAGCCAATATGCAGGCTCTTTGCCGTCTGCCACCGACGGCAAAGGGCTCTTTGCCATCAGCAGCGGACGGCAAAGAGGCCACGTGGCAGGCAATCGAAGCTTCGGGAGGCTGACCAATTTGGTCGGTTTGCCTCTGATGGTGACGGCAAAGGCCTTACGAAGTTTTTTCGTCGTGTCGACGGCAAAGGCTTGCCGTTAACCACCTAACGGATGTAATAGCGCATTTATTGCCGTTTGCATTCTTTGCCGTCGGCTGCTGATGGCAAAGGCTCCTTTGCCGTCAGCCGCCCGAAGCAGACGGCAACATAGCTCTTAGCCGTCCCGTACTTTGCCGTCCACTTTTGCCGTCCGCCGCGGACGGCAAAGACCTTTGCCGTCCGCCATCCATGCCTTTGCCGTCCGCCGTGGCAGATGGCAAAGTAGCTGATTCCTGTAGTGCATGACTCTAATATCACCATCTTCATATCTCAAAACAATTATCAAGCATCTTAGTATTCAACGCACTCAAAAGGAAGTTTCACATATCTTGAATACCAAGTATATTAACATTAAGCAAATTACCATGCTATTAACGACTCACAAAATAATCTAAGTGAAGCATGAGAGACCAATAGTTTCTTTAAAACAAATCCACCACCGTGCTCTAAAAGATCTAAGTGAAGTACTAGAGCAAAAATTATCAAGCTCAAAAGATATAAGTGAAGCACTATGAGCAAAATTATCAAGCTCAAAAGATATAAGTGAAGCACATAGAGTATTCTATCAAATTTCAATTCATGTATGGCTCTCTCAAAAGGTGTGTACATCAGGGATGATTGTGGTAAACTAACAAGCAAATACGCAAATAATACAAGACGCTCCAAGCAAAACACATATCATGTGGTGAATAAAAATATAGCTCCAAGTAAATTACCGATGGAAGTAGACGAAAGAGGGGATGCCTTCCGGGGCATCCCCAAGCTTTGAGTTTTTGGTGTCCTTGGATTATCTTGGGGGTGCCATGGGCATCCCCAAGCTTAGGCTCTTGCCAATCCTTTTTCCATAATCCATCAAAAGAATTTACCCAAAACTTGAAAACTTCACAACACAAAACTTAATAGAAATCTCGTGAGCTCCGTTAGAGAAAGAAAACAAAAGACTACTTTAAGGTACTGTAATGAACTCATTCTTTATTTATATTGGTGTTAAACCTACTGTATTCCAACTTCCCTATGGATTATAAACTATTTTACTAGCCATAGATTCATCAAAATAAGCAAACAACACACGCAAAACAGAATCTGTCAAAAACAGAACAGTCTGTAGTAATCTGTAACTAACGCAAACTTCTGGAACTCCAAAAACTCTACCAAAATTAGAAGACCTAGACAATTATTTTATTGATCAGAAGCAATTGGAATCATTATTTTATCACGTTCTGGTGATTTTTAATAATTTGGGCACTGAGCGCAAAGTTTCTGGAAATTACAGCAAGATCAAATAACTAGCATCCAAGAAGATCCAATAGGCCTAGCTTGGCACAAACACTAATTAAAACATAAAACCACATCTAAACAGAGGCTAGATGGATTATTTATTCCTAAACAGAAGCAAAAACTAAAAAACTAAAAATAAAATTGGGTTGCCTCCCAACAAGCGCTATCGTTTAACGCCCCTAGCTAGGCATAAAAGCAAGGATAGATCTAGGTAGTGCCGTAGTAATAAGATAGATCGGTGAAACTCATTTCATATTCTCTATGTTCGGCAGCAATTTTTCTTTGAGGTAAGCAAAAGTAATCAAAAGGGCTAAATTTAATAGGACAAAAGTCCCCAAGATCAATTTTAGGAGGTATAGGTTCCTCTTTCGGCCCTTCGTATTGCACAACCAATTCATCATTATAAGCGTTCTTTTGACAGAACTTGGTGAGCCTATACTCAAGAGAGCATCCTAGCTCATTATTTCGAATAGCCAAATCATCATTAAGCTCAGACATTCTATCAATTAAAATATTGGTAGGCGCCTTTTTTCTAAGATTTTCATTGAAAGCAACATAGTCGATAGATTGAAAACGCATTATTTCTTCTTTATAAAAAAATGATAGATTCTATGGGAGGACGGCCAGCGTCCACCCTATAATGCGCACAGATTTCTTTGACTTCTTTTATTATAAATCTGAATTCATGAGCCGAAAAGATAGTAGCGGCACGCTTAATAGAGGAGTGTTCAATATTAGAAAATTCTAGGAAAATTCTTTGTATAGAAGGGTGCATATGCATAAATTGCCTTTCAAGTTCAACGATAAGCATGGCAATAGCGTCCGCAAGTCTATTAGTTCTATGGAGAATAGAACCTCCCATAGAGGGTAAAGCACCGGCACAAGTAAAGAAATCTTGAATAACTCCTTTCCCAATAATATTACCACTACCGATTCGAAATCTTTTAGTATGATAGGTAGGGGGTTCTTCAGCAGGAGCTTCAGAATTTTCCATGATATTATTATCGCCCATATCGGCAATAATTTCCCCAATTTCAGACATAACGACAAGCAAGCAAACTAACACACAAGCAAACAAGCGGACAAGGAAAAGGCAACGGGAAAAAGAGGAGGATATTGGGAAAGAGAGGGCGAATAAAACAGCAAGGGTGAAGTGGGGGAGAGGAAAACGAGAGGCAAATGGCAAATAATGTAATGCAGGAGGTAGGGATTGTGATGGGTACTTGGTATGGTGCTTGACTTGCTCTTGCGTGAGCCTCCCCGGCAACGGCGCCAGAAATTCTTCTTGCTACCTCTTGAGCACTGCGTTGGATTTCCCCGAAGAGGAGAGGATGATGCAGCAAAGTAGCGTAAGTATTTCCCTCAATTTTTGAGAACCAAGGTATCAATCCAGTAGGAGGCCACGCACAAGTCCCTCGTACCTGCACAAAACAATAGCTCCTCGCAACCAACGCGATTAGGGGTTGTCAATCCATTCACGGTCACTTACGAGAGTGAGATCTGATAGAGATGATAAATAATATTTTTGGTATTTTTGGTATAGAGATGCAAAGTAAAAAGTAAAAGGCAAAGTAAAAACAAAGCAAGTATTAAAGTGATGGAGATTGATATGATGAGAATATACCCGGGGGCCATAGGTTTCACTAGTGGCTTCTCTCAAGAGCATAAGTATTCTACAGTGGGTGAACAAATTACTGTTGAGCAATTGACAGAGTTGAGCATAATTATGAGTATATCTAGGTATGATCATGTATATAGGCATCACGTCCGAAACAAGTAGACCGAAACGATTCTGCATCTACTACTATTACTCCACTCATCGACCGCTATACAGCATGCATCTAGAGTATTAAGTTAAAAACAGAGTAACGCCTTAAGCAAGATGACATGATGTAGAGGAATAAATTCATGCAATATGATAAATACCCCATCTTTTTATCCTCGATGGCAACAATACAATACGTGCCTTGCAACCCTTTCTGTCACTGGGTAAGGACACCGCAAGATTGAACCCAAAGCTAAACACTTCTCCCATTGCAAGAACTACCAATCTAGGGGGGGCCCACCCTCGTGACCGCCTCCTTTGTTCCTTGGCGTAGGGTCCAAGTCTCCTGGATCACATTCGGTGAGAAAATCACGTTTCCGAAGATTTCATTCCGTTTGGACTCCGTTTGATATTCCGTTTCTTCGAAACACTAAAATAGGCAAAAAAACAGCAATTCTGGGCTGGGCCTCCGGTTAATAGGGTAGTCCCAAAAATAATATAAAAGTGGAAAATAAAGCCCAATATAGTCCAAAACAGTAGATAAAGTAGCATGGAGCAATCAAAAATTATAGATACATTGGAGACGTATCTAACATCTTCATGTTGATCGTATCCACTATACGACTCATGTTCGACCTTTCGGTCTCTTGTGTTCCGAGGCCATGTCTGTACATGCTAGGATCGTCAAGTCAACCTAAGTGTTTTGCATGTGTAAATCTGGCTTACACCCGTTGTATGCGAACGTTAGAATCTATCACACCCAATCATCACGTGGTGCTTCGAAACAACGAACTTTCGCAACAGTGCACAGTTAGGGGGAACACTTTCTTGAAATTTTATGAGGGATAATCTTATTTATGCTACCGTCGTTCTAAGAAAATAAGATGTAAAAACATGATAAACATCACATGCAATCAAATAGTGACATGATATGGCCAATATCATTTTGCTCCTTTTGATCTCCATCTTCGGGGCGCCATGATCATCATCGTCACCTGCATCACACCATGATCTCTGTCGGGGGGAAGAGCTGATCGTGCCCCCACGAGCACCTACGGGACCTGGGTCCCTTTGTGGTTCGGAGGGGGGCGGAGATTGCACAAAGAGCGGGTCGAGGCGATGCGCACGGGAGGGTTTTTACCCAGCTTCGGAGCTCTCCGGAGAGATAATACTCCTACTGCTGCTTAGTGGATTCTCTTCTCTTCTTGCTAGGGAGCAATGCGGGCTACAAAACCTAGCCTGAATGTGATGAACTAAACTGGAGCTGGACCGAAACCAGCCGAACCCTTTCTACTTGCCCTCGGGCCTCCTTTTATAGGCACAAGGGGTTACCACATATGGCAAGTAGACAAGGGTAAGATAGTAAAAACCTGGGTTGGTACACCGCTTTGTACAGTGTACAGTAATCTATACCTAACTCTGACGCCAAGGGACAAGAGTCATCAATGCCCGTCACAGTCGCCCGAACAGTGTAACAGGGACCGTTAGGCGCGCCTCCTTCCGCCACGAAGGTAGCTTGTCAGCGCCGTCTGTCTCTACTCCCCGCTGGCTGCACGGCCCGTCGACACGCGTGCTTGGGGAGAGCCCCGTGGTGACACGTTGGCGGGTGAGCTGGAGCGGAGATGAAGAGAGGTCGCCCGCCCCGGCAAGCGCCTTGCCGTGGCGGGAATCTTGTCGCGCTTGGGGTTCAGCGCCCGCCAAGCCTTCCCGGCAAGCTCCTCTTGCCGGGGCCTCGCTTCCTTTGTGCCTTGAGTGGCCTTCCCGGCAAGCTCCTCTTGCCGGGGTCGTGACTTCTTTGTTCTTGAAGGGCTCCAAAGAAGCCACTGAGGACCTTGGTGGTCATCAAGCCAGCCCTGCCGTGGGGCGCTGCAACTGTCCGTGCACGAGTTCGGGGTACTAGGGTACCCCTACTCTAGTACACCGACAATCTCCATCATCGTGTCTTCATGAAGTTGTCTCGCCAACTATTACTTCTACTAATATGGCTAACGGTTAGCAATAAAGTAAAGTAATTACATGGCGTTTTCATTGACACACAGGTCATATAACAAATTAAGACAACTCCTATGGCTCCTGCCGGTTATCATACTCATCGACATGCAAGTCGTGATTCCTATTACAAGAACATGATCAATCTCATACATCACATCCTTTTGGCCATATCACATCACACGGCATATGCTGCAAGAACAAGTTAGACATCCTCTAATTGTTGTTGCAAGTTTTTACATGGCTACTATAGGTTTCTAGCAAGAACGTTTCTTACCTACGCCAAAACCACAACATGATATGCTAATTTATATTTACCCTTCATAAGGACCCTTTTCATCGAATCTGATCCGACTAAAGTGGGAGAGACAGACACCCGGTAGCCACCTTATGCAACTAGTGCATGTCAGTCGATGGAACCTCTCTCACGTAGGCGTACGTGTAAGGTCGGTCCGAGCCGCTTCATCCCACGATGCTGCAGAATCAAGATAAGACTAGTAACGGCAAGTAAATTGACAAAATCGACGCCCACAACAACTTGTGTTCTACTCGTGCATAGACCTTACTCATGATGCCACTGTTGGGGATCGTTGCAGAAATTAAAAAAATTCTACGCATCACCAAGATCAATCTATGGAGAGACTAGCAACGAGAGAGAGGGGAGTGCATTTTCATACCCTTGAAGATCATGATGCGGAAGCGTTACAAGAACGCGTATGAAGGAGTCGTACTCTTAGCAATTCAGATCGCGGTTGATTCCGATGTAAGCGTCGAACAATGGCGCCTCCGCGTTCAACACACGTACAGCCCGGGGACGTCTCCTCCTTCTTGATCCAGCAAGGGGAGAGGAGAATTTGAGGGAGAGCTTCGGCAGCACGACGGCGTGGTGGTGGAGCTTGCAGTTCTCCGGCAGGGCTTCGCCAAGCACTACGGAGGAGGAGGAGGTGTTGGGGAGGGAGAGGGCTGCGCCAGGGGAAGGGGTGCAGCTCCCATGCGCCTCCCCACTATATATAGGGGTGAAGGGGGCTGGTTTCTCGCCCTCAAAGTCCATTGGGGCGTTGGCAAAGGTGGGGGAAAGAAATCCCATCATTTCCCTTCCCCACCGACTGTTATCCCCCTTTTTTAGGGATCTTGATCTTATCCCTTCGGGATATGATCTTATTCCTTCTAAGGGGGGAATCTTGGTGCGCCTTGACCAGGGGTGTGGGGCCTTGCCCCCACTACCCACGTTCATGTGGGTCCCCCCATGCAGGTGGGCCCCACTGAACCTTCTAGAACCTTCCCAGTACAATACCGAAAAATCCCGAACATTTTCCGGTGGCCAAAATAGGACTTCCCATATATAAATCTTTACCTCCGGACCATTCCGGAATCCTCGTGACGTCCGGGATCTCATTCGGGACTCCGAACAACATTCGGTAACTGCACACTAATTCCCATAACAACTCTAGCGTCACCGAACCTTAAGTGTGTAGACCCTACGGGTTCGGTAATCATGCAGACATGACCGAGACAACTCTCTAGCCAATAACCAACAGCGGGATTTGGATACCCATGTTGGCTCCCACATGTTCCCGATGATCTCATCGGCTGAACCACGATGTCGGGGATTCAATCAATCCTGTATACAATTCCCTTTGTCAATCGGTACGTTACTTGCCCGAGATTCGATCATCGGTATCCCAATACCTCGTTCAATCTCGTTACCAGCAAGTCACTTTTACTCGTTCTGTGACACATCATCCCGTGATCAACTCTTTGGTCACATTGAGCTCATTATGATGATGTCCTACCGAGTGGGCCCAGAGATACCTCTCCGTCACACGGAGTGACAAATCCCAGTCTCGATTCGTGCCAACCCAATAGAAACTTTCGGAGATACCCGTAGTGTGCCTTTATAGACACCCAGTTACGTTGTGACGTTTGGCACACCCAAAGCATTCCTAACGGTATCCGGGAGTTGCACAATCTCATGGTCTAAGGAAATGATACTTGACATTAGAAAAGCTTTAGCGAGATTTAACTACGATCTTGTGCTATGCTTAGGATTGGGTCTTGTCCATCACATCATTCTCCTAATGATGTGATCCCGTTATCAACGACATCCAATGTCCATGGTCAGGAAACCATAACCATCTATTGATCAACGAGCTAGTCAACCAGAGGCTTACTAGGTACATATTGTGGTCTACGTATTCACACATGTATTACAGTCTCCGGTTAATACAATTATAGCATGAACAATAGACAATTATCATGAACAAGGAAATATAATAATAACCATTTTATTATTGCCTCTAGGGCATATTTCCTACAGTCTCCCACTTGCACTAGAGTCAATAATCTAGTTCACATCACTATGTGATTTTAATGAATCCAAAACCCATGGGGTTTGGTCATATCTCGCTTGTGAGAGAGGTTATTAGTCAATGCGTTTGAACCTTTCAGATCCGTATGTGCTTTACAAATCTCTATGTCATCTTGTAGATGCAGCTACCATGCGCTACTTGGAGCTATTCCAAATAACTACTCTACTATACGAATCCGGTTTACTACTCAGAGTCATCCGGATTAGTGTCAAAGTTTGCATCGACGTAACCCTTTACGACGAACTCTTTTACCACCTCCATAATCGCGAAAATTCCTTAGTCCACTAGTTACTAAGGATAAGTTTGACAGCTGTAATGTGTCCATTCCTGGATCAATCTTGTACCCCTTGATTGACTCATGGCAAGGCACACTTTAGGTGTGGTACACAGCATAGCATTCTGTAGAGCCTATGTCTAAAGCATAGAGGACGACCTTCGTCCTTTCTCTCTCTTCTCCCGTGGTCAGATCTTGAGTCTCACTCAATGGTCACACCTTATAACACAGCTAAGAACTCCTTCTTTGCTGATCTTATTTGAACTCCTTCAAAATCTTGTCATGGTATGTATTCATTTGAAAGTACTATTAAACGTTTTTTGATCTATCCTTACAGATCTTTATGCTCAATGTTCAAGTAGCTTAATCCAGGATTTCCATTGAAAAACACTTTTCAAATAACCCTATATGCTTTCCAGAAATTCTACATCATTTTTGATCAACAATATGTCAACAACATATACTCATCAAAAATTCTATAGTGCTCCCACTCACTTCTTTGGAAATACAAGTTTCTCATAAACTTTGTATAAGCCCAAAATCTTTGATCATCTCATCAAAGTGTATATTCCAACTCCGAGATGCTTACTCCAGTCCTTAGAAGGATTGCTGGAGCTTTGCATACTTGTTAGCATCTTTTAGGATTGACAAAAACCTTCTGGTTGTATCACATACAACCTTTCCTCAAGAAAATTGTCGAGGAAACAATGTTTTGACATCCTATCTACAAGATTTCATAAATAATGCAGTAACTGCTAATACAATTCCAACAGACTCTTAGCATCGCTACGAGTGAGAAAGTCTCACCGCGGGCAACTCCTTGAACTTGTCGGAAAACATCTTAACGACAAGTCGAGCTTTCTTAATGGTGACACTGACCATCATTGTCCGTCTTCCTTTTAAAATCCATCTGCACCCAACAGCCTTACGACCATCAAGTACTTCTTCCAAAGTCTATACATTGTGTTTCTATACATGGATCCTCTCTCAGATTTTAATGGCCTCGAGCCATTTGTCGGAATCCGGGCCCACCATCGTTTCTCCATAGCTTGTCTGAGATTCGATTGTCGGTATCCCAATTCCTCATTCAATCTCGTTACCGGCAAGTCACTTTTACTCGTTCCGTAACACATCATCCCGTGATTAACTCTTTGGTCACATTGAGCTCATTATGATGATGTCCTACCGAGTGGGCCTAGAGATACCTCTCCGTCACACGGATTGACAAATCCCAGTCTCGATTCGTGCCAACCCAACAGAAACTTTCGGAGATACCCGTAGTGTGCCTTTATAGACACCCAGTTACGTTGTGACGTTTGGCACACCCAAAGCATTCCTACGGTATCCGGGAGTTGCACAATCTCATGGTCTAAGGAAATGATACTTGACATTAGAAAAGCTTTAGCGCATTTAACCACGCGATCTTGTGCTATGTTTAGGATTGGGTCTTGTCCATCACATCATTCTCCTAATGATGTGATCCCGTTATCAACGACATCCAATGCCCATGGTCAGGAAACCATAACCATCTATTGGTCAACGAGCTAGTCAACTAGAAGCTTACTAGGGACATATTGTGGTCTACGTATTCACACATGTATTACGGTCTCCGGTTAATACAATTATAGCATGAACTATAGACAATTATCATGAACAAGGAAATATAATAATAACCATTTTATTATTGCCTCTAGGGCATATTTCCTACAGTTTCCCACTTGCACTAGAGTCAATAATCTAGTTCACATCACTATGTGATTGTAATGAATCCAAAACCCATGGGGTTTGGTCATATCTCGCTTGTGAGAGAGGTTATTAGTCAACGCATTTGAACCTTTCAGACCCGTGTGTGCTTTACAAATCTCTATGTCATCTTGTAGATGCAGCTACCATGCGCTACTTGGAGCTATTCCAAATAACTGCTCTACTATACGTATCCGGTTTACTACTCAGAGTCATCCGGATTATTGTCAAAGTTTGCATCGACGTAACCCTTTACGACGAACTCTTTTACCACCTCCATAATCGAGAAAATTCCTTAGTCCACTAGTTACTAAGGATAAATTTGCCCGCTGTGATGTGTCCATTCCTGGATCACTCTTGTACCCCTTGATTGACTCATGGCAAGGCACATTTTAGGTGCAGTACACAGCATAGCATACTGTAGAGCCTAAGTCTACAGCATAGGGGACGACCTTCGTCCTTTCTCTCTCTTCTCCCGTGGTCAGATCTTGAGTCTCACCCAACGGTAACACCTTATAACACAGCTAAGAACTCCTTCTTTGCTGATCTTATTTGAACTCCTTCAAAATCTTGTCATGGTATGTATTCATTTGAAAGTACTATTAAGCATTTTTTTATCTATCCTTATAGATCTTTATGCTCAATGTTCAAGTAGCTTAATCCAGGATTTCCATTGAAAAACACTTTTCAAATAACCCTATATGCTTTCCAGAAATTCTACATCATTTCTGATCAACAATATGTCAACAACATATACTCATCAAAAATTCTATAGTGCTCCCACTCACTTCTTTGGAAATACAAGTTTCTCATAAACTTTGTATAAGCCCAAAATCTTTGACCATCTCATCAAAGCGTATATTCCAACTCCGAGATGCCTACTCCAGTCCTTAGAAGGATTGCTAGAGCTTTGCATACTTGTTAGCATCTTTTAGGATTGACAAAAACCTTCTGGTTGTATCACATACAACCTTTCCTCAAGAAAATTGTCGAGGAAACAATGTTTTGACATCCTATCTGCAAGATTTCATAAATAATGCAGTAACTGCTAATACAATTCCAACAGACTCTTAGCATCGCTACGAGTGAGAAAGTCTCACCGTGGTCAACTCCTTGAACTTGTCGGAAAACATCTTAACGACAAGTCGAGCTTTCTTAATGGTGACACTGACCATCATTGTTCGTCTTCCTTTTAAAATCCATCTGCACCCAACAGCCTTACGACCATCAAGTACTTCTTCCAAAGTCTATACTTTGTGTTTTTATACATGGATCCTCTCTCAGATTTAATGGCCTCGAGCCATTTGTCGGAATCCGGGCCCACCATCGTTTCTCCATAGCTTGTCTGAGATTCGATCGTCGGTATCCCAATACCTCATTCAATCTCGTTACCGGCAAGTCACTTTTACTCGTTCCGTAGCACATCATCTCTTGATCAACTCTTTGGTCACATTGAGCTCATTATGATGATGTCCTACCGAGTGCGCCTAGAGATACCTCTCCGTCACACGGAGTGACAAATCCCAGTCTCGATTCGTGCCAACCCAACAGACACTTTCGGAGATACCCATAGTGTGCCTTTATAGACACCCAGTTACGTTGTGACGTTTGGCACACCCAAAGCATTCCTACGGTATCCGGGAGTTGCACAATCTCATGGTGTAAGGAAATGATACTTGACATTAGAAAAGTTTTAGCAGACGAACTACAAGATCTTGTGCTATGCTTAGGATTGGGTCTTGTCCATCACATCATTCTCCTAATGATGTGATCTCGTTATCAACGACATCCAATGTCCATGGTCAGGAAACCATAACCATCTATTGATCAACGAGCTAGTCAACTAGAGGCTTACTAGGGACATATTGTGGTCTACTTATTCACACATGTATTACGGTCTCCGGTTAATAAAATTATAGCATGAACAATAGACAATTATCATGAACAAGGAAATATAATAATAACCATTTTATTATTGCCTCTAGGGCATATTTCCTTCAGTCTCCCACTTGCACTAGAGTCAATAATCTAGTTCACATCACTATGTGATTGTAATGAATCCCAAACCCATGGGGTTTGGTCATATATCGCTTGTGAGAGAGGTTATTAGTCAACGCGTTTGAACCTTTCAGATCCATGTGTGCTTTACAAATCTCTATGTCATCTTGTAGATGCAGCTACCGTGCGCTACTTGGAGCTATTCCAAGTAACTGCTCTACTATACGAATCCGGTTTACTACTCAGAGTCATCCGGATTAGTGTCAAAGTTTGCATCGACGTAACCCTTTACGACGAACTCTTTTACCACCTCCATAATCGAGAAAATTCCTTAGTCCACTAGTTACTAAGGATAAGTTTGACCGCTATGATTTGTCCATTCCTGGATCACTCTTGTACCCCTTGATTGACTCATGTCAAGGCACACTTTAGGTGTGGTACACAGCATAGCATACTGTAGAGCCTACGTCTAAAGCATAGGGGACATACTTCGTCCTTTCTATCTCTTCTCCCGTGGTCAGATCTTGAGTCTCACTCAAAGGTCACACCTTATAAGACAGCTAAGAACTCCTTCTTTGCTGATCTTATTTGAACTCCTTCAAAATCTTGTCATGGTATGTATTCATTTGAAAGTACTATTAAGCGTTTTTTGATCTATCCTTATAGATCTTTATGCTCAATGTTCAAGTATCTTAATCCAGGATTTCCATTGAAAAACACTTTTCAAATAACCCTATATGCTTTCCAGAAATTCTACATCATTTCTGATCAACAATATGTCAACAACATATACTCATCAAAAATTCTATAGTGCTCCCACTCACTTCTTTGGAAATACAAGTTTCTCATAAACTTTGTATAAGCCCAAAATCTTTGATCATCTCATCAAAGTGTATATTCCAACTCCGAGATGCTTACTCCAGTCCTTTGAAGGATTGCTGGAGCTTTGCATACTTGTTAGCATCTTTTAGGATTGACAAAAACCTTCTGGTTGTATCACATACAACCTTTCCTCAAGAAAATTGTCGAGGAAACAATGTTTTTACATCCTATCTGCAAGATTTCATAAATAATGCAGTAACTGCTAATACAATTCCAACAGACTCTTAGCATCGCTACGAATGAGAAAGTCTGACCGCGGTCAACTCCTTGAACTTGTCGGAAAACATATTAACGACAAGTCGAGCTTCCTTAATGGTGACACTGACCATCATTGTCCGTCTTCCTTTTAAAATCCATCTGCACCCAACAGCCTTACGACCATCAAGTACTTCTTCCAAAGTCTATACTTTGTGTTTTTATACATGGATCCTCTCTCAGATTTTAGGGCCTCAAGCCATTTGTCGGAATCCGGGCCCACCATCGTTTCTCCATAGCTTGTCTGAGATTCGATCGTCGGTATCCCAATACCTTGTTCAATCTCGTTACGAGCAAGTCACTTTTACTCGTTCCGTAACACATCATCCCGTGATCAACTCTTTGGTCACATTGAGCTCATTATGATGATGTCCTACTAAGTGGGCCCAGAGATACCTTTCCGTCACACGGAGTGACAAATCCCAGTCTCGATTCGTGCCAACCCAACAGACACTTTCGGAGATACCCATAGTGTGCCTTTATAGACACCCAGTTACGTTGTGACGTTTGGCACACCCAAAGCATTCCTACGGTATCCGGGAGTTGCACAATCTCATGGTCTAAGGAAATGATACTTGACATTAGAAAAGCTTTAGCGCATTTAACTACACGATCTTGTGCTATGCTTAGGACTGGGTCTTGTCCATCACATCATTCTCCTAATGATGTGATCCCGTTATCAACGACATCCAATGTCCATGGTCAGGAAACCATAACCATCTATTGATCAACGAGCTAGTCAACTAGAGGCTTACTAGGGACATATTGTGGTCTACGTATTCACACATGTATTACGGTCTCCGGTTAATACAATTATAGCATGAACAATAGACAATTATCATGAACAAGGAAATATAATAATAACCATTTTATTATTGCCTCTAGGGCATATTTCCTACAGTCTCCCACTTGCACTAGAGTCAATAATCTAGTTCACATCACTATGTGATTGTAATGAATCCAAAACCCATGGGGTTTGGTCATATCTCGCTTGTGAGAGAGGTTATTAGTCAACGCGTTTGAACCTTTCAGATCCGTGTGTGCTTTACAAATCCCTATGTCATCTTGTAGATGCAGCTACCATGCGCTACTTGGAGCTATTCCAAATAAGTGCTCTACTATACGAATCCGGTTTACTACTCAGCGTCATCCGGATTAGTGTCAAAGTTTGCATCGACGTAACCCTTTACGACAAACTCTTTTACCACCTCCATAATCGAGAAAATTCCTTAGTCCACTAGTTACTAAGGATAAGTTTGACCGTTGTGATGTGTCCATTCCTAGATCACTCTTGTACCCCTTGATTGACTCATGGCAAGGCACACTTTAGGTGCGGTACACAGCATAGCATACTGTAGAGCCTACGTCTAAAGCATAGGGGACGACCTGGATGCTCATATTGGCTCCTACATATTCTATGTAGATCTTTATCGGTCAAACCGAATAACAACATACGTTGTTCCCGCAGACTAAGGCATAGCCTAGTGGTGGGAACGGGCTGATGCCTTCCCACCCACCCTGGTTCGAGGCACGATACTTGCAATTTGGGTTTGTTTGCACCAATTATACTGTAGGGGGTTCACTTACAGTCTTTCTATAAAAAACATACGTTGTTCCCTTTGTCATCGGTATGTTACTTGGCCGAGATTCGATCGTCGGTATCATCATACCTAGTTGAATCTCGTTACCGGCAAGTCTCTTTAATCATTCCGTAATGCGTCATCCCGCAACTAACTCAATAGTCACATTGCTTGCAAGGCTTATTGTGATGAGCATTACCGAGAGGGCCCAGAGATACCTCTCCGATACACGGAGTGACAAATCCTAATCTTGATCTATGCCAACTCAACAAACACCATCGGAGACACCTGTAAGGCATCTTTATAATCACCCAGTTACATTGTGACGTTTGATAGCACATGGGGCGTTCCTCGGGTATTCGGGAGTTGCATAATCTCATAGTCAGAGGAACATGTATAAGTCAGGAAGAAAGAAATAGCAATAAAACTATACGATCATTATGCCAAGCTAACAGATGGGTCTTGTCCATCACATCATTCTCTAATGATGTGATCCCGCTCATCAAATGACAACACATGTCTATGGTTAGGAAACTTATCCATATTTGATTAACGAGCTAGTTCTAGTAGACGCATACTAGGGACACTCTGTTTGTCTATGTATTCACACGTGTACTAAGTTTCCGGTTAATACAACTCTAGCATGAATAATAAACATTAATCATGATATAAGGAAATAAATAATAACTTTATTATTGCCTCTAGGGCATATTTCCTTAAGTGAGAAGGAGGCCATGAGTCTTCCATATAACGTAGTTGTCCCACATGAGCTTCTCGAAGATGGTCAGCCGAGGGTGTGAGAGGTTGAGGTAGATGAGATGATGACGCTGGGTTAAATGTGGATGGAAGAGGCAAACTCTGATATCATGTGATGTCTACTACGCAACCTTCTCCTTGTAGACGTTGTTGGGCCTCCAAGTGCAGAGGTTTGTAGGACAGTAGCAAATTTCCCTCAAGTGGATGACCTAAGGTTTATCAATCCGTGGGAGGCGTAGCATGAAGATGGTCTCTCTCAAAAAACCCTGCAACCAAATAACAAAGAGTCTCTTGTGTCCTCAACACACCCAATACAATGGTAAATTGTATAGGTGCACTAGTTCGGCGAAGAGATGGTGATACGAGTGCAATATGGATGGTAGATATAAGTTTTTGTAATCTGAAAATATAAAAACAGCAAGGTAACAAGTGGTAAAAGTGAGCGTAAACGGTATTGCAATGCTAGGAAACAAGGCCTAGGGTTCATACTTTCACTAGTGCAAGTTCTCTCAACAATAATAACATAATTGGATCATATAACTATCCCTCAACATGCAACAAAGAGTCACTCCAAAGTCACTAATAGCGAAGAACAAACGAAGAGATTATGGTAGGGTATGAAACCACCTCAAAGTTATTCTTTCCAATCAATCCGTTGGGCTATTCCTATAAGTGTCACAAACAGCCCTAGAGTTCGTACTACAATAACACCTTAAGACACAAATCAACCAAAACCCTAATGTCACCTAGATACTCCAATGTCACCTCAAGTATCCGTGGGTATGATTATACGATATGCATCACACAATCTCAGATTCATCTATTCAACCAACACATAGAACCTCAAAGAGTGCCCCAAAGTTTCTACCGGAGAATCAAGACGAAAACGTGTGCCAACCCCTATGCATAAGTTCATGGGCGGAACCCGCAAGTTGATCACCAAAACATACATCAAGTGAATCACGTGATATCCCAATGTCACCACAGATACGCACGGCAAGACATACATCAAGTGTTCTCAAATCATTAAAGACTCAATCCGATAAGATAACTTCAAAGGGAAAACTCAATCCATTACAAGAGAGTAGTGGGGGAGAAGCAACATAAAATCCAACTATAATAGCAAAGCTCGCGATACATCAAGATCGTGCCAAATCAAGAACACGAGAGAGAGAGAGAGAGAGAGAGAGAGAGAGAGAGAGATCAAACACATAGCTACTGGTACATACCCTCAGCCCCGAGGGTGAACTACTCCCTCCTCATCATGGAGAGCGCCGGATGATGAAGATGGCCACCGTGAGGTTCCCCCCTCCGTGAGTCTTTGGAACAGGTCCCGACTGATTTTTGGTGGCTACAGAGGCTTGCGGCGGCGGAACTCCAGATCTATTCTGTTCCCCGAAGTTTTTAGGGTATATGGACATATATAGGAGGAAGAAGTACGTCAGGGGAGCCACGAGGGGCCCACGAGGGTGGAGGGCGCGCCCTGGGGGGGTGGGCGCGCCCCCTACCTCGTGCCCTCCTCGAAGATTCCTTGACTTAGGGTCCAAGTCTCCTGGGTCACGTTCGGTGAGAAAATCACGTTCCCGAAGGTTTCATTCCGTTTGGACTCCATTTGATATTCCGTTTCTTCGAAACTCTGAAATAGGCAAAAAAACAGCAATTCTGGGTTGGGCCTCCGGTTACTAGGTTAGTCCCAAAAATAATATAAAAGTGGATAATAAAGCCCAATTTTGTCCAAAACAGTAGATAATATAGCATGGAGCAATCAAAAATTATAGATACGTTGAAGACGTGTCAGCATCCCCAAGCTTAATTCCTGCTCGTCCTCGAGTAGGTAAATGATAAAAAAGATAATTTTTGATGTGGAATGCTACTTGGCATAATTTCAATGAAATTCTTCTTAATTGTGGTATGAATATTCAGATCCGAAAGATTCAAGAAAAATGTTCATATTGACATAAAAATAATAATACTTCAAGCATACTAACTAAGCAATTATGTCATCTCAAAATAACATGGCCAAAGAAAGTTCATCCCTACAAAATCATATAGTTTAGTCATGCTCCATTTTTGTCACACAAGAATGCTCTCATCATGCACAACCCTGATGACAAGCCAAGCAATTGTTTCATACTTTAGTGATCTCAAACTTATAAACCTTCACGCAATACATGAGCGTGAGCCATGGACATAGCACTATGGGTGGAATAGAATATGATGAGGGGGGTTATGTGGAGAAGACAAAAGAGGAGAAAGTCTCACATCAACGAGGCTAATAAATAAATGAGCTATGGAGATGCCCATCGATTGATGTTAATGCAAGTAGTAGGGATTGCCATGCAACGGATGCACTAGAGCTATAAATGTGTGAAAGCTCAACAAAAGAAACTAAATGGGTGTGCATCCAACTTGCTTGCTCACGAAGACCTAGGGCACTTGAGGAGGCCCATTGTTGGAATATACAAGCCAAGTTCTATAATGAAGAATTCCCACTAGTATATGAAAATGACAAAACAAGAGACTCTCTATCATGAAGATTATGGTGCTACTTTGAAGCACAAGTGTGGTAAAAGGATAGTAACATTGTCCCTTCTCTCTTTTTCTCTCATTTTTTGGGCCTTCTCTTTTTTTATGGCCTTTCTCTTTTTTTCTCTTTTTCTGGGCCTTCTCTTTTTTTATGGCATTTCTCCTTTTTTTTATTCCTCACCTGGGACAATGCTCTAGAAAATGATGATCATCACACTTCTGTTTATTTACAACTCACTGATTACAACTCGATACTAGAATAAACTATGACTCTATATGAATGCCTCCGGCGGTGTACCGGGATATGCAATGAACCAAGAGTGCCATGTATGAAAGAATTATGAATGGTGGCTTTGCCACAAATACTATGTCAACTACATGATCATGCTAAGCAATATGACAATGATGAATGTGTCATGATAAACGGAATGGTGGAAAGTTGCATGGCAATATATCTCGGAATGGCTATGGAAATGCCATAATAGGTAGGTATGATGGCTGTTTTGAGGAAGATATAAGGAGATTTATGTGTGAAAGAGCGTATCATATCACGGGGTTTGGATGCACCGGCGAAGTTTGCACCAACTCTCAATGTGAGAAAGGGCAATGCACGGTACCGAAGAGGCTAGCAATGATGGAAGGGTGAGAGTGCGTATAATCCATGGACTCAACATTAGTCATAAAGAACTCACATACTTATTGTAAAAATCTACAAGTCATCAAAAACCAAGCACTACGCGCATATTCCTAGGGGGATATATTGGTAGGAAAATACCATCGCTCGTCCCCGACCGCCACTCATAAGGAGGACAATCAAAGAACACCTCATGTTTCAAATTTGTTACATAACTTTTACCATATGTGCATGCTACGGGACTTGCAAACTTCAACACAAGTATTTCTCAAATTCACAACTACTCAACTAGCACAACTTTGATATCACTACCTCCATGTCTCAAAACATTGATCAAGCATCAAACTTCTCTTAGTATTCAACACACTCATAAGAAAGTTTTTATTAATCTTGAATACCTAGAATATTAGGATTATTTAAGAAAATTACCATGCTATTTAAGACTCTCAAAATAATCTAAGTGAAGCATGAGATTTCAACTATTTCATCAAAATAAATCCACCGACGTGCTCTAAAATATATAAGTGAAGCACTAGAGCAAACGACAAACTACTCCGAAAGATATAAGTGAAGATCAATGAGTAGTGAAATAATTATGCAACTATGTGAAGACTCTCTAACATTTAAGGATTTCAGATCTTGGTACTTTATTCAAACAGCAAGCAAAGCTAAAGAAAATAAAATGACACTCCAAGAAAAACACATATCATGTGGTGAATAAAAATATAGCTCCAAGTAAAGTTACCGATGAATGAAGATTTAAAGAGGGATGCCTTCAGGGCATCCCCAAGCTTAGGCTCTTGGTTATACTTGAATATTATCTTGGGGTGCCTTGGGCATCCCCAAGCTTAGGCTCTTGCCGCTCCTTATTCCATAGTCCACCGAATCTTTACCCAAAACTTGAAAACTTCACAACACAAAACTTAACAGAAATCTCGTGAGCTCCGTTAGCGAAAGAAAACAAAACACCACTTCATGGTAATGTAATGAACTCATTATTTATTTTGTGTTAAACTTACTGTATTTCAACTTCTCTATGGTTTATAAACTATTTTACTAGCCATAAAGTCATCAAAATAATTAAACAACACACGAAAAACAGAATCTGTAAAAAACAGAACAGTCTGTAGTAATCTGTAACTAACGCAAACTTATGGAACTCCAAAAATTCTAAAATAAATTGGTGCACCTGAGGAATTTGTCTAGTAATCTTCGACAAAAAGAATAAACTAAATAGCACTCTCCAGTAAAATTTTTTAGCTAATCTCGTGAGCGCTAAAGTTTCTGTTTTTTACAGCATGATCATAAAGACTTCACTCAAGTCTTCCCAAAGGTTCTACTTGGCACAAACACTAATGAAAACATAAAACCACATCTAACCAGAGTCTAAATGATTATTTAATACTAAACAGAACCAAAAAGCAAGAAACTAAAATAAATATGGGTTGCCTCCCAACAAGCGCTAACGTTTAAAGCCCCTAGCTAGGCATGATGATTTCAATGATGCTCACATAAAAGCTAAGAATTGAAACATAAAGATAGAATCATGAATAATATGACTAGCACATTTAAGTCTAACCCACTTCCTATGCATAGGGATTTTGTGAGCAAACAACTTATGGGAACAAGAATCAACTTGCATAGGAAGGTAAAACAAGCATAACTTCAAGATTTTAAGCACATAGAGAGGAAACTTGATATTATTGCAATATGTAGAAGCATATGATCCTATCTCATAATAATTTTCAGTAGCATCATGAATAAAGTCAACAATATAACCAGCACCTAAAGCATTCTTTTCATGATCTACAATCATAGAAATTTTACTACTCTCCACATAAGCAAATTTCTTCTCATGAATAATAGTGGGAGCAAACTCAACAAAATAACTATCATGTGTTTGAAAATTAAGATCAAGATGACAAGTTTCATGGTTATCATTATTCTTTAAAGCATACGTTTCATCACAATAATCATCATAGATAGGAGGCATGCTTTCATCATAGTAAATTTGCTCATCAATGCTTGGGGGACAAAAATATCATCTTCATCAAACATAGCTTCCCCAAGCTTGTGGCTTTGCATATCATTAGCATCATGGATATTCAAGGAATTCATACTAACAACATTGCAATCATGCTCATCATACAAAGATTCAGTGCCAAACATTTTAATGCATTCTTCTTCTAACACTTTGGCAAAAGAAGGACTTGCATATGGTGTTCATTGACTTGGAGAAGGCCTATGATAAGATACCACGGAATGTCATGTGGTGGGCCTTGGAGAAACACAAAGTCCCAGCAAACTACATTACCCTCATCAAGGACATGTACGATAATGTTGTGACAAGTGCTCGAACAAGTGATGTCGACACTGATGACTTCCCGATTAAGATAGGACTGTATCAGGGGTTAGCTTTGAGCCCTTATCTTTTTGCATTGGTGATGGATGAGGTCACAAGGGATATACAAGGAGATATCCCATGGTGTATGCTCTTTGCGGATGATGTGGTGCTAGTTGACGATAGTCGGACGGGGGTAAATAGTAAGTTAGAGTTATGAAGACAAACCTTGGAATCGAAAGGGTTTAGGCTTAGTAGAACTAAAACCGAGTACATGATGTGCGGTTTCAGTACTACTAGGTGTGAGGAAGAGGAGGTTAGCCTTGATGGCCAGGTGGTACCCCAGAAGGACACCTTTCGGTATTTGGGGTCAATGCTGCAGGAGGATGGGGGTATTGATGAAGATGTGAACCATCGAATCAAATCCGGATGGATGAAGTGGCTCCAAGCTTCTGGCATTCTCTGTGACAAGAGAGTGCCACGAAAGCTAAAAGGCAAGTTCTACAGGACGGCGGTTCGACCTGCAATGTTGTATGGCGCTGAGTTTTGGCCGACTAAAAGGCGACATGTTCAATAGTTAGGTATGGCGGAGATGCGTATGTTGAGATGGATGTGTGGCCACACGAGGAAGGATCGAGTCCGGAATGATGATATACGAGATAGAGTTGGGGTAGCACCGATTGAAGAGAAGCTTGTCCAACATCGTCTGAGATGGTTTGGGCATATTCAGCACATGCCTCCGAAGCTCCGATTGCATAGCGGACGGCTAAAGCGTGTGGAGAATGTCAAGAGAGGGAGGGGCAGACCGAATTTGACATGGGAGGAGTCCGTTAAGAGAGACCTGAAGGATTGGAGTATCACCAAAGAGCTAGCTATGGACAGGGGTGCGTGGAAGCTTGCTATCCATGTGCCAGAGCCATGAGTTGGTTGTGAGATCTTATGGGTTTCACCTCTAGCCTACCCCAACTTGTTTGGGACTAAAAGCTTTGCTCTTGTTGTTGTTGTTGTTGTTGTTGTTGTTGTTGTTATCTTCTTCTAACACTTTGGCACAATTTTCCTTTCCATCATACTCACGAAAGATATTAAAAAGACGAAGCGTATGAGACAAACTCAATTCCATTTTTTTGGTAGTTTTCTTTTATAAACTAAACTAGTGATAAAACAAGAAACTAAAAGATTCGATTGCAAAATCTAAAGATATACCTTCAAGCACTCACCTCCCAGGCAACAGCGCCAGAAAAGTGCTTGATGTCTACTACGCAACCTTCTCCTTGTAGACGTTGTTGGGCCTCCAAGTGCAGAGGTTTGTAGGACAGTAGCAAATTTCCCTCAAGTGGATGACCTAAGGTTTATCAATCCGTGGGAGGCGTAGGATGAAGATGGTCTCTCTCAAACAACCCTACAACCAAATAACAAAGAGTCTCTTGTGTCCCCAACACACCCAATACAATGGTTAATTGTATAGGTGCACTAGTTCAGCGAAGAGATGGTGATACGAGTGCAATATGGATGGTAGATATAAGTTTTTGTAATCTGAAAATATAAAAACAGCAAGGTAACAAGTGGTAAAAGTGAGCGTAAATGGTATTGCAATGCTAGGAAACAAGGCCTAGGGTTCATACTTTCACTAGTGCAAGTTCTCTCAACAATAATAACATAATTGGATCATATAAATATCCCTCAACATGCAACAAAGAGTCACTCCAAAGTCACTAATAGCAAAGAACAAACGAAGAGATTATGGTAGGGTACGAAACCACCTCAAAGTTATTCTTTCCAATCAATCCGTTGAGCTATTCCTATAAGTGTCACAAACAGCCCTAGAGTTCGTACTAGAGTAACACCTTAAGACACAAATCAACCAAAACCCTAATGTCACCTAGATACTCCAATGTCACCTCAAGTATCCGTGGGTACGATTATACGATATGCATCACACAATCTCAGATTCATCTATTCAACCAACACATAGAACCTCAAAGAGTGCCCCAAAGTTTCTACCGGAGAATCAAGACGAAAACGTGTGCCAACCCCTATGCATAAGTTCATGGGCGGAACCGCAAGTTGATCACCAAAACATACATCAAGTGAATCACGTGATATCCCATTGTCACCACAGATACGCACGGCAAGACATACATCAAGTGTTCTCAAATCATTAAAGACTCAATCCGATAAGATAACTTCAAAGGGAAAACTCAATCCATTACAAGAGAGTAGAGGGGGAGAAGCAACATAAAATTCAACTATAATAGCAAAGCTCGCGATACATCAAGATCGTGCCAAATCAAGAACACGAGAGAGAGAGAGAGAGAGAGAGAGAGAGAGAGAGATCAAGCACATAGCTACTGGTACATACCCTCAGCCCCGAGGGTGAACTACTCCCTCCTCGTCATGGAGAGCGCCGGGATGATGAAGATGGCCACCGGTGAGGGTTCCCCCCTCCGACAGGGTGCCGGAACAGGGTCCTGATTGGTTTTTGGTGGCTACAGAGGTTTGCGGCGGTGGAACTCCAGATCTATTCGGTTCCTCGAAGTTTTTAGGGTATATGGATATATATAGGAGGAAGAAGTACGTCAGGGGAGCCACGAGGGGCCCACGGGGGTGGAGGGCGCGCCCCCCTACCTCGTGCCCTCCTCAAAGCTTCCTTGACTTAGGGTGCAAGTCTCCTAGATCACGTTCGGTGAGAAAATCATGTTCCCGAAGGTTTCATTCCTTTTGGACTCCGTTTGATATTCCGTTTCTTCGAAACTCTGAAATAGGCAAAAAAACAGCAATTCTGGGCTGGGCCTCCGGTTAATAGGTTAGTCCCAAAAATAATATAGAAGTGGATAATAAAGCCCAATATTGTCCAAAACAGTAGATAATATAGCATGGAGCAATCAAAAATTATAGATACGTTGGAGATGTGTCATCATCAAAGTCTTATTGAAACATATCTACACCCTATAGGATGTCACATCTTACATTCTTAAGAAGTTGATCCCTGAGGGAGTCCTGGATTAGGGGGTGTCCGGATAGCCGGACTATATCCTTTGGCCGGACTCCTGGACTATGAAGATACAAGATTGAAGACTTCGTCTCGTGTCCGGATGGGACATTCCTTGGCTTGGAAGGCAAGCTTGGCGATATGGATATGTAGATCTCCTCCCATTGTAACCGACTCTGTGTAACCCTAGCCCTCTCCGGTGTCTATATAAACCGGAGGGTTTTAGTCCATAGGACGAACAACAATCATACTATAGGCTAGCTTCTAGGGTTTAGCCTCTATGATCTCGTGGTAGATCTACTCTTGTACTACCCATATCATCAATATTAATCAAGCAGGAGTAGGGTTTTACCTCCATCGAGAGGGCCCGAACCTGGGTAAAAACATCGTGTCCCTTGTCTCCTGTTACCATCCGCCTAGACGCACAGTTCGGGACCCCCTACCCGAGATCCGCCGGTTTTGACACCGACATTGGTGCTTTCATTGAGAGTTCCTCTGTGTCATCATCTTTAGGCCCGATGGCTCCTCCGATCATCAACAACGATGCGGTCCAGGGTGACACTTTTCTCCCCGGACAGATCTTCGTATTCGACGGCTTTGCGCTGCGGGCCAATTCGCTTGGCCATCTGGAGCAGATTGAAAGCTACGCCCCTGGCCACCAGGTCAGATTTGGAAGTTTAAACTACACGGCCGACGTTCGGGGAGACTTGACCTTCGACGGATCCGAGCCACAGCCGAGCGAGCCACACTGTCACGATGGGCATGATTTAGCTCTGCCGCCGAACAGTGCCCTGGATGCCGCACCCGTGACCGCTCCGACCCTAAGCTCGGAGCCGACTGCACCAATCGAGGACGGGTGGCTAGACACCGCCTCGGGGGCAGCAATCTCTACGGCGATCAAGCCGAATACCAGCCTTGTCCTCTGCGAAGCCCGTGACTCCAAGGTGCCGGACTCCTCTCTGGACTCCGAACCATCTGCGCCCCTGCTAATCGAATCCGATCGGGCGCCGATCATGGAGTTCGCCGCCGCAGACATCTTTCAGCACTCGCCCTTCGGCGACATTCTGAATTCACTAAAGTCTCTCTCTTTGTCAGGAGAGTCCTGGCCGGATTATGACTGGTAGGATTGGGATGCGGACGACAAAGAAATTCGACGCCCACCCACCACCGACTTCGTAGCCGCTGTCGACGATTTAACCGACATGCTGGACTTTGACTCCGAAGACATCGACGGTATGGACGACGATGTAGGAGACAAACAGGAACTAGCGCCTATAGGGCACCGGACAACCACCTCATCTCACGATGTATACATGGTGGACACACCTAAAAGAAACGACGACGAGGAACAAAGGGACGCAACAAGGGATCATTCCTTCGAAAAGCAGTCAAAGCGGCGGCGTAAGCGCCGCCCCAAACCCCACCTCGACAGAGACAGCAGCCACGCAGACCCAGCCGCAGAGCAGGGCGAACCGGCGGACGACGAACATGCCATCAAGCAACCGTCCGAACAGGGAAACTTGGATAAACAAACTGAACAACCCGTCCCCAGCAAAGATAACAGTACGGATGACCTCACGCCGGACAAGTTGCTGGAGCAGAAGAACCTCCACAAAAGGCTCGTCGTCACCGCGCGTAGCCTGAAAAAGCAGAAGCAGAAGCTCAAAACAGCGGAAGATGCACTCAGAATTAGATGGAGAAAAGTACTCAACACCGCAGACAAATACGGCGACATTCGCCACACAAAGAGCTATCCGAAGCGAAAATTACTGCCAGAATTTGACAAGGAGGCCTTAGAGCCCCCGCAATCAAAAAATAAGGAAGCCACCCGGTCAGATAAACAACCCCATGGCCAACATAGAGCGGCAAACGGCGCCGCACCAAAGCCAGCACGCGATCCACCCAAGGATTTGCATCACGAAGATGGCCCAGCCAGATCTATCTACGGTCCAAGAAAGCAAGCTCTAGAAAGCAATGCAACACAACAAATATCCGAACAACACGGCACACCCAAGTACAGGGGTGTTGCACACCCCCTATGTTTCACCGATGAGGTGCTAGACCATGAATTCCCAGCGGGATTCAAGCCCGTAAACATAGATGCATACGACGGAACAACAGACCCTGGAGTCTGGATTGAGGATTATATCCTGCACATACACATGGCCAGAGGAGACGACCTCCACGCCATAAAATACTTACGCCTCAAGCTCAAAGGGCCAGCCCGGCATTGGCTTAAAAGCCTTCCCGAAAACACAATTGGAAGTTGGGAAGAGCTCGAGGATGCTTTTCGGGCAAATTTTCAAGGGACCTATGTCCGACCTCCGGATGCAGACGATTTAAGTCATATAACTCAACAACCCGGAGAGTCAGCCCGGAAACTCTGGAACATATTTCTTACTAAAAAGAACCAGATAGTCGACTGTCTGGACACCGAAGCCTTAGAACCTTTCAAACACAGCGTTCGAGACGAATGGCTCGCCAGACACCTCGGCCAAGAAAAGCCAAGAACAATGGCCGCATTAACAAGCCTCATGACCCGCTTTTGCGCAGGAGAGGATGGCTGGTTGGCAAGATGCAGTACCAGCGACCCAAGTACATCCGAAGTTAGGGATGGAAACGGGAAACCGCGACGCAGCAAGGACCAGCGCCGGACCAAGGGAAACAGCCCGACGAGCACGACAGTCAACGCCGGATTCAAAAGCTCTCGGCAGAATCAGAAAAAGCTGCCCCTCAAGGATAACAGGGACGAGCTATCTAACCTAAACAAAATCTTGGACAAGATATGCCAAATCCACGGTACTCCCGGGAAGCCTGCAAACCATACCCACAGAGATTGTTGGGTCTTCAAGCAATCCGGCAAACTCAACGCCGAACACAAGGGCTCGACACACCAAGCGAGGACGATGACGAACCCCACAAGCGAGCACGGAAAACAAAAGAATTTCCCACAAGAAGTCAAAACAGTAAACTCACTTCACATGACAAAGGAAAACAGAGTGGCGCCTATAGAGATAAGCGCCATATGGCCTATCGAGAGGAGTCCCGCCACCTGGTTGTTAAAACCAATCACCTTCACCATCGAGGATTACTCTAGAAGTATCCGAACGCAGGCTGGACTGCCTTGATATTAGATCCGATAATTGACGGACTCCACTTTACACAAGTCCTAATGGACGGCAGCAGTGGTCTAAACCTGCTATATCAGGACACAATCCGCAAAATGGGGATAAACCCAACAAAAATTCGCCATAGCAACACTTCCTTTCAAGGGGTAACGCCATGCCCAGATGCCATTGTTCGGGTTCTCTCCTGCTAGAAGTTATGTTCGGCTCCCCCGACAACTTACGCCGTGAAAAGCTAACCTTCCACATCGCCCCATTTACAAGTAGCTATCAAGCACTACTGGGACGTGAAGCTTTACCGCTTTAACGCAATACCGCATTATGCATCTCTTACACTTAAAATGCCGGTCCATGAGGCATCATCTCATTAAAGGGAAATATCGAGTGTTCCTCGGCGCGGAAGACTGTGCGGCTGCCTTGACAGCCACACACTAAACCGCCTCACTAATCAAAGCACATAAATAGGTCGTTTAGACCCGGACATGGCTAGACGAGTCCGGCGCAAACATCTAAGGGCTTACTAGCCGCATACCCCGCATAAGGGCTCCGCATGTACAAGAAGAGACAATAAAGCTCAATTTTACCCATTTTTGAATTATACTTTGTTTATTTAATATAACATACATTTTCATACGATCTTTTTCAACTAAGTTCCTCTCTTTACAGATGAACACCGTGCTACACCCGCCCGTGATACTGCACTTGAAGACACAGGCGCAGACATGCAGTAGGGACCCGTTCCTAGGATTCTTTTTAGATTAAGACCCTGCGTAAACCTTTTTCACTTTCTCTTGTTGATACAAATCCCCCGGTTTCTTGGTATAACCGAGGAGGAGGCTGGCGTCTTGGCATGTGGCCACGTCAGAATTTTGCGCGTACCTGGACACCAGGGGCTTATTACCAAGGGCGTTGTTCAGCCCGTTTTCATAAAGACTGAATACCTTAGGGAGTGTTCAGCGTCGCGAGTTTGGCCTTATATGCATCTGCTCTGAATCATGTCTTTGGTCAAATGTTGGTTTTGCCCGGCTCCTGTGTTTTGCTGCCTTACGTTCCGCTCTATCGGCTAAGGCGACACCAGGAGAACTACTGCGATTGTGCCCCGGTTCGGCCAGGCGAGCACCTCAGTAGAGAAAGCCGAAAACTGACTGTCATGTTATAGCGTGAGACTGATCAACCACTTGATGACCCACTGGAATCTTTAGGATTCCTCTGCATTAACGAAGGGCCGTTTCCCGGCCAGGCACACACGCGCCCCGAATTCGGGTGAGCGCGGTGCCCCTAGGGGCTATATAGTAGCCCCACTGTCAAACTCCTATGGCTAAGTGAAAGTGATAAAGCATTATAGTCCGGTTGCCTAGTTCGCTGCGCTATCACCTCCTTAATAGGTCCAAGACGTTGGATCAAGTGTGAAAATGCGCCTTTTGCGAACACCCCCGCATTATATGCGTGGGGGCTGAAGCCGAAGACTGCCATCTTTCAGGTTATATACACATATACATTAACGGCCGCACATGAGGTATTTTAATTCTTGAAGGCACAAGTATTAAAAGCTTTTATATTCCCTCGTAACATTGTTTTACAATAATACATGTTATTCGAACATAATATCCTTCAAGCACTGCATCTCTATTAAACGAGCGCCCTGCAAAACTTCCTGAAAATAGTGCTCGGCAGGTACTCGGCTCCCGTCCGAATCTTGGGATGCAACAACGACGGCCTTCATCTCCGCACAATATGTCTTGACACGGGCAAGAGCCATCTGCGCACCCTCTATGCACGCTGACCTCTTCATTGCATTGATATGCGGCACCGCACCAAGGAATTGCTGCACCAAGCTAAAATAACTCTTCGGCTCGGGCCTTTCCGGCCACAGATGACTCACGACATACTTCATGGCGAGTCCGGATAACCTATTCAGCTCCGCCCATGCGGCCAAATGATCGGTTAATGGAAGTGGGCGCTCTAGATTGTGGAACTGCGACCAAAAAATCTTTTCCACTTCGTGATCCTTTTGATCTCGGAAGTGTTCGGCCGCGTCCGCGGCACTCGCCGCCAAGTCCAGATAAGTGTCTGCCACACTCCACAGCTAGTCCAACGGAGCATATTTAGGATCCCCGAACTTCATACGCAGCATAAAGGGCTTTCCAGCCACGATATCTCCGGCCTGGCGCAGCTCCTCCTTCATAGCTCTCATCGCAGAGCGAGCATCCTTGGCCTCGGTAGTGGCCTTCTCCAGGTCATTCTGTTCCGCCCGATCTTCTTTTCCAAGAAGCTTGCAGCGGTCGGCAGCATTCTTCAACTTCACAGCCATCTCGGCCATTTCCTTCTTGCTTCGGCGGTGAGCAGCATGTTCGGCTTTCAGCTCTTCAGCTGCCTTTAAGGCAGCCGCATCGCTTTTCCTGGCCTGCTCCTTGGCTCAGGCAAGTTCCGCCCGAAGGTTCTCCATGGCAGCGGCACCATCTGCATCAAGCACACATATTGTAAGATACGGGCATCAAGCTCCTCTTACCAGGTGTCTTCGGGGAAATTACATACCTTGTGCCTCGTCAAGCCGCTTGTTGACAAGCGCGATGTGGGCATCTGCCACGTCAAGTTGCCGCTTTAGCTCGGCAAATCCATCAGTCCGGCTAGCCAGCGGACACTTCGCCACCTACATAGGAAAGGCGACATATTATACCTGGGATGATGATCCTCAGCGCGCCGTCATTTTGACAACGCACAGAGTCTCAGGGGCTACTATCTACACAGGGCGCATCTTATATATGTGGAACTGTCAAAAGGTACATCATTTTGCGTACCTCAAAACCTGTCAGTAAACTCCTGACGGCCTTGTACAACCTGCTCTCCGCGGATGAAATCCTTTCAATCACCGTACCCATCCACGCACGGTGTTCTTCTGAGATAGACGCTCACCCGAGCAGATCCTTCAGCTCCTCCGACCATGCACCGGACGGTGCCGGACTCGTCTGATGGCCTTTTTCGAAGGCCGGACACGGAGGGCTTTGGGGGGCCATACGACTGCCTTCCGGCCCTGCCGGATTCGGAGAAACCCTCTGTGACGACACCTCAGGGTCGCCCGCCTCACAAGGCGGTACGGCACGGGGAGGCATTCCGCTCTCCATCATCTCCGGACGAAGATCCCCGGAAGATGAGCTCTGCTGAGAAGGGCTGAGATCCGAACTACAAGGTAAAATTTCGGTTATCTTCCTCAGAAACAGAACAGGGATGTCTCTCATTTTAAAACTCCCCACTCTACTTACGGCTCGGTGGAGGGCTGGTCCCCTTGGGGGCACAGTGCGGCCGAGGCATCCCCGGGCGCAGGACCCTCTGACGAAGATTTCTTCCCCCGCTTTGAGACCATGGTCTCCGGGTCTTCAGAGGCGGTCCTCTTCTTCCCCTGGATAGAGGAATTCTCGATTCCTCCTTCCCTGATAGCCTCCTTCAGGGAGGCGGTAGCTTCCTTGTTCCCCCCTTCGCCTTCTTCCAAAGGCGCAACCTCTAGCATCCTGGTTAACACGGGATCCGGCATGGTCTCAGGGAGGGGGGCCGGACACCTGATTAGCTTTGCTTTCGCTATCCACTCCTGTTTAAGGGACAACTCTTTTAAGGGCAATTTTATGATAAATATACGGATAGCGTGTCCGGGTACATGGCTACTTACTTGCGTATCCGGGCGATTGCAGCTCAGACCCGCGTCCTTGGTCGAGTCTGGACACATTGCTTGTGATCCGAAGAACAATTTGTACATCTCCATGGGCGTCGCGCCCGTAAAATGTTGGAGGGCTCGTGGTCCCTCCGGATTAAACTCCCACAGGCGGAGGGGGCGACGTTTGCAGGGCAGGGTGCGGCGAATCAACATGACCTGCGTCACTACGACCAGATTGATGTCTCTTTCTAGGAGATCTCGAATGCGGCTCTGCAACAAGGGCACGTCCTTGGACGGCCCCGAGTTAAACCCTTTATTGACCCATGACGCTAGCTGTGGTGGGGGACCCGAGAGAAAGGCAGGTGGCGCCACCCACTTGGTGCCCCTAGGAGCTTGATATAAAACCACTCTCGTTGCCATAAGCTGAACTCCTCTTGAAAAGAGCCCTCGGGCCATGGAGCGTCAGCATTCTTGCTTATAACGGCACCTCCGCACTCCGCGTGCTGCCCCTCGATCATCTTCGGCTCTACTTTGAAGGTCTTAAGCCACAATCCGAAGTGAGGAGTAATACGGAGGAAGGCTTCGCACACGACAATGAACGATGAGATGTGGAGGATGGACTCCGGAGCCAAGTCGTGAAATTCCAGCCCATAATAAAACAGAGCCCCCTCACGAAGGGGTCCGTCGGGAAGCCTAGCCCCAAGGAAATGAGACACGAAGACCACGCCTCGCCAGGCTTGGGAGTGGGAATAACCTGCCCTTGAGCAGGCAGCCTATCTGGATTTCGCGGTTAGATACCCGCATCTCTTAGCTTTAGCACGTCTTCTTCAGAACGGAGGAAGGCATCCACCGCCTTGAAGGTCGGAGCGGACATCATCGAAGGTCCGGCGCTGAATCTGGAGCTTTGGGTGTTGGAACTTCGAGGTGAGAGGCGGATTCGATTGAGATTGAAAGAAAGGGTAGAGCCTTGGTCTCTTTATAAAGAGGTTGAATACCAAGAGCCCTCCCGTGACCGTTTGGGACTCGCCGATTGAGGAGGCATACCAACGGGCATGATTGTTACCTACGCTTCGTATTGATGAGAATCCGGAATAAGGGGACACGATCTCTGCTTCGACAAGACGTGCCAAGGAAACTGCCTCGCTAAACGCACTGAGGTGGGACAGTAAAACGATTCGAATAAAGACTTGGTTGTGGTGTGATGTCATGCTATGGAATACGTCAGCAGATTAGATTTTCGCAAATATTATTCTCTCTACGGTGGTATGTGGAACTTGTTTTGCAGAGCTGGACACTGTCCTTGTGTTCAAAATCTTCTATGAAGTATTCGGAGGAGGAACCCGCCTTGCAATGCCGAAGCAATCTGCGCGCCGGACTCATCGTCATTGAAGCCTGGTTCAGGGGCTACTGAGGGAGTCCTGGATTAGGGGGTGTCCGGATAGCCGGACTATATCCTTTGGCCGGACTCCTGGACTATGAAGATACAAGATTGAAGACTTAGTCCCGTGTCCGGATGGGACTTTCCTTGGCGTGGAAGGCAAGCTTGGCGTCGGATATGTAGATCTCCTCCCATTGTAACCGACTCTGTAACCCTAGCCCTCTCCGGTGTCTATAAACCGGAGGGTTTTAATCCGTGGGACGAACAACAATCATACCATAGGATAGCTTCTAGGGTTTAGCCTCTCGATCTCGTGGTAGATCTACTCTTGTACTGCCCATATCATCAATATTAATCAAGCAGGGTATGGTTTTACCTCCATCGAGAGGGCCGAACATGGGTAAAAACATCGTGTCCCTTGTCTCCTATTACCATCCGCCTAGACGCACAGTTCGGGACCCCCTACCCGAGATCCGCCGGTTTTGACACCGACAATCCCCACTACTACATATTCTCTCAACATGCACATTGTTCACATCAGCAAGTTTGCCACGTCATCATTCCACTACTCGCTTACATAAGGGACCGACCAGGCGTTTGAATTACTAAGACTGTCCACCACTGAATGCGAGGCACCTGTTGGTTCCTTTCTAGCCGTTCGTTGTTTTTTATTTCTTTTTCACAGTACGTTCCACTCGCACTCCCATTCCCACGTCCGTTTCTCATTGTTTTGTTTGTCTCTTCTAGTCCACGCATACGATCCCATCTGGCTAAGCATACGATCCCATGATCACCGAAGAGACCGACCGCCTCCTCTTCCGCTTCCAATAACTGGCGAGTCATGAGTCAATCAAGCGATTTCTCTTCCATGGTTATTACTCCTTCCTCGACTCTCCTCTCTCGTGAGGATGCATCTCCCTCGATCCCTCGTCTGTCTCTGTGCGTCGCTCACGCTCCCAGCTGCCCCGCGGCGCACCCCGCCCCTGCTCTCACCTCCTTTTGTTGCCCTCGTGCGCCTTCCCGTGGGTCGATGATTGCAATGGATCTACCATGGGTCCATCTCACCTCCGACCGCGCTCTAGGTTTCTCTCGAGCTGCAGTTCCCTTGCCGACGCCGATCGTTTGGTGCCCAAGATGGCCATTGTGTTTTGATTTGGCTTTGGCCCTCATCCCTATTTGTTCCATTCGACCAAGGTAGCTCCAGCGCTTGCCAAGCTGGTTTCGCCGCCCCAACAATCAGACCTGATACGTCGTTCATTTTTCATGTCCTATGTAGTCAAGGCGCTTCTCCTTCTCCACACCATAGAAATGAAATGTACGGTAGTTTGGGTCTGTTCGACGAGGCAAGCGAGCAGCCAACTTCCTACTGACATCCTTCCTCATCACCTCCATGCCCAAATAATATCGTCCTCCTACACCAAGCCAACCTTTCCTATGATCCCACTATCCCACATGGACTTCACGAAGATTCTCTTGCACTATCTGAACTAACTACCATGTTATTTGGTTGTAGGTTTTTGATGGCCATGTAGGTTCTGATGGAGCTTCCTACATGAAAAAACATGCCATCAGGTTGTTCTCTAAGGATTCAGAGTTCTATGTTGGAAATACATGGCTATGGAGATGTGTCATGATCACAGGTGAACATATGAAGCAGAGCATGATGCTGACATAAGGTAGCATATATCCTTTTTTATTAAACAATATTTGATTGCTAATATATGTCTTTGTTCTCATGTCTTTCAACCAATTACTAACATGTAATGGCATGATGCCTACCAAAACATTATTTTGTTTCCTTCAAAAATAAACATATGTCCCTTTTACAGTTAACATTTATAGATAACCAATAACTTCTACATTGAGAATAGTTATTTATATATGAAGTGCTAAGTATTAACACAACCAAATTTGATCAAATTATATTGTGAATCGATCCCGCAGAACGCTGGGTATCATCTAGTTGATATATATTTGTTGGGCATAATCATGCGGGATTACATGGTTGTTGCTTTAAACCTCAACCTCTTATAAACACATGCAACTTGTTACATGTTGTGCAATGCACAAATTCTATGAAGCTCAAAAATCAATTCTCAAGCAACACTATTAACCCGAAGTCCTCTAATGATGTTATTCTCACTCGCCCCGAGGTTGCACCGCTATACCTCTATACCTCTAGTGTTGGTAAAGTATAGAAGGGCGAGAACATTGAATATGTCTCACACATCTCAAGAGCAGACACATCACACTAACTCGGAAGTGAGAAGGCCAATGGGCCCACGAGCATGAGATCAACGGTAGACATCTAAGGAGGACCACAAGATTCCACAATATTAGCATGTCCGCCAGTGAAACAAAGATGAGTATAGCTTAACATTGACACACCCAACATAAGTGTCGACTCCTAAAAATACCATGTGGAAGCTTGTTGCTTACCCACTAGTAGAAAAGAGAGCTTTGGTTCAGGCCGGGTCAGCCCATTAGTCCCGGTTCAGTCGTAACCGGGACCCATGGAGGCATTGGTCCGGTTCGTGAGCCCGAGGGCGGCCGGGCCACGTGGGCCATTGGTCCCGGTTCGTCTGGAACTTTTGGTCCCGGTTGGTGGGACGAACCGGGACCAATGGGCCTGGCTCCTGGCCCACCACCATTGGTCCCGGTTGGTGGCTTGAACCGGGACAACAGGCTGCCCTTTACTCCCGGTTTGTGCCACGAACCGGGACCATTGAGTGCCTATATACCCCTCGCCCATGAAAGCGAGCACTCCAACGCTCTGTTTTCTCTGGACAAGAAACGATTGAATAAAGACTTGGTTGTGGTGTGATGTCATGCTATGGAATACGTCAGCAGATTAGATTTTCGCAAATATTATTCTCTCTACGGTGGTATGTGGAACTTGTTTTGCAGAGCTGGACACTGTCCTTGTGTTCAAAATCTTCTATGAAGTATTCGGAGGAGGAACCCGCCTTGCAATGCGAAGCAATCTGCGCGCGGACTCATCGTCATTGAAGCCTGGTTAGAGGGCTCTTGAGGAGTCTGGATTAGGGGTGTCGGATAGCGGACTATATCCTTTGGCGGACTCTGGACTATGAAGATACAAGATTGAAGACTTAGTCCCGTGTCCGGATGGGACTTTCCTTGGCGTGGAAGGCAAGCTTGGCGATACGGATATGTAGATCTCCTCCCATTGTAACCGACTATGTGTAACCCTAGCCCTCTCCGGTGTCTATAAACCGGAGGGTTTTAGTCCGTAGGACGAACAACAATCATACCATAGGATAGCTTCTAGGGTTTAGCCTCTCTGATCTCGTGGTAGATCTACTCTTGTACTGCCCATATCATCAATATTAATCAAGCAGGAGTATGGTTTTACCTCCATCGAGAGGGCCCGAACATGGGTAAAAACATTGTGTCCCTTGTCTCCTATTACCATCCGCCTAGACGCACAGTTCGGGACCCCCTACCCGAGATCCGCCGGTTTTGACACCGACAATCCCCACTACTACATATTCTCTCAACATGCACATTGTTCACATCAGCAAGTTTGCCACGTCATCATTCCACTACTCGCTTACATAAGGGACCGACCAGGCATTTGAATTACTAAGACTGTCCACCACTGAATGCGAGGCACCTGTTGGTTCCTTTCTAGCCGTTCGTTGTTTTTTCTTTCTTTTTCACAGTACGTTCCACTCGCACTCCCATTCCCACGTCCGTTTCTCATTGTTTTGTTTGTCTCTTCTAGTCCACGCATACGATCCCATCTGGCTAAGCATACGATCCCATGATCACCGAAGAGACCGACTGCCTCCTCTTCCGCTTCCAATAACTGGCGAGTCATGAGTCAATCAAGCGATTTCTCTTCCATGGTTATTACTCCTTCCTCGACTCTCCTCTCTCGTGAGGATGCATCTCCCTCGATCCCTCGTCTGTCTCTGTGCGTCGCTCACGCTCCCAGCTGCCCCGCGGCGCACCCCGCCCCTGCTCTCACCTCCTTTTGTTGCCCTCGTGCGCCTTCCCGTGGGTCGATGATTGCAATGGATCTACCATGGGTCCATCTCACCTCCGACCGCGCTCTAGGTTTCTCTCGAGCTGCAGTTCCCTTGCCGACGCCGATCGTTTGGTGCCCAAGATGGCCGCTGTGTTTCTGATTTGGCTTTGGCCCTCATCCCCTATTTGTTCCATTCTGACCAAGGTAGCTCCAGCGCCGCTGCGAAGCTGGTTTCGGCCGGCCCCAACAATCAGACCTGGTACGTCGTTCTGTTTTTCATGTCCTATGTAGTCAAGACGCTTCTCCTTCTCCACACCATAGAAATGAAGTAATACGGTAGTTTGGGTCTGTTCGACGAGGCAAGCGAGCAGCCAACTTCCTACAGCATCCTTCCCTCATCACCTCCATGCCCAAATAATATCGTCCTCCTACACCAAGCCAACCTTTCCTATGATCCCACTATCCCACATGGACTTCACGAAGATTCTCTTGCACTATCTGAACTAACTACCATGTTATTTGGTTGTAGGTTTTTGATGGCCATGTAGGTTCTGATGGAGCTTCCTACATGAAAAAACATGCCATCAGGTTGTTCTCTAAGGATTCAGAGTTCTATGTTGGAAATACATGGCTATGGAGATGTGTCATGATCACAGGTGAACATATGAAGTGAGCGTGATCTTTGACATAAGGTAGCATATATCCTTTTTTATTAAACAATATTTGATTGCTAATATATGTCTTTGTTCTCATGTCTTTCAACCAATTACTAACATGTAATGGCATGATGCCTACCAAAACATTATTTTGTTTCCTTCAAAAATAAACATATGTCCCTTTTACAGTTAACATTTATAGATAACCAATAACTTCTACATTGAGAATAGTTATTTATATATGAAGTGCTAAGTATTAACACAACCAAATTTGATCAAATTATATTGCAACTGATCCCCGCAGCAACGCGCGGGGTATCATCTAGTTGATATATATTTGTTGGGCATAATCATGCGGGATTACATGGTTGTTGCTTTAAACCTCAACCTCTTATAAACACATGCAACTTGTTACATGTTGTGCAATGCACAAATTCTATGAAGCTCAAAAATCAATTCTCAAGCAACACTATTAACCCGAAGTCCTCTAATGATGTTATTCTCACTCGCCCCGAGGTTGCACCGCTATACCTCTATACCTCTAGTGTTGGTAAAGTATAGAAGGACGAGAACATTGAATATGTCTCACACATCTCAAGAGCAGACACATCACACTAACTCGGAAGTGAGAAGGCCAATGGGCCCACGAGCATGAGATCAACGGTAGACATCTAAGGAGGACCACAAGATTCCACAATATTAGCATGTCCGCCAGTGAAACAAAGATGAGTATAGCTTAACATTAACACACCCAACATAAGTGTCGACTCCTAAAAATACCATGTGGAAGCTTGTTGCTTACCCACTAGTAGAAAAGAGAGCTTTGGTTCAGGCCGGGTCAGCCCATTAGTCCCGGTTCAGTCCAGAACCGGGACCCATGGAGGCATTGGTCCCGGTTCGTGAGCCCAGGGGGCCGGCCGGGCCACGTCGGCCATTGGTCCCGGTTCGTCTGGAACTTTTGGTCCCGGTTGGTGGGACGAACCGGGACCAATGGGCCTGGCTCCTGGCCCACCACCATTGGTCCCGGTTGGTGGCTTGAACCGGGACAACAGGCTGCCTTTACTCCCGGTTTGTGCCACGAACCGGGACCATTGAGGTGCCTATATATACCCCTCGCCCGCGAGCAGAGCACTCCACTGCTCTGTTTTTCTCTGGCCGGGGAGGGGAGGGCTTTGTGGTGCTCTAGCTCACCTCCTATGCACATGAGGTGTTCGATGAAATGCCCGAGCCACACTAGTTAAGCTTTCTCCTCTCGAAGCACGACCTCCGAACTCTATTTTTCCTGAGATTTGTCTAGGTTTATATTAGTGGCCCGTCACGCCCCATCCCCGTCTTCACTGTCGTCGATCGCCCACGCCGATCTCGTCGCCGGCACCACCATGGTGAGCCTCTTGTTCTTATCTTCTTTTTGAAAGAAAATTTTTATTGCTTTAGATAGATACTTGTCTAATTTTCTTACTTTTTTATTGCTTGTTATTATATAGTGCGATGGTTTTGGCATCTGCCCCTGTCGGCCCTCGTCCCGTCTATGATTCGGATGTGTTATATATTATCTTTATAACTATTGGTTCATTTATTGTTTATGAAAATTATGCCGACCAACGTGACATAGATTTTATTTATCTAGGAGGTATGTGAACCAGAAATTCCAACCGACCCTATTGTCGAGAGGTTAAATTTAGTTGAAGAAGAAAACAATTTCTAGAAGGAAAAAATAAAAAAATGAGGAGGAGAAGATGATATTGGAGTTGCATGTTGCGGATGTCGTCGATGATCACAAGATCAAGATGGATGCAATGCGCTTGAAGATTAGAAAATATGCCATTCATACCGAGGCTTGGTATCATTATGCCGTTGGATCAATTGTTACCTTGGTTGCGATTATGATCGCATTTGTTTTCGCATTGAAATGTTTTACATAGTTTCAATGTATGGTTTAATTAATTTAGATGCTCTGGAGAGCTATATGTTGTTAGATGAGAACTATGTATGTACTTTGGTTTTAATGTGATGATGAACTTCTATTAATTTGGTCACATAATTATCTATTCATGATGTTCAGAATGGTTTTGACACATAATTATATATAATGCACGCCGATGAACCGCAATGGATGTCTGATGTGAGACACACCTCCGAGTACATTAAGGGCGTGCCTGATTTTCTCGAAGTGGCTGAGGCAAACAAGCAGAATGGTTTTATGTGTTGTCCATGCCCTAAATGTGGGACTACGAAGTCTTACACTGACCGAAAAATCCTTCACAACCACCTGCTTTACAATGGTTTCATGCCACACTATAATTTTTGGACGAGGCACGGAGAAATAGGGGTTATGATGGAAGACGGCGAAGAAGAAGAGGACGATGACAACTATGTGCCCCCTGAATACGGTGATGCTGCAACGGGGGAAGCTGCTGAAGATCAAGAGGAACTAGATGATGTGCCCAATGATGCTGCAACGGGGGAAGCTGCTGAAGATCAAGAGGAACCAGACGATGTGCACGATGATGATGATCTCCGCCGGGTCATTGTCGATGCAAGGACCCAATGCGAAAGTCAAAAGGAGAAGCTGAAGTTCGATCGCATGTTAGAGGATCACAAAAAAGGGTTGTACGCCAATTGCGAAGATGGCAACACAAAGCTCGGTACCATCTTTGGAATTGCTGCAATGGAAGGCGAGAATCTTGTGCTCGACAAAGGATTTGAGAAGCTACTGAAAATATTGAAGAAGAAGCTTCCAAAGGATAAGGAATTGCCCGACAGTACATACGCAACAAAGAAGGTCGTATGCCCTCTAGGATTGGAGGTGCAGAAGATACATGCATGCCCTAATGACTGCATCCTCTACCACGGTGCGTACAATGATCTGAATGCATGCCCAGTATGCGGTGCATTACGGTATATGATCAGACGAGATGACCATGGTGATGTTGACGGCGAGCCCCCCAGGAAGAGGGTTCCTACGAAGGTGATGTAGTATGCTCCTATAATACCACGGTTGAAACGTCTGTTCAGAAATGGAGAGCATGCCAAGTTGATGCGATGGCACAGTGAGGACCATAAGAAAGACGGGAAGTTGAGAGCACCCGCTGACAGGTCGCAGTGGAGAAAAATCGAGAGAAAGTACTGGGATGAGTTTGCAAGTTACCCAAGGAATGTATGGTTTGCTTTAAGCACGGATGGCATTAATCCTTTCAGGGAGCAGAGCAGCAATCACACCACCTGGCCCGTGACTCTATGTATGTATAACCTTCCTCCTTGGATGTGCAGGAAGCGGAAGTTCATTATGATGCCAGTTCTCATCCAAGGCCCTAAGCAACCTGGCAACGACATTGATGTGTACCTAAGGCCATTAGTTGAAGAACTTTTACAGCTGTGGAATGGAAACGGTGTACGTACGTGGGATGAGCACAAACAGGAGAAATTTGACCTAAAGGCGTTGCTATTCATGACCATCAACGATTGGCCCGCTCTCAAGAACCTTCGGTGATGGACAAACAAGGGATACCACGCATGCATGCACTGTTTAGATGACACTGAAAGTATATACCTGGACAAATGCAGGAAGAATGTGCACCTGGGCCATCATCAATTTCTTCCGACCAACCATCAATGTCGAAAGAAAGGCAAGCATTTCAAAGGCGAGGCAGATCACCGGAAGAAGCCCACCATACGGACCGGTGATCACGTACTTGCAATGGTCAATGATTTACATGTAATCTTTGGAAAGGGTCCCAGCGGACTAGCTGTTCCGAATGACGCGGAGGGACACGCACCCATGTGGAAGAAGAAATCTATATTTTGGGACCTACCCTACTGGAAAGACCTAGAGGTCCGCTCTTCAATCGACCTGATGCATGTGACGAAGAACCTTTGCGTGAACCTGCTAGGCTTCTTGGGTGTGTATGGGAAGACAAAAGATACACCTGAGGCACGAGAGGACCTGCAACGTTTGCACGAAAAATACGGCATGCCTCCGAAGCAGTATGAAGGTCCTGCCAGCTACGCTCTTACGAACGAAGAGAAAGAAATCTTCTTTGAATGCCTGCTCAGTATGAAGGTCCCGACTGGCTTCTCCTCGAATATAAAGGCAATAATAAATATGCCAGAGAAAAAGTTCCTGAACATAAAGTCTCATGACTGCCACATGATTATGACGCAACTGCTTCCGGTTGCATTGAGGGGGCTTCTACCGGAAAACGTCCGATTAGCCATTGTGAAGCTATTTGCATTCCTCAATGCAATATCTTAGAAGGTGATCGATCCAAAAAACGTACCAAGGCTAAGGAGTGATGTGGCGCAATGTCTTGTCAGTTTCGAGCTGGTGTTTCCACCATCCTTCTTCAATATCATGACGCACGTCCTAGTTCATCTAGTCGACGAGATTGTCATTCTGGGCCCCGTATTTCTACACAATATGTTCCCCTTTGAGAGGTTCATGGGAGTCCTAAAGAAATATGTCTGTAACCGCGCTAGGCTAGAAGGAAGCATCTCCATGGGCCATCAAACAGAGGATGTCATTGGGTTTTGTGTTGACTTCATTCTTGGCCTTAAGAAGACAGGTCTCCCTAATTCGCGGTATGAGGGGAGACTGACTGGAAAAGGCACGCTTGGAGGGGACTCAATAATATGCAGGGATGGATATTCTTGGTCTCAAGCACACTACACAGTTCTACAGAACTCTACCTTGGTAACCCCGTACATTGATGAACACAAGAACAGTCTACGCTCCAAACACCCAGAGCAGTGCGACGACTGGATTACATGTGAACACATCAGGACTTTCAGCATTTAGTTGGAAACACGTCTCAGAGGTGACAACACTGTTTGTGATGAGCTGTACTTGTTGTCCAGGGGACCATCTTTGACTGTATTGATTTACAAAGGATACGAGATAAATGGGAATACATTTTACACGATTGAACAAGATCAAAAGGTCACCAACCAAAACAACGGTGTCCGCTTTGATGCAGCAACCGAGAGGGGAAAGGACACATATTATGGTTACATAGTGGACATATGGGAACTTGACTACAGACATGATTTTAAGGTCCCTTTGTTTAAGTGCAAATGGGTCAATCTGTCAGGAGGCGGGGTACAAGTAGACCCACAGTACAGAATGACAACAGTGGATCTGAAAAACTTGGGTACACTGACGAACCGTTCGTCCCAGCCAATGATGTGGCACAGGTTATCTATGTGAAGGACATGTCTACCAACCCGAGAAAAAGAAAAGATAAGGAAGCGAATACATCATACGAGGAGTGCTACCTCTTGAGCACTGCGTTGGATTTCCTCAAAGAGGAGAGGATGATGCAGCAAAGTAGCGTAAGTATTTCCCTCAGTTTTTGAGAACCAAGGTATCAATCCAGTAGGAGGCCACGCACAAGTCCCTCGTACCTGCAAAAAACGATAGCTACTCGCAACCAACGCTATTAGGGGTTGTCAATCCCTTCACGGTCACTTACGAGAGTGAGATCTGATAGAGGTGATAGATAATATTTTTGGTATTTTTGGTATATAGATGCAAAGTGAAAAGTAAAAGGCAAACTAAAAACAAAGCAAGTATTAAAGTGATGGAGATTCATATGATGAGAATAGACCCGGGGGCCATAGGTTTCACTAGTGGCTTCTCTCAAGAGCATAAGTATTCTACGGTGGGTGAACAAATTACTGTTGAGCAATTGACAGAATTGAGCATAGTTATGAGTATATCTAGGTATGATCATGTATATAGGCATCACGTCCGTGACAAGTAGACCGAAACGATTCTGCATCTACTACTATTACTCCACTCATCGACCGCTATCCAGCATGCATCTAGAGTATTAAGTTAAAAACAGAGTAACGCCTTGTTGGGGAACGTAGCAGAAATTCAAAATTTTCCTACGTGTCACCAAGATCTATCTATGGAGAAACAGCAACGAGGGGAAGGAGAGTGCATCTACATACCCTTGTAGATCGCTAAGCGGAAGCGTTCAAGAGAACGGGGTTGATGGAGTCGTACTCGTCGTGATCCAAATCACCGATGATCCTAGCGCCGAACGGACGCACCTCCGCGTTCAACACACGTACAGCCGGGACGTCTCCTCCTTCTTGATCCAGCAAGGGAGAGGAGAAGTTGAGGAAAACTCCGACAAAGACGACGGCGTGGTGGTGATGGAGCTCGTGGTTCTTGGCGCAGAGCTTCGCTAAGCACTACGGAGGAGGAGGAAGTGTTGGAGGAGGAGGGGCTGCGCCAGGGAAGGTGCGGCTGCCCTCTCTCCCTCACTATATATAGGGGTAAGGGGGTGGAGGAGGCGCCTAGGGTTCCCTAGGGGGGCGGCGGCCACAGGGGAAACCCTAGATGGGTTTGGGCGCCCCACCCCTAGGAAACTTGCCCCCAAGCCGGGAAGGGGCTGCCCTAGGGAGGCCCCCCCTCTCCTGGTTACTTGAGAGGGCTGGGAGGCGCACCACCCCTTAGTGGACTGGTTTGCCCCTTCCCTTTGGCCCATGAGGCCCTCCAACACTTCTTGGGGCTCCCGAAACACCTTTCGGTCATCTTGGCCATAGCCTCGTACCCCGGAACACTTTGGACTCCAATACCCTTCGTCCAATATATCGATCTTCACCGCGGACCATTCCGAACTCCTCGTGACGTCCGGGATCACATCCGGACTCGAACAACCTTGGTAACCACATACTATTTCCCATAACAACTCTAGCGCCACCGAACCTTATGTGTAGACCCTACGGGTTCGGGAACCATCTGAACATGACCGAGACGTTCTCGGTCAATAACCAACAGCGGATCTGGATACCCATGTTGGCTCCCACATGTTCCACGATGATCTCATTGGATGAACCACGATGTCGAGGATTCAATCAATCCCGTATTCAATTCCCTTTGTCTAGCGGTATTGTACTTGCCCGAGATTCGATCGTCGGTATCCCGATACCTTGTTCAATCTCGTTACCGGCAAGTCTCTTTACTCGTTCCGTAACACCTCATGTCGTGATCAACCCCTTGGTCACATTGTGCACATTATGATGATGTCCTACCGAGTGGGCCCAGAGATACCTCTCCGTCAACCGAAGTGACAAATCCCAGTCTCGATTCGTGCCAACCCAACAGATACTTTCGGAGATACCTGTAATGAACCTTTATAGCCACCCAGTTACGTTGTGACGTTTGGTACACCCAAAGCATTCCTACGGTATCCGGGAGTTGCACAATCTCATGGTCGAAGGAAATGATACTTGACATTAGAAAAGCTTTAGCATACGAACTATGATCTTTGTGCTAGGCTTAGGATTGGGTCTTGTCCATCACATCATTCTCCTAATGATGTGATCCCGTTATCAATGACATCCAATGTTCATGGTCAGGAAACTGTAACCATCTATTGATTAACGAGCTAGTCAACTAGAGGCTTACTAGGGACATGGTGTTGTCTATGTACCCACACATGTATCTGAGTTTCCTTTCAATAAAATTAGAGCATGGATAATAAACGATTATCATGAACAAGGAAATATACTAATAACTAATTTATTATTGCCTCTAGGGCTTATTTCCAACAGTCTCCCACTTGCACTAGAGTCAATAATCTAGTTCACATCGTCATGTGATTAACACTGATAGGTCACATCGCCATGTGACCAACATCCAAAGAGTTTACTAGTGTCGTAAACTAGTTCACATCATCATGTGATTAAGACTCAATGAGTTACGAGGTTTGATCATGTTTTGCTTGTGAGAGAGGTTTTAGTCAACGGTGCGAACCTTTCAGATCCGTGTGTGCTTTGCAAATTTCTAGGTCATATTGTAAACGCTGCTTCCACGCTCCACTTGGAGCTATTCCAAATGTTTGCTCCACTATACGTATCCGGTTTGCTACTCAGAGTCACTCGGATAGGTGTTAAAGCTTGCACCGACGTAACCCTTTACGCCGAACTCTTTATCACCTCCATAATCGAGAAACATGTCCTTATTTACTCCAAGGACAATTTTGACCGCTATCCAAAGATCCATTCTGGATCATTCTTGTACCCTTGAGTGACTCATGGCAAGGCACACTTCGGTCGGTACACAGCATAGCATACCGTAGAGCCTACGTCTAAGGCATAGGGGACGACCTTCGTCCTTTCTCTCTCTTACGCCGTGGTCGAGCTTTAAGTCTTAACTTCATACCTTACATCTCGTGCAAGAACTCCTTCTTTGATTGATCCATCTTGAACACCTTCAAGATCATGTCAAGGTATATGCTCATTTGAAAGTACCATTAAGCAGTTTTGATCTATCCTATAGATCTTGATGCTCAATGTTCAAGTAGCTTAATACAGGTTTTCACTTGAAAAACACTTTTCAAATAACCCTATATGCTTTCCAGAAATTCTACATCATTTCTGATCAACAATATGTCAACAACATATACTCATCAAAATTCTATAGTGCTCCCACTCACTTCTTTGGAAATACAAGTTTCTCATAAACTTTGTATAAACCCAAAATCTTTGATCATCTTATCAAAGAGTATATTCCAACTCGAGATGCTTACTCCGGTCCATGGAAGGATCATCGAGCTAGCATACCTTTCAGCATCCTTAGGATCGACAAAACCTTTACGATTGTATCTCATACAACCTTTCCTTACGGAACTGGTAAGGAAACTCGTTTTGACATCCATCTGCTAGATTTCATAAATGCAGCTAATGCTAACATGATTCCGACGGACTTAAGCATCGCTACGGATGAGAAAATCTCATCGTAGTCAACTTGTAAAAACTCTTTGCCACAAGTCGAGCTTCATAGACGGTGACATTACCGTCCACGTCCGTCTTCTTCTTAAAAATCCATTTATCTCAATAGCTTGCCGATCATCAGGCAAGTCCACCAAAGTCCATGCATTGTTATGATACATGGATCCTATCTCGGATTTCATGGCTTCTAACCATTTGTCGGAATATGGGCCCACCATTGCTTCTCCATAGCTCGTAGGTTCATTGTTGTCTAGCAACATGACCTTCAAGACAGGATTCTTGTACCACTCAAGCAGCGACGCATCCTTGTCACCCCACGAGGTACGGTAGTGACTTGATCCAAGTTTCATGATCACTATCATAAGCTTCTACTTCAATTGGTGTAGGTGCCACAGAACAACTTCACGTGCCCTGCTACACACTAGTTGTAGTGACGGTTCAATAACCATATCAAGTCTCCACCATCCTCCCACTCAACTTTTCGAGACAAACTTTTCCTTGAGAAAGGACCTGATTCAAGAAACAATCCCTATTGCTTTCGGATCTGAATTAGGAGGTATACCCAACTGTTTTGGGTGTCCTATGAAGATGCATTTTATCCGCTTTGGGTTCGAGCTTATCAACCTGAAACTTTTTCACATAAGCGTCGCAACCCCAAACTTTTAAGAAACGAGAACTTAGGTTTCTCCAAACCATAGTTCAAACAGGGTCGTCTCAACGGAATTACGTGGTGCCCTATTAAAGTGAGTGCGGTTGTCTCTAATGCCTAACCCATGAACGATAGTGGTAATTCGATAAGAGACATCATGGTATGCACCATATCTGATAGGGTGCAACTATGATGTTCGGACACACCATCACACTATGGTGTTCCAGGCGGTAATAATTGTGAAACAATTTCCACTATGTCTTAATAGCGTGCCAAAGCTCGTAACTCAGATACTCATCTCTATGATCATATCATAGACATTTTATCCTCTTGTCACGATGATCTTTAACTTCACTCTGAAATTACTTGAACCATTCAATAATTCAGACTTGTGTTTCATCAAGTAAATATACTCAAGTATCTACTCAAATCATCGTGAAGTAAGAACATAACGATATCCATGCGTGCCTCGGCATTCATTGGACTGCACACATCAAAATGTATTACTTCCAACAAGTTGCTTTCTTGTTCCATTTCATTGAAAGCGAGGCTTTAGGTCATCTTGCCCATGTGGTATGATTTGCATGTCTCAAGTGATTCAAAATCAAGTGAGTCCAAACGGTCCATTTGCATGGAGTTTCTTCATGCATATACACCAATAGACATGGTTCGCATGTCTCAAACTTTTCAAAAACGAGTGAGTCCAAAGATCCATCAACATGGAGCTTCTTCATGCGTTCTATACCAATATGACTCAAATGGCAGTGCCACAAGCAGGTGGTACTATCATTACTATCTTATATCTTTTGGCATGAAAATGTGTATCACTACGATCGAGATTCAATAAACCATTCCTTTAGGTTCAAGACCGTTGAAGGTATTATTCAAATAAATAGAGTAACCATTTGTAGCGCCCCGACCTGAATGGATCAAGTCTCTGTGCTTTCGTGTCATCCCTGGATCGGTATGCTGACACACACAGTACTCGAAGGATTTATAACAGAGGTAAATCACATGTATAAAGTAACGTAAATACTATTACCTCGATCCAAATATATAGCGGAAGCAACAAGGTTGTGGATTCCCATCAACACCAACGGCAAAGTTGAGTATAGGAAATCGTAACCCTAACGTATCACTTACTCGTCGTCTAAAAAGTCTGCAACATGAAAAGTTGCAGCCCGAAAACGGGTCAGCACATGGAATATGCTGGCAATGTAACACATAGAGAGTAATGAAAGAATAAGCTATACTACATGCATGTATGGCTGGTGGAAAGCTCTATGGTTACAGTTTTGCAAAAAAAGCTAATTTTCCCTACTGCAAAGGAATACATTTATTTAACTATCATAGTGGTTGTTGAACATTGAGAATGGTTGACAGCATCCTCAATCCCAATTAAAAGTACTCATTAAAACCCAACAATATTAATTAGAAGTAACATGATGAGATCAACAGGAAAATCCAAGTACTAGATACTCAAAATTGTCCATAACCGGGGACACGGCTAATCATGATTAGTTTGTACACTCTCTGAGGTTTGCACTTTTCCCCACAAGACTCGATCGCCTCCGCTTGGTTTCTCGCACTACATGGTGTTTGAGAAACGGATGACCGAGACATAGTCTTTCAGAAGCGCTAGCACCTTACATGTGGGTAGACCGTACCAACCTACATCCCCTACATCTGCTAGTCTGCCCGTAAGAGTTCGCACAACTTAGTCAACTACGCCAGAGCCCATAATGGCTTGTGGCTGCACACGGAAGTTTCTAGTTTGAATAATCTCATGATCCCTTTGGGCCTGGGTGGCGGTCCGAAGAAATACAGGCAAATCCTGTCTACCCAGGTGCCTTGACAGGCAAGTCCTGGAATAGCGAGGTGCCTCAATCCACCCAGATGTGTGTTTAAGTTGCCACCTTAGATAAACCATTAATTATCAATCTCACATCTGTCATGGATATTCACTCACCCAATCCACGTCTACGAGCATAGCATGGCATAATAAGCAAACGTAGAAGTAACTCCCAAGGTTTCATTAGTAAAACAGGTAATAGGTACTACCTCAATCTACTTCCCATCCCACAATTTAATTAGATCCTAAACATGCAAGTGTTTGAGGATTGATCTAATGCATAAAAACTGGGTAGTAGAAAAGATATGATCAAGTGTTACTTGCCTGCAAAGTTGATGAAGATGATTCGCACTCAAAACTCTTGATAGATCTACTCGTCACACTCCGGTCAATCTATTGTAATCAAGCAATAGTAACCACACATAAGCAATCACTCAAAAGATCGGAAAGAACGAAGAAAACAATTCGGAAAACGTCAAAACCAAATCAAATAACTCTTGCAGCATAAAACAATTTCTAACAGTACCAAAATTATGTGAATTTGGCCTTATCAGAAAGTTTAGGTCAAGAGCTTCGATTAGCAAAAAGAATCAACTAAATCGGAGTTACGAAACTCAAGTTATGATCAAACGAAGTTCAAATACAAATCTATTTGAATTCAAATTTTAAAACTTTCAAAAACATGTTTGAGTTGTATTACTGAATAGAGGAGATCATAACGAAGAAGTGGGCGTTGGTTTCGTTGGATTCCGACTTACGAGTAAAAAGTTATAGCCGTTTGAAGATTAGGGACACTACGGATAGGTCCATGACGGAAATTAAAAATAAAAAGAAAAATCAATCGAGTTAACGCCGCTAAACAAAACCAGAAAGAAAAGCCGTGAAAAAATCGATCTAGGGTTTGGAAAGGAAACCAAACAAAAACCGATCTAGAAAACGGAACGGAAACCGATCTAGAAAACCGATCTAGAAAACGTGGCCTTGGCTGGGCTAGTACCTCAAGAGGCGAGGGCTCAGCGGTGGCGGCGAGGGCGGCGGCGGCGGCAAGTGGCGGCGGCAGGCTGGTGAGGGCGGCGGCGGGCTGGTGAGGGGCGACGGCGGCGCTTGGTGAGGGGCGGCGGCGAGGGGCGGCGGCGGCGGCACTGCTGGAGGAGGAGGAGGAGGAGGAGAGGAGAGTTGATTTGATGTGTTGGAGGGGGGGTATTTGGGTATTTATATTGGGGAGGAGGGTTTTGCTTGGGGTAGGGAACAAGAAATAGATTAGGATTAGGAATCCTAGGAATAAAAACGGAATAACAAAACGGGTCAAATTCTACTAGGAATCGTAAAAGAATAGGAAACTTGGGGCTCCTGGCTCCCTAGGTGCGTGGTGCGTCGTATTTCGCCTTGACGTCATTGAGCTTTGGCGGCTTGGGCCTTTGGCCCAAGGCGCTGTGCTCTTTTTTTTCTTTTTTTTAATTTCTTTTAACAGAGACAAATAGAAATAATAAAACCAAATAAATAAATATATTATATAGGCATATAATATATCAAAATTTTCAGAAAAGATTTCCTACATGATGAACATTATTCTAGATTCAAATAAAATACATAAAAATTCAAATAAAACAAACAGTGCTACTGCCCTAATAAAATCCACTGAAAATCATTTTAAAAATACCAAAATGATTTCAAATTAATTTCTCTCAATTTTCTGTTGTAGAGGAATCATGTTACCCTATTTTCCATGTATTTTATTTTGAAGAAAATAATTTGAATAAAACTCAAATAACTCCAATTGAAAATAATTCAAAGGAACTTTGAATTTAATTCCTTGAAACTCCCAACTCATATTTCATATGTTTTGAAGAAGTCATTTTATCTTCGCTCGTGAAAATCATCGAGTTGCATAAAGTTTCAGAATTGGAAATGTTTTTCAAATGAAATTCAAATATTTTCAACACCCCTTGTCATTTAAATAAATGGAAGAAGTCATGTCATCTTCTCTCCGTGGTTTTGTGATGAAAAGAATTTGAATTCTCAAGATCATAAAAGCAAAATGAAAGTTTGGGAAAGTCCTTTATTCCCTCTCATTTAACTTTCAAAAAGTTTCGAATTCACTCACTTTCAGTCAATCAATCAAACAATCAGCCAAAACTATCTATTTGTTTATAACATTCCAAAATTTAGAATTTTGGGATGTTACAAACTACCACCCTTAAAATGAATCTCGTCCTCGAGATTCGGAGAGGCTAGAAAGAAATAGGTTAGGGTTTGGGGGTCTTCTCAAAATCCATCGATCGTCTCCGGGGTCTCCGGTGCTACCACCCTTAGAAGCATTGTTACGGTTCCATCAAAACTCAGATACTCCATCCTTATTGTCGATGGTGTCGGTCTTCTCAGATATTAAGGATAATTCCTTCTCTGGGCTCTTCCGGTAGTGGCATAACCTTTTCCTCAAATCTTTTGCCCTTTACTCTGGGTAAGGTTATCCCGAAATTGGGTCTTCTTCGCTGACAGGTCTGGCGCCAATTCTAAACAACTATCGATATCTCTTGGTGGTCAACAATTTATGGTTTCTCCTGCAGAAAACGGGTCTGGATTGAACCTCACCGTATATCCTACGATTGGCAACAACTGCCGTGTACAAGGGAAAAATACCTATACCATTCTAAGGTTTTGAACAAGGTTTTGATCGTCGTCTCTCTACTATAGGTAAGTCACTCAGATTTACCATTCCATATAGCAAAGCTTAATAATAAGAGTAAGTCGGTATGGTGATCAATCCATCCCGCACCCAAATCATTACCTTGTACATGGTTTAGCGAATCTCGCATTCTAACACTCGGTCATCCTCACGAGCATTGCAGAATTTCTCTTGTCGATGAACCCAGTCCGGAAAATCCATTGATTCTGCAAGCCAAACAAACATCTATCGTTCCTTAACAACTCTCAGGTTTTGCGTAAACTCCTATAGAATCGTCGGTTGATACAAGTCGTAACTTCTTCCGTGGTTTTTTCCTTGACAAGAGTGTGCTTGCTACTTGGCAGGTCCTGGGGCCTGTGGGTTATGGCCCATCTCATCACTTGCAATCCTTGAACACATCCTCGGGGCAACTGATCGTTATCCCAACATCCAACTCCCTGGCATACTTAAATCCATCCAATTGTACTGTCTCTTTTCCTTATATTTGCACCAAACTAAGACGTGATTACTGAGACTCATCATGGAATTTCCATTGATCCATATTTCCAACATCATACCCCATTTATATCCAATAACACTTCATCTCTTCATCCTCGTGGGATGTCCCACATACCGTGATAAAACTTATACTTATGAAATCCATACTCCACTTCGTGGAACCTCATTATCCTTTCCAGGTCAAGCGTCCTTACAAGGAAATATTGGCCATCTCGCATGGCACTTCTTCAACTGGAAAACGTGAAACACATCATGAACTCCTGACAGTCCTTCGGGTGACTTCAACTTGTTAGCCTATTCTCCCATACGCTCCAAAACTCGGTATGGTCCTACAAATCTCGGGGCTAACTTTCCCTTAACTCCAAATCGCTTAACTCCTCGCAGAGGTGGCACACAAAGATATGCTCATCTCCGATTTCATAGACTACCTCCTTGCATTTTTGAGTCTGCATAACTCTTACATGCGGGTGAGCTATCTTCAGTCTATCTCGAATCAACTTAACATTCTCTTACAAATCCTTGATCACATTTGGTCCAAACAACTGAAGGTCTCCAACTTCATCCCACATCAACGGTGTCTGGCTCCTTCTCCCATACAAAGCTTCAAAAGGGGCCATCTTCAAACTGACTTGGTAGCTGTTGTTATATGAGAAACTCCGCGTAAGGTAAATTATCATCACTACTAGATCCATAATCTAGCGCACACGCTCTCAACATGTCCTCCAAAATCTGATTGACTCTCTTGATTTATCCATCTGTCTGCGGATGAAAGGCTGTACTGAACTCTAGCCTAGTACCCAAAGTCTGGTGCAGCTGATTCCAAAACTTTGAGGTAAACTTTGTTCCTCTATGATGGTCCTCGGAACTCCATGCAGACTTACGATCCTTGTCCAATATATCTTGGCCAACTTCGCACTCGTATTTCACTTGGATAAAGTGAGCCACTTTGGTCAAGCGAGTTAACTACTACCCAGATAGAATCATATCCCAATCGGGTTCTGGGAAATCCGGAAATGAAATCATGCCAAGATTATCCCACTTCCATTCGGGTATCGGCATAGGCTGTAGTAATCCTGCTGGCTTCTGATGCTCTGCTTTTACTTTCTCTGGCATGCATCACTTACGACTACATACTCCATAATATCCTTCTTCATACCAGTCCACTAGAAACACTCCTTCAAATCCAAATACATCTTGGTGTTTCCAGGGCGAATCGAGTATGGTGAGTCATGAGCCTCCTGAAGTATTAACTTCCTGATCTTTGCATTATTGGGTACATGTACACTGTCCTCAAACCATAAGGTGTCATGCTCATCCTTACGAAAACCTTTGGCTTTTCCTTTGCTCATCCTATCTTTTACCTCAGCAATCTCTTTGTCATCCTTCTGAGCTTCACGGATCTTTTCCAACAATGTAAACTGAACTTCCATTACTGCAACGAAACCTTTGGGAACAATCTCCAACTGAAGTTCCTTGAGATCCTCGGCTAACTCCTTTGGTAATCCTCCGATTATGACGGTATTCGTCCTTGTTTTATTTATGGTTATATCCTATTTCTCCACAAGGCTTGCACGCACAAGGTTTCTTCATATCCTTTCCATAAGGCTTCAACTTCTGAGTCACAAACCGAGACTTTAGCAAAGTCAACTTAAATTCTTCCCAAGTGGTTACTCTTTGCAATCCATTGATGGTTTGGTACATCCTCCACCAAATAGCAGCACCTCTTTCATAGCACTGAAGAGCATGCTGGGTCATATCCTTTCTGGCTGTAGGGTTATTCTTCATATGATCTTCCATGTTCTGAATCCATCGGTCTGTCTCCAATTGACTCATTGGTCCGGAAATTTACAAGCTCATCTCCATCCATCCTCTAATGGGTCCATGGGTTTGGGGTGGGATAAGAGAGATCGAGAGGGATGCACACAATACAAACAATGGTTTTGAAAAGACAGATTTTATTGTGGCTGTCGGAAAAACATCAAACAAATGACAGCTCACAATCGTCGCATCTAACGTAGGTATGTAACAGGGGTTTGGTCTTCTAAGGGTCAATAAATCTTCAACGCCATCAAACTCTTCAAGTCTTGTTCATGTCTCCGATGGCTTCTTCCGATCATGCTTGTCCTTCTCCAATTCTTTTGCCAGATCATCTCTATTGACGCAGAGTCTCTCGTGACGTCCTTTAATATTCCTGGAGTTGCATTCCAAACTTCTGGTTTCAACATCCTTGGCATGAACCATGATCCTACTGTCTTTCAGTCCTGACGGATCTCCGGTATCTCGAGGTTTTGTTCCTCCGGGTTGGTTACTTCAGCTTTCGGTTCCTGAGTTCTTCACCAATTGCCTTCTTGTCTAATATTGCTTCTTGTAGGTCCATCTTAACTTCTTCATGTAATACTCCAGATCCTGGTGATACACCAGCTAAGGTTAAAACTTCATCTTGCTGATAGGTGCTTCATCAGCCTTCTACCATCAAATCCTTCTATCCATAAGCATGCTTAACTCCGCACGGTGACAATAGCATAGGCAGGCGATAACATCATGGATAGCGTGTTTCTGCTCTTGTCATTTTCATGAGCTATCATTCCATAGTTGATATCTCCCGCCTTAGGGTTTTCCTGACAAAGCTTTGAATTCTAATGCTCCATGTTCCAGTCTTCCTCCGATACACCTTGATCTCGGTTATTGATAACTTCCATAGTCTGCCAAGTTCCATAAGCGTAACCTTCCTAGGTCATACAAACCGAATTTATTTGGAGCCTTCAAATCTCCTAGTCTTGAGTCTTCACCGTTGTAGTTTCCGTTTACGGTAAAATCATCTTCATTCCAAATGGTCTTAGTTGTCCGATATCTTGTCTCCTTGGAGTGGTCTCATCACCAAATCTTCGAGTGGTCACAAGGAAAAGGGTATGGTCTCACTAAAAGGAATATTTGAATAAGCTCAAGAGAAGAGAGGTAAAAGATCTTTTGAAAATGAAGTTGTAGAGAAAAATCTTTCCTATGGGCTTGTCGGTTTCTAGGGTCACGTCCTCAGTCAACATGTGCTCGATACCATCTTGTAGCGACCCGACCCGAATGGATCAAGTCTCTGTGGTTTCGTGTCATCCCTGGATCGGTATGCTGACACACACAAGACTCAAGGATTTATAACAGAGAGGTAAATCACATGTATAAAGTAACGTAAATACTATTACCTCGATCCAAATATATAGCGGAAGCAACAAGGTTGTGGATTCCCATCAACACCAACGGCAAAGTTGAGTATAGGAAATCGTAACCCTAACGTATCACTTACTGTCGTTCGAAAAGTCTGCAACATGAAAAGTTGCAGCCCGAAAACGGGTCAGCACATGGAATATGCTGGCAATGTAACACATAGAGAGTAATGAAAGAATAAGCTATACTACATGCATGTATGGCTGGTGGAAAGCTCTATGGTTACAGTTTTGCAAAAAGCTAATTTTTCCCTACTGCAAAGGAATACATTTATTTAACTATCATAGTGGTTGTTGAACATTGAGAATGGTTGACAGCATCCTCAATCCCAATTAAAAATACTCATTAAAACCCAACAATATTAATTAGAAGTAACATGATGAGATCAACAGGAAAATCCAAGTACTAGATACTCAAAATTGTCCATAACCGGGGACACGGCTAATCATGATTAGTTTGTACACTCTGCAGAGGTTTATGACTTTTCCCCACAAGACTCGATCGCCTCCGCTTGGTTTCTCGCACTACATGGTGTTTGAGAAACGGATGACCAAACATAGTCTTCGAAGCGCTAGCACCTTACATGTGGGTAGACCGTACCAACCTACATCCCCTACATCCGCTAGTCTGCCCGTAAGAGTTCGCACAACTTAGTCAACTACGCCAGAGCCCATAATGGCTTGTGGCTGCACACGGAAGTTTCTAGTTTGAATAATCTCATGATCCCTTTGGGCCTGGGTGGCGGTCCGAAGAAATACAGGCAAATCCTGTCTACCCAGGTGCCTTGACAGGCAAGTCCTGGAATAGCCAGGTGCCTCAATCTCTTGCAGCATAAAACAATTTCTAACAGTACCAAAATTATGTGAATTTGGCCTTATCAGAAAGTTTAGGTCAAGAGCTTCGATTAGCAAAAGGAATCAACTAAATCGGAGTTACGAAACTCAAGTTATGATCAAACGAAGTTCAAATACAAATCTGTTTGAATTCAAATTTTAAAACTTTCAAAAACATGTTTGAGTTGTATTACTGGATAGAGGGGATCGTAACGAAGAAGTGGGCGTTGGTTTTGTTGGATTCCGACTTACGACTAAAAAGTTATAGCCGTTTGAAGATTAGGGACACTACGGTTAGGTCCATGACGGAAATTAAAACTAAAAAGAAAAATCAATCGAGCGAACGCTCGCTAAACAAAACCGGAAAGAAAAGCCGGCGAAAAAACCGATCTAGGGTTTCGGAAAGGAAACCGAAACAAAAAACCGATCTAGAAAACGGAACGGAAACCGATCTAGAAAACCGATCTAGAAAACGCGTGGCCTGGGCTAGTACCTCAAGAGGCGAGGGCTCGGTGGCGGCGGCGGCGGGGCGGCAAGTGGGCGGCAAGTGGCGGCTGGCGCTGGTGGCGGCGCGGCGCTTGGTGAGGGGCGGCGGCGAGGGCGGCGGCGGCACTGCTGCTGCTGCGGAGGAGGAGGAGAGGAGAGGAGAGTTGATTTGATGTGTTGGAGGGGGGGGGGGTACTTGGGTATTTATATTGGGGAGGGGAGGGGTTTTGCTTGGGGTAGGGAACAAGAAATAGATTAGGATTAGGAATCCTAGGAATAAAAAACGGAATAACAAAACGGGGTCAAATTCTACTAGGAATCGTAAAAGAATAGGAAACTTGGGGCTCCCTGGCTCCCCTAGGTGCGTGGTGCGTGCGTTGGCTTTGGCCTTTGGCCCAAGGCGTTGTGCTCTTTTTTTAAAAAAAAAAAATTAACAGAGACGAATAGAAATAATAAAACCAAATAAATAAATATATTATATAGGCATATAATATATCAAAATTTTCAGAAAAAGATTTCCTACATGATGAACATTATTCTAGATTCAAATAAAATACATAAAAATTCAAATAAAACAAACAGTGCTACTGCCCTAATAAAATCCACTGAAAATCATTTTAAAAATACCAAAATGATTTCAAATTAATTTCTCTCCAATTTTCTGTTGTAGGGAATCATGTTACCCTATTTTCCATGTATTTTATTTTTGAAGAAAAATAATTTGAATAAAACTCAAATAACTCCAATTGAAAATAATTCAAAGGAACTTTGAATTTAATTCCTTGAAACTCCCAACTCATATTTCATATGTTTTGAAGAAGTCATTTTATCTTCGCTCGTGAAAATCATCGAGTTGCATAAAGTTTCAGAATTGGAAATGTTTTCCAAATGAAATTCAAATATTTTCAACACCCCTTGTCATTTAAATAAATGGAAGAAGTCATGTCATCTTCTCTCCAGGGTTTTGTGATGAAACGAATTTGAATTCCCGAAGATCATAAAAGCAAAAATGAATGTTTGGGAAAGTCCTTTTATTCCCTCTCATTTAACTTTCAAAAAGTTTCGAATTCACTCACTTTCAGTCAATCAATCAAACAATCAGCCAAAACTATCTATTTGTTTATAACAATCCAAAATTTAGAATTTTGGGATGTTACACCATTATTCTCCTTCAATGAATAATCGTATTGCGATAGACATAATCCAATTATGTCTATGCTCAACGCAATCACCAAATGACAATTATTCAGGTTTGATACTAATCTTGATGGTAGAGGGAGTGTGCGATGTTTGATCACATCAAACTTGGAAACACTTCCAACACATATCGTTAGCTCACCTTTAGCTAGTCTCCGTTTATTCCGTAGCCTTTTATTTCGAGTTACTAACACTTAGCAACCGAACCGGTATCTAATACCCTGGTGCTACTAGGAGCACTAGTAAAGTACACAATAACTTAATGTATATCCAATATACTTCTATCGACCTTGCCAGCCTTCTCATCTACCAAGTATCTAGGGTAATTCTGCTCCAGTGGCTGTTCCCCTTATTACAGAAGCACTTAGTCTCGGGTTTGGGTTCAACCTTGGGTTTCTTCACTAGAGCAGCAGCTGATTTGCCGTTTCATGAAGTATCCCTTCTTGCCCTTACCCTTCTTGAAACTAGTGGTTTCACCAACCATCAACAATTGATGCTCCTTCTTGATTTCTACTTTCGCGGTGTCAAACATCGTGAATACCTCAAGGATCATCATATCTATCCCTGATATGTTATAGTTCATCACGAAGCTCTAGCAGCTTGGTGGCAATGACTTTGGAGAAACATCGCTATCTCATCTGGAAGATCAACTCCCACTCGATTCAAGTGATTGTTGCACTCAGACAATTTGAGCACAAGCTCAACGATTGAGCTTTTCTCCCTTAGTTTGCAGGCTAAGAAAATCGTCGGAGGTCTTATACCTTTTGACGTGGGCACAAGCCTGAAATCCCAATTTCAGCCCTCGAAACATCTTATATGTTTCGAGAAACGTCTTTGGTGCCTCTACTCTAAACCATTTAACTGAACTATCACGTAGTTATCAAAACGTGTATGTCTGATGTTCGCAACATCCACAGACGACGTTTGGGGTTCAGCACACTGAGCGGTGCATTAAGGACATAAGCTTTCTACCGTCTCGCATAATCGCCATCGTCAACTTTCAACTATATTTTCTCTAGGAACATATCTAAATAGTGGAACTAAAGCGCGAGCTTACGACATAATTTGCAAAGATCTTTTGACTATGTTCAGGATAATTAAGTTCATCCCATGAACTCCCACTCAGATAGACATCCCTCTAGTCATCTAAGTGATTACATGATCCGAGTCAACTAGGCTGTGTCCGATCATCACGTGAGACGGACTAGTCATCATCAGTGAACATCTTCATGTTGATCGTATCCTCCATATGACTCATCCTCGACCTTTTGGTCTCTTGTGTTCCAAGGCCATGTCTGTACATGCTAGGCTCGTCAAGTTAACCTAAGTGTTTCGCGTGTGTAAATCTGGCTTACACCCGTTGTATGTGAACGTAAGAATCTATCACACCCGATCATCACGTGGTGCTTCGAAACGACGAACTTTCGCAACGGTGCACAGTTAGGGGGAACACTTTCTTGAAATTTTAATGAGGGATCATCTTATTTACTACCGTCGTACTAAGAAAATAAGATGTATAAACATGACAAACATCACATGCAATCAAATGGTGACATGATATGGCCATTATCATATTGCTCCTTTTGATCTCCATCTTCGGGCTCCACGATCATCATCGTCACCGGCATGACACCATGATCTCCATCATCATGATCTCCATCATCGTGTCTCCATGAAGTTGTCTCGCCAACTTATTACTTCTACTACTATGGCTACCGGTTAGCAATAAAGTAAAGTAATTACATGGCGTTGTTCAATGACACGTAGGTCATACAATAAATAAAGACAACTCCTATGGCTCCTGTCGGTTGTCATACTCATCGACATGCAAGTCGTGATTCCTATTACAAGAACATGATCAATCTCATACATCACATATCATTCATCACATTCTTCTTGGCCATATCACATCACATAGAATACCCTGCAAAAACAAGTTAGACGTCCTCTAATTGTTGTTTGCATGTTTTACGTGGCTGCTATGGGTTTCTAGCAAGAACGTTTCTTACTTACGCAAAACCACAACGTGATATGTCAATTGCTATTTACCCTTCATAAGGACCCTTTTCATCGAATCCGATCCGACTAAAGTGGGAGAGGCGGCACCGCTAGCCACCTTATGCAACAAGTGCATGTCGGTCGGTGGAACCTGTCTCACGTAAGTGTATGTGTAAGGTCGGTCCGGCCGCTTCATCCCACAATACCGTCGAAACAAGATTGGACTAGTAACGGTAAGCATATTGAACAAAATCAACGCCCACAACTACTTTGTGTTCTACTCGTGCAAAGAATCTACGCAATAGACCTAGCTCATGATGCCATTGTTGGGGAACGAGCAGAAATTCAAAATTTTCCCACGTGTCACCAAGATCTATCTATGGAGAAACCAGCAACGAGGGAAGGAGAGTGCATCTACATACCCTTGTAGATCGCTAAGCGGAAGCGTTCAAGAGAACGGGGTTGATGGAGTCGACTGTCGTGATCCAAATCACCGATGATCCTAGCGCCGAACGGACGGCACCTCCGCGCTCAACACACGTACAGCCCGGGACGTCTCCTCCTTCTTGATCCAGCAATGGGAGAGGAGAAGTTGAGGGAAAACTCCAACAGCACGACGGCGTGGTGGTGATGGAGCTCGTGGTTCTCCGGCAGAGATTCGCTAAGCACTACGGAGGAGGAGGAAGTGTTGGAGGAGGAGGGCTGCGCCAGGAAGGGTGCGGCTGCCCTCTCTCTCCTCACTATATAGGGGTAAGGGGGTGGAGGAGGCGCCTAGGGTTCCCTAGGGGAGGCGGCGGCCACAGGGAAACCCTAGATGGGTTTGGGTGCCCCGCCCCTAGGAAACTTGCCCCCAAGCCGGGAAGGGGCTGCCCTAGGGAGGCGCCCCACCTCTCCTGGTTACGTGAGAGGGGCTGGGAGGCGCACCACCCCTTAGTGGGCTGGTTTGCCCCTTCCCTTTGGCCAATGAGGCCCTCCAACACTTGCCGGGCTCCCAAACACCTTTCGGTCATGCTGGCCATAGCACAGTACCCCGAACACTTCCGGACTCCAATACCCTTCGTCCAATATATCAATCTTCACCGCCGGACCATTCCGGAACTCCTCGTGACGTCCGGGATCACATCTGGGACACCGAACAACCTTCGGTAACCACATACTATTTCCCATAACAACTCTAGCGTCACCGAACCTTAAGTGTGTAGACCCTACGGGTTCGGGAACCATGCAGACATGACCGAGACGTTCTCCGGTCAATAACCAACAGCGGGATCTGGATACCCATGTTGGCTCCCACATGTTCCACGATGTCGAGGATTCAATCAATCCCGTATTCAATTCCCTTTGTCTAGCGGTATTGTACTTGCCCGAGATTCGATCGTCGGTATCCCGATACCTTGTTCAATCTCGTTACCGCCAAGTCTCTTTACTCGTTCCGTAACACATCATCCCGTGATCAACCCCTTGGTCACATTGTGCACATTATGATGATGTCCTACCGAGTGGGCCCAGAGATACCTCTCCGTCAACCGGAGTGACAAATCCCAGTCTCGATTCGTGCCAACCAACATATACTTTCGGAGATACCTGTAATGAACCTTTATAGCCACCCGATTACGCCAGGACGTTTGGTACACCCAAAGCATTCCTACGGTATCCAGGAGTTGCACAATCTCATGGTCTAAGGAAATGATACTTGACACTAGAAAAGCTTTAGCATACGAACTACGATCTTTGTGCTAGGCTTAGGATTGGGTCTTGTCCATCACATCATTCTCCGAATTATGTGATCCCGTTATCAATGACATCCAATGTCCATGGTCAGGAAACCGTAACCATCTATTGATTAACGAGCTAGTCAACTAGAGGCTTACTAGGGACATGGTGTTGTCTATGTACCCACACATGTATCTGAGTTTCCTTTCAATGAAATTATAGCATGGATAATAAACGATTATCGTGAACAAGGAAATATACTAATAACTAATTTATTATTGCCTCTAGGGCATATTTCCAACACGCCTTAAGCAAGATGACATGATGTAGAGAAATAAATTCATGCAATATGATAAATACCCCATCTTGTTATCCTAGACGGCAACAATACAATACGTACCTTGCAACCCCTTCTGTCACTGGGTAAGGACACCGCAAGATTGAACCCAAAGCTAAGCACTTCTCCCATTGCAAGAACTACCAATCTAGTTGGCCAAACCAAACAGATTATTCGAAGAGACTTGCAAAGATAACCAATCATACATAAAAGAATTCAGAGAAGATTCAAATATTATTCATAGATAAGCTGGATCATAAACCCACAATTCATCGATCTCAACAAACACACCGCAAAAGAAGATTACATCGAATAGATCTCCACGAGAGAGGGGGAGAACATTGTATTGAGATCCAAAAAGAGAGAAGAAGCCATCTAGCTACTAGCTATGGACCCGAAGGTCTGAAGTAAACTACTAACACTTCATCGGAGGGGCTATGGTGATGATGTAGAAGCCCTCGTGGTGGATGCCCCCTCCGTGAGCTCCTAACAGGCCCCAAGATGGGATCTCGTGGATACAGGAAGTTGCGGCGGTGGAATTAGGTTTTTGGCTCCTGTTATGAACGTTTGGGGGTACGTAGGTATATATAGGAGGAAGGAGTACGTCGGTGGAGTAACAGGGGGCCCACGAGGCAGGGGGCGCGCCCTAGTGGGGGCGCCCCCCACCCTCGTGACCGCCTCTATTACTTCTTGGAGTAGGGTCCAAGTCTCCTGGATCACGTTCGGTGAGAAAATCACGTTTCCGAAGGTTTCATTCCGTTTGGACTCCGTTTGATATTCCATTTCTTCGAAACGCTGAAATAGGCAAAAAAACAGCAATTCTGGGCTGGGCCTCCGGTTAATAGGTTAGTCCCAAAAATAATATAGAAGTGGAAAATAAAGCCCAATATAGTCCAAAACAGTAGATAAAGTAGCATGGAGCAATCAAAAATTATAGATACGTTGGAGATGTATCAATGAGCCAAAGCGCCACATAGTTCTTTCAGGAAAAAGGGACATCGTGGGAGTGGAGGGCAAGACAGACATGTCTGAAGATTATGAAAAGTTTCATGAAATTCCTCCCTTCAAAGTCAAGGCTGACCCAAGCATCCTGATAAACGATGAAGATTATCCATGGTTACTGCGCAATAAGCAAATGAAACAAGTGAAGAAAAAGTGAAGACTTTCTCCCGCAACTATTATGATGATACCATGCCAACTTTTTAACAAGCGAGTATGATACCATTTTCCATTTTGTACATGCATATGCTATGTGGGTGAAATTATGATACCATGCCAACTTTCAACTTTTTCAGAGTTCATTTGAAATGCTTTAATGTCCCGGTTCGTCTGGACCTTTTGGTCCCGGTTCCACGCATGAACCGGGACCAATGTGCCTCGCCCGTGGCCCATGACCATTAGTCCCGGTTTGTGCCACAAACCGGGACTAAAGGGTTGGTCCTCGTTGCAGTCAGAGTTTAGTCCCATGTCGCCAACCGAAGGGCGCTCACACCAGTTTATAAGCCCCTCCCTCTCTGCCTTGTTGAGCTCCTCTCAAAGTGAAAATAGATGCCCTTATACAGGGAATTTGACCTAAATTCATACTGAATTTCTCTGAAATTCATAGAAATTTATTATGAATTTAGGTTGAATTCTCTCTATAGGCGCATCTATGCTCATTTTTTTAGTAAAGTTAATCACAAACTTGTGATTCACACAAATTTCAAAGAATTCAAATTTTAACTATTCAAATTTGAAAACTAATGGCACTAATAGAAAGTTTATAATTTTCTAAAACTAATGGCACTAACAGAAAGTTTATAATTTTGCTGACCTAAAAGCAAAAAGAATTAAAAATAAAGCAAAAACAAAAGAAAATAAATAATGCAAAAAACAAATAAAAAACTGGAAAAAATATTTTTATAGTAAAGTTAATCACAAACTTGTGATTCACATAAATTTCAAAGAATTCAAATTTGAAAACTGATGGCACTAACAGAGAGTTTATAATTTTTCTAAAACTAATGGCACTAACAGAAAGTTTATAATTTTTCTAACCTAAAAGCAAAAAAATTAAAAAATAAAGCAAAAACAAAATAAAATAAATAATGCAAAAAATGAAAAAAAACTATTATTATAGTAAAGTTAATCACAAACTTGTGATTCACAAAAATTTCAAAGAATTCAAATTTGAAAACTAATGGCACTAACAGAAAGTTTATAATTTTTCTGACCTAAAAGCAAAAGGAATTAAAAAATAAAGCAAAAAGCAAAAGAAAATAGATAATGCAAAAAACAAAACAAAAAAACTAGAAAAAAATAAAAAAAAACGGCCACCTATTGGGCCTCCACGGCCTGAATACGACTAGAAACCCAACTTTGGGCCAGATTCAGCCCAGAGAGGCCCAATAGGCCCCTGACAAAGATAGTGTGACATTAGGCCTGTAAGGTTGCATTTGAGAGGAGCTCGAGAGGGCAGGCGCAGTGGGGCTTATAAACCACTCCGAGCCCCTCTCAACTAGCGAGGTGGGACTAAACTTTTGGCCGCGGGCAGCGCAAGGCCTTTGGTCCCGGTTCATGGCACCAACCGGTACCAATGCCCACCTTTAGTCCCGGTTGGTGCCACCAACCGGGACTAAAGGGGGCATTGGGCCCGTTTGGTGCCACGAACCGGGACCAATACTCTGTGTATATAAGAAAACACTTGTGAAATTTTCATTCAGTTCCTCATTCTCCCGCTGCCCCGCCACCCTCAGCCCCGTCGCCCGTGCCCGTCGCGGTGTCGTCGTCGCCCGCCCATCGTCGCCGCCCCGTTGTTGCGCGCTACCCGTGCCGTCGCCGTCCGCCTCACCGCGCTGCCCGACGCCGTCGCCGCCCGCTCCACCGCTGCCCGACCTCGCCGCCTCGACGCCATCGCTACCCAGCGTCGCCCGATTCCAGCCCGGCGACCTCGACCCCTCCCAGCGCTGTGAGCCCTGCCTCCTCCCTTTCCTTCTCATTGTCGTCCCCACACGCCATCCGTAAGCGCCACCGCCAACCATCGTCGCTGTCGCCGACCACCGCGGCCTATTTTTCATTTTTTTTGTTAAGATTTATGTATATATGTATGTTCACTGTATAATGCTCTGTATATGTTGTATAATGCTCTGTATATGTTCAGATGTAACATTTAAGAAAAAAATTAAATGTATGTATGTTCATATGCAAAGAATTATTTTTGGATGAAATGAGATGAGATGAGATGTGTTTCGTGTTGGAGAAGAAAAGAGGAAGAACGAAGAAGGAAGAAGAAGGAAAAGAGGGTCGAGGGGGCGGGGGTCGATATACCCCCTCCCCGATAACATTTTTTTCCATGTATATATGCAAAAGTTACATTTTTAGAGAAGTTTTATATATCTGGCTAGGAAAGGAAGAAGAAGAAAAAGAATGAGAGGAAAAAGGAAAATAAGAAGAGGAAGAAAGGAGAAGAAGAGGAGAAATAAATAAGAAGAGGAAAAAAGAAGAAAAAGAAGAGGAGAATAATCTTCTCCTCTATTCCTTTCTTCTTCTCCTCTTTTTTTTTCTTCTTTTTTTCTTTGATCTTCTCCAATATTCCTTTCTTCTTCTCCTCTTTTTATTTCTTCTCCGTTTTCTTATGTTTTATCGGGTCTGTCATCGTCGATATACCCCTCCCGATAACTTCAACACGAGCGGGGGTCGATATACCCCCTCCCCGATAATATTATTTTCCCATGTACGTATGTCGTCGTTGTCGATATAACCCCCTCCCGATAACTTCGACCGTGAGAACTTATACCACGGGAGCACCCCCCGGCCCTCTCGCTCGACCAAAACTCTCGAGGACACCCAAACCCTAGAAAAAAACAATGTCGGTCTCCTACCCCTCCCGCCGCGCCCCTACCCTTGAAGCGTTGTCGAGGCCCCCCCAAACCCGGAATAAGCTCGGTCTACGTTTGGCACTAATATATCCACCTGCTATCATGTTTGTGTAATAACTGCCATGTTGTAATATTTGTAGAAACAATGGAGCACATACAAGACGAGGAAGCAGAAGAGGTGTTGGGGGACATAATCTTAGCCGGAGGTGATATCTTGTCATATCTTAACGACAATGATGGTCTGGAAGAACAGGGTGAAGAAGCAGGCTACAGTGATCGAATAATGGAGGAGGAAAGACATGATTATGATGGCTCCGGTGACCCAATGACGGTGCAAGAAGGAGACCGTGATGACGGCTCCGGTTATCGAACCGAGTCCGGCCAGGTATATATATTAGTTAAGCCTGTGCTGATTAGCTAATTGATGCATTCATTGTTTTGGTATATGTACACATATTAATTAACTCTCGTCTTTCTTCTTTTTTCTAGCCCTCCGGATCGAGCACAACTTCGGTAAAGAGACGAGGCCCGAAGAAAAAGTTGCGCTCGGATGAAAGGTTTGAGATCACAGCAATCGCGCGCGACGGCCAACCGATTGAACCCATCCGGACAAAGGAAGCATTTGCTGCTCAGTGCGGGGTTCTTGTTAGGGACAAGATCCCGATCAGCATCCACCAATGGTATAAGCCTAAGAACGAAGACCCTGAGGTGTCTTATGTCAATGATATGCAGAAAGATGATCTTTGGACTGAGCTGAACGCAAATTTCACCCTACCGCCAGAGGAGGATCCAGAGAAGCCAGTTAAAGAGCAATTAATCCAGTCTCATGCTCTTAAGAAGATGGCGGACCTATTCAGGAGGTGGAAGAATGAGCTGAAAAGGTTTGTCGACAAAGAAGAGACACCAGAATTCATCGGCAAATATGAGAAGATCAAAGATCACTGGCCCGCATTTGTGGCCCACAAGACATCGGAAAAGAGTAAGAAAATGTCGGTGACAAACAAGCAAAATGCTGCGAAGAAGAAGCTTCACCATCGCACGGGGTCAGGTGGCTACCTCAAAGCCCGGCCTAAGTGGGCCAAGACTGAGAATGATCTGCTTGATAAAGGGATCAAACCAGAGACAATGAACTGGCCAGACCGTTGCCGGACTTGGTTCTTTGGGGCTGGCGGAACCTTGGACCCTGTATCAGGGAAGTGACTTTGGACGGACGAGCAAATGAAAATACCAGTCAAGAGGCTTCAGCACTATATCGATGCAGCGCAGGAAGGGACGTTCGTTCCAGACAGAGAGAACGACGAGCTCACAATGGCCCTCGGGAATCCTGAGCACTCTGGACGGACACGAGGCACGCCAGGCTCCATTCCGTGGAAGGCTGGGTTTCCGGACGCAGGCGGTTACAAATGCCAGGAGAGGAGGAAGAAAGTGCAGCAGACCCAACTGCAGGCGCTGCACGCAAGGGTACAAGGGATAGAGGAACGAGAAGCAAATCGCAGCAAACGAACTGCCGAAGCTTCCCCAGAAGCTACCCCTCCATCTCAGCGGAGAAGCAGCGTGGCTTCCACCGAGCTGCTTCAGCCGGAGCATGTCTTGACGGCTCCTGCTAGCTACCCCGTGGATGCTATCATGGAGTCTCAAAATTGCCACCTTATGACGCAATGGCAGAACTTAAAAGTCAAGGCGGCTGTCGGCTCTGTTCGACCTCCTGAACCCGGCGCAACTTTTCATTGTCGTCCGATTCCAGAAGGATATGCTAGGGTGACGGTGGACGAAATAACGGAGGGATTTGAGGACCTCCAGCTTGACCACCCTACCGGTGAAGGGGAGACTCGGCTGGGTTCTGCTCTGAAGACTCCATGCCTATGGCGGAAGGAGCTCATCAACCTTCCGAACTGGACGCCTCCGCCTCCTCCTCCTCCTCCTCTGGCGAGTAAGGGCACTCCACCTCCTCCACCGCCTCCTCCTCCGGCGAGTGACGATCAGGGCACTCAACCTCCTTCTCCCGCGCGTGGCGGCACTCCGCCTCCTTCTCCGCCTGCGCCGGCGCGCCCGAGCAGCCAGCAACCTCCTCCTTCTCCGCCTCGCCAGCAAGGGCGGAAGAGACCCGCTGCCGGCCCGGCTGCTCCGGTGCGTCGTAGTCCTTCTCCTTCGCCTCGTAAGCAAGCACAAAAGAAGACAGCCGCAGCCGCTCCGTCTGCTCCAGCGTCTAGCAGTACAGCCAGAGGCGGGAGGCAATACAGATACGGTCCACCTCTCAAGCCTCTAGAGAAGTTACCGTACGAGATGACCGTGGAGGAAAACAAGAAGATCGTGTGGATTGAAGTGAAGGACTTCTTTGAAGGGTTGAAAGCGTAGAGACATCCACCTCCGGAGGAGAAGGTAGATCCGATGAAAGCAAAGCGCACTATCGATGCCCTGAGGAAACCACCAAAGTCTCCGCCGAAAACCAACTATGAGCGCATTACTGAAAAGGCATATCTCGAAGCGGAGGGATCGGGAAGTACTGTCAGTGATGAAAGGTTAAAAGAACGAGCAGCTGGGAAAAAAAATTGCCCAGCTCGGTGAACAAACAAAGTAATCGTGCCCCCCGCTCAATGTGTCTAGCGACATCGTCGCTAATGCTCCGGGGATGGTGCCCGGTTATAGCAATCTTGGAGATTATCTGCCCAACGATGTACATTATGATTTCTTGGAGGTGGACGAACACAGATACGAGTACGGGAAGCCTCTTGTCAAAGATGAAAAATCTCTAACAATGATGATGCGAAGATTCCGTAATTGGTACATGAAAACCTACAGAGAGTCTGGGGGGACGAATACTTTGTATCTGAGAATTAAAGAGGAGCACGACCTCGTTGGAACTGATCTGTTGCATGTTCCATTTGAGGAGTTCTTCCGGTTCTTCAATCAAAAGGCCCTCATAAATTAACGGTCACTTGCTACTGTCTGTAAGTGCTACTTTTGTCATTAAGTCTCTATATATAGCTCAGCTCTTTCATTGCATGTATTTATAATTATCCTCACTATATTATGCAGATTGAAGATCGTCGAGTGCAGAAAAGTAGAAATGTATGATATTGGGTTCATTAACACAAATCTCATAGATGAATTTTAGGTTAAAAAGAACAGCGAAGAGGCTGAGGCCAACTTGCTACAATCGTTGCTCAAAAATCAAAACAAAGATTTAATACTCTTTCCTTACAACTTGGAGTGAGTGTTACTGTCGTGTGCATATTCGGTTTCCCTTATTACTCGAGCAAGGTTATAGTAATGTAATTGATGAGTTATGCATGCGTGTGCAGCTTCCACTATGTTCTTCTTGAGATTAAGCTTGAGCGGGGACTAGTAACCGTCTTATACTCGAAACGAAAAGATACCGAAACCTATGCGGACATGACTAAAATGCTCAACAAGTAAGTTCAATCGATCATTATCGCACCATATCGGCAACTTTTTGTTCATTCCTGATATCTCAAGTAATAATAATTATTTTCTTTGTCTTGCAGGGTTTGGAAACAGTTCACCGCAGAAGCTCCGGGACTGCCGAAGGAGCTGCGATATACATACCCGAAAGTAAGTACTACTAGCTAGCTAGTTGCGCGCACCTCCCGTTGATTCTGTAGCTATACTTTCATCAATGCCATTTATAATGCTTCATTATCAGTTTGATTGACCTCTGTTTCTCGTAAAGTGCTTGTGGCAGGAACAAGGGAATGATTACTGTGGATACTACATGTGTGAGTTCATCTACAACGCGACTTTGAAAAATAAGCGGGGCTACTCTAAAAGACAATATGAAGTGTGTAAGCAATAATATTCACAGTTTCATTTTATTACACCATCATTTCTGTTGAGTTTCATTCATATATATGTATTAACCCCCTTCTTCAAATTAGACGTGGCAGATGCGGAATGAACTCCTACCACAAGATCGCATGAAAGCAATTCAAGAGGAATTGGCGGGATTCTTTCTTGACCACGTCATCACTAAAGCCGGAGAATACCATGTGGAAGTTGATTTCAAATGCTAGGGGATTTTAAGAGATCTTACATATTGTATATGTATGTAGCCAGTAGCGTCGGATAGATAATACGAAAACTTGTTATTCGACCAATCTTTCGGAGAAGGAGAGGTCGATCACTTCTCTCGGTATGCATGACGAATTCCTGTACTTAATGGTTTCCTTCATTTTCTTACTAGCTAGCGTGTCGAGGGCCTCTCTATGTATAGTACGTAGCGTCGACCAAGCACGGACATAAGAGAGGACACTTCTCTCTATTAATTAGCTAGCTAACACAATATATGAAACACCTAAATTAACCCCCCAAAACGCCCAACCCCCGTTTCAGAAAAAACAAAAACCCCAGCCCCTGAAATGCTGACGCGTGAATGCCTTTTGGTCCACCAACCGGGACCAAAGGCCCTCCTGCCTGGGCTCGGCGCACCGGCCACGTGGAGGCCCATCTATCCCGGTTCGTGTAAGAACCGGAACTAAAGGGCTAGGGCATTAGTAACGACCCTTTAGTCTCGGTTCAAAAACCGGGACAAAAGGCCCTTACCAACCGGGTCAGAAGACCCTTTTTCTACTAGTGACCACCAAGTTGTTGTATTGTACTCCTTCCGTTCCATAATGTAAGACGTATTTTTACACTACAATAGAGTCAAAAAACGTCTTACATTATGAGACGGAGGGAGTACCATTGATGTAGCATATGGCCTCTTGGAAAGAACCTCTTCATCGATGTCTCAAAGAACATAGCTAGCTAGTTGATGCTGACGAACCCGAAAAACCACACTATGAGAAGAGTACATAATCGAGGAAGGGCCTCATCACTTCCTCCCATGCTAGCAAGGAATGAGGGACGAATGGATGAGGGAGTGGGATGTGGTGGTGGAGATTGGGGAGTGTGAGAGTGATAGTACGAACAAGTACGTGTGTGCCTCCAAGGATTTTTCTCACAGGCAAAACAGACAACTCCCACAACACACATGTTTTTTTAGTGAAAAAGATTCAGATTTATAATAAAAGTTTACCGGGAGTACAAAGCACATCAAACAAAATAAAAATTACATTGAGGTCTCTAGACCATCGTATGATCACTACCGCTGTTAGAATGAGCCACTGACATGCCGCTGTCGCCAGTCCCTTGTCGTATTAGGCTTAACCTCGTTGTTGATAACCGATACGTCTTTGTGCACGTGCCTCTAAAGACCAACGTCCTGAAGTTGCAGTCGTCGTTAAACCCTTGAATATATCTAAAGCAAGTGACACCAAATCTTGTTGTCGCGCACACACAACAAGAAATCCTAACCGCGCCGTCCTAAGAAGACGACTTGAATCTATGCAGAAGCACGGTCGATTATGTATAGGTAGATGAACTCAAAGGAGGATCGAAGTTTGAAAACAGAGTTAGACAAGAATCGCCGCTATCTGCCCGAGCGCCGAACAGCAAGAACTAAAAAAACTTAACTTAAGCTACTAGCCGGAGCAAAGGCATCAGGATTATCCTCCCCGTCATCAGCCACCGGAGCGACAAAAAGAGGAGAGGTGAATTCATAGGCTCCCCCATGGCAAAGCATGAGGTGAAGAGTTTGCCCTATCCGTCGAAGGGGAGAAAACACGTCGAGTTCGTCCCAAGGCTGATCTACCCAACGGTAGCCGGCAGGGCAGTAGATACCGCAGTAAACCTGGCACAACTGTCAATGGCGCAACGACTAGTAGATACACTAATGTGAGTTTGACCCGACAAACTGCGCGGAACACTAGCACTAGAAGAGCTCGCAGCAACGGAAATGCAAATAAACAATGAGATCGCAGCTTTAACTCGGAAATGCGAATCCGGAGGTCAACTCTGATCGTCTCGTCACTACATGCACATCTACTACCAGTTCAGTGCTCCGGTTCACCCCGCTGCCGTTGGTCTCGAGACCGATCGACGGGTATAAATAACCGCCATGGCGGCTCAAGCTCACAGAAACAAAGGATCGAACATCCGAGAGATGAGCAGAGGAGTCATTCTCCACCGGGGGTTTCCTGCCCCTCTCGTTCTGGCCTTGGCATGGGCCGTGCTCTTCGTCGCAGTGTCTGACGCGCAGCTGGAGGTTGGGTTCTACGACCGCGCCTGCCCGAGAGCGGAGCAGCTCGTCCGCACCGTCGTCCGCGCCGCCATCCGCCGCGACCCCGGCATCGGCGCCGGGCTCGTGCGCCTTTTCTTCCACGACTGCTTCGTCAGGGTCAGCCTCATTCTGTCCTATCCGTCTTGTATATTCCGTGTCAAGAACTTAATGCCAACGTAAGTGCACTGCTCAGGGGTGTGACGCGTCCGTGCTCCTGGACGCGGTCCCTGGCAGCGATGACGCCGTGGAGAAGACGTCGCAGGCGAACAGCCCCAGCCTCAGGGGCTACGGCGTCATCGAGCGGGCCAAACGCGTGGTCGAGCGGCGGTGCCGGCGCACCGTCTCCTGCGCCGACATCGTGGCCTTCGCCGCGCGCGACGCCAGCGGCGTCCTGGGGGGCATCGACTACGACGTGCCGGCGGGGCGGCGTGACGGCCGCGTCTCCAACGCGTCGGAGGTGCTCAACAACCTGCCCCCGCCCTTCTCCAACGCCACGCGGCTCGTCGACAGCTTCGCGGCCAAGGGCCTCACCGCCGACGACATGGTCACGCTCTCCGGCGCGCACTCCTTCGGCCGCACCCACTGCTCCGCCATCGCCTTCCGGCTCTACCCGCGGGTCGCGGACGACATGAACGCCACCTACGGCAGGTCCCTCCGGGCGCGGTGCCCGGAGGCGGCGGGGCGCCGGGACAGGGTGGTGCACCTGGACCCGGTCACGGGGCTCCGGCTCGACAACCAGTACTACAGGAACGTGCAGACGCGCGAGGTGCCGTTCACGTCGGATGCGACGCTGCTGACACTGAACGACACGGCGGCGCTCGTGGACCTCTACGCGCGCAACAAGACGGTGTGGATGTCGCGGTTCGCGGCCGCGATGGTGAAGATGGGCAACCTCGACGTGCTCACAGGCACCCAAGGAGAGATCAGGAGGTTTTGCAACAGAGTTAGCTAGTGCATTCGATCTGCAGCTGCTTCGATGAATAGCGACATGCTGCAACCATGGAAGTAAACTGCTAGTAGTTCATCTACAATATTTTTATTCTATACATATATATTTATGCAAATGATTCATTATAGTAACTAGATGATATCCCCGCGCGTTGATGCGGGAATTTGGAGCACCGTGTATTAATATTATGTAGTGAAAAATTATGATATATTGTAAAAAGATATATACATATGTTTACTTCAACAATTGATTATATGATATAAAAAGTCAAAAAATAACTATATCATAGAGTATCTTCATATTTACATAATTAGAATGCATCGCCTTTTTGCGGACAAATATAAATGCATCACTAACATGAAAACAAATGCGTAGAACAAATTTTTTTCTTGAAGTTGCATGGAACATAATGATGCGAATTCCACCCTAACATACCCAAATCAGATCAGAAGCCTGATATTTCATAAAAAATAAAGCCGAATCAAGACTCAACAGAAAAGCCCGAAGCCTAGATGAGGCCACAGAAAAACTACTAACATGAAAGCTTGCCAAGTTATCCATTATAGGATTGCCTAAAAAATCCGTTATAGGAACATAAGCCCTTCAAAAGCGTAAAAAAATAACAATATAATGTACCGAAATCCTGTAGCAATACATCCATAAATCTTAATTTGCACAGGACCATCAGCCAGATACCAATTGCTAAAATATGAAAAAAAAGAGCGTGCACATACATATGCATCTTTTTTGTGGACGACATGTATGCATCTCTCTCGCAGAAAACGAAAAAGATATGTATGCATCTCAACTCCAAAAAAAAAAGACATGCATGCATCCGCGTGCATGCTGCATCCATCCGGTGGGCTTGTGCTCCCCATGTCAATCACGAGCCGTTTGAAAGGGGTGAGGGGGGTAACCCTCAAAAAAAAAAAAAAAAAGCGGTGAAGGGTCGGACGGTAAATGCTGCAAGACCTCCCAGAGACAGCAAGACGGGCCGCGGTGCTTGATGGCCATCGCCAGCTGCCTCAAACCGACCATGCGGCGCTGGAAAAGTTTGTCTTGCCGTTGCTGCAAGCTGGTGTCGGAAACGAAGGCATCTCCTACAAGTATCCTAGACAGAGATGCTGCAAAGTGAGCACACGATTCTCAGCTACTCCTATTTTGGATCACAGCAGTCAGTACCCACCCAAGCCGACTTAAAAAATTCAGATATACTTCCTCCGTTCCATAATGTAAGACGTTTTTTGACACTATATTAGTATTGAAAAAGTCTTATATTATGAGACGGAGGGAGTAAAAGATAATGAAGAAAGAGAAGCCAATCCACCTATTGCGGATGAGATGTTTCCGGGGCGTATGATTTCGGCCATCGGAGCCCCGCTGGTACTGATCGTGGGGCTCCATGCCGGCATTAGCCAGCGCTCATGTCTCTGGTGGCGATGGCCTCAGAAGGCTTTGGCCAGTGGCCACGCAGTATATATAAAGAGGGAAGTAGAAAGGATCGGGAAGACCATGGTGTGAAGATTTACTGCCCACTATGGAGATTTTAATGGAAGGAAGACGAAAGAAACATCCAACGAAGTGGCATGACGGTGGCACTAATAACTCCCCAGGGCAAACGGTGAAAATACAGTTTTATGATGTGGAATATTGCATGTTAGAGAGAGGTCGATTGGTATTCAGAGCTGAAAACAAAATGATGATGTGGCGTCATGCATGTGTAGAGTTGCTGATTTTGCTAGACTGATGAGGTGGATAGCTTGCATGTTAAGAGAAATAGGATAGTGGGGATGAACTATTTAAGTATTATAGATGCCTTTTGGTGCTCGGGCTTCATGGAGCTGTTAAAAATTCTAAAAAATGTTTCAATTATTCAAATTCTGAAAAAATCCACATTATTACAGATGTACTCCCTTTGCTCAAAAATATTTGCCAGAGAAATGGATGTATCTAAACATATTTTAATTCTATACATCCATTTTTATCCATTTCCTCGACAAGTAATTCTGCATGAAGGGAGTAGTATATATTAATAACAACAAAGTCTTCACAAGGATCTATTCCTCATCGATTGTGATTACAACCATGGTTTGATGAAGTTCTAACCATTATAGGGGAGGAGAAGATCAATATAGGAGGAAGAGACAGAAACATAGGAGGCTGAAGCAGTGGCCGAGCCAGGAAAATCCTATCAGGGCGGCCAAGTGCTCTTAAAATTGATTGGGGAGGGCCAACTAATTGAAAATTTGATTTTTAGCAGCAAATCTTCACTAATTGTACACTTCTCATTAGCAAAAATGCAGCAAATCCATCATGTTGGGGAGGCGGGGGGGCTGCTGGTCCCCCCTGTTTCCCCTACTGGGCCTAAGCCGTCCAGTTCCTAGCCAAGTTGTTCGTAGAAATCTCCTGTGTATTTGTAGTCCTCTCGAGGCCTCATTGTAGCCCAAGCCTAGCAGCACATGGCCCATCGCAGGCGAGAGTAGGTTGGTTGCTGACAGTATATTGTATGTGTGTAAATTTTCGTGACGATATACAGTATACGGTATACTGTATGTGTGTAAATTTTTCTTGTTAGTCGAGCGGGGTTGAGGCACTCGAGGATGTGCTCTTGCTCGAGGCGGAGCGCATCCGCTTCTAGCTCGGAGAGCCTCATCACCTTAAACCCTAAACCCTAGACAAACAAAAAAAATGTATCAAAAAAGAGAAAGATAAAGTACGACTTGCGCAACTCGCACTGCCCAAATGGTATCAAACTAAGGCTCAAAAGAGTGAAAAGCAGAAAAAGATAAGGCCTCACTTAAACAAAGGCACATACTCATATCAGCCCAACTCAAGTAAAAATTTAGGAAGCCTAAAAATAATTGAAAACTACTGAAAGAAGAAAACAGGGGCGTAGCAGAGGAGCTCATATTCCCAGACCCACGTGCGAATATAGGGTTTTTTAGGGGTACGTGCGAATATAGGTGTTGCCGCAAGCTGGCGCACCCCACCTCACCCCCGCGTGTTTTGATCGTTGCGCTGTGGGTCGGCCCATTTAAAGGTAGTCGTGGGTGTTGGGGCGCTGATTTTGGGAAGCTTCCAACAGTTTTTTTGTTTGTTTCTGGTCCATCTGCTTTATTTGTTTTTTTTCGTTTTTTTTCTCTTTTTTCCTATTTCTTTTATTTTTCCCCTTTTCAAATGCGTGAACTTTTTTGGATTTTTTAAACTATTTTCATTCCCATTTTTGCTAATCTTTGAATTTTCTTTCAAAATCGATGATTATTTTTACATTTGTGAATTTTTTCCAAAATCTATGAACATTTTTCAAATTTCATGAATTTTTCATAAAATTTCAATAAAGTTTCTTCTTAATTTTCGTAACTTTTTATTCTTTTTGCAATTTTCTAAAATATATGAATTTTTCTTTAAAATTGATGAACTTTCTTCAAATTTGTGAACCATTTTTTTAAATCTATGAACTGTTTTCAAAATTGATGAAATGTTTTCACCTACATGAACTATTTTCAAATTGCATGAACTTTTTCTCATCTTGTTGATTTTTTGCAAATCTATGAACATTTTTAGAAATCATGAACCTTTTTTCTATATCTATGAACTTTTTCAAATTTCATGATATTTTTCAATTTCTGAGCATTCTTCATTTCACACTTTTTTTGCAATCTCTGGACATTTTTCAAATCAATTTTATTTTTATTTTTAAAAATAAAAAATTTAAAATGGTCTACAGTTGACCGGTCAACAGTTGTCGCCTCAACGGTTGACCGTAAATGATTGACTGATCGGCTTTCTATGGAGCGAAACTGAGAGGGGTGCGACCCCTTTTGATCGAGGGTTTTTGGGCCACAACCATGCGTAACTAGCCTGGTGCTGCAAGGAGCGTTTTTGAAACTGAAGGCGCCAAAGAGGAGCACTCTTAACTCACACCCCTCACTCGCCTAGGCGTGACTTTGGGCTGGCCCATGTGGGGGCAGGGTGCCCCTGCTTTTTTTCCTTTCCTTTTGTTTCCTTCTTGTTATTTTTGCTGCATTAGAAAATGTTCATGATTTCAAATAAAATCAATTTTGAAATCTTCATGAATTTAACTAGTGCTTACGATCTACTGCTGCTTCGGCGGATAGTGACCTGCTGCAACCGTGGAAGTAAACTACTAATAGTTTATCAGCTACAAGATTTTTTTTATGTTTATATATGTTTATTCAAACAATTCATTATAGTACCTATATGCCTTTTGGTGCTCGGGGTCCATGGAGCTGTTAATTTTAGAAATTCAAAAAAAAATTACTTATTCAAAATTTGGAAAAAATCACATTATTAGGGATGTAGTATGTGTTTACAGCACACTCCTCACAAGGATCTATTCCTCACCAATAGGGATTATAGCCATGGATTGATCAAGTTCTAACCATTATATGGGAGGAGAACACGAGAGGAAGAAGATACAGAAATAGAGGATGTCAAAGTCGTCCAGTTCCTAGCCAAGTTGTCAGTAAAATCTCCTGTGTATTTATAGTCCTCTCGAGGCCTCATTGCAGCCCAAGTCCAGCAGCATATGGCCCATCCCAGGCAAGAGTAGGTTGGTCGCAAACCGTATGCTACATGTGTGTAAATTTTCATGATGAAATCCATTGACAGAACCTACACAGAATAACTGATGATTTTGAATACAATGAACAATATGTGCATTGTTCACTATATAAAAGCAATGGGTTTCACAATTTGTGTAGCTCGTGAATCATTGTATTTTTCTATACTGCTATATAGTGTATCAATTTTGAAATTTTGAGTTATACGCCTGCCGTTGATTGACGTTGATCCAATGGTCTAGGTGGCTGGGATTCACATCTATAATAACCTAATTGTCCAGCCGTGTCTATATTTTTCTGGCACCGGAAACACGTTAGTATGATCAATCCACACAACAAACTCACAACAACACCTCAGATGTGCCACGTTGCCTCATGGATGCCCCTCACACCATATTATTCACAATATATTGACTAAAAAGAGAGAAATCAGACCAAACAAGATCCTGCCCATATTGAATGGGATTATCAGTTCGGCGCACGAACGAGACGAAAGGATGGGCAAGGCTCTGCTGAACCAAACCCGGTGTGGGACATTTTATGGAATCTAAAAATCCCAAGCAAGATTAAGGTGTTCCTATGGAAGGCAGGCGATTCTTGCATCGCGACATATATCCGTCTCACTGCAATGTCCTATTTGTCAGTCGGGTCCGAAAAATATCCGTCATCTATTATTTACTTGCAAGCGTGCATGGAGTGTTTGGTCTGCTCTAGGACTCCTGGTTGTCATTGAGGATGCACTGATTTCAGACTTATCAGGGTCAATAGTACTTGAGCATATTATCTTTAACCCGAACAAGAAGTCACCAGTGTTGGGTATGTTAGGACTACAGGAGTCAGTTGCCGTTGCATGCTGGTATATATGGTGGCAAAGGAGGGAGGTGGTGTGGCGGATCCTCCCCGGACGGCCTTTGCGATTCAGGCACTTATTTCAAATTTTGGAGTTGTTTCCTATTCTAGCAAACCACATGAAATATTGTGTGAAAAGCCAAGCTGAGGATGCTATAAACTAAATGTTGATGCTACTTTCCATCAAGATGGTACGGGAGCTGTTGGCGCCGTTATACATAACAACGCAGGTGAGGCTGTTGCAGGAGCAGCCATCCCTGTTCAGATGATCTTAGATGCTTCCTCGGCCGAGGCCCTCGCCCTGCTAAAAGGTCTAGAGCTAGTTGAGAAGTTGGGCTGCACCCATATCACTTCTACTTAGCTAATAGTTCCTTAAGATCATATCTATCTTTGCAAGCAAAAGTCTCTAGCAGTTTCTTCATCCATAACATAACCCTCAGGCACATCAGGTAATTCATATCTAGGGGGAGAATCTTCATCATCACTTTCATCAATATTATCTTTTTCAATAATTTCATTCTCTCTAACCCTAGCAAGTTGTTCATCAAGAAATTCACCTAATGGCACAGTATTATCAAGCATAAAAGTAGTTTCATCATAAGTATCATGCAAAGTAGAAGTGGCATCATCAATAACATGCGACATATCAAAATCAATAGCAGGAGTAGGTGTCGCAAGTTTACTCATAACAGAAGGTGAATCAAGTGCAGAGCTAGATGACATATTTTTACCTCCCCTCGTAGTTGAGGGATAAATCTTGGTTTTTTCATCTTTCAAGTTCCTCATAGTGATCAACAGATATAAATCCCAAGTGACTCAAAGAATAGAGCTATGCTCCCCGGCAATGGTGCCAGAAAATAGTCTTGATAACCCACAAGTATAGGGGATCACAACAGTTTTCGAGGGTAGAGTATTCAACCCAAATTTATTGATTCGACACAAGGGGAGCCAAAGAATATTCTCAAGTATTAGCAGTTGAGTTGTCAATTCAACCACACCTAAAAGACTTAATATCTGCAGCAAAGTATTTAGTAGCAAAGTAGTATGAAAGTAACGGTAACGGTGGCAAAAGTAACAATAGTAGTTTTGTAGTAATCGTAACAGTGGCAACGGAAAAGTAACTAAGCAAAGATCAATATGTGAAAAGCTTGTAGGCAATGGATCAATGATGGATAATTATGTTGGATGTGATTCCTCATGCAACAGTTATAACATAGGGTGACACAGAACTAGCTCCAGTTCATCAATGTAATGTAGGCATGTGTCCCGAATATAGTCATACGTTCTTATGGAAAAGAACTTGCATGACATCTTTTGTCCTACCCTCCCGTGGCAGCGGGGTCCTATTTGAAACTAAGGGATATTAAGGCCTCCTTTTAATAGAGTACCGGACCAAAGCATTAACACTTAGTGAATACATGAACTCCTCAAACTACGGTCATCACCGGGAGTGGTCCCGATTTTGTCACTTCGGGGTTGCCGGATCATAACACATAGTAGGTGACTATTGACTTGCAAGATAGGATCAAGAACTCACATATATTCATGAAAACATAATAGGTTCAGATCTGAATTCATGGCACTCGGGCCCTAGTTACAAGCATTAAGCATAGCAAAGTCAGAGCAACATCAATCTCAGAACATAATGGATACTAGGGATCAAACCCTAACAAAACTAACTCGATTACATGATAAATATCAACCAACCCATCACCGTCTAGCAAGCCTACGATGGAATTACTCACGCACAGCGGTGAGCATCATGAAATTGGTGATGGAGGATAGTTGATGACGACGACGGCGACGTGTTCCCCTCTCCGGAGCCCCGAACGGACTCCAGATCAGCCCTCCCGAGAGAGATTAGGGCTTGGCGGCGGCTCCGTATTGTAAAACGCGATGAATCCTTCTCTCTGATTATTTTTTCTCCCCGAACGTGAATATATGGAGTTAGAGTTGAGGACGGTGGAGTCTCAAGGAGCCCACGAGGCAGGGGGCGCGCCCTGCACCCTCGTGGACAGGGTATGGGCCCCTGATGCTGATTCTTTCGCCAGTATTTTTTATTTATTCCAAAAATATTCTCCGTGAAGTTTTAGGTCATTCCGAGAACTTTTATTTCTGCACAAAAATAACACCATGGCAATTCTGCTGAAAACAGCGTCAGTCCGGGTTAGTTCCATTCAAATCATGCAAGTTAGAGTCCAAAACAAGGGCAAAAGTGTTTGGAAAAGTAGATACGTTGGAGACGTATCATTGTTCACGAGGTTTCGCGTGGTTCCCTACTAGATTGATAACCTTGATTCTTAACTGAGATAAATAGTTATCTCTAATGTACTACATCATCCTCTCCTCTTCGAGGAAATCCCAACGCAGCTCACAAGTAGCAAACCACATCAGTTTTGCCGCCGTTTTCGGATGGCGAGACATGTGTTCAACCATATTCGGGAGAGAATGTTAGCATATGACCCATAGTTTGAGTGCAAACAGGATGCCCTTGGCAAGCTTTGCTTCTCTTCTTACTAGAAATGTACTATGGCAATCGCATGCTTGCATACATAATTCCGGTCTATCTTATGGATGAGTACGTACGTATGAGTGAGTACCCATGTCTCAAATCAATAATGTATAGTTTCTGCAAGGCCGTGATGACCGTTTTTGGCCCTGAGTACCTGAGAGAGCTGATACGTCTCCAACGTATCTATAATTTATGATTGCTCCATGCTATATTATCTACTGTTTTGGACCATATTGGGCTTTATTTTCCACTTTTATATTATTTTTGGGACTAACCTGTTAACCGGAGGCCCAGCCGAGATTTGCTGTTTTTTTGCCTATTTCAGTATTTCGAAGAAACGGAATATCAAACGGAATGAAACCTTCGGGAACATGATTTTCTCACCGAATATGATCCAGGAGACTTGGACCCCACGTCAAGAAAGAAGGGAGGCGACCACGAGGGTGGAGGGCGCACCCCCCCCCCCTAGGGCGCGCCCCCCTGCCTCGTGGGCCCCCCTTTCCTCCACCGACGTACTTCTTCCTCCTATTTATACCTACGTACCCTTGAACGATCAGATACGGAGCCAAAAACCTAATACCACCGCCGCAACTTTCTGTATCCATGAGATCCCATCTTGGGGCCTGTTCCCGAGATCCACCGGAAGGGGAATCCACCACAGAGGGCTTCTACATCATCATAGCCTCTCCGGTGAAGTGTGAGTAGTTTACTTCAGACCTTCAGGTCCATAGTTAGTAGCTAGATGGCTTCTTCTCTCTTTTTGGATCTCAATACAATGTTCTCCCCCTCTCTCGTGGAGATCTATTCGATGTAATCTTCTTTTTGCAGTGTGTTTGTTGAGATTGATGAATTGTGGGTTTATGTTCAAGATTATCTATGAGCAATATTTGAATCTTCTCTGAAATCTTTTATGTATGATTGGTTATCTTTGCAAGTCTCTTCAAATTATACGTTTGGTTTGGCCAACTAGATTGGTAGTTCTTGCAATGGGAGAAGTGCTTAGCTTTGGGTTCAATCTTGCGGTGTCCTTTCCCAGTGACAGAAGGGGCAGCAAGGCACGTATTGTATTGTTGCCATCGAGGATAACAAGATGGGGTTTTTATCATATTGCATGAATTTATCCCTCTACATCATGTCATCTTTCTTAAGGCGTTACTCTATTTTCATTAACTTAATACTCTAGATGCATGCTGGATAGCGGTCGATGAGTGGAGTGTTGGGGAACGTAGTAATTTCAAAAAATTTCCTACGCACAAGCAAGGATCATGGTGATGCATAGCAACGAGAGGGGAGAGTATTGTCCACGTACCCTCGTAGACCGTAAGCGGAAGCGTTATGACGACGCGGTTGATGTAGTCGTACGTCTTCACGATCCGACCGATCCAAGTACCGAACGTACAGCGCCTCCGAGTTCAGCACACGTTCAGCTCGATGACGATCCCCGGACTCCGATCCAGCAAAGTGTCGGGGATGAGTTCCGTCAGCACGACGGCGTGGTGACGATCTTGATGTTCTACCGTCGCAGGGCTTCGCCTAAGCACCGCTACAATATTATCGAGGTGGTCTATGGTGGAGGGGCACCGACACAGCTAAGAGATCCAAGGGATCAATTGATGTTCAGGGTGCCCCCTGCCTCAGATATAAAGGAGCAAGGGGGAGGCCGGCCCTAGGAGGGCGCCAAGTGTGGAGTCCTACTAGGACTCCCTAGTCCTAGTAGGATTCCACCTCCTTGTTGGAGTAGGAGAAGGGAAGAGGGGAGAGGAATAAGGAAAGGGGCTGCGCCCTTGTCCAGTCGGACCAGAGGCGGGCGCAGGCCTCCTTCCTTTGGCCTCTCTCCTCTATTCCCGTATGGCCCAATAAGGCCCATATACTCCCCGGCGAATTCCCGTAACTCTTCGGTACTCCGAAAAATACCCGAATCACTCGGAACCTTTCCGAACTATGAATATAGTCGTCCAATATATCGATCTTTACGTCTCGACCATTTCGAGACTCCTCGTCATGTCCCCGATCTCGTCCGGGACTCCGAACTCCTTCGGTACATCAAAAACTCATAAACTCATAATATAACTGTTATCGAAACCTTAAGCGTGCGGACCCTACGGGTTCGAGAACTATGTAGACATGACCTAGAACTATTCTTGGTCAATAACCAATAGCGGAACCTGGATGCTCATATTGGCTCCTACATATTCTATGAAGATCTTTATCGGTCAAACCGCATAACAACATACGTTGTTCCATTTGTCATCGGTATGTTACTTGCCCGAGATTTGATCGTCGGTATCCAATACCTAGTTCAATCTCGTTACCGGCAAGTCTCTTTACTCGTTACGTAATGCATCATTCCGTAACTAACTCATTAGCTACATTGCTTGCAAGGCTTATAGTGATGTGCATTACCGAGAGGGCCCAGAGATACTTCTCCGACAATCGGAGTGACAAAACCTAATCTTGAAATACGCCAACCCAACATGTACCTTTGGAGACACCTGTAGTACTCCTTTATAATCACCCGATTCGTTGTGACGTTTGGTAGCACCAAAGTGTTCCTCCGTAAACGGAGTTGCATAATCTCATAGTTACAGGAACATGTATAAGTCATGAAGAAAGCAATAGCAACATACTAAACGATCAAGTGCTAGGCTAACGGAATGGGTCATGTCAATCACATCATTCTCCTAATGATGTGATCCCGTTAATCAAATGACAACTCATGTCTATGGTTAGGAAACATAACCATCTTCGATTAACGAGCTAGTCAATTAGAGGCATACTAGTGACACTCTGTTTGTCTATGTATTCACACATGTATTATGTTTCCGGTTAATACAATTCTAGCATGAATAATAAACATTTATCATGATATAAGGAAATAAATAATAACTTTATTATTGCCTATAGGGCATATTTCCTTCATGGAGTAATTGTAGTAGATGCAGGTAAGAGTCGGTCTACTTGTCTCGGACGTGATGCCTATATACATGATCATACCTAGATACTCTCATAACTATGCTCAATTCTGTCAATTGCTCAACAGTAATTCGTTCACCCACCGTAAAATACTTATGCTCTCGAGAGAAGCCACTAGTGAAACCTATGGCCCCCGGGTCTATTCTCTATTATATCAATCTTCCATCACTTTATTATTGCTTTGCTTTTTATTTTACTTTGCATCTTTATACCAAAAATACCAAAAATATTATCTATCATCTCTATCAGATCTCACTCTCGTAAGTGACCGTGAAGGGATTGACAACCCCTAATCGCTTTGGTTGCGTTGAGCTATTTGTTTTGTGTAGGTTCGAGGGACTTGCGCGTGGCCTCCTACTGGATTGATACCTTGGTTCTCAAAAACCGAGGGAAATATTTACGCTACTCTGCTGCATCATCCTCTCCTTTTCGGGGAAACCAACGCAAGCTCAAGATGTAGCAAGAGCCAAATGCCACAGATACATCCCGAGTTTTGGCGATCAATACCGATAGGGGCTTTCTAGCTATGCTTGGTAGCATAGATTATATGCACTAAAAGTGAAAGAACTGTCCATTTTTTGGCAGGGGCAGTACAAGAGGCATATGAAAGATGCCACTGTCATATTGGAAGTGGTGGCTTCACAAGATCTTTCGATATGGCATTCTTTCTTCGGCATGGCTAGTTCTCATAATAATATCAACGTGCTTCAGCGTTCTCCATTGTTCGCAAGGATTGCAGAAGGCCACTCCACAAAGGTCAACTTTGAGATCAATGACCACCATTACAATAAGGGATACTACCTAGCTGATGGTATCTATCCTAAGTGGTCAACTCTTGTGAATACAATACCCAATCAACAAGGAGAGAAGAGACAGAGATTTTCCCAACAGCAAGAGAGTGCTAGGAAGGATGTGAAGTGTGCTTTTGGTGTGCTTCAATCTTGACGTGGTATCGTTCGACACCCTGCACTGACATGGAGCATCGAAAAGCTTTGGAAGGTGATGACTACTTGTGTGATCATGCACAAGATGATCGTGAAGGATGAGTGTGATGACAACATCTACGACCAAGGGTTTGATTTCCAGGGTGAAAATGTTGAGCCTGAGCACCAAGAACCGGCAACGGTTGAACAGTTCACCCAAGTCCATCGTGAAATGCGTGATTGACATACTCATATGCAGCTCAAAGATGACCTGATTGAGCACATGTGGACTCATATTAACAACCATCAGATGTATTGATTCATTTCCTTTCCATGTATTCAAGACAATTCCGATTGAGTTGTAAAACTATTTGACAATGTTTTTATCCGGATGTGGAACTATTTGATTGTAAAACTTTTTGCAATGTTTGATTTATTTGGTTCTAAAACTAGTTACAATGTTTCTACAAAATGTATACATAAGGGCTCCAGCCGGCCGTGGCGGACGAGATGCGTCCGTGTGTTGGGTGCACGGCCAGCGCATCCAAAAAACAGCCGGATGCCGCCTCATTGCTCTTCCCAAATGGATAAAATACGAAAAAACAAACGTCTGTTTGGGTTCGTGCGTTTGAGTTGGCCTCAGGTGGAGTATTTTCATGGGAGATTAGCGAGGAAAGGAGAGGCCCACCTATGAAATTCAAGGGAAAGATTTTTTTTTTGAAGAATCAGGGGAATAGGTTATTACTAATATGCAAGGGTTCGTAAAACCAATCCGAAAAATCCATAGAGAGTTTAAGGATTTGGGAATTTTCGAGGAAGACTAAGGAGGTTTTTAATTGGGATCCCAACATTTGAACCTTGGTAAGTGTCACATGTTAGGTATGAGCACCTGGCAACTTCAAACGTTTTTATGACAAGTTTACTGGCGTGAGGATAACAACTTTAATTGCCAAGCATGACAACTTTCATGCTTCAGTCTAGTTTTGACAGAAACTTGTCATGTGTCACCAAAATTTTCCATCATTCCGTGATTGAAATAGTCATTGTAAAACGTCAGGGCCAGAGTGCCATGCAGCTGGCATGTGACGCTTATCATTTGGGTATCCCAAATGACAATTGTCACACGTAAAATGTGTGACACTCTAAACCTAACATTTTTATAGCAATTCCACATATCCAAGGATGGCAAATTTCAGTTTCTATCAAAACAAACTGAAGCACGAAAGTTGGCCTTCTTGACAACTAAAGTTGTCGTCCTTGTGTCACTAAAGTTGACGTCGGAAATGTTTGGAGTTGCCATGTGCTCATACCTGACATCTGTCACTTACCAGGTCCTTTTTTTGGACCTCAATATCTGAAGTTCCATCACCCAGGGGTTGCCTCCGACGAACTATTTTGTTCGCCAGGGAGCACCTCCCAAGGACATTTTCAACCAATTTGTCAGGGGCAAGTTAGTGCGAACCCTCCTCCATTGGCCTGAAGGCCCAATTAACCATCTAGCAACATGTCGATAGGTGGATCTACACTTGGGTAAACAAGCCAAATGACACCTTGTATGGCGGGTGGCGCTTCGGCCTCCACGCAAGAATGACCACTCCAGGTATTTGTCTATGCTTGCGCCTTGTTGTTGCGTGTGCTTCTGAACTTGTAAAATTTGCCTCAAACCCACGAGAATGTCAGAAACCTTGATCTAGCCCCACTCTGATGCTTGTGCCTTATCGATGTATAGTGCTTTTTTGATTAGAGATGGTAGAGCACACAAGTATTGATGCTTCTATTAATACTTCTTAGCTTCACTTTGAACCTTATCGATCTTTTGCATTTTAAACTCGAAAACTCATGCTTGTGGCAATGAACTTGCAGGTTGCATCACGGATGCCATCGACAATGGGCGTACATGATATGTTATCAGTGATGGAGCTCATGGTTGTTAACTTTATGGTTATGTTTGTTATGAATTTGGAACTTTTTTGGATATGTATGCATGTGTGAACTTGTGATATGTATGCATGTGTGAACTTGGTAATTTGTTGGATATGTAATATTATGTATGCATGGTGAACTTGTAATCTTGGTGGAGTTATATATATTGTTGTTTGAAATGTAGGGTTGTTCCAACAAGCAATCCAAAAAGTAGGAGTTTGGCATTTAAGCCAAGTGCAACACTCGGCTTACCCATTATAAGCCGAAACGCCCAAGAAAAACACTCGGTCTACACCTTAGGCCGAAATGACCTACAAAAGCACTCGGCTTACACCTTATGCAACACCCGGCTTACAACAAGCCAAGCATAAATGGGACATTGTCGAGTATGTTCCATACTCAACTTCATTTATTTTTCCTGTAGTGCATATACGTGTTCTAACTATGTGAGGACGAGCCAGTAAAACTTGAAGAGTCAGTCGTCTCTGAATAGAGCGAAGTTTAAAATAATATTGACCTCACATCTTGAAGGTCCCTAATGACTTCCTAATGACGTAGAGACGAGGGATTCTGACAAGATGTGAGGCCTATATTATTCCAGACTTCGCTCCTAGAGCCGATGACTCCTGATGAATAGAGTTGTGCTTTACCACTGCATCGTCACATATTTTGCTACATACAAAAGACGTCGTGGGTGATACTGGGTAATTCAATTTGTTTAAAAAAATTCAATAGTTTTTGCTCGGAAACTCTCTTTCTTGTGGGAGACGAGAAACACGGTTAAACACGGTTACTGGACAGTGACCAAATTTACCGCTTGGTAACCAAAACATTTGAATACAATATTGATTTCTTATTCACAAACCATTACACCAAAACGCATACAAAATTCTGGTAAATCGGACGTGCTATACTTTTCAACCGCTCGGCACTTTGATGTTACTTTTAAGGAATGATATACCAGTATATTTCCTCGTGGTCTTTGGAAGCGATATGCGTCATGCTGCATGGCGCTGACTCCTCTCCGAGTTTCCCCCGGCACTGAAACAAGGTATCCGGCCCGGCGTTGGTCTTGCTCGGCACCCGCACCGAGGCGCCGAACGCCGCCTCCCCCCGCCAGAGCTCCTCGCGCAGCTGGTCACGCATGAACGCCGGGATCTTGATGTCGGTGCCCCACGCTGCTGCAGGCGCCTCCGCGGTGCCGGTGTCCTCGTCCACGCACAGCTCTGGGGCCGGTCCCCGGGCTAGCGCGGCGCCCTGGTAGTCCACGGTGACGGCCGCCCTACGTCCGATGCACGCGGTGTGGCGGCCAGTGCGCTCGTCGATTCGGAAGGTGAGCTTGAACTCCGGAGAGACTGGCTTGGCGAGGTCTGCGGCGAGGCCCCCGATGGAGTCGATGGTGACGGTGTAGACGGGGTCAGTGTAGCCGATCGTGTTGACAATGCCGCGGACCACGGCGGCGGCGAAAGGGACAGTGGTGACAAGGAAGAGCGCGAGCGCAACCCGCTGGTACTTGGTGAGCTCACGTTGGTGCGCCATGGCCGATTGATGGCCCTGGCCAGTAATTACCTGTACGTACGTAGTTGTTGGCACGACTTGTATATTTATAGATGAAGCCGAAGGCTAAGTTATTTGTCTCTGACTTCAAAGAGGAAACCGAAGGAGACCCAAAACCGACTTGGACACCAAATAAAAGCTAACCAATACAGTACGTATTACTCTTGGATACATGCATACTAGGATATGAACATCCTACGGCTGACGGTTGCATTATTGAACTATAATCAACCTAGCTAGCTACGACTTAAACCTCACATATGATATAACGAAAAGGTGTGGTAGCTCCCGGGACTCCCGGCACCCTCTTATCAGGCCGTGCAGTCCCGCTAAGATTCGTGCTGCATCTGACCGGGAGCAATGCCATTTACAGCATATCAGGTAACTTTTGTCAGCCCATTTGATTATTTTAATAACGGTGCAGGTATAGGACTGAGCAGCGAGCAGCTCCACAGCGGTTCCCGACAAATGTGGCAGGTCAGGCCACTGTAGTCATGTGACCTCCGATGCCAACTCCCAATGCAGCATCCTCATCGTCTCTCTTATTTCTTTTATTTTGCTACTAGAAGATATGGAAGAACATCGTCATTGACTACAGGCTACCCAATACTAGTCTGCTCCTTTTTTTGGTTCTCTCTCTTCCATTACCTCTCTCTACAAGCCTCTCTCTGACTCTGATTTTTTTTGTCTCACGCACAACGCCTCTCTCCCTTCTCTCCCGTAACACCTCTCTCTGAGAGAATAAAGCTTCACACATGCAGACCAGCCAAAGATGTGAAGTGATGGGATGGAACAGAAGATAGCACTCTTTCACGTGCCTACAGTGGCTCGGCCTCACATGCCCCAGTCTGCTAATAACAGGGATGGCAACACAACAAATCACAAAGTTGTGCCAGACCAGGGACCAGATCTCAAGGCAGGACAACGGTGAAGATAATGGGGTGTCTAGGCACCCGGGTGTTGAAAAGCCAGTCTCATGATATAAACCGGACTCGGCATTAAAAATCAGGATTACTCTAATAACAGACATCAATTGTATAGAGAGTCCGCTTGCTGTCCGCCTTGATATACAACCCTACCGTGTTGCGAACCACCGTGCCCGGTGTAACTCGATCCATCGGCCTCAAATCAGCTACCTCTACCAGAGTCGAGTCCATCTCGAGATTGAAAGCCCATGGTGCCGTCGCCGTCGTACGCGCCGCACCCTAATGCCTCCGTCAACAGCTACCTCTACCTGCTGCCTGCCACCCCCAACGCCTTCAACGTACGTACAGACCACACATGCATGCAATATCAAAGGATTAGCTTATTTCCTCTCTTCTTTTTATTTTAACATGAAACATATCATGGCCGTGATTGCGTCAGGTTGTTTCGCTGGTGATGTACGTGGTGTGCACGCTCGGCCTGACCTACTACGCCTACGCCGGAGGACCAGATATCTGGGCTCTGGGTTTGGTGTTTTACGGCATGCTCGTGGGCATGGCGTGGTTGCTCAACTTCGCCGGCGAAGAGCTGCTTTCGCGCGACCAGGATATGCCACTGCCTGCTTGATTATTCCAGTCCAGCTGCTTAATCATTTGATTGTTGCGCATCCTTTATTTGCCTAGCACTTTAATCCTATTTTCCTTAGATGCGACTGCCTTTTGTTAAAGGGCGCTCGTACGCGTTATAGACTTATAGTTGAGCTCTGAAGACTGAACTTGTCACGGCAGTTTTCTTCAGTTAACTGAATGATGCCAGAAGCACACTAGTTTACCATGGCTTTTTTACTCGGTGGACCATGGTGAATACTAGGACCATACGCGCGCCTTGCTGCGCCGCTTTTCTTTCTACCATTTCTTCTTTGCTTCTCTATTCATGGATCATGTGGCAAATAGGACCCCAAAAAATGGTTTAGGATAAATCTTGTAAAAGCAATCCAAATAAGTATCAATAAGAAAAACAAGGAGTGCGTTGGACACTCAACTATCTAGTTGTACTCCATACATATCACCAAAGGTGTTTCTGAACCGGCCATCAAGTGGCTGTTATTGGAACTGGACCAGGTAGTTGGGGTGACATAACTCTAGAGAACACAAAAACAGATTTACATATTTATGGAGTGAGATGACATCCTATGGTTTTCCTGAACTTAAAAGGTCCACTTTCTGCAAAATTGTTTGATGCTAATGTGTATAGTATTTATTTATTTTTAAAACCAGCAGTATCTCTAAATAGTCGCCTCAACAGGCAAAAAAAAAAAAGCAAACTGGTAACAGAAAAACCAATAAAATGGAACTTTTCATGTGTTTACAAAAAATCTATTCTACCAAATAGCTGTACATGAAGGTCCTGCCATTTAAGCATGAACATCAAGTGTTCTCTATAGGGTGATATTTAGAGCCTCAAGGTTTGGGAGATGACTGAAAGAGGGAGTGCAAGACTGACTCTGAAACATTAAGATACATATGCGCAAATATCCAATCATTATCTAAATTTCTTATATCCGACAAAAGCACATGCCATACACCACCTCAAGAATACCAGCCTAAGACAATGATTCCCGGTCCTTTCTATTCGATCCCCAATTAAGAATATAGTCCACCAAATATGCTAACTGTAAAATTTTGTTTTAGGTATGACGCAGAACAATCCAACAAGGGCTGTGATTTCAGAACAATAAAGAGAAACCAACATACAACTTCTTTGAGCTTTTGTAAACTTCAAATACCTCTACCCTAAATACATATTAGCAGTGGCGGAGCTAGCGAGGAATGGTTGAGGGGGCCAATGGCGAAGTATAACTTTCTGGAGGGGCCAAAAACTGTATTTCCATCAATTTGTACAACCCAAAAAAGTGTTTCTTCACAAAAAAAATCCATATGCTGGGGTGGGGGGGCATGGCCCTGCAGCAATACAAATAACTCCGCCAGCGCACATTAGTCAGATTCATGTGTTCTCCAATAGCTAAATTTGAACAGCATATGCAAATATCATGAGGGGAGTTGGTACATAAATAACTTATTATTAGTATTTTTTTAAACCACAAGTGTCAACACAAACCACACACAGACTTTGTTTTATTGTTTTGTTTCAGCGTAAAGATTGTAATATGAATGAATTTGTTATTGATAGATAAGTATTAATCATTAAATGTCAAAGAATAAATTAAAATAACCGTGTATAGGATTATCATCAATTAGTACCGCTTATAAAGAAGAGAAACCCTATTTTCTTGGGGGGCGTCAATGTGGTAGACCACCACCATGCATCAAGAAAACCAACCCTGGGCGCATTGCCGCCGTGGATCTCTTCCTTGTGAAACGCTAGGCGTAGGAACTCCAAGGAATCCTAGGACCAGCTGAACACTTTGGAGGCGGCGTGCTCGGCCTTCATCCCCTCGACCCTTAGCACGAACGACGGCAGCAACAACTTGCCGCCCTCCTCTGTGATGATCAGCCACGCATGCCGCTCCGGCAGGATGGCATCCTCCACGACCACCCCCTTCCACTCAATGATCATGCCAAGCCACCCCACAGCCCATGTGCTCGAGCGAAACTTCTTATAATACTTCTTCTAATATCAACAAAGCATTCAAAGTGGACAACAACACAAGTAGATGAATAAATGTTCAGGGTTTCTTCACTTACCAATGAATCTCCATTAAAGTGTAGCACTTTATAGATAGTGCTTCCAGCCCTATACGCCTCGCCATAAGTTCCTTTGCCGAGCTTCAGTATGCTGGCTAATTTACTATTTCACAAACATATTTTATTAACTAAAAGCAACAATGTAGGTAAATAAAAGTAAATAAACTCACTTTCACATGTTACGACAAAACTGATCTTCTTCCAGCTGCCCAACCAACAGAGCCCAAATACACATAGATATTGTGTAATTGTTAAGTCTAGTTTACAAATTAATATAGTAAGGAAGTAAACGTATTAGGGTATAAATTGGTTGAATGTGAGGGAAGGAAATTAGCATCCACTAATACTCTATAAATGGACCCCATCTGTTCACATTTCATAGTACTTGTATTATAAAGAACCAACTGAGACACACTCGTTACAATCAAGTGTTCCTATGCCTGCAAGGCACAAGATATATGTGGTAGACCACCATGCATCAAGAAAACCAACCCTGGGCGCATTGCCGCCGTGGATCTCCTCCTTGTGAAACGCTAGGCGTAGGAACTCCAAGGAATCCTAGGACCAGCTGAACACTTTGGAGGCGGCGTGCTCGGCCTTCATCCCCTCGACCCTTAGCACGAACGACGGCAGCAACAACTTGCCGCCCTCCTCTGTGATGGTCAGCCACGCATGCCGCTCCGGCAGGATGGCATCCTCCACGACCACCCCCTTCCACTCAATGACCATGCCAAGCCACCTCACAGCCCATGTGCTCGAGCGAAACTTCTTATAATACTTCTTCTAATATCAACAAAGCATTCAAAGTGGACAACAACACAAGTAGATGAATAAATGTTCAGGGTTTCTTCACTTACCAATGAATCTCCATTAAAGTGTAGCACTTTATAGACGGTGCTTCCAGCCCTATACGCCTCGCCATAAGTTCCTTTGCCGAGCTTCAGTATGCTGGCTAATTTACTATTTCACAAACATATTTTATTAACTAAAAGCAACAATGTAGGTAAATAAAAGTAAATAAACTCACTTTCACATGTTACGACAAAACTGATCTTCTTCCAGCTGCCCAACCAACAGAGCCCAAATACACATAGATATTGTGTAATTGTTAAGTCTAGTTTACAAATTAATATAGTAAGGAAGTAAACGTATTAGGGTATAAATTGGTTGAATGTGAGGGAAGGAAATTAGCATCCACTAATACTCTATAAATGGACCCCATCTGTTCACATTTCATAGTACTTGTATTATAAAGAACCAACTGAGACACACTCGTTACAATCAAGTGTTCCTATGCCTGCAAGGCACAAGATATATTGCATGTACATTCCTGCAGCACACATGGTATAGTTGCTGCCTTAAACTAAAATGTTAGCCCGTACAACCATGCATCAAAATAGGTAAATGTTCAGTCACTAGTGCAGAACCGGGCAATAGCACCGGTTCGTAAGGCCCTTTAGTGCCGGTTCCACTACCGGCACTAAAGTGTGGTCACTAAAGGCCCTCCCCCTTTAGTACCGGTTCAGCACGAACGGTGCTAAAGGCCAACCACGTGGCACGAGGCAGCTCCGGGGCAGGAGTTTTAGTACGGTTGGTAACACCAACCGGTACTAAATGTTTAATGGGTTTTGTTTTATTTTTATTTTTCAATTAAATTTGTGTTATCAATTTAATTCTTTTCATTTGCTGGTATTTTACGATACTACACATTGTACACGTTATTATATATATATATATATATATATATATATATATATATATATATATATATATATATATATATATATATATATATATATATATAGGAAAATCCATCCTACCACCCGGTGGTAGTTACCCCACATGTCTCATATACTACCATGTGATACTATATATACTATTTTATTATTTTAAATATGTTCATATAATATATCTAAGATATTTCAAAGCAAGTTACATGAAAAAATTGCATATGAGCCCATAGTTTTTTTTATTTGTGAAATACGTATATATTTGTACATAAAAAAGAGCATACTCAAAAAATGATACATACTACCTAAAAATTAGTATATATACTACCTAATCATTATTATATACTACATACTACACGTACATACTCTTAGTTTCGACAGATACTACATACAACATACAAAACGCAAGTGGTGGTAACTACCACTGCTTGTAGGAAACATTTGTCCTATATATATATATATATATATATATATATATATATATATATATATATATATATATATCATCAATGTCTCACAAACCATCATATTAATTAATTCACACATACACACATGTATAGCTATATACAATTTCTCCTACATATGCATGTTGCCTTGAGCCAGTGGCATTAGCCTAATTGGTGCCTTGAGCACGATGGGGCGTAGCGGGTAATAGTATTCTCCTTCGGATTTATGACCTGGTCGAGCAAAAATCCCGCTATTTCCTCTTGAAGTGCTTCTACGCGCTCCGTTTCTAGGAGCTTCTCCCGCACCTCTGTGAACTGTTAAGAAGGAGATCAATATGCATGTGTATTAGTTGTGTGACTAGATATCGATAATGGTGTATTAGTTGTGTGTGTGTGTTCATCATGCTTGTGTGTGTGTGTATGGGCTCGGGGAGGGGCGACACCCATGGTGGCTGCCGGGGCAGGGAGAGGGGTTAGAGGGGAGAGCTCACATGGGCGAGCGGCGGCGGCGAGGCGACGGCCGGGGCAGCGACGGGCGGGCGTGACGCTGTGGGGCGGCGACGAGGGACGGCGCGACGGGACGGGCCCGGGTGGCGACGGAGACGAGGGCGGCGACGGGACGGGGCGACGACGGCGACGGGAGGGGGGCGGCGGACGGGACGGGACGGCGCAGCGTCGTCGATCGGGCGAGGCGGTTCAATGGGGAAACAGAGGAAGAAACAGAGGGAGAATGAAATTTTTCGAAGTGTTGTATATATAGAAGGCACCTTTAGTACCGATTGGAGCCACCAACCAGTACTAAAGGTCTGTTTTGGCCAGCCCAAGCAGCGGGAAGCGACCCCCTTTAGTACCGGGTGGTGGCACAAACCGGTACTAAAGGCCCCCCTTTAGTACCGGTTTGTGCCACGACCCGGTACTAAAAGTCTTGGCACAAGCAGTGCGGTGATCTGCAAGTTTAGTCCCACCTCGCTAGCGAGGGGCGACCGCACTAGTTTATAAACCCCGTGCGGTCGCTCTCTCGAGCTACTCTCCAAAGCAGGCCCACTGGGCCTACGTGTTCTTTGTTGCCTCTGTGGCCCACGCCAGCCTTTATGGCTCAGCATCCTGGCCCAACAACATGTTGGGTTTCTAGTCGATGCAGGCCGCTCTGGCCTAGTAGGCGGGCTTTTTTTGCTTTATTTATTTTTGTGTTGTTTTTGTGTATTTAGAGTTTCTTTGTGAATATTTTTGCTTTAGGTACAAAAATTACAAACTTTCTGTTAGTGCCCGTAGTTTTGAAATTTGAATAGTTTAAATTTTGAATTATTTGAAATTAGTGTGAATCACTAGTTTGTGAATAATTTAACTTCAAAAATCAGTAAAGGCATGAAAGAATTTGTTTGCACATAAAATTTCTTCGCTTCAAATGCCAAAACACATAACTACCCTAACTATTACAGAGATTCCCCTCGGGTGTGAAACATGAAGAAAGTGATGATAGTGAAGCCGATCACATCCCAGATCTTTGGGTGTGAAACTTTTTTTCAAGCGTGTGTCCCTTTGCGCCGTAACCATGGAAAATCTTCATCATTTAACGGGATGCTCGGTCAATATTCACTGTGAATGGAGAAATTTCATCAAACTTTTCATAATCTTTGACTTGTCTGTCTTGTCATCCACTCCCACGATGTTTCTCTTCCCATAAAGAACTATGTGCCGCTTTGGCTCATCGTACGATGCATTCGCTTCCTTATCTTTTCTTTTCTTGGCTTGGTAGACATGTCCTTCACATAGAAAACCTGTGCCACATCATTGGCTAGGACGAATGGTTCGCTCTGCATCACGCAAGATTGTTGAGATCCTTGTTGTCATTCCGTCATCGGGTCTTCCGTTACCCGCCTTGTGTCATATTGACCCATTTGCACCAAACAAAGGGACCTTTAAACCACGCCGATAGTCAAGTTCCCATATGTCCTGTATATAACCATAATATGTTTCCTTCCCGTCTTGGTTTACGCATCAAACGGACACCACTGTTTTGGTTGGTGCTCTTCTTATCTTGGGCGATCGTGTAAAATGTATTACCATTTATCTCGTACCCTTTGAAAGTCATTATATTCAAGATGGTAACTGGGACAGCAAGTACAGGTCATCTTCAATAGAGGTGTCATGCATGATGCGGTCGCAACCAGTGGCGAAACTTCTGGTTTGTTCACGTGTAATCCGGTCATCGACCGCTTGGTGTTTGGAGCGTAGCAAATTCTTGTGTTCATCCATATACGGAGCCACCAAGGCGGAATTCTGTAGAACTGTGTAGTGTGCTTCGGTGAGAGAATGTCCGTCCATACATATTATTTGTTCCTCCTAGCGTGCCTTTTCCATCCAGTCTGCCCTTATGCCGCAATTCAGAACACCAATCGGCTTAAGGTCAGGAATAAAGTCAATACAAAACTCAATGACCTCCTCATTTTGATGGCCCTTGGAGATGCTTCCTTCCGCCTAGCACGGTTATGAACATATTTCTTTAAGACTCCCATGAACCTCTCAAAGGGGAACATATTGTGTAGAAATACAGGACCCAAAACGTTAATCTCTTCGCATAGGTGAACTAGGACGTGCGTCATGATGTTGAAGAAGGATGGTGGGAACACCAACTCGAAACTGACATCACATTGCACCAAATCATTCTGTAACCTTGGTATGATTTCTGGAGCGATTACCTTCTGAGAGATTGTATTGAGAAATGCACATAGCTTCACAATGGCTAATTGAACGTTTTCGGTAGAAGCCCCTCAATGCAACGGAAGCGCTTGCGCCATAATCACGTGGCAGTCATGAGACTTTAGGTTCGGAACTTTTTCTCTGCCATGTTTATTATTCCCTTTATATTGACGAAGCCGACGGTACCTTAATATCGAGCAGGCATTCAAAGAAGATTTCCTTCTCTTCTTTGGTAAGAGCGTAGCTTGCATGACCCGATATATGCCGTCTTCTCCGTGCATACGTTGCTGGTCCTCCGTGCCTCGGTGTATCTTTTGTCTTCCCATACACACCCAAGAAGCCAAGCAGGTTCACGCAAAGATTCTTCGTCACGTGCATCACGTCGACATGGAGCGGACCTCTAGGTCTTTCCAATATGGCAGGTCCCAAAATATAGATTTCTTCTTCCACATGGGTGCGCGTCCGTCGGCGTCCTTTGGAACAGGTTGTCCGCCAGACCCTTTCCAAATATCACCTTCAAATCCTTGACCATATCATGTACATCAGCACCGAAGACGGTGGCGAGGCTTCGTCCGTGATCCGCCTCACCTTTGAAATGCTTGCCTTTCTTTCTTACGGATGCCTGCTCGGAAGAAATCGACGATGTCCCGTGTACACATTCTTCATACAACTATTCAAATATATCGTCGGTATCATCCAAACAGTGTGTGCATCCGCGGTATCCCTTGTTTGTTTGTCCCGAAGGTTACCGAGAGCAGGCCAATCATTGATGGTCACGAACAACAACGCCTTTAGGTCAAATTCTTCCCCATGTGCTCATCCCACGACGTACACCTGTTCCATTCCATAGTTGTAAGAGTTCTTCAACTAATGGCCTTAGGTACACATCAATGTCGTTGCCGGGTTGCTTAGGGCCTTGGATGAGCATCGACATCATAATGAACTTCCGCTTCATGCACAACCAAGGAGGAAGGTTATACAAACATAGAGTCACAGGCCAGGTGCTATGGTTGCTGCTCGCTCCCCAAAAGGATTAATGCCATCTACGCTTAGACCAAACCATACGCTCCTTGCGTCATCGCAAACTCCTTCCCGTACTTTCTTTCGATTTTTCTCCACTGCGACCCGTCATTTGGTACTCTCAACTTTCCGTCTTTCTTACGGTCTTCTCGTGCCATCGCATCGCCTTGGCATGCTCTTTGTTTTGGAACAACGTTTCAACCGTGGTATTATAGGAGAATACCACATCACCTTGGCAGGAATCTTCTTCCGGGCGCCGCCCTCGACATCACCATGCTCATCACGGCTGATCTTATAGCGCAATGCACCACATACCGGCAAGCGCTCAAATCCTCGTACTCACCGCGGTAGAGGATGCAATCATTAGGGCATGCATGTATCTTTCGCACCTCTAACCCTAGAGGGCAGACAACCTTCTTTGCTTCAGACTCTCGGGCAATTCGTTGTCCTTTGGAAGCATATCCTTTATCATTACCAGCAACTTTCCAAATCCTTGTCGATACACCATTCTCGCCTTCCATTGCAGCAATTCCATGTGGTGCCCAGCTTTTTCTTGTCACCCACGCAATTGGGTACAACAATTTTTGTGATCCTCTAACATGCGCTGCAACTTCTTCTTCTCCAAATCACTTGCTAGTTTCTCTTTGCATCGGCAATGGCCCGACCTAGATCATCAACGGCTCATCGATGCCTCTTCTTCAGCTTCTTCCCGCATTGCTGGCCCAGCTTCTTCCGCATTACCGCTCAGCTTCTTCCCCATTGTTGTATCATCGTATTCAGGGAACCCATGGCCAGGATAGCTGTCGTCGTCCTCTTCTTCTTCATTGTCTTCCATCATAACCCTCTTTCTCCGTGCTTGGTCCAAACATTATAGTGGGGCATGAAACTGGACTCAAACAGTGGACGTGAATGGTTCTTGACGTAGAGTAATTGCGACCATTCTTACAGCCAGCACATGGACAAGGCATAAAACCATCCGCCCGCTTGTTTGCCTCAGCCGCAAGCAGAAAAGTATGCACGCCCTCAACAAACTGGGGAGAGCATCGGTCATCGTACATCCATTGCCGGCTCATCTTTGTTACACAACACCGAATAGACCAAATTAATACAAGTTCATACATAAAGTTCATACAACACTTAAATGCAACAAACAAATAACTCTCTAGCTAAAGCATTTAAATGCAACAACAAATGCGATCAAGATCGCAACTAAGGTAACAATTGATCCAACAGCATAATGATACCAAGCCTCACTATCGATGGCATATTTTCTAATCTTTCTAATCTTCAAGCGCATTTTCTCCATCTTGATCTTGTGATCATCGACGACATCGGCAACATGCAACTCCAATTCCATCTTCTCCCCCTCAATTCTTTTCAATTTTTCTTTCAAGTACTCGTTTTCTCTTTCAACTAAATTTAACCTCTCGACAATAGGGTCGGTTGGAATTTCCGGTTCACATACCTCCTAGATAAAAATATCTATGTCAACTTGATGGGCATAATTTGTCATAAACACGAAATGCAACAAATAGTTTTAAAAGAGAATATACCACATCCGAATCATAACAAGGACGAGGGCCGACGGGGACGGATATCAAAACCATGGCACTATGTATAACAAACAACGTACGGGTAAGATAATTATTATACGAGTAACTATATATCCAAATCACACAAACATCAATTTTTTATATAAAATTTCATGAACAAGAGGCTCACCACAAGGTGGTGCCGGCTGACGGACTCAAGTGAGGCGATCGACGGTGGTTACGACAGAGATTTAGAAGGCACTAAGTAAACCACACCTACATATGCAAACTAAGTGTTATTTTGACCTCAAATTGCATATAAATCAAATACTAGCACATATATATATTTCCTCCCAAATTATTAAACTCACAAATTAATAAATATATAAACCAATGCAAGAGCTAATCTAGCAATGAGAGATGAAAGGACAAAGTTGCTAACCTTTGTGATCACTTGAATGGATGGGGCCCTTCAAATCTTGACAAATTTTGGGCAAAATGTGTGATGAGCTCGAGGGGAGAAGAGGAAGAACAGAGAGGAGAGGAGAGGGGAAAGGGGGAAGAATAGAGCGAGCTGGACGAAGGGTTTATATGGAGGAGGACCTATAGTACCGGTTCGTGGCACAAACCGGTACTAAAGGTGCTGGAGGGGGCCCAGACTGACAACATCCTGCCACCACCCTCATTAGTACCGGTTCGTGGCATGAACCGGTGCTAAAGGTTAGCCACGAACCGGTGCTAAAGGCTAGCCGTTGGAACCGGCACTAATGTATACATTTGTGCCGGCTCTAATACAAACCGGCACTAATGTGCTTCACGTTTGACCCTTTTTCTACTAGTGGATAAAGTAAAGCAATTATTTGGCACTTGCATCTTATGCAACAAAAAGACAACCATAGGCTTCTGCCAGTTGCCGATAACTTCAACAAAACATGATCATCTCATACAACAACTTATATCTCATCACGTCTTGACCATATCACATCACAACATGCCCTGCAAAAACAAGTTAGACGTCGCAAATTTTACGTGGCTGCTACGGGCTGAGCAAGAACCGTTCTTACCTATGCATCAAAACCACAATGATAGTTCGTCAAGTTAGTGCTGTTTTAACCTTCGCAAGGACCGGGCGTAGCCACACTCGGTTCAACTAAAGTTGGAGAAACTGACACCCGCCAGCCACCTGTGTGCAAAGCACGTCGGTAGAACCAGTCTCGCGTAAGCGTACGCGTAATGTCGGTCCAGGTCGCTTCATCCAACAATACCGCCGAACCAAAGTATGACATGCTGGTAAGCAGTATGACTTGTATCGCCCACAACTCACTTGTGTTCTACTCGTGCATATAACATCTACACATAAAACCTGGCTCGGATGCCACTGTTGGGGAACGTAGTAATTTCAAAAATTTCCTACGCACACACAAGATCATGGTGATGCATAGCAACGAGCGGGGATAGTGTGTCCACGTACCCTCGTAGACCGAAAGCGGAAGCGTTAGCACAACGCGGTTGATGTAGTCATACGTCTTCACGGCCCGGCCGATCAAGCACCGAAACTACGGCACCTCCGAGTTTTAGCACACGTTCAACTCGATGACGTCCCTCGAACTCCGATCCAGCCGAGTGTCGTGGGAGAGTTCCGTCAGCACGACGGCGTGGTGACGATCTTGATGTTCTACCGTCGCAGGGCTTCGGCTAAGCACCGCTACGATATTATCGAGGTGGACTATGGTGGAGGGGGGCACCGCACACGGCTAAGAGATCCAAGGGATCAATTGTTGTGTCTCTAAGGGGTGCCTCCCTCCCCGTATATAAAGGAGTGGAGGAGGGGGAGGGGGCCGGCCACCCTTGGCGCGTCCTACTCCCATCGGGAGTAGGACTCCTCCCTTCCTTGTCGTAGTAGGAGAAAGGGAAAGAGGGGGAGAGGAGGAAGGAAAAGGGGGCTGCACCCCTTCTCCAATTCGGACAAGAGGGGGGCTGCGCGCCTCCTTCCTTTCGGCCTCTCTCCTCTATTCCCGTATGGCCTAATAAGGCCCATATACTCCCCGGCGAATTCCCGTAACTCTCCGGTACTCCGAAAAATACCCGAATCACTCGGAACCTTTCTGAAGTCCGAATATAGTCGTCCAATATATCGATCTTTACGTCTCAACAATTTCGAGACTCCTCGTCATGTCCCCGATCTCGTCCGGGACTCCGAACTCTTTCGGTACATCAAAACTCATAAACTCATAATAAAACTGTCATTGAAACCTTAAGCGTGCGGACCCTACGGGTTCGAGAACTATGTAGACATGACCGAAACATGTTTCCGGTCAATAACCAATAGCGGAACCTGGATCCTCATATTGGCTCCCACATATTCTACGAAGATCTTTATCGGTCAAACCGCATAACAACATACGTTGTTCCCTTTGTCATCGGTATGTTACTTGCCCGAGATTCGATCGTCGGTATCTCAATACCTAGTTCAATCTTGTTACTGGCAAGTCTCTTTACTCGTTCCGTAATACATCATCCCACAACTAACTAATTAGTTGCAATGCTTGCAAGGCTTATAGTGATGTGCATTACCGAGTGGGCCCAGAGATACCTCTCCGACAATCGGAGTGACAAATCCTAATCTCGAAATACGCCAACCCAACATGTACCTTCGGAGACACCTGTAGAGCTCCTTTATAATCACCCAGTTACGTTTTGACGTTTGGTAGCACACAAAGTATTCCTCCGGTAAACGGGAGTTGCATAATCTCATAGTCATAGGAACACGTATAAGTCATGAAGAAAGCAATAGCAACATACTAAACGATCAAGTGCTAAGCTAACGGAATGGGTCAAGTCAATCACATCATTCACCTAATGATGTGATCCCGTTAATCAAATGACAACTCTTTTGTCCATGGCTAGGAAACATAACCATCTTTGATAAACAAGCTAGTCAAGTAGAGGCATACTAGTGACACTATGTTTGTCTATGTATTCACACATGTATTATGTTTCCGGTTAATACAATTCTAGCATGAATAATAAACATTTATCATGATATAAGGAAATAAATAATAACTTTATTATTGCCTCTAGGGCATATTTCCTTCAGCTGCATGATGGCGTCGATCTCCTGACGCACCGGATTGGCGAAGAAGATCGCGTCGTCCGCGTATTGCGTGACGCGCATGCGTGCGGCGCCGGTCGGCAGTGGCACGATGGCGTCGGCCTGCTGCGCCGCCTCTAACAGCCGGTGGAGGGGGTCAATCGCCAGGATGAAGAGGATCGGTGAGAGTGGGTCGCCTTGCCGCAGTCCTCACTGATGAAGAATCGCAGGGCCCGGGTCTCCGTTCAACAGGCAGGCGGAAGACGCGGTGGAGAGGAGTAGCGCGATCCAGTCCCACCAGCGCGCCTGGAAGTTCATGCGTTGCAACAGCTCGAGGATGTATTCCCATGACATTGTGTCGAAAGCCTTGGCGATGTCGATCTTTAGCAGGAGCATCGGTGATTTCTTCCTTTTAAATTGTCGCAGCGCGCTCTGGACGTAGAGGAAACTGTCATGAATGCCCTTCTTCTTTTGGAATGCGCTCTGGGCCGGCGATATGAGCTGATCAAGCACACCCGCTAGACTGATCGAAAGCACTTTGGCAATTAGTTTGGCCACCGAGTGGATGAGACTAATTGGGCGGAAATCCGACAGTTTTGTTGCGCCATCTTTCTTTGGCAGTAGTGTAAGTGCATCTAGTGCCCCTTAGTGATTTTGGTGTATTGAAGACTTATAGGTTAAGGGACTAATGTGTTTATGAGTGTACACAGGTCTATAAGTCTATGAGGAGTTTGATATTTACAGAGAAAGTCGACCCTAAAATGAAGTTCTTCGTTCAAGACTTTGGTATTTCAAGACTTTCAAGACTTTGAAAGTGAAGAAATTGGTGTGACCTTGAAAACTTGGTATTCATTTGAGAAACATGAAGCGTGAAGACTTTTGTTTTAGTAGTTTCATTTTCTCTTTCTTGAGTCATAGGAAACACCGTACTGTTAAAGGGGGTCGAGGAAATACTAAGGAAAAATTTCCATGTGATGCTCAACTCAAAATCCTACACCTACCAATCCCTTCGAGTGAAGCCATTGGAAATCTCATATAGTTTAGTCAATTTCTTCAGTGACAGAGACGAAGTTCTTCTGGTCACCGAGGAATTTTTTCTGACTGAGGAGTTAGGAATTCGCCAGTGCGGATTGCCTACATAGTGAGGAACATGATAGCCCTGAGGAATTTGAGAGTCAAATTTCCGACCGTTGCTGTGCTGCGCGCCAGCTGTCCCAAAATATCTTATCTACCTAATGGTCATATCATTGAAGGGCATTTATGTCTTATCATGTCGGGCTGCTCCCTAGGCTATAAATAGCCGCCCCCTATAACCACTAGCTGGTTGGCTGCTCCGAGAGAAACTGACACTTGTCATTTGAGAGCATCCCATCCTCCGAGGACTTTGAGCGAAAATCATCGAGTGAGGAAAAACCCAAACCCAAACACCTACAAACCCAAAGTGATTGAGCATCACTGAAGAGATTGATCATGCGTGGATCCGGCGCTTGTTACCTTTGAAGACTGTGCTTCTTCCAGAAGGTTAGGCGTCATGGTCTAGAGCATCCAAGAGGAATTGTGGATCGCCGAGTGACCGAGTCTGTGAAGGTTTGGAAGTCGCCTGAAGATTTACCACGAGTGATTGGACGAGGTCTGTGTGACCTTAGTTCAAGGAGAATACGGTGAGGACTTGGTGTCCTGAGCTGCGTGCTCAGCGCCTGGGTGTCCGAGACTGTGTGTCCTCGAGTTTAAATACTCAGCCGCTCCAACCAGACGTACAACTGAGACAACAGTTGGAACTGGTCTACCAAATCATTGTCTTCACCAACCTTACTGGTTCTATTTCATCAACTCATTCATTTCCTCATTACTGTGTTGAGTGATTGTTCATATCTGTGTTTGAAGACTTTGACTGAAGACTTTCTCAATTTCCTCAATTCAATTTCTTCAGTCTGTTTGTCTTCATCTTGTGTTATCCTGTGATTACGCTTTCTGTACTTTGTGATTGTCTTCATTTCATCGTGATGACCATGCCTGTATTCTGTTATGCTTACTTCTGAGTACTTATTCCGCTGCAAGTAGTTCTTCGCTAAGGAATTTCCTCACCGGCAAATTCCTCAGTGAAAAATTCATAAAAATCGCCTATTCACCCCCCTCTAGTCGATATAACGCACTTTCAATTGGTATCAGAGCAAGGTACTCCCTTGTTCCGTGTGATTTTGGTTTAACCACCTGGAGATTTAGTTATGTCGACCGCAGGTATGAAGAAAGTGACATGCCCTATCTTTGACGGTCATGATTATCCCAAGTGGAAGGCCATGATGAGGAAGCGCCTCGTGGCAACGAACAACGACCTATGGACCGTCACTGAGATTGGTCTTACTGATCTATGCAAGATGGCAGGCGCTGATGATATTCGCAAGTACACTCGACTTGACATCTTGGCGAAGGATATCATCTGTTCCTGCCTATCCAGAGATGAATTCAGGCGCATTATGCATCTTTGCAATGCAAATCTTATCTGGGACCGAATCTCTAAAGTCTATGAAGGTCATCGAACTCGTCATGATCCCTGGTTTGAGGATTTCAAGGAATCACTCAACACGATGACTTTCGAACCAGAATCATCATCTTCTGCATCATGTCTCATGGCAAAGGGTGACAAGGTAACCGAATGTTCCTCATCCGAGTTTAGTGACGATGAATCTGATGATGATATTGAACTTAGTTATACCAAACTTGTTTGCATTGCCACTAAACAACAAATGGCTTTGGAAAAGGTTCAAAACATGCTAGACAAAAGTGATGATATGTTGGGTGAAGAAATGGATCGCACTAAATCCCTGACTGAAAATCTTCAGAGACTTCAGTCTAGGTTCGACAACCTTCAAGGTCATCATAACACTCTCTTATCTGATCATGAGCAGCTTTCTTATGAATTTCTTCATAAAAAGCAAGATCTTGAGAAGCTAAGAGTGAGTTATGAAGATCTTCAGAAGGAGCGCGATTCATTACTTGCTCAACAAATCAGCGCTTCCCAAGAAGAATTTGTTCCTCCATGCTTAAAGTGCATTGAACGTGAATCTGCTAATTCTTCACTTGAATGTTCAAATGCTTCAACTGTTACAAATTCTTCACCTACCTTAGCTATCACTAATTCGTCATCTGAGGACATTGCTAGTATCACTGACGATGCAGGGCTGAAGGAATTGTACATGACAGGCATGTACAAAAGCCTCAAAGGGCATCAGACTCTTTGTGATGTTCTTAAAAAGCAGATCCTCAACAGGAACCCTAGGAAAGAGGGTATTGCCTTTGAGAGGAAACTCAATGCTGAAGGAACATATTGGAAGCCTGAGCAGTACCCCAAAACCTCATGGGTTGCTTGAAAGGGACCTCCAGTTGACCCATCTAACTTATCTGGCTTTACATGTGAATCTCCTCATTCTTCTGATGAGTCATTTGACTCCAACTATAAACTGTTCAAAAATCAGAATGGTGAAGTATTTGCTAGATATGTTGGCACTAACTACAGGAACGGTTCTCCTATGAAGAAAATCTGGGTTCCCAAGAAGTGCCTTGAAAGTCTTCAGGTGAATGTCCTCATGACACCACCTGTGAAGAATAGGAACCCCAGATCAAACCCTTCATATGGACCAAATTCTTCATATGGATCCAAGTCCTTATACAGACCAAATTCCTCACGTGGATCAAATTCCTCAAAAGGATCAAAGTCCTCATATGATTATCATCATGCTAACAACTCTGTTTCGCAGGGTAGAGCTAAGGGCTATTGAGGGAGTCCTGGATTAGGGGGTGTCTGGATGGCCGGACTATGACCTTTGGCCGGACTCCTGGACTATGAAGATACAAGATTGAAGACTTCGTCCCGTGTCCGGATGGGACTTTCCTTGGAGTGGAAGGAAAGCTTGGCGATATGGATATGTAGATCTCCTACCATTGTAACCGACTCTGTGTAACCCTGACCCTCTTCGGTGCCTATATAAACCGAAGGGTTTTAGTCCGTAGGACGAACAACAATAATACCATAGGCTAGCTTCTAGGGTTTAGCCTCTCGGATCTCGTGGTAGATCTACTCTTGTACTACCCATATCATCAATATTAATCAAGCAGGAGTAGGGTTTTACCTCCATCGAGAGGGCCCGAACCTGGGTAAAAACATCGTGTCCCTTGTCTCCTGTTACCATCCGCCTAGACGCACAGTTCGGGACCCCCTACCCGAGATCCGCCGGTTTTGACACCGACATTGGTGCTTTCATTGAGAGTTCCTCTGTGTCGTCATCTTTAGGCCCAATGGCTCCTCAGATCATCAACAACGATGCGTTCCAGGGTGAGACTTTTCTCCCCGGACAGATCTTCGATTCGGGCGGCTTTTTGCATGCGGGCAATTCGCTTGGCCATCTAGAGCAGATTGAAAGCTACTCCCCTGGCCATCAGGTCAGATTTGGAAGTTTGAACTACACGGCTGACGTCCGCGGAGACTTGATCTTCAATGGGTTTGAGCCATAGCCAAGCGCGCCGCACTGTCACGAGGGGCATGATCAAGCTCTGTCGCCGAACATTGTCCTGGAGGTCGTACCAGTGTCCGCTCCGACCCTTAGCTCGGAGCCGACTGCGCCGATCGAGGATGGGTGGCTGGACACCGACTCGGGGGCTGCAATCTCTACGGCGATTGAGCCATACACCTACCCCGTCCTTTGCGAAGCTCGTGACACCAAGGTGCAGGACTTGTCTCCGGACTCCTAGCCTTCCACGCCCCCGCCAATCGAATCCGGTTGGGCGCCAATCATGGAATTCACTGCCGCGGACATCTTTCAGCACTCGCCCTTTGGCGACATCCTAAATTCTCTAAAGTCTCTCTCTTTATAAGGAGAGCCCTCGCCGGATTATGGTCAGGAAGGTTGGGATGCGGACGATGAAGAAATTCAAAGCCCACCCACCACCCACTTCGTAGCCACTGTCGATGATTTAACCGACATGCTCGACTTCGATTCCGAAGACATCGACGGTATGGACGACGATGCAGGAGACGACCAAGAACCAGCGCCCACAGGGCACTGGAAGGCCGCCTCATCATACGACATATACATGGTGGACATCTCAAAAGATGGGAATGGCGATGGAATAGCGGAGGATGACCCCTCCAAGAAACAGCCTAAGCGCCGGCGTCAGCGGCGCCGCTCTAAATCCCGCCACAGCAAATACCGGTGATTCCGGCACGGGAGACAATAACACCCCGGACTGTGCCGAAGACAACATCCTCCAGCAAGATTCAGCGCAGGAGGATGGGGAAGCCAGCCCTCATGAGAGAGCGATAGAAAGAGAGATAGAGGACGATAATTACATGCCTCCCTCCGAAGATGAGGCAAGCCTCGACGAGGACGAATTCATCGTGCCCGAGGATCCCGTCGAACAAGAGCGTTTCAAACGCAGGCTTATGGCCACGGCAAGCAGCCTCAAGAAAAAGCAGCAACAGCTTAGAGCTGACCAAGACTTGCTAGCTGACAGATGGACTGAAGTCCTTGCGGCCGAAGAGTATGAACTCGAGCGCCCCTCCAAGAGCTACCCAAAACGCAGGCTGCTACCCCGATTAGAGGAGGAAGCACCCAAACCTACATCACCAACGCATGATATGGCTGACCGCCACCTCGTGGTCATGGACAGAGAGGCCTCTCGGCCCTCAACTCAAGCCGCACTGGCGCGCTCAAAAAATACCAAGGCTGGGAAATGCGCGGCACTGCGAGATATATTGGAGGACAAGGCAAGGCAAACAAGATCGATCTACGGATCGCGTGGGCGCCCCACGATACGTGACGATAACTGAGGGAGTCCTGGACTAGGGGCTGTCCGGATAGCCGAACTATCATCTTTGGCCGGACTCCTAGACTATGAAGATACAAGATTGAAGACTTCGTCCCGTGTCCGGATGGGAATTTCCTTGGCGTGGAAGGCAAGCTTGGCGATACGGATATGTAGATCTCCTACCATTTAAACCGACTCTGTGTAACCCTAACCCTATCTGGTGTCTATATAAACCGGAGGGTTTTAGTCCGTAGGATGAACAACAATCATACCATAGGCTAGCTTCTAGGGATTAGCCTCTCTGATCTCGTGGTAGATCTACTCTTGTACTACCCATATCATCAATATTAATCAAGCAGGAGTAGGGTATTACCTCCATCGAGAGGGCCCAACCTGGGTAAAACATCGTGTCCCTTGTCTCCCGTTACCATCCGCCTAGACGCACGTTCGGGACCCCTACCGAGATCCGCCGGTTTTGACACCGACATTGGTGCTTTCATTGAGAGTTCCTCGTGTCGTCGCTTATAGGCCCGATGGCTCCTTCGATCATCAACAACGACGCAGTCCAGGTGAGACTCTTCTCCCGGACAGATCTTCAGATTCGGCGGCTTTGCATGCGGGCCAATTCGCTGGCCATCTGGAGCAGATCGAAGCTACGCCCCGCCATCAGGTCAGGTTTGGAAGTTTAAACTACACGGCCGACATTCGCGGAGACTTGATCTTCGACGGATTCGAGCCGAGCCAAGCGCCGCACTATCTCGATGGGCATGATCTAACTCTCGCCGCGAAAAGGTCCCCGAGGTCGATTAGTGTCCGCCCGACCATTGATTCGGAGCCGATCTCGCCGATCGAGGATGGTTGGTTGGACACCACCTCGGGGGCTGAAATCTCTATGGCGATTGAGCCGAACACCATCCCTGTCCTTTGCAAAGCTCGTGACTCCCAGGTGCTGGACTCCTTTCCGGACTCCGAACCTCCTGCGCCCCTGCTTGTCGAATCCGACTGGGCGCCCGTTATGGAGTTCACTGCCGCGGACATCTTTCAGCACTCGCCCTTTGGCGGCATCCTGAATTCACTAAAGTCTCTCTCTTTATCAGGAGAGCCCTGGCCGGACTACGGTCAGGAAGGTTGGGATGCGGACGACGAAGAAATTCAACGCCCACCCACCGCCCACTTTGTAGCCACTGTCGAAAGCTTAAACGACGTGCTCAATTTCGACTCCGAAGACATCGACGGTATGGACGACGATGCTGGAGACAACCATGAACCAGCACCTATAGGATACTGGACAACCACCTCATCCCATGATGTCTACATGGTGGATACACCTAAAGGAATTAACGACGAGGAACAACGGGACACTACGGCGATAAATCCTCGAAAAGCAGTCAAACGGCAACGTAACGCCGCACCAAGTCCGCCTCGACAAAGACCCAGCCATAGAGCAGGGCGAACCGTGGACGCATTTAACATGCTATCGAGCAAACATCCGAACAGGACAACTTGATAAACAACCCGCCCCGGCGAAGATAACAGTCCGGACGATCTCACGCTGGACAAATTGTTGGAGCAGAAGAACCTCCACAAAAGGCTCGCCGCCCGCTGCGCGTAGCCTGAAAAAGCAGAAGCGGAAGCTCAAAAAAGCGGAAGATGCACTCAGAACCAGATGGAGCAAAGTACTCAACATCGCAGACAAATACGGCGACAGTTGCCGAACAAAGAGCTACCCAAAGAGAAAACTACTGTTCGAATTTGATGAGGAGGCCGAGAGCCCCACAATCAAAAACAAGAAGGCCACCCGGTCGGATGGACGACCCCACGGCAAACAGAGAGCGGCAAATGGTGCGCGATACAAGCGGTACGCGATCCGCATAAGGATTCGCATCAAAAGGATGGCCCAGTTAGGTCCATCTATGGGCCGAGAAAGCAAGCTCTTCAAAGCAATGCAACACGCCAAATATCCGAACATCACGGCACACCCAAATATAGGGGTGCCGCACACCCCCTGTGTTTCACCGATGAGGTGCTGGATCACGAATTCCCAGCGGGATTCAAACCCGTAAACATAGAGGCATACGACGGAACAATGACACTCGAGTCGGATTATGGATTACATCCTCCACATACACATGGCTAGATGAGATGATCTCCACGCCATTAAATACTTACCCCTCAAGCTCAAAGGGCCAGCCCGGCATTGGCTCAAAAGCCTCCCTGAAAATACCATTGGAAGTTGGGAAGAGCTCGAGGATGCTTTTCGGGCAAATTTTCAAGGGACTTATGTCCGTCCTCCGGATGCAGACGATCTAAGTCATACTCCCTCCGTCCGGAAATACTTGTCATCAAAATAAATAAAAGGGGGTGTATCTAGATGTATTTTAGTTCTAGATACACCTCTTTTTGTCCATTTTGATGACAAGTTTTTCCGGAAGGAGGGAGTATAACTCAATAACCCGGAGAGTCAGCCCGCAAATTCTGGAACAGGTTCCTCACCAAAAAGAACCAAATAGTCGACTGTCTGGATGCCGAAGCCTTAGCAACTTTCAAACACAACGTCCGAGACGAATGGCTCGCCAGACACCTCGGCTAGGAGAAGCCGAGAACCATGGCTGCACTAACAAGCCTCATGACCCGCTTTTGCTGGAGAGGATAGCTGGCTAGCAAGATGCGATACCAGCGACCCAAGTACATCCAAGTCGGGATGGAAATGGGAAACCACGACGCAGCAAGGACCAGCGCCGGATTAAGGGAATGGTCCAAAGAGCGCGGCAGTCAACGCCGGATTCAAAAGCTCATGGCAGAACAATAAAAAACTGCCCCTTAAGGACAATAGCGATGAGCTATCCAACTTAAACACAATCTTGGACAAGATATGCCAAATCCACAAGACTCCGGAAGCACGCAAACCATACCCACAGAGATTGTTGTCTTTAAGCAGTCCGCAGACTCAACGCCAACACAAGGGCTCAACACACCAAGTGAGGATGATGACGAGCACCTCAAGCAGAGCCCCGGAAAACAAAAGAATTTCCCACAAAAAGTCAAAACAGTGAACTCACTTCAAGTGATAAAAGGGAAAAACAGAGCGGCGCCCATTAAAATGCGCGCCGCACAGACTACCCTAGAAGGGTACCAACACTGGTTGTCAAAACCAGTCACCTTCGACCATCAGGACTACTCCGAAAGTATCCATAACGCAGGATGGACTGCCTTGATATTGGATCCTATAATCGACGGATTCCAATTTACACAAGTCCTCATGGATGGCGGCAGTGACATAAACCTGGTATATCAGGACACAATCCGCAGGATGGGGATAGACCCAACCAAAATTCGCCATAGCAACACCTCCTTTAAAGGGGTAATGCCAGGCCCATATGCCCATTGTACGGGCTCCCATCGCTAGAAGTTGTGTTCGCTCATCCGACAACTTCCGCCGTGAAAAGTTAACCTTCCACATCGCCCCATTCGAAAGTAGTTATCAAGCACTATGGGGCGTGAAGCTTTACCGTTTAACGCAATACCGCATTATGCATCTCTTACACTTAAAATGCCCGTCCACGCGACATCATCTCATTAAAAGGGAGTATTATGTTACTCGAGTCCGAAGAACGTGAGACTGCCTTGACAGCCCCACACAATCCGCCCGCTTAATCAAAGCACCTGAATAGGTCATTCAAACCCGGACACGGCTAGACGAGTCCGGCGCCTACTAGCGGCATACCCCCATACAAGGGGTTGCACGCATGTACAACAAGAGACAATAGAGCTCAATTTTCTTCACCTTTGGAACCGTACTCTGTTTATTTAATATAAAGTACATTTTTCTCGCACGATATTTTTTCTTTTTCAAACTAAGTTCCTCTGTTTCTGAGATGAACGCCGTGCTATACCCGCCCGTGATACGGCACAACGGAGACACAGCGCAAACGCAGAGGGACCCGCTGCAAGGATTCTTTTCAGATTAAGACCCGCGTAAACCTTGTTTATCGCTCTTGTTGTTACTCATCCCCGGTTTCTTATTATAACCAAGGAGGAGGCTGACGTTTTGGCATCGGCCGCGTCAGAACTTTGCACGTTCCTGGACACCAGGGGCTTGTTACCAAGGGCATTGTTTGGCCCGCCTTATAAAAGACCGAATACCTTAGGGAGTGTTCGGCGTAACGAGTTAGGCCTTATATGCATCAGCTCCAATCATGTCTTTGGTCAAATGTTGGGTTTGCCCTGCTCCTGTGTTTTGCTGCCTTACGTTCCGCTCTATCGCTAACGCGCACCGTAAGAACTACTACGATTGTGCCCTGGTTCGCCGGGCGAGCACCTCAAGAGAGAAAGCCGAAACTGACTGTCATGATATAGCGAGACTGGTCAACCACTCGATGACTCACCGGAAGGTTTAGAATTCTCCGCATTAACGAAGGACCGTTTTCGGTCAGGCACATACGCACTTCAATTCAGGAGAGTGCGGTGCCTCCGTGGGCTATATAGTAGCCCCACCTCGAACCCCTATGGCTAAGTGAAAGTGATAAAGCATTATAGTCCGGTTGCCTAGTTTGCTACGCTATCACCTCCTTCACAGGACCAAGACGTTGGATCAAGTGTGAAAATGCGCCTTTTTTGCAAGCACCCCCGCATTATGTGCGTGGGGGCTGAAGCCAAGGACTGCCATCTTTCAGGTTATATACATATATACATCAACGGCCGCACAGCAGGTAGTTTACTACTTGAAGGCACAAGTATAAAAAGCTCTTACATTAAATTGAAACATTGTTTTCACAAATCATACATGCCATTAAAGCATAACATCCTTCGAGCATCGCCTCTATTAAACGAAGCGCCTGCAGACTTCCTCAAAATAGTGCTCGGCGGTACTGCTTCGTCCGAATCTTGGGATGCAACTGTGGCCTTCATCTCCGCCCAAGATGTCTTGACACGGCAAGAGCCATCCGCGCACCCTCTATGCATGCCGACCGCTTCATTGCGTCGATACGCGGTACCGCACCAAGGAACTGCTGCACTAAGCCAAAATAACTCTTCGGCTGAGGTTTCCCCGGCCACAAATGAGTCACGACATGCTTCATGGCAAGTCCGGACAATCGATTCAGCTCGCCCATTCGCCAACCGATCGTTAACGGAAGAGGACGCCCGACTATGGAACTGCGACCAAAACAGCTCTTCCTTTCGTGCCCCTTCCGCCTCGGAAGTGCTCAATCGCGTCCGCAGCGCTCGCCGCTAAGTCCAGATAAGCATCCTCCGAACTCCACAACTTTTCCAGCTGAGCATACTTCGGATCCATATATTTCCTCCGCAGTAGAAAAGGCTTTCCAGCAGCAACATCCATAGCCTGACGCAGCTCTTCCTTTGCAGCTCTCATCGCGGAGCGGCATCCTTGGCTTCGGCGGTGGCCTTTTCAGGTCCTCTTGTTCGCTTTGACGTTTTTTCAAGAACCCGTGGCGGTCGGTAGCATCCTTCAACTTTATGGCCATATCGCCATTTCCTCTTTGCTTCGGCAGTGAGCAGCCCGCTCGCTTTTAGCTCTTCGCCGCCCTTAAAGCGCCACATTACTATTTTGGCTTGCTCTTTAGCTCGGGCGAAGTTCCGCCGCAGCTCCTCCACAGCAGCGGCACCACCTGCATTAAGCATACAAGTAGTAAGGCACGGGCGTCAAGCTCCCTTACCGGCGCCCGCGAAGAAGTCGTGATACCTTGTGACTCGTCAAACCGCTTATTGACAAGCGCGATGTCCGCATCTGCCTCGTCAAGTTGCCGCTTTAGTTCGGCAAATTCATCAGTCCGGCTGGCCACCGGACGCCCCGCCACCTATTTAGGAGCGGCGATATGTTATAACTGAGATTATGATCCTCTGCACGCTGTCAATTTTGACAACATACCGAGTCTCAGGGGCTACTATCTATGCAGGGCACATTCTATATGCATAACTGTCAGAAGGTACATCATTTTTGCGTACCTCGAACCCCGTCAAGAAGCTTCGACGGCTTCATGCAATCCGCCTCGGCGGATGCAATTCTTTCAATCACCGCACCCATTAGCACACGGTGATCTTCCGAGATAGCCGCTCGCCCAAGCAGATCCTTCAGCTCCTCCGACCGCCGACGCCCGCTTGGCGCGGACCTTCCGCCCCGCGGACTCGGGGAAACCCTCCGCGACGACACCTCGTGGTCGTCGCCTCGCATGAAGGTGCAACAGGTGGAGGCGTTTCGCTCTCCATCATCTTCGGAAGAAGATCCCCCGAAGACGAGCTCTGTTGAGAAGGGCTGAGATCCGAACTACAAGGTACAATTTCGGTTATCTTCAGAAATAAATACAGGGATGTTCTTTATTCACAGGACCCCTTCTTTTTTACTTACGGCTCGCTGGAGGGCTGATCCCCTTGGGAAAATAGTGCGGCTGGGGTACTTCCCAGCGCCGGACTCTCGGACCAAGATTTCTTTCCCCTCTTTGAGGCCTTAACCTCCGGATCTTCCGAAGCGGTCCTCTTCTCTCCTTGGAGGGTGGAACTTCTGATCCCTCCTTCCTTGAAAGCCTCCTTCGTGGAGGCAGTTGCTTCTCCGCTCCCCCCTTCGCTTTCTTTAAAAGGCACGGCCTTCAACATCTTGGTCAGCATGGGATCCGGCGTGGTCTCTGGGAGGGGAGCCGGACACCTTATCAACTTTGCCTTCGCTATCCACTCCTGTTCAAGAAACAACTCCTTTAAGGGCAAGTTTATGATAAATGAACGGACAGCCTGTCCGGGTACATGACTACTTACTTGAGTATCTGGGAGATTGCAGCTTAGTCCTGCGTCCTCAGTTAGGTCCGGACACTTCTTTTGTGATCCGAAGAACAGTTTATACATCTCCACGGGCGTCGTACCCATAAAATGTTGGAGAGCTCGTGGTCCCTCCGGATTAAATTCCCACAGAGACGGAGGCGGCGCTTGCAGAGCGTATACGCCGAATCAACATAACCTGCGTCACTGCGACCAGATCGATCTCTCTTTCTTGGAGGTCTCGAATACGGCCCTGCAACAGAGGAACGTCCTTGGACGGCCCCCAGTCGAGCCCCCGGTTGACCCATGATGCCAGCCGTTGTGGTGGACCTGAGCGGAAGGCGGGTGGCGCCACCCATTTGGTGCCCCTGGGAGCGGTGATATAAAACCACCCGTTGCCACAAACCAAGCTCCTCTTGAAAGAGCCCTCGGGCCACGGAGCATCAAGACACTTGCTTATGACCGCCTCCACACTCGCTTGTTGCCCTCGATCATCTTCGCTCCACCTTGAAGGTCTTGAGCCACAATCCAAAGTGAGGGGTAATATGGAGAAAGGCTTCACATACGACAATGAATGACGAGATATGGAGGATGGACTCGGATTCAAGTCATGGAAATCCAGCCCATAATAAAACATGAGCCCTCAAGACAAAGGGATCCGTCGGGAAGCCTAAACCTCAAGGAAGTGAGACACGAACACCACGCCTCGCCGGGCTCGGGAGTGGGAATGACCTGCCCTGAGCAGGCAGCCTATGCGAAATCTCGCCGTTAGATACCTGGCATCTCGCAGCTTTAGCACATCTTCTTTTGTGACGGAAGAAGACATCCAACGGCCGAGCTGGTCGGAGCCGGACATCGTCGAAGGTCCGAAGCGCCTAAATCTGAAGCTTTGGGTGTTAGAACTCGAAGCGCAAGGCGAACTCGATGGAGGGTGTAAAAAAGAAGAGGGCCTCGATTAGGACTCGCCTTCGATAGAGGAGGCGTGCCAGCGGGCACGGTTGGGTTACCCATGTCCGTATTGATGAGAATCCCGGAATAAGGGGGCACGATCTACGCCTTGATAAGACATGCCAAGGAAACCGCCTTGCTAAACGCGCTAAGGTGGAACAGTAAAAAACGATTCGTATAAAGACCTGGTCGTGGTGTGATGTCACGCCACGGAATACATCAGCAGATCTGTGCAAAAATTATTCTCTCTACGGTAGTATGTGGAACTTGTTTTGCAGAGCCGGACACTATCCTTGTGTTCAAAACCTTCTATGAAGTATTCGGAGGAGGAACCCGCCTTGCAATGTCGAAGACAATATGTGCGCCGGACTCGTCGTCATTGAAGCCTGGTTCAGGGGCTACTGAGGGAGTCCTGGACTAGGGGGTGTCCGGATAGCCGAACTATCATCTTTGGCCGGACTCCTAGACTATGAAGATACAAGATTGAAGACTTCGTCCCGTGTCCGGATGGGACTTTCCTTGGCATGGAAGGCAAGCTTGGCGATACGGATATGTAGATCTCCTACCATTGTAACCGACTGCTTAACCCTAACCCTATCCGTGTCTATATAAGCCGGAGGGTTTTAGTCCAGGACTAACAACAATCATACCATAGGCTAGCTTCTAGGGTTTAGCCTCTCGATCTCGTGGTAGATCTACTCTTGTACTACCCATATCATCAATATTAATCAAGCAGGAGTAGGGTATTACCTCCATCGAGAGGGCCCGAACCTGGGTAAAAACATCGTGTCCCTTGTCTCCTGTTACCATCCGCCTAGACGCACAGTTCGTGACCCCCTACCCGAGATCCGCCGGTTTTGACACCGACAATAACCGTCACGCCGGATATGGTAACTCCGGCCGGGCCGAACACAGTAGACAAAGCACATTTGAGCTGCGTCGTGATATAGCCCAATAAAGAGGCACCGCACACCCACTGTGCTTCACAGATGAAGTGATGGATCATCAAATCCCTGAGGGTTTCAAACCCGTAAACATTGAATCATACGATAGCACAACAAATCCTGCGGTTTGGATCGAGGACTATCTCCTTCACATCTACATGGCCCGCGGTGATGATCTACACGCCATCAAATACCTCCCACTCAAGCTTAAAGGACCAGCCCGGCATTGGCTTAACATCTTGCCAGCAGAGTCAATTGGTTGTTGGGAAGACCTGGAAGCCGCATTCCTCGACAATTTCCAGGGCACATATGTGCGACCACCAGACGCCGATGACCTAAGCCACATAATTCAGCAGCCAGAGGAATCGGCCAGACAATTCTGGACACGGTTCCTAACCAAGAAAAATCAAATCGTCGACTGTTCGGATGCAGAGGCCCTTGCAACCTTCAAGCACAACATCCGCGATGAGTGGCTTGCCCGACACCTAGGACAGGAAAAGCCGAAATCCATGGCAGCCCTCACGTCACTCATGACCCGCTTTTGCGCGGGAGAGGACAGCTGGCTAGCTCGTAGTAACAACATGACCAAGAGCCCTAGTAATTCGGATACCAAGGACAGCAATGGCAGGTCGCGTCGCAACAAGCACAAGGGCCACATTAACGGCGATAATGCTAAGGATACAACTGTCAATGCCGGATTCAGAGGCTCTAAACCCGGTCAGCGGAAAAAGCCATTTAAAAGAAATACTCCGGGCCCGTCCAATTTGGACCGAATACTCGATCGCTCGTGCCAGATACACGGCACCCCCGAAAAGCCAGCCAACCACACCAACAGGGATTTTTGGGTATTCAAGCAGGTAGGCAAGTTAAATGCCGAAAACAATGACAAGGGGCTGCATAGCGATGACGGGGAAGAGCCCTGACCGCCGAACAGTAGAGGACAGAAGGGCTTCCCCCCACATGTGCGGACGGTGAACATGATATACGCAACCCACAAACCCAAAAGGGAGCGGAAGCATGCACTAAGGGACGTATATGCGATGGAGCCAGTCGCCCCAAAGTTCAACCTGTGGTCTTCCTGCCCAATCACTTTTGATCGAAGGGACCACCCCACCAGCATCTGCCATGGCGGATTCGCCGCATTGGTTTTAGACCCAATCATTGATGGGTTTCACCTCACTAAAGTCCTAATGGACGGCGGCAGCAGCCTGAACCTACTTTATCAGGATACAGTGTGCAAAATGGGCATAGACCCATCAAGGATTAAACCTACGAAGACGACCTTTAAAGGCGTCATACCAGGTGTAGAGGCCAACTGTACAGGCTCAGTCACACTTGAAGTGGTCTTCAGATCCCCAGATAACTTCCGAAGCGAGGAGTTAATCTTCGACATAGTCCCGTTCCGCAGCGGCTATCACACACTGCTCGGACGAACCGCATTTGCAAAGTTCAATGCGGTGCCACACTACGCATATCTCAAGCTCAAGATGCCAGGTCCTCGAGGAGTCATTACGGTCAATGGAAACACCGAACGCTCTCTCCGGACGGAGGAGCATACGGCGGCCCTCGCGGCGGAAGTACAAAGCAGCCTCTTAAGGCAATTCTCGAGTCCGGCTATTAAAGGCAATTCTCTACGGTGGTTTGTGGAACTTATTTTGCAGAGCCGGACACTATCCTTGTGTTCAAAATCTTCTATCAAGTATTCGGAGGAGGAATCCGCCTTGCAATGACGAAGACAATATGCGCGCCGGACTCGTCGTCATTGAAGCCTGGTTCAGGGTACTGAGGGAGTCCTGGATTAGGGGGTGCCCGGATGGCAGGACTATGACCTTTGGCCGGACTCCTGGACTATGAAGATACAAGATTGAAGACTTCGTCCCGTGTCCGGATGGGACTTTCCTTGGAGTGGAAGGCAAGCTTGGCGATACGGTTATGTAGATCTCCTACCATTGTAACCGACTCTGTGTAACCCTAACCCTCTTCGGTTCCTATATAAACCGAAGGGTTTTAGTCCGTAGGACGAACAACAATCATACCATGGGCTAGCTTCTAGGGTTTAGCCTCTCTGATCTCGTGGTAGATCTACTCTTGTACTACCCATATCATCAATATTAATCAAGCAGGAGTAGGGTTTTACCTCCATCGAGAGGGCCCGAACCTGGGTAAAAACATCGTGTCCCTTGTCTCCTGTTACCATCCGCCTAGACGCACAGTTCGGGACCCCCTACCCGAGATCCACCGGTTTTGACACCGACAGCTATGAATATGTGCATTATTCTTCAAACCATTATGTTCATAAGTCCTCAAAGAATTTCTTTGCTTATTCATATGCTTACCCTAATCCCTCTTATGTGAAACGAAATGGATTGGCTTCTATGCCACCATTCTCATATGGAGCTCGTAGAGTGATGAACTCTTTGCCACCCCTTCAGATGTGGGTGGTGAAGAAAAAGAACTAATCTCTTCTGCAGGGTCAGGTCTCCAGACGTGCTTTAACGTCTGAAGAATTTGGTGGGGGCCTGACAAAATTGCCTGAAAGGACGTAGGCTAATCATGAAGAAATGAACTTTCATTCACACGTCCTCATACTGCTATATCTGTTTTACTGCTTGATGAAATTCATCTGATGAAATTGATATCATATTCTTCACTGATGAAGTATATGAGATCATAAGTTGCACTAATTCATCTGCAGGATGATCAACCCAAAGCCAATGAGTGGGTCCTCGATAGTGGATGTACAAATCACATGACTGGTGACACGAACCTATTGATGGATGCTCCCTTATCACCGTCACATATGAAGCATATCATCTTTGCTGACAAAGGAAAAAGTCAGGTATTGGGTCTAGGTAAGGTTGCGATCTCTAAGGACATACACATGGACAAAGTCATGCTTGTTGAGTCCTTAGGATACAACCTCATGTCAGTCTCAATGCTTTGTGATCTTGATATGGTTGTTGTCTTTGGCAAGTATCATTGTGTTGTGATTATGGAAGCTGACAATTCCAAAGTCTTCAAGGCTTTAGGAGAGGAGACTTGTATATTGATGATTTCTACAGGACCACAACCAGCCATGTGCCTACTTGCAAAAGCTTCGTAAGGCTGGCTATGGCATCGACGACTTGGTCACGCAGGCATGAGGAATTTGCACACGCCATGAAGAAGAAGCATGTCATTGGCATTGAGAAGGTCAAATTCCTCAAGGATCACTTGTGTGGAGCGTGTGAAGCTGGAAAAATGACCAAGGCCAAGCATCCCGCGAAGACTATCATGACCACTACTCGTCCATTCGAATTGCTTCACATGGACCTCTTTGGTCCTAATCATTACTCAGCAGTCACTAATGATGCATCTCTATATGGCTTTGTTATTGGTGATGATTACTCTCGTTACACATGGGTACACATTGTCACTTACGAACATGAAGTGCAGGAAGTCTTCAAACGATTTTCCTCGAGGGCTTCAACCAACTTTGGTGTGAAGATCAAGCACATCAGGAGTGACAATGGAACTGAGTTCAAGAATTCCGGTCTTGATGACTATCTTGTTGAACTTGGTATTACTCATGAGTTATCTGCTCCTTATACTCCTCAGCAAAATGGCGTCGTGGAGCGCAAGAACAGAACTCTTGTTGAGATGGCTTGCACTATGCTTGATGAATACAAAATGCCTCGTCGTTTTTGGATTGATGCAATTTATACCGCGTGCCACATCATCAACAGAGTATATCTTCACAAATTCTTCAAGAAGACTGCCTATGAACTCCTCACTGACAAGAAACCCAATGTGAGTTATTTCAAAGTCTTCGGTGCTAAATGTTGGATTAGAGATCCTCATCACAATGCTAAATTTGCACCGAAAGCACATGAAGGTTTTATGCTTGGTTATGGAAAGGACTCGCACACCTACAGAGTCTTCAACAACGCTCTTCACAAGGTTGTTGAAACTGTAGATGTGCGGTTCGATGAAACTAATGGCTCGCAAAGAGAGCACCTACCTTCTGTGATAGATGAACCAGCACCTGAGGAATCTATCAAGTTCAAGGAAACTGAGGATGTCATTCCTACTGAAGAATCTGCTGAAGAATTCATTCCGTAACGCCAAGAACGCCGAGATGATGCACCAAGATAATGTGAAGAAAATGGTGTGAAGAAAATGTTGATCAAATTCCTCGACGACAACCAGCTCATCCTCGCTACAAAGAAGTGCAAGTTGAAAAGATCATCGATGACATTGAAGCACCAAGTCCTCTCACATGCTCAAAAGCTTCACATTTATCTAACTTTTGTGGGCACTATGCTTTTATCTCTATCACAGAGCCCACTAAGGTAGATGAAGCATTTCGAGCCCGAGTGGATTCAGGCCATGCAAGAAGAATTACATCGATTCGAGCTCAACAATGTCCTGAACTGGTCAAACGCCAGATCCTCGCAAGCATAATATCATTGGCACAAAGTGGATCTACCGCAACAACCAAGATGAAAATGGCCTTGTGGTGAGGAATAAGGCACGACTTGTAGCTCAAGGCTACACACAAAGTTGAAGGAATTGATTTGATGAAAATTTTGCACTGTTGCTAGACTTGAGGCTATTCAGATATTACTTGCTTATGCTAACCATCATGATATCACTTTATATCAAATGGATGTGAAAAGTGCATTCCTCAATGGTAAGCTTAAGGAAGAAGTATATGTTGCTCAACCCCTGTTTTGAAGATCCAAAGAATCCCGACAAAGTCTTCAGACTCAACAAGGCCCTCTATGGCCTCAAGCAGGCCCTCGGCGTGGTATGATACTTTGAAGGAATTCTTCGTGAAGAATGGCTTCACACCGGTTCACTCGATCCTACTCTCTTTACTAAATCTTATGATGGTGAACTGTTTGTGTGCCAAATATACGTTGATGATATTATCTTTGGCTGATCGACCAACGTTATAGTGATGAATTTGCCTATATGATGAGTGAAGAATATCAAATGTCTATGATGGGAGAGTTGAAATTCTTCTTAGGTCTTCAAATTCATCAACAGCGCAATGGCATATTCATATCTCAGGAGAAATACCTCAAGGAAGTTCTGAGGAAATTCGGCATGCAAGATTGCAAAGGCGTCAAAATTCCTATGCCCACAAATGGCCATCTATGCACTGATGAAAATGGTATTGACTTCGATCACAAGGTATACTGCTCCATGATTGGTTCTTTATTGTATTTATGTGCATCTAGGCCAGATATAATGCTTAGTGTTTGCATGTGTGCCCGATTTCAAGCTACATCGAAGGAATCACACCATAAGGCTGTGAAGCATATTCTTCGATATCTAGCTCACACACCAACACTAGGATTATGGTACCCCAAGGGCTCTACTTTTGATCTCATTGGATATTCTGACTCGACTATGCTGGTGATCGTGTGGACCGCAAGTCAACATATGGTACTTGTCATTTCCTCGGACGATCTTTGGTCCTGTTGGTCCTCAAGAAACAGAACTGTGTATCACCGCTTCATCATGGAAGCTGAGTACATTGCTGCCGGTTCTTGTTGTGCTCAATTGCTGTGGATGAAGCAAACTCTCAAGGACTACGGCATCAACGTGAAGAATGTGCCTCTCATCGTGACAATGAGAGTGCCATCAAGATTGCTCACAACCCAGTTCAGCACTCGAAGACAAAGCACATTCAGATTCGTCATCATTTTCTTCGCGATCATGTGTTGAAGGGCGACATCTTTATTGATCATGTGAAGACTGAAGAACAGCTAGCCGATATCTTCACAAAGCCCTTGGATGAGAAGAGATTTAGCAAGTTGCGGTGTGAGCTAAATATCTTAGAATCTTCTAATGTTCTTTGAAAAGGACACACGTCCTGACATTTATGCAAAATTGATGACTTAGATGTGCTGAAGAAACGTTTTTCTTCAATCAATGAAGAATAACACTCTAAGTGTGAAGAAATTAATGAAGAATTTGATTCTCAGAACCCTACGACAATTGTACGCGGTGTCTGAAATCATCATTCTTATACGGTGGGACACGCCACCACCAAAGTTGAAAATCTTCAATTTGAGTTTTTCCTCAGTTTTGAAATTCTTCAGTTTTTCAAATTCTTCAACTTTGCAAAATCTTCACTGTTTCCGTTGTCTTTCTTCATTGGCTAGGGTTTATGTCCTCTACAGCATTCACTTATGGCCATTTCTTCAAGTTGCTCTTTCTGCTAAGTGAATGTGATCGTACTCTTCCCGCTCTATGCTATACTCAACCCAATCTATTCACAAATTCTTCATGTGCATTCTATTTGAATCTCGTTCAAAATCTTCATTGTGTCCTTGTCAGCTGAAGAAATTGCGAACGGAACTTTTAACTTATCTTATCCAAATTTTCGGCTTTACCGCTCAAACCGTTCCGTATCCCACGATAGACTTATCTATTCACCCACGATCTAACACGGTCTCCACTTTTCAGTACGTGGGTGACACATGTCAAGCGAATGAGAAGGGTCAGGGGCACGTTCGTCCTAAATCTTCGGGCGAACAGTTTTTCACTGCGACTATAAATACCCCCTCTCCCCTTCCTCACTTCCTTTACTTCGCTCGACCGCTCTTTTGTTTGGTAACGTAGTAATTTCAAAAAATTTCCTACGCACACGCAAGATCATGGTGATGGCATAGCAACGAGAGGGAGAGTGTATGTCCACGCCTCGTGAGACCGTGAAGCGGAAGCGTTATAACAACGCTGTTGATGTAGTCGACGCCTTCACGATCCGACCGATCCATGTACCGAACGCACGGCACCTCCGAGTTCAGCACACGCTCAGCTCGATGACGATCCCCGGCCCGATCCAGAAAGCGTCGGGATGAGTTCCACAAGACGACGGCGTGGGACGATGATGATGCTCCACCGACGCAGGGATTCGCCTAAGATCCGCGACGATATGACTCTATCGGCGAGGGCTTCGCTTAAGCTCCGCGACGATATGACCGAAGTGGAATATGGTGGAGGGGGGCACCGCACACGGCTAAGGAACGATCCGTAGATCAACTTGTGTGTCATGGGGTGCCCCCCTGCCCCCGTATATAAAGGAGCAAGGGGGGGGTGCGGCCGGCCCTAGGAGGAGGCACGCCGGAGGAGTCCTACTCCCACCGGGAGTAGGACTCCCCCCCTTCCTAGTTGGATTAGGACTTGGGGGGAGGGGGAAGAGGAAGGGGGGCGCCGCCCCCCCTCTCCTTGTCCTATTCGGACTAGGGGGGGAGGGGGCGCGCGGCCTGCCCTGGCCGGCCCTCCTCTTCTCCCTTATGGCCCATTAAGGCCCATTGACCCCCCGGGAGGGTTCCGGTAACCCCCCGGTGTTCCGGTAAAATCCCGATTTCACCCGGAACCTTTCCGAAGTCCAAACATAGGCTTCCAATATATCGATCTTTATGTCTCGACCATTTCGAGACTCCTCTTCATGTCCGTGATCACATCCGAGACTCCGAACAAACTTCGGTACATCAAAACTTATAAACTCATAATAAACTGTCATCGTAACGTTAAGCGTGCGGACCCTACAGGTTCGAGAACTATGTAGACATGACCTAGAACTATTCTCGATCAATAACCAATAGCGGAACCTGGATGTTCATATTGGTTCCTACATTTTCTACGAAGATCCTTATCGGTCAAACCGCATAACAACATACGTTGTTCCCTTTGTCATCGGTATGTTACTTGCCCGAGATTCGATCGTCGGTATCCAATACCTAGTTCAATCTCGCTACCGCAAGTCTCTTTACTCGCTCTGTAATACATCATTTCATAACTAACTCATTAGTTACAATGCTTGCAAGGCTTAGGTGATGAGCATTACCGAGAAGGCCAGAGATACCTCTCCCACAATCGGAGTGACAAAACCTTATCTCAATTATGCCAACTCAACATATACTTTTGGAGACACCTGAGAGTACCTTTATAAAAACCCGATTCGTTGTGACGTTTGGTAGCACACAAAGTGTTCCTCCGTAAACGGAGTTGCATAATCTCATAGTTGCAGGAACTTTGTATAAGTCATGAAGAAAGCAATAGCAACATACTAAATGATCAAGTGCTAAGCTAACGGAATGGGTCAAGTAAATCACATCATTCTCTTAATGATGTGATCCCGTTAATCAAATGACAACTCATGTCTATGGATAGGAAACATAACCATCTTCGATTAACGAGCTACTCAAGTAGAGGCATACTAGTGACATACTGTTTGTTTATGTATTCACACATGTATTATGTTTCCGGTTAATACAATTCTAGCATGAATAATAAACTTTTATCATGATATAAGGAAATAGATAATAACTTTATTATTGCCTCTAGGGCATATTTCCTTCAGTCTCCCACTTGCACTAGAGTCAATAATCTAGATTACACAGTAATGATTCTCACACCCATGGAGTCTTGGTGCTGATCATGTTTTGCTCGTGAGAGAGGCTTAGTCAATGGGTCTGCAACATTCAGATCCGTATGTATCTTGCAAATCTCTATGTCTCCCACTTGGACTTGGTCCCGAATGGAATTGAAGCGTCTCTTGATGTGCTTGGTCCTCTTGTGAAATCTGGATTCCTTTGCCAAGGCAATTGCACCGAGATTGTCACAGAAGATCTGCATTGGTCCCGATGCACTAGGTATAACACCTAGATCGAAATGAACTCCTTCATCCGCACTCCTTCATTTGCTGCTTCAAGCAGCTATGTACTCGCTTCACATGTAGATCCCGCCACGACGCTTTGTTTAGAACTGCACCAACTTACAGCCCCACCGCTTAATAAAAATACGATCCGGTTTGCGATTTAGAATTGTCCGGTCGGTGTCAAAGCTTGCATCGACGTAACCCTTTACGACTAGCTCTTTGTCACCTCCATATACGAGAAACATATCCTTAGTCCTTTTCGGTATTTCAGGATGTTCTTGACCGCTGTCCATGATCCACTCTGGATTACTTTGGTACCTTCCTGCCAAGCTTATTGCTAAGCATACGTCAGTCTGGTACACAACATTGCATACATGATAGAGCCTATGGCTGAAGCATAGGAACATCTTTCATTTTCTCTATCTTCTGCTGTGGTCGGGCATTGAGTCCGACTCAATTTCACACCTTGTAATCTGGTAAAAATCCTTTCTTTGCCTGATCCATTTTGAACTTTTTCAAAACCTTATCAAGGTATGTGCTTTGTGAAAGTCCAATTAAGCGCCTTGATCTATCTCTATAGATCTTGATGCCCAATATGTAAGCAGCTTCACCGAGGTCCTTCATTGAAAACTTTTATTCAAGTATCCTTTATGCTATCCAGAAATTCTATATCATTTCCAATTAACAATATGTCGTCCACATATAATATTAGAAATGCTACAGAGCTCCCACTCACTTTCTTGTAAATACAAGCTTCCAAAAGTCTCAGATAAAACCATATGCTTTGATCACACTATCAAAGCGCTTATTCCAACTCCGAGAGGCTTGCACCGGACCATAGATTGATCGTTGGAGCTTGCACACTTTGTTAGCTCCTTTAGGATCGACAAAACCTTCCGTTGCATCATATACAACTCTTCTTCCGTAAATCCATTCAGAAATGCAGTTTTGACATCCATCGCCATATTTCATAATCATAAAATGCGGCGATTGCTAACATGATTCGAGACAGACTTAAGCATCGCCACGGGTGAGAAGGTCTCATCGTAGTCAACTCCTTGAACTTGTCGAAAACCTTTTGCAACAAGTCGAGCTTTGTAAACATAACATTACCGTCACAGACGTCTTCTTCTTAAAATCCATTTATTCTCTATTGCTTGCCGATCATCGTGCAAGTCAACCAAAGTCCATACTTTGTTCTCATACATGGATCCCATCTCAGATTTCATGTCTTCAAGCCATTTTATGAATCTGGGCTCACCATCGCTTCTTCATAGTTCGTAGGTTCACCATGATCTAGTAGCATGACTTCCAGAATAGGATTACCGTACCACTCTAGTGCGGATTTTATTCTGGTTGATCTACGAAGTTCAGTGACAACTTGATCTGAAGTTTCATGATCATTATCATTAACTTCCTCGCTAACTGGTGTAGGTGTCACAGAAACTGATTTCTGTGATGAACTACTTTCCAATAAGGGAGCTGGTACTGTTACCTCATCAAGTTCTACTTTCCTCCCACTCACTTCTTTCGAGAGAAACTCCTTCTCTAGAAAGGATCCATTCTTAGCAACGAATGTCTTGCCTTCGGATCTGTGATAGAAGGTATACCCAATTGTCTCCTTTGGGTATCCTATGAAGACACATTTTTCCGATTTGGGTTCAAGCTTATCAGGTTGAAGCTTTTTCACATAAGCATCGCAACCCCAAACTTTCGAAACGACAACTTTGGTTTCTTGCCAAACCATAGTTCATAAGGTGTCGCCTCAACGGATTTTGATGGTGTACTATTTAACGTGAATGCGCCGCCTCTAAAGCATAACCCCAAAACGATAGCGGTAAATCGGAAATAGACATCATAGATCGCACCATATCTAGTAAAGTATGATTACGTTCTCGACACACCATTACGCTGTGGTGTTCCGGTGGCGTGAGTTATAAACTATTCCGCATTGCTTCAAATGTAGACCAAACTCAGAACTCAAATATTCTCCTCCACGATCAGATCGTAGAAACTTTATTTTCTTGTTACGATGATTTTCAACTTCACTCTGAAATTCTTTGAACTTTTCAAATGTTTCAGATTTACGCTTCATTAAGTAGATATACCCGTATCCGCTTAAATCATCTGTGAAGGTGAGAAAATAACGATATCCGCCACGAGCTTCAACATTCATCGGACCACATACATCTGTATGTATGATTTCCAACAAATCTGTTGCTCTCTCCATACAACCGGAGAACGGTGTTTTAGTCATCTTGCCCATGAGGCACAGTTCGCAAGTACCAAGTGATTCATAATCAAGTGATTCCAAAAGTCCATCTGTATGGAGTTTCTTCATGCATTTTACACCGATATGACCTAAACGGCAGTGCCACAATAAGTTGCACTATCATTATCAACTCTGCATCTTTTGGCTTCGACATTATGAATATGTGTATCACTACTGCCGAGATTCAACAAGAATAGACCATTCTTCAAGGGTGCATGACCATAAAAGATATTACTCATATAAATAGAACAACCATTATTCTCTGATTTAAATGAATAACCGTCTCGCATTAAACAAGATCCAGATATAATGTTCATGCTCAACGCTGGCACCAAATAACAATTATTTAGGTCTAAAACTAATCCCAAGGTAGATGTAGAGGTAGCGTGCCGACCGCGATCACATTGACTTTGGAACCGTTTCCCACGCGCGCATCGTCACCTCGCCCTTTGCCGGTGCTCGCTTATTCCGTAGTCCCTGCTTCGAGTTGCAAATATTAGCAATGTAACCAGTATCAAATACCCAGTGCTACTACGAGCTCTAGTAAGGTACACATCAATAACATGTATATCACATATACCTTTGTTCACCTTGCCATCCTTCTTATCCGCCAAATACTTGGGGCAGTTCCGCTTCAAAGGTCCGATCGCTTGCAAAGAAAACACTCGGCCAGTCTTAGGTCCAGACTTGGGTTTCTTCTCTTGAGCAGCAACTTTCTTGCTGTTCTTTTGAAGTTCCTTCTTCTTCCCTTTGCCCTTTTCTTGAAACTAGTGGTCTTGTTGACCATCAACACTTGATGCTCTTTCTTGATTTCTACCTCCATGCTTTTAGCATTGCGTAAGAGCTCAGAATTGTCTTAGTCATCCCTTGCATATTATAGTTCATCACGAAGCTCTTGTAGCTTGGTGGCAGTGATTGGAGAATTCTATCAATGACACTATCATCCGGAAGATTAACTCCCAGCTTGAATCAAGTGATTATTATACCGGACATTTTGAGTATGTGCTCACCGATGTAACTATTCTCCTCCATCTTGCAGCTATAGAACTTATTGGAGATTTCATATCTCTCAATCCGGCATTTGCTTGAAATATTAACTTCAACTCCTGGAACATCTCATATGCCCCATGACGCTCAAAACGCCGTTGAAGACCCGGTTCTAAGCCATAAAGCATGGCACACTGAACTATGGAGTAGTCATCAGCTTTGCTCGCCAGACGCTCACAACTTCGGTGTTGCTCTCTCAGCAGAGTTCGGCACCCAGCGGTGCTTCCAGACGTAATTCTTTCGTGCAGCAATGAGGATAATCCTCGTTACGGACCCGATCCGTAATTGCTACCATCATCTTTCAACTTTGCTTTCTCAAGGAACGCATTAAAATTCAACGGAACAACAGACGAGCCATCTATCTACAAGAAACATAGACAAGCAAAATACTATCAGTACTAAGTTCATGATAAATTTAAGTTCAATTAATCATATTAAAAACTCCCACTTAGACAGACATCTCTCTAGTCATCTAAGTGATTACGTGATCCAAATCAACTAAACCATAACCGATCATCACGTGAGATGGAGTAGTTTTCAATGGTGAACATCACTATGTTGATCATATCTACTATATGATTCACGCCGACCTTTCGGTCTCCGTGTTCCGAGGCCATATCTGCATATGCTAGGCTCGTCAAGTTTAACTCGAGTATTCGCGTGTGCAAAACTGGCTTGCACCCGTTGTAGATGGACGAGAGCTTATCACACCCGATCATCACGTGGTGTCCGGGCACTACTGAACTTTTAGCAATGGTGCATACTCAGGAAAACACTTCTTGATAATTTTAGTGAGAGATCATCTTATAATGCTACCGCCAATCAAAGCAAGATAAGATGCATAAAGGATAAACATCACATGCAATCAATATAAGTGATATGATATGGCCATCATCATCTTGTGCTTGTGATCTCCATCTCCAAGCACCGCTATGATCACCATTGTCACCGCGCGACACCTTGATCTCCATCGTAGCATCGTTGTCGCCTCGCCAACTATTGCTTCTACGACTATCGCCATCGCTTAGTGATAAAGTAAAGCAATTACATGGCTTTTGCATTTCATACAATAAAGCGACAACCATATGGCTCCTGCCATTGCCGATAACTTCGATTACAAAACATGATCATCTCATACAATAAAATATAGCATCACGCCTTGACCATATCACATCACAACATGCCCTGCAAAACAAGTTAGACGCCCTCTACTTTGTTGTTGCAAGTTTTACGTGGCTGCTACGGGCTGAGCAAGAACCGTTCTTACCTACGCATCAAAACCACAACGATAGTTTGTCAAGTTGGTGCTGTTTTAACCTTCGCAAGGACCGGGCGAGCCACACTCGGTTCAACTAAAGTGAGAGCAGACACCCGCGGTCACCTTTAAGCAAGGAGTGCTCAAGCGGTGAAACCAGTCTCGCAGAAGCGTGACGCTGTAATGTCGGTCCGGACCGCTTCATCTCACAATACCGCTGAACCAAAGTATGACATGCTGGTAAGCAAGATGACTTATATCGCCCACAACTCACTTGTGTTCTACTCGTGCATATGACATCAACGCATAAAACCTGGCTCGATACCATTGTTGGGTAACGAGTAATTTCAAAAATTTCCACGCACACGCAAGATCATGGTGATGGCATAGCAACGAGAGGGAGAGTGTATGTCCACGCACGTGAGACCGTAAGCGAAGCGTTATAACAACACGGTTGATGTAGTCGACGCCTTCACGATCCGACCGATCCAAGTACCGAACGCACGGCACCTCCGAAGTTCAAGACACGCTCAGCTCGATGACGATCCCCGGCCCGATCCAGAAAGCGCCGGGATGAGTTCCACAAGACGACGGCGTGGGACGATGATGATGCTCCACCGACGCAGGCTTCGCCTAAGCTCCGCGACGATATGACCGAAGTGGAATATGGTGGAGGGGGCACCGACACGGCTAAGGAACGATCCGTAGATCAACTTGTGTCCCGGGTGCCCCCGCCTCAGATATAAAGGAGCAAGGGGGTGCGGCCGCCCTAGGAGGAGGGCGCGGAGGAGTCCTACTCCCAGGAGTAGGACTCCCCCTTCCTAGTTGGATTAGGACTTGGGGGGGGAAGAGGAAGGGGCGCCCCCTCTCCTTGTCCTATTCGGACTAGGGGGGGGGCGGCCTGCCCCGGACGGCCCTCCTCTTCTCCCTTATGGCCCATTAAGGCCCATTGACCCCGGGAGGGTTCCGTAACCCCGTGTTCCGTAAAATCCCGATTTCACCGGAACCTTCCAAGTCCAAACATAGGCTTCCAATATATCGATCTTTATGTCTCGACCATTTCGAGACTCCTCGTCATGTCCGTGATCACATCCGGACTCAAAAAACTTCGTACATCAAAACTTATAAACTCATAATAAACTGTCATCGTAACGTTAAGCGTGCGGACCCTACGGGTTCGAGAACTATGTAGACATGACCTAGAACTATTCTCGGTCAATAACCAATAGCGGAACCTGGATGTTCATATTGGTTCCTACATTTTCTACGAAGATCCTTATCGGTCAAACCGCATAACAACATACGTTGTTCCCTTTGTCATCGGTATGTTACTTGCCCGAGATTCGATCGTCGGTATCCAATACCTAGTTCAATCTCGTTACCGGCAAGTCTCTTTACTCGCTCGTAATACATCATTTCATAACTAACTCATTAGTTACAATGCTTGCAAGGCTTAGGTGATGAGCATTACCGAGAAGGCCCAGAGATACCTCTCCGACAATCGGAGTGACAAAACCTTATCTCAATTATGCCAACTCAACATATACTTTTGGAGACACCTGAGAGTACCTTTATAATCACCCGTTACGCCAGACGTTTGGTAGCACACAAAGTGTTCCTCCGTAAACGGAGTTGCATAATCTCATAGTTGCAGGAACTTTGTATAAGTCATGAAGAAAGCAATAGCAACATACTAAACGATCCAGTGCTAAGCTAACGGAATGGGCCAAGTCAATCACATCATTCTCCTAATGATGTGATCCCGTTAATCAAATGACAACTCATGTCTATGGTTAGGAAACATAACCATCTTCGATTAACGAGCTAGTCAAGTAGAGGCATACTAGTGACATACTGTTTGTTTATGTATTCACACATGTATTATGTTTCCGGTTAATACAATTCTAGCATGAATAATAAACTTTTATCATGATATAAGGAAATAGATAATAACTTTATTATTGCCTCTAGGGCATATTTCCTTCATCTTTCTCTCGCTCGAGCTTCTCAAACCCTAGCGTCGCCGCTACTCCATCGTCGCCGGTGAGGAAGAGCTTCACTGCCTGGACCTCGTCGCCGTCGTATTCGCGCCAGCCGCGGAAATCTTCACTCCGCGGCCAGTAGCTGTCTTCCTCCGCCGAGTTAGGCGTGGAAGATCTGAATCGACGAGCTTCAAATCTACACTTCTCGTTCATCGTGTTCTTCATCCAGGTAATTAAAAGTTACTTTTACTGCCCTCTTTGATTCAAAATTTCTTCAAAATCTTCAAAGGTGTTTTATTCTTCAAATCCTCACACACAAAACACCTCACTAGTCATCTGTTCTTGATTCGCTTTCTAAGCATCATTTTCTTCAAGATTCCTCAATTGTGTGAATCCTCGATCTATACAACTCGAACCTAAGACAAAGAACGCTTAGTGAAATTCTTCAAGGCTCATCTCACAAATTCCTCAAACTTGTTCTTTTGAAAACCTTCCGAGAACGATATGACCTCTCCAAATTCCTCGCAACTATACTGCTCACAGTACTCATGTCCGCGCTGAATCACTAGGTTCTCATCAACTTAACTCATTTACAGCGTTCCTCGAAGAAAAGTTGCATACTTCTTGAGAGAATTCAATTGTTCAAATTCCTCAATCAAGAATATGGCGATGGTAAGAAGCCACGTAAAGGAGGAAAGAGGCCTGAGGTCATGACTGCTTTTGAAATACCTGAGGACATCTACACTACTAGGGAAAAGCCTATACACGGAAAGTTACTAGTAGCGAGGGTTAAAACCTCGCTATCGCTATTTACCGAAGAGCGCAGGTTTTAAACCTCGCTACTACTAAGTTGATAGCAGAGAGCGGGTTTTAACCTCGCTACTACTAAGCGGTCTCTACTGCACCCGTGACATGCCATAGTAGTAGCGCGGGTTTTTAAAACCTCGCTACTAATAAGTTTGATAGCAGTAGCGTTGGTTTTTAGCCCTCGCTACTACTAAGTGGTGCCATAGTAGTACCAAGGGGGTAAAATACCGCGCTACTACTAAAGGTCCCATTTTCAAACTCTACCCCCCCCCTGTGGATCGCCTTTTCAGTTTTAAAATAAATAAAAGAAAATGATGAAAATGTCAAAAAAATAAAAGAAAATAAGTTTCCCATGTGATATGTGGTCTAGTTGTTGGAAAAATTTGCAAATATGAATTTCGACTTTATTTGCAAAATCTCTCGAGAATTTGTAAAAATGGGCATAACTTTTGCATACTAACTCGGATGAAAAAGTTTTTTATATGAAAAATCATCTACTTGAAAAGTTACATCCAAAGAACCCCGTTAAACATTTTCAAAATCCTCAAAAACCTAACAGAAAAAAAGTTACGGGGCTTTTAAGATCTAGAGTGGAAAAAATCAAAAAAATTTCAAACTGTGTGGTCAAACAATGGTCAAACTAATTATTCTAGAATATTAGTGTAACTAAATAATTATTTTTGTTTTTTGAATTTTGGTCAAATCTGGTCAAACTATGGCCAAAATGTGGTCAAACTGTGGTCAAACTAATTATTCAAGAAATATTAGTGTTACGATTTTTTTAGAACAATAGTTTCAAACTCAAATAGTGAAATGTGTGACTTCATGCTCAAGCTAAATTCCTGAGGTTAATAGGATTGACATCTTACTATTGTCAGGAAAACAACAAGTGCAGACTTGGAAACGAGGGAGAATACAACCCGAAAGTTAAGCGTGCTCAGGCAGGAGTAGTGAGAGGATGGGTGACCGTTCGGGAAGTTAGATGATTTGGAATGATGAGGGGTGATTAAAGATTAAATTGAGCAGCGATGATGGGTGATTAGAGATTTGAGGTTAAAATAATTCAGAAATTTGAAAATTAGGGAAAAAATCGAAATATTTTTTCGAAAAAATTCAAAAAAAAAACCCGCGCTGGTAGTAGTAGCGCGGGTTTTTACCCACACTACTACTAAAGGACATAGTAGTAGCGCGGGTGGCACCAAGGCCGCTATATCGTTAGTCATAGCGCCTTATTAGTAGTGCCGGCCCCCGCGCTACTAATAGGCCCAAAACCCGCGCTGCTGCTAGGCTTTTCCCTAGAAGTGCTATGTTGACTATTGCACACCTGATGAGGCCAAGTTCGGAAAGGAGAACAAAAATCAGCGCAAGGTGCGCATACAGAGGATTGAAAGGAGATGGGCAAGAGAATGGAGGGAGTACAGGTATGTTACTCCAAAGTATATGATGAAATTCACACTAAATCCTCCATGCCCAAGAGCTCCATTGGCACCTAGCCAAGAAGCTGACCCCACCAGCATCAAGCGTGGTAAGGATTTTCCTGAAGAATGGGCCAAACGCCAAGCCAAGTTGGCGAGACAAGCCAAAGAAGCAGTGAGGAAATTCAATGAAGACTCTGCTACTACTGCTGCCATCGAGGCCACCGCTGCCTAGAAAATCAATGGCAAAGAAGCCCGCTCACAAGCCAAGTGCTTCACCAAATGTGCCCTCACGGCCAAGTTCCTCAGCAATGCCCTCACGGCCAGATTCTTCAAAGCCCTCACGGCCAGTTCCTCATTCTGCTCCTGCTCCTCCAAAATCCTCAGCTCCTCCTCCAAAGTCCTCAGCTGCTCCGGCAAAGTCCTCGGCACCTGTGCATCTAGCCACGTGCCAAAGGACTGCAGGCATCTCTATTGCCTCTGGTATCTCAGCGAGTTCCTCAGCTGCACCAAATTCTTCATCAGGCCCCACACTGCTGAAGACAAAGGCAATGGCTGGTCGAGGTCCTCGGCCAAGTCCGAAGAAGAAACAGGTTGCCTTCCAAGTGCCATCTGACGATGAAGCTGATGATGATGAACTTGCAGAAATCATCAGAGACAAACAAGAAAGGGCCGCTAGAGCCAAAGGCACACCTCTGCCACTGCTTTTGGATCCAAGGGCGACCCTCGATTACCTTGATCTTTGGCACAAGGATCCAGACACCCCTAATCCTGATTTTCATTTGACTCCTGGTCAAATTCACATGCTGACCATTTCATCACTGAAGAGAAATGGAAATTTGAGAAGGCTAGGCAGATCAAGAAGGTTCAGTTCTGGAAAGAGAAGTTCCTGAGGAAAAAAGTTGTCAAAATGACAACTGATGATCTCCTCAAGATCCAGTCTGAAATCAAAGCCCTCAGCGATGACTTCGATGCTTATTATGCTGATTGGCAAGTAGCCAAAGTCAGATTTGTTAACCTGACTAAGAAGTTCACCAATGTTGCAGCTCCAACGCAACAAGAAGTTCCTCAGGCTGGAGCCTCTGCTCAGCCTCATCAAGAACATGCCAAGACCACCGATGTTTTTCACCTTCAAGAAAATGCTAGTTCCGTGGCTGATGACTCCATTCCAGCCGCCGAAGAAATTGCCGTGGCATCCACTAGTGGAGCGCTCAAGAAATCGAAGAAGTCAGGCAATCGCATCGCCATACCGAGGAAATTCAAAAGATTCCTCAGCTCCTCCCGCGCCTACACCAACTCCTATCCTTCCATCTCGCATCGATGAAGAAGACCAAGGCTGCAGAGCGAGCTGCGATGAAGAAAAGGAAAGCATCACTGCTTCGTAATCTTCACCCAAAGAAGATGAAGCCTATGACCAGCTCGTTTGTAAATCCGATTGATGCTGTTCCGATTTCCACCATGCCATCAAAAGACCTTGTTCCTTTTGGTGAAGAATATGTGATCCCTAGCGGATCTGATAAAGAAAATCATTCTGCTGCTTCGTCAGAGCAGACTGATGAAGAAATTGAAGTGGATGCGATCTCTTCACCACCTGTTGTTTCCTCGCCAATGCCTCAGTTCACAGCTGAAGGGCTGGCGTTGAAGAAATTGAAGATGAAGACGTGGATATTGGATGCACTACGCCTGTGATGAATGATGACTTTTGGGAAAGTCAGCATCCCAATTCCCCACTCTTCACCCCAATACAACAAATACCTCAGTCCCCTACACCAACCGTTCAACTGGCTCAAGAAACTCATCCCACCTCGTCTGCATGAAGAAATTCCAGCCACTAGTTTGAAGAACTCTGCTGCGGATCCTTTGAACACGCAGACGCAAATGAAGAGGAACCAGAAAATCCTCACCAAGAACCCGAGATTGCGATTCCCGAGGTAGTGATGCAACTCATCGACACTCCTCGCCAAAACCAAAGGATCCATTCTCGCGCAAGCAAAAGTTCAAGGCTGAAGACTTCTTTGGCGAGCATGTTTTCTTCACGATTACAACCCTTATGATTCTGCTCGCATAAGGAAGAGGCGCTTCGACTGCTAGTCAAGCCAATTTTATTCCTCTCGTGCTATTCGACAAAGACAAAGTCTTCGATCATGCACACATTCCTCACGTGGACATGGAATCTTTGCAGCTTGAGCCAGTCCTCGCCGTTCTTCATGATCTTTGGATTGCTGAATTTCTGCACCGACATATGTGATTGGAATGAAGAACTCATTCTTCGATTCTATCTGACGCTGCACATCACAGGAAATTTCAAGATGTGAACTCATGGGTGCTGGACTGGATGTCGAAAATACTCACTACAAGGCACCAAAGAACTGAATTGCCGTGCCCTCCCACTCGGTCCTCCCTTGATGGTGCTTGTTGCATCTACAACGAACTGAGCTTACAAATCATTACATGCAAGTGCTGATGAAGCCTTTGAAGCTGTGGCAGGCCCTCGAACCAAATTCCTCGTCAAGGAATTATTGTATGTGCCTCGGACTGTCTATCGATTCGACGAAGACAATGAGTCCTATCAAAGGCCACGACTCAAATGATGAAGAAGTCGCTGGCATCATGAAGAATATGCTTTTCAATATCATTCATGGTATTCCGCCAACTTCCATGATTTCTTCATGAGGACTCGCGAATATTGCTATGTCACCATTTGAGCTGAAGCCTTATGCACCATGGATTATGAGGTTCATCAGACAAGGTCTTCACTCAATTACAAGGCTGATACTCAACCACTGCAGCTACTTGCCTCCAATTGAAGTCCTCAAACGGACATTTTCCTCGGTGGTGACAAAGGCAAGGCAACTCACAGATAGATGAAGGCATTCGTCCATTGGATGGTCAATTTCGCAAGGCTGCATCCTACTCCACCAATGACGACTCTGCCACACATGACTCTACCGCCAACAACTCTGCCAAGAAAATACCTCAAGCCACAAAGACCTGTGGTGATGACTGATCGTGAGTTACTCCTCGCCTTCATCGTAAAGTTGATCGCAATCATAAATGGGTCAAGCGCCGTTTGGTTCAATTCTTCACAACATGACCTCAACACACAATGTAGTAAAGAAAAACCAATACTACCTCCATGAAACCTTCAAGCATACCTGGGCTGTTCTATCTTATGTCTACAACGCAGAAGATCTGAACAAAATGGGTCTCAAGGAAGAATTTGACTCGTCTGCACCTCCACCGAAGAAATTCAAGAAGGTCAAGGTTCCTTCCTTGGTGGCCAGCTCCTATTCTTCATCGCGCGACACTGATAAAATGAAGACTTGGACGACACTGCGGCAGGCCCTACTACGACAACCGACCCCGACAACGCTGGCGCTCCTCCATCAACTTGATATTCTTCAGGGGCGTTAGTCCTCAGTTTCGATCCTTTTGGTCATTCGATGACAAAGGGGGAGAAATTTGAGTTAGTCTTCAAGCGGGTCTATTATATGGGTGTTTTTCTGCTAAGTTACAACTCTCGCTCTTCTGAAACTTTTATTGGATCGAGTTGTAATCTTAAACCCGATGGTGCTCTAATACTTTTGATGTGTCCCTCTACATGCTTATTCTTCGTTATATGTCAATACACGCATGCTGAATTACATCAGTCACCATATTTCATCATGCATTTCAAATTCTTCATATTATATGTCAAATGCGTGTATGAATTACAAGATATAGGGGGAGATCTCCATGATTCAACTCTTCAAATGTGCATTGCCTCAAAAGCAAATTCCTCACTATGCAAATCTTCAGGGGGAGTTCTTCTATATCTTGCAATCAAATTCCTCAATATCAGTATTTACACTTCATATGTTTATCCCCGTTGAAAACTTAACCTATACTGTCATCAATCACCAAAAAGGGGGGATTGTAAGTGCATCTAGTGCCCCTTAGTGATTTTGGTGTATTGAAGACTTATAGGTTAAGGGACTAACGTGTTTATGAGTGTACACAGGTCTATAAGTCTATGAGAAGTTTGATATTTACAGAAAAAGTCGACCCCTTAAAATGAAGTTCTTCGTCTGAAGACTTTGTTATTCTGAAGACTTTCTGAAGACTTTGAAAGTGAAGAAATTGGTGTGACCTTGAAGACTTGGTATTCATTTGAGGAACATGAAGCGTGAAGACTTTTGTTTTCATTGTTTCGCTTTTCTTTCTTGAGTTATAGGAAACACCGTGATCGTTAAAGGGGGTCGAGGAAATACTAAGGAAAAATTTCCATGTGATGCTCAACTCAAAATCCTACACCTACCAATCCCTTCGAGTGAAGCCATTGGAAATCTCATACAGTTTAGTCAATTTCTTCAGTTATAGAGACGAAGTTCTTCTGGTCGCTGAGGAATTTGTTCTGACTGAGGAGTTAGGAATTCGCCAGTGCGGATTGCCTACACAGTGAGGAACATGATAGCCCTGAGGAATTCGAGAGTCAAATTTCCGACCGTTGCTGTGCTGCGCGCCAGCTGTCCCAAAATATCTTATCTACCTAACGGTCATATCATTGAAGGGCATTTATGTCTTATCATGTCGGGCTGCTCCCTAGGCTATAAATAGCCGCCCCCTACAACCACTAGCTGGTTGGCTGCTCCGAGAGAAACTGATACTTGTCATTTGAGAGCATCCCATCCTCCGAGGACTTTGAGCGAAAATCATCGAGTGAGGAAAACCCAAACCCAAACACCTACAAACCCAAAGTGATTGAGCATCACTGAAGAGATTGATCATGCGTGGATCTGACGCTTGTTACCTTTGAAGACTGTGCTTCTTCCAGACGGTTAGGCGTCATGGTCTAGAGCATCCAAGAGGAATTGTGGATTGCCGAGTGACCGAGTCTGTGAAGGTTTGGAAGTCGCCTGAAGACTTACCACGAGTGATTGGACGAGGTCTGTGTGACCTTAGTTCAAGGAGAATACGGTGAGGACTTGGTGTCCTGAGCTGCGTGCTCAGCGACTGGGTGTCCGGGACTGTATCCTCGAGTTTAAATACTCAGCCGCTCCAACCAGACGCATAACCGAGACAACAGTTGGAACTGGTCTACCAAATCATTGTCTTCACCAACCTTACTGGTTCTATTTCCTCAACTCATTCATTTCCTCATTACTGTGTTGAGTGATTGTTCATATCTGTGTTTGAAGACTTTGACTGAATACTTTCTCAATTTCCTCAGTTCAATTTCTTCAGTCTGTTTGTCTTCATCTTGTGTTATCCTGTGATTACGCTTTCTGTACTCTGTGATTGTCTTCATTTCATCATGATGACCATGCCTGTATTCTGTTATGCTTACTTCTGAGTACTTATTCCGCTGCAAGTAGTTCTTTGCTAAGAATTTCCTCACCGGCTAATTCCTCAGTGAAAAATTCATAAAAATCGCCTATTCACCCCCCTCTAGTCGATATAACGCACTTTCAAGTAGGATGATCATGGCACGGTTCAGAGCTGCAAAATCACCTCCGGTGAGCTGATAGAATGCATGGAAGACTGCCATGACGTCTGTCTTGATCGTTTGCCCGCATGCACGAAAGAAAACCCCGCTGAAGCCGTCTGGCCCCGGTGCCTTCTCGGCCGGGGACGCGCAGATTGCCACACAGATTTCTTCTTCGGTGAAGGGGTTGTCGAGGCCTGCACCGACCTGCAGACGGGGCAGCTGGATCCTATCCCAGTCGATCGTCTTCGTCCTTCTCTCCTTGCTACCCAGTAGTGTAGTGAAATGGTCATGGATCATTTCTGCCTTCTCTTTGTGATCTGTGGCTTGTTTGCTCTCTGACTCCAAACAGTGGATGTAGTTTTTTCTTCTACAAGAGTTGATCTTGGCCTGGAAAAATGCTTTCTTTGCATCGCCCGCTTTGAGCCAGGTGGTCCGTGCCGCCTGCCTCTTCCTTACTCGCTCGAGAGCCGCGAGTCCCACAATCTTCAGCTTCAGGGTTTTCCTCAGCCAGAACTCTCTTTGTGTTAGCTGGCGTCTCTCCTGCGCCACATCAAGTCTCAGCACCACCTCGGACGCAAGGTCAAACTGCATTTTGGTGTTGCTGAAGATGCTCTTGGCCCAGATCTTCAAGTCTGCTGCTGTTCGTTTTAGCTTGATTTTCATCCTGGTGAAGGGACAACAGTGGTTTACTGGTCTTTGCCATACCCTCTGGACCGTCTGCTGAAAGTGCGGGAACTTGGGCCAGAAGGATTCAAATTTGAAAACTGCTTTGCGTGGTGGCGCCGCTGCATCTGTGAGCAACAGGGGGCAGTGATCGGAGAAGGAAGTGGATGCAGCCATGAGTGTGTAGGAGGGGAAGATTGTCTCCCACTCTTGGTTGCAGAAAACTTTGTCGATGGCGACAAAAGTAGGGTTTTCTCTCTCGTTGCTCCAGGTGAAGCGACTGTTTTTGCACTTTATCTCTCGCACGCAAGCCCGGTCGATTGCATCTCTGAATCTGCTCATGACTCTTCTGTTGATGTTATGGTTGCTCTTATCCCTTGCCTCGTAGATGACGTTGAAATCACCGTTGATCAGCCACGGCTCGCCAAGAGGTGGTCTGCTTCTGCTCAGCTCCTCGAGGAAGTCATCTTTCCTGGTGTCGTCAGTTGGGCCGTAGACAGTGGTGATCCAGAAGGAGAGACCACAGTGGGGGAGGAATGCTCTGGCAGTGATGGAGAATTGCCCTACAAATTGCGTGGCGATTGTGATCTTGGTGGAGTCCCAGAAAATCGCGGCGCCACCACGGGTGCCCAACGCCGGCAGCACATCGCAGTTGTCAAGTCTGCGGCCTCCAACCTCCCTGACCAGCTCTGGCGTCCAGGCGTCGATCTTTGTCTCTTGCAAGCACAATAGAGCAAGGCTGTGAGCGTCGGCAACCTCACAAATGGTGGCCCTCTTTGCCGGCGAGTTCAAACCGCGGACGTTCCAATTCATAATTGGGATGGTTGTGCTATTCATAAGACAAACAAAAATGCTCCGGCGACGAAATCTTTACTACTGCAGAGATGAAACAAGTACAACTACACCACTGAACGACCGGGGAGAGCCAGCGTCCACCAATAGGCCCAAATTACACTGGCATCTAGCTAATCCTCGTATCCCAACACTAATCATGAAGTAAAAACCTAGCTCAGGTTGCCTGAAGGGCAGTTGCCACCGGAGGCTAACTAAACTGGCGACTAACATGGATTACTCTTGGGCTGCACCGTCAGGGCCGGCCAGGCTGGCCATGGGGCGCATCGCCTGGATGTCGAGGCGCGTGAGACTGGCAATGCAGTCGATGTCGTCCTCCGAGAGCGGCTCGTCGAAGCGCCGCAGTAGCGCCTCCGCCGCCTTCACTTCATCCGCTCCCTTGGACCGAGCACGCCAAGCTCCTTGACCAGGCGCAGGGTGGCCCGCTGCGCAACCGGGGTGGAGGAGGGGTTGGACGCCTGGCGGGCGCTGTGCCTGACGAGGGCCGAAGGAGCGCGTGTCTTGGGCGACGCTGAAGGCCTGCGGGCCGGTGGCGCAACGGCGATGAGGGGCTCCGGGGCGTCGCGGAAGAGGAGCCGGGCGCCGCGGGCGGCGGCGCCGTCTTGTTCGATCTGCATCTGCTGCACCTGGTGTGTCACTGCCCCGAGTTCAGTCGTGGTTTCGGCCGGGGGAGCCGTGGTCTTGCACGCGTGGACCGTAGCTGACTGCATGCTTGCTACGGGCCCACCGGAGGTCAACACCTTTGCCCCGCTGGCGTGTGCGTGGTCGATGTCGAACTTCAGCGGGACGGCGAGGGCGTCCGCGGCGGCCTCCTCGAGCTCAGCTTGCCCCAGGTCGACGCGTGGTGGGGGAGGGAGCTGGGTGTCGCCGTTGTTGAAGAACGCTGTGACGGGGTCGACGACGTCGTGGCTCCGCTGCGCGGGTGGAGGGGGCGGCGGTGAGGGAGCACGACGCAGCGGCAGAGGGGGTGGCGCGGATGGCGACCTCCCCCCCGTGGCAGCCCTTGCCGCGGTGCCTGCTGGTAGGAGTGCGGCTTCGCTGACACGGCTGCTAGGGAGCGCTCCTTCGCCGCGGCCGGGGCCCGGCTGGAATGCCCACGGCCCAGCAGCGTGTCCGCCCATGAGCGGCGCCCGCCGTGCTCGCTGTGGTGGTCGTCGCGGTCCCTGCGGCCCGCCCCACGCTGCAGTCCGTGGCAGCCCGAGGAGGCCACCGCAGGCGGCTGGCGACGCCCCTGCCCATCCTCGACGTGCCAGGTCCATGTCGCCGGGTACACCGCCGGGAATGGAGCGTCATCGCCCGACTCCGACGAGGGGAGGCCGCTCTGGCGCGAGCGGGAGGACTGCGGCGTGCGGGGGGTCCAGTCTTCGATCCTGTCGACGTGCACCAGCAGCTCACGGCGCCTGATGTCGGGCGGGGGAGCCACCTGGCGGCTCGGCGGCGAGAACCCGAGCATGGCCTCGACCCGTCCTGCCCCGCGGGCCGCGCGCCAAATGTCACGCTTGGTGGGGATGCGCGCGGTGTCGGTCGTCCACACCAAACAGCGAAGGACTTGGTGTGTCCACGCTCATGGGTGCGGCTGTCCAGGCGATCGACGATGCAGAGGTCGCTGAGGACTTCTTCCGCCCCTCCACCGACCACAACTGCATGGGCATGCGCTCGATGACGACGCGGACGTGGAGGGTGCAGTCGTCCGGCACCTCATGGTCATCTTCATGCCACCCCTTGACCGCGAACTCGACGCCGTCCACCTTGATGACGCCGCGGCGGACGGCGTTCTCCTTGTGTGCCGGGAGCTCGAAGTGGACCAGGAAATCTTCAGGGTCATGGCTGGTGATGCGCAGCAGGTGTGGCGGCGTGTGGAGCTACTCCTCGATGGCGCGGCCAACCGACATGGGGTTGGCGGCGTGCTGCGACGACGCGGCCGTGAGGAGCACGATGGGGCTTCCGGAGCAGGAACTCCTGGTGCTCCATGGCCGGGGTGGAGACCACCACCTCGTGGCTCGATCTGGGGCGGCGCGAGGGGTCGGTGAGGAAGGCCTGGCGGTCCATGCCGGCGGGTTGCGCGGCCGATGGTGGTTTGCGACGGGAAGCACAGCCGCTCCCTCACTGGGCCGCGGGTGGCGCCGCCCGCCCCGCGCCTCTTCTTTGGGTTCTGTGGGCACTCTCAATCAAAATGGCCTTGCAGCTTGCAGATGATGCACCGGAGTGGGTCTCGGAAGTCTATGCGGCGGTGCTCACTACTAAGGCATCTGAAGCAGCGGCCATCAAACTGGCTTAAACTGGCTTAAGAAGGCAGCGCGGCCCGCGTCCTCCTTAATGGCGGAGCGCCTACCCATCCGCCTTGGCTGGCGGCGCTCGGAGTTGCCCGAAGATCTACTGAACGCGCGGCGTTGTTGCTTCGATTTGACCTCCGTCCATCCGCCCTCGTCGCCCGAAGAGGAAATGGACGGTGCAGGGGAGGGCACTACCACGATGGATTTAAGCCGGCATCCACCGGGGCAGGGGTGCTCCGCATGGACCGCTGGCCCGCGCGCGGCTCCCGCCTTGGAGCTTTCACCAGGAAGCAGAAAACGCGCCGGGGAGCCGGGGCGAGCCGTTGACGCCGGGGAGCACGGGGGAGGGGGGAGCGGAGCGACCGGCGCCAGCGACAGACCGCTGGATCTGGGTGGATCCGCTGCGGTTTGAGGGGCGTCCCGCCCGATCCAGCGCGGCGCGGGGAGCTGACCGGGCGGTGGGATCCAGCTGGGGACTGAGGGCCCATGGCCGGCAGGTTTGGTGGCGCCCCGGCCCGGGCGGGCAGGGACGGGGGCTGGTGGCCGCCGCGGCCGGAGTGGCGCGCGGCGCAGGAGGGGGGAGGGGAGGAGCGCCGGGGCCTCTTCATATCAAATTCTGTTCTCCGAACTGTGATCTTGAGCTCTGCGGGTTAGTTCTGTTGTTCGATCTCTCGGATTTGGTTCAGTCCTGGAGAGGAGAGCCAGCACTCGGAGTTCTTGCGGCAACCCGTTCGATTCAAAGTTCGAACTTTTTCTGGCAGTGGCCTTATCGGAGTCGAATTTCCGGCAGCAGGAGGGGAGGCCACCCATATGCCCAACGGTCTGCCTGGCCGTGCCCTCTGTGTGCTCCATCCAGGATTGCAACCTTCCAACGAGCAATTGTTCTTCTGAAAGTGCCGATTTATCTCCAATGGGTGGTACCTATAGCGTATCCAAGGTATCGAGTCTAGCTATCCACAGGAGGAATCTGCGTTCTCTAGTCTTAAGAGTGCCTGGGCTGCTAGGTCTTCTTCCTCCCGCTTTGCCAAAGAAATTCCTAAAAGAAGAACACATCCATGGACCTCTGATGGAGGTTGCTGCTGGATTGCCAGAGCTGCCACAAGATGTCCTGATGTCCATATTTGCACACCTGGAGATCCCTGACCTGATGCGTGCCTGCTCCGTCTGCTCCTCGTGGCGCTCCGCGTATTCCAGCCTGCGTAAACTTGGGCAGTACCAGCGGCGCCAGACGCCGTGCCTCTTATACACATCTGAATCTGCTGGTGAGAGCGTTGCGTGCCTCTACAGCCTCGTGGAGAAAAGGTCATACAAGTTGACTCTGCCGGAGCCACCCATTCGCAGTAGGTATCTGATCGGGTCCTCAAATGGCTGGCTGATAACTGCAGATGAGAGGTCCGAGATGCATATTGTCAATCCCATCACATCCGAACAGACCGCTCTCCCGTCAGTGATCACCATCGCGCAAGTGACACCCGTTTTCGATGAAACAGGTGCCTTATGTAAGTACATTTACTCTCGGGACACGGCCGAGCACCGTAGTACCACCGATCCTCAAGCCGTTGATCTTGGCGAGCTGCGACAATACCTCCAGAAAAAGGCATTTGTATTTTATGATGCATCCGCAGGAGGCTACATCGTGGTGCTTATTCATGATCCAGATGGGCAACTCTCATTTGCTTGGTTAGGGGATGACAAGTGGACCTGGCTGAAACCACGTTGTTTTTTTCAAGACTGCGTGTACAAAGATGGTATGTTATATGCAGTGGCATCGCTAGGTGAAATTCACGCCTTCGATCTCAGAGGCCCTGTGGTCGCAACGGAGTTAATTGCAGGCTGGGCAGATATCTTCAGTTGTCCAACATTTTACATTGTTCAGGCTCCATGTGGGGATCTGATGCAAGTTTTTAGATCCCAACATGTGGTTGACTGTGATCCATGTGCTGACACTGCAACGCATGTCAACTATACCTCTATGATCAAAATATTTGAAGTTGAGACTATGCCTGAAAAGGTTGGGGAAATAAATAGCCCGAAGGATCATGTGTTGTTGGTTGGGCAGAACCAATCACTTTGTCTCTCTGCTGAAGAATATCCATAGTTGAAGGCAAACACTGTGTATGTTACCGATGACCACAAGTATCTAACTTTTTACAAGAATAACCGGCGTGACATTGCAGTTTTTGACCTGGCAAATAACAGTAGTGAGGAACTTGTCTCCCCTCCACTTTGGTCCAACTGGCCTACTCCCATATGGATAACACCTAGTCTTACAAAACTGTATCCAACATTGGACAATCTATGAGTTTTGTTTCCTGTCCAGATAATATAATTGTATAGCAGATGATGTAATGCGAATGTTTTATATGTAAAAGGGAATAAATTATGATCATTGACTGGAGGACATTGCAGTTGGTGAGAGTTGAGGGTGAAAATCCAGCTCTAAGCTCTGCATCAAATGCTGCATGTTCCTCTGTTGCTTCAAATGGGCGGCATGTGTAATAGATAAGCTTGAAATGTATGTTTTTTCTTCCAATGCACCTTAGTGGCATGTTTATGTATATTATACAGAGGGGTTATGTTTTGACAATGCTGCATATTACTCTGCACTTGCCTCTTATTCATCTAGGTCGAGACTAAACGACATTTTGGCCTATGGAGAATATAGGCCTGTAGATGCAATTCTACAAGAATTGTTCTGAACAAAAGCCTCCGGTGAATGGAAACACGGATGACCTTGAATAGATTTGGATAAGATGCATTGAAAACTGGCACTCCAGCACATTGCAACAGATGCTTTTTGACCATTGTAACTGGTATCACTCAGGCAATGTGAAGGTGAACATATCATGTGTTATTTTCCCGGTTTGAACATGGACCATAGTGAAATGGACTCCTTATCATGTCATTGCTGTTTAACTACTTGTAATGTTTCTCACCAAAGATAAATCACATTGATCAATTTTCTCTTGTTCTGGAAGTTCTTTTATTGTATATTGTTTCAGACACAATCTCTGTCTTCTTTGGCCTTGGCATCCAGCTTCTTAGCTGGAGCCACATCCACTAGGTTACAACTAGCTTCACAAACCTTAAAAAATAATGCTAGCTTTGCTATAAAGTGGGCTGAATAATATGCACAAGTCATTACCAGATAGGCCAGTATTTTTAACGATTGCAGCTTCTTCAGAAGAATGTTAACATCAAATTTTGAAAATAGAATGTGGACACTATGTCAAGAGTCATCTTCAACATCCATCTTTTTGTATATGTAGTTGAAGGTGCAAAGTTCCATCTTTGTAAAGTTGGAGCTTTTCGTGGAATTTTAAATTTATATATTGGTCACTATAGGGAATTTTCTAATTTGCTGATTCAGTCTAAGGCAAATGAGTGCAAACTACATACTCTACTGAGTGTGGGTTAAGGTCTTGGTTAGGTTTTGTGTTCAGACATCTCAAAGTCGAAGGAGAACTAAATATTCTCCATTGGTCTCTGTATTTCTCTTTATTCTAGGTCAGCTTTCCACATCTTTGAAAAGAAATAAATCCATGCTATTGAAGTAAATTTGCAGATGATCTTCACTTTTCAGGCTGCACATTTGCTTTCATAGCATTGGAGGATCGTGGCATAATCTCCCGAGCTCAAAGATTATTTTGCAGCATTGCAAATTCAATTGAGACGGTACTGGGGTGCAATGTGGAAATCAGAGTGGGTCTACTACATGAAGTGATATCTGTTGGTCTAACATTGGAGGTTGTCCCTAAATTAAGAACCGAACCTGATCTCTTGTTATTCGTTGAACAACTCAAGGAGAAGCTTAGATTACTGTGATGGATAAAGAGAAGGACTACAGTCAGCTTGGGTAAATCTGGGAATATATAAAGCTACAGGACTGGAAGTTTCCTCACAGATGTGAAAATATCAATGATTCCAGGTTCCAGGCTTTTAAGAAAATATATAAACCTTGCATGATAAATCAAGCAAGACCTGATAGACACCAGGTCCTGCCGCAAGCCAAGCAGACGAGGATCTTGTTGATTAGATAATAACTTTTAAGATCGTCACCAGGAACAGAGAGAAAATGGATATGCTACTTCACCAAGCAAATTGCATGGAAAATTGCCACAAAGAGGTGTGTATGTATAACGCTAGTGTGCACTTTGGTTTCGTGCTCATATCCAGCCTTTGTCTCGCCCCTTTGATTTTCAAGACATCAATGCTACATTTTCAAGACATTAATGGACATAGATTCACATGGAAGTACATATTTTCCTTTCCAACCATAATAAGAGCGGAAAGGAGTTTGATTTGCGTTCTGAAATATAGCATGCAATTGTTCAAGCATTTTGTGTTTATTCAACTTTGCTGTGGTAACTTAGCTATAAGATATGGCTTTTGGCTTGCTAACTGATTATAATTGTCTCCGTAATTAAGACGCTCCTAGGATACTCGCACACCAGCTATGTTCATGCTTGTTACTGCTCCATAGCATGTTGGTTCATGCTTATCGCTAACTTGCAGTTGCTCTGAAGCTGGACGACCTGTTTCATCGTGGCCTTCTTCGCTGTCGGAGAACTCAAAAATCATAAAGATTGAAGGTAAAAATGTCACATTTGTTTCTGTACACTTTGCCATTGGCAACAGACATAAGCCTACCTCACTCTGTTGAATGTAGTTTAAGTGGCAGATGCGTGTGAGTGCTGGCCCCGGGAAACCAGGAACAGAGGACGCTTCTCAAATGGTCATCAACTTCAAAGTTAGTAAACTTGTGTATAAAGCATTAACTGTGGAATCGTCATATTTGTTGTTCTTGTCCTAAACTCGTATCAAGGCCGCCACATGGTTGAAGTGAATGAGGAATACCCAATTGATGTGAACCTGGACATAAAGCCCAAATGCTGAAGAACATGTTGGCGGCGCAGACCGGCCAGCAGCTTCCGCTGCCAGCGGTAGGGGAGACGCCGCCAAGATGGAAAAGATGTGTTCTCTGTGTGTAAATTCTACCTCTCTGGGCCAAGCTGATGCACGCCTCGCACAAGCTCTGGGTCTGAGAACCTCCAGTTCACAGTATGGTTGTTGTCGTTTCCTATGCTCAGACTGAATTTGTTTAGATTTACATGGTGAACAGGTTTGTGGTACAAAGAATTTTCCTTTTTGATTTGTGGTGAGCTGCCATTTGTTCATCATATTTTGTACCACCAGTTATATAAAACATTGCCTTCAGGATATTCCATCCAAGATTGCAACTTTTCAAATGATTAATGAAGATTTGCTCATCATAAGCTGTGAAGTTTTCCTCCAAATTTAATGAAGAAAATTCATCAAGTAACATATTCATCTGCCAATTTAATGAAGAAAATTTATCAAGTAACATATTGATCCGCCAATTTAATGAAGAAAATTTATCAAGTAACATATTCATCCACAATGCTGATATGCACTAAAAAGGCATATCAGTTGAAGCAATTGTGAACAGCTACAGCTAACTGGAAGCCATTTTCACTTTTCAGCACCCGAGTTTTTTGTTAACGTACAAGACCTTGACGTAAGTTAGTTAGAATAGGTTATGTATATCTTGTTCAAACAACCAGCGTAAATCTCCACGGTTGTTGTACTTATCCTGTACTTGTAATCTTGGCAATCAAGTCATTGCCCATATAAATACATGACCTGCCCTTCGGGGTATTGCACAGCAAACAATTACCTTTAACTTGGTATACAGAGCACCAAGATCCCATCCTCCACCATGGCCGGCACCACCCCCAGCCTCCTCTCCAAGCTCCTCTGCCGCACCCACGATCACCTCGATCGGAAACCTCATCACCCTACGTCTCACGAGGGACAACTTCCTTCTGTGGAAGACCCAGGCTGTCCCTGTCCTCGCCTCGAACGGCTTGTTCGCATATGTCTCCGGCTCCGAAACGGCGCCGCCACACACCATCACAGAAGGCACTGGCGATGCGGCCAAGGAGGTGGCCAATCCGGCGTTTCTTCGGTGGTACCAGCAGGATCAGCTGGTGATAATCGCCCTCCTCGGCTCCATGACCGAGGATATCCTTGGACAGATGACGCAGCTCCGCACGTCTAAACAGGTTTGGACTACTCCTCATGACATGTTTGCCTCACAGAATCGTGCCCGCGTCATGCAGCTGCGCTACCAGCTCTCCAACCTGAAGAAGAAGGACCTCACCGCCTCTGAGTATTACCGCAAGATGCGGGGCTTTGCTGATGCCATGGCATCCATCGGCAAGCTTCTCACCTTGGCATCCATCGGCAAGCCTCTCACCGACGAGGAGGTGCTTGGCTACATACTCGCCGGACTAGGTCCCGAGTCTGAGCCGTTGGTCGCATCGGTCACGGCACGCGATGATCCCATCAGCCTCAGCAGCTTCTACGTGTTCCTCCTCAGCGCCGAACTCCGCCTCGAGCAGCAGGCCTCCGTCGGCGCGATCCACCCTTCGGCGAACGTCGCCGCTCACAACTCTGATGGTCGCGGTGCTGGCCGCGGCAACCAGGGTGGACAAGGCGGCAGCAACAGCGGCAATCGTGGCCGCGGCGGACGCGGTCGTGGCAACGGCCGCAGCAACCTCAAGTATCAAGTCTGTGGCAAGTTTGGCCATGACGCGCTGCACTGCCTCAACCGCTTCAACCATGCGTTCCAGCCTGAAGATCAGCGCGAGGCCTCCGCCAACACCGCCAACATGGGCTCCCACTCCATCGACACAGGGGCGACCGATCACCTGACGAACGACCTTGATCGTCTCGCCATCCACGAGCGCTACAGCGGCAAGGACAAGGTGCACGTTGTGAACGGAGCAGGTTTGTCTATCTCACATGTTGGTCATTCATCTATACCTGGCTCATCTAAACCACTTCACCTCCGCAATATTCTGCACGTTCCTGATGTTGACAAAAATCTGCTCTCTGTTAATCGATTAGCCTCTGACAATGATGCCTTTGCTGAATTTCATCCTCGTGTTTTTTATCTTAAGGACCGAGCAACGAGGACGGTTCTTCTTCGCGGTAGATGCCGCAATGGTCTCTACCCGGTGCCAAGCCTTCAGTCTTCGTTCCTTTCGTCAAATAATCGTCGAGCTTTTACCGGTGTCAAGCTCTCCACGGACCTTTGGCATCGCAGATTAGGTCATCCAGCAAAGACTGTCGTTGAGTTAGTGCTTAGATCAAATAATTCGCTTGTGCACCATCTCTTGAGTCTAGTGTGTGTGATTCTTGCCAACGAGCAAAGATACATCAGTTACCCTTTTATGATTCCAATCATGTTACTTATGCGCCTCTTGAACTTGTTCACACGGATGTTTGGAGTCCAGCCATCACATCTCTTGGTGGTTTTAAGTATTATGTGAGTTTTCTGGATGATTTCAGCCGTTTTACATGGATTTACCTTTTAAAATGCAAATCTGATGTTGAACAAGTTTTCTACAATTTTCAGAAACATGTCGAACGCATGCTTGATACTAAGATCAAGACAGTTCAATCCGACTGGGGCGGTGAGTATCACCGTCTCAATCGCTACTTTGCTTGAGAAGGCATCACACACCGCGTCACTTGCCCACATACGTCACAACAAAATGGCATCGCCGAACGAAAACATCGTCATATAGTTGAAACAGGCATCGCCCTTCTTGCTCATTCATCACTTCCACTTTGTTTTTGGGATGAGGCCTTCCTCACTGCATGCTACCTCATTAATCGTATGCCAACACGTGTGCTCAAAAATTCCACACCTATTTCTTGTCTTTTGAATGAAAAAACAGACTACACCTTCCTTCGTGCTTTCGGATGTGCTTGCTGGGCGAATCTTCGGCCCTACAACAACAGGAAACTCGAATTTCGCTCCCGTCAATGTGTTTTTCTCGGGTACAGTTCCATGCATAAAGGGTATAAGTGTCTGGATCGGACTAGTGGTCGCATCTACATCTCACGGGATGTTGTTTTTGATGAACATGTGTTTCCTTTTGCCACTTCTCCACCACCATCACAACCAACCGAGCCCCTTCTTCCTACACCTCCTTCCATATTTCCGGTTACCCAGCCAGCTATAGTGGATGATCGCATGCGATGATATGATATTTCCTTGCTCACTGACCCGTCGTGCAGCTCTCCTTTGCCCGCAGGTACTGCTTCATCGTCGCCCTCTGGATCGACGATGAGGGAGTCCTGGATTAGGGGGTCCTCGGACAGCCGGACTATAAACTTCGGCTGGACTGTTGGACTATGAAGATACAAGATTGAAGACTTCGTCCCGTGTACGGGTGGGACTCTCCTTTGTGTGGAAGGCAAGCTTGGCGATTCGCATATGTAGATCTCCTTCTCTATAACCGACTCTGTGTAACCCTAGCCCCTTTCGGCGTCTATATAAACTAGAGGGTTTAGTCCTTAGGACAAGAACAATCACAATCATAAGCATAGGCTAGCTTCTAGGGTTTAGCCTCTACGATCTCGTGGTAGATCAACTCTTGTAATACTCATATCATCAAGATCAATCAAGCAGGAAGTAGGGTATTACCTCCATCGAGAGGGCCCGAACCTGGGTAAACATTGTGTCCCCCGCCTCCTGTTACCATTAGCCTTAGACGCACAGTTCGGGACCCCCTACCCGAGATCCGCCGGTTTTGACACCGACATTGGTGCTTTCATTGAGAGTTCCACTGTGCCGTCACGGTAAGGCTTGATGGATCCTTCGATCATCGGCAACGAGGCGATCCAGGGTGAGGTTTTTCTCCTCGGACAGATCTTCGTATTCGGCGGCTTTGTACTGCGGGCCAACTCGCTTGGCCATCTGGAGCAGATCGATAGCTACGCCCCTAGCCATCAGGTCAGGTTTGGAAGCTTGAACTATACGGCCGACATCCGCGAAGACTTGATCTTCGACGGATTCGAGCCCAGGTCAGGCGCGCCGCACAGTCACGACGAGCATGACTTAGCTCTACCGTCGGACGGTGTTCGGGACATCACACCTGCGGTTATTCCGGCCCTCAATCGGGAGCAGATCGTGCCATCCGAGGACGGGTGGATGGACCCCGCCACGGAGGCCGCACACTCGGCGACGATAGAGCCGAATACTGACTTCACCTCCTATGAGACCTGTGTCGCCGGACCCTTGGATTCGTCCCCGGCCACAGGCTCCGAACCACTTGCATCCGTGCCTATCGAACCTGATTGGGCACCGATTATGGAGTTTACCTCCGCGGATATCTTTCAGCACTCGCCCTTGGGCGTCGTGCTAAATTCATTAAGGTCTCTCTCTCTGTCAGGAGACCCTTGGCCGAACTATGTCTGTCTTGAATGGGAAGCGGACGACGAAGAAATTCGTTCCCCACCCACCACCCACTTAATAGCCACTGTCGATGACTTAACCAACATGCTCGATTTCGGCTCCGAAGACATCGACGCTATGGACGACGATGCAGGAGAAGAACAAGAACCACCGCCCACAGGGCGATGGACAACCACCTCATCATATGATATATTGGACACCCCCAAAGAAAGCGATGGCAATAAGGCAACGGAGGATAATCCCCTCGAGAAGCAATCTAAGCACCGGCGTCATCGGTGGCTCTAAGCCCCGCCATAGCAAAAGCAGCGATACCGGTGTTGGGGAGCGTTGCAGAAAATAAAAAAAATTCAACGGTTTCACCAAGATCTATCTATGAGTTCATCTAGCAACAAGAGATAGGAGTGCATCTACATACCTTTATAGATCGCGAGCGGAAGCGTTCAAGAGAATGGGGTTGAGGGAGTCGTACTCGACGTGATCCAAATCACCGATGATCCTAGTGTTGAACGGACAGCACCTCCGCGTTCAACACACGTACGGAGCGGAGACGTCTTCCGCGCCTTGATCCAGCAAGGTGGAGGGAGAGGTTGAGGAATAAAGCTCTAGCAGCAGCACGACGGCGTGGTGGTGGTGGAGAGGCAGTACTCCGGCAGGGCTTCGCCAAGCTCTTATCGGAGGAGGAGAGGTGTTGGGGAGGGGAGGGGCTGCGCCTTGGATTGTGTGTGCAGCCCTCCCCTCGCCCCTCTATTTATAGGGGAAGGGGGAAGGGGGGCCGGCCCCCTCTAGATGAGATCTAGAGAGGGGGCGGCGGCCGAGGGGAGGGGGCTTGCCCCCCAAGCAAGGGGGGCGCCCCCACTAGGGTTTCACCGCAACCCTAGGCGCATGGGCCCAAGGGGGGATGCGCCCAGCCCTCCAGGGGCTGGTTCCCTGCCCACTACGACCCATGAGGCCCTCCGGGAGAGGTAGCCCCTCCCGGTGGACCCCCGGAACCCCTCCGGTGGCCCCGGTACAATACCGATATGCTCCCGAACCTTTCCGGTGACCGTATGACAACTTCCCATATATAAATCTTCACCTCCGGACCATTCCGAAACTCCTCGTGACGTCCGGGATCTTATCCGGGACTCCGAACAACATTCTGTAATCACATACAAGTCTTCCTAATAACCCTAGTGTCACCGAACCTTAAGTGTGTAGACCCTACGGGTTCGGGAGACACGTAGACATGACCGAGACGACTCTCCGGTCAATAACCAACAGCGGGATCTGGATACCCATGTTGGCTCCCACATGCTCCTCGATGATCTCATCGGATGAACCACGATGTCGAGGATTCAAGCAACCCCGTATACAATTCCCTTTGTTAATCGGTACGTTACTTGCCCGAGATCCGATCGTCGGTATCCCAATACCTCGTTCAATCTCGTTACCGGCAAGTCACTTTACTCGTACCGTAATGCATGATCCCGTGAATAGACACTTGGTCACTTTGAGCTCATTATGATGATGCATTACCGAGTGGGCCCAGAGATACCAATCCGTCATACGGAGTGACAAATTCCAGTCCCGATCCGTGTCAACCCAACAGATACTTTCGGAGATACCTGTAGTATACCTTTATAGTCACCCAGTTACGTTGTGACGTTTGGTACACCCAAAGCACTCCTACGGTATCCGGGAGTTACACGATCTCATGGTCTAAGGAAAAGATACTTGACACTGGAATAGCTCTAGCAAACGAACTACACGATCTTGTGCTATGCTTAGGATTGGGTCTTGTCCATCACATCATTCTCCTAATGATGTGATCCCATTATCAATGACATCCAATGTCCATAGTCAGGAAACCATGACTATCTGTTGATCAACGAGCTAGTCAACTAGAGGCTCACTAGGGACATGTTGTGGTCTATGTATTCACACGTGTATTACGATTTCCGGATAATACAATTATAGCATGAATAAAAGACAATTATCATGAACAAGGAAATATAATAATAATCCTTTTATTATTGCCTCTAGGGCATATTTCCAACAGTCTCCCATTTGCACTAGAGTCAATAATCTAGTTACATTGTGATGAATCGAACACCCATAGAGTTCTGGTGTTGATCATGTTTTGCTCGCGGAAGAGGTTTAGTCAACGGATCTGCGACATTCAGATCCGTATGTACTTTGCAAATATCTATGTCTCCATCTTGAACATTTTCACGGATGGAGTTGAAACGATGCTTGATGTGCCTGGTCTTCTTGTGAAACCTGGGCTCCTTGGCAAGGGCAATAGCTCCAGTGTTGTCACAGAAGAGAGTGATTGGCCCCAACGCATTGGGTATGACTCCTAGGTCGGTGATGAACTCCTTCATCCATATTGCTTCATGCGCTGCCTCCAAGGCTGCCATGTACTCCGCTTCACATGTAGATCCTGCCACGACGCTCTGCTTGCAACTGCACCAGCTGACTGCTCCACGATTCAACATATACACGTATCCGGTTTGTGACTTAGAGTCATCCAGATTTGTGTCGAAGCTAGCATCGATGTAACCCTTTACGACGAGCTCTTCGTCACCTCCATAAACGAGAAACATATCCTTAGTCCTTTTCAGGTACTTCAGGATATTCTTGACCGATGTCCAGTGTTCCTTGTCGGGATTACTTTGGTACCTTCCTACCAAACTCACGGCAAGGTTTACATCATGTCTAGTACACAACATGGCATACATAATAGATCCTATGGCTGAGGCATAGGGGATGACACTCATCTCTTTTTTATCTTCTGCCGTGGTCGGGCATTGAGCCGAGCTCAATCTCACACCTTGCAATCTGAGCAAGAACCCTTTTTGGACTGATCCATATTGAACTTCTTCAATATCTTATCAAGGTATGTGCTTTGTGAAAGACCTATGAGGCGTCTCGATCTATCCCTATAGATCTTGATGCCTAATATATAAGCAGCTTCTCCAAGGTCCTTCATTGAAAAACACTTATTCAAGTAGGCCTTAATGCTGTCCAAAAGTTCTATATCATTTCCCATCAAAAGTATGTCATCTACATATAACATGAGAAATGCTACAGAGCTCCCACTCACTTTCTTGTAAACGCAGGCTTCTCCATAAGTCTGCATTTCTAACTCCGAGATGCTTGCACCAGCCCATAAATGGATCGCTGGAGCTTGCATACCTTGTTAGCATTCTTAGGATCGACAAAACCTTCCGGCTGCATCATATACAGTTCTTCCTTAAGATAGCCGTTAAGGAATGCCGTTTTTGACGTCCATCTGCCATATCTCATAAGCATAGTATGCGGCAATTGCTAACATGATTCGGACGGACTTTAGCTTCGCTACGGGAGAGAAAGTCTCATCGTAGTCAACCCCTTGAACTTGCCGATAACCCTTAGCGACAAGTCGAGCTTTATAGATGGTAACATTACCATCCGCGTTCGTCTTCTTCTTAAAGATCCATTTGTTTTCTATCGCTCGCCGATCATTGGGCAAGTCTGTCAAAGTCCATACTTTGTTTTCATACATGGATTCTATCTCGGATTGCATGGCTCCAAGCCATTTGTTGGAATCTGGGCCCGCCATCGCTTCTTCATAGTTCGAAGGTTCACCGTTGTCCAACAACATGATTTCCAGGACAGGGTTGCCATACCACTCTGGTGTGGAACGTGTCCTTGTGGACCTACGAAGTTCAGTAGCAACTTGATTCGAAGTACCTTGATCATCATTAATTTCCTCTCCAGTCGGTGTAGGAACCACAGTAACATTTTTCTGAGCTGCACTACTTTCCGGTTCAAGAGGTAGTACTTCATCGAGTTCTACTTTCCTCCCACTTACTCCTTTCGAGAGAAACTCTTTTTCCAGAAAGGATCCGTTCTTGGCAACAAAGATCTTGCCTTCGGATCTAAGGTAGAAGGTATACCCAATGGTTTCCTTAGGGTATCCTATGAAGACGCATTTTTCCGACTTGGGTTCAAGCTTTTCAGGTTGAAGTTTCTTGACATAAGCATCGCATCCCCAAACTTTTAGAAACGACAGCTTAGGTTTCTTCCCAAACCATAATTCATACGGTGTTGTCTCAACGGATTTAGACGGTGCCCTATTTAAAGTGAATGTAGCTGTCTCTAGAGCGTATCCCCAAAATGATAGCGGTAAATCGGTAAGAGACATCATAGATCGCACCATATCCAATAGAGTGCGATTAGGACGTTCAGACACACCGTTACGCTAAGGTGTTCCAGGCGGCGTGAGTTGTGAAACGATTCCACATTTCCTTAAGTGCGTACCAAATTCGTGACTTAAATATTCTCCTCCACGATCTGATCGTAAGAATTTAATCTTTCGGTCACATTGATTCTCTACTTCATTCTGAAATTCCTTGAACTTTTCAAAGGTCTCAGACTTGTGTTTCATCAAGTAGACATACCCATATCTACTTAAGTCATCAGTGAGAGTGAGAACATAATGATATCCTCCGCGAGCCTCAACGCTCATTGGACCACACACATCAGTATTTATGATTTCCAATAAGTTGGTTGCTCGCTCCATTGTTCCGGAGAACGGAGTCTTGGTCATTTTGCCCATAAGGCATGGTTCGCATGTGTCAAATGATTCATAATCGAGAGACTTAAAAGTCCATCAGCATGGAGCTTCTTCATGCGCTTGACACCAATGTGACCAAGGCGGCAGTGCCACAAGTATGTGGGACTATCGTTATCAACTTTACATCTTTTGGTATTCACACTATGAATATGTGTAAAATTACGTTCAAGATTCATTAAGAATAAACCATTGACCATCGGGGCATGACCATAAAACATATCTCTCATAAAAATAGAACAACCATTATTCTCGGATTTAAATGAGTAGCCATCTCGTATTAAACGAGATCCAGATACAATGTTCATGCTCAAACTTGGCACTAAATAACAATTATTGAGGTTTAAAACTAATCCCGTGGGTAAATGTAGAGGTAGCGTGCCGACGGCGATCACATCGACCTTGGAACCATTCCCGACGCGCATCGTCACCTCGCCCTTCGCCAGATCTCCGCTTATTCCGCAGCTCCTGCTGTGAGTTACAAATATGAGCAACGGCACCGTATCAAATACCCGGGAGTTACTACGAGTAATCGGTAAGGTACACATCAATTACATGTATATCACATATACCTTTAGTGTTGCCGACCTTCTTGTCCGCTAAGTATTTGGGGCAGTTCCGCTTCGAGTGACCCTTCCCTTTGCAATAAAAGCACTCAGTCTCAGGCTTGGGTTCATTCTTTGACTTCTTCCCAGCAACTGGCTTACCGGGCGCGGCAACATCTTTGCCGTCCTTCTTGAAGTTCTTCTTACCCTTGCCCTTCTTGAACTTAGTGGTTTTATTGACCATCAACACTTGATGTTCCTTCTTGATTTCTACCTCTGCTGACTTCAGCATTGAAAATACTTCAGGAATAGTTTTCACCATCCCCTACATATTGTAGTTCATCACAAAGCTCTTGTAGCTCGTGGGAGCGATCAAGGATTCTGTCAATGACCGCCTCATCCGGAGGTTAATGTCCAGTGGGACAAAGCGGTTGTGCAACCCTGACATTTTGAGTATGTGCTCACCGATGTAACTATTTTCCTCCATCTTACAACTATAGAACTTGTCGGAGACTTCATATCTCTCGACCCGGGCATGAGCTTGGAAAACCATTTTCAGCTCCTCGAACATCTCATATGCTCCGTGTTGCTCAAAACGCTTTTGGAGCCCCGGTTCTAAGCTGTAAAGCATGCCGCACTGAATGAGGGAGTAATCATCAGCACGTGACTGCCAAGCGTTCATAACGTCTTGGTTCTCTGGGATGGGTGCTTCACCTAGCGGTCCTTCTAGGACATATGCTTTCTTGGCAGCTATGAGGATGATCTCGGGTTCGGACCCAGTCCGTATAGTTGCTGCCATCATCTTTCAGCTTGGTTTTCTAGGAAGGCGTTGAAGTTCATGTTGACATGAGCGTTGGCCATTTGATCTACAAGACATTTTTGCAAAGATTTTAGACTAAGTTCATGATAATTAAGTTCATCTAATCAAATTATTTAATGAACTCCCACTCAGATTTGACATCCCTCTAGTCATCTAAGTGTTACATGATCCGAGTCGACTAGGCCGTGTCCGATCATCACGTGAGACGGACTAGTCATCATCGGTGAACATCTCCATGTTGATCGTATCTTCCATACGACTCATGTTCGATTTTCGGTCTCTGTGTTCCGAGGCCATGTCTATACATGCTAGGCTCGTCAAGTTAACCTAAGTGTTTTGCATGTGTAAAACTGTCTTACACCCGTTGTATGTGAACGTAGGAATCTATCACACCCGATTATCACGTGGTGCTTCGAAACACGAACTTTAGCAACGGCGCTCAGTTAGGGGGAACACTTTCTTGAAATTTACTATGAGGGATCATCTTATTTACTACTGCCGTTCTAAGTAAACAAGATGCATAAACATAATAAACATCACATGCAATTATATAGTAGTGACATGATATGGCCAATATCATATAGCTCCTTTGATCTCCATCTTCGGGGCTCCATGATCATCTTTGTCACCGGCATGACACCATGATCTCCATCATCGTGTCTCCATGAAGTTGCTCCCCAACTATTACTTCTACTACTATAGCTAATGGTTTAGCAATAAAGTAAAGTAATTACATGGCGTTAAATCATTGACACACAGGTCATACAATAATTAAGACAACTCCTATGGCTCCTGCCGGTTGTCATACTCATCAACATGCAAGTCGTGATTCCTATTACAAGAACATGATCTCATACATCACAATATATCATTTATCATTCATCACAACTTTTGGCCATATCACATCACAAGACAATTGCTGCAAAAACAAGTTAGACGTCCTCTAATTGTTGTTGCATCTCTTACGTGGCTGCAATAGGGTTCTAGCAAGAACATTTTCTTACCTACGAAAAAACCACAACGTGATTTGTCAACTTCTATTTACCCTTCATAAGGACCCTTTTCATCGTCCGCTCCAACTAAAGTGGGAGGCACAGACACCCGCTAGCCACCTTATGCAACTAGTGCATGTCAGTCGGTGGAGCCTGTCTCACGTAAGCGTACGTGTAAGGTCGGTCCGGGCCGCTTCATCCCACAATACCGCTGAAGAAAAATAATACTAGTAGTGGCAAGAAAGTTGACAACATCTACGCCCACAACAGATTTGTGTTCTACTCGTGCAATAGAGAACTACGCATAGACCTAGCTCATGATGCCACTGTTGGGGAACATTGCAGAAAATAAAAAAATTTCTACGGTTTCACCAAGATCTATCTATGAGTTCATCTAGCAATGAGAGATAGGAGTGCATCTACATACCTTTGTAGATCGTGAGCGGAAGCGTTCAAGAGAACGGGGTTGAGGGAGTCGTACTCGACGTGATCCAAATCACCGATGATCCTAGTGCTGAACGGACAGCACCTCCACGTTCAACACACGTACGGAGCGGAGACGTCTCCCGCGCCTTGATCCAGCAAGGTGGAGGGAGAAATTGAGGAAGAAAGCTCCAGCAGCAGCACGACGGCGTGGTGGTGGTGGAGAGGCAGTACTCCGGCAGGGCTTCGCCAAGCTCTTATCAGAGGAGGAGAGGTGTTGGGGAGGGGAGGGACTGCGCCTTGGATTGTGTGTGCAGCCCTCCCCTCGCCCATCTATTTATAGGGGAAGGGGGAAGGGGGGTCGGCCCCCTCTAGATGAGATCTAGAGGGGGGGGGGCGGCCAAGGGGAGGGGGTTTGCCCCCAAGCAAGGGGGGCGCCCCCCCCACTAGGGTTTCCCCGCGACCCTAGGCGCACGGGCCCAAGGGGGGGATGCGCCCAGCCCTCCAGGGGCTGGTTCCCTGCCCACTACGGCCCATGAGGCCCTCCGAGAGAGGTGGCCCCTCCCGGTGGACCCCCGGAACCCCTCCGGTGGCCCCGGTACAATACCGATATGCCCCCGAACCATTCCGGTGACTGTATGACAACTTCCCATATATAAATATTCACCTCCGGACCATTCCGGAACTCCTCGTGACGTCCGGGATCTTATCCGGGACTCCGAACAACATTATGTAATCACATACAAGTCTTCCTAATAACCCTAGCGTCACCGAACCTTAAGTGTGTAGATCCTACGGGTTCGGGAGACACGTAGACATGACCGAGACGACTCTCCGGTCAATAACCAACAACGGGATCTGGATACCCATGTTGGCTCCCACATGCTCCTCGATGATCTCATCGGATGAACCACGATGTCGAGGATTCAAGCAACCCCGTATACAATTCCCTTTGTCAATCGGTACGTTACTTTCCCGAGATCCGATCTCGGTATCCCAATACCTCGTTCAATCTCGTTACCGGCAAGTCACTTTACTCGTACCGTAATGCATGATCCCGTGAACAGACACTTGGTCACTTTGAGCTCATTATGATGATGCATTACCGAGTGGGACCAGAGATACCAATCCGTCATACGGAGTGACAAATTCCAGTCTCGATCCGTGTCAACCCAACAGATACTTTCGGAGATACCCGTAGTATACCTTTATAGTCACCCAGTTATGTTGTGACGTTTGGTACACCCAAAGCACTCCTACGGTATCCGGGAGTTACACGATCTCATGGTCTAAGGAAAAGATACTTGACATTGGAATAGCTCTAGCAAACGAACTACACGATCTTGTGCTATGCTTAGGATTGGGTCTTGTCCATCACATCATTCTCCTAATGATGTGATCCCGTTAGCAATGACATCCAATGTCCATAGTCAGGAAACCATGACTATCTGTTGATCAACGAGCTAGTCAACTAGAGGCTCACTAGGGACATGTTGTGGTCTATGTATTCACACGTGTATTACGATTTCCGGATAATACAATTATAGCATGAATAAAAGACAATTATCATGAACAAGGAAATATAATAATAACCCTTTTATTAGTGCCTCTAGGCAATATTTCCAACAACCGGCACAAGAGACAATAACGCTGCGGATAGTGCCGAAGACGAAGACAATCCCCCCAGCTAGGCTTCGAGCGGGAGGATGGGCAAGGTAGCCCTAAGGAATAGGCAATAGACGGAGAATTAGAGGATGACAATTACATACCCCTCTCCGAAGACGAGGTGAGCCTCGGCGACAAAGAATTCATCATGCCTGAGGATCCCGTCGAGCAGGAGCGCTTGAAGCGCCGGCTTATAGCCACAACAAAAAGGCTGAAGAAAAAGCAGCAACAACTTCAAGCTGATCAAGATCTGCTAGCGGATAGATGGACCGAGGTCCTGGCAGCCGAGGAATACGAACTCGAGCGCCCAAACAAAAGTTACCCAAAGCGCAAGTTGCTAACCCAACTCGAAGAGGAAGCATTAAAGCCTACACTACCAGCGTATGATGCGGCTGACCAGCCACCTCGTGGCCGAGACAAAGAGGCATATCAGCCCGAAGTCCGGCCCGCACCCCGTCGCCAGTTAAACAAAAACACTAAGGCCCAGGGCTACACGCAGGACCTGTGAGACATATTGGAAAACAAAGCAGGACATACAAGATCGATCTACGGATCACGGGAGTGCGCCCCAATGCGTAACGACGGCCATCACACCGGATATACTAAAAGCAAACCCGGCCGGGCCGAATATAGCAAACCAGACTCGTATGAACTGCGTCGTGATATAGCCCGGCACAGAGGCGCTGCACACCCCCTATGCTTCACCGACGAAGTAATGGATCACGAATTCCCAGAGAGGTTTAAACCCGTGAACATTGAATCATATGATGGTACAACAGATCCCGCGGTATGGATTGAAGATTTCCTTCTCCACATTCACATGGCCCGCGGTGATGATCTACACGCCATCAAGTACCTCCCACTAAAACTCAAAGGGCCGGCCCGGCATTGGCTGAATAGCCTGCCGGCAAACTCCATTGGCAGCTGGGAGAACTTGGAAGATGCATTCCTTGACAATTTCCAGGGCACTTATGTGTGATGACCCACAAGTATAGGGGATCTATCGTAGTCCTTCCGATAAGTAAGAGTGTCAAACCCAACGAGGAGCAGAAGGAAATGATAAGCGGTTTTCAGCAAGGTATTCTCTGCAAGTACTGAAATAAGTGGTAACAGATAGTTTTGTGATAAGATAAATTGTAACGAGCAACAAGTAACAAGAGTAAATAAAGTGCAGCAAGGTGGCCCAATCCTTTTTGTAGCAAAGGACAAGCCTGGACAAACTCTTATAATAGGAAAAGCGCTCCCGAGGACACATGGGAATATCGTCAAGCTAGTTTTCATCACGTTCATATGATTCGCGTTCGGTACTTTGATAATTTGATATGTGGGTGGACCGGTGCTTGGGTGCTGTTCTTACTTGAACAAACATCCCACTTATGATTAACCTCTATTGCAAGCATCCGCAGCTACAACAAAAGTATTAAGGTAAACCTAACCATAGCATGAAACATGCAGATCCAAATCAACCCCTTACGAAGCAACGCATAAACTAGGGTTTAAGCTTCTGTCACTCTAGCAACCCATCATCTACATATTACTTCCCAATGCCTTCCTCTAGGCCCAAATAATGGTGAAGTGTTATGTAGTAGACGTTCACATAACACCACTAGAGGTTAGACAACATACATCTTATCAAAATATTGAACGAATACCAAATTCACATGACTACTAATAGCAAGACTTCTCCCTTGTCCTCAGGAACAAACGTAACTACTCACAAAGCATATTCATGTTCATAATCAGAGGGGTAATAATATGTATAAAGGATCTGAACATATGATCTTCCACCAAATAAACCAACTAGCATCAACTACAAGGAGTAATCAACACTACTAGCAACCTAATAGCACCAATCCCGGACTTGGAGACAAGAATTGGATACAAGAGATGAACTAGGGTTTGGAGATGAGATGGTGCCAGTGAAGATGTTGATGGAGATTGCCCTCTCCCGATGAGAGGAGCATTGGTGATGATGATGACGATGATTTCCCCCTCACGGAGGGAAGTGTCCCCGGCAGAACAGCTCTGCCGGAGCCCTAGATTGGTTCCGCCAAGGTTCCGCCTCATGGCGGCGGAGTCTCGTCCCGAAAGGTTGCTTCTGATTTTTTTCTCATCGAAAGACTTCATATGGGAGAAGATGGGCATCGGAGAGCCACTAGGGGGCCCACGAGGTAGGGGCGCGCCTGGGGCGCCCCCACCCTCCCGAAGGTGGTATGGGCCCCTGGCCTTCATCTTTGGCGACGATTTTTCTTTATTTATTTTAAGATATTCCGTGGAGTTTCAGGACTTTTGGAGTTGCATGAATAGATCTCAATATTTGCTCCTTTTCCATTTCCGAATTCCAGCTACGGCATTCTCCTCTTCATGTAAACCTTGTAAAATAGAGAGAATAGCCATAAGTATTGTGACATAACGTGAAGTAACAGCCCATAATGCGATAAATATCGATATAAAAGCATGATGCAAAATGGACGTATCAACTCCCCAAGCTTAGACCTCGCTTTGTCCTCGGCGAAAAGCCGATAACAATAAATATGTCCTCATGTTTAGAGGTAGAGGCGTCGATAAAAAATAAAATACGGACATGAAGGCATCGTGATTATTCTCATAACAGCAACATATATAGATTTTGTCATATGATTACTTATGTTCAAGTGATGATCTTTTCACAATGCGAAAGTATGAATGAGAAACCTTATTGGGCACCAACAAATTATAACCTCAGTCATTGAAGCAATTGCAATTTATCATAACATCGGAAAGAGTCTATGTCAGAGCTTAAAAGCAAGTCCACATACTCAACTATCACTTGGTCCTTCATAATTGCTAGCACTCACGCAATACTTGTGGTTACGGAGTTTTAATCGGACACAGAGAAAGATCGGGGCTTATAGTTTTTCCCCACAACCTTTTACCTCAAGGGTAATGTCAACAATAACAATTCATGCTCCCCTACATCCAATTACACATATATATATCATGTTATTTCCAACATGCTGGGCTTGCCAAAGGATAAAATGAAAAAAGAAAGGTGAAGATCACCGTGAATCTTGCATAAGGTAGAGGATAATAATAAAAGATAGGCCCTTCACAGAGGGAAGTAGAGGTTGCCATGCGCTTTTATGGTTTGATGCAAAAAATCTTAATGCAAAATAACATCACTTTATATTGCCCCTTGTATGTGGAACTTTATTACGCAGTCCATCAATTTTATTACTTCCACAACAAGTTCGTACAAAGCTTATTTCTCTGCACTAATAAGTCATGCATATTTAGAGAGCAATTTTTATTGCTTGCATCGATGACAACTTACTTGAAGGATCTTACTCAATCCATAGGTAGATATGGTGGACTTTCATGGCTAAAGTGGTTTAAGGGTATTTGGAAGCATAAGTATTATCTCTACTTGGTGCTGAGAATTTGGCTAGCATGAGGGGGAAAGGCAAGCTCAACATGTTAGAGGATCCATGACAACATACTTTATCTCAGATATAAGAAAACATAACTCATCACGTTGTCTTCCTTGTCCAACATCAACTCTTTAGCATGTCATATTTTAATGAGTGCTCCCAATCATAAGAGATGTCAATGATAACATATCTATATGTGAAACCTCTCTTTCCTTATTACTTCCTATTAATTGCAACGATGACCATAGCTATATTTGACAACTCCCAACAACTTTTAATCATCATACTCTTTCTATGTGAAGTCATTACTCTCAATAAGATCAATATGAACTCTTTGTTTCTTTTTATTCTTTTTCTTTTATTCACCCACGATCATGGCAAAACAATCAAGCCCTTGACTCAACACTAATCTTTATTATATGTAGCTCGCGGACTCGATTACATAGAGGGATCATAAAGCAAAACTCAAAACTTGATCATGCCATAACTTTATTCTACTAAATCAAGATACTACTAATAGGATCGAACTAATAAAAACGGTAAAGATAGGAGTTGTGATGGTGATACGATACCGGGGCACCTCCCCCAAGCTTGGCAGTTGCCAAGGGGAGTGCCCATACCCATGTGATTATATCTCCTTCTTTGTTGTTGGTGTAATATTCTTGGCGATGATTCCCCTCAAGATACGGTTCTCCTCCTCGAGCTTGTTGACTTGCTGCTTGAGGTCCATTATTTCCTTGCGAAGCTTTCCTGTAACAGCTAAAGCTCCTTGCACCCAAGGGTGTTGCATAGCTGCGGGAGAACAAGAGACACTCCTCATATTTTCATAAGAAAGAAATCTAACATTAGAAGGGATAACCGAGTTTGGAATAGCCGAGCTCTATAGTTCCCCCATCGTAAACCCAGCTCGGAGGCGAGAGGTGACTTCTTGATCCTCCATGGCATCTACCCTCATCAACTCGGCCTCCATCTCTTCCTCCGTTGCTGGCCCAAAGTGGTCAGCATCGCTGTGTGCCCTTGGTTCCGGTGCCGGATTAGATACCCGGCTCTCCCCGACTGACTCTTGAGAAGACATCTTGCTCTAATCTGCAGCAGCAACAGCTCAAAACAAGAACAGAGGATATTCGCGTGATAAGGGAGTCAAAACCTTCGGGAGAATATATAATGATTTTTTACCGACCAAAATACATATCGTGCAAGAAAACGGAGTCCGGAGGGCACACGAGGTGCTCACGAGGTAGGGGGCGCGCCCAGGGGGGTAGGGCGCGCCCACCACCCTCGTGGGGCCCTCGTGTCCTTCCCGAACTTCCACTTATTTTTCTATTTTTCTAAATGTTCCAAAACGGAGAAATATTGCCTTAAAAATTGTTTTGGAGTCGGTTTACTTAGCGTACCACATACCTATTCCTTTTCGGAGTCTGAAACGGTCTGGAAAGTGTCCCTTATGTATTCCTCCAGGGTTACGGTTTCAATAATATTGGTTTCAACATTTATGGGATTACCTGGGATATAATGTTTGATTCTTTGACCATTTACCACCTTCGGATTTGTGCCTTCGAAGTTGTTGATTTTTATGGCACCAGAACGATAAACCTCCTCGATAACGTAGGGACCTTCCCATTTAGAGAGAAGTTTTCCTGCAAAAAATCTTAACCGAGAGTTGTATAGCAATACATAATCACCTACATTAAACTCACGCTTTTGTATCCTTTTGTCATGCCATCTTTTAACATTTTCTTTAAATAACTTGGCATTTTCATAAGCTTGGGTTCTCCATTCATCAAGTGAGCTAATATCAAATAACCTCTTCTCACTGGCAAGTTTGAAATCATAGTTGAGCTCTTTAATAGCCCAATATGCCTTATGTTCTAGTTCGAGAGGTAAGTGACATGCCTTTCCATAAACCATTTTATACGGAGACATACCCATAGGGTTCTTATATGCAGTTCTATAGGCCCATAATGCATCATCAAGTTTCTTGGACCAATTCTTCCTAGACCTATTAACAGTCTTTTGCAAAATTAATTTGAGCTCTCTATTACTCAATTCTACTTGACCACTAGACTGCGGGTGATAAGGAGATGCAATTCTATGATTAACGTCATATTTAGCAAGCATTTTACAGAAAGCACCATGAATAAAGTGTGAACCACCATCAGTAATTAAATATCTAGGGACTCCAAACCTCGGAAAAATAACTTCCTTAAGCATTTTAATAGAGGTATTGTGATCAACACTACTAGTTGGAATAGCTTCTACCCACTTAGTAACGTAATCAACAACAACTAAAATATGTGTATATCCATTAGAGGGAGGAAAAGGTCCCATATAATCAAAGCCCCAAACATAAAATGGTTCAATAACAAGTGAATAATTCATAGGCATTTCTTGACATCTACTAATATTACCAATTCTTTGACATTCATCACAAGACAAAACAAACTTACGGGCATCCTTGAAGAGAGTAGGCCAATAAAAACCGGATTACAATACCTTATGTGTTGTTCTATCTCCAGTGTGGTGTCCTCCATAAGCTTCGGAGTGACACTTGCGTAGGATCTGTTCCTGTTCATGCTCAAGCACACAACGTCTAATAACACCATCTACTCCTTTATAAAGATGTGGGTCATCCCAAAAGTAATGTCGCAAATCATAAAAGAACTTTTTCTTTTGTTGGTAAGTGAAGCTAGGTGGTATAAATTTAGCAACAATATAATTAGCATAATCAACATACCATGGAGTGCTACGAGAAGTGCTTATGACATTTAATTGTTCATCAGGAAAGCTATCACTACAGGAATCTGGTACTTTGACATCAGACATAGCGGACGACAAAGGCTAGGATGGCGGACGGCAAAGGCCTTTGCCGTCCGCCGCGGACGGCAAACAGCTCCGGCAAAGACAGGGTCGGCAAAGGCCTTCTTTGCCGTATTTTTTTTGCAGCGGACGGCAAAGAGGCCTTTGCCATCAGTGGCAGACGGCAAAGGGCATGGCTCTTTGCCATCTGCCAACGGACGGCAAAGGAAATGGCTCTTTGCCATCTGCTGGCAGACGACAAAGGCTGCAGGCTCTTTGCCATCTGTTGGCAGATGGCAAAGAGACCAAATAGGCATTAATTTTGTTTCTTCTTATATCAATTCATTTTCACAGAAAATCAAACACACACACACACACACACACACACACACACACACACACACACACACACACACACACACACACACACACACACACACACACACACACACACACACACACACACACACACACACACACACACATATATATATATATATATATATATATATATATATATATATATATATATATATGACCAATATAGCATATCCAACACATATTACCAATAGTCATGAACACATATATATCCAACACATGTTACCAATAGTCATGAACACATATATATCCAACACATATCTATGAACACATATCCAACACATATTACAAGGAATGACCTAAAACTAAATATCTATTTTCCTAAAAACTATCTTATTACTAAGATCTTCTCTGGATCTTCTTCTTTTCTTCCAACCTGCATAACAAAAACACTAAGAAAGAGAGAATGGGTTAGGAGTAGAAATGTAGCATTTCACTATGTGAAATGCATTGTTGTAGGAGCCAGTACTTGAGATCAAGATAATCTTAGTTAAGATCCTGATTTTCAAAGTGATCTTAATTAGAAAGCCAAATAGAGTAAACCAATACCAAAGAGCCAAAGGAGAGAACCAGCCAAGGACCCAATCAAGAAGCCACCACAATTAGTAGTAAGTTAAATGCCAACACAAAGACCACTATTAGTACTAGCTCCAGGAATTAAGCCAACTAAAAAATAGTGATTAAAGCCAAGGATTAGACTTCATTCAGGCCACCCGTGAGGACAGCACAAACACACACACACACACACACACACACACACACACACACACACACACACACACACACACACACACACAGCTTAGTCACACCATTCAGGCCAGTATAAATAGGGCAGCCAACAGTAGAGTAGGGTCTGTTAGACACTTTGTGTCCAAAACATCAAACAGGACTGGGCCCAAAACCATATCTGTGAGATAGTGTGAAGCATCTAGGAGGAGCAGACTGTCCACAAGAAGCAGGTTTACCAGAATCCACAAGGCAGAGCTACAGAAGACCTCAAGGTATACTTGAGGGATTATGTGCTCAGACAGCCTGGAAGTGCCAGGGCTAGTTCAGCACAGCACAGGGATAGCCACATGTAAATTAAGCCTAAGAGAGGGGGGGCTCAGACCAGCATCACTGCCCAAATCAGATGTAGTATCTGTCTTATCAGTAGAAAACTAGGAAAGTAACAGCCAAAACCAAGTATAGCATCTGTTCGTAGGCTATTAGAAAGAGACCAATAGGAATAGACAAACCAAGTGTTATATGTTCATATCAGTATTAGAAGTAAAACAACTAAGAATAAGTGAGTATCTGTTCATGAGTAAAGTAACTATAGCATAGAAGAAATAGCAGGGTAGCACCCCAAATGATTATCTGCTTGTTTAGAACTTGAGTGGATGGGGAGCTTGCTTACCCACCCATCGGTTGAGAAGGAAGTTGATCTCCTGCACTCACACATGCAGCAACCAAAAGAGAAACCCCAGGTTCAGTTAAGCAGGCAGCTAGCATCCCTGAGGCTTTTGTTCTCTGTATGCTCTCTGTACACAGTTAAATATGAGTTGAGGATGTCGTGGCTGTGGTGGGTTGCCGAACAGGCCCCAAGTAACTTGATCACTTTGATTTGCAAGAATTAAGTTCGGAGAAGTAAAACATTAGTATAAAAGCTAACGAAATAGATGTCAACTAATGTATTCTGTTTTAAATTTTTTTAAACATTACTAAGGTACGAAGTTTTGTAGCATTCTTAAATCTCATCCTTGTGACAAAACATAGAAGCTTGATACAGAACTTTTTCAACTACAGAGAAAACAAAATCAACATCTATGAACTAACAAAATTGTAACATCAAAACAAGAAAAGATAAAAACACTGAATAAGGGACAAAGCAACGGATATGGCAGCTGACATGTATATTTACTAGAAAATTTTCAGACTTTCAGTGTGTATATATCTATAGCAATATTACTATGGCTGATTATAAATGATAAATTTTGACACTTCCAAGTACAATTTTTTTGCTGCTACACACTAGCATTAAAGACAACAGCCAAGAACTTAAAATTTCATCAAAGGGCACTAGCATGTGAGCGCCTATGGAGTTCACAACAATTAGAATCCACAATTTGATTCAGATTTATGAGGACGCACGTTTGATTCAGATTTATGCAAGGGGAAACATACGAGAGAGAAGGGAGGACGGAAGGGATGCTCACGGGAGGTTGGCGGAGGGCTCCTGCGAGGACGGTGGCGCCTTGCTCAGCCTCGCCGCCGTCGGCCCGGACGCCTCGGCCATGGCGACCTGCTTGAGCTCCTCCAGAGCGCGTGACGCTATAGCGTCATCGTTCTCCACCGCGTCGACCCTGACCTCGGAGGCAGCGGTGGTGGCTGCGGCCATCTCGTAGCCGTCGAGAACGGCGCGTGTGCGCTGCGGCTGTGGCGGCGGCTGCCATGGCGACCTACAGCAAAGGGGCGGATCGGAAGGGAAGGCAAGGTGAGGAGGAGAGGGTGGACCTGAGCAAGGAAGGAGGGGAAGGGCCTACCTGGGCAACGCCGGTGACGGATTCAGCAAGCTCCGGTCTCGCCATCGCCAATTGTGGTGGATTCCGGCAAGAACACGGGAGGCGCCCGAAACCCTAGCCACGGGCAAGGGTGCAGGCCTTGAGGCATGGATCTGGACGAAGGGGAGGGAGGGACCCAGCTTGGGGGAGTTATGCGCGCGGCTGGTGCTCGGCCGGAACCGGCCGGCATGGGTGGTGGCGACGGCGAGCAGATCGTGGGGAGAGGAGCCGGGGTGGGGTGGACCGACGGGTGGGGGTGAGTTCGTGAGAGAGTTTTTTAGGGACGAGAGAGAGACAGAGTGGTGGAGTGGGAGTGGATCGGGCCGGTGTGGTAGGGCTGGGGGGAGAGAGAGGGGGTGGCTGCCATGGGGCACTTCTTTGCCATCTACTGGGCACCTCTTTGCCGTCTGCCAACGGATGGAAAAGATTCTTTGCTATCTGCTGGCAGACGGCAAAGAGCTGACTGATGGCAACCAGGTTCTTTGCCGTCTGTCAGTTCTTTACCGTCAGTTTTTTGCAAGCAGATGGCAAAGTCCTTCTTTGCCGTCCGCTAGCAGACGGCAAAGAGCTGACTGATGGAAAATTCTCTGTTTCCAGTAGTGTATCATCAATAGGTAGTGGGTCATCAAGAACATTCTCTAACCTAGATAAGTTGTCTGCAACGGGGTTCTCAGCTCCTTTTCTATCAACAATATGCAAATTAAATTCTTGCAGTAAGAGAACCCATCTAATAAGTCTAGGTTTAGCATCTTTCTTTTCCATAAGATATTTAATAGCAGCATGATCACTGTGAATAGTTACTTTAGAATCAACAATATAGGGTCTGAATTTATCACAAGCAAACACAACTGCTAAAAGTTCCTTTTCGGTAGTAGCATAGTTTCTTTGAGCATTGTCTAGAGTCTTACTAGCATAATGGATAACATTTAATTTCTTATCAACTCTTTGCCCTAGAACAGCACCTACAACATAATCACTAGCATCACACATGATTTCAAAGGCTAAATTCCAATCAGGTGGCTGAACAATAGGTGCAGAGACTAATGCTTTCTTAAGTATTTCAAATACTTCTACACAATCATCATCAAAGACAAATGGTACATCTTTTTGTAATAAACTAGTCAGAGGCCGAGAAATTTTTGAAAAGTCCTTAATGAACCTCCTATAAAATCCGGCGTGACCAAGGAAACTTCTTATACCTTTGATGTCCTTGGGACATGGCATCTTTTCAATAGCATCAACCTTGGCTTTATCAACTTCAATACCTCTTTCAGGAACTTTGTGCCCCAAGACAATACCTTCATTAACCATAAAGTGGCACTTTTCCCAATTCAAGACAAGATTAGTTTCTTCACATCTCTGCAAAATCGATCAAGATTGCTCAAGCAATCATCAAAAGAGGATCCATAGACGGAAAAGTCGTCCATGAAAACCACACAAATCTTTTCACAAAAGTCAGAGAATATAGCCATCATGCATCTTTGAAAGGTAGTAGGTGCATTACATAAACCAAAAGGCATACGTCTATAAGCAAAAGTACCAAAAGGGCATGTAAAAGTAGTCTTTGATTGATCTTTCGCCGACACAGGTATTTGAGAGAAACCGAAATAACCATCTAGAAAGCAATAATGTGTATGTTTGCATAATCTTTCTAGCATTTGATCAATAAAAGGTAAGGGGTAATGATCTTTCTTAGTAGCTTTATTTAATTTGCGGAAATCAATTACCATCCTATAACCTGTGATAATTCTTTGCGGAATCAATTCATCTTTATCATTAGGGACAACAGTAATACCTCCCTTCTTAGGGACACAATGGACAGGACTTACCCACTGACTATCAGCACCGAGATAAATTATACCTGCCTCCAGAAGCTTGAGTATTTCTTTTCTTACCACTTCTTTTATTTTAGGATTCAAACGTCGTTGAGGATCATGAACTGGTTTGGCATCCACTTCCAAATTTATTTTATGTTGACATGGAGTGGGACTAATTCCCTTAAGATCATCAAGAGTATACCCAATAGCGGCACAGTGCTTCTTCAGAGTTTTCAATAATCTTTCTTCTTCATGCTCTGAAAGGTTAGCACTAATAATAACAGGATATATTTTCTTTTCATCATGATAAGCATATTTAAGATTATCAGGCAACGGTTTAAGCTCAAACACGGGATCACCCTTGGGTGGAGGAGGATACCCTAGGATTTCAACAGGCAAATTGTGTTGCAGAATAGGTTGCTGTTTAAAGAATTCTTCATCTATTTCCCTTCTTTCATTCATGAACATCTCATTTTCATGGTCTAGCAAATAGTGTTCTACAGGATCACTAGGAGGTACGACAATAGAAGCAAGACTAATAATTTCATCCTTACTAGGCAATTCTTCCTCACGGTGTTGTTTACTAAATTTAGAGAATTTAAACTCATGAACCATATCATCCAAGCCAATAGTAACAACATTCTTTTTGCAGTCTATCTTAGCATTAATAGTATTCAAGAAGGGTCTACCAAATATAATTGGACAAAAGCTGTCTTGTGGAGAACCAAGAACAAGAAAATCAGCGGGATATTTGGTTTTTCCACACAAGACTTCAACATCTCTAACAATTCCCATTGCAGATATAGTATCTCTATTGGCAAGTTTAATCGTAACATCAATATCTTCTAACTCAGCAGGTGCAATATCATGCATAATTTCTTTGTATAAGTCAATGGGTATAACGCTAGCACTAGCACCCATATCACATAAGCCATGATAACAATGATCTCCTATTTTAACAGAAATAACAGGCACGCCTACCACGGGTCTATGTTTATCTTTAGCACAAGGTTTAGCAATTTTAGCAGTTTCACCACAAAATTGAATAACATGCCCGTCAATATTATCAGACAAGAGATCTTTAACAATAGCAATATTAGGTTCTACTTTGACTTGCTCAGGAGGTGTATAAGTTCTAATATTGCTTTTACGAACAACAGTTGAAGCTTTAGCATGGTCCTTTACTCTAACAGGGAAAGGTGGTTTCTCAACATAAGAGGTAGGAACAATAGGATCATTATAAGTGACAGTCTTTTCTTCAACTTTAATAGGTGCAGCTACTTTTACTTATATGGGAGGATGATATTTAAACCATTTCTCCTTAGGGAGATCAACGTAAGTAGCAAAAGATTCACAGATAGAAGCTACTATCTCAGAGTCAAGTCCATATTTAGTGCTAAACTTACAGAAAATATCGGTATCCATAAAATATTTAACACAATCAAACTTAGGTGTCATACCTGACTCCTTACCTTCGTCGAGGTCCCAATATTCAGAGTTGCGTTTAATTCTATCCAATAAATTCCATTTAAATTCAATAGTCTTCATCGTAAAAGAGCCAGCACAAGAAGTATCGAGCATGGTGCGATTGTTATCAGAAAGCCGAGCATAAAAATTCTGAAGAATTGTCACTCTTGAGAGCTCATGATTGGGGCATGAATATAACATTGATTTAAGCCTCCCCCAAGCTTGAGCGATGCTTTCTCCTTCGCGAGGCCAAAAATTATATATATAATTGCGATCACGATGAACAAGATGCATATATAGGGTAATACTTTTGATGAAATTCCAATTTAAATCTTTTATAGTTTCATGATCTCGTATCATCACATAGCCTATACCATGTCAATGCGTCTTCCTTCAAAGATAAAGGGAAGACCTTCCTCTTAACAACAACATCGGGTATACCTGCAAGCTTAAATAGTCCACAAACTTCATCCACATAGAGTAAATGTTCATCAGGATGCTTTGTTCCATCTCCTGTAAAAGTATTAGCTAGCAGTTTTTCCATCATACCCGAAGGAACTTCAAAAGGAGTTTCATTTTCAATAGGTTCAGTAGGTTGAGGAGCAACTCTTTGCTCTCTTGGGCCTTGGTGAAGATACCCGAACAAGCCCTCGAGAATTACTTTCCATAGTAATAAGTGACAGAAAATTTCAGCACACTATATAAATTTTTCCTTACCAATTCCACTTACCAAAAGCGCTACACTCCCGACAGCGGCGCCGAAAAGAGTCTTGATGACCCACAAGTATAGGGAATCTCTCGTAGTCCTTTCGATAAGTAAGAGTGTCGAACCCAACAAGGAGCAGAAGGAAATGATAAGCGGTTTTCAGCAAGGTATTCTCTGCAAGTACTGAAATAAGTGGTAACAGATAGTTTTGTGACAAGATAAATTGTAACGAGCAACAAGTAACAAGAGTAAATAAAGTGCAGCAAGGTGGCCCAATCCTTTTTGTAGCAAAGGACAAGCCTGGACAAACTCTTATAATAGCAAAAGCGCTCCCGAGGACACATGGGAATATCGTCAAGCTAGTTTTCATCACGTTCATATGATTCGCGTTCGGTACTTTGATAATTTGATATGTGGGTGGACCGGTGCTTGGGTGCTGTTCTTACTTGAACAAACATCCCACTTATGATTAACCTCTATTGCAAGCATCCGCAACTACAACAAAAGTATAAGGTAAACCTAACCGTAGCATGAAACATACGGATCCAAATCAGCCCCTTACGAAGCAGCGCATAAACTAGGGTTTAAGGTTCTGTCACTCTAGCAACCCATCATCTACTTATTACTTCCCAATGCCTTCCTCTAGGCCCAAATAATGGTGAAGTGTTATGTAGTCGACGTTCACATAACACCACTAGAGGTTAGACAACATACATCTCATCAAAATATCAAACGAATACGAAATTCACATGACTACTAATAGCAAGACTTCTCCCTTGTCCTCAGGAACAAACGTAACTACTAACAAAGCATATTCATGTTCATAATCAGAGGGGTAATAATATGCATAAAGGATCTGAACATATGATCTTCCACCAAATAAACCAACTAGCATTAACTACAAGGAGTAATCAACACTACTAGCAACCTAATAGCACCAACCCCGGACTTGGAGACAAGAATTGGATACAAGAGATGAACTAGGGTTTGGAGATGAGATGGTGCTGGTGAAGATGTTGATGGAGATTGCCCTCTCCCGATGAAAGGAGCGTTGGTGATGATGATGGCGATGATTTCCCCCCGAGGAGAAGTGTCCCCGCAGAACAACTCTGCGGAGCCCTAGATTGGTTCCGCCAAGGTTCCGCCTCGTGGCGGCGGAGGCTCGTCCCGAAAGGTTGCTTCTGATTTTTTTCTCATCGAAAGACTTCATATGGGAGAAGATGGGCATCGAGAGAGCCACTAGGGGCCCACGAGTGGTGGCGCGCCCGGCGCGCCCCCCCTCGTGAGCAGGGTGTGGGCCCCTCAGCCTTCATCTTTAGCGATGATTTTCTTTATTTATTTTAAGATATTACGTGGAGTTTGGGACTTTTGGAGTTGCAGAATAGGTCTCCAATATTTGCTCCTTTTCGGCCCGAATTCCACCTGCGGCATTCTCCTCTTCATGTAAACCTTGTAAAATAAGAGAGAATAGCCATAAGTATTGTGACATAACGTGAAGTAACAGCCCATAATGTGATAAATATTGATATAAAAGCATGATGCAAAATGGACGTATCAATGTGCGACCACTGGAAGCTGACGATTTGAGTCACATAATCCAACAGCCTGGGGAGTCAGCCAGGAAATTCTGGATTCGGTTCCTAACTAAAAAGAACCAAATTGTCGACTGTCCGGATGCCGAGGCCTTAGCAGCATTTAAGCATAACATCCGAGACGAGTGGCTCGCCCGACACCTCGGCCAAGAGAAGCCGAAGTCCATGGCAGCCCTCACGACACTCATGAACCGCTTTTGTGCGGCCGAGGACAGCTGGCTGGCTCGCAGCAACAACACATCAAGAAATCCTGGCAATTCAGATGCCATAGATAGCAACGACAAGCCACGTCGCAACAGACACAAGCGTCGCAACAACGGCGACAACGCCGAGGACACAACAATTAATGCCGGATTCAGTGTCTCTAAGTCTGGTCAGCGGAAAAAGCCATTCAAAAGAAGAAATCCAGGCCTGTTCAGTTTGGACCGCATACTCGATCGCTCGTGTCAAATTCACGGCACCCCCGATAAACCAGCCAACCGCACCAACAGAGAATGCTGGGTGTTCAAACAGGCCGGCAAGTTGAATGCTGAAAACAAGGAAAAGGGGCTGCATAGCGACGACGAGGAGGAGCCCCGGCCGCCGAACACAGGAGGACAGAAGAAATTTCCTCCCCAAGTGAAAATGGTGAACATGATATACGCAACCCATATTCCCAAGCGGGAACGAAAGCGTGCGCTAAGGGACGTTTATGCGATGGAGCCAGTCATGACGGTTCTGCCGCATTGGTCCTTGACCCCATCATTGACGGATTTCACCTCACCCGAGTCCTTATGGACGGTGGCAGCAGCCTGAACCTGCTTGTCGGGGGTTGGGTGCGACATATGCCAACGGATGGCTTATCATGGTGGGGGCGAGTAGAACGTCGCCGGTGCCTGGAAACGGGATGAGGCGAAGACATGCACACCGGCGGATCTTACCCAGCTTCAGGGCTCTCCGTGGAGATAACACCCCTACTGCTGCTCTGCGGGGTCTCTGCATGATCACTATGGAGGATGCCTGATAAGCTTCCAAGCAGCTGCCCGTTGTGGACCCTTCGCGTGGCGCCACACGGCAGGGTCAGTCTGCCCACCCACGCGCGCGACGGGACAGGCCGTCAGGCGGGACCCGCCACTACCGCGCCTCGGCACGCGAACGGATCCGTTGCAGCCGTGCGGACGGTTGGGGTTCCCACGTCGTAACTGCGCGCAGTAACTTCGTGTGGTAAATCGTGGGGGGTGTGGGGTGCTGGGCGCAGTTAATCCCACGCCCGCCCCATCGGCTTCTCAGCCCACGAGCCTATAAGTAGGCGGGAAGAGGGGGGCGGCGAAGCACGCGCGCCCATCTTCCCTACTCCCTTCGCTTCCTCTTGCTTCTTCTTCCTCTCGCCGCCACCGCGCCGAACCACGCCACGCCCGTAGCGATGAGCTCTTCCTCCGCCGCCGCACCTCCTGCCGTGCCCTCCGGCGTGTGGGACGACTCCGAGGTGGACGACGACCACATCGAGTTCCTTCGCCAGACGCGTCGTCTCCCCGACAAGAACCTAGTGCGGGCCCGCGCTGCGCCAGCGGGGGAAATATCTCCAGCGCCGGAGGAGGGCAAGCGGGTCGTATTCCGCTCGCACCTCATGCGCGGCCTAGGGATGCCGGCGAGCGGTTTCTTCCGCTCCTTCTTGGAGTTCCACGGGCTCCAGCTGCACCACCTTACTCCGAACATGGTGGTGCTGCTGGCTGCCTTCGCCACCTTGTGCGAAGGCTTCCTCGGCATTCTCCCCACCATCGAGCTATGGGGGGAGTTCTTCCATTCCAAGCTCGGCACGCACGTCGCCGGCGTGCCAGCCCTGTGCGGTGCCTTCATCGCGATGCGGAGATCGGTGGCCGACAACCCGTTTCCCACCATCCCTTACGAAGAACGTCGGTGAAGATGTGGCAGCGGTCTTATTTTTACGTGAAGAACGTCACCCCAGAAGGCGACTGGGTCAATCTGCCGCCTTACGAAGGCAGCGCACTAGCGGGGAGGCTCCCCAGCTGGTCCCACTGGGCCAGGACGCTGACTTCCGCTGGTGCCGCCGCCGTCGTAGCGACGAAAAGTCCGACGATCGGAGGGTTTGACCGGGGACGACCTGCTGGCCGCCTTCGTGGCGCGCCGAGTCCTTCCGCTCCAAGGCCGACCTCATCTGATCTGTCAGATGAGCGGCCACCGGTACCCAAGTCGGCTGTGCTCCAAGGACATGCCCCACGCGGAGGTTGCGGACACGGTGAACTACATCGTGAACTGCAATCTCACGGCGGATTGGCAGTTCGGCAAGGAGCCCGCCAACCCCCCGCCTGTTGTAAGTCGTCTCTCTTCTTCTTCTGTTTTCTTTTTCAGCCGAATCCGACTTCTGATCTATTTTGGTTTTTTCGAGTCAGAACCCCCTCATCCAGCCTTCAGCCGGCACCACGGGACCGACCCGCCAGTTCGTCCCCGACCGAGCGGAGAGCGACGTCGACGACCCTGACTTGGGGGCGGCGGCGATGGAGGCCGACGCCGAAGGAGGAGGAGGAGGAGCAGGGGAGGAGGAGCAGGCGACTTCAGGCCCTCGGCCACCTTTGCCGACTGGCCTGATGACGACGCCGAGGGGGAAGTTGCCCCGCGCCACCAGTCAAAGGTCGGCCAGCCGAGCGCGAGTTCCTCCGCCGGCTTGGGTGGTCAAGGCGGCGCGAAGAAGCACCGGGCCGGGCCGAGCTTGCTTGGCGGCCGGTCGAAGAAGTTCAAGGGGGCGGCCGCCGTGACCAAGCGGGAAGAGGCGGTCGCAAAGGCCAACCGCTTCCGGAAGGAAGTGAAAAAGCCGCCACTGGTCTCTGCGTAAGTGCTTCCACTTTTTGTCTTGTTTTCTTCTGGTGAATCTTGTCCAAATCTTTTACATGCCTCCCTCGCTTCAGGGCTCCCCTTACTTTAGGGAGGGTCGCTGAGGGAGTCCCGGATTAGGGGGTGTCCGGATAGCCGAACTATCACCGTTGGCCAGACTCCTGGACTATGAAGATACAAGATTGAAGACTTTGTCCCGTGTCCGGATCGGACTTTCCTTGGCGTGGAAGGCAAGCTTGGCGATACGGATATGTAGATCTCCTACCATTGTAACCGACTCTGTGTAATCCTAACCTATCCGGTGTCTATATAAACCGGAGGGTTTGTCTGTAGGACGAACAACAATCATACCATAGGCTAGCTTCTAGGGTTTAGCCTCCTTGATCTCGTGGTAGATCTACTCTTGTACTGTCCATATCATCAATATTAATCAAGCAGGAGTAGGGTATTACCTCCATCGAGAGGGCCCGAACCTGGGTAAAAACATCGTGTCCCTTGTTTCCTGTTACCATCCGCCTAGACGCACAGTTCGGGACCCCCTACCCGAGATCCGCCGGTTTTGACACCGACATTGGTGCTTTCATTGAGAGTTCCTCTCTGCCGTCACCATCAGGTAGGATGCCTCATCTCGTCTTTAAAGACGATACCATCGCCAAAGAAGCCTTGGCCACTAGTCAGACTCTTCGGCTAGGGGGTTTTCTCATGACCGCTAGTTCGGCCGCCGCGCCGATGATGACCTCTCGAGTCATCGAAACCAATCTCCATGTTAGTTCGGAGCTTGCCGAACAGTTTGATCCGATCGAGCTCTCCTCTGTAAACGAGCTCTTGGATCGCATCGCCGCCCTGGGAGTCGCCACAGACTACGACTAGATCGGGCCTAAAACCGATCTGAGAGAGATCAACTCTTCCCAGGCTACCCATCATGTTGCTGTGATAGAGGAGCAATGCAGCGACTCTTCTTCTATCTTAAGGACTAGCTATGTCCGGATTCCTGATCCCTCCATGCCGGATTCCCGCAGAGGGATGGATGTCGATCAAGCCCTGAACTTAAAGTCAGGCGGCGGGTTGGACTCATTGGATAACACTCAAAAATCCGAACTTCCGAGTTCGGAAACATCTCGGCCCCCGAGTCCTAAATTGGGCGGGGTTCGGATCTAGTTCCACCGCCCACCCAAACATTAGCGATCTCTCTCGAATTCGCAAGAGCCCAAGCGATTACATCATTCTTGGGCCGATTCCTCCTGGTTATGGACAGGATAAAGGACTGCCGAGAGGAGGACGCAATCCCAATTTTCTGCAATAATTGCACGGACAAGGGAATCCTAAACGCCATAAGTCGTCGCGTAATTACACGCTTTTCTTACTTGGTGACCATAGTACAAAAGTACTGTGCGATGGAGAGCGCCTGGAAAACCGAAAGTAAATTTTGGGATAATCCGGCCCCGAATACATCCCTAGTCCGGAACAAAAGGGTGCATCATCACCAAGCACCTGGGTTAAAAACCAAAAAACCAAAACCCCCTAAAGGGTACGGAACCGTATTGGAGGGTTGGCTAAACGGACCCTGCAAAATTCATAGCACAGAGGGCGCCACTCCAACTCATAGCCTTGAGCATGTTGGATACTCGGCAGGTGGCCAAAAGTGGCGAGAGCTTCTAGCTCGAATCCCAACCCAGCAATACCGAGACGGTGTTAACAGTCTTGAGACTTTCGCATCAAATAACATGCAACGAACACTCCATAACCTTGCGAAGTCTACCAAGTAGCAACAATAAATCCATGGAGTGACACGGCTATTACCTTTAATGCCAGTGACGAACCTAAATTCAGAACAGCCCGAGCACCAGCCGCATTGGTTCTCAGTCCGATAGTGGACGGCTTTCGCCTTACTAAGGTACTCATGGATGGCGGCAGCGGACTAAACCTCATCTATGAGGAAACCCTCCGAAAAATGGAAATAGACTGGAACCGGGTTGAGCGAAGCAGCACAACCTTTAGAGGAATAATCCCTAGCCGGGAAGCATGCTGCACAGGAAAAATCACACTGGACGTAGTGTTCGGCTCGCCGGACTATTACAGGTCTGAGGAGGTCACATTTCAAGTGGCCCCGTTCAACAGCGGATATCATGCTTTATTAGGACGTGAGGCATTCACATTTTTTCAAGATATACCCCATTATGGGTACATGAAGCTTAAAATGCCCGGACCTAACGGAATCATCACTCTCGCTAGTGATCCGAACATAGCACTCCGCGCCAAAAACAAGACAGCCGCACTAGCCCTCGAGGCACTATCCGAAGCCCTAGCGGCCGAGGAACTCATCGCGATGCGCTCCACGATGAACAGGGATGATGTGATACTTGATAAAAGATCCAAGTCCACCTCTTTTAAGCCAGCGGATGAAATAGTCAAATTCCAAGTCCACCCAATGGACCCTGCAAAGACGGCCTCCATTGGGGCACAATTAAACCCTGATGTAGACGCCGCACTAAAAGAATTTCTACGAGATAACTGGGACATCTTTGCCTGGCACCCTTCAGACATGCCAGGAGTCCCACGTCGGCTGGCCGAGCACAGCCTAAATATCCTAAAAGGATTCAAGCCAGTCAAACAGGCTCTTCGGCGCTTTTCCAAACCCAAGAGACAAGCCATGGGAGAGGAGCTAGCCAAACTTTTGGAAGCCGGATTCATCAGAGATATAAAACATCCGGACTGGCTAGCAAACCTGGTGATGGTACCAAAGAAGGATAAATCCTGGCGCCTATGTGTTGATTTTAAAGACCTTAATAAGGCTTGCCCAAAGGATCCCTTCCCCCTCCCTCGAATTGATCAAATTATTGACGCTACAGCAGGGCACGACTCATTGTGCTTCCTCGATGCGTACTCCGGCTACCACCAAATCAAAATGGCGGAGCCAGACCAAGCTGCAACAGCATTCATCACTCCATACGGCCCGTTCTGCTTCAACACAATGCCCTTTGGGCTCAAAAACGCCGGCGCAACATATCAGCGCATGATTCAGACATGTCTGGCAAACCAGGTCGGCAAAACGGTGGAAGCATATGTAGATGACGTGGTCGTCAAAACCAAGCACGTCAAAACTCTAGTAGACGACTTAAGGCTCACATTCGACAATCTTCGAAAAATATGACATCAAGCTCAATCCGGAAAAATGCGTATTCGGCGTTCCAACCGGAAAGCTCCTGGGCTTCATTCTGTCCGGTAGAGGAATTGAAGCAAACCCAGCCAAGATCCGAGCTCTGTCACAATTGGATATTCCAAAAGACCTCAAACAAATACAAAAACTGACGGGATGCGTAGCGGCTCTAAGCCGCTTTATCTCCCGTTTGGGAGAAAAGGCGTTACCTCTTTACCGCCTCCTCCGGCGCATCGAACACTTCGAGTGGACGGATGCTGCCACGGCCGGACTCGAAGAAATAGAGGCCATTTTGGCAACAAATCCGGTCCTGGCCGCGCCCAACGTGGGCGAACCAATGCGATTATATATCGCTGCAACACATCAAGTTGTCAGCGCGGTGCTCGTTGTCGAACGAGAAACGGACGGACACCGGTTCCCTATTCAAAAACCGGTTTACTATGTGTCCACTGTCCTAACTCCATGCAAGTCCCGGTACCCACACTACCAAAAGATAGCATACGCGGTGTTCATGGCATCCCGGAAGCTGCGACACTACTTTCAAGAGTGTTCGATAACGGTAGCCTTCGAAGTACCTGTTAATGACACAGTCCAATACGTCCTTCAGATAATGTATACGGACTCCAACAACGCAGCCGAATACGATGCCCTTCTGCACAGCCTCCGGATGGTAGTCTCCATGGGCATTCAACGCCTAGAGGTGCGCGGGGATTCGAACCTCGCAATATCTCAAATAAACGGGGACTTTGATGCCAAAGATCCGAAAATGGCAGCATACCGCAATGCGGTCCTAAAAATGTCAGCACGGTTCGAAGGGCTCGAATTTCATCATATAGCCCGGGATAACAACCAGGCGGCGGATATATTGGCACGCATCGGTGCAAAACGCGATGCCGTCCCACCCAATATCTTTCTGGAACGGCTGTTCAAGCCATCCGTACTGTGGGAAGGGGAGTCCGGCAATATCAATCCGGACCCAACCACACTGCCTAACGCCGAACACTCTGACACAACCGGAGGCTCTGCCCCCGAGATAACACCCTCTGCTCATGAAATAATGGCGGTTATCGCCCCGTGGACGGAACCATTCCTAGCCTACCTAACTAGGCAGGAACTCCCCGAAGACCAAAATGAGGCTCGCTGCATAGTACGGCGCTCTAAAGCCTATAAAGTCTATGAGGGAGAGCTTTATAAGAAAAGCACTACCGGAGTCCTTCAAAGGTGTATCTCCGAAGAGGAAGGGTGAAACCTCCTGGCTGAAATTCATGCCGGACTGGGTGGGCACCACGCCGCAGCCCGGGCCCTTGTAGGCAAGGCCTTCCGTACATGATTTTATTGGCCGACGGCCCGGGCAGATCTTGAGGACTTAGTCCAACGATGCGTCGGTTGCCAGCTTTTTGCTAACCAAAGCCACATGCCACCCACCGCCCTCAAAACTATACCCATCACCTGGCCATTCACGGTCTGGGGGCTTGACATGGTTGGACCCCTTAAGGGAGGAACCCACAAGCAAAAATACATATTGGTCATGGTGGATAAATTCACCAAATGGATAGAGGCCAAACCTGTTAAAACGGCCGAATCCGGACCGGTGATAGACATCATATCAGGGGTAGTGCACCATTACGGTGTCCCCCACAGTATCATCACTGATAACGGCACCGACTTCACGGCCGATGAGGTCAAATCATGGTGCAAAAACATGGGTATCAAGCTCGATTGAGCCTCAGTCTATCACCCTCAAACCAACGGCCAAGTCGAACGAGCAAATGGTTTCATCATGAGCGGCATTAAGCCCAGACTAGTGCGGCCCCTCAAGGAATCTAACACGCACTGGGTTGAGGAGCTCGACTCCGTACTCTGGGGGCTGCGGACCACGCCGAATCGTACTGCCGGATTCACACCATTCTTTATGGTGTACGGCGCAGAGGCAGTCTTGCCCTGCGACATAATACATGACTCACCTCGCGTGCGCATGTACGAAGAAAGAGAAGCCGAGCTCGATCGGCAGGACAGTTTGGACGCATTGGAGGAGGAGCGCGACGTGGCAAAGGCTCGTTCCGCATTTTATCAATAGCAGGCTCGAAGATATCAAAGCAGGGAAGTACGGGCCAAAGCTTATAACATTGGCGAACTAGTTCTACGCCTGCCAGACAAGAAAAAGGACAAACTCAAGCCCAAATGGGAATGTCCCTTCATCATCAACCAGGTCCTGACCGGCGGAGCATACCGTCTGCGAAGCGCGTCGGACAACCGACTCGAGCCGAACCCATGGAACGCAGCCCGTCTACGAAGATTCTACGCCTAAGTGCCGGACTCCAAGTTCGTCTCCTTCCTCCGTCCAAATTTTTTATTTTCTGTTGTCTTTTATTTCTCTCCTTCCTCCTCCTTCTTTTTCGCAGCCTCTAGAGGCTCGTTTGCGCTTTGTTCGCACATATTTGACGCGCTGTACGCGCTCATCATACCTGGGGGCTTCTTTAACAGAAGCTTATTTATATGGGCTTCATGCCCAACACATGCGTTAAACTTCCGCATGTACCTTTTATTCACCATTATATGCATCGATATGACTTAAGTTTTGGCCAAGCTGGGTTGCCTGGCTCCTATGCTTACCCCTACGTTCCCGATTGTTCGGCTAGGTGGTAAAGGGAGCACCTCTGCGATTGTTACTGCCGGGTCAGCCGGATGTGTACCTCAGACTGGGTGAAGCAGAAAGCTAGCATTCTTAAGGGAATATTCGGTCGGTGAAATGAAAGATGATTTTTTTAAACTATTTACCCATCTGCCCCCAGATGATTTTCTGCTTTCATAGCAGCTTTGACATGCACTTTAGGGCATGCATCCCAGCGAAAGGAACCCTTAACGGAACTATTCTCCCTGAAAGATGTTTGTTACTATCCATGTAATATAACATAACTAGTTGGGCACTTATGCGATACAGCACTAATGACCCCTCGCCTTGTCTCCATGCATACCACGGTTCTTATATAACCACGAAGGTATTCGGACACACTCCGGACTATCGGGTCCTGAGGTCGGCGAAAAGGTCCGCTTCGACAAGCGATCTACAATCCGGCTAGAAGACATTTTTCATGTCATATTTATTTACAAAGTCAACTTGACTCATTGTATTCCTCCTCAATGCCATCTAATAGGCTATCTAATTTACAATCTTGCTGAGAATACTTGGCGGCCAATTCTACTTGGCCATACACTAAGCTTCTGAGGATCTCCTTCCCATCAGGTCCCACAGTCCGACCTCGCCATGTGGTTTGGGTCAACCGTGTACAGCGTCTTCACCATGGCCCAGGCCTCCGTGGCGCCCTGACGGCAGGCCGATATCTTCCATAGTCGAAAGCGCCGCCGTGCTCCTTGAAGCCGCTCCGCCAGCTCTCCAATTCCCTCGGGCAGGGAGATAGATGGCCACAAGGCCTGGCTGATGCCTTTCATCACCTGCCGAACTCGTTCGTGTATGGTAGCAGATTCGGGAAGAAGATCACTGAAGAACCGGGCATCTCCTCTTTAGGGCGACCTGTGAGCAAACCTACATACATGTTTATGTTAGTAGCGCTTCGTCGCGAACTCTTTCAAAGTTCGTTCAAGCACTTCTGAAAATGCCGCGCGAAGCCGTCGATTCTCCTTCTGGTCGGACAACCGAGCACGAACATCCTTTAGTTCCTCACCCAGTTGGGTGTTGGCATCTTGGAGGTTATTTTTCTCCTGCCGCACCCTCATAAGCGCTCTCGCCGCCTTTAGCTGGCGTAAGAGCTGTTGCTTGTCCTGATCTAGTCGGCGCCATCTGCAATATTTTTGTCGATTTACACACCGCCGCACTTCATAAACTATCTATCTTAGGCGTATATTACGGAGGGGTCTTTGTGGCTCCCCTGGCGGCTAGTGCGGACCTCGAGTTGGGCCTTGCACTCTTCAAGCTCGAGGGACAGTCGGGTATTCTTTTACGTAAGATCTGCATAACAAATGATCCTTAAATCAGTTATTCTAACTATTTTAAGTCTCGGGGCTCTTGGCATATATAATCATCAAATTTTCTCACGCGTATGTCCTTTACATCTTGCTCCGTGGCTCTGCCTAGACCATCTTGAGCAGCACGGAGTGCGCATCTCCGAATCGAAGGCATTCAAGGCCTCTTGGGAGAAACAGCGTCACGAAGAACTGTCCGGCGGCGCCTATGATTCATGGCGCTCTCCACCTCGGAGTTGGTGGCGGATAATTTGTCGGCATCCTCTATCGGAGGAGCATCCGACGCACGTCTCGTGCTCGCCTCAGCCTCCGGACCCGACTTTGAAGCCTAGCCGGTGGAGGTTCGATTGGCAACCCCTCCGGACTCAGTCCGGCGAGCGCTCTTTTTCCTGAAAAGAGCACCAGCGTTAGTACGCCTTCCAGGAATCAATCCTGAGAGTATGGAGACACGCCATACCGTTCCAGCGGAGTTTCAATCCGGTCGGCACTCCTTTTTAGCCTGCGGGGCCGTACTGCCCTTTGTTGGCCAGCCGCCGCGGGCTCGGCTTCCTGCCTCGAAGGTACCCCCTACGAAGCACCATTGGTATACGGTGATCAAAAAATATGCATGGGTGGGTCATTATCAGGATTTCAGGACCTTGGTCTCAGTTACCTGTGAGGCTGGAAGTATTTCGGGGTAATCGGCCATGATGGCGACCAAAGCATTGTCGATGCTAAGTTGGTAGAACACCCCGTCGATCAACTCCACCTTTATATCCGGATCCTCTTCGGAGGTCGGATCGAGGGACCGTTCCGAATCCTCGGGTTGTGGAGGCGGGCTATGTATCTTCTCCACAGTCCGGCGCAGTTCCTGCGAAGAAACCATGAAATGAGATATTTAACCACGGGAACATGGATCAGACATGTCACAAAGATGTTTGCTTACCCAGTTTCGAGGATTATTCGAAGAAAACTCCTTCAGTGGATTGACGTGGAGGAAATCCTTCTCCTCCCCTTTATACATGGCAGATAAGATCTTCAATAGTTCGGTGACCGATCCCGGCCCTTTGCGGCCATGGCGGGTGGCATCGTCCTCCCCGTTGAAGTCCCACATGGGGTGGCCCCTATATTGGAGCGGCTGCACCCCCCTCATAATATAGATTGCCATGACTCCGATCATGGTCAATCCGGCATGAGCCAGTAACCTTATTCGGCTCATCAAATAGAGGACATCCCGGTCATCTTCCCTCCGGAGCCGAGGCGCCAGCTTAGGCGCTTCTTGAGGAGCATTGCTGAACTCGGAAGGCCGATCCGAACAGGATCCGGCAGCGGGGCGTCCTCCATATAAAACCATTCGAAGGCCAGTCTTGGGGCGCCTTCTTTGGGGTTCGGATAGGTATCCGGTCCCGCGATGCGCCATAGCTCGGCTCCACCCACTTGATATATTGACCCCTCGTGAGCGGGGTACTAAGGCAGAATAACCTCTTCCACAGCCGAAATGAGCTTCGGCGCCCAAGAACAGCTCTGAGAGGGCCACAAAGCCCGCAATGTGCAGAATGAAGGCAGGTGTAAGGTGGTGCAAGCGGAGGCCGTAGAACTCAAGAGCCCGGAGAAAGCGGATGGATTGAAATCCGAGTCCTCTTACTAGATAAGAGATGAAGCATACCGCTCTCGTTTAGAAGGATCGGGACACTCTCCGCTTGCTTTCGCCCTTGTAGGTGGCGAGTCGGCTCGAACCAGAACCATGAAGGCGGGGAAGAATCCCTTGGCTTGAGTATAACTAGCTCGCTATCTGGGGTGAGCATTTCTCCCGGTTTCAGTGAGGGCTGGGAGTGCGAGAGGAGGAGCAGCGTCGATCTGTCCATGATGGAATGGGCTTTGGTCAGGGGCGCTCCGATGAAAGCTCGCAAAGGAGGGATGACGTGACTCAGATCTAGATCCTCGCCCCTTTTATAGGAAGCTCATTTACACAGCTAGGGGGGTAAGTGTAAAAATACCCTGGCCTTTCGCATTCATTCAAACACGTGGAAGATGGCTATTATTTGGCGTAGAAGCCGAGGAGCGCAACATTTATCAGAAGCCAGACACTATTCGACAAGTATATGGAATTTGCAGAAGAACCCGCCTCGCAATGCCGAAGACAATCGAGGCGCGGACTCATCGTCATTGAAGCCTGGTTAAAGAGACTCTTGAGGAGTCGGATTAGGGGTGTCCGGATAGCGAACTATCACCGTTGGCGGACTCTGGACTATGAAGATACAAGATTGAAGACTTCGTCCCGTGTCCGGATGGGACTTTCCTTGGCGTGGAAGGCAAGCTTGGCGATCTGGATATGTAGATCTCCTACCATTGTAACCGACTCTGTGTAACCCTAACCTATCCGGTGTCTATATAAACCGGAGGGTTTTAGTCCGTGGGGCGAACAACAATCATACCATAGGCTAGCTTCTAGGGTTTAGCCTCCTTGATCTCGTGGTAGATCTACTCTTGTACTACCCATATCATCAATATTAATCAAGCGGGGTGGGGTATTACCTGCATCGAGAGGCCCGAACACTGGGTAAAAACATCGTGTCCCTTGTCTCTGTTACCATCCGCCTAGACGCACGATTCGGGACCCCCTACCGAGATCCGCGGTTTGACACGGCGATCGCCGCCGCCTCCGTCATGGGGTCGGCGGAGCGTCGTCACTACTCGGCGGATTGACCCGCCGCCGACCTCCGGGAGGCGACGGAGCGGAACGCGCAGGAGAAGCGCGATGAGGAAGAATCCGCCCGCCTGGAGAAGGCGGAGGCCGAGAAGGCGGCGGCCTCCGCCCAGAAGAAGCTGGATGAGGCCGAAGCCGCCGTCGCGGCAAAGCGGCGAATTGAGGAGGCCGCGCACCGCCAATTGGTGTTCCTTGTCATCCCGCTGAGCTCCGCGCCGCCTCCCCCGGAGTTCAGGGGGCAGACTGTGGGAGCCGGCTGCGAGTACCCCATCACGGGGAGGGAAGGCGGCGATACCTCCATGTCGGGCACGGCCGTGCCGCCACCGCCGCCTCCGCCGCCGTCTGGGAGCGCGCAAGGTAAACTGCAGGCGGAACCGCCGGTGCCGCCGCCCGAAAACGAGGCGCGGGCGGCTGCTCCTTCAAGTCGCCTCGCCGATGCGCCGCCGCCTTGAGAAAGCGATTTGGCGCCACGCCCTTAGCGGCCGGCGCCGCCAGCTCGGCCATCGAGACGCCCGGCGGCGAGCGCCGCGCCCGTTGGGTGGGTGCGAGGAGGCGGCACAGGCCCGCTGAACCAGGTGCTTCGGGCGTTGGCGGCTGCAAGCGAGGGCGGCGCCATCGAGAACTGCACCAAAGGCGCATCTAGCGTCGCGAGCAAGCCGTCCGGTATGCTTTCTTCTTTTGACTTCGTTTTTCTTGTTCTTCTTTGTGGGGGCGCGCCAGTGCACCCACTGGGTGTAGTCCCCGAGTTTCGGGCCGGCTGCTGAGCAGGCAGCTCGGAACTCCATCTGGTGAGTTCCAAATATTTACCTTTGTCTAAAATACTTATCACGGGAGTATCACAACCTCCAGCGTTACTGCCTTCAACGCAATGTTGAGGAGCTGGGTAAGCGGACTGCCGACTGTCGGAGAGCCGGATGAGTCCTCTTTCTTCTTGGCGAAGCGCTGGCGCACCTGAGCTGTAATCCACGAGATTCGGGCCGACTACTAAGCGGTCGGGCGGATCTTCCGGCGACCTTCTTTGTTGACGACTCAACGCCCTTTTTCTTTTTATTCTTGAGAGGCCAACGCCACTCTTGAGCAGCAGCTAAGTGAAGCCAACACACCTTGCGTGCCAAGGGGAGGAGTGCAACAAGCTCGCCTTGAGCGCGACCTGCTAGCTCTGTATTTGGCGAGCAAAGGAGCTGCTTAAGAAGGCACGGGGCAGGCGGAGAAGAAAGAGACTGCTCTTCTGGTCGAGTTCGGCGAGCACTCCTCTGGACCGACAAGGAGGCCCGCTGACCTCCGGCTTCCATGAGATCGAGGACATCGTCGGCGGTGAGTTTCTTTACTTTCTTTCTTTGAGCCGCTGACTATAGGTCGGGCTGACTCCTGATTTTTGACTTGCTTCTTTTTCGTCTTGGCAGACTTCTTCCTGGCCACACACAGTGACCCTCAAGCCATCGAGGCTGATCGCGAGGCACGGAGGGCAAATGGTGCGGAGATTGCCGCCAACGCCCCCCGCACCCTTGATGCGCAGCTTCTGAGCATCGAGTCTCGTCTGCGGCCGGCCCATCGGATGCTGCGCGGCTTCAATGTGTCGGCGCCAGACGATGCTGCCTGTGGCGGACATGCGATTCTGCGCCTCCCGGTCGGACTACCGGTAGCTAGAGGTCATGGCTGGCGTCTTGAGGCTGGAGGGTTCTCGGCCGGCTGGAAGCCGCGGGCCTTGGAATTCGTCAAGGCGTGGTATCGAGGCTGGACCTGAACCCGGCTGGCGCGTTCGGTCGAGAGGCCCAGCGGAGCTTTTAGCTGTGGAAGATGCCCTCGTCGAGCGTGCGGCAGCGATCGCCGACTACACAAACACCAGCGTCTTCGTCCCTGAGCGGGCTGAAGACAGCGGGGACGCGCCGCCAGAGTGGTTGAGATGAACCCGGATTATAGCGAGGACTCGGCGGAGGTGATCGGCTCCGGCGCCGAGGAGGAAAGCGAGTGGAGGGCGGAGGTGAGGCGGGCGCGAGGAAGGCGGCGGGCGACCAGCCTCGGCTCGACGCGCCTCCGGCAGCGAGCGCGCCCGGCCGGGCCGGCTGCCGCCGGAGGCGATCAAGCGAGACAGCCCGGCCCGGCCGGCGGCGCGACACCGCCGTCTCTTCCGACCCTCTGAACCGTCTGCGCTTCCTAGGCTGCCGTCTTGCCTTTATTTTATCTGCTTTAGTAGTCTTTGAAGAACATTAGTGCTGAATTCCACCCACGGGGTGTATTTTGAACTTCTTGAAGATTGGCCAAGGGCCTATGTTATGTAAATATTTATCAGAGTTCTATCTTTCCTTGCTCATTGCTCCTTTGGCTTTTTCCTTTGCCTCCTTCCCTTAGTCGCCGCCTTGCCAGTCGGACAACCGTTCTACGGATGCCGCTGGATCAAATGCTTGGCTACTTTTGGGGAGGCAAGTACTTGGCCATTTTTTAGAGTCTTTTTAACAAGTTGGATAGAAAGCGGCAAGCCGACTACTCAAGAGTCGGCTTTGCGAAAAGAGGCTGGAAGGCGGCTTAAGCTATGTTTATGCTTTGGGTCCTTAGCCATTTTTCATGTGGCGCCCATTCTTCCTTACTCCTGCCCACCAAGCAGTCGCTCTGCAAGCTGCGACTTCGACGAGAGCGGCTTAGGCACCACGCACTACTTGTCCGACTGCGGGAAGCATTCCATAGCGGTAGCGAGTCCCGGGCGAATAGTCGAACCCGGTGCCAGCGGCATAACAAAAAGTAGCATACTCGAAGGCATAATTCTTATCATACAGATAACAAAAGGGCGGTCGAGCTCGTCTCTTTGGGGCCCGAATCTTAATACTTTAATACAAAGGGTAGCGTGGTACATCTTGCATCAAGCTGTAAAATCTTGGAGAAGATTTGCATTCCATAACCGTTCCGTCTCTTTGCGAGTCGTCCCTCTTGCGCTTTCGGGGCTTACGGCGTCGATCGGTAGTAGGAGTCGTTGCCCAGCACTTTGCTGATAATGAAGGGGCCTTCCCAAGGCGCCGGCAGCTTGTGCTGGCCGGCTGTTCGCTGGATCAGCCGGAGCACAAGGTCGCCCTCTTGGAAAGACCTCGTCCTGACCTTCCTGTTGTAGTATCGGCGCAGGCTCTGCTAGTAGATGCTGGACCGGCTGAGTACCAACAGCCAACTTTCTTCCAGCAGATCGACGCCGTCTTGATGTGCTTCTTCTGCTTCCTCCTCGGTGTACATGGTGACTCGTGGGGAGTCGAACTCTATGTCCGTTGGGATAACGGCTTTAGCACCGTAGACGAGGAAGAACGGTGTGAAGCCGGTTGACTTGTTTGGAGTCATGCGCAGACTCCATAGGACAGCTGGTAATTCATCAAGCCAACAGCCGGCCGAACGCTCCAGTGGCTCGACCAGTCGAGGCTTGATGCCAGACAGGATGAGGTCGTTTGCTTGCTCCACCTGGCCGTTTGACTGCGGATGGGCAATGGACGCTAAGTCCAGTTGGATGCCCTGTGTCGCGCAGAAACGGGCCAAGGCGCCTTTGGCAAAATTTGTGCCATCGTCGGTGATGATGCTGTGTGGTATGCCGTACCGAGTCGTGATGTCGGCGATGAAAGTCACAGCAGTCGGACCATTCAACTTCTTGATGGGCTTTACTTCTATCCACTTGGTGAACTTGTCCACCGCGACAAGTGAGTTAGGCCGCCTCGTGCTGCTTTGAATGGTCCCACCATGTCCAGGCCCCAAACCGCAAAGGGCCAGGCGATGGGGATAGTCTTGAGTGCGGAAGCCGGCTGATCTGACTTGGGCGGAACATCTAGCACCCTTGCATTTTGGACTAATTCCTTGGCCTCTTCTAGGGCAGTTGGCGGAAGAAACCGTGTCGAAAGGCTTTGGCGACGAGTGCTCTTGAGGCCGCATGGTGGCCACACTCGCCTTGATGGATGTCTTGAGAATCGCTTGGCCTTGCTGCGGCTCGGCCTAATCTTTGGTAGACACCAGTGGCCGCACGCTGACCAGCTCTCTGTTGACTATGGTGTAGGCTGCCGCTCGGCGTTGTACTTACCGAGCCAAGATTTCATCGGTTGGCAGCTCTCTGCTCACTAGGAACTTGAGGATGGGCTGGGCCCATGAGGGTCTGCTATTTCTTCAACTGCCAAAGACTTGCAACTTGGGCGAGGCGGCTAAGGCTGGGAGGTGGCGAGCTGGAGTCCATGACCGCTTCTTTGGATTGATGAAGTCCCGGGCGGTGGTGCAGTCCCGGGCGAGCTCTGGAGTCTTCGGACTGGTGCCGCAGTCCCGGGCTGGGTTACGAAGTCCCGGGCGGCTTATTGTGGCGTTCTTGGAGCCATCTGTAGAATTCTCGTGCCGTCTGTTGGGGCTCTTGAGTGGATCCGACTTCTTGAGAGCGGCACAAAGATGGAGTCTGATTACGGTGAAGGCTTGACGGGCGGCGAGGCGGCTGAAGGGCGGCGCGGATGGTATTGCTTGGCGGGTGGAGCGATTCGTGCGAGGATATCTGCTTGGTCGTTGTCATTTCTTGGCACGTGAAGGAACTCGCACCTTGAAATATCCGTTGAGTTGCTGTACAAGAAAGCGGTAGCTCGCCATGTTTGCATATTTGGCGTCCCAATCGCCGGATATTCTTTGGACCACTAAATGGAATCGCCATAACACGGGATCCGCGAATGCCAAGTTCTTTGGCAAGCGGAGCCGTGAATAAGCGCCTCGTATTGGCGGCGTTGTTGGGCGGCGAAATGGATCTGCAGCGCATATTTGAGCTTATCGCCTTTGGGGAAAGTGAGGACAACGCCCGGCTCGAGCCGGTCGCATCTTGGAGCCGTCGAAATGCATCCGCCAATGGGTGGAGTCGGTATTGGCGGCGGTCTTGGGTCTCAGCCAATCGGCGAGGAAGTCGGCGGTGCTTGCGACTTGATGGTGGTGCGGGGCTGGTAGTAGATGGTGTAGGGAGCGGATCTATGGCCCATTTGGCCACTCGGCGAAGCATCTCGGCACGATGATCTCGGCTAGTGGGCTGTGCAAACCATAGTGATTGGATGCTCTTGAAAGTAAGGCTTCAACTTCTTGGCGGCAAAGTGCGCGCGTAGCACATCTTCGGTAGTGGGGTAGTTCTGCTTGGAGGTGTAATGCCGCTCGGGTAATATACGGTCTCACGGACAGAGTGGCGCCTTGCCTTCCTCCTTGCGTTCAACTACAATGATTGTGTTGAATACCCTGCTTTGGTGGCGGCAATGTCAGGAGCATGGGCTCTTTAGGAGTCGGGCCGCCGGAGACAGGGGAGTAGTCAACATTTTCTTCAAGCGGAGAAAAGCTTCGTCCGCCTTGTGGTTCCATTGAAAAAGGTGGTCTTCTTCATGAGCTGGTATAAGGGAGAGCTTTCTCGCCCGGCCGGTGATGATCGGTGATGGGCGTAACCAGCCGGTGAACTTTTGCACATCTAGCGGTCGGTGGGTACCTCCATCCTCTCGATGGCCTTGATCTTTCTGAGGTTGCACTCTATACGTGTTCGAGACCAGGAAGCCAAGGAGTTGGCGGCTGGTACTCGGACGCACTTTTCGAGGTTGAGCTTGATCTGGAATCGGCACGGGTTCTCAAAGGTTTCCTTGAGGTCTTCGGCGGTGTCCCGCTTTCCGTCTTCACCACCACATCGTCCCACGTAGACGTGGGCGTTTCTGCCGAGTTGCTTGAGGAGGTACTTCTGCATGCAACGCTGAAAGGTGGCGCCGGCATTCCTCAAGCCGAACGTCATGGTCAGGTAGCAGAAGGCTCCAAACGGCGTGATGAAGGCGGTCTTCAGTCTGTCAGCCGGGTTCAGCTTGATCTGGTGATATCTTGAATATGCATCTAAGAAGCTCAACAGCTCGCACCCGCTGTGGAATCTATCACCTGATCAATTCTCGACAGAGCGAACGGGTCCTTGGGATAAGCTTTGTCGAGGCTCGTGTAGTCAATACACATCCGCCACTGCTTGTTCTTCTTCAGCACCAGGACCGGGTTTGCTAACCATTCTGGAAAAAACACTTCCATAATGAAGCCGGCTGCTAGGAGTCGGGCTATCTCTTCTCCAACAACTCTTCTCTTCTCTTGACGGTAGTAGGCGCAAGGGCTGCTGACGGGCTTCATCAGATCGGACATGTAACTTGTGCTCGGCAATTCCGTCGATACACTGGCATGTCTTTAGGGGACCATGCGAAGATGTCGATTCTCACGGAGGAAATCGGCAGGCTCGCCTTCCTATTTGCTGTCAAGGTTTGCACCTATGACACGTACCTCTCTGGTGCTCGGGTCCAAGGGTATCTTCTTCGTTTCTTTGGCGGCAGGCAGACCCTCAACTTCCGTCTCCTTGGGGTTGGGCGATATCTCGGGCTGCCTGCCGTATCGCCACAACCCGATCAAGCCGCTTCCAGCTGCGATCACCGGTGACTTCGGCTAGCCATTGCTTTCGGCCAGCATAATGACGACTTCTGTAGTCGCGGCTATGGTAAAAATCCCTTGGAACTCGGCATCTTCATCTTGAGGTAGGCGTGGTGGGGACCGCCATGAACTTAGCCAAAGCAGGTCGGCCAAGCAGCGCATAGTACGGACTTCGAGGTCCACCACTTCAAACCAAAGCTGGCTCTCAGCGTGAAATGATCTTTATCCCGAAGAGGGCGTCTATCGGGATCTTGCCGATCGGTGAGCGGGAAAGGCGGAGTACAATGCCGTGGAACACAGTCCGGCTGCTCTGAAGCTGTCTTTGCTTGATTCTAACTTCTCCATGGTATCCTTATACAGGATGTTGATGCTCTGCCTCCGTCTATCGGCTTTTCGCGAAAGCGGCAGCCCGCCCTATCTGTGGCAAAGGTGGCTCCCAAGACCGGGCGTGGGGCCGGACTCGGCATCACCTCTGGGTGATCAGCTCTGCTCAAGCGATAGGCTTCTCGGACGGTGCATGAATGCAGGTATCTGATGCTCTGCATTCACCTCTTCTTCTTTGCAACCGCCTGCTTCGTCGTCGTCGACCACACTAGTGAACACCACATAGGCTCCGTGCTCTTACAGGTACTCATCTTGTCTTGCACCGGCGCACGACAGCGGCTGCTGCGGCCCGTGGAGGGGCGGCCCGGCAAGCGGGAGGCAGAGCCGTCTCCTGGCGATCTGGTGAGCGGTGGCACTCCGGGTGGTGTGGTTTGGCGGCCGGCGCGCTTGATGGAACTTCGAGGACCATCTAGAGTCTTTCGTAAGAAGGCGGCAACCAGATTGGACTTGCCGCCTTTACATCCGCTTGGCGGGCTGCCCCTCAGCTCTTGGTCTTGGTTATCGTCATAACCTGCCGGCTCTTTGGAAGCGGCTGTGGGGCCTGCACTTGTGATTGTTACATTGTTGTCGCCGGTGGCGTCTCGGCCGGAGTTACAGGGAGCTGAGGGCCACTCTGCGGTCGCACTAACTTGAATCTCCACCTTCATGGAGAAGTCGGTGTGGCGTGCTTCTCTGCTATGATCAGCAGCTCGTCGAGGGTCTCGGCTCGTCGCGAAGGAGCTTGTGCTTGAGGAGGTGCCTTCTCTACACCAGCGGTGAAATACTCGATAGCTTTGCACCTCGTGCGCCCTCGCAGGAGTTCGAAGCTTCGGCCCAGCGCGTGAGGTAGTCGCGAGTTGACTCGTTGGGGCCTTGCGCACAAGGAAAGCTGGCGAGGCTTGGGAGGTCGCTTATGCGTGCTCGTGAAGTTGCGGACGAAGGCTTGGTGAGATTGACCCAACTGTTGATGCTGCGGGGCTTGGGCTGTTCAACCATATCCGGGCGTGCCACAGAGCATGAGTGTAACATACTACGGCAACACGCTTGTTGCGTTAAGCTATGTTGATGGCGTGGGTAGTCAACCAGCCAGTCTTCGGCTTCTGGTCGGTGTACTTAGGCGTATCTCGGGGCGTGAACCCTTAGGGAAAGGGCTGCGTCTCGGATGTGAGGTCGAAGCAGGCGGAACTTCGTCTTCTTCTTCGGCGCCGAGGATCGGTGGAGTTGGTCGATCCGGTGGCGGGCGTCGTTTTCTCCGACTCCCTCTCGGCGGCCAAGGCGGTCGCCGAGAGTCGGATGCTCAATGGGTGGCGGGGACACTCGCCTTTCTTTGCGAGGAGGAGGAGGCAGATAGTCGTCCCGCTGTTCCACTGCTCTCGGGCGGCCGTCTTGGTCGCGCTCGATGGTGATGTAAGTCCGACCGTGGCTGACAGCTGGATCCTTATTTTTTCTTCCGCGGACACCGCCAGTTGGTGTCTGAGACATCGCGCCTTGATCTCGGTGGGGAGGCGGGTAAATCGTTTTGTCGTTGTGGCGCCTCGTGCGTGCCGGCCTCGTTACATGCGGCGGCAGCGTCGAGGCTCTGGACTCGCTCCGTCATCGGTGGCGCTGTTCACCCTCGAAGTAGTCTAGCTCGTCCGCCGCCGCTGGCGGCGCGGATATTCTCGCGGCGTGGTGTACACAGGCGATTGGCCTCGAACAGGTTGGCGATAGCCACGCCGCTGCTGGACGCGCCTGGCGGCTAGGCCCGATTGGGGCGGCGAGGCGCCCCAGCGCGATCCATCTCACGCTGGTAGGCTTGACAAGCGTCTCATGCTTACCCAGCTTCTTGGCGCCTTGACGGTGGGCGGTGCACCTCCAGCGTCTCGGCGTCGGCGTCTTCCGGAATAAAGCGCGGTTAGGTCTTGCGAGCCGCGTCGAGTGGGTCGTGAAGCTCCTTCGACGGAATGCTCGCCATGACCGATGGCGAGCACCTCTATGATGGTGCTTCCGCCCGCTCTCCGTAGCGAGGCGGCTCGTCGTGAACACCTGCGTTGGTGGGGAAGCAGCGTCGGCGGCAGCGGTGTCGGAGTCGACCAGCATCGGGTCGGTGGAGCCTACGGACTCCAAGTCGCGGCAGGCTCATGGCGGCGTGGAGTTGGTCGAGAGTCCTGCGAGGAGGCTCGGGGCCGCCCGTGCTGCGTCGGATGCAGGCTCGTCGGAGGCGAACCTCGCCCGACAAGTTCGGCGAGCAGCTGGCTGCATAGCGATCTCAGCGCCCGTGCAGCGGCGGGCGCATGAACTCCGTCTGGCGTCTTTGGCTGGCTCGCTCGCCAGGAAAAAGGTTCCGTCGAGGCAGATCCCGGACGGCGGTGCACCTTGCTTACGGTGGGCGCCAAATGTCGGGGGTTGGGTGCGACATATTCAAGGGATGGCTTATCATGGTGGGGGCGAGTAGAGCGTCGCGGTGCAGAAGCAGGATGAGGCAAAGACATGCCTTGGCCGGATCTTACCCAGCTTCAGGGCTCTCCGTGGAGATAACACCCCTACTGCTGCTCTGCGGGGTCTCTGCATGATCACTATGGCAAAGTGGTTACAAGGTTGCTCCTTGAGCTGTTCGGGGTGAGGAAGGAGAAGGGCACGACTAGCTCTCCTTTTTCCTCTATGTGTGTCTAAAACTATCCGGGTCCAACCCTTTGCATGGGTGCCCCGGGGGGTTTATATAGACCTACCCCCGGGGGTACAATGGTAATCCGGCTGGGCGCGGGTCCCAGCCGTCTGTCTCTCAGGCCGCCGTCTTCTCCGCCGACTGCTGGGGCCCGCCAACTGGTGGGCCCCGCCGACGGGCCCGGCATGGAGTCGACAGGCCTTGTCGCTTGTGGTAGTCTTGCCAGCTGCGGATTCTTGTGCTGCGCCTCTAATGGCTGGCTTGGTCATGGGGTCATAGCAGCAGTGTCGCCTTTGTCGGCGATCACTGTTGCCATTCCCCGTATTGTCTGGTTAATGGCGTGCGGGGCCCGTGGGAGGGGCTAGCCGACTCCTGGGGGCCAACTCTCAACGGGTCCGTCTTGTGGCGCTCTCGCCGTCTTACATACCCCGGCCCGGCGGTAGTCTCGCCGCAAATCTCTGGGTCGTGCAGACAGGCCATCGATGAGCCTGGCGCCGCCCATGGGGGCTGATGTCGAGGCGGCATGGCGATGCCGCGCCGGATGGAGATCTCCGTTGATGCGGCGCACTATGGCCATGCCCATCGCCGCGACAGGGTAAGGGATGGGCGCGCGGTGGCGTACCCGTCCGTCCATTATGCGAAGGCAGGAGGTGGTTGGAGTCGCGGGCGACTCCCCATAGCCGGCTTCTCTGGAAGCCGCCCGATTAGGAATCGGCTTATCTCGGAGTCGTCCACAGGACTCAGCCGTGAGGGGTCGGGCGGCCTTGCCGCCGACTCTCAGCGGCTCTTCGTCTTCAGGGTCTTGAGGCGAGCCTGCCCGATGTCTTGAAAGGTCCGGGGCTCGGGTTAGCCTACCCGTGGCCCATTACTCCGACGCTGCGCTATCAGGATACAATGCGCAAAATGGGTATCGACCCCTCGAGGATCAAACCCACGAAAATCACCTTTAAAGGTGTCATACCAGGTGTAGAGGCCTGCTGCACGGGCTCAATCACACTGGAAGTGGTCTTCGGATCTCCGGACAACTTCCGAAGTGAGGAGTTAATCTTCGATATCGTCCCTTTCTGCAGTGGATATCACGCACTGCTCGGACGAACCGCATTTGCCAGATTCAATGCAGTACCGCATTATGCATACCTCAAGCTCAAAATGCTAGGGCCTCGCCGGGTTATAACTGTTAATGGAAACACAGAGCGCTCGCTCCGTACGGAGGAGCACACTGCGGCCCTCACAGCAGAAGTACAAAGCAGCCTTCTGAGGCAAACCGCCATTTCGGCGATAAAGCCCCTGGACACCGTCAAGCGAGTCCGTAGTTCCCTGCAACAGGATTGCCTAGCACGTCCAGAGCTCGCCTAGCAATTCGGCCTCCGTCCTAGTCCCAGTCAAGCGGCGAAATTTGTGCCGCACGTACATAATTATGCACTCAAAATACCATGGGCATGGGTGGAGGCACGACTATGGCACGACCCATAATGCGGCTCAACCGCCTCTGGGCCCATATATCTTTACCATTTTCTCTCTTTCAGGACCCTATTCTATGGAAGCCCTTTCCGATAGCCTGATTATCGGACCCATCACGGGAAGGAAACACCAAGGAAGCAAGAAGCTCTGACGTACAAGGGAATCCCCAGGTGGTCTCTGATAACGATCGCTATACCTGTTTTACATACCCACACGCAGCTTGCCCTTGGATAAGACATGTCAAATAGTCCTATTTTTTGCTTATTACACTACTTGTATACATACGTTTTGATGTATCATTTAAATAACAATGTACATCGTTAGCTTATTATTACATTTCTTCATCTTTTTCCTTGTCTGCTTATTTACGACAAATTGCACCCGTACATTCTGGTACGTCCAGTGTGCCATGGGCTTCAGTGTACCCCATAACACGGCAAGAAAAGTACGAACACTTGGGACAGTGCGGCACCCCGAACTTATAGCATTATATGCATCAGCTCCGAATCATGTCTTGGGTCAATAGTTGGGTTTGCCCGGCTCCCATGTTCTGGTGCCTTATGTTCCGTTATATCGGCTAAGGTAGCACTGGGAGAACTACTGCGATTGTGTCCCAGTTATTCTGGACAAGCACCTCAGTAGAGAAAGCCGAAAACTGACTATCATGATGTGGCGAGAGCTGGTCGCTGTTCGAGAGGTCTCAAATCCTTAAAGATTTTTTCTGCTTCGGGCAAGGAATCGGCGTTGTCCGATTTCAGCATATATAGCGCCCCAAGTTCGGCCTTCTGAATACTAGGGGCTTCGCCAAAATTTAAAATTGTAGACTTCTATGGCTAAGTGAGAGTGATAAAGCTGTATAGTCTGATTGCCTTGTTCGCTGCGCTAAACACCTCCTTAAAGGACCAAAACATTTTGGATAAAGAGAGTTTAAGATTTATCCCGAACACCTCAGTACTAGTTACATGGGGGCAGAAGCCGACGACTGGCCAACTCTCAGATTTTATAAACAGCCGCACAGAAGGTAATATTTTAAATTGACAAGCGTTATATAGCGCACATGAGCTCGTTTTCATATTACAGGATCACATGAGTACATTCATTCAAATATTACATCCTTAGTACATCCCTCCGCCACAAGGCGGGCACCCTTCAGGACACTGTCATAATACTTTTCGGGGTGGCGATGCTCCTTGCCCTCCGGTGGCCCCTCCTTCACCAGCTTTTCAGCATCCATCTTCGCCTAGTGCACTTTCGCACGGGCAAAGGCCCTGCGCGCACCTTCAATGAAGACGGACTGCTTTATGACTTCAAGCCGGGGGCAGGCATTCACAAGCCACTTTACCAGGCCGAAGTAGCTGCCGGGCAGGGGCTCGCAGGCCACATCAGGACTATGAGACCCTTCATGGCCAGTTCAGACGCCTTGTGAAGCTCGACCAGTTGCTTCAGCTGGTCGCTCAAGGGCATCGGATGTTCGGTCCCAACATATTGAGACTAGAACAACTTTTCCGTCGAGCTCCCTTCCTCGGCCCAGTAGAACTCTGCGGCATCCAATACGATGCGCGATAAATCTGTGAACGCTCTTGGAGAGCTCCGAATTCGGGTAATTAAAAGGAAAGTATCCTTCACATGCTTGCTTTGCATAATGAATGCCTTAACGGCCGCTATCTTCTTGACCGCCTGCATCTCCTGAAGGGCATTTTGGGCTTCGGCCTTGGCATTTTGTGCGTTCTCGAGGGCCTTCGCAAGCTCAGACCCTTGCGTCTTAGAGTCATGCTCCAAGGACTCTTATTTCTTGACGAAATCCCGGAGCTCTTGCTGGACCTCGCCGACTCGGGCCTCTTGCTTCTCGCGCTCGATGCGCTCCTTGGCCGCTCTGTCTTCGGCCTCGGACAGCGCCTTCTTCAGGGCCGCCACTTCGGTCGTGGCCCCTATCAAAATTCATGGCGATCATATGATCTAAAAAACACTTTTTCTTTATCAATGTACAGACAGGGTATCACTTACCTTTATTCTCTTTGAGATGCCTCTTGGTAAGGCTGAGCTCTTCCTCGGACCGCTCTAGGTCCCGCTTCAGTCCGGAGACCTCCGCAGTACGAGCGGCAGCGGCCAGCAGCGAAGCCTTCTTACTCACATAGACATATTCTGATTAGACTCCTACGATTGTTATTTGATCCTCTGTCCGGCCTTTCTTTCCGAACACCAAACAGAGCATCAGGGGCTACTATCTATGCTGTGATATTTTCTCATAATTACTTACCTCAAAGCCTGTTAGGAGGCTGGCACAGGCTTCGGTCAATCCGCTTTTTGCAGACCGAACTTTCTCGACCACCGCACTCATGATGGCACGGTGCTCTTCATCAATAGAAGCGCCGCGAAGCGCTTCCAGCAAGTTGTCCGATGCCTCTGGATGGACAGAGGCCATCGGCACAGACGGCTCGCCTCCCTTAGCGAGTGTCGCTGTCGAATCCGGAACCTTTGGAGGTTCGGTGCGAAGATCCGGTGGGGAAAAACTCACTGCAGCCCCCGTCATCAGAACCCATGGGAGTCTTACCCCCGCCCGGCGTCTAGGATATCGCCTTGGGGTGCCTCCAGAATTATCTCCCCTTGGTCCGGTATCCTCTGAGACAGCACCTCGGTGTCGTCCGTGGGCCGGGGGCAGGTGGCTATCGGGAGCGAATCATTGTTCATCGCCGACTGGCCAAAGACCCATCCGAAGAGGATACGTCGATGTGGGCTTTGGATGGACCGCACGATCATGTTTGACATGATATAAGAAGCAATAAAACAAAACAAACCAGAACTATTATAGTATCCGGATACTTACGACTTCGCCAAGGGCTTGTCACAGGCAACCCTCCTCGTCATGGCGGCTATTTGTGGAAGTGGTCCGAAGGAAGGTCCTTCCTTCTTGGACCCTTGGCCTCCCAGATGGGGCGGTCTTCCTTTCTCCCCCACCCACCCCCGGTTGAGAGAGAACTTTCCTCTTCCTCCTCGTTTTGTGGGAGGAGTGCGCCTCGGTGTTTTGGATGATGAGTCCGATACAACCTTGCGCCGGAGGCCTTTCCTGGTCCCCGCGGCCTTCTTCTTGGCCTTCTTCTCCGGCGCCTCATAGGGCACCGGAACTAGCATCTCTGTTAAGAGAGCCATTGCTGGATCTTCGGGCAGTGGAGCCGGACAGTCGATCCGCTCCGCTGTCGCTACCCAGCCCTGTTAAAATGGCGTGGAGGTTCAGATCCCTCACACAATCATACTGCGGAAAGGAACATCTTGTGAGATATAAAGAGCTTACCGGATTGGCAGGGCGCTTTGCACTGAGTACGCGATCTTCGGTAAGGGGAGGAGGTACCTCGGCGGCCTTGAACAGCACCTTCCTGACGTCTTTGTTGTCGGCGTTCTGGGAACAGGGGTACCTAGACTTGCCTCCCTGCGGCCTGCGGCATGGCTCAAGGGGTGGCCCATCAGGGCCCATCTTCATCAGCACAAGCTCAAGACCCTCGTGAGGGGCCAAGCCTCGCGGGGTGGATGACAGGAAGCTTCCTCAGGCACGGCCTCGTTAGGCTGGCTCGTGAGGATGCGGAGAGATCAAGGCGGGGTACCTCACGAGGTGCCCATGACGCAAGCCATGACGACCAAGGGCGCCAGGCGGGCGCCAGCCCGCGCAGTGTCCTCCTTTCCTCTTTGGTGCAAAGGAGCAAGCGCGAGCAAGAGTATCAAGCAAAGGCATCCGTTTGATTGCAACAAGACCAAGACCGTCATAGCGGCAGGAAGGAAGTCATCGTGGAGCCCAAGCTAAGCGTCACCACGAGCCTTTGACAAAGCGAGGACCAACTTTAGTCAGGATAAGTGTACTAGATGTTCCCCTTCAAAATGGCCAATTGTTGGCGCCCTTCCCGCTCAATATTCGGGAAGAGGCCCAGGGCCTTTGCCTATAAATAGGACTAGCGTCCCACAGGGTAGAGGGATCCGGAATCCAGAACAGGGCTAGAGGCATCTGGAATCAGCAGAGAGAGAGCGACTGAACTCCCCTTAGCAGTTCATCGCACCAGCCAAGAACAGACCCTCGCGAGGCTGTTCTTCCTTGTATTGTTCATCATCAGCCCAAGAGGCAATCCACCACACCACAAACTAGAGTAGGGTATTACACCACAATGATGGCCCGAACTAGTATAAACCTTGTGTCTCCTGTGTTGTTCCTTTCATAGTTTAGATCCTAGCGAGGCGGCGAGGTGCAGGTAGGTAGAGGGCGAGATCTCCGCGCGCACCCCAGTGTTTGAATCTAGAGGGTCTGCCGGAACCCGAAATCCGACATTTGTGCGTCGTGTCGAAAAGCTCTCGCATGTCTGATGCGTGGTCGGGTCAAACTCCCACATATTGAATGCCCGTCTTTGACACGGAAGGATCCGGCGGAAGAGCATGACCTGGACCACGTTGACAAGCTTGATTTTCTTGCTTATCATATTTTTGACATAGTTCTGGAGTTCGGTCAGCTCCACCGACCAACCCCAGGACAGGCCCTTCTCTTTCAAGGAGGTGAGCCGCATGGGGATGCCGGATCGAAATTCGGGGGCCGCCACCCAGTTGGTGTCGCGCGGCTCGGTGATGTAGAACCACACCGATTGCCACCTCTTCACGGTCTCCACATAGGAGCCTTCGAGCCAGGTAATGTTGGGCATTCTGCCCACCATGGCGCCTCCGCACTCCGCTTGCTGGCCGACCACCACCTTCGGTTTCACGTTGAAGGTCTTCAGCCATAGGCCGAAGTGGGGCTTGATGCGGAGGAAGGCCTCGCACACGACGATAAACGCCGAGATGTTGATGATGAAATTGGGGGCCAGATCATGGAAGTCCAGCCCGTAGTAGAACATGAGCCCGCGGACAAATGGGTGGAGAGGAAATCCCAGTCCACGGACGAAGTGGGTGAGGAATACAACCCTCTCATGGGGTTCTGGAGTAGGGACGATCTGCCCCGCGTCTGGGAGCCGGTGCGCAATATCTGTGGCCAGGTATCCGTCTTCCCGGAGCTTCGTAATTTCCTCCTCCGAAACAGAGGAGACCATCCACTTGCCTCCCGCTCCGGACATGTTTGGAATGGCTTTGCGGAGAATATGAGAACTTGGGCGCTGGAGCTCGAGTGCGTGAGAATGGATGGGCAGGGGAAGGAGAAGGCGTGGGTGAAAAAGAGGAATCCTTATCCCTTTATAAAGGCGGTAGAAACTGTGCGCCTCCCCACTTGCCCTGTAAAATCGCTTATTCCCCAAGCGCCGCGATTGATGGCACGATTGGGTTACCAACACCCGTATTGATGAGAATCCCGTGATAAGGGGACACAATCTCTGCTTCAACAAGACGTGCCAAGAAAACCGCCTCGCAACATGTACAGCAGCTGGTTGAGGGAAACGGTTCGAATAAAGACCGGGTCGTGGCATGATGGCATGTTATGAAAAGTTGTCAGCGGATTAGAATTGTGGTATATTGTACTCTCTACGGTGGTATGTGGAATTTGTTTTGCAGATCCGGACACGATCCTTGTGTTCAAAATCTTCTATGGATTATTCGAAGAGGGAACCCGCCTTGCAATGCCGAAGACAATCTGCGTGCCGGACTCATCGTCATTGAAGCCTCGTTCAGGGGCTACTGAGGGAGTCTTGGATTAGGGGGTCCTCAGACAGCCGGACTATATACTTTGGCCGGACTGTTGGACTATGAAGATACAAGATTGAAGACTTTGTCCCGTGTCCGGGTGGGACTCTCCTTTGCGTGGAAGGCAAGCTTGGTGATTCAGATATGTAGATTTCCTTCTCTGTAACCGACTCTGTGTAACCCTAGCCCCCTCCGGTGTCTATATAAACCGGAGGGTTTAGTCCGTAGGACAAGAACAATCACAATCGTAATCATAGGCTAGATTCTAGGGTTTAGCCTCTACGATCTCGTGGTAGATCAACTCTTGTAATACTCATATCATCAAGATCAATCAAGCAGGAAGTAGGGTATTACCTCCATCGAGAGGGCCCGAACCTGGGTAAACAATGTGTCCCCCGCCTCCTGTTACCATTAGCCTTAGATGCACAATTCGGGACGCCCTACCCGAGATCCGCCGGTTTTTGACACCGACAACGACGCCCTCCGACTTGACGCCGCCCTCTGGCTCGACGTCTCCCTGCATGCGCCATGCAGATGGGCCTGCGCCGTCAACACCCGTCTCTTGGCCTCGAGTGCCTAGCCCCGGCCCATGATCGCCTGACGCGGCTTCCCCTACGGAGCCTGCTTCACCGGCCTTGGCGACTCCTTCGTCGTTCACGTCCCATGAGCTGGCCTCTACAGCGCCGGCTTGTCCTTCTGTTGTTGCGCCGCCATCAACTGCGCCACATCCAATGACAACACGTCTCCGCGACAACATCGTCCAGCCCCTGGTCCCATCCGACAGCACCGTGCGCTATGACCCTCGACGCCGCACCTTCCATGCGGCTCCCCGGTCCTATGGTCTTGCTCTCAATGATGCAAAGTGGCGCTCAGCCATGGAAGACGAGTTTTCTGCTCTTCAACAGAACAACACTTGGACTCTCGTGCCTCGTCCTGCTAGCAAGAACATCATCAGCTGTAAGTGGGTTTTTAAGGTAAAGCATAAGTCTGATGGCTCCCTGGACAAATTCAAAGCTCGCCACGTTGCTCGCGGCTTCACTCAACAGCATGGTATTGACTACATGGACACGTTTTCTCCTGTCGTCAAACCAGCCACGGTAAGTCTTGTGCTTTCTCTGGCTGTGTCTCGTGGGTGGCACCTGCGGCAAGTGGATATCAGCAACGCGTTCCTACACGGTATTCTAACCGAAGAGGCCTATATGCAGCAACCTCCTGGCTTTCATGACCCTGTTCATCCTGATTACGTCTGCAAATTGCACAAAGCATTATATGGGTTAAAACAGTCACCTCGGGCCTGGTATGCTCGCCTAAGTGATCGTCTTCAGCAGCTGGGCTTTACCTCATCAGCAGCTGACACCTCCCTGTTCATCTTTGCTCAGGGTGATCTTACCATCTACATGCTTGTGTACGTTGATGACATTGTCATTGCCAGCTCCTCTTCATCAGCATTGGACCGTCTTCTCCGTCAACTGTCTGCTACCTTTCCGGTGAAGGACCTTGGCACTTTACAATACTTCTTGGGTATCGAGGTCCTTCGCAATTCAGGGGGAATGATTCTGTCACAACAGAAATATGCACCTGATCTCTTGCAGCGCACCAACATGGCGAATTGCAAAGCAGTATCGACACCCATATGTATCCATGACAAGCTCACAAGAGATTCTGGACATGGCCTGAATGAGGAAGAGTCGTTTCAGTACAGAAGCATGGTCGGGGCACTTCAGTATTTGACCTTGACACAGCCTGATTTATCCTATGCCGTCAACAAGGTCTGCCAGTATCTATCACGACCTACTGATGTGCATTGGGAAGCTGTGAAGAGAATTTTGCAATTTGTGGAAGGCACTGTGTCTACAGGATTGACACTTTGGCGATCTCCATCAACCTTAATAAGCATCTACACTGATGCGGATTGGGCCGGTTGTGCTGATGATCGTAGATCCACAGGTGGCTTCGCGGTTTTCTTCGGACCCAACCTCATCTCATGGAGCGCTCGGAAACAGCCAACGGTGTCACGATCGTCAACTGAAGCGGAGTACAAAGCCTTGGCAAACGGAACAGCAGAGGCAACATGGTTGCAGTCCCTGTTGAGAGAACTCAGAGTATCTCAGCCTCGAGCTCCTGTTCTTTGGTGTGACAACCTCAGCGCAACTTACCTCACTCCACGCTCGCACCAAGCACATTGAGGTAGACTTGCATTTTGTCAGAGAGAAGGTGGCCATGAAAGCATTGGAAGTGCGGTACATCTCCTCTGCTGATCAGATTGCTGATGCATTCACAAAACCCTTGACAAAGTTGATGCTTGCATGTCTACGTTCCAATCTCCACCTTCATACAGGTTGACATTGAGGGGGAATGTTAACGTACAAGATCTTGACGTAAGTTAGTTAGAATAGGTTATGTATATCTTGTTCAAACAACCAGCGTATATCTCCACAGTTGTTGTACTTATCCTGTACTTGTAATCTTGGCAATCACGTCATTGCCCATATAAATACATGACCTGCCTTTCAGGGTATTGCACGGCAAACAATTACCTTTAACTTTTTTTACAGCATCTTGTTGACTTAAAAGGATACAAGAAAAATACATGTCTATTGGACAACAAGAATTAATGAGCTATCTTAATGTCTCTTTCTTCCTTGAGTCTATCTTCCTAGTAGCTGTCATTTTGGGAGAACCAACTGCGCTTGCGGAGCTAATCATTGCTCCTTCAACAGTCCATAACTATACTGAAATATGTGGAGATCCAAACGTCTGACGACATATCTTCTTGTTTCTTCTTATATAAAAAACAAGCTTCAGTGTACAAACCTACAGGAGATAAATAAATTCAGGTTAGATGCAAAACATTGATAAACTAGTACAGTAGTATTCACTGAACTTGCTAGAAGAACACGGGTATGGGAGGCCTGAAAAATCTGCCCATTGAATTCAGAATTTCCTCATCGCCACCGGAGCCCAGCCTTAACATCTTTTGAAATCTTCTGTCGCTTTCAACCCACACACACACACACACACACACACACACACACAATTCTCAGCAGTGGCTTCTCCTTGCTTTGCTCCTCGTGCGAAGCACAAATCAAGCTGAAAATACAGTGAACGGGCGGTGTTACGATAATTAGTTAAAATATGCTCACAGTAAGACGTATTTCTTGTGTTCCACTTCCACATAGACACAGCCCCTCAAACCACTGACATCCGGGACACTGCCGGTTTTCGAGTTTTGTTGCTGAAACTGTTCACTCGGCACTCCACGAAGACTGGATGGGTTTCCACATATCAAGCCATTGGGCACCGGGAAAAAAATGTAATCTTCTGATTCTGGAGCACAAAGGAGAACCTTTACGACCATGCCACCACCTCTATCCTTGGTAAGAATTCAGTTTTTCAATACTTAAAGAAAAGTAGCAGTTGATCTTCAAATGAGAACTCACATTCCAAATGAAACTGAGGAGAAGATACCTCCTGGGATTTTAAACAGAATCACATCACTAGTAGAAAACAGGGCTATGGTTCCGGGCCAATATTCACATTAGTCCCGGTTCAATCACGAACCGGGACTAATGTGAGCATGAATCCCGGTTAAATCTTGACTAAGGCATTAGTCGGTTCACCTGTGCCCTTTAGTCGGTTTGTGCCTCAAACCGGGACTAAAAATCGATGATCTACTAGTCCGGTTCAGTGCCTCAAATCGGGACTAAAGATTAGACCTTTAGTCCCGGTTTGAGATACGAACCGGTGCTAATGGGTTTGAGACCTTTAGTCCCAGTTTGTGCCCACGAACCGGTACTAAAGGTCCCATTTTCAAACTCTACCCCCCCCCCCCATCACCTTTTCAGTTTAAAAAAAAATAAAAGAAAATGATGGAAATGTCAAAAAAAAAGAAAAGAAAATAAGTTTCTCATGTGATATGTGGTCTAGTTGTTGGGAAAATTTGCAAATGTGAATTTCGACTTCATTTGCAAAATCTCTCTGGAATTTGTAAAAATGGGCATAACTTTTGCATACTAACTCGGATGAAAATGTTTTTTATATGAAAAATCATCTACTCAAAAAGTTACATCCAAAATTAACGGGGGAACCCTGTTAAATATTTTCAAAATCCTCAAAAACCTAACAGAAAAATAGTTACGGGGCTTTTAAGATCTAGAGTGGAAAAATCGAAAAAAATTCAAACAATGGTCAAACTAATTATTCTAGAATATTAGTGTTACTAAATAATTACTTCAGTTATTTTGAATTTTGGTCAAATCTGGTCAAACTGTGGTCAAACTATGGTCAAACTATGGTCAAACTAATTATTCAAAATAACTATTGTTTTCTAAATAATTATTGTTTTTTAAAACAATAGTTTCAAACTCAAACAGTGAAATGTGTCACGGCATGCTCAAGCAAAATTGCTGAGGGTTAATAGGATTGACATCTTACTATTGTCAGGAAAACAACAAGTGCAGACTTGGAAACGAGGGAGAATAGAACCGGAAGTTAAGCATGCTCAGGCTGGGGGAGTGGGAGGATGGGTGACCGTTCGGTAAGTTAGATGATTTGGAATGATGAGGGGTGATTAGAGATTAGAGGATAAATTGAGCAGTGATGAGGGGTGCTGATTAGAGATTAGAGGTTAAAATAATTCAGAAATTTGAAAATTAAAAATTATTCAAAAAAATTTCAAAAAAAAATTAAAAAAAAAATCATAAAATTTCCTTTAGTCCCGGTTGATGTTACCAACCGGAACATCAACCGGGACTAAAGGTGAAGCTCCATGTGGCCGCGGCCTTTAGTCTCGGTTTTGGATTGAACCGGGACTAAAGGGGGGAGGCATTAGTACCGACCCTTTAGTCCCGGTTCACCAACCGGAACTAAAGGCCATTACCAACCAAGACAATAGGCCCTTTTTCTACTAGTGCATGCTACCACATGTCCATAGAACAGCATCAGGACATAATACTTCCTTGGCACTTCTTACCACGTCCTGCAGGTTTCACCCCAAGGTGACCTTAAACAGAAATACCCATCCTCGACAATTCTCCGAGAAACAGTCAAACCTATGGTAAACTGTGAAAACATGATACACCTGTAAAACTCATAACCAATAAGTGAATGTCACCATGACGAAGCTGCCAGGACCTGGACGCTTGGGCGGTGGGTGATTGTCTTGGTGCCCAGGAAGCTGTAGATTATTTGGGTGAGGTTCTAGTTTCGACTGAAGACAGGTTAATTACTCTTGTGTCCTGTTGCCCCATTAAATTAGGACTTTTTTTGTGCCTAGCTACGGGCTACGGTCTTATGTTTATCATCACATACTCTACCACAACTAACTCAGCATTGCCAATAACTAAATGAATTGTAGTTGCCAGGACCTAAATCCTCAATGCTCAGTTTATAGTGAGAAGTGTTTGATTGATACCTGCTCCCGCGAGCGACCCTGAAGTGTTTATATAAGAATGAAGTATTTATGATTCGAAAAGAACAATAAAGTACATAAAACCATAGTTTTTAGTAGAGAAACCAAGGTATTCTCCTAAAACTCTAAAAATACCGCACTGCCAAACGTATCAAAATATCAACACATCTAAGCAACTATTCAGAACACTCCTATTAACTTATCCACAATATGAAGGCAACTAGTTACTGTTGTTGGCACATTTGGGAAGAACTGGTCTTCCAGCAACAGATTATCTCTGAAGAGTCTTAGACGACATTCAGCTGCTGTGTTTCAACTTTCAAGTTCCTTGATGGAATGCTGGAAGATCTGTTTCTTTGTGCCTAGCTAAGCTGCGGCCTTATGTCTACCACAACTCAGCATTGCCAAAAACTAAATGCTTGGTAACTAAATGGGTTAGTTTTTTCTCAGAGTTCTTGGCAGATGCTCGTTCATAGCATACCAAGAGGAGTTTGTTTGATACCTGATCCCGCGAGCGCTCGCCCACCACAGCCTCCATGCCGCCGTTGCCGGGGATGCTCAGGAAGTCAGGATGCTGGAGGCGTCCGACGTGTCGTCGCCGGCGCTGTCGTTCCTCCCCAGGAAAGCCGCTGCCCGGCGTAGGAGCTCAACAATCTTCTGTGCTGTTGCATGGGGCGGGATAGCTTCTTGGCCAGGGCGGGCGTTCCTAGGGTGGGCGCCGTTTTCTTGGCCGCGGCGGACGTCAAAGGGGGCGCCGTGTCCGCGGGAGTGGGAGTGCAGAAAGGCGGATAGGCTGCCCGGATTCTGCTGCAGGTAGGGTTCCGGCGAGGTGGTGCGGTGGCAGCGGGCGACGGCGGATTTGTTGTTTCCCGGCGAGGTGGCGGGGGCGGTGGTTGGTTTCGGGGAAAAGAGCGCGGGGTGAAGGAGGAGAGGGAAAGGGAACAGAGCTTATATCGAAGTGGGCCTGTGAGACAAACGTCTCCCTTGGGCCGCGGTTTAGTACCATTCTCCTTTCTAAAAGGAACAATTTTTCTGTTCTCTCTCTGTTATCTCTAAAAAAATATTGCACCCTACGAATTATGATTCATGTTTAGTTCGAAATAATTATGGTACATGTTTAATTTTGAACCCAAACTTCATGGATCTCAAGTCTCAACACTATTTAATTTACCTTATCTGCTCCAATAAGCGTGATTTTTGGCCGTGTGATGTCTTAGCATCGTTCATATTTTGAGAAACTAGATTAGATTGCTTTGAACAAATAGACATCCTTTTTACAGTGCATCTAAATATTTTTCAAAAACAAGAAAAATGGTCATATTGAGAATGGACAAATAGACATCCTTTTTACAGTGATTTTTGCCGTGTGACGTCTTAGCATGGGGCGAAGGTGACTTTTCGTGTGCCTCTTAGCACCCTTAGAATTTAAAATAGACGGTATTGTCATATCGAGAATGAAAGTTAGAGCCTGGGTCAAATAAAGGTGGATCAAATTCTCAAGGTCATAGAAGGAAGCATTTTGTTTACCAATGTCAAATAGGGAATAGGGATTGTTCTCTATATAATCATGTTCGATTCTATCAACTTGCTACTCAAATCTAAACTCAATGTTTCGTCTAATCTGACCCATATATGGGGCGGGCTAATTGGCGAGTGCCCATGTGTGTGGTTAAATTTCGACCGGGGTAATCTTCTATGTCTAAATAGTTAGTCCCACTAATTTATTAATCTCAAATTGCAAGTATGTCACGTCATCATGCAACATGCATGAAAAAAAAACTCATCTTAACATGCAACCATGCATATAAAAGAGTCCACCTCAACATGCAAACATGCATGTGTGTGCTTTGAATAATTATAAAAACCAAACATTTTTATAAAACACAAACATTTATTAACAAAATGAACAAAATTTTGATATAGAAACATTTTTTTTTAATTCAAAATAATTTTTAAAATCTCAAATGTTTTTGGAATTCCTAAGCATTTATGAAAATACGAATATTTTTTGAATTTATGAACAAAATTTTAAAACAAAAACATATTTTGAAATTAGTTTTTTAGAAACCTGGAAAGAATTTCAAAAAAGTTTTTCTTAAATTTGATCATTTTTGTAATTCCAAGAAAATATTTGAAATTCAAAACATTTTGTAAAAAACATGAAAAAGAAAAGAAAATGAAAAAGAATCAGAAAAGGAGAAAAAAGAACAAACTGAAAAGCTAGAAAACCAGGAAAAAACAGTACAGGAACCTACTTGAAGATTACCTAAACGGGTGAACCCTCCAGAAGGTTTCGATAATCAGATTCCTTAGAATGCAACGCTCACAGCTAAAATGGATCAACTCATCTCAGTCGACCGATCACCCCCGTGCGATAATTGAAGGAAATATTCCCTAGAGGCAATAATAAAGTTGTTATTTATATTTTCTTATATCATGATAAATGTTTATTATTCATGCTAGAATTGTATTAACCGAAATCTTAGTACATGTGTGAATACATAGACAAACAGAGTGTCACTAGTATGCATCTACTTGACTAGCTCGTTGAATCAAATATGGTTAAGTTTCCTAGCCATAGACATGAGTTGTCATTTGATTAACGGGATCACATCATTAGAGAATGATGTGATAGACTTGACCCATTCCATTAGCTTAGCACTTGATCGTTTAAGTATATTGCTATTGCTTTCTTCATAACTTATATATGTTCCTATGACTATGGGATTATGCAACTCCCGAATACCGGAGGAACACTTTGTGTGATACCAAACTGTTGGGGAACATAGCAGAAATTCAAAATTTTCCTACGTGTCACCAAGATCTATCTATGGAGAAACCAACAACGAGGGGAAGGAGAGTGCATCTACATACCCTTGTAGATCGCTAAGCGGAGGCGTTCAAGTGAACGGGGTTGAAGGAGTCGTACTCGTCGTGATCCAAATCACGGAGATCCTAGTGCGAGCGGATGGCACCTCCGCGTTCAACACCGTGCAGCCGGTGGCGTCTCCCATGCCTTGATCCAGCAAGGAGAGAGGGGAGAGGTTGAGGAAGACTCCGTCCAGCAGCAGCACTGCAGGCGTGGTGGTGGTGGAGGCGTGGCAATCCTGCAGGCCGCCAAGCACCGCGGGAGAGGAGGAGGGAGAGAGGCAGGGCTGCGCCATGGAGAGTACAAAACTCATGTGTTGGCAGCCCCAAAGTCCTCAAGTATATATAGGGGAGAGGGAGGGGTGTGCGCCCCCTCTAGGGTTTCCACCCCGAGGGGTGCGGCAGCCCCAAACCCATCTAGGGTGGTGGCCAAGCAGTAGTAGAAAACAGGGCAATGGTCCAGGCCCGACCAGCCCATTAGTCCGGGTTCAATCCAGAACCGGGACCAATGGGGGCATTGGACCCGGTTCGTGAGCCCCGGGGGCGGCCGAGCCACGTGGGCCATTGGTCCCGGTTCGTCTGGACCTTTTGGTCCCGGTTGGTGGGACGAACCGGGTCCAATGGGCCTCGCTCCTGGCCCACCACCATTGGTCCCGGTTGGTGGGACGAACCGGGACCAAAGACTGCCCTTTAGTCCCGGTTCGAGTCACCAACAGGGACCAATTAGTTGCCTATATATACCCCTCGCCCATGAAGCAGAGCACTCCAGTGCTCTGTTTTTTCGTGTGACGAGGGAGAGCTTGGTTGTGCTCTAGCTCACCTCCTATGCACACGAGGTGTTCGATGGAATGCCCGAGCCACACTACTTAAGCTTTCTCCTCTCCAAGCTCGACCTCCAAGCTCCATTTTCCTTAATATTTGTCTAGGTTTAGCGGTTCGTCACGTCCCGTCCCCGTCTTCACCGCCGTCGATCGCCCGCGCCGATCTCGTTGCCGGCACCACCGTGGTGAGCCTCTTGTTCTTATCTTATCTTCTTTCTGAAAAAAAAATTCTTACTTGTATGTTTATATAGATACTTGTATAATTTTCTTACTTTTATTATTGCATCTTATATAGTGCGATGGTTTTGGTATCCGCCCCCGTCGGCCCTCGTCCTGTCTATGATTCGGATGTGGTATATATTATCTTTTCATAACTATTGGTTCACTTATTGTTTATGACAATTATGCCGACCAACGTGACATAGATTTTATTTATCTAGGAGGTTGTTGAATCGGAAATTCCAACCGACCCTATTGTCGAGAGGTTAAATTTAGTTGAAGAAGAAAACAATTTGTTGAAGGAAAAATTAGAAAAATTGAGGAGGAGAAGATGATATTGGAGTTGCATGTTGCGGATGTAAATCGATGATCACAAGATCAAGATGGATGCAATGCGCTTGAAGATTAGAAAGATTAGAAAATATGCCATTCATACCGAGGCTTGGTATCATTATGCCGTTGGATCAGTTGTTACACTGGTTGCGATTATGATCGCATTTGTTTTCGCATTGAAATGTTTTACATAGTTTCAGTGTATGGTTTAATTAATTTAGATGCTCTGCAGAGCTTTATGTTGTTAGATGGGAACTATGTATGTACTTTGGTTTTAATGTGATGATGAACTTCTATTAATTTGGTCATAATTATCTATTCATGATGTTCTGTAATGATTTTGACACATAATTATATATAATGCACACAGATGAACCGGGAATGGATGTACGGTTCAAGACACACCTCCGAGTATATTAAGGGCGTGCATGATTTTCTCGAAGTGGCTGAGGCAAACAAGCAGAATGGTTTTATGTGTTGTCCATGCCCTATATGTGGGAATACGAAATGCTTTAATTTCTTATGGTTCGGCCCTCGTAATAATTAAAAATAGCAACAATAAGATTTTTGTTGTAAGCAGAATCAAAATAAAATAAATAAAGCAAGAAAGAAAACAAAAAAACAAAAAAAAGTGTTTTCAAATTTGAAAACTAATAGCACTAACAGAAAGTTTATAATTTTCCTAAAACTAAAAGAAAAAGAATTAAAAATAAAGCAAAAACCAAAGAAAATAAATAATGCAGAAATCAAAACAAAAACAACAATAAGTATTTTGTTGTAAGTAGAAACAAAATAAAATAAATAAAGCAAGAAAGAAAACAAAAAAGTGTTTTCAAATTTGAAAAGTAATGGCACTAACAGAATGTTTATAATTTTCTAAAACTAAAAGCAAAAAGAATTAAAAATAAAGCAAAAACAAAAGAAAATAAATAATGCAGAAAACAAAACAAAAAACTGAAAAAAATAAAAATAGCAACAATAAGTAAAGAAAAAAATTGCCACCTCTTTGGGCCACCACACTGAATCGACTAGAAACCGTCCATGGGCAGGATTCAGGCCCAGCAGGCCAGCAGGCCCATCGTGCATAGCAGTAACAAGTAGGCCCATAAGCCTGCAATGGAGAGGAGGTTGAGAGGGGTGCGGCAGTGGGGCTTATAAACCACTGCGCGCTCCTCTCAACTAGAGAGGTGGGACTAAACTTTGGCCCCAACGCGTGCAGCACATGGGCCTTTAGTCCCGGTTGGTGCCACCAACCGGGACTAAAGAGAGATTAGTACGGTTGGTGCCACCAACCGTACCAAAGGCCGCCGCTTCCCGCCCTTTGGGCTGCGAAAAAGGCCTTTGGTCGGTTGGTGGCACCAACCGGGACTAAAGGGCATTAGTCGGTTTGTGCTCTGAACCGGGACCAATGCTCTTGTTATATATACAGACACTTAGGAAAATTTGCGAACACATCGCTAGTTGCCCCCGCCCGCCCGACGACTTGAGCTCGCCAGCGCCGCCAGGCTGCCCAGATCAACGCCGCTTTGCCGCCCGACGCCGTCCATGCGCCGCCCGACGCCATCCGCTGCCCGACGCCGCCCGCCGCCAGACGCCGTCCGCGCCCCGTCGTCGCCCTGCTTGTCGCCGCCGAGCTGCTCCACCTCGCCGTCGCGCCGCGCCGCCAAGGCCGTCGCCCCAACCCGCGCCGTCCTCGTCGCCCGGCCTCCCAAGCCAGCGCCGTCCTCGTCGGCGGCCTCCCGAACCAGCGACCTGTCCCAGCCAGCTTGCCGCCCAAGCCCCTGCCCGTCGTCCCGCCCCAGCGCCCGCGCCCGCCCCATCGCCATCGTCATCTAGCCGCCCGCTGTGAGCACGCCCATACTGCAGCTCTGTTTTTTCAGTTTTATTAGTTTAATTTTTGTTCATATATATATATATATATATATATATATATATATATATATATATATATATATATATATATATATATATATATATATATATATATATATATATATATATATATATATATATAGAAATGCGTAATGGGCCTAATGGGCCCATTAGTCTTAAGTTAATTAGAGAAGAAATTAAGCTTGCTTGGGGTCAAGTAAGCCTTGCTTGGGAGTCAAGTAAACCTCTCTATATAAAGAGATGAGATGTATCAATCTAATCAAGCAAACTTGAAGAAGAAATCCCTTCCCTCTTGCGGCCTTGCAAGAGGCCCATTACGCATTTCTAACACTACACCCCACCTGAACATGCAGCTTGTCCTCGAGCTGCAGCCTAACCAACTTATAACCATGACTCGACGCAACACAAACCTAACACCTAAAAACAAGCCTTTTACATCTCGGCTTGTTTTATTATTCTCAACCTGAAATAGACTAGGGCGCTTTATTTTGGGCGTGCACGTGTACAGCCACACGGATCCCATGGACACCACCGGACAAAAGGAGTGCATGTGTATGGCTGTTGGTCGCACCACACAGGAAAGAGTGGAGGGCTTGCGATGGAGAATGGACGGAGGGTGCGCCCCCAACCGCCGATGTCACAGACTTTGAGGTCGCTGCCGCGGGAAAACAGCATGCCATCCGCCTGGGGAAACCACATGCCCAAGATCCCGGCCAGCGGGCGAGATCGAGGTCCTTTGCGCAGCGAAGGGCAACTTGGAGGAGCGGCAGCTGCAGACCACGCATCTCCCCGCTGCGCCGGCGTGCTAGGAGGCCGCGCGCAGCAGCCTGCAGCCTCACCGCCGCCGACACGTGTGGTAGCGATCCAAGAGCGGAAGCGGTGGCGGCGGCGAGGACTTGATCTGCTCGATGTGGGCGCTTGGGATGGCGGCGGCGCTGATGGGAACGAGGTCGTCGCACTCCGTTGTAGGGCATCCCATCTTGGCGGCGGAGCTGACCGGCGGTGGCTGCTGCTGCAGCTGCAGCGGCTGCTCTTATTGTCCGTCGCGCGGGCAGCGGCAGCGTGAGCTGCGGCGGAGCGCTGAAGCGGCGGAGGCCGCCAGAAGCGATGGCTGCCATCGCAGCCGTGGCTGGGCGGTGGTGGCGATGGATGGCGGCTGCAGCGGCCCGGCGGCCTTGGCGAAGAGCCGCTGGTCGGCGGCTGCCACGGCAGCCACGTATGCTGAGGCGACGATGGGCGACGCAACGGGTGCGCCCGTGGGACCCGACCAGAACAGGTGGATCTCTGGACCGCTGGGTTAGATCCCAGCACACCGGACACCTCCTCCCGGTGAGGACGGTGGGGGCAGGTGCGAAAGAGGATCGAGCGCGCGCAGGAGGGAGGGGTGAGTCGTGGTGGTCGCGGGAGGGCGCAATGTGACCAGCAGCGGAAGAGACGGGCTTGGCGGCGGTGAAGACATGATCGAACCGAAGCTAGCTGATACCAAATTGTTATGGCGCTGCTAGAAGGAGGCGGAGAGGGCGGCCGGGGCCTTTTGCCCACGGCCGAGCAAGAGGAAGGATTTCCTTCTTAATTCTTGCTTGATTAGATTGATACATCTCATCTCTTTATATAGAGAGGTTTACTTGACTCCCAAGCAAGGCTTACTTGACCCCTAAACAAGCGACCCTTATCTCTAATTAACCCTAAGACTAATGGGCCCATTAGGCCCATTACATACTCTAACAATATATATATATATATATATATATATATATATATATATATATATATATATATATATATATATATATATATATAATGTATATGTGTATTTATGTGGCTATGTGTATGTAGATGTTCAAAATGTATAAAAAATTGTTCATAGCATGTTTTTCTTCATATATGTATTTTTGTTCATATGTGTATTAATGTTTTTTTCTGTTCATAGATTTTTTTGTGATATTAATTATTGTAGAAATATGCAAATGTTTGTATATTCATATGAACAATGCATTAGGCAAGACCTTTGTTTTTTTCAAATTTTCTATTTGAACATTTTTTTAAAACAAGCAATACTAAAAGAATGAGAGGAAAAGGAAAATAAGAAGAGGAAGAAAGCGAGAAGAAGAGGAGAGGAAGAAGAGGAGAAATAAATAAGAAGAGGAAATAAGAAGAAAAGAGAGAGAAGAAGAAAGGAATAGAGGAGAAGAAGAAAAATAGAAATTTTCTATTTTTCTTCTTCTCCTCTATTCCTTTCTTCTTCTCATCTTTTTTTTCTTCTTTTTTTTCTTCTTCCTCTTTTAGTATTGTATGTAGAAGAAGAAGAAAGGAATAGAGGAGAAAGAAGAAACTTCAACACGAGGGGGGGGGGTACCGATACCCCCTTCCTGATAACATTATTTTCTCATGTATATGTATGTCGCGTCGTTGTCGATATAACCCCTCGAGATAACCCGACATGAGGCGGTCGATATATATACCCCTCTCTAACCGTGATAACTTATACAATGGCAGCACCCCTCGGCCCTCTCGCTCGACCAAAACTCTCGAGGACACCCAAACCCTAGAGAGAAAGCGATGTTGGTCTCCTACCCCCTTCCGCCATGGCGCCACTACCCGACAAATTAACTCTCTCGAGGCCACCCAAATTAACCCTTGAAGCGTTGTGTCGAGGCGACCCCAAACCCTAGAGAGAAAGCGATGTTGGTCTCCTACCCCCCTCCCGGCGCCCCTACCCGACAAATTAACTCTCTCGAGGCCACCCAAACTAACATGATTCCTTATTGTGATTAGCTAGCTAGTTCTCGTTTGCCACTATATATATATATATATATATATATATATATATATATATACATCTGTACCATGTTTGAATAATAATTGACATGTTGTAAATATTTGCAGAAACTATGGAGCACTCCAGACGAAGAAACAGAAGCGATGTTGGGGCACATAATCGCACAAGGAAGTGTTGAAGTTGCGTCATTTCTCAACGACACCGTACTGGGTGAAGAAGAGGGCTATGTTCATGATGGCTTCGACCCATTAATGCCGGTATAAGAAGAGGACTATGTTCATGATGGCTCCGGTGACACAATGGAGGTACAAGCAGAAGGAAACCGTGCTGACTGCTCCGGTGACCGAACCAAGTCCGGCCAGGTATATATATATTAAGCCCGTGATTACTAGTTAATTGATGCATCCATTGTTTTGGTATATGTACACATATTAATTACTCTCGTCTTTCTTCCTTATAATTTCTAGCCCTCCGGATCGAGCACAACCGGTAAGGAGGCGAGGCCGAAGAAAAGTTGAGCTCGTATGAAAAGTTTGAGATCATAGAAATCGCGCCCGACGGCGAACCGATTGAACCCATGCGGACAAGGAATGCATTTTCTGCTCGGTCATGGGGTTCTTGTTAGGGACAAGATCGATCAGCATCCATCAATGGTATAAGCCTAAGGAGGAAGACCCGAGGTGTCTTATGTCAATGATATGCGAAAGAAGATCTTTGGACTGAGCTGAAGGCAAATTTCACCCTACCGCCAGAGGAGGATCCGGAGAAGCCAGTTAAAGAGAAATTAATCAAGTCTTTTGCTCTTAAGAAGATGGCAACCCTAATGAGGAGGTGGAGGAAAGAGCTGAACCAGTTTGTCGAGAAAGATAAGACACCAGAATTCATCGGCAAATATGAGAAGATCAAAGATCACTGGCCCGCATTTGTGGCCCACAAGACATCGGAAAAGAGTAAGAAGATGTCGGCGACAAACAAGAAAAATGCTACAAAGAAGAAGCTTCACCATCGCACGGGGTCAGGTGGCTACCTCAAAGCGCGGCCTAAATGGTCCAAGGCTGAGCATGATCTGCTTGATAAAGGGATCGAACCAGAGACAATGTCTTGGCAGACCGTTGCGGACTTGGTTCTTGGGGCTGGCGGAACCTTGGACCTGTAATGAGGAAGTGCCGGTGGGCCAGACGAGCAACTGCAAATACCGGTCAGGAAGCTTCGCACTATATCGATGCAGCGCAGCGAGGGCGTTCCTTCAAAGCAGGGAGAAGGGCGAGCTCACAATGGCCCTTGGGAATCTCGAGCACCACTGGACGGACACGAGGCACGCCAGCTCCCTTTCGTGGAAGGTTGGTTTTCGGACGCGAGGGGTTACAAAACCCACGAGAGGAGGAAGAAACTGGAGCAGGACCAACTGCAGGTGCTGCACGAAAGGGTAATGGGGCTAGAGGAATGAGAAGCAGCAGATCGCAGCAAACGACCTGCCGAAGCTTCCCCCCAAGCTACCCCGCCATCTCAGCGGAGAAGCAGCGTGGCTTCCACTGAGCTGCTTCAGCCGGAGCATGTTTTGACGGCTCTTGCCGGCTATCCCGTGGATGGTATCACGGAGTCTCAAAGTTGCCACATTATGGCGCGATCGATGACTTTGACGGTCAAGGCGGCTGTTGGCCAAGTTTATCCTAGTGGACCCGGCACAACTTATCACTGCCAGCCGATTCCAGAAGGATATGCTAAGGTGATGGTGGATGAAATAACGGAGGGATTTGAGGACCTCCCGCTTGACCACCCTACCGGTGAAGGGAGACTAGGCTGGGTTCTGCTCTGAAGACTCCATGCCTATGGCGGAAGGAGCTCATCAACCTTCCAAACTGGACGCCTCCACCTCCTCCTCCTCCTCCGGCGAGTCAGGGCACTCCGCGTCCTCCACCGCCTCCTCCTCCGGCGAGTGACGATCAGGGCACATGTGGCGGCACTCCGCCTCCTTCTTCGGCGCGTGGCGGCACTCCGCCTCCTTCTCCGGCGCGTGGCGGCATTCCGCCTCCTTCTCCGGTACGTGGCGGCACTCCGCCTCCTTCTCCGCCTGCGCCGGCGTGCCCGAGCAGCCAGCCTCCTCCTTCTCCGCCTCATCAGCAAGGGCGGAAGAGACCCGCCGCCGCTCCGGCTGCTTCGGCGCGTCGTAGTCCTTCTCCTCCGCCTCGTAAGCAAGCAAAAAAGAAGACATCCGCTCCGTCTGCTCTGCCGGCGTCTAGCAGTACATCCAAAGGCGGGAGGAAATACAGATACGGTCCTTCTCTGAAGACTCCAGAGAAGTTACCGTACGAGAGGACCGAGGAGGAAAACGCAAAGATCGCACAGACCAAAGTGGAAGACTGGTTTGTAGGGTTGAAAGCAAAGAGACGTCCACCTCCGGAGGAGAAGGTAGATCCGGTGAAAGCGAAGCGCACTCTGGCTGCCCTGAGGAAACCACCCAAGTCTCCGCCGAAAGGCAACTATGAGCGCATTATTGGAAAGGCATTTGCCGAAGCGGAGAGGTCGGGACGTACTCAAAGTGATCAAAGAATGAAAGAACGACGAGCTGGGAAACAAATTGCCCAACTCGGCGAACAAAGCGGCTGCAATCGTGCCCCCGCTCAAGGTGCACGCTAGCGACATCGTCGATCCGAGGATGGTCTTGGTTATGGCAATCCTGAAGATTACCTGCCCGACGATGTACATTTTGATTTCTTGGAGGTGCAGATACAAAGATCTGATCTGGGAAGCCTCTCGTCAAAGATGAAAGCTCTCTATCAACGATGATGCAAAGATTGCATGATTGGTACATGAAAACCTGCAGAGAGTCCGAGGGAGGAGTACTTTGTATGTAAGAGTTAAAAAGGAGTATGACCTCGTTGGAATTGAACTGATGCCTATTCCATTTGAGGAGTTCTATCAGTTTTCAATCAATTGGCCCTCGATAAAGCAACGGTCACCTGCTATCGTCTGTAAGTAGTACTACTACGTCATTAAGCCTCTCTATATAACTCAGCTCTTTCATTGCATGTATTTATAATTATCCTCACTATATTATGCAGATTGAAGATCGCTGAATTGAAGAAAAGACAAGTGGGTTCCATTGGGTTCATTAACACATATCTCATAGATGCAACTGAGGTTGAATTTCACGCCGAAAATACCGAGGCCAACTTGCTACAATCGTTGGTAATAAATGAACACAAGGATATAATACTCTTTCCTTACAACTTCAACTGAGTGTTACTGTCTTGTGGCATATTCGGTTTCCCTTATTAGTCCAGGTTATAGTAATGTAATATTGATGAGTTATGCATGCATGCGCAGGTACCACTATATTCTCCTAGAGATTAAGCTTGAGCAGGGAGTAGTAACTGTCTTAGACTCCAAACGAAAAGATCCCAAGGACATGACTGAAATGCTCGAGAAGTAAGTTAAATCGATCATTATCCACCATATCAGCAACTTTGTTCATTTCTGATATCAAGTAATTGTTTTCTTTGTATGGCAGGGTTTGGAGAAAATTCACCAAAAAAGCTCCGGGACTGCCGAAGAAGCTGCAATTTAGACACTCGAAAGTAAGTACTATAGTAGCATATTCCACGCATCTCCTAGTGATTCAAGCGCTAGTTTCATCAATACCATTTAACATGCTTGCTAATTATCAGTTTGATTGACCTCTATTTCTTGTAAAGTGGTTGTGGCAGGAACAAGGGAATGATTTCTGTGGATACTACATTTGCGAGTCCATCCGCCATATGTATTGACCCCCTTCTTAAAATTAGATGTTTCGGATGCGGGATGAACTACTAGCACCAGATCGCATGCGAGCAATTCAAGAGGAATTGGCGGCATTCTTTCTTGACCACGTGATTGCTGAAGACGGAGAATACTATGTGGACCACGCGTCCGTATGTTAGGAGATTATTTTTGTAAAAGATAATTGTTGTATATATGTAGCCGGTAGTGTCGGATAGATATACGAGAACTTGTTGTTCGACCAATCTCTCGGAGAAGTAGAGGTGGTCGATATCACTTCCCTCTGTATGCATATATGTTCATGACGATCTTCTGTTTCCTTCGTTTGCTTACTAGCTAGCTAGCGTGTCTAGCTAGTCCTCTCTATACGTATGTATAGTACGTAGCGTCGACCAAGCACGGACAAAAGAGAGGACACTTCTCTCTATTAATTAGCTAGCTAACACAATATATGAAACACCTAAATTAACCCCCCAAAACCCGCCAAACCCCCTTTCAAAAAAAAACAAAAACCCTAGCCTTTGGAATCTTGTGGCGTGGATGCCTTTTGGTCCCGGTTGGTGCTACCAACCGGGACCAAAGGCCCCTACTGGGCTCGGCGCACCGCCACGTGGAGGACCATCTGTCCCGGTTCGTGTTAGAACCGGGACTAAAGGGGAGGTATTAGTAACGACCCATTAGTCCCGGTTCACGAACCGGGACTAAAGGCCCTTACAAACCGGGACTAATAGGTGTTTTTCTACTAGTGAAGGGGGTGAAGAGGGGGAAACTTGCCCCCCAAGCTAGGTAGGGCGCCCCCTCCCCAAACCCTAGGCGCCTTGGGCCCTTGTGGGGGAGGCGCACCAGCCCACCTGGGGCTGGTCCCCTCCCACACTTGGCCCATGCAGCCCTCCGGGGCCGGTGGCCCCACTTGGTGGACCCACGGGACCCTCCCGGTGGTCCCGGTACGTTACTGATAATATCCGAAACTTTTCTGGTGACCAAAACATGACTTCCCATATATAAATATTTACCTCCGGACCATTCCGGAACTCCTCGTGATGTCCGGGATCTCATCCGAGACTCCGAACAAGATACGGTAACCACATACAAACTTCCTTTATAACCCTAGCGTCATCGAACCTTAAGTGTGTAGACCCTACGGGTTCGGGAACCATGCAGACATGACCGAGACGTTCTCCGGTCAATAACCAACAGCGGGATCTGGATACCCATGTTGGCTCCCACATGTTCCACGATGATCTCATCGGATGAACCACGATGTCAAGGACTCAATCAATCCCGTATACAATTCCCTTTGTCTAGCGGTATTGTACTTCCTCGAGATTCGATCGTCGGTATAACGATACCTTGTTCAATCTCGTTACCAGCAAGTCTCTTTTCTCGTTCCGTAACACATCATCTCGTGATCAACCCCTTGGTCACATTGTGCACATTATGATGATGTCCTACCGAGTGGGCCCAGAGATACCTCTCCGTCACACGGAGTGACAAATCCCAGTCTCGATTCCTGCCAACCCAACAGACACTTTCGGAGATACCTGTAGTGCACCTTTATAGCAACCCAGTTACGTTGTGACGTTTGGTACACCCAAAGCATTCCTACGGTATCCGGGAGTTGCACAATCTCATGGTCTAAGGAAAAGATACTTGACATTAGAAAAGCTTTAGTATCTGAACTACGATCTTTGTGCTAGGCTTAGGATTGGGTCTTGTCCATCACATCATTCTGCTAATGATGTGATCCCGTTATCAACGACATCCAATGTCCATGGTCAGGAAACTGTAACCATCTATTGATCAACGAGCTAGTCAACTAGAGGCTTACTAGGGACATGGTGTTGTCTATGTAGCCACACATGTATCTGAGTTTCCTATCAATACAATTACAGCATGGATAATAAACGATTATCATGAACAAGGAAATATAATAATAACTAATTTATTATTGCCTCTAGGGCATATTTCCAACAGTCTCTCACTTGCACTAGAGTCAATAATCTAGTTCACATCGCCATGTGATTAACACTCACAGGTCACATTGCCATGTGACCAACATCCAAAGAGTTTACTAGAATCAATAATCTAGTTCACATCACTATGTGATTAACACTCAATGAGTTCTGGGTTTGATCATGTTTATGCTTGTGAGAGAGGTTGTAGTCAACGGGTCTGCAATATTCAGATCCTATGTATTTTATAAAACTTTATGTCATATCATAGATGCTGCTACCACGTTCCACTTGGAGCTATTCCAAATTGTTGCTCCATTATACGTATCCGGTATCTCTACTCAGAGCTATCCGGATAGGTGTTAAGCTTGCATCGATGCAACTCTTTACGTTGAACTCTTTATCACCTCCATAACCGAGAAACATATCCTTATTCCTCTAAGGATAATTTTGACCGCTATCTGGTGATCCACTCCTTGATCACCTTTGTACCCTCTTGCCAGATATGTAGCAAGGCACACATCAGGTGCGGTACACAGCATAGCATACTGTAGAGCCTACGTCTAAGGCATAGGGGACGACCTTCGTCCTTTCTCTATTTTCTCCCGTGGTCGAGCTTTAACTCTTAACTTCATACCTTACAACTCAGGCAGAACTCCTTCTTTGACTGTTCCATCTTGAACACCTTCAAGATTATGTCAAGGTATGTGCTCATTTGAAAGTATTATTAAACATTTTGATCTATCTTATAGATCTTGATGCTTATTGTTCAAGTAGCCTAATCCAGGTTTTCCATTGAAAACACTTTTCAAACAACCCTATATGCTTTCGGAAATTCTACATCATTTCGATCAACAATATGTCAACAACATATACTCATCAGAAATTCTATAGTGCTCCCACTCACTTCTTTGGAAATACAAGTTTCTCATAAACTTTGTATAAACCCAAAATCTTTGATCATCTCATCAAAGCGCACATTCCAACTCCGAGATGCTTACTCCAGTCCTTAGAAGGATCGCTGGAGCCAGCATCCTTAGGATCGACAAAAACTTTCTGATTGTATCACATACAACCTTTCCTTACGAAGACTGGTAAGGAAACTCGTTTTGACATCCATCTGCCAGATTTCATAAATGCAGCTAATGCTAACATGATTCCGACAGGCTTAATCATCGCTACGGATGAGAAAATCTCATTGTAGTCAACTCCTTGAACTTGTGAAAAACTCTTCGCCACAAGTCGATCTTCATAGACGGTGACATTACCGTCCACGTCCGTCTTCTTCTTAAAGATCCATTTATCTCAATGGCTTGCCGATCATCGGGCAAGTCCACCAAAGTCCATGCTTTGTTCTGATACATGGATCCTATCTCGGATTTCATGGCTTCTAACCATTTGTCGGAATATGAGCCCACCATCGCTTCCCCATAGCTCGTAGGTTCATAGTTGTCTAGCAACATGACCTTCAAGACAGGATTACTGTGCCACTCTGAAGTAGTACGCATCCTTGTCCCCCTACGAGGTACGGTAGTGACTTGATCCAAAACTTCATGATCACTATCATAAGCTTCTACTTCAATTGGTGTAGGCGCCACAGGAACAACTTCGTGCCTGCTACACACTTGTTGAAGTGACGGTTCAATAACCTCATCAAGTCTCCACCATCCTCCCACTCAATTCTTTCGAGAGAAACATTTCCTCGAGAAAGGATCCGTTTCTAGAAACAATCACTTTTGCTTCCGTATCTGAATTAGGAGGTATACCCAACCATTTTGGGTATCCCATGAAGATGCATTTATCCGTTTTGGGTTCGAGCTTATCACGATGAAACTTTTTCACATAAGCGTCGCAGCCCCAAACTTTCAAGAAACGACATCTTAGGTTTCTCTAAACCATAGTTCTCACGGTGTCATCTCAACGGAATTACGTGGTGCCCTATTAAAGTGAGTGCGGTTGTCTCTAATGCCTAACCCATGAACGATAGTGGTAATTCGATAAGAGACATCATGGTACGCACCATATCCAATAGGCTGCAACTATGATGTTCAGACACACCATCACACTATGGTGTTCCAGGCGGTATTAATTGTGAAACAATTACCACAATGTCTTAATTGCGTGCCAAAGCTCGTAACTCAGATACTCATCTCTATGATCATATCATAGACATTTTATCCTCTTGTCACAATGATCTTCAACTTCACTCTGAAATTACTTGAACCATTCAATAATTCAAACTTGTGTTTCATCAAGTAAATATACTCAACATCTACTTGAATCATCTGTGAAGTAATAACATAATGATATTCACTGCATGCCTCAGCACTCATTGGACTGCACACATCAAAATGTGTTATTTCCAACAAGTTGCTATCTTGTTCCATCTTACTAAAAACGAGGCTTTTCAGTCATCTTGCCCATGTGGTATGATTTGCATATCTCAAGTGATTCGAAATCAAGTGAGTCCAAACGATCCATCTGCATGGAGTTTCTTCATGTGTATACACCAATAGACATGGTTCGCATGTCTCAAACTTTTCAAAAACGAGTGAGTCCAAAGATCCATCAACATGGAGCTTCTTCATGCGTTTTATACCAATATGACTTACATGGCAGTGCCACAAGTAAGTGGTACCATCATTACTATCTTATATCTTTTGGCATGAAAATGTGTATTACTATGATCGAGATTCAATAAACCATTCCTTTAGGTGCAAGACCATTGAAGGTATCATTCAAATAAATAGAGTAACCATTATTCTCCTTAAATGAATAACCTTATTGCGATAGACATAATCCAATCATGTCTATGCTCAACGCAAACACTAAATAACCATTATTTAGGTTTCACACCAATCTCGATGGTAGAGGGAGCGTGCGATGCTTGATCACATCAACCTTGGAAACACTTCCAACACATATCGTCAGCTCACCTTTAGCTAGTCTCCGTTTATTCCGTAGCTTTTATTTCGAGTTACTAACACTTAGCAACCGAACCGGTATCTAATACCCTGGTGCTTCTAGGAGTACTAGTAAAGTACACATTAACATAATGTATATCAAATATACTTCTATCGACCTTGCCAGCCTTCTCATCTACCAAGTATCTAGGGTAGTTCTGCTTCAGTGTCCGTTCCCTCATTACAGAAGCACTTAGTCTCGGGTTTGGGTTTAACCTTGGGTTTCTTCACTAGAGCAGCAACTGATTTGCCGTTTCATGAAGTATCCCTTGTTGCCCTTGCCCTTCTTGAAACAAGTGGTTTCATTAACCATCAACAATTGATGCTCCTTCTTGACTTCTACTTTCGCGGTGTCAAACATCGCGAATATTTCAAGGATCATCTATCCTTGATATGTTATAGTTCATCACGAAGCTCTAGCAGCTTGGTGGCAATGACATTGGAGAAACATCACTATCTCATCAGGAAGATCAACTCCCACTCGATTCAAGTGATTGTTGCACTCAGACAATTTGAGCACAAGCTCAATGATTGAGCTTTTCTCCCTTAGTTTGCAGGCTAAGAAAATCGTCGGAGTCTTATACCTCTTGACGTGGGCACGAGCCTGAAATCCCAATTTTAGCCCTCGAAACATCTCATATGTTCCGCGACATTTCGAAAAACGTCTTTGGTGCCTCAACTCTAAACCGTTTAACTGAACTATCACGCAGTTATCAAAACGTGTATGTCCGATGTTCGCAACATCCACAGACGATGTTTGGGGTTCAGCACACTGAGCGGTGCACTAAGGACATAAGCTTTCTTTTGTCCGTATAATCGCTAATTCTCAACTTTCAACTATATTTTCTCTAGGAACATATCTAAAACAGTGGAACTAAAGTGCGAGCTTACGACATAATTTGCAAAGATCTTTTGACTATGTTCAGGATAATTAAGTTCATCTCATGAAATCCCACTCAGATAGACATCCCTCTAGTCATCTAAGTGATTACATGATCCGAGTCAACTAGGCCGTGTCCGATCATCACGTGAGACGGACTAGTCATCATCGGTGAACATCTTCATGTTGCTCGTATCCTCCATACGACTCATGCTCGACCTTCGGTCTCTTGTGTTCGAGGCCATGTGCATACATGCTAGGCTCGTCAAGTTAACCTAAGTGTTTGGCGTGTGTAAATCTGGCTTACACCCATTGTATGTGAACGTAAGAATCTATCACACCCGATCATCACGTGGTGCTTGAAGCCACGAACTTTCGCATAGCAAAGGTACAGTTAGGGGAACACTTTCTTGAAATTTTAATGAGGGATCATCTTATTTACTACCGTCGTTCTAAGCAAATAAGATGTATAAACATGATAAACATCACATGCAATCTAATAGTGACATGATATGGCCAACATCATTTTGCTCCTTTTGATCTCCATCTTCGGGGCTCCATGATCATTGAGGGAGTCCCGGACTAGGGGGTGTCCGGATAGCCGGACTATCGTCACGGCCGGACTCCAAGATTATGAAGATACAAGATTGAAGACTTCGTCCCGTGTCCGGATGGGACTTTCCTTGGCGTGTAAGGCAAGCTTGGCGATACGGATATGTAGATCTCCTACCATTGTAACCGACTCTGTGTAACCCTAACCTATCCGGTGTCTATATAAACCGGAGGGTTTTAGTCCGTAGGACGAACAACAATCATACCATAGGCTAGCTTCTAGGGTTTAGCCTCCTTGATCTCGTGGTAGATCTACTCTTGTAGTACCCATATCATCAATATTAATCAAGCAGGAGTAGGGTATTACCTCCATCGAGAGGGCCTGAACCTGTGTAAAAACATCGTGTCCCTTGTCTCCTGTTACCATCCGCTTAGACGCACAGTTCGGGACCCCCTACCCGAGATCCGCCGGTTTTGACACCGACATTGGTGCTTTCATTGAGAGTTCCTCTGTGTCATCACCGATAGGCCCGATGGCTCCTTCGATCATCAACAACGACGTGGTCCAGGGTGAGACTTTTCTCCCCGGACAGATCTTCGTATTCGGCGGATTTGCACTGCGGGCCAATTCGCTTGGCCATCTGGAGCAGATCGAAAGCTACGCCCCTGGCCATAAGGTCAGATTTGAAAGTTTGAACTATACGGCCGATATCCACAGAGACATGATCTTCGACGGATTCGAGCCGCAGCCAAGCGCGCCGCACTGTCTCGATGGGCATGATCTAGCTCTGCAGCCTTACGAAAGGCCTGGAGGCCGCACTAGTATCCGCCCGACCCTTAATCCGGGCGGAGTGGTTGGACACCGCCGGAAGAGAAAAGGATGAGGTGAAACGAGAACTCAAGAGAAGAAGCAAAGAATCGAGAACACACGGGAAGAAGAGAGAAACGACGAGAATGACGAGAATCAAAAGCTCACGGAATCAGATAGACTCTGAAAGCACTCGTTCTAACCGGAGTGGTTAGAATGAGAAAAGAAACGGATAAGACTGAAAAGATTTAGGCAGCACTCCGACTGAAACATGGAAGGAATAGAATCTGAACTTCACAAGATGGGATGAAACTTGACGAGATGAACAACACAATGCCTCCGGAAGAGTTGAAGAATGGAATGAAAAGAATTTAGAAGGAGGGTTTGAACTGAAGTTGTTGAGAAAATCAACAACGAAAGAATAAGATTGTTGTGGACTTATGGAAAACATCTCAAAATTATAAGGTGATAACCGACCACAAACGAAAATGATTGGATAGCTGAGAAAACGAAGAAATGCAAAACTCCATTTCCAAAGAATATGGAGAATTAATTGCACTTTGATATGCAAGAAGAAAGATACTTGAACTCCACCGACAAGTATCTTGATGAACACTTGAAGAATGAATTAGATCATGAAGAACCATCATGAAGCACTCCGGTAAACAAAATATGATGAGATACAATTGAAGGATGGAAAGAATAAGGATTAAGTCTTGCGGTGATTTAGATGGAGTTTCCGACGAGATGGCCGAGGAAATTGAACTCTGGAAAAGAAAAGATGAAACCACTTGGAACTAGAATTTATTCCTCAAGAACAAACTCTGAAGAAAAAGATTAATCACTTGGATGAAATAAGAATAAGATTTATTGTATGCTTATCCTTCATCAAATTAAATTGATGACAAGCAATGGATTTTGCATATTACTTATTCTTCTTGAAAAAGAATTGAGAAGGGATAGCACAAAACTTGAGAAAGTCTTCATGAACCACCGGTAGGATTGAAAAGAACGAATGAATTAAAATGATAATCAAAGAAAAAGAATCTTGAACGAACCACCGTGAGAATTTGGAAATGACTGACGAAGACGACTGAATCACCGGGAAGAATTAGAAAAGCACGAAGATACTTGAGGGAATTAAAATGCAAGAGAACAAAAAGATCACGAACTGATAGAAGAAAACTTGAACGAAGAACCGGAAGAATATTGAGACGAACGAAGGGGCACGGATATAGAATAATTGGGGAATGAATCTGAAAACTTAGAACGACGAAATCTTCCGAAAAGATGGCCTCGGATGATCGAGAGAGAAAGCAGCTCCTGAAATGCTCCGGATGGATGAAAAGAATTTGCATGACTAGAAACAATTAGATAGGATAACATCGAGCTATCACCATGAATCTCTGGGAGAATGGAGAAGATTTAGAGGAAAAAGTCTTCTTCGGTCTTCAAATGACGACGAGAAATACCACCAAAATTACTGAGATACTCCGGGAGAATGAAAAGCAAAGAGGTTGAGCCAACAATGAAATGATTTGGAAACCGATCTTGGGAAAGGCATGTGACTGATGGAATCCATTCTTACGTCACACTTGAAAAGAATTGAGAATAACTCCGGGGAAAATAGAAGAGTCAGGTAAGATCCTGGGAAAAGACCTGTGGGTTAGGGCCCAATTAAGAGAAAACACCGTTGAAAAGGATGATGAACAGATAGATGATGCACCAGAACAATTAAAATATTTGAATGAGGTAACAACCTCGAATTAATTGGAACACAGACGAATCTCCTGAGATGACTTCAGCACTCCGGAAGGATAAACTGGCTAGGGGCGAACGAGCAAAGGGAAATATTTGAGCTGAGGGAAAGGATACGATCGGCAACGAAAAACTTGGATTGGATCCACCGGGGAAGAAAAGAGATGAAGAATGTCGTACAAAACGAGAATTCACTGGTTGAAATAAATGAGAGAAGACTGAAGAGGCTCCGTACTAATGAAATAGATGGTGAAAGAGACTCAAACTACAGGAAGAAGAGGGTGGGGGCGGAAAACAAAGGCAACTTGGAAGGGGAAATCGACGAATATCTTGAAGCGAAAACACCGGTTGAGAACAATGAGGATAGAAAGCAAAGACTTCGCACGAGTAGGATGGATACTCGACTACGGACTCCGGATTCGAGAAGAAGAAGGGAGGGCGGGTGGGAAAAAAACAAGGACAACTTCGGATAGGAAAACAACATCGATTGAAAAAAAACTGAGGATTGAACTCAAAGATGAAGAGGCTCGAGTCAACTTGACGAGAAATGCACCGGATGAAAAGAGCTGAGGACCAACTACCGGAAAACCAACTGCGTGATCCTAAAGAACATTTGAAGGGGAAGAGAAGTAATTCAAAACACCTACGTCAAGATTCCTCACCAGAGCGACGAAGGGGCTGAGGAGTAAAAGAAATCCTACTCTCCGATATAACTAGACTCGAAAACAGTTTTCTTCTAGACTCAACAACGGCCCAACTACACGATCAATCAAGGGGGCTCCTAGAGTCGGTCGAGGCTCTGATACCAACTTGTCACGCCCAATATGCGACCCTATCCAAAAGGAACTCGAAGGTCCCACCAAGGATAGACCCGCATATTGAAACGCTTGCAAGGTGGATATCATTACATCAACATTACATAAAAGATGGGGATACATACATAAGGCACAAATGCCACAAGAATACATCAACATCATATACAAGATCAACATCCGACTACGGATGAAACATAAACAGAAACTCAAACGACATCCACCCTGCTAGCCCAGGCTGCCGACCTGGAACCTATCCCCTGATCGAAGAAGAAGCAGAAGAAGAACTCCAACACAAGCAAACATCGCTCTCACGTCATGATCATCGCATAACCTGTACCTGCAACTGGTGGTGTAGTAAACTGTGAGCCACGAGGACTAAGCAATCCCATTACCATGGGTATCAAGACTAGCAAAGCTTAATGGGAAAGGAAGGGGTAAAGTGGTGAGGCTGCAGCAGCGACTAAGCATATATGGTGGCTAACATACGCAAATGAGAGCGAGAAGAGAAACAAAGGAATGGTCGCCAACTAGTAATGATCAAGAAGTGATCCTGAACTCCTACTTACGTCAAGCATAACCCAGAAACCGTGTTCTCCTCTCGATCAACCCCGAAAAGAGACACTCACGGTTACGCACACGGTTGGTGTATTTTAGAAGAGTTTGCTTAAAGTTTACTACAACCGGATATTAACAAATTCCCATCTGCCACATAACCGCGGGCACGGCTCTCGAAAGTTTATACCTGCAGGGTGTCCCAACTTAGCCCATGATAAGCTCTCGCGATCAACGAAGGATATTCCTTCTCCCGGAAGACCCGATCAGTCTCGGAATCCGGCTACAAGACATTTCGACAGCAATAAAACAAGACCAGCAAAGCCGCCGGATGTGCCGACAAATCCTGATAGGAGCTGCACATATCTCGGTCTCGGGCACACCGGATGAGCAGACGTCGGGTTGGCATAAACCCTGATTGCCCGGGCGCGGACATCGCTCGGTTTGGACCAACACTCGAAGGAGAACTGCCCGGGGCTAAAATAAAGATGACCCTCGGGCTCCGAAACCCAAGGGAAAAAGGGCATAGGTGAGGCAAATGGTAAAACCAATGTTGGGCCTTCTTTGGAGGAGTCTTATTCAAAGCGAACTGTCAAGGGGTCCCATAAATCACCCGACAGCGTTAGGGACGCAAAATCCGGGAACATAACACCGATATGACGGAAACTAGGGCGGCAAGAGTGGAACAAAACACCAGGCATAAGGCCGAGCCTTCCACCCTTTACCAAGTATATAGATGCATTAATTAAATAAGATATATTGTGATATCCCAACAAGTAAACATGTTCCAACAAGGAACAACATCTCCATGTTCCAACAAGGAACAAACTTCATCTTCACCTGCAACTAACAACGCTATAAGAGGGGCTGAGCAAAGCGGTAACATAGCCAAACAACGGTTTGCTAGGAAGGGTGCAAAAGGTTAGAGGCTGACATGGCAATTTGGGATGGCTTGATAAACAGGTAATAGGTGGCGCAGCATAGCGATAGAACGAAGCAACTAGCATAGCAATGATAGTAGTGAGATCCAGGGTAGCGGTCATCTTGCCTGAAATCCCGCAAGGAAGAAGAACGAGTCCATGAAGAAGACGAACGGATGAAGCCGAACCAAGCGTAGACGAACGAATCCTCACGATCGCAACGAAACAGGAACTAACAAGAAGAAGCACACAACACAGTAAACACACCACACATAGACAAGACATGATGCACAACAAGCATGATGCATGACAAAGCTACATGAGGCTACTCATGGCAAGAGATGATGCATACAAGAGCAACACATCAAAGCAAGTTTAAATGAGGCCGGAAGCAACATATAACAATTCCGGTAAGTCCTCATATGCAAATTTCGAAATTGGTCCAGATCTGAATAAACCTTATGTTCAAGTTGTTAAACAGCAAGTTAAGATGCACCACGATGATCTACACGAAATTCTAGTCAAGTTACATATAAAGTTCATTAGATTGAGACTACGGCCTAGAAGATATGAGCAAAACAAGATAAGCATGGCATTGATGCAAAATGCATACAAACATCAAGCAAACACCTCAAAACAAGGATGCAACATGATAATATGAAACTACATGCAAAATCAAGCAAGTTTCATATAGAGCACACTCAAAACGGAGCAACGGTTCAACACATACACCCTATACAAGTTTAAAGGACAAGCTGTCCAAACCAGCAACTAGGCATATTGCAAGCATCAAAACACTATGCTACAGCATCTTAACATGAGAACAAAAGGCATGGTCATGATGTACAGGTAAAGCATTACAAAACATGAACACTGAGCTATCTCCAGAAACAACTAGAACATGCTCAAAATGACATGGCAAGATTGCAAATAATAACAGTTTCAGACTTTAGCAGAAATAACATCAGGTTGCAATGTTTAGAGCTATCAAACAACATGCTACAGGAACTTATCATGGCAAACAAAGGCATGGAATGAATCTACTAAATGCATAGAACAAGAGTCCCTTACTGACCATAAGCCAAAAAGGATCAGAAAATATGATGGCACCCATGAAAACATGGCAAGATATATTACAGATTTGAACATGGCAGGAACAACAATAAGTAGGCATGTTGGTGAGCTTGAACCACTCACCACAGAGCAATACATGGCATGGAAAGGCAACCAACAGTAAGAAGACATGGCATAGAAGCTATACATGGCAAGAACAACAACATAGCATGCAAGGATCAACCACAACAACCTTGGCAAAATTGAATAACATGTAAACAATCTGCCAGGAACATTTTATAGCAAACGTAGAGCTCGATTGACTCAAGCTATGGCACTCCATAATTGCAAACAAGGGCATGGATGGATAGATCAAGACATGTAGAACAAAACATCCTTACTGAAGTATCTCAAAATATGCATGGATCTCTCGGTATCATCAAGTTAACATGGCATAAAAATATCAACAAAACAGGCTGAAATCAGCAACACCAAGAAGCCTAGTTTGCATGCTTGTGCTAGTCACCACAGAGATCACAAAAATACATGGCATACACCCCTGGAAAGATGGCATGGCATATAACAAAACACATGTAGGACTCAAGTTCATAGGATGCACACATCAATCATGGCAAAAATGGCAAAAGTGCAAGTTCTGATAAGAATCAGAAACTAACATCACATAGCCCTCTTCTAACAGCATTTCGGGCATCAAGATGAGCTCAAATGCAAATGATGCAATGAGATGAAATGATCTACTCATCGAGACGAACAATTTGACATATTACACGCATGAAACGGAGCAACAGGCAGAGAGTTATGGTGCGATGAAAATGCAACAAAATATGCAACAAATTCGGGGACTTAGTGGAAACGGGGCAACCTCCAGATCTGCACGGATAACGATGCGGCGGCGGATCCCGCCGGAACTTCGCCGGAGTTGACCGGAGAAGGACGTGGGGGCGCCGGAAGGACGGAGGAGGCCGGTGTGGGGCGGATCTGGCCCGGACCGGCCGGATCCGGACGCGGCTGCGGACAAGGAGGCGGGGCGACGCCGCTCCCCGGCGAGACGAGCTCCGGCCGTGAAGTGGCGGGCGGGCGCGGACTCGGCGTGAGCTCCGCCAGGGGACGAGTCCGCGGGCGAGGGGCAGGCGGCACCAGCGGCGATGGTGGAGGCGCGGGAGGAGGGGCTGGCGGCTCGGCGGGCGAGGGCAGCGGGCGGCGGCGGGTGGCCATGCCATGCGGGCCATGATCGCGAGGCGAGCAGGAGTCGGCCGGGCGAGGTCGGTGGCGAGGGCGCAGGGCGGGCGGCGCGACAGACCTGGCGCGCGCCCGGGCGTGGGAGGGCGGCCGTGGGCCTCATGGACCCATGTGTGTGTGGCGCGTGACACGTGGCATGCCCCGTTAGCTGCGGGCGTGGCGCAGGACGTCCGGCGGCGCCGGACATGTCCGAGGCGGCGAGGGAGATTTTAGGGTTAGGGGAATTCATCCGCGAAAATTTCGGGGAGGCACATATTTATATGTAGAGGAGCTAGGAGAGTCAAATGAGGTGCGGTTTCGCCACACGATCGTGATCGAACGACCGAGAGCATGGAGGGGAGTTTGGTGGGTTTTGGGCCACTTTGGAAGGGTGTTGGGCTGCAAAGAGAAAGAGGCTTTTGCGGTTACCCGGTTAACCGTTGGAGTACCAAACGACCTCCAAATGATCCGAAACTTGACAGGCGGTCTACCGGTGCTATACCAGGGCCGCTTGACAAACCTCGGGCCATTCCGAGACTGTTTAATACCCGCACACGAAAAGAGGTAAAAGGGGGCGCCGGGAGACATAGGAGTGCCGGATTGCAAAACGGACAACGGGGAAAATGCTCGGATGCATGAGACGAACACGTATGCAAAATGAAATGCACATGATGACATGATATGAAATGTATATGATGACATGGCAAAGTGCAACACGCAAGCACATGACATGGCAACGACGGCGAATAAGCAGCGGACACAGGCGATCGAATCCGGGCGTTACAACACTCCTCCACTAACAAGAGATCTCGTCCGAGATCTTAGGACCGAGACGAAGAGAAAAGGATGAGGTGAAACAAGAACTCAAGAGAAGAAGCAAAGAATCGAGAACACACGAGAAGAAGAGAGAAACGACGAGAATGACGAGAATCAAAAGCTCACGGAATCAGATAGACTCGAAAGCACTCGTTCTAACGGAGTGGTTAGAATGAGAAAAGAAACGGATAAGACTGAAAAGATTTAGGCAGCACTCCGACTGAAACATGGAAGGAATAGAATCTGAACTTCACAAGATGGGATGAAACTTGACGAGATGAACAACACAATGCCTCCGGAAGAGTTGAAGAATGGAATGAAAAGAATTTAGAAGGAGGTTTGAACTGAAGTTGTTGAGAAAATCAACAACGAAAGAATAAGATTGTTGTGGACTTATGGAAAACATCTCAAAATTATAAGGTGATAACCGACCACAAGCGAAAATGATTGGATAGCTGAGAAAAGCGAAGAAATGCAAAACTCCATTTCAAAGAATATGGAGAATTAATTGCACTTTGATATGCAAGAAGAAAGATACTTGAACTCCACCGACAAGTATCTTGATGAACACTTGAAGAATGAATTAGATCATGAAGAACCATCATGAAGCACTCCGGTAAACAAAAGATGATGAGATACAATTGAAGGATGGAAAGAATAAGGATTAAGTCTTGCGGTGATTTAGATGGAGTTTCCGACGAGATGGCGAGGAAATTGAACTCCGAAAAGAAAAGATGAAACCACTTGGAACTAGAATTTATTCCTCAAGAACAAACTCGAAGAAAAGATTAATCACTTGGATGAAATAAGAATAAGATTTATTGTATGCTTATCCTTCATCAAATTAAATTGATGACAAGCAATGGATTTTGCATATTACTTATTCTTCTTGAAAAAGAATTGAGAAGGGATAGCACAAAACTTGAGAAAGTCTTCATGAACCACCGGTAGGATTGAAAAGAACGAATGAATTAAAATGATAATCAAGGAAAAAGAATCTTGAACGAACCACCGTGAGAATTCGGAAATGATTGACGAAGACGACTGAATCACCGGGAAGAATTAGAAAAGCACGAAGATACATGAGGGAATTAAAATGCAAGAGAACAAAAAGATCGCGAACTGATAGAAGAAAACTTGAACGAAGCACCGGAAGAATATTGAGACGAACGAAGGGGCACGGATATAGAATAATTGGGGAATGAATCTGAAAACTTAGAACAACGAAATCTTCCGAAAAGATGGCCTCGGATGATCGAGAGAGAAAGCAACTCCTGAAATGCTCCGGATGGATGAAAAGAATTTGCATGACTAGAAACAATTAGATAGCATAACAGCGAGCTACACCATGAATCTCCGGGAGAATGGAGAAGATTTAGAGGAAAAACTCTTCTTCGTTCTTCAAATGACGACGAGAAACACCACCAAAATTACTGAGATACTCCGGGAGAATGAAAAGCAAAGAGGTTGAGCCAACAATGAAATGATTTGGAAACCGATCTTGGGAAAGGCATGTGACTGATGGAATCCATTCTTACGTCACACTTGAAAAGAATTGAGAATAACTCCGGGGAAAATAGAAGAGTCAGGTAAGATCCTGGGAAAAGACCTGTGGGGTAGGGCCCACTGAAGAGAAAACACCGTTGAAAAGGATGATGAACAGATAGATGATGCACCGGAACAATTAAAATATTTGAATGAGGTAACAACCTCGAATTAATTGGAACACAGACGAATCTCCTGAGATGACTTCAGCACTCCGGAAGGATAAACTGGCGAGGGGCGAACGAGCAAAGGGAAATATTTGAGCTGAGGGAAAGGATACGATCGGCAACGAAAAACTTGGATTGGATCCACCGGGGAAGAAAAGAGATGAAGAATGTCGTACAAAACGAGAATTCACTGGTTGAAATAAATGAGAGAAGACTGAAGAGGCTCCGTACGAATGAAATAGATGGTCGAAAGAGACTCAAACTACAGGAAGAAGAGGGTGGGAGGGCGGAAAACAAAGGCAACTTGGAAGGGGAAATCGACGAATATCTTGAAGCGAAAACACCGGTTGAGAACAATGAGGATAGAAAGCAAAGACTTCGCACGAGTAGGATGGATACTCGACTACGGACTCCGGATTCGAGAAGAAGAAGGGAGGGCGGGTGGGAAAAAACAAGGACAACTTCGGACAGGAAAACAACATCGATTGAAAAAAAACTGAGGATTGAACTCAAAGATGAAGAGGCTCGAGTCAACTTGACGAGAAATGCACCGGATGAAAAGAGCTGAGGACCAACTACCGGAAAACCAACTGCGTGATCCTAAAGAACATTTGAAGGGGAAGAGAAGTAATTCAAAACACCTACGTCAAGATTCCTCACCAGAGCGACGAAGGGGCTGAGGAGTAAAAGAAATCCTACTCTCCGATATAACTAGACTCCGAAAACAATTTTCTTCTAGACTCAACAACGGCCCAACTACATGATCAATCAAGGGGGCTCCTAGAGTCGGTCGAGGCTCTGATACCAACTTGTCACGCCCAATATGCGACCCTATCCAAAAGGAACTCGAAGGTCCCACCAAGGATAGACCCGCATATTGAAACCCTTGCAAGGTGGATATCATTACATCAACATTACATAAAAGATGGGGATACATACATAAGGCACAAATGCCACAAGAATACATCAACATCATATACAAGATCAACATCCGACTACGGATGAAACATAAACAGAAACTCAAACGACATCCACCCTGCTAGCCAGGCTGCCGACACGGAACCTATCCCCGATCGAAGAAGAAGCAGAAGAAGAACTCCAACACAAGCAAACATCGCTCTCACGTCATGATCATCGCATAACCTGTACCTGCAACTGGTGGTGTAGTAAACTGTGAGCCACGAGGACTCAGCAATCCCATTACCATGGGTATCAAGACTAGCAAAGCTTAATGGGAAAGGAAGGGGTAAAGTGGTGAGGCTGCAGCAGCGACTAAGCATATATGGTGGCTAACATACGCAAATGAGAGCGAGAAGAGAAACAAAGGAACGGTCGCCAACTAGTAATGATCAAGAAGTGATCCTGAACTCCTACTTACGTCAAGCATAACCCAGAAACCGTGTTCTCCTCTCGATCAACCCCGAAAAGAGACACTCACGGTTACGCTACGGTTGGTGTATTTTAGAAGAGTTTGCTTCAAGTTTACTACAACCGGATATTAACAAATTCCCATCTGCCACATAACATGGCACGGCTCTCGAAAGTTTATACCTGCAGGGTGTCCCAACTTAGCCCATGATAAGCTCTCGCGATCAACGAAGGATATTCCTTCTCCCGGAAGACCCGATCAGTCTCGGAATCCGGCTACAAGACATTTCGACAGCAATAAAACAAGACCAGCAAAGCCGCCGGATGTGCCGACAAATCCTGATAGGAGCTGCACATATCTCGGTCTCGGGCACACCGGATGAGCAGACGTCGGGTTGGCATAAACCCTGATTGCCTGTGGGGCGCGGACATCGCTTCGGTTTGGACCAGCACTCGAAGGAGAACTGGCCCGGGGCTAAAATAAAGATGACCCTCGGGCTCCGAAACCCAAGGGAAAAAGGGCATAGGTGAGGCAAATGGTAAAACCAATGTTGGGCCTTCTTTGGAGGAGTCTTATTCAAAGCGAACTGTCAAGGGGTCCCATAAATCACCCGACAGCGTTAGGGACGCAAAATCCGGGAACATAACACCGATATGACGGAAACTAGGCGGCAAGAGTGGAACAAAACATCAGGCATAAGGCCGAGCCTTCCACCCTTTACCAAGTATATAGATGCATTAATTAAATAAGATATATTGTGATATCCCAACAAGTAAACATGTTCCAACAAGGAACAACATCTCCATGTTCCAACAAGGAACAAACTTCATCTTCACCTGCAACTAACAACGCTATAAGAGGGGCTGAGCAAAGCGGTAACATAGCCAAACAACGGTTTGCTAGGAAGGGTGCAAAAGGTTAGAGGCTGACATGGCAATTTGGGATGGCTTGATAAACAGGTAATAGGTGGCGCAGCATAGCGATAGAACGAAGCAACTAGCATAGCAATGATAGTAGTGAGATCCAGGGTAGCGGTCATCTTGCCTGAAATCCCGCAAGGAAGAAGAACGAGTCCATGAAGAAGACGAACGGATGAAGCCGAACCAAGCGTAGACGAACGAATCCTCACGATCGCAACGAAACAGGAACTAACAAGAAGAAGCACACAACACAGTAAACACACCACACATAGACAAGACATGATGCACAACAAGCATGATGCATGACAAAGCTACATGAGGCTACTCATGGCAAGAGATGATGCATACAAGAGCAACACATCAAAGCAAGTTTAAATGAGGCCGGAAGCAACGTATAACAATTCCAGAAAGTCCTCATATGCAAATTTCGAAATTGGTCCAGATCTGAATAAACCTTATGTTCAAGTTGTTAAACAGCAAGTTAAGATGCACCACGATGATCTACACGAAATTCTAGTCAAGTTACATATAAAGTTCATTAGATTCGGAGCTACGGCCTAGAAGATATGAGCAAAACAAGATAAGCATGGCATTGATGCAAAATGCATACAAACATCAAGCAAACACCTCAAAACAAGGATGCAACATGATAATATGAAACTACATGCAAAATCAAGCAAGTTTCATATAGAGCACACTCAAAACGGAGCAACGGTTCAACACATACACCCTATACAAGTTTAAAGGACAAGCTGTCCAAACCAGCAACTAGGCATATTGCAAGCATCAAAACACTATGCTACAGCATCTTAACATGAGAACAAAAGGCATGGTCATGATGTACAGGTAAAGCATTACAAAACATGAACACTGAGCTATCTCCAGAAACAACTAGAACATGCTCAAAATGACATGGCAAGATTGCAAATAATAACAGTTTCAGACTTTAGCAGAAATAACATCAGGTTGCAATGTTTAGAGCTATCAAACAACATGCTACAGGAACTTATCATGGCAAACAAAGGCATGGAATGAATCTACTAAATGCATAGAACAAGAGTCCCTTACTGACCATAAGCCAAAAAGGATCAGAAAATATGATGGCACCCATGAAAACATGGCAAGATATATTACAGATTTGAACATGGCAGGAACAACAATAAGTCGGCATGTTGGTGAACTTGAACCACTCACCACAGAGCAATACATGGCATGGCAAGGCAACCAACAGTAAGAAGACATGGCATAGAAGCTATACATGGCAAGAACAACAACATAGCATGCAAGGATCAACCACAACAACCTTGGCAAAATTGAATAACATGTAAACAATCTGCCAGGAACATTTTATAGCAAACGTAGAGCTCGATTGACTCAAGCTATGGCACTCCATAATTGCAAACAAGGGCATGGATGGATAGAGCAAGACATGTAGAACAAACATCCTTACTGAAGTATCTCAAAATATGCATGGATCTCTCGGTATCATCAAGTTAACATGGCATACAAATATCAGCAAAACAAGGCTGAAATCAGCAACACCAAGAAGCCTAGTTTGCATGCTTGTGCTAGTCACCACAGAGATCACAAAAATACATGGCATACACCCCTGGAAAGATGGCATGGCATATAACAAAACACATGTAGGACTCAAGTTCATAGGATGCACACATCAATCATGGCAAAAATGGCAAAAGTGCAAGTTCTGATAAGAATCAGAAACTAACATCACATAGCCCTCTTCTAACAGCATTTCGGGCATCAAGATGAGCTCAAATGCAAATGATGCAATGAGATGAAATGATCTACTCATCGAGACGAACAATTTGACATATTACACGCACGAAACGGAGCAACAGGCAGAGAGTTATGGTGCGATGAAAATGCAACAAAATATGCAACAAATTCGGGGACTTAGTGGAAACGGGGCAACCTCAGATCTGCACGGATAACGATCGGGCGGCGGATCTCGCCGAACTTCGCCGGAGTTGACCGGAGAAGGACGGGGCGCGGAAGGACGGAGGAGGCCGTGTGGGCGGATCTGGCCCGGACCGCCGGATCCGGACGCGGCTGCGGACAGGAGGCGGGCGACGCCGCCCGGCGAGACGAGCCGGCCGTGAAGTGGCGGGCGGCGGCGGACTCGGCGCGGAGCTCCGCCCAGGGACGAGTCCGCGGGGCGAGGGGCAGGGCGGCACCGGCGGCGATGGTGGAGGCGCGGAGGAGGGGGGGCGGGCGGGCGGGCGAGGCGCTGGCCGGGCGGCGGCGGGCGCGCCATGGAGGGCTTGATCGCCGGCCGGGCGAGGGGCGAGGCGGGGCCGGTCCGGTGAGGTCGGTGGCGAGGGCGTGAGAGACGGGCGCGCGCCAGCCTGGCGCGCCCGGGCGGCGCGTGGGCCGGGCCATGGCCCTATGTGTGTGTGTGTGTGTGACGCGACACGTGGCATGCCCCCGTTGGCTGCGGGCGGCGGCGCAGGACGTCCGGCGGGCGCCGGACATGTCCGGAGGCGGCGAGGGAGATTTTTAGGGTTAGGGGGGAATTCATCCGCGAAAATTTCGGGGGAGGCACATATTTATAGGTAGAGGGAGCTAGGAGAGTCCAAATGAGGTGCGGTTTTCGCCCACACGATCGTGATCGAACGACCGAGAGCATGGAGGGGAGTTTGGTGGGTTTTGGGCCACTTTGGAAGGGTGTTGGGCTGCAAAGAGAAAGAGGCTTTTGCGGTTACCCGGTTAACCGTTGGAGTACCAAACGACCTCCAAATGATCCGAAACTTGACAAAGCGGTCTCGGTGCTATACCAGGGCCGCTTGACAAACCTCGAGCCATTCGAGACTGTTTAATACCCGCATACGAAAAAGAGGTAAAAGGGGGCGCCGGGAGACATAGGAGTGCCGGATTGCAAAACGGACAACGGGGAAAATGCTCGGATGCATGAGACGAACACGTATGCAAAATGAAATGCACATGATGACATGATATGAAATGTATATGATGACATGGCAAAGTGCAACACGCAAGCGCATGACATGGCAACGACGGCGAATAACTGACGGACACCTGGCGCATCGAATCCGGGGCGTTACAACACTCCTCCACTAACAAGAGATCTCGTCCCGAGATCTTAGGACCGAGACGGAAGAGAAAAGGATGAGGTGAAACAAGAACTCAAGAGAAGAAGCAAAGAATCGAGAACACACGAGAAGAAGAGAGAAACGACGAGAATGACGAGAATCAAAAGCTCACGGAATCAGATAGACTCTGAAAGCACTCGTTCTAACCGGAGTGGTTAGAATGAGAAAAGAAACGGATAAGACTGAAAAGATTTAGGCAGCACTCCGACTGAAACATGGAAGGAATAGAATCTGAACTTCACAAGATGGGATGAAACTTGATGAGATGAACAACACAATGCCTCCGGAAGAGTTGAAGAATGGAATGAAAAGAATTTAGAAGGAGGGTTTGAACTGAAGTTGTTGAGAAAATCAACAACGAAAGAATAAGATTGTTGTGGACTTATGGAAAACATCTCGAAATTATAAGGTGATAACCGACCACAAACGAAAATGATTGGATAGCTGAGAAAACGAAGAAATGCAAAACTCCATTTCCAAAGAATATGGAGAATTAATTGCACTTTGATATGCAAGAAGAAAGATACTTGAACTCCACCGACAAGTATCTTGATGAACACTTGAAGAATGAATTAGATCATGAAGAACCATCATGAAGCACTCCGGTAAACAAAAGATGATGAGATACAATTGAAGGATGGAAAGAATAAGTATTAAGTCTTGCGGTGATTTAGATGGAGTTTCCGACGAGATGGCCGAGGAAATTGAACTCCGGAAAAGAAAAGATGAAACCACTTGGAACTAGAATTTATTCCTCAAGAACAAACTCCGAAGAAAAAGATTAATCACTTGGATGAAATAAGAATAAGATTTATTGTATGCTTATCCTTCATCAAATTAAATTGATGACAAGCAATGGATTTTGCATATTACTTATTCTTCTTGAAAAAGAATTGAGAAGGGATAGCACAAAACTTGAGAAAGTCTTCATGAACCACCGGTAGGATTGAAAAGAACGAATGAATTAAAATGATAATCAAGGAAAAATCATCTTGAACGAACCACCGTGAGAATTCGGAAATGACTGACGAAGACGACTGAATCACCGGGAAGAATTAGAAAAGCACGAAGATACTTGAGGGAATTAAAATGCAAGAGAACAAAAAGATCGCGAACTGATAGAAGAAAACTTGAACGAAGCACCGGAAGAATATTGAGACGAACGAAGGGGCACGGATATAGAATAATTGGGGAATGAATCTGAAAACTTAGAACGACGAAATCTTCCGAAAAGATGGCCTCGGATGATCAAGAGAGAAAGCAACTCCTGAAATGCTCCGGATGGATGAAAAGAATTTGCATGACTAGAAACAATTAGATAGGATAACATCGAGCTATCACCATGAATCTCCGGGAGAATGGAGAAGATTTAGAGGAAAAACTCTTCTTCGGTCTTCAAATGACGACGAGAAACACCACCAAAATTACTGAGATACTCCGGGAGAATCAAAAGCAAAGAGGTTGAGCCAACAATGAAATGATTTGGAAACCGATCTTGGGAAAGGCATGTGACTGATGGAATCCATTCTTACGTCACACTTGAAAAGAACTGAGAATAACTCCGGGGAAAATAGAAGAGTCGGGTAAGATCACAGGAAAAGACACTGGGGTAGGGCCCATCAAGAGAAAACACCGTTGAAAAGGATGATGAACAGATAGATGATGCACCGGAACAATTAAAATATTTGAATGAGGTAACAACCTCGAATTAATTGGAACACAGACGAATCTCCTGAGATGACTTCAGCACTCCGGAAGGATAAACTGGCGAGGGGCGAACGAGCAAAGGGAAATATTTGAGCTGAGGGAAAGGATACGATCGGCAACGAAAAACTTGGATTGGATCCACCGGGGAAGAAAAGAGATGAAGAATGTCGTACAAAACGAGAATTCACTGGTTGAAATAAATGAGAGAAGACTGAAGAGGCTCCGTACGAATGAAATAGATGGTCGAAAGAGACTCAAACTACAGGAAGAAGAGGTGGGAGGCGGAAAACAAAGGCAATTTGGAAGGGGAAATCGACGAATATCTTGAAGCGAAAACACCGGTTGAGAACAATGAGGATAGAAAGCAAAGACTTCGCACGAGTAGGATGGATACTCGACTACGGACTCCGGATTCGAGAAGAAGAAGGGAGGGCGGGTGGGAAAAAAACAAGGACAACTTCGGACAGGAAAACAACATCGATTGAAAAAAAACTGAGGATTGAACTCAAAGATGAAGAGGCTCGAGTCAACTTGACGAGAAATGCACCGGATGAAAAGAGCTGAGGACCAACTACCGGAAAACCAACTGCGTGATCCTAAAGAACATTTGAAGGGGAAGAGAAATAATTCAAAACACCTACGTCAAGATTCCTCACCAGAGCGACGAAGGGGCTGAGGAGTAAAAGAAATCCTACTCTCCGATATAACTAGACTCAGAAAACAGTTTTCTTCTAGACTCAACAACGGCCCAACTACACGATCAATCAAGGGGGCTCCTAGAGTCGGTCGAGGCTCTGATACCAACTTGTCACGCCCAATATGCGACCCTATCCAAAAGGAACTCGAAGGTCCCACCAAGGATAGACCCGCATATTGAAACGCTTGCAAGGTGGATATCATTACATCAACATTACATAAAAGATGGGGATACATACATAAGGCACAAATGCCACAAGAATACATCAACATCATATACAAGATCAACATCCGACTACGGATGAAACATAAATAAGAAACTCAAACGACATCCACCACTGCTAGCCAGGCTGCCGACACGGAACCTATCCCCGATCGAAGAAGAAGCGGAAGAAGAACTCCAACACAAGCAAACATCGCTCTCACGTCATGATCATCGCATAACCTGTACCTGCAACTGGTGGTGTAGTAAATCTGTGAGCCACGAGGACTCAGCAATCCCATTACCATGGGTATCAAGACTAGCAAAGCTTAATGGGAAAGGAAGGGGTAAAGTGGTGAGGTTGCAGCAGCGACTAAGCATATATGGTGGCTAACATACGCAAATGAGAGCGAGAAGAGAAACAAAGGGCGGTCGCCAACTAGTAATGATCAAGAAGTGATCCTGAACTCCTACTTACGTCAAGCATAACCCGAAACCGTGTTCTCCTCTCGATCAACCCGAAAAGAGACACTCACGGTTACGCTTTACGGTTGGTGTATTTTAGAAGAGTTTGCTTAAAGTTTACTACAACGGATATTAACAAATTCCCATCTGCCACATAACATGGCACGGCTCTCGAAAGTTTATACCTGCAGGGTGTCCCAACTTAGCCCATGATAAGCTCTCGCGATCAACGAAGGATATTCCTTCTCCCGGGAAGACCCGATCAGTCTCGGAATCCGGCTACAAGACATTTCGACAGCAATAAAACAAGACCAGCAAAGCCGCCGGATGTGCCGACAAATCCTGATAGGAGCTGCACATATCTCGATCTCGAGGCACACCGGATGAGCAGACGTCGGGTTGGCATAAACCCGATTGCCGTGGGGCGCCGGACATCGCTTCGGTTTGGACCAACACTCGAAGGAGAACTGGCCCGGGGCTAAAATAAAGATGACCCTCGGGCTCCGAAACCCAAGGGAAAAAGGGCATAGGTGAGGCAAATGGTAAAACCAATGTTGGGCCTTCTTTGGAGGAGTCTTATTCAAAGCGAACTGTCAAGGGGTCCCATAAATCACCCGACAGCGTTAGGGACGCAAAATCCGGGAACATAACACCGATATGACGGAAACTAGGCGGCAAGAGTGGAACAAAACACAGGCATAAGGCCGAGCCTTCCACCCTTTACCAAGTATATAGATGCATTAATTAAATAAGATATATTGTGATATCCCAACAAGTAAACATGTTCCAACAAGGAACAACATCTCCATGTTCAACAAGGAACAAACTTCATCTTCACCTGCAACTAACAACGCTATAAGAGGGCTGAGCAAAGCGGTAACATAGCCAAACAACGGTTTGCTAGGAAGGGTGCAAAAGGTTAGAGGCTGACATGGCAATTTGGGATGGCTTGATAAACAGGTAATAGGTGGCGCAGCATAGCGATAGAACGAAGCAACTAGCATAGCAATGATAGTAGTGAGATCCAGGGTAGCGGTCATCTTGCCTGAAATCCCACAAGGAAGAAGAACGAGTCCATGAAGAAGACGAACGGATGAAGCCGAACCAAGCGTAAAACGAACGAATCCTCACGATCGCAACGAAACAGGAACTAACAAGAAGAAGCACACAACACAGTAAACACACCACACATAGACAAGACATGATGCACAACAAGCATGATGCATGACAAAGCTACATGAGGCTACTCATGGCAAGAGATGATGCATACAAGAGCAACACATCAAAGCAAGTTTAAATGAGGCCGGAAGCAACATATAACAATTCCGGTAAGTCCTCATATGCAAATTTCGAAATTGGTCCAGATCTGAATAAACCTTATGTTCAAGTTGTTAAACAGCAAGTTAAGATGCACCACGATGATCTACACGAAATTCTAGTCAAGTTACATATAAAGTTCATTAGATTCGGAGCTACGGCCTAGAAGATATGAGCAAAACAAGATAAGCATGGCATTGATGCAAAATGCATACAAACATCAAGCAAACACCTCAAAACAAGGATGCAACATGATAATATGAAACTACATGCAAAATCAAGCAAGTTTCATATAGAGCACACTCAAAAGGAACAACGGTTCAACACATACACCCTATACAAGTTTAAAGGACAAGTTGTCCAAACCAGCAACTAGGCATATTGCAAGCATCAAAACGCTATGCTACAGCATCTTAACATGAGAACAAAAGGCATGGTCATGATGTACAGGTAAAGCATTACAAAACATGAACACTGAGCTATCTCCAGAAACAACTAGAACATGCTCAAAATGACATGGCAAGATTGCAAATAATAACAGTTCCAGACTTTAGCAGAAATAACATCAGGTTGCAATGTTTAGAGCTATCAAACAACATGCTACAGGAACTTATCATGGCAAACAAAGGCATGGAATGAATCTACTAAATGCATAGAACAAGAGTCCCTTACTGACCATAAGCCAAAAAGGATCAGAAAATATGATGGCACCCATGAAAACATGGCAAGATATATTACAGATTTGAACATGGCAGGAACAACAATAAGTAGGCATGTTGGTGAGCTTGAACCACTCACCACAGAGCAATACATGGCATGGCAAGGCAACCAACAGTAAGAAGACATGGCATAGAAGCTATACATGGCAAGAACAACAACATAGCATGCAAGGATCAACCACAACAACCTTGGCAAAATTGAATAACATGTAAACAATCTGCCAGGAACATTTTATAGCAAACGTAGAGCTCGATTGACTCAAGCTATGGCACTCCATAATTGCAAACAAGGGCATGGATGGATAGATCAAGACATGTAGAACAAAACATCCTTACTGAAGTATCTCAAAATATGCATGGATCTCTCGGTATCATCAAGTTAACATGGCATAAAAATATCAGCAAAACAGGGCTGAAATCAGCAACACCAAGAAGCCTAGTTTGCATGCTTGTGCTAGTCACCACAGAGATCACAAAAATACATGGCATACACCCCTGGAAAGATGGCATGGCATATAACAAAACACATGTAGGACTCAAGTTCATAGGATGCACACATCAATCATGGCAAAAATGGCAAAAGTGCAAGTTCTGATAAGAATCAGAAACTAACATCACATAGCCCTCTTCTAACAGCATTTCGGGCATCAAGATGAGCTCAAATGCAAATGATGCAATGAGATGAAATGATCTACTCATCGAGACGAACAATTTGACATATTACACGCATGAAAGCGGAGCAACAGGCAGAGAGTTATGGTGCGATGAAAATGCAACAAAATATGCAACAAATTCGGGGACTTAGTGGAAACAGGGCAACCTCCAGATCTGCACGGATAACGATGCGGCGGCGGATCTCGCCGGAACTTCGCCGGAGTTGACCGGAGAAGGACGTGGGGGCGCCGGAAGGACGGAGGAGGCCGGTGTGGGGGCGGATCTGGCCCGGACCGGCCGGATCCGGACGCGGCTGCGGACAGGGAGGCGGGGCGACGCCGCTCTCCGGCGAGACGAAGCCCGGCCCGGCGAAGTGGCGCGGGCGGCGTGGACTCGGCGCGGAGCTCCGCCCAGGGACGAGTCCCGCGGGCGAGGGGCAGGGCGGCACCGGCAGCGATGGTGGAGGCGGGAGGAGGGCTCTGGCGGCGGCGGGGCGAGGGCTTGGCGGCGGCGGCGTGGCCATGGGAGGGCGGTCAGGCGGGCGAGGCGGCAGGCCGGCCGGGCGAGGTCGGTGGCGAGGGGCGCAGAGGAGCGGGCGGCGTGACTCAGACCTGGCGCGCCCGGGCGGGCGCGGGAGGGCCGGCCGTGGGCCTCATGACCCATGCTGGTGTGTGTGTGTGTGTGTGACGTGGCATGCCCCGTTGGCTCGGGCGGGGGCAGGACGTCCGTGGGCGCCGGACATGTCCGGAGGCGGCGAGGGAGATTTTTAGGGTTAGGGGGGGAATTCATCCGCGAAAATTTCGGGGGAGGCACATATTTATAGGTAGAGGGAGCTAGGAGAGTCCAAATGAGGTGCGGTTTTCGCCCACACGATCGTGATCGAACGACCGAGAGCATGGAGGGGAGTTTGGTGGGTTTTGGGCCACTTTGGAAGGGTGTTGGGCTGCAAAGAGAAAGAGGCTTTTGCGGTTACCCGGTTAACCGTTGGAGTACCAAACGACCTCCAAATGATCCGAAACTTGACAGGCGGTCTACCGGTGCTATACCAGGGCCGCTTGACAAACCTCAGGCCATTCCGAGACTGTTTAATACCCGCACACGAAAAGAGGTAAAAAGGCGCCGGAGACATAGGAGTGCGGATTGCAAAAGCGGACAACGGGAAAATGCTCGGATGCATGAGACGAACACGTATGCAAAATGAAATGCACATGATGACATGATATGAAATGTATATGATGACATGGCAAAGTGCAACACGCAAGCGCATGACATGGCAACGACGGCGAATAAGCGAGCGGACACAGGCGATCGAATCCGGGTGTTACACCTTTCCTTTGCGAAGACCTCGACTCCAGTGCGGATCCTCTCCGGACTCGAACCCTCCATGCCCCGCCAATCGGATCCGATTGGCGCGTCATGGAGTTCACTGTCATGACATCTTTTCAAAGCACTCGCCTTTGGCGACATCCTGAATTCACTAAAGTCTCTCTCTTTATCCGGAGAGCCCTGGCTGGACTACGGACAGGAATGTTGGGATGCGGACGACGAAGCAATTCAACGCCCACCCACCACCCACTTTGTAGCCACTGTCGATGATTTAACCGACATGCTAGACTACGACTCCGAAGACATCGACGGTATGGACGACGATGCCGGAGACGACCAAGACCCAGCGCCTACAGGGCACTGGAAGGCCACCTCGTCATATGACATATATATGGTGGACATCCCAAAAGATGGGAATGACGATGGAACAACGTAGGATGACCCCTCCAAGAAACAGCCGAAGCGCCGACGTCAGCGGAGCCGCTCTAAATCCCGCCACAATAAAAACGGTGATTCCGGCACGGGAGATAATAACACCCCGGACAGTGCCGAAGAGAACCCCCTCCAGCAGGACTCAGCGCAGGAGGAGGGAGAAGCAAGCCCGCGTGACAGCGCGGCAGAAAGAGAGGTTGAGGACGATAATTATGTGTCTCCCTCTGAAGATGAGGCAAGCCTCGACGACGATGAATTTGTCGTGCCTGAGGATCCCGCCGAACAGGAGCGTTTCAAACGCAGGCTTATAGCCATGGCAAGCAGCCTCAAGAAAAAGCAGCAACAGCTTAGAGCTGATCAAGACCTGCTAGCTGACAGATGGACTGAAGTCCTCACAGCCGAAGAGTATGAACTCGAACGCCCCTCCAAAAGCTACCCCAAACGCAGGCCGTTGCCTCGACTAGAGGAGGAAGCCCCCAAGTCACCAGCGCATGACATGGCAGACCGGCCACCCCGTGGCCGCGACAGAGAAGCCTCTCGGCCCTCTGCTCAAGCCACACCCCGACGCCGCTCAAAAAGTACAAAGGCACGAGAAAACGCGCCGGACTTGCGAGATATATTGGAGGATAAGGCAAAACATACAAGATCGATCTACGGATCGCGTGGGCGCCCAGCAATGCAGGATGATTACCGTCGCGCCGGATACAACAAACCCGGTCGGGCCGAACACAGTAGACAAAGCTCATATGAGCTACGTCGTGATATAGCCCAATATAGAGGCGCCGCACACCCACTATGCTTCACAGATGAAGTAATGGATCATCAAATCCCCGAGGGCTTTAAACCCGTAAACATCGAATCATACGATGGTACCACAGATCCTGCGGTGCGGATCGAGGATTATCTCCTCCATATCCACATGGCCCATGGAGATGATCTACATGCCATCAAATACCTCCCACTCAAGCTTAAAGGACCAGCTCGACATTGGCTCAATAGCTTGCGGTGAGAATCAATTGGTTGTTGGGAGGACACCGAAGCCGCATTCCTTGATAACTTCCAGGGCACATATGTGCGACCACCAGACGCCGATGACCTTAGCCACATAATTCGGCAGCCAGAAGAATCGGCCAGACAATTCTGGACTCGGTTCCTAACAAATAAAAATCAAATCGTTGACTGTCCGGATGCAGAGGCCCTTGCAGCCTTCAAACATAACATCCACGACGAGTGGCTTGCGCGGCACCTAGGACAGGAAAAGCCGAAATCCATGGCAGCCCTCACAACCCTCATGACTCGCTTTTGTGCGGGAGAGGACAGCTGGCTAGCTCGAAGCAACAACTTGGCCAAACATCCTGATAGTCCGGATACCAAGGACAGCAATGGCAGGTCGCGTCGCAACAAGAACAAGCGCCGCATTAACGGCGATAATACTGAAGATACGACCGTCAATGCCGGATTCAGAGGCTCTAAACCCGGTCAGTGGAAGAAGCCATTCAAAAGAAATACCCAGGGCCCGTCCAACTTGGACCGAATACTCGATCGCTTGTGCCAGATACATGGCACCCCCGAAAAACCAGCCAATCACACCAACAGGGATTGTTGGGTGTTCAAGCGAGCGAGCAAGCTAAGTGTCGAACTCAATGACAAGGGCTGCATAGCGATGACGAGGAAGAGCCCGGCGCCCGAACAATAGAGGACAGAAAGGTTTTCCCACACAAGTGCGGACGGTGAACATGATATACGCAACCCACATACCCAAAAGGGAGCGGAAGCGTGCACTGCGGGACGTATATGCGATGGAGCCAGTCGCCCCAAAGTTCAACCCATGGTCTTCCTGCCCGATCACTTTCGATCGAAGGGACCACCCCACTAGCATCTGTCGCGGTGGCTTCGCCGCATTGGTTCTTGACCCAATTATTGACGGATTTCACCTCGCCAGAGTCCTAATGGACGGCGGTAGCAGCCTGAACCTACTTTACCAGGATACAATGCGCAAAATGGGCATAGACCCCTCAAGGATTAAACCTACAAAGACGACCTTTAAAGGCATCATACCGGGTGTCGAGGCCAATTGTACAGGCTCAGTCACACTTGAAGTGGTCTTCGGATCTCCGGATAACTTCCGAAGCGAAGAGTTAATCTTTGACATCGTCCCATTCCGCAGCGGCTATCATGCCCTGCTTGGACGAACCGCATTTGCAAAGTTCAATGCGGTGCCGCATTACGCATACCTCAAGCTCAAGATGTCAGGCCCTCGAGGAGTAATCACGGTCAATGGAAACACCGAACGCTCTCTCCGAACGGAGGAGCATACGGCGGCCCTCGCGGCGGAGGTGCAAAACAACCTCTCACGACAATTCTCGAGTCCGGCCACTAAGCGTCCGGACACCGCCAAGCGCGTCCGGAGTAACCTGCAACAAGACCACCTGGCACGATTCAAGCACGAGTAGCAATCCGGCCCCAACCCCAGCCCTCGCGAAAGTGCGAAGCTAGTATTACGCGTACATAATTACGCTCTGGAGATACCATGGGCATATGGGGAGGGGCAAGACAATGGCACGCCAAGAATGCGGCTCGACCGCACCATGGGCTCCCGTTTGTGTCATTTCCTTTCTCTTTTTCCATTTTTCTTCCTTTTTTTACTTTCAGGACTCCGTCTTTGAGAAGTCCTGTCCGGCACTTGAATCGCCGAACTCACAATGCAACAGCCAGGGAAGCGGAAAACCACGTCGAGTGCTCAGGTGGTCTCTATTGCGAGCATTATACCTGTTTTACATATCATCCAGCAGCTTACCCCTGGAGGGGGACATGTTAGATAGTCCCATCCCTTGCTTATCGCCTTTATTTGTATCGTTCGCTTCCATTGCAGTACCTTTTTGAATAAACAATACATAGCTTTTTATTATTATTGCTCTACTTCCTTTATATATACATATGTTCATTTCACGACATGTCGCAACCGTACACTTTGGTACGCCCAATACACCAGGGGCTTAAGTATCCCAAAATTATGGTGTGATAAGTCCAACACTTTCACAAGTCGGCACCCGAACTTATAGCATTATATGAATTGGCTCTGAATCATGTCTTGGGTCAATAGTTGGGTTTGCCCGGCTCCCGTGTTTTGGTACCTTACGTTCCGCTATATCGGCTAAGGTAGCACCGGGAGAACCACTGCGATTGTGCCCCAGTTATGCTGGGTCGAGCACCTCGGTGGAAAGCTAAAACTGACCGTCATGATAAGGCGAGAGCCGGTCGCTGTTCGAGAGGTTTTTTCGAGTCCCTAAAGACTTATGCCGCTTAGAGCGAGGAACCGGAATTGTCCGGCCAAGGCGTGGATAGCGCCCCGAACTCGGTCTTCCAAATACTAGGGGCTTCGCCGAAATTTAAAATTATAGAGTTCTATCGCTAAGTGAGAGTGTTCAAGCATTATAAGTCCGGTTGCCTTGTTCGTTGTGTTGAGCGCCTCCCTAGATGGACCCAAGAATGGGAACAAGAGTGCTCAAGTTTATCCCGAACACCCCAGCACTAGTGGCATGGGGGCTGAAGCCAACGACTTGCCATCTCTCAAATTTGATAAACGGCCGCACAGAAGGTAATATTTTAAATTAAGAAGCGTTGCTTAGCGCACATGAACAAGTTTTCAGCGTACAGGATAACAAATGCGAGTTTATTCAAAAATTACATCCTTGGAGCACTCATCCGCTATTCGGCGGGCACCCTTTAGGAGGCCCTCATAGTACATTTCGGGAGTGCGATGCTCATGGCCCTTCGGTGGCCCGTCCGTCACAAGCCTCTCCACATCTAGCTTGCCCCAATGCACTTTAGCGCGGCAAGGGCCCGACGGACACCTTCAATGCAGACGGAGCGCTTGATGACCTCAAGCCGCGGACAGGCATCCACCAGCCGCTGCACCAAGCCGAAGTAGCTCCCGGGCATGGCCTCCAATGGCCACAGCCGCGCTACAAGGCCCTTCATGGCCTGTTCGGCGACCTTATGGAGCTCGACCAGCTGCTTCAGCTGGTCGCTCGGGGGCACCGGATGGTCGGCCTCAGCATACTAAGACCAGAACACCTTCTCCGTGGAGCTCCCCTCCTGGGTGCGGTAAAATGCGGCAGCATCAGATGCACTACGGGGAAAATCTGCGAATGCTCCTGGGAGAGCTCCGAATCCGGGTAAGTAATAGGTAATTGACTTTTACATTCTTGCTTTGCATAAAGAATGCCTTACCCGCCGCTATCTTCTTTAGTGCTTCTATTTCTTGGAGGGCTTTTTGGGCCTCGGCCTTAGCAGCTTTGGCACTCTCAAGAGCCGAGGCAAGCTCGGACTCTCGGGTCTTCGAGTCACGCTCCAAACCCTCGTGTTTTCTCACGAGAATCTGGAGCTCTTGCCGCACCTCTGCCAGCTGCGCCTCCCCTTTCTCTCGCTCGGTGCGTTCCGCAGCCGCTTTGTTTTCGGCCACGGACACCGCTTCCCTCAGGGTCGCCACCTCGTTCGTGGCCCCTGCAGTACCCATGTTATTCCTGTTATTTTTCGCAACCAAAACCTTTTCTATAAGGTATTTCTTTAATAAGGTATTACTTACCTTCCTTGTCCTCGAGCTCCTTCTTGGCTTGTCCGAGCTCGTTCTCGGACCTTCGAGGTTTTGCTTCAATGCATTGACCTCCATGATCGGTCTGGCAGAGGTCAGCAGCAGCAGCCTGCATTCCCATATTGACATTCTTATGTTAGACTCCTGCGTATATCTTTTAGATCCTTAGTCCGGCTTTTCCTTCCGAACACGAACTAAGCATCGAGAACTCTTGTCTATGCGGTTATATTTTACATATTCTAAAACTTACCTCAAAGCCTGTTAGAAGGCTGGTACAGCCGGTCAGTCCGCTCTTGGCGGACTGAACTGTCGGATCACCGCACTCATAACAAAGGCGGTGCTCCTCCTGATGGAAGCGCCGTTAAGCGCTTCCGAGAGCTATCCGGTGCCTCGGTTGGACGGAGGACACCGGCGTCTTACCCTTCTTCCGAAGGGTCCGCTTGCCGGACTCCGAAACCACTGAAGGTTCCGGCATGGAGACCGGACAAGGGTCGAGCCTAGAGCCCTTGGGGGTCTTACCCCCCGCGCGCCTGGAGTCCGGGAGGTCGCCTTGTGGCACCTCCTGCGCTACCTCCTCTTGGCCAAGCCCCTCTTGGGGCCCCGCCGCGGCGTCGTCCGCAGCGTGAGGCGAGGAGGCGGTCGGAAGCGAGGTACTCTCCATTTCCGACGAGCCCAGGGACCCGCTCGATGAATCGGCGAACTTGCCCTTGGGCGGGCTGCACGGTTGTTTGACATTAGAGAACACTCTGCAATAAGAAAAGGCCATGGGTATCCGGACACTTACGATCTCGCCAGGGGCTATGCCCTTGTAGGCCAATCCTCCTCCTCCTCGTCGACGTTGGTGGAGAAGTCCGGAGGAAGGGTTCTTCCCTTCTTGGACCCTCCGGCCTCGCCAGTTGGGGCGGCCTTCCTTTTCTTCTCCTCCCCCGCTGGGGGAGGAGCTTCTTCTTCTTCCTCCTCGTCTTCAGGAGAAGATTCCGCTTCGGAATCTGACAGCACTCACCGTCGGGAGCTCCTTGAGTTCCGTGGCCTCCTTCTTGGCCTTATTCTCCGGCACCACATGGGGTGCAGGAGCCAGCAAATCAGCTGGGCGTCAGCTGGTCTTCGGCAAAGGGCCGGACAGATAATCTGTCCGGACGTCTTCAGCCAGTCCTGCAAAAAATAGGGAGTTTTTAGATCCCACATAGAGTCAATCTATGGAAAAAGAGTCCCGTGAAGGGTAAAATAACTTACCTCGCCGGCTTGACGCTGCGAGCTGTATCCGCGATCTTTGGTAGCGGATTCTGGGGCTTCGGCGCCCTTGAACAGCACCTTCCAGGCGTCTTCGTACGTAGTGTAGAAGAGCCGGCTCAAGGTTTGGTGCTGTGCCGGATCGAACTCCCACAAGTTAAAGGCCCGTAGTTGGCATGGGAGAATCCGGCAGATGAGCATCACCTGGATTACGTCGACGAGCCTAAGATTTTTGGCCACCAGGTTTCGGACGCATGTTTGAAGTCCGGATGTCTTGTCCGAATTCCCCCATGTCAGGCCCGTCTCTTTCCATGACGAGAGCCGTGTGGGGAAGCCAGATCTGAATTCGGGGGCCGCCACCCATTTGGTGTTGCGGGGCTCGGTGATGTAGAACCACCCCGATTGCCACCCCTTTATTGTCTCCACGAAGGCGCCTTCGAGCCATGGGACTTTGGCCATCTTGCCAACCATGGCGCCTCTGCACTCCGCTTGACGGCCGCACACTACCTTCGGCCGGACGTTGAAGATCTTCAGCCATAAGCCGAAGTGGGGCTGGATGCAGAGAAAAGCCTCGCACACGACGATAAACGCCGAGATGTTGAGGATGAAATTCGGGGCCAGATCGTGGAAGTCCAGGCCGTAATAGTACATGAGCCCCCGGACAAATGGGTGAATTGGAAAACCTAGTCCGTGGAGGAAGTGGGGGAGAAACACTACCCTCTCATGGGGCCTAGGGGTTGGAATAAGCTGCCCCGCATCGGGCAGCCTGTGCGCGATGTTGCCGGACAAGTATCCGGCTTCCGCAGTCTTGTGATGTGCCCCCGTGACGGAGGAGGCCATCCACCTGCCTCCGCTCGACATGGTTGGAGAAGGTTGAGGTGGGATGTGCGGACTTGGGCGCTGGAGCTCGAGTCTTGTGAAATGGATAAGCAAAGGAGGAAGAAGGCGTAGGTGAAAAGGTGGATCCTTATCCCCTTATATGGACGGATGACGCTATGCGTCCCTCACCAGCCTGGTAAAACTCGCTTATTTCCCAAGCGCCGTAATCAATGGCGCGGATGGGTTACCCACGTCCGTATTGATGAGAATCCCGGAATAAGGGGGCACGATCTATGCTTTGATAAGACATGCCAAGGAAACCGCCTCGCTAAACACGCTGAGGTGGAACAATAAAAAACGATTCATATAAAGGCCTGGCCGTGGTGTAATGTCACGCCGCAGAATACGTCAGCAGATCTGTGCAAAAATTGTTCTCTCTGCGGTGTTATGTGGAACTTGTTTTGCAGAGCCGGACACTATCCTTGTGTTCAAAACCTTCTATGAAGTATTCGGAGGAGGAAACCGCCCGCAATGCGAAGACAATCAACGCTACCGGACTCATCGTCATTGAAGCCTGGTTCGGGGCTCTTGAGGAGTCCGGACTAGGGGGTGTCCGGATAGCTGGACTATCATCACGGCCGGACTCCAAGATTATGAAGATACAAGATTGAAGACTTCGTCCCGTGTCCGGATGGGACTTCCCTTGGCGTGGAAGGCAAGCTTGGCGTCTACGGATATGTAGATCTCCTACCATTGTAACCGACTCTGTGTAACCCTAACCTATCCGGTGTCTATATAAACTGGAGGGTTTTAGTCCGTAGGACGAACAACAATCATACCATAGACTAGCTTCTAGGGTTTAGCCTCCTTGATCTCGTGGTAGATCTACTCTTGTACTACCCATATCATCAATATTAATCAAGCAGGAGTAGGGTATTACCTCCATCGAGAGGGCCCGAACCTGGGTAAAAACATCGTGTCCCTTGTCTCCTGTTACCATCCGCCTAGACGCACAGTTCGGGACCCCCTACCCGAGATCCGCCGGTTTTGACACCGACAATCATCATCGTCACCGGCATGACACCATGATCTCCATCATCGTGTCTCCATGAAGTTGTCTCGCCAACTTATTACTTCTACTACTATGGCTACCGGTTAGCAATAAAGTAAAGTAATTACATGGCGTTGTTCAATGACACGCAGGTCATACAATAAATTAAGACAACTCCTATGGCTCCTGCCGGTTGTCATACTCATCGACATGCAAGTCGTGATTCCTATTACAAGAACATGATCAATCTCACACATCACATATCATTCATCACATTCTTTTGGCCATATCACATCACATAGCATACCCTGCAAAAACAAGTTAGACGTCCTCTAATTGTTGTTTGCATGTTTTATGGCTGCTATGGGTTTCTAGCAAAACGTTTCTTACCTCATAAAACCACAACGTGATATGCCAATTGCTATTTACCCTTAATAAGGACCCTTTTCATCGAATCCATTCCGACTAAAGTGGGAGAGACTGGCACCCGCTAGCCACCTTATTTACCAAGTGCATGTCAGTCGGTGGAACCTGTCTCACGTAAGTGTACGTGTAAGGTCGGTCTGGGCCGCTTCATCCCACAATACCGTCGAAAAAAGATTGGACTAGTAACGGTAAGCATATTGAACAAAATCAACGCCCACAACAACTTGTGTTCTACTCATGCATAGAATCTACGCAATAGACCTAGCTCATGATGCCACTGTTGGGGAACGTATCAGAAATTCAAAATTTTCCTACGTATCACCAAGATCTATCTATGGAGAAACCAGCAACGAGGGGAAGGAGAGTGCATCTACATACCCTTGTAGATTTCTAAGCGGAAGCGTTCAAGTGAACGGGGTTGAAGGAGTCGTACTCGTCGTGATCCAAATCACCGGAGATCCTAGTGCCGAACGGACGGCACCTCCGCGTTCAACACACGTGCAGCCCGGTGACTTCTCCCATGCCTTGATCCAGCAAGGAGAGAGGGAGAGGTTGAGGAAGACTCCGTCCAGCAGCAGCACAATGGCGTGGTGGTGGTGGAGGAGCGTCGCAATCCTGCAGGGCTTCGCCAAGCACCGCGGGAGAGGAGGAGGGAGAGAGGCAGGGCTGCGCCATGGAGAGGACAAAACTCATGTGTTGGCAGCCCCAAAGTCCTCAAGTATATATAGGGGAGAGGGAGGGGGTGTGCCCCCTCTAGGTTTTCCACCCCAAGGGGTGCGGCAGCCCCAAACCCATCTAGGGTGGCGGCCAAGGGGGGGAAGAGGGGGAAACTTGCACCCCAAGCTAGGTGGGGCGCCCCCTCCCCAAACCCTAGGCGCCTTGGGCCCTTGTGGGAGGCGCACCAGCCCACCTGGGCTGGTCCCTCCCACACTTGGCCCATGCAGCCCTCGGGGCAGTGGCCCCACTTAGTGGACCCAGGACCCTCCGGTGGTCCCGGTACGTTACCGATAAAATCCGAAACTTTTCCGGTGACCAAAACAAGACTTCCCATATATAAATCTTTACCTCTGGACCATTCCGGAACTCCTCGTGACGTCCAGGATCTCATCCGGGACTCCGGACAACATTCGGTAACCACATACAAACTTCCTTTATAACCCTAGCGTCATCGAACCTTAAGTGTGTAGACCCTACGGGTTCGGGAACCATGCAGACATGACCGAGACGTTCTCCGGTCAATAACCAACAGCGGGATCTAGATACCCATGTTGGCTCCCACGTGTTCCACGATGATCTCATCGGATGAACCACGATGTCAAGGACTCAATCAATCCCGTATACAATTCCCTTTGTCTAGCGGTATTGTACTTTCCCAAGATTCGATCGTCGGTATGCCGATACCTTGTTCAATCTCGTTACCGGCAAGTCTCTTTACTCATTCCGTAACACAACATCCCGTGATCAACCCCTTGGACACATTGTGCACATTATGATGATGTCCTACCGAGTGGGCCCAGAGATACCTCTCCATCACACGGAGTGACAAATCCCAGTCTCGATTCGTGCCAACCCAACAGACACTTTCGGAGATACCTGTAGTGCACCTTTATAGCCACCCAGTTACGTTGTTACGTTTGGTACACCCAAAGCATTCCTACGGTATCCGAGAGTTGCACAATCTCATGGTCTAAGGAAAAGATACTTGACATTAGAAAAGCTTTAGCATATGAACTACACGATCTTTGTGCTAGGCTTAGGATTGGGTCTTGTCCATCACATCATTCTGCTAATGATGTGATCCCGTTATCAACGACATCCAATGTCCATGGTCAGGAAACTGTAACCATCTATTAATCAACGAGCTAGTCAACTAGAGGCTTACTAGGGACATGGTGTTGTCTATGTACACACACATGTATCTGAGTTTCCTATCAATACAATTACAGGATAGATAATAAACGAATATCATGAACAAGGAAATATAATAATAACTAATTTATTATTGCCTCTAGGGCATATTTCCAACACAAACATCACAACGTAACTGGGTGATTATAAAGATGCTCTACAGGTGTCTCCGATGGTACTTGTTGAGTTGGCACAGATCGAGATTAACTCTGATTGTCGGAGAGGTATCTCTGGGCCCTCTCTGTAATGCACATCACTATAAGCCTTGCAAGCAAATGTGACTAATGAGTTAGTTGCAGGATGATGCATTACGGAACGAGTAAAGAGACTTGCCGGTAATGAGATTGAACTAGGTATTGAGATACCGACGACCAAATCTCGGGAAAGTAACATACCGATGACAAAGGGAACAACGTATGTTGTTATGCGGTTTGACCGATAAAGATCTTCATAAAATATGTGGGAGCCAATATGAGCATCCAGGTTCCGATATTGGTTATTGACCTGAGACGTGTCTCGGTCATGTCTACATAGTTCTCAAACCCGTAGGGTTCGCACGCTTAACGTTCGGTGACGATTGGTATTATGAGTTTATGTGTTTTGATGTAACGAAGGTAGTTCGGAGCCCCGGATATGATCACAAACATGACAAGGAGTCTCAAAATGGTCGATACATAAAAATTGATATATTGGACGGCTATATTCGGACACCGGAAGTGTTCCGGGTGATTTCGGAGAAAACCGGAGTGCTGGAGGGTTACCAGACCGCTCCGGAAGTTATTGGGCCCTTAGTGGGATTTAGAGGAGAGAGAGGGCAGCAGCCAGGAGGTGCCCCCCCCAAGGGAGTCCGAATTGGACTAGGGGAGGGGGGCGCGGCCCCTCTTTCCCTCTCCCTCTCCCTCTCCTTCCTTCCCCCTTCCTCCTCCTAGTTAGACTAGGAAAGGGGAAGTCCTACTCCTACTAGGAGGAGGACTCCTCCCCTCCTTGGCGCGCCCCAAGGGCCGGCCGACCTCCCTCCTTGCTCCTTTATATACGGGGGCAGGGCACCCTAGAACACACAACAGACATTGTCTTAGCCATGTGCGGTGCCGCCCTCCACCATAATCCACCTCGGTCATATCGTTGCAGTGCTTAGGCAAAGCCCTTCACCGGTAGCTTCATCATCACCGTCATCTCGTCGTCGTGCTGACAAAGCTCTCCCTCGACACTCAGCTGGATCAAGAGTTCGTGGGACGTCACCGAGCCGAACGTGTGCAGATCGCGGAGGTGCCATAATTTCGGTGCTGGGATCGGTTTGATCGTGAAGACGTATGACTACATCAACCGCGTTGTCATAACGCTTCCGCTTACGGTCTACGAGGGTACGTAGACAACACACTCCCGCTCGTTGCTATGCATCACCATGATCTTGCGTGTGCGTAGGAAATTTTTGAAATTACTGCGTTCCCCAACAGTGGCATCAGAGACAGGTTTATGGGTAGATGTTATATGCATGAGTAAAACACAAGTGAGTTGTGGGCGATAATAGTCATACTGCTTACCAGCATGTCATACTTTGATTCGGCGGTATTGTTGGATGAAGCGGCCCGGAACGACATTATGCGTACGCTTGCGCGAGACTGGTTCTACCGACGTGCTTCGCACACAGCTGGCTGGCGGGTGTCAGTTTCTCCAACTTTAGTTGAATCGAGTGTGGCTACACCCGGTCCTTGTTGGAGGTTAAAACAGCACATACTTGACGAAAAATCATTGTGGTTTTGATGTGTAGGTAAGAATGGTTCTTGCTCAGCACATAGCATCCACGTAAAACTTGCAACAACAAAGTAGAGGACGTCTAACTTGTTTTTGCAGGGCATGTTGTGATGTGATATGGTCAAGACATGATGCTAAATTTTATTGTATGAGATGATCATGTTTCGTAACCGAGTTATCGACAACTGGCAGGAGCCATATGGTTGTCTCTTTATTGTATGCAATGCAATCGCCCTGTAATTGTTTTTACTTTATCACTAAGCGATAGCGATAGTCGTGGAAACAATAGTTGGCGAGACGGCAACGATGCTACGATGGAGATCAAGGTGTCGCACCGGTGAAGATGGTGATCATGATGGTGCTTTGGAGATGGAGATCAAATGCACAAGATGATGATGGCCATATCATATCACTTATATTGATTGCATGTGATGTTTATCTTTTATGCATCTTAATTTGCTTTGATTGACGGTAGCATTATAAGATGATCTCTCACTAAATTTCAAGGTACAAGTGTTCTCCCTGAGTATGCACCATTGCGAAAGTTCGTTGTGCCGAGACACCACGTGATGATCGGGTGTGATAAGCTCTACGTTCACATACAACGGGTGCAAGCCAGTTTTGCACACGCAAAATACTCGGGTTAAACTTGACGAGCCTAGCATATGCAGAACGTGGCCTCGGAACATTGAGACGGAAAGGTCGAGCGTGAATCATATAGTAGATATGATCAACATAGTGATGTTCACCATTGAAAAATACTCCATCTCACATGATGACCGAACATGGTTTAGTTGATTTGGATCACGTGATCACTTAGATGACTAGAGGGATGTCTGTCTAAGTGGGAGTTCTTAAGTAATATGATTAATTGAACTTTAATTTATCATGAACTTAGTACCTGATAGTATTTTGCATGTCTATGTTGTTGTAGATAGATGGCCCATGCTGTTGTTCCGTTGAATTTTAATGCGTTCCTAGAGAAAGCTAAGTTGAAAGATGATGGTAGCAACTACAGATCGGGTCCGTAACTTGAGGATTATCCTCATTGCTGCACGAAGAATTACGCCCTGGAAGCACCGCTGGGTGCCGAGCCTGCTGCAGATGCTACTGATGACGTTAAGAACGTCTGGCAGAGCAAAGCTGATGACTACTCGATAGTTCAGTGTGCCATGCTTTACGGCTTAGAACCGGGACTTCAACGACGTTTTGAACGTCATGGAGCATACGAGATGTTTCAGGAGTTGAAGTTAATATTTCAAGCAAATGCCCGGATTGAGAGATATGAAGTCTCCAATAAGTTCTACATCTGCAAGCTCCAACGATCCATCTATGGACTGGTGCAAGCATCTCAGAGTTGGAATATACGTTTTGATGAGATGATCAAAGCTTATGGTTTTATACAAACTTACGGAGAAGCTTGTATTTACAAGAAAGTGAGTGGGGGCTCTGTAGCATTTCTAATACTATATGTGCATGACATATTATTGATTGGAAACGATATAGAATTTTTGGAAAGCATAAAGGGTTATTTGAACAAGAGTTTTTCAATGAAACACCTAGGTGAAGGTTCTTACATATTGGGCATTAAGATCTTTAGAGATAGATCAATACGCTTGATAGGACTTTCACAAAGCACATACCTTGACAAGATTTTGAAGAAGTTCAAAATGGACCAGTCAAAGAAGGGGTTCTTGCCTGTGTTGCAAGGTGTGAACTTGAGTCAGACTCAAAGCCCAACCACGGCAGAAGAAAGAGAAAGGATGAAGGTCATCCCCTATGCCTCAGTCATAGGCTCTATAATGTATGCCATGTTGTGTACCAGACCTGATGTGTGCCTTGCCATAAGTCTGGCAGGGAGGTACCAAAGTAATCCAGGAGTGGATCACTGGACAGCGGTCAAGAATATCCTTAAGTACCTAAAGAGGACTAAGGACATGCTTCTCGTTTATGGAGGTGGCAAGGATCTCGCCGTAAAGGGTTACATCGATGCTAGCTTTGACACTGATCCGGATGACTCGAAGTCACAAACCAGATACGTATTTATTATGAATGGTGGAGCAATCAGTTGGTGCAGTTCCAAGCAGAGCGTCGTACCGGGATCTACATGTGAAGCGAAGTATATATCTACTTCATAAGCCGCAAATAAGGAGTCTGGATGAAGGAGTTCATATCCGATCTAGGAGTTGTGCCTAGTGCATCGGATCCAATGACTACCTTTTGTGACAACACTTGTGCAATTGCCATTGCCAAGGAGCCCAGGTTTCACAAGAAGACCAAGCATGTCAAATGCCGCTTCAACTTCATTCATAATAACATTAAGGATGGACACATAGAACTTTGCAAAGTACATACGGATCTTCATTTGGCATACCCGTTGATTAAACCTCTTCCATGAGCAAAACATGATCAGCACCAGGACTCCATGGGTGATAGATTCATTATTATGTAAACTAGATTATTCACTCTACTGCAAGTGGGAGACTATTGGAAATATGCCCTAGAGGCAATAATAAATTGGTTATTATCATATTTCCCTGTCGGATTTCGGGTTTCGCAGACCCTAGAGAGGTTCGAACTTTGGGGTGTGTACGAATAACACTCTCTCCCCAGCGCGCTCGCTCAATGATCCCACGGCCTAGCTCGACGAACTCATAGAACAAGAGACACAGGGGTTTATACTGGTTTGGGCCACCGTGTGATGTAATACCCTACTCCAGTGTGTGGTGGTGGATTGCCTCTTGAGGGCTAAGGATGAACTAGTACAGTGGATGAACAGCCTCAGGAGGAGAGGTGTTCATGGGCTCGATGAGCTGGTGAGGGTTTGGATGGAATAGATCTAGTCCAAGATAAGTTCCCCATGTTCCTCCACCTAGGGTGGTGGCTAGTCCTATTTATAGTGGCCTTGGTCCTCTTCGCAAATCTAGGCGAGAGGGGATCCCACAACGGCCAAGTTTGAAGGGGGACAACTAGTACAGGTTATCCTGACAAAAGTAGTCTTCGCCTGCCAAAGGCTCGGGTGCTGACGCTGCCCTAGGCTCCAAGATGACCTCCATCCCGCCGTCCTGGCAGTCCTTGTTCTTGTTGCACCGATATGGAAACCTTTGCCTGATTCCTCAGGACTCCATGCCTGCACTTGCCCCCTTGACACCAAAGGGGAAAACTGGCGCACTGTGCCCGCTGCCGCCCGCCTGGCCTTGGTCATCATGGCTCACGTCAAGCAAACCTCGCGAGGTGCACCTTGCATAGATATCTCCGCTCCTCGGGAGCCAGCCTAGCGAGACTGCCCCTAGGGAGGTCTTGCCACTACTAGGAAAACGGCTATAGCTAATATGGACATTAATGATGCACCATGTATGTGGTGCACCACTGCTATATAGCAGTGGCGCACCAGATACAGGTACGCCATTATTGACATATTACTAATGTCGCACCTGGTGTGTGGTGCACCATTACTAGTTTTTAGAAAAATTGTTAGCAGTGGCGCACCAGGGGATAGTGCGCCATTACTAGTTGACATAGTAATGGCGCACCTGTACAAAGTGCGCCATTACTATGTGTATGACTGGGTCAAACCTTGGTCAAATTTAGTAATGGCGCACTTTGCATAGGTGCGTCATTACTATGTCAAACTTAGTAATGGCGCACCTACACAAAGTGCGCCATTACTAACTTTAACCAAGTCATACACATAGTAATGGCGCACTTTGTGAAGGTGCGCCATTACTAACTTTCTTTGCACACACCACCCAATGGACCGCCTTTTCAGTTTTAAAAAAAATAAAAGAAAATGATGGAAATGTCAAAAAAAATAAAAGAAAATAAGTTTCCCACGTGATATGTGGTCTAGTTGTTAGGATAATTTATAAATATGAATTTCGACTTTATTTGCAAAATCTCTCTGGAATTTAGTAAAACGTGCATAACTTTTGCATACGAACTCGGATTAAAAAGTTTTTTATATGAAAAATCATCTACTCGAAAAGTTACATCTGAATTCAACTAGGGGAACCACGTTGAAGATTTTCAGAATCCCCAAAAACCTAACAGAACGAAAGATACGGGGCTTTTAAGATCTAGAGGAGGGAAAATGGAAAAAGTTTCAAACTTAGTAATGGCGCACTATTTGCTAGGTGCGCCACTAGTAACAGAAAAAAAATTGGTTTCGAATTTTTTTTGAATTTTTTTTTCAAAATATGATATGTAATATGACCGGGAAGTTCCAAATATTTTTTCAAAATTTCATCACACTCATGAACATGAACAAAGTCCTAGACATTAACAAGGTTTAATAGGATCGATATGATAGATATATCAACATGTGCCTTTTAAGTGAGGTGGTGCTGGGGTTGGATAGAACTGCGAAGTTAAGCGTGCTCGGGCTGGAGTAGTGTGAGGATGGGTGACCTTTCGGGAAGTTTGACCACTTAGTGCGATTTGACTTGAGATTAAGCATATTGACTTGAGATAGTAATGGCGCACTTCTAGGCATAGTAATGGCGCACTATAGGTGCGCCATTACTATCTGTGATAGTAATGGCGCACCAAATGTGCGCCATTACTATTTGTTACTAGTGGCGTGGTAATAGTGGCGCACCTATAGTGCGCCATTAATGGCAAAAATAGGTGCGCCACTAACAGGCCTTTTTCTAGTAGTGTGTCGTCGTCCGCCTCGCGAGGCTTGGCCCCTCGCGCTTGGCCCCTCGCGAGGGTCTTGAATTGTTGTTGTCGATGTTGGGCCGTACCAGGCCGCCGATGGAGCCGCGTCATGGGCCGCAGGCAGGCAAGTCTGGGTACCCCCGTTCCCAGGACGCCGACAGTAGCCCCCGGGCCCAAGGCGCGCTCGAACTTGGCTTCGAGGCGGAGCCAAGGGGCAAGTGCGGAGCGCCGCGGGCCCCAACCGCCTGCGGCCTTCATCAACGGGTGGTGATTGATTGGACGTGGGCGTCTCCGCTTCCCCACACTGCCTCGGCAACCTCCTGATTTGACGAGACCCTGCTGCATGCAGAAGAAACCATCATTACGTGCGATCGTGAAGGTCGACGGTTGGCCTCCTTCTCGCTATAAATGAGGAGGGGGACGGAGCCCCCGTTGCTCATCTCCTCCTTCTTGCTGCCCGCTCCTTCTTCTCCCTCCTCACTTCATCGTCTTTCCGCGACACCCATGGCTCTAACGAAGAGGTTCTCGGCCGCGGAGAGAGCGAAGGCTCGCCAGGAGGGGCCTAGCTCTCCACCGCCCAAGAGGGGGCGTGGCCGCCCCCGCAAGCACGCTGCAAACCCTGTTGTGGCCCCTCGGGGGCGCGGACGTACTCCTTCCGGGACCGGCGTCATCCTTGGTGGCTGCATCGGCACCTCCTCCCGCGGCGGGGGCCGCTCCAAGCATGGCAGCCCTTGCGCCGAGGGGAGGCGCGCCGTGGTCGCCTGGCCTCCTTGGCCGCGCTTCCATTCAGCGGAGGTGCTCCTGGAGTTCATCGCGTGGTCAGAGCAGCCGGCCGACACTTGGCTCCAGCTCCCGTGCTCCTTTGCCAGCGAGCTGCCGGCCGCGGGTCTCGACGGCTTCTAGCTACAAACCGACGGCTACTGCAGCAAGTCCTCGTGGGTCGCAGTGGAGGTTTCTGCCACGGGCATTGCGCTCCTGGCCCGCGGCTGGCAGACGTTCGCCCGCGCCCGCGGCCTGAGCAGGAGGTGCACCCTCCACTTCAACTACGATGGCGTTGCGACCCTCTACGTGAGGGTGTTCGGGGAAGATGTCGCTGCGCAGGGTGCTGCCCCGAGGATAGCGGCGGCGACAACGAGCTTGGCCTTGACGACGGCCGCGACAACACTGAGGGCGAGCTCACCCTTGTCGACGGTCGTGGCTTGCCCGGTGGTGGCAGATCCTCCTCCAGTGAGAGCTCCAGCAGCGGTGGCTACGACCAGCCGCCACGTCGCCAGGATCGCTATGAGGATGGCGGCGGGTCGTCCCGTCGCCACGCGTCGGTGAAGCGCGAGGAGGGCTTCGGCTGAGGCCGGGGGGGGAGCGTTCAGAGCCAACCCTCATGAGCTGCTGCAGCTGTGCGCGCTGCTTTTGCTCGTCCTTTCCTTTCTTCCTACACTTCAAGAAACAAGCATGGGGCCCTGCGGGGGCGTGTAATGAACCGTGGTTTTCATGCCGCTATGTTATGTTTATTGTTCCTGTGTTGTGTTGTGGCACTCATATTTCATGTAGACATAGAGGGATAACTTAGCTTGGTGCACCCGGGGTAGTTTCATGTCTCGTGGTGCACCTTCTGAAACCTGGTGAGGCCTCCTTGTTACTGGCTTAGGAGCGTCGACCTCAGGAGTCGTCACAAAGCTACATAATTTGTTAGGACGTCATTCCCTGCGCGAGGCCTCAGTCATGGGCTAATCATGGCCTAGTGCACCGCGTCGCGGTACCCGTGGGGCACGGACTTAGAAGGGTGCGCCAAGCACGAGTTCAATCGTGGGCGCTTTGCGAAGATCAGGGGAGCCGAAGCACACACACACCTGCCTAGACACCGCGTGAGGCGCGCGAGGGAGAGCGTCGGGCAACTGCTGTCCTCCTCGGCGCAAAAGGAAGAAGCGAGCAAAGAAGCAGAGAAAAAGGGGACTCAACCAAGCAATCGAAAAATGCCAGAACTCAAAATTCCATTAAAAGGGCCGCAAACCAACTACAGAAAGCAAATGAACAGCCGCGTCCGGCACCTAGTCTAGTCTTCTCACCAGCGCGGAGCTAAGTGCTGCCACTAGGGCGTGGGAGGGAGCCCCCGAGGCCCGAGGGCGGCACTCCGGAGACTCCGGGGCATGTACAGCCCCACTCATTATTACGTGAGAGTGTCACGAGCGGAGACCTTCACAAGCACTGGGCCTTGCTTCATTGGTAGAACTTCGAGAGGTGCTAAATGTTCCAAGCGTTCTGGATGGGGATCCAGGCCTGGAGACGCGAACAATCCTAAACGGGCCCTCCCACATGGGTGAGAGCTTATGCAGCCCTTCCCTGGAGAGCACCCGCCTCAGGACGAGATCACCCACCTCGAGCATCCTAGAGCGGACGCTGCGGCAGTGGTATCGCCGCAGCGCCTGTTGGTACCTTGCCGCTCGGAGCGAGGCTTGGCGACGACTTTCCTCCCCCAGCGCGAGGTCCATCCCCCGCATGGCGTCCTGGCATGCGCCGTCGAACGCCAAGACCCGCGTGGAGCGATGCCTGACCTCGGTCACGACCGTTTTTCCAATAAAATGCTTATTGAGAAACCGACCTTTTGAGTCCAGTACGAGGAAAAAATATCCTTCTGACTGGTAGACAAAATCTTGATACAATAAGCCAGTAGCATTAGAATATATTACAGGGTCGAGCTGGGGTGCTCAACCATTTATTACAAGCACGCCAATAATTATACATGATGGAGGATATGACACAATGGAGTGGGGTGGCATACTACTGGCTCGAGATGAAAGTGGTGGTGGAATAACACAGTGGAGTGGATAATATGACTCCTAAACTGGCAGCTCATCGAGCGTCGGGGTGAGGCTCGATGAATTTATTTGGGGTAGCGGAAGCGGATATAACATAGTGACCAATCCAGGGTCGCACGAGACTGACTGGGATTCCTCTAGGCGTCGGACTCGCTATTGAACTCTTCATCCATGAGATCGCTTCACAAGATCCGCCAAATCAACAAGCCAGGTGAGTACTTTGAAAGTACTCGCAAGACAGTTCGGACATAAGATATAACGAATGCATGCATGAATGCGTCATGAGCAACTAGTAATGTACAATCAAAAATGAACTTGCACGACATTATTAGTACTAAGGAAGTCAGGCGGTAGTCCAATCGAAATCCACAGAAATAACTGAAAACCGATCGGGTATCTGAAGCGACACCTCGAAGGGTGAACAAATAAAAATAAATCATGCCGCAGTCGGGCGTCTAAGCGACACCACATAAAGGGCTTATATTGAAAGTAATAGACATACGTGCCACAGTCGGACGTCTGAGCGACATCACAGAAAGGGCTTATATTGAAGGTAAATAATATACGTGCCACAGTCGGACGTCTGAGCGACATCGCAGAAAGGGCTTATATCCAGGGTAAAATAACAAGCGTGCCACAGTCGGACGTCTGAGCGACGTCGCAGAAAGGGCTTATATCAAAGTAAATAACAAGCATGCCACAGTCGGACGTCTGAGCGACATCACAGAAAGGGCTTATATCAAAGTAAATAACAAGCGTGCCACAGTCGGACGTCTGAGCGACATCGCAGAAAGGGCTTAAATTCATTATTCATATATGTTAAACTTGCAAGAATGATGCTCATAGAAAATATTATTCAACACATGATAATAAACGGGTTAGTCCATCCATAGGAATAAACATTTAACCGGACTTGATACTCATGTGGTTCTCTGGAGTTCTGTCACCGAGACTGACACTTGACAAGATAAGATGAACACAGTACTTGGCCATGGATAAGATGATTTCAAGGATTCTTAACTCTGCAGAGTTTGTACTAAATTACCCACAGCCAACGGATTTCCGTAGTCACGAAGGACTAGTTCCGTTTACGGTATTTCGGAGGAAACACATCTAACCAGTACACACCCATCCCACCTCACGATGCCAGGAATCACCCTAGACAGCGTTCAAGAAAAACTTTGAGATGGGGAGATCACAATCTCGAATAGCATGGGATCAAATTTATATACGCGCGCTCTAAGGGGTGCCCCCCTCTCGGTCCCAACCGGAAACACCCATGCCCCCTGACCGGATGATAGGCTTTAATCCAGGGCCATGGAACCCTCCCGGCCTCTCGCTTTGGTGTGTACCAGGAAAACGGTTTGCAACTTACTAAGCCGTATCCCTTGCGGAAAACGTGTGGTAGTACGGAAAGGGAAAACGGACGGGAACTGGGCTGATTCATATTGACGCTGGGTCAAATGGTCTGGCATAAGACTGGCATGCTACAACACTGCCATCTTACCCATTCTCATGCCATCTCATGGCACTGCAAACTCATATCCAACAACTTGTTGATTTTCGAAACTCACTTACCTCAACTTTGCATGAAATATAACCTTCATCAAGATGCTCCAAAAACATGCCATGGAACTACTTAATGCAAACATGCCAAGACACTCATCATATCAAAAGTTCAAACATGCTTGCCTGGTTCGGAGTAGACGGAGTCTAGCTCGGTGAAGTTCGCGGTTCCGTCACCTCCTCTGGTATCTACGGTATACAGAAATACACGCACTATCGTAAATACCGTGAGGTGCACAAAAATATACCAAATATTTTTCAAATAAATCTGATACAAAACTAGACAAAATTTTAAAGAGGATAGAAAAAGAATCAATCAAAAATCCTTTTCTGTTTAAAAGTTATAAGGGTTTTAATCCAGGGACTTTTCTGTAATGAAACAGAAACTTCTCAGGGGGCTGAACAGAAAAGACCAGAAAAACGTTTCAGACTGAAATCACATTTGCCCGAATATGTCTTCAGAAAACGGTTCAAAAAAAAGAACAGAGAGGCTGACGGGCGGGTCCCACCCGTCAGGTTTGAATTTTCAAACGGAGAAAACAGAGCTCGTCGGCGCCCGAGAGCTGCGGTGGTCGCCGCCGGCGATCCAAGGCGAGGCAGGGGGATCGGGCGTTACCTACATGCTCAGCGTGACCTTCCGCGTCGGTGAGTGGTGGTGGTGGTTGCCGGCGAGCACTACGTCGACGGCGGCCCTGGCTCCGGCGGACGGTGGCTCGGGTGGAGCTGGGTCTCGTCGGGGAGGGCTGCGAAGGTCAAATTAAATCATGGGTTAGCTTACTGGGTGCTCGAGGAGTTTACTGACGAGGTTTGGGTGCCGGGAATGGGCTCACCGGAGTGGATCGAGGTGGTGGCCGAGGCGGATCGGGGCGGCCGGAGTTGGGGGAGGAGACCTCCTCGAGGTCCTCCTAGTGGCCTGGCGGGGTGTTGGTGAGGTGCAGTGGTGGTGCGTGCTCGAGAACGAGCTCGGGGCTTCCTTTTATAGGCGATCCGAGGCGGTGGCAGTGAACGGAGATCTCCGGCGATGGTTACTGGCGGCGCAGAGCTTGGTCGGGCGTTTAGGGCGTTAGCGCCAACGTGGAGTTCCACCGTTCCGTTTAGGCGCTAAACGAAGTTCGGATTAGGTGCTCTGGGTGGGTTCGACGGAACGGGCGCGGCGCGGCCCGTCGGCGACAGATAGCGCCGCTGTGCTTGCCGGCCACGGCGCCGGTGCTGCGGGGTGCGCTGGCGTGCGCGAGGCCACGCGGAGGGCAAGGAAGCGTTGAGCGGCGCGGAATGGCGTAGCGAGCTGGCACGGGCTCTCGCTGGCCTCCACGGGTGGCTCTGCCACCGCAGAGGCTGCCGGCGCTGGCGATGCTCGCCGCCACCGACGCTTGCACCCGTCCAAGGGGGCGTGCGGTGCTCTGGCTAGGGAGAAGGAGCCGTGCGCAACGCGCCAGGGGGCACGGGTGATCGGTGACAAGTCACTGACGAAAACGACAATGAAGAAAACTCTGAATCTCTGAACTTTCTGAAAGTGCACAGGAACAAAGCCGGCCAAGTGTTCGACGAAATGATTTTGGCATGTGGGGAATTTTCCTTGAGCTGATTTTTGGTGAGGTGGCCTCTCACTGCATCTAGGGGCTGCCTGAATTTTGGTAAAATTTTTGGAGAAGAGAAGATATGAATTTCACCAAATTTGACAAATCTGGTCCAAACTTGCAGAGGTTGAAACTTGAAAATCTTGAAAAGAGGAAGAGTGGATCTTGATGGATCAAGGTTGTGGGTGCTAAAGACTATCCAGAGGAGTTGGTTTGAGTTCAGAACTCAAAGGGAATTAGGTACTTGCTTTGTAAATCTTCTAGGCTCAAAATAAATGACAGAATAGTTTTGGGAGAAAAATAAATGAAATAAAATCCAAACATGGGTTGGTCTTGTGGAAACAGAATGTTTGGATTGCCCCAAAGTGGAAGGAGGGGTTTTGGGAAGATTTACCACATGAGGCATGGTAAAACCATGGAAGGTTTCAATATAAGAGAAGTCCCAAAACTCCTAGGGTTTCTTTTTAAAAGAAAAATAAATCCAAAAGAAAAATAATTTGAGAAGGGGACAATCAGAAGAAAGGTTTTTAATAACCGAACACTAGGGTTGAAGAAGATATCAAAAATGAAATCCTTGCCAAGGGAGAAGTTTTGAGAGAGAGGTTTTTTGGAAGAATATAAATGACCTTCTTCAAATCCAACAAAGTTTTTTGTTGAAAACCAAACAAAAAAATTTCAGTGTCACAGTGAGGGAGAACCGCTTCGGCTCCGTAGACAAGGAAGAACGGGGTCTCTCCTGCTGGCTTGGTGGTCGTGGTGCGGATGGACCACAACACGGACTGGAGCTCTTCGTGCCAGCCCCTGCCGCAGGCCTCGAGCTTCTTCTTGAAGGTCCTTGTCTTGAGGCCTCTCAAGACCTCCGCGTTAGCGCGCTCGGCTCGGCCGTTGCTTCTGGGTGTGCTACTGAGGCATAGCATATCTGCATTCCACGATTAGCACAATATGTTTTGAAGAGATTCCTAGTGAACTGTGAGCCGTTGTCGGTGATGATGCGATTAGGGACTCCGAAACGGCTTACTAGGCCCTTGATGAACTTGACTGTGGAGCCGGCTGGGATGGTGCAGAGTGCTTCCACATCTGCCCATTTGGTGAACTTGTTGATGGCGACGTAGAGGTAGCGGTAGCCCCCGGGCGCTCAAGGGAACGGACCCAGGATATCCAGCCCCCAGAGCGCAAACGGCCACGGGAGTGGGATAGTATGGAGGCCCTGAGCAGGCCGGTGGATTTTCCTGGCATGGAACTGGCAGGCCTCGCAGGATCTCACCAGCTAGGTGGCGTCGTTGAACATCGTGGACCAGTAGAAGCCGCTGCGGAATGCCTTGCCCAGCAGGGTGCGCGACGACGAATGGTGCCCGCAGTCCCCACCGTGTATGTCAGCTAACAGCTCGCACCCTTGCTCCCTGGAGACACATCGCAAAGAAAGATCATTCGGCCGTTTTCGATACAGCTCACCATCCTGAATGCAGTACGCTGTAGCCTGCCGGGCCACGCGCTCTGCATCTTCCTCCTTCTCTAGCAGTGTTCCTTGCATCAGGTACGCCCTGAACTCTTCGGTCCAGCTCCCCTCCTGGGGCTCGAGCGCCAGGAGCAGGCGTGTTCCTGAGGTCGGACCGCAGACGGGGGCTCCCGAGGCTGGTGGTGGGGGAAGACCCTCCTGAGGTGGTGTAGGCTCTGCAGCCAGAGGGGCTGCTGAGGGCTTGAATAGCCGTTCCTCGAAAACACCAGGCTCCTGGGGCTGGCGCCTTGACGCCATTTTGGCGATTTCGTCGGCTTCCTTGTTCGTGCCGCGGGGCACATGCTGCAGCTCCAGGCCCAAGAATTGCTTCTCCATTTTGCGTACCTCCGCAAGGTATGCCTCCATGTGCTCGTCCTTTGGCTCGTACACCTTGTTAGAAAAGTTGACGAGGAGCTGAGAGCCAGCCTTGATGGTGAGGCACTTCACCCCAAGGTCGCCCCAGCCTTGAGGCCGGCGATTAATTCTTCGTATTCCGTGATGTTGTTGGAGACCTTCTCGCCCCGCTGGAAGCAATGCTGCACGGTGTAGTAAAGCTTGTCTTGGGTGGGGCGAGATGAGCACGGCGCCAACCCCCGCACCTTGGCGCGCGAAAGCACCGTCGAAGTACATGACCCAGCCATCTGGTGCTTCGCTTCCTGGCGAGAGAGACCGGTCCTGACCCGCTTCGCGCCCTGGCCCGTCAGTCTATTCCTCCACGAAGTCGGCGAGCATGGCCCCTTTGACGACCCTGGTGGTGCTGAACTCTAGCTGAAATGCCTGTAGCTCAATGTTCCATTTGGCGACCCACCCCGTAGCATTGGGGCTCCGGAGTACCCTCTTCAGTGGGTAAGCCGAGACGACCTTGATGGGGTGGCCTTGAAAGTAGTGGTGTAACTTGCTGGAGGCTACGAGGAGCGCGAGCAAAAGCTTTTGTGGCATGGGGTAGCGTGCTCGCGCGTCTTGTAGTATTGTGCTGACGAAGTATACCGGGTGCTTGACAAGGACAGGAGTATTGGCGGGGTCCGAGATTTTCCTGAGGCTGGGACGCCTCCTGTGGCCCGGAGACCTCAGGAGCATGGTTGCCCATTAGGGCCACCGCAGTCTCAGGAGCGTCGTCTTGTGGAGCCTGGTCATTTGCTGGCGCTGCTGTGGCTTCTGGGGCGCCGCCTTGGTGCCGGAGCGCCCCAGCCGAAGGTGTGGCAGGCTCTTGGCCTGGCGCTCCTCCCGGACGGCCACCAGCGCTGGGCTGGCGGAGTGAGGCGTGGCGGCTAGGTAAAGCACCAGGGGCTCGAGGGGACGAGGCACTACCATCACCGGTGGGCTGGTCAGGTATCACTTGAGGTCTTGAAACGCCATGTCGGCCTCCGGGGTCCACTCGAACATGCCCTTCTTCTTCATGAGCTTGAAGAACGGTAGGGCGCGCTACCCCAGCTTGGAGATAAACCGCCCTAGCAAGGTCACACAACCCGCGAGCTTTTTCATTTCTTCAGGGTCTGCGGCAGGCTCATCTCCTCTATTGCCTTGACCTTCTCCGGATTCGCCTCGATCCCCCTGTGCGACACGAGGAAGCCCAGCAGCTTGCCGGAGGGAACGCCGAACACACACTTCTCCGGATTGAGCCATACATCCACCTGGCGCAGGCTGGCAAAAGTCTCCTCTAGGTCCTGAATGAGGGTCCTTGCCTCCCGAGATTTTACCACAATGTCATTGACGTAGGCCTCAGCGTCCTTCCCGAGCTGTTGGCCCAGAGCGATGTGCATCAGTCGCTGGAAGGTTGCCCCGGTGTTGCGCAGTCAGAACGGCATGCAGGTGTAGCAGTACACCCCACACGGGGTCAAGAAGGCCGTCTTTTCCACGTCCTCCACCGCCATCTTGATCTGGTGGTAACCCGAGAAAGCATCCAGGAAACATAACAGGTCGCACTCGGCGGTGGAGTCGACAATCTGATCGATGCGCGAAAGCGGGAACATGTCCTGAGGGCAGGCCTTGTTGAGGTTGGTGAAGTCGACGCACATGCGTTCCTTCCCACCCTTCTTGGGCACGACGATGGGGTTCGCCAGCCACTCCGGGTACCGGACTTCACGGATGACACCCGCCGCCTGCAGCTTGCGGGTTTCCTGGATGATGAAGGACTGCTTCTCCGTGGACTGTCGTCACGCCTTCTACTTCACCGGGCGCACATTGGGGCACACCCTCAAGTGATGCTCGATTACTCCCCTTGGGACCCCCACCAGCTGCTTGGGCTCCCAGGCGAACCTCCTTGTTCACGCGCAGGAACTTCACCAGCGCTTCTTCTTGGTCCAAGTCGAGACTGGCGCCTATGGTGAAGGTGGCTCCTGAGGCCCCGTCATCCTCGACCGGTACCTGCTTTGTCTTGGCCCGATCCTGAGTGAACAACTGTTTCTTTTTCGCTGGCGCAGCTCCTTTATCCCCAGGGGTGGCTCCGTCGGCCGGGCGCACTGTTGTTGTGGCCTTGAAGGCGAGCTTGAGGACCGTTAGGGCTTCTTTGATGTCTCCGGCCACGGTGACGATGCCGCTGCTTCCCAGCATCTTCATGAGGTTGTAGGCCGGATGGGTCGCTGCCATGAACTGAGCCAGGGCAGGGTACCCGAGGATGGCCTTGTAAGGGAGGCCGATGCGAGCGATGTCGAAGTCGATAAGCTCGGTGCGGTAGTTGTCGCGGGTACCGAAGGTGACCGGGAGGCGGATCTGCCCTAGGGGGCTGGTGGAACCGCTGCCTACCCAGGAGAACGTCTTGGTGGGACAGAGCCGACCGTACTGTACGTGAAGCAAGCCAAAAGCTTCCACGGAGAGCACGTTGAGGACGGCCCCACCATCGATGAGGGTCTTGGTCACTGCTATGTTGCAGATGGTGGGCGGGAAGAGCATCGGGAGTGCGCCCGAGCCAGCGACGGTCGCTGGGTGGTCCTCTGAGTCGAAGGTGATGTCGGCCTTGGGCGCCACCCATCCCGGAGGGGCCCCGTGCGAAAGAACTGCTTGACGTGGCGTTCCGAAGGCGGCGCCTGCGAGCCGCCGATGAGGGCCGCGACAGCGAGGGGTGCGAGTACTGCGAAGCGCGCGATGAAGAGGCCACGCAGCTCCCCCAGGAGGCCACGGAAGATCCCGGCAGGTTGAGCAGCTAGGCACGTCGCACGCCGGTGAGGGCCATGGGGAACCAGTTGGACATGACCTTGCCGTCGCCTCCGGCTTCCAGAACGGCTTCCTCGTACGCTAGCAGGAAGACCGCTAGATTTGCCACGCCGTCATAGCAGGGTGGCACCTCTTGAGCACTGCGTTGGTTTTCCCTTAAAGGGGAAAGGGTGATGCAGTAAAGTAGCATAAGTATTTCCCTCAGTTTTTGAGAACCAAGGTATCAATCCAGTAGGAGGCCACGCACGAGTCCCTCGCACCTACACAAACAAATAAAAACCTCGCAACCAACGCAATAAAGGGGCTGTCAATCCCTTCACGGTCACTTACGAAAGTGAGATCTAATAGATATGATAAGATAATATTTTTGGTATTTTTATAATAAAGATGCAAAGTAAAATAAAAGCAAAACAAACGGCGCCGGAAATAGCTTGTTGTCGGGAAATAAATATGATGGAAGATAGACCCGGGGGCAATCGGTTTCACTAGTGGCTTCTCTCAAGAGCATAAGTATTACGGTGGGTGAACAAATTACTGTTGAGCAATTGATAGAATTGAGCATAGTTATGAGAATATCTAGGTATGATCATGTATATAGGCATCACGTCCGTGACAAGTAGACCGACTCTTGCCTGCATCTACTACTATTACTCCACACATCGACCGCTATCCAGCATGCATCTAGAGTATTAAGTTCATAAGAACAGAGTAACGCTTTAAGCAAGATGACATGATGTAGAGGGATAAACTCATGCAATATGATATAAACACCATCGTGTTATCCTCGATGGCAACAATACAATACGTGCCTTGTTGCCCCTGCTGTCACTGGGAAAGGACACCGCAAGATTGAACCCAAAGCTAAGCACTTCTCCCATTGCAAGAAAGATCAATCTAGTAGGCCAAACCAAACTGATAATTCGAAGAGACTTGCAAAGATAACCAATCATACATAAATGAATTCAGAGAAGATTCAAATATTGTTCATAGATAAACTTGATCATAAACCCACAATTCAACGGTCTCAACAAACACACCGCAAAAGAAGATTACATCGAATAGATCTCCACGAGAATCGTGGAGAACTTTGTATTGAGATCAAAAGAGAGAGAAGAAGCCATCTAGCTAATAACTATGGACCCGAAGGTCTGAGGTAAACTACTCACACATCATCGGAGAGGCTATGGTGTTGATGTAGAAGCCCTCCATGATCAATGCCCCCTCCGGCAGGACGCCAGAAATGGCCCCAAGATGGGATCTCACGGGTACAGAAGGTTGCGGTGGTGGAATTAGGTTTTCGTGGATGCTTCTATTGGTTTGGGGGTATGTAGGTATATATAGGAGGAAGAAGTACGTCAGTGGAGCAATCTGGGCCCCACAAGGGTGGAGGGCGCGCCCCCCTACCGCGTGCCCTCCTGGTTGCTTTCTTGACGTAGGGTCCAAGTCCTCTGGATCACGTTTGTTCCGAAAATCACGTTCCCGAAGGTTTCATTCCGTTTGGACTCCTTTCGATATTCTTTTTCTGCGAAACACTGAAGTAGGCAAAAAACAACAATTCTGGGCTGGGCCTCCGGTTAATAGGTTAGTCCCAAAAATAATATAAAAGTGTATAACAAAGCCCATTAATCATCCAAAACAGAATATAATATAGCATGAAGCAATCAAAAATTATAGATAAGTTGGCGACGTATAACATCGCACTTGCCGCAAGGCGGGGGTGAAGGCCCGAAGGCCCATGGCGCCTTGATGTCTACTATGCAACCTGTTGGGGAACGTAGTAATTTCAAAAAAATTCCTACGAACACGCAAGACCATGGTGATGGCATAGCAACGAGAGGGGAGAGTGTCCGTCCACGTACCCTCGTAGACCGAAAGCGAAGCGTTATAACAAAGCGGTTGATGTAGTCGACGCCTTCACGATCCGACCGATCCAAGCACCGAACGACGGCACCTCCGAGTTCTGCACACGCTCAGCTCGATGACGATCCCGGACCGATCCAGCAAAGTGTCGGGATGAGTTCCACAAGACGACGGCGTGGTGACGATGTTGATGCTCCACCGACGCAGGGCTTCGCCTAAGCTCGCGCCGATATGACTTCTCCGGCGCAGGCTTCGCCTAAGCTCTACGACGATATGACCGAAGTGGAATATGGTGGAGGGGGGCACCGCACACGGCTAAGGAACGATCCGTAGATCAACTTGTGTGTCATGGGGTGCCCCCCTGCCCCCGTATATAAAGGAGCAAAGGGGGGGTGCGGCCGGCCCTAGGGAGGCGCGCCTGGAGGAGTCCTACTCCCACCGGGAGTAGGACTCCCCCTTCTCCTAGTTGGAGTAGGATTGGGGAGGGGGAAGAGGGAAGGGGGCGCCGCCCCCCCTCTCCTTGTCCTATTCGGACTAGAGGGGGGAGGGGGGCGCGCGGCCTTCCCTGGCCGGCCCTTCCTCTTCTCCCTTGTGGCTCATTAAGGCCCATATACCCCCCGGGGGGTTCCGGTAACCCCGGTGTTCAAGAACTTCCTGTTTTCATTCGGAACCCTTCCGAAGTCCAAACATAGGCTTCCAATATATCAATCTTTATGTCTCGACCATTTCGAGACTCCTCGTCATGTCCGTGATCATATCCGGGACTCCGAACAACCTTCGGTACATCAATACTTATAAACTCATAATGAACTGTCATCGAAACGTTAAGCGTGCGGACCCTACGGGTTCGAGAACTATGTAGACATGACCTAGAACCATTCTCGGTCAATAACCAATAGCGGAACCTGGATGCTCATATTGGTTCCCAGAGATACCTCTCCGACAATCGGAGTGACAAAACCTAATCTCGAAATACGCCAACCCAACAAGTACCTTTGGAGACACCTGTAGTACTCCTTTATAATCACCCAGTTACGTTGTGACGTTTGGTAGTACCCAAAGTGTTCCTCCGGTAAACGGGAGTTACATAATCTCATAGTTACAGGAACATGTATAGGTCATGAAGAAAGCATTAGCAATATACTAAACGATCAAGTGCTAAGCTAACGGAATGGGTCATGTCAATCACATCATTCTCCTAATGAGGTGATCCCATTAATCAAATGACAACACATGTCTATGGTTAGGAAACACAACCATCTTTGATTAATGAGCTAGTCCAGTAGAGGCATACTAGTGACTATCTGTTTGTCTATGTATTCACACATGTATTATGTTTCCGGTTAATACAATTCTAGCATGAATAATAAACATTTATCATGATATAAGGAAATAAATAATAACTTTATTATTTCCTCTAGGGCATATTTCCTTCAGTCTCCCACTTGCACTAGAGTCAATAATCTAGATTACACAGTAATGATTCTAACACCCATGGAGTCTTGGTGTTGATCATGTTTTGCTCGTGGAAGAGGCTTACTCAACGGGTCTGCAACATTCAGATCCGTATGTATTTTGCAAATCTCTATGTCTCCCACTTGGACTTGGTCCCGAATGGAATTGAAGCGTCTCTTGATATGCTTGGTCCTCTTGTGAAATCTGGATTCCTTTGCCAAGGCAATTGCACCAGTATTGTCACAGAAGATCTTCATTGGTCCCGATGCACTAGGTATAACACCTAGATCGGAAATGAACTCTTTCATCCAGACTCCTTCATTTGCTGCTTCCGAAGCAGCTATGTACTCCGCTTCACATGTAGATCCCGCCACGATGCTTTGTTTAGAACTGCACCAACCGACAGCTCCACCGCTTAATAAAAACACGATCCGGTTTGTGATTTAGAATCGTCCGGATCAGTGTCAAAGCTTGCATCGACGTAACCATTTACGACTAGCTCTTTGTCACCTCCATATACGAGAAACATATCCTTAGTCCTTTTCGGTATTTCAGGATGTTCTTGACCGCTGTCCAAATGATCCACTCTGGATTACTTTGGTACCTTCCTGCCAAGCTTACAGCTAAGCATACGTCAGTCTGGTACACAGCATTGCATACATGATAGAGCCTATGGCTGAAGCATAGGAACATCTTTCATTTTCTCTCTATCTTCCGATGTGGTCGGGCATTGAGTCCGAATCAATCTTACACCTTGTAATACTGGTAAAAACCTTTCTTTGCACGATCCATTTTGAACTTCTTCAAAACTTTATCAAGGTATGTGCTTTGTGAAAGTCCAATTAAGCGCCTTGATCTATCTCTATAGATCTTGATGCCCAATATGTAAGCAGCTTCACCGAGGTCTTTCATTGAAAAACTTTTATTCAAGTATCCTTTTATGCTATCCAGAAATTCTATATCATTTCCAATCAATAATATGTCGTCCACATATAATATTAGAAATGCTACAGAGCTCCCACTCACTTTCTTGTAAATACAGGCTTCTCCAAAAGTCTCAGATAAACCCATATGCTTTGATCACACTATCAAAGCGCTTATTCCAACTCGAGAGGCTTGCACCGGACCATAAATTGATCGCTGGAGCTTGCACACCTTGTTAGTACCCTTTGGATCGACAAAACCTTCTGGTTGCATCATATACAACTCTTCTTCTAGAAATCCATTCAAGAATGCAGTTTTACATCCATTTGCCAAATTTCATAATCATAAAATCGGCAATTGCTAACATGATTCGGACAGACTTAAGCATCGCCACGGTGAGAAAGTCTCATCGTAGTCAACCCCTTGAACTTGTCAAAACCTTTCGCAACAAGTCGAGCTTTGTAGACAGTTATATTACCATCGGCGTCGGTCTTCTTCTTAAAGATCCATTTATTCTCAATGGCTTGCCGATCATCGGGCAAGTCAACCAAAGTCCATACTTTGTTCTCATACATGGATCCCATCTCAGATTTCATGGCTTCCAGCCATTTTGCGAATCTGGGCTCACCATCGCTTCTTCATAGTTTGTAGGTTCGCCATGGTCAAGTAACATGACTTCCGAATAGGATTACCGTACCACTCAGTGCGATTTTACTCTGGTTGACCTCTGAAGTTCAGTAGTAACTTGATCTGAAGCTTCATGATCATCATCATTAGTTTCCTCACTAATTGGTGTAGTTGTCACAGAACCATTTCTTGTGATGAACTACTTTCCAATAAGGGAGCAGATATCTGATTATCTCATCAAGTTCTACTTTCCTCCCACTCACTTCTTTCGAGAGAAACTCCTTCTCTAGAAAGGATCCGAATTTAGCAACGAAAATCTTGCCTTCAGATCTGTGATAGAAGGTGTACCCAACAGTCTCCTTTGGGTATCCTATGAAGACACATTTTCCGATTTGGGTTCGAGCTTATCTGGTTGAAGTTTCTTCACATAAGCATCGCAGCCCCAAATTTTAAGAAACGACAACTTTGGTTTCTTGCCAAACCACAGTTCATACGGTGTCGCCTCAACGGATTTAGATGGTGCCCTATTTAACGTGAATGCGGCCGCCTCTAAAGCATATCCCCAAAACGATAGCGGTAAATCAGAAGAGACATCATAGATCGCACCATATCAAGTAAAGTACGACACGACGCTCGGACACACCATTTCTCGTGGTGTTCGGGTGGCGTGAGTTGCTAAACTATTCCACATTGTTTCAAATGTAAACCAAACTCGTGACTCAAATATTCTCCTCCACGATCAGATCGTAGAAACTTTATTTTCTTGTTACGATGATTTTCCACTTCACTCTGAAATTCTTTGAACTTTTCAAATGTTTCAGATTTGTGTTTCATTAAGTAGATATACCCATATCTACTCAAATCATCTGTGAAGGTGAGAAAATAACGATACCCGCCGTGCCTCAACATTCATTGGACCACAAACATCAAGTATGTATGATTTCCAACAAATCAGTTGCTCGCTCCATAGTTCCGGAGAACGGCGTTTTGGTCATCTTGCCCATGAGGCACGGTTCGCAAGTACCAAGTGATTCATAATCAAGTGATTCCGAAGTCCATCAAGATGGAGTTTCTTCATGCATTTTACACCGATATGACCTAAACGGCAAAGTGCCACAAATAAGTTGCATTATCATTATCAACTCTGCATCTTTTGGTTTCAACATTATGAATATGTGTATCACTACCGTCGAGATTCAACAAGAATAGACCATTCTTCAAGGGTGCATGACCATAAAAGATATTACTCATATAAATAGAACAACCATTATTCTCTCGATTTAAATGAATAACCGTCTCGCATCAAACAAGATCCAGATATAATGTTCATGCTCAACGCTGGCACCAAATAACAATTATTTAGGTCTAAAACTAATCCCGAAGGTAGATGTAGAGGTAGCGTGTCGACCGCGATCACATTGACTTTGGAACCATTTCCCACGCGATCGTCACCTCGTCCTTTGCCGATGCTCGTCTATTCCGTAGTCCCTGCTTTGAGTTGCAAATATTAGCAATGTAACCAGTATCAAATACCCAGTGCTACTACGAGCTCTAGTAAGGTACACATCAATAACATGTATATCACATATACCTTTGTCCACCTTGCCATCCTTCTTATCCGCCAAATATTTGGGGCAGTTCCGCTTCGGTGTCGATCTGCTTAAAGTAAAAACACTCGTTTCAGGTTTAGGTCCAGACTTGGGTTTCTTCTCTTGATCAGCAACTTTCTTGCTGTTCTTTTGAAGTTTCCTTCTTCTTCCCTTTGCCCTTTTCTTGAAACTAGTGGTCTTGTTGACCATCAACACTTGATGCTCTTTCTTGATTTCTACCTCCGCTGCTTTTAGCATTGCGAAGAGCTCAGAATTGTCTTAGTCATTCCTTGCATATTATAGTTCATCACGAAGCTCTTGTAGCTTGGTGGCAGTGATTGGAGAATTCTGTCAATGACACTATCATCCGGAAGAGTAACTCCCAGTTGAATCAAGTGATTATTATACCCTGACATTTTGAGTATATGTTCACCGATGTAACTATTCTCCTCCATCTTGCAGCTATAGAACTTATTGGAGACTTCATATCTCTCAATCCGGGCATTTGCTTGAAATATTAACTTCAACTCTGGAACATCTCATATGCTCCATGACGCTCAAAACGTCGTTGAAGACCCGGTTCTAAGCCGTAAAGCATGGCACCTCGAACTATTGAGTAGTCATCAGCTTTGCTTTGCCAGACGCTCACAACTTCGGCTCAGCTCCTGCAGCAGGCTGTCACCTAGCGGTGCTTCCGGGGCGTAATTTTTACGTGCAGCAATGAGGATAATCCTCGTTACGGACCCAGTCCGTAATTGCTACCATCATCTTTCAACTTTGCTTTCTCAAGGAACGCATTAAAATTCAACGGAACAACAGCACGAGCCATCTATCTACAAAGAAACATAGACAAGCAAAATACTATCGGTACTAAGCTCATGATAAATTTAAGTTTAATTAATCATATTAAAAACTCCCACTTAGACAGACATCTCTCTAGTTATCTAAGTGATTACGTGATCCAAATCAACTAAACCATGTCCGATCATCACGTGAGATGGAGTAGTTTCAATGGTGAACATCACTATGTTGATCATATCTACTATATGATTCACGCTCGACCTTCGGTCTCCGTGTTCCGAGGCCATATCTGTTATATGCAAGGCTCGTCAAGTTTAACCTGAGTATTCGCGTGCAACTGTTTTGCACCGTTGTAGATGGACGAGAACTTATCACACCCGATCATCACGTGGTGTCCGGGTACTACGAACTTTGGCAACGGTGCATACTCGTGGAGAACACTTCTTGATAATTTTAGTGAGAGATCATCTTATAATGCTACCGTCAATCAAAGCAAGATAAGATACATAAAGGATAAACATCACATGCAATCAATATAAGTGATATGATATGGTCATCATCATCTTGTGCTTGTGATCTCCATCGCCAAAGCACCGCCATGATCACCATCGCCACCGCGCGACACCTTGATCTCCATCGTTGCATCGTTGTCGTCTCGCCAACTATTGCTTCTACGACTATCGCTACTGCTTAGTGATAAAGTAAAGCAATTACATGGCGTTGCATTTCATACAATAAAGCGACAACCATATGGCTCCTGCCATTGCCGATAACTCGATTACAAAACATGATCATCTCATACAATAAAATATAGCATCACGCCTTGACCACATCACATCACAACATGCCCTGCAAAAACAAGTTAGACGTCCTCTACTTTGTTGTTGCAAGTTTTACGTGGCTGCTACGGGCTGAGCAAGAACCGTTCTTACCTACGCATCAAAACCACAACGATAGTTTGTCAAGTTGGTGCTGTTTTAACCTTCGCAAGGACGGGCGAGCCACACTCGGTTCAACTAAAGTGAGAGAGACAGACACCCGCCGGTCACCTTTAAGCAACGAGTGCTCGGAGCGGTGAAACCAGTCTCGCGTAAGCGTACGCGTAATGTCGGTCCGGGCCGCTTCATCTCACAATACCGCTGAACCAAAGTATGACATGCTGGTAAGAAGTATGACTTATATCGCCCACAACTCACTTGTGTTCTACTCGTGCATATGACATCAACGCATAAAACCAGGCTCGATGCCATGTTGGGGAACGAGTAATTTCAAAAAATTCCTACGAACACGCAAGACCATGGTGATGGCATAGCAACGAGAGGGAGAGTGTCCGCCCACGCACTCGTGAGACCGAAAGCGAAGCGTTATAACAACGCGGTTGATGTAGTCGACGCCTTCACGATCCGACCGATCCAAGCACCGAACGACGGCACCTCCGAGTTCTGCACACGCTCAGCTCGATGACGATCCCGGACCGATCCAGCAAAGTGTCGGGATGAGTTCCACAAGACGACGGCGTGGGACGATGTTGATGCTCCACCGACGCAGGGCTTCGCCTAAGCTCCGCGCCGATATGACTTCTCGGCGAGGCTTCGCTAAGCTCTACGACGATATGACCAAGTGGAATATGGTGGAGGGGGCACCGCACACGGCTAAGGAACGATCCGTAGATCAACTTGTGTGTCATGGGTGCCCCCTGCCTCAGATATAAAGGAGAAAGGGGGTGCGGCCGGCCCTAGGAGGCGCTGCCGAGGAGTCCTACTCCCACCGAGTAGGACTCCCCCCTTCTCCTAGTTGGAGTAGGATTGGGAGGGGAAGAGGGAGGGGCGCCGCCCCTTCTCCTTGTCCTATTCGGACTAGAGAGGGAGGGGGGCGCGCGTCCTGCCCTGGCCGGCCCTTCCTCTTCTCCCTTGTGGCCCATTAAGGCCCATATACCCCGGGGTTCCGTAACCCCGGTGTTCCGTAACTTCCTGTTTTCATTCGAACCCTTCCAAGTCCAAACATAGGCTTCCAATATATCAATCTTTATGTCTCGACCATTTCGAGACTCCTCGTCATGTCCGTGATCATATCCGGACTCGAACAACCTTCGTACATCAATACTTATAAACTCATAATGAACTGTCATCGAACGTTAAGCGTGCGGACCCTACGGGTTCGAGAACTATGTAGACATGACCTAGAACCATTCTCGGTCAATAACCAATAGCGGAACCTGGATGCTCATATTGGTTCCTACATATTCTACGAAGATCTTTATCGGTCAAACCGCATAACGACATACGTTGTTCCTTTGTCATCAAGTATGTTACTTACCCGAGATTCGATCGTCGGTATCCAATACCTAGTTCAATCTCGTTACGTAAGTCTCTTTACTCGTTCCGTAATACATCATCTCACAACTAACTCATTAGTTGTAATGCTTGCAAGGCTTAAGTGATGTGTATTACCGAGAAGGCCCAGAGATACCTCTCCGACAATCGGAGTGACAAAACCTAATCTCAAATACGCCAACCCAACAAGTACCTTTGGAGACACCTGTAGTACTCCTTTATAATCACCCGATTACGTTGTGACGCTTGGTAGTACCCAAAGTGTTCCTCCGTAAACGGAGTTGCATAATCTCATAGTTACAGGAACATGTATAGGTCATGAAGAAAGCATTAGCAATATACTAAACGATCAAGTGCTAAGCTAACGGAATGGGTCATGTCAATCACATCATTCTCCTAATGAGGTGATCCCATTAATCAAATGACAACACATGTCTATGGTTAGGAAACACAACCATCTTTGATTAATGAGCTAGTCCAGTAGAGGCATACTAGTGACTATCTGTTTGTCTATGTATTCACACATGTATTATGTTTCCGGTTAATACAATTCTAGCATGAATAATAAACATTTATCATGATATAAGGAAATAAATAATAACTTTATTATTGCCTCTAGGGCATATTTCCTTCACAACCTTCTTCTTGTAGACGTTGTTGGGCCTCCAAGTGCGGAGGTTTGTAGGACAGTAGAAAATTTCCCTCAAGTGGATGACCTAAGGTTTATCAATCCGTGGGAGGCGTAGAATGAAGATGGTATCTCTCAAGCAACCCTGCAACCAAATAACAAAGAGTCTCTTGTGTCCCCAACAAACCCGATACAATTGTAAATTGTATAGGTGCACTAGTTCGGCAAAGAGATGGTGATACAAGTGCAATATGGATGGTAGATATAGGTTGTAATCTGAAAATATAAAAACAGCAAGGTAACTAATGATAAAAGTGAGCACAAACGGTATTGCAATGATAGGAAACAAGGCCTAGGGTTCATACTTTCACTAGTGCAAGTTCTCTCAACAATAATAACATAATTGGATCATATAACTATCCCTCAACATGCAACAAAGAGTCACTCCAAAGTCAATAATAGCGGAGAACAAACGAAGAGATTATGGTAGGGTACGAAACCACCTCAAAGTTATTCTTTCCAATCAACCCGTTGGGCTATTCCTATAAGTGTCATAAACAGCCCTAGAGTTCATACTAGAATAACACCTTAAGATACAAATCAACCAAAACCCTAATGTCACCTAGATACTCCAATGTCACCTCAAGTATCCGTGGGTATGATTATACGATATGCATCACACAATCTCAGATTCATCTATTCAACCAACACATAGAACCTCAAAGAGTGCCCCAAAGTGTCTACCGGAGAATCAAGACGAAAACGTGTGCCAACCCCTATGCATAGGTTCATGGGCGGAACCCGCAAGTTGATCACCAAAACATACATCAAGTGAATCACGTGATATCCCATTGTCACCATAGATACGCACGGAAAGACATACATCAAGTGTTCTCAAGTCATTAAAGACTAAATCCGATAAGATTACTTCAAAGGGAAAACTCAATCCATTACAAGAGAGTAGAGGGGGAGAAGCAACATAAGATCCAACTATAATAGCAAAGCTCACGATACATCAAGATCGTGCCAAATCAAGAACACGAGAGAGAGAGAGAGAGAGAGAGAGAGAGAGAGAGATCAAACACACAGCTACTGGTACATACCCTCAGCCTCGAGGGTGAACTACTCCCTCCTCGTCATGGAGAGCGCCGGGATGATGAAGATGGCCATCGGTGAGGGTTCCCCCTCCGGCAGGGTGCCGGAACAGGCTCCCTAGAGGTTATGGGTGGCTATAGAGGCTTGCGGCGGCGGAACTCCCGATCTATTCTGTTCTCCGAAGTTTTTAGAGTATATGGGTATATATAGGCGGAAGAAGTACGTCAGGGGAGCCACGAGGGGCCCACGAGGGTGGAGGGCGCGCCCTAGGGGTGTGGGCGCCCCTACCTCATGGCTCCTCGCTTCTTTCTGACGTGCACTCCAAGTTTATCCAAGAGCTTTCCTTCCAAAAATAACTTCTCCAGTTGGTTTCATTCCGTTTCAACTCGCTTGATATTCCTTTTCTTCAAACATCAAACAAGGGAAAAAAACAGAACTCGCACTGGGCTCGGGTCAATAGGTTAGTCCCAAAAACAATATAAAAGTGGATAATAAAGCCCATAAACATCCAAAACACATAATATAATAGCATGGAACAATCAAAAACTATAGATACGTTGGAGACGTATCAGCATCCCCAAGCTTAATTCCTTCTCGTCCTCGAGTAGGTAAATGATAAGAAAATATAATTTTTGATGTGGAGTGCTACTTGGCATAATTTCAATGTAATTCTTCTTAATTGTGGTATGAATATTCAGATCCGAAAGATTCAAGACAAAATTTTAATATTGACATAAAAATAATAATACTTCAAGCATACTAACAAAGCAATTATGTCTTCTCAAAATAACATGGCCAAAGAAAGCTATCCCTACAAAATCATATAGTCTGGCTATGCTCTATCTTCACCACACAAATTTTTTAAATCATGCACAATCCCGATGACAAGCCAAGCAATTGTTTCATACTTTTGACATTCTCAAACTTTTTCAATCTTCATGCAATACATGAGTGTGAGCCATTGATATAGCACTATGGGTGGAATGGAAGGGTGGTTGTGGAGAAGACAAAAAGGGAGAAGATAGTCTCACATCAACTAGGCGTATCAACGGGCTATGGAGATGCCCATCAATAGATATCAATGTGAGTGAGTAGGGATTGCCATGCAACGGATGCACTAGAGCTAAAAGCATATGAAAGCTCAACAAAAGAAACTAAGTGGGTGTGCATCCAACTCGCTTGCTCACGAAGACCTAGGGCATTTTGAGGAAGCCCAGCATTGGAATATTCAAGCCAAGTTCTATAATGAAAAATTCCCACTAGTATATGAAGTGACAAAATGAGAGACTCTCTATCATGAAGATCATGGTGCTACTTTGAAGCACAAGTGTGGTAAAAGGATAGTAACATTGTCCCTTCTCTCTTTTTCTCTCATTTTTTTATTTGGGCCTTTTTTTTATGGCCTCTTTTCTTTCCCTTTTTTTTATTTTTCGTCCGGAGTCTCATCTCGACTTGTGGGGGAATCATAGTCTCCATCATCCTTTACTCACTGGGGCAATGCTCTAATAATCATGATCATCACACTTTTATTTTCTTACAACTCAACAATTACAACTCGATACTTAGAACAAAATATGACTCTATATGAATGCCTCCGGCGGTGTACTGGGATATGCAATGAATCAAGAGTGACATGTATGAAAGAATTATGAACGGTGGCTTTGCCACAAATACGATGTCAACTACATGATCATGCTAAGCAATATGACAATGATGGAGTGCGTCATAATAAACGGAATGGTGGAAAGTTGCATGGCAATATATCTCGGAATGGCTATGGAAATGCCATGATAGGTAGGTATGGTGGCTGTTTTGAGTAAGGTTTATGGTGGGTGTATGATACCGGTGAAAAGTGCACGGTATTAGAGAGGCTAGCAATAGTGGAAGGAAGAAGAGTGCGTATAATCCATGGACTCAACATTAGTCATAAAGAACTCATATACTTATTGCAAAAATCTACAAGTTATCAAAGCAAAGTATTACGCGCATGCTCCTATGGGGATAGATTGGTAGGAAAAGACTATCGCTCGTCCCCGGCCGCCAGTCCTAAGGAAGACAATCAATAAATAAATTATGCTCCGACTTCATCACATAACGGTTCACCATACGTGCATGCTACGGGAATCACAAACTTTAACACAAGTATTTCTCAAATTCACAACTACTCAACTAGCATGACTCTAATATCACCACCTCCATATCTCAAAACAATCATCAAGCATCAAACTTCTCTTAGTATTCAACACACTCATAGGAAAGTTTTTACTAGTCTTGAATACCTAGCATATTAGGATTAAGCACATTACCATGCTGTTTAAGACTCTCAAAATAATATAAGTGAATCATGAGAGTTCATCTATTTCTTCAAAATAAAACCAACATTGTGCTCTAAAAGATATAAGTGAAGCACTAGAGCAAAAACAAACTACTCCAAAAGATATAAGTGAAGATTAATGAGTAGTTAAATAATTATGCGACTATGTGAAGACTCTCTCTCGTTTGAGAATTTCAAATCTTGGTATTTTATTCAAACAGAAAGCAAAGCTAAACAAAATTAAATGACGCTCCAAGCAAAACACATATCATGTGGTGAACAAAAATATAGCTCCAAGTAAAGTTACCGATGAACGAAGACGAAAGAGGGGATGCCTTCCAGGGCATCCCCAAGCTTAGGCTCTTGGTTATCCTTGAATATTACCTTGGGGTGCCTTGAGCATCCCCAAGCTTAGGCTCTTTCCACTCCTTATTCCATAGTCCATCAAATCTTTACCCAAAACTTGAAAACTTCACAACACAAAACTTAACAGAAAATCTCGTGAGCTCCGTTAGCGAAAGAAAACAAAACACCACTTCAAGTTACTGTAATGAACTCATTATTTATTTATATTGTTTTTAAACCTAATTTATTCCAACTTCTCTATGGTTTATAAACTATTTTACTCGACATAGAGTCATCAAAATAAGCAAACAACACACGAAAAACAGAATCTGTCAAAAACAGAATAGTCTGTAGTAATCTATAACCAACGCAAACTTATGGAACTCCAAAAATTCTAAAATAAATTGGTGGACCTGAGGAATTTTTCTAGTATTCATCTGCAAAAATAATCAACTAAATAAAACTCTCCAGTAAAAATTTGAAGCTAATCTCGTGAGCGCTAAAGTTTCTGTTTTTTACAGCATGATCATAAAGACTTCACCCAAGTCTTCCCAAAGGTTCTACTTGGCACAAACACTAATTAAAACATAAAACCACATCTAACCAGAGGCTAGATAGATTATTTATTCCTAAACAGAACTAAAAAGCAAGAAACATACAATAAAATTGGGTTGCCTCCCAACAAGCGCTAACGTTTAACACCCCTAGCTAGGCATGATGATTTCAATGATGCTCATATAAAAGATAAGAATTGAAACATAAAGAGAGCATAATGAATAATATGACTAGCACATTTAAGTCTAACCCACTTCCTATGCATAGGGATTTTGTGAGCAAACAACTTATGGGAACAATAATCAACTAGCATAGGAAGGCAAAACAAGCATAACTTCAAAACTTTAAGCACATAGAGAGGAAACTTGATATTATTGCAATATGTAGAAGCATATGATCCTCTATCATAATAATTTTCAGTAGAATCATGAATGAATTCAACAATATAACCAGCACCTAAAGCATTCTTTTCATGATCTACAAGCATTGAATTTTTACTACTCACCACATAAGCAAAATTCTTCTCTATCGGAATAGTGGAAGTATCATAAGATACTTGAATACTATAAATTGTTTCAACATTAAAAGAGTAATTTTCAGAAAAAGGGTAATCATAATCATGAAAATTTATATAAATATAATCATCACTTCTTTTTATAGCATAAGTTTCATCACAATAATCATCATAAATACCAACTTTGTTCTCATCATAATTGATTGAAACCTCTTCCGAAATAGTGGATACATCACTAAATAAAGTCATGTCCTCTCCAAATCCACTTTCATAAATATTATAAGATTCAACATCCTCCAAAATAGTGGGATCACTACTTCCTAAAGTTGACACTCTTCCAAACCCACTTTCATCAATATAATCATCATAGGTAGGAGGCATGCTATAACAACTTTGCATATCAAAACTTGGGAGGCTAAAAATATCATCATTATTAAACATAGCATCCCCAAGCTTGGGACAAACATTAATTTCAGCAAATATATTCTAAAAAACATGATCTTCGTCAAACATAGCATCCCCAAGCTTGGGCCTCTTCATATCATAAGCATAATCACTCTCATCATTAATAGTATGGATAGCACCAATAGTATAGCAATTCTCATGTTCCAAGCAAGTGCCAAAAAGATTTTCAAGATCATAAGAAGTATCATTATCTTCCCAATCATAATCATCACAACAAGCAATAGGCATAACGAGATCATCATCAAGTGCATCATCTTCCACAATTATTTTTGATTCATTTTCATGAGGCACAACAATAATAGGAGCAACATTATTTGGGAGTGATACCTTTTTACCTCTCTTTCTTTTCCTTTTCTTCTTCTTCACCACATCATGTGTGGGTTCAATTCTCCTTTAGGAGCTCCTTATTAATGAGATTGGTTGAATAGAAGGCTCCTTCTCGTTACCAGATTCATCATAAGAAATAATAGGAGAATATTGGGAAGTCTCTTCCCTTTCGTTAGTATTATATTCATCTTCTTTTTGTTTTCTTTTCTTTATGTAATTGGAAATATAAGGATTTTCAATGCAATTCACCGTGCAATACATATAAATCTCTTCTAGATCAATATCGAGGAATTTCTCAAGGTTGTATTCTGGAATATGCTTAGTTTGACGTTTCATTTCTTCATAACCCAAAAGTAAACTAAGTTCATTATGACGTGCAAGGGAAATCAAGTCATCACAATTTTTGGACATGATTCGATCATGAAACAATTTGCAATTGATATTTAAATGACCATGTTCATTGCAAAGTTCACAAGTACGATAAAGATATTTTAAATTTTCAGCACTCACATTTAGCCTTTCTTGCAACCATTTAGTTTCCAAGTACTTATGCCTCTTGCAATATCTATATTCCCTATTTGGTGTGTACTTGCAAACCCAATATACTCCACAAAAATCGACATGCTTATAAGAGATATTTTCATCATGACTAGTGCAATCATCATTAGTACTATGGATTTTCAAGGAGTTCATACTAAGAACATTGCAATCATGCTCATCATTCAAAGATTTAGTGCCAAACATTTTAATGCATTCTTCTTCTAACACTTTGGCACAATTTTCCTTCCCATCATTCTCAAGAAAGATATTAAAAAGATGAAGCGTATGAGACAAACTCAGTACCATTTTTTTTCTTTTATAAACTAAACTAGTGCTAAAACAAGAAACAAAAAGATTCGGTTGCAAGATCTAAAGATATACCTTCAAGCACTCACCTCCCCGGCAACGGCGCCCGAAAAGAGCTTGATGTCTACTACGCAACCTTCTTCTTGTAGACGTTGTTGGGCCTCCAAGTGCAGAGGTTTGTAGGACAGTAGCAAAAATTTCCCTCAAGTGGATGACCTAAGGTTTATCAATCCGCGGGAGGCGTAGGATGAAGATGGTCTCTCTCAAGCAACCCTGCAACCAAATAACAAAGAGTCTCTTGTGTCCCCAACACACCCGATACAATGGTAAATTGTATAGGTGCACTAGTTCGGCGAAGAGATGGTGATACAAGTGCAATATGGATGGTAGATATAGGTTTTTGTAATCTGAAAATATAAAAACAACAAGGTAACTAATGATAAAAGTGAGCACAAATGGTATTGCAATGATAGGAAACAAGGCCTAGGGTTCATACTTTCACTAGTGCAAGTTCTCTCAACAATAATAACATAATTGGATCATATAACTATCCCTCAACATGCAACAAAGAGTCACTCCGAAGTCACTAATAGCGGAGAACAAATGAAGAGATTATGGTATGGTACGAAACCACCTCAAAGTTATTCTTTCCAATCAATCTGTTGGGCTATTCCTATAAGTGTCACAAACAGCCCTAGAGTTCGTACTAGAATAACAACTTAAGATACAAATCAACCAAAACCCTAATGTCACCTAGATACTCCAATGTCACCTCAAGTATCCATGGGTATGATTATACGATATGCATCACACAATCTCAGATTCATCTATTCAACCAACACATAGAACCTCAAAGAGTGCCCCAAAGTTTCTACCGGAGAATCAAGACGAAAACGTGTGCCAACCCCTATGCGTAGGTTCATGGGCGGAACCCGCAAGTTGATCAACAAAACATACATCAAGTGAATCACGTGATATCCCATTGTCACCACAGATACGCACGGCAAGAGATACATCAAGTGTTCTCAAGTCATTAAAGACTCAATCTGATAAGATTACTTCAAAGGGAAAACTCAATCCATTACAAGAGAGTAGAGGGGGAGAAGCAACATAAGATCCAACTATAATAGCAAAGCTCGCGATACATCAAGATCGTTCCAAATCAAGAACACGAGAGAGATAGAGAGAGAGAGAGATCAAACACATAGCTACTGGTACATACCCTCAAGCCCGAGGGTGAACTACTCCCTCCTCGTCATGGAGAGCGTTGGGATGATGAAGATGGCCACCGGTGAGGGTTCCCCCCTCCGGCAGGGTGCCGGAACGGGCTCCCGAGAGGTTTTGGGTCGCTACAGAGGCTTGCGGCAGCGGAACTCCCGATCAATTCTGTTCTCCGAAGGTTTTAGGGTATATGGGTATATATAGGCGGAAGAAGTACGTCAGGGGAGCCACGAGGGGCCCACGAGGGTGGAGGGTGCGCCCCCTACCTCGTGGCTCCCTCGTTTCTTTCCTGACATGCACTCCAAGTTTATCCGGTAGCTTTCCTTTCAAAAATAACTTCTCCAGTTGGTTTCATTCCGTTTCGACTGCTTGATATTCCTTTTCTTCAAACATCAAACAAGGGAAAAACAGAACTGCACTGGGCTCGAGTCAATAGGTTAGTCCCAAAATAATATAAAAGTGGATAATAAAGCCCATAAACATCCAAAACACATAATATAATAGCATGGAACAATTAAAAATTATAGATACGTTGGAGACGTATCACGCCTCCGTGTGCGTCCGTAGACCTAGTCGGAGGAGCAGCACCCGCCATGGGAGTCGGACGGAGAAACAAAGCAGGCGTGGAGGCAAGGCTTCGGCGCACCCCTACCTGGCGCGCCAAATGTCGGATTTCGGGTTTCGCAGACCCTAGAGAGGTTCGAACTCTGGGGTGCGCATGAATAACACTCTCTCCCCAGCGCGCTCGCTCAATGATACCACGGCCTAGGTCGACGAACTCATAGAACAAGAGACACAGGGGTTTATACTGGTTCGGGCCACCGTGTGGTGTAATACCCTACTCCGGTGTGTGGTGGTGGATTGCCTCTTGAGAGCTACGGATGAACTAGTACAGTGGATGAACAGCCTCAGGAGGAGAGGTGTTCTTCGGCTCGATGAGCTGGTGAGGGTTCGGATGGAATGGATCCAGTCCAAGATGAGTTCCCCATGTGCCTCCACCTAGGGTGGTGGTTGGTCCTATTTATAGTGGCCTTGGTCCTCTTCCCAAATCTAGGCGGGAAGGGATCCCACAACGGCCAAGTTTGAAGGGGGACAACTAGTACAAGTTATCCTGACAAAAGTAGTCTTCGCCTGCCAAAGGCTTGGGCGCTGACGCCACCCTGGGCTCCACGATGACCTCCATCCTGCCGTCCTAGCGGTCGTTGGTCTTGTTGCACTGATATGGAAATCTTTGCCTAATTCCTCGGGACTCCACGCCTGCGCTTGCCCCCTTGGCACCAAAGGGGAAAACTGGCGCACTGCGCCCGCTGGCGCCCGCCTGGCCTTGGTTGTCATGGCTCACGTCACGCGAACCTCGCGAGGTGCACCTTGCATAGATATATCCGCTCCTCAGGAGCTAGCCTAGTGAGACTGCCCCTAGGGAGGTCTTGCCGTCGTCCACCTCGCGAGGCTTGGCTCCTCACGAGGGTCTTGAATTGTTGTTGTCGATGTTGGGCCGTACCAGGCCGCCGATGGAGCCGCGTCATGGGCCACAGGAAGGCAAGTCTGGGTACCCCCGTTCCCAGGAAATCGACATTCCCGCTCATTAGAAATGCTTATCATTCATGCTAGAATTGTATTGATCAGAAACTTAAATACATGTGTGAATGCATAAACTACACAGTGTCCCTAGTAAGCCTCTACTAGACTATCTCGTTGATCAAAGATGGTTAAGGTTTCCTAATCATGGACATGAGTTGTCATTTGATAATGGGATCACATCATTAGGAGAATCATGTGATGTTCTGACCCAACCATAAGCTTAGCATCAGATCATTTAGTTATTTGCTATAGCTTTCTTCATGTCAAGTATCTGTTCCTTCGACCATGAGATTATGCCACTCCCAGATACCCGAGGAATGCCTTGTGTGCTATCAAACGTTACTTCATAACTGGGTGATCATAAAGGTGCTCTACAGGTATCTCCGAAAGTGTCTGTTGGGTTGCATGGATCGAGACTGGGATTTTTCACTCCGTGTGACAGAAATATATCTCCGGGCCCTCTTGGTAATACAACATCATAATAAGCTTCATGTGACTAATGAGTTTAGTCACAGGATCTTGTATTACAGAAAGAGTAAAGAGACTTGCCGATAACGAGATTGAACTAGGTATGGAGATACCGACGATCGAATCTTAGGCAAGTAACATATCACCGGACAAAGGGAATTGCATACACGGTTGACTGTATGAAAGATCTGAAGGAAATATGTCCTAGAGGAAATAATAAAGTTGTAGTTTCCTTATTCATGATAAATGTTTGTTATTCATGCTAGAATTGTATTAATCAGAAACCTAAATACATGTGTGAATACATAGAAAAACACTCTGTCCCTAGTGAGCCTCTACTTGACTAGCTCGTTGATCAAAGATGGTTAAGGTTTCGTAACCATGGACATGAGTTGTCATTTGATAACAGGATCACATCATTAGGAGAATGATGTGATGGACAAGACCCGTCCGTTAGCTTAGCATATTGATCGTTCATTTTTATTGCTATTGATTTCTTCATGTCAAATACATATTCCTTCGACTACGAGATTATGCAACTCCCGGATACCGAAGGAATTCCTTGTGTGCTATCAAACATTACAACGTAACTGGGTAATTATAAAGATGCTCTATAGGTATCTCCGAAGGTGTTTGCTGAGTTGGCATAGACTGAGATTAGGATTTGTCACTCCGAGTATCAAAGAGGTATCTCTGGGCCCTCTCGGTAATACACATCATAAGCTTGCAAGAAAACGACTAAGGAGCTAGTCATGAGGTGATGTATTAGGGAACGAGTAAAGAGACTTGCCGGTAACGAGATTGAACTAGGTATGAAGATACCTACGATCGAATCTCGGGCAAGTAACATACCGATGGATCGTATGTTGTCATAACGGTTTGATCGATAAAGATCTTCGTAGAATATGTAGGAGCCAATATGAGCATCCAGGTTACGCTATTGGTTATTCGCCGGAGAGGTGTCTCGGTCATGTCTAAATAGTTCTCGAACCCGTAGGGTCCGCACGCTTAACGTTCGATGACGATTTAGTATTATATGAGTTATGTGATTTGGTGATCGAATGTTGTTCGGAGTCCCGGATGAGATCACGGACATGACGAGGAGCCTCGACATGGTCGAGAGGTAAAGATTGATATATAGGACGATAGTATTCAGACACCGGAAGTGTTTCGGAGTGTATCGGGTATTTATCAGAGTACCGAAGGGGTTACCGGTACCCCCGGGAGGAAGATTTGGGCCATATGGGCCATGAGAGGGGAGCACACCAGCCCACAAGGGGTGGCGCGCCCCCCCTATGGCAGGAGGTCAAGTGGGAGAAGGAAAAGAGGGGATTCGGCCCCCCTTCCTTCTCTCTTCCCCCTTCCCTTTTCTTCTCCGGCAAAATAAGGTAAGGGGCGCCACTTGGGGAAACCCCAAGTAGGATTCGGATCCTACTTGGGGCGCCCCCTGGCTGCCTCTCCTCCCCTCCCACCTATATACATGTGTTGAGGGGGGCGCCTAGAACACACAACATCAATTGTTAGCCATGTGCGGCGCCCCCCTCCACAGTTTACACCCCCGGTCATATTCTCACGGTGCTTAGGCGAAAAACTGCGAGGATCACTTCACCATCACCGTCACCATGCATGCTGTCATGCTGACGAAACTCATCTACTACCTCGACGCCTTGCTGGATCAAGAAGACGAGGGACGTCACCGAGCTGAACGTGTGCAGAACTCGGAGGTGCCGTACGTTTGGTAATTGATCGGTCGGAGCTAGAAGAAGTTCGACTACATCAACCGCGTAGTCAAACGCTTCCACTTACGGTCTACGAGGGTACGTAGACACACTCTCCCCCTCGTTGCTATGCATCTCTATGGATAGATCATTACGTGTGCGTAGAATTTTTTTGTTTTCCATGCAACATTTCCCAACAAGATCTTTGTTGAATATGTAGGAATCAATATGGGCATCCAGGTCCCGCTATTGGTTATTGGCTGGAGAGGAGTCTCGGTCATGTCTGCATGTTCCGAACACGTAGGGTCGCACGCTTAACGTTCGATAGCGCTAGGGTAGTATTGAGATATTAATAGCGGAAAGTTCGAAGGTTGTTAGGAGTCCCTGATGGGATCTGCGATATCACGGGGAGTTCCGGAATGGTCCGGAGGTAAAGATTTATATATGGGAAGTCATATTTTGGGTTCCGGAAAAATTATGTTTTTTTTTGGTATTGTACTGACAAGATTCTAGAAGGTTCCAGGGGTTCCACCGTGGGGCCCAACGACCTAGGAAGGACCCACGTGGACCGAGGAGTGGGGCTACATCCCACATAGGTTGGCCGCTCCATTCCCCAAGGCACATGTTGTTTAAATCTAGAGACAACGTCTTATCTCTAAATTTAAAGGGTTGAGTCTAGAGATAAGATGTTATCTCCAAGTTTAAAGGGATTTCAACCTTGTGTCCGGCCCTAGATGGGTTGTTGGTGCTCTCCCCTGCCCCCTAGCCTACATATAGATGGGGGAGGCGCATGGGGGCAGCCACCCCTTCAGCCTGGCCCGTTCCCGCTCCCAATTCCTCCTACGTCCCTCCGGAATTCCGCTACTGCCACCACCACCATACCGTCGTGCTGGTTTCGATCTCATCGACCTTCTCTCCCTTCCTTGCTGGATCAAGAAGGAGAGGACGCCATCGAGCTGAACGTGTGCTAATCTCGGAGGTGCCGTCCGTCCGGCACTAGACCGGATTGGATCGCGATTGGATTGTGAAGAGTACGACTACATCAACCGCGTTACGACGCTAACGCTTTCAGTCTACAAAGATATGTAGGCACACTCCACTCTCGTAGCTATTCATCTCCTAGATTGGATCTTGGTTGTTTCGTAGGAATTTTTTTGATTTTCATACTTCGTTTCCCATCAAAAACAACACTTGATTTTTCATCAAGGCCGGAAAACAATGTAGTATTATGTTTTTAGGCCGAAAACCATGTGGCGGGGGCTGAGGATTTGGAATCCTTGGGTGGGGCGGTTCAACTAGTTGGGTCCAGATGTGAGTCTGAAATCTGCAAGGTATACCCTGTGTGTTCGAGCGATGTAGCAGTGTTTCTGTGTTAGTAGGCTAGTTAGCGAACAGTGGTTGTAAAGACCGAGCAAAGATAAATAAGAACTGATGCGTGACTGCAACCTAACAAGTTGGTGTCATTCTTCTCGAGACGAACGATGATCAAGCTCGCTTCTAGAACAGGACACTCAGTGATTGATCAGCGCCAAAGCAACTTGTTAGTGTGGTGGTCGCCAGCATAATCATGTGGTGTGTCGTGTGACACTCTTAAGTCACAAGCCCACAGTATACATTCTAAAATGTTCACACCAAACTCAGGTTAACATGATACGTATATATTCCTACATTTAGAATCAACAACTCAAGAGTCACATATACATAAGTTTAGCATGTTTATGCATCCAGTGATTGAGAAATCACAACGAATATCCTCCATCGACACACTTTAATTACCTCGGGTGCAGACTGGTTAAGTGTTGTTCACTCAGTAGTACTTACTAAAATTTTGCTTGTCTGAGCAAACTTTCAAGTACATAAGAGGCACCAGAAACCATTTGAGCTTTGTTTGTAGGTTTTCCTCATGATAGTGCCCTCGATGCTGCGGTAGGTTTGAGAATCTTGACCACTACTTTCACTCAACTAGTTTACTGACCTGTTTTAGTCCTTTAGCTCGCCAAAATTCTACCTTGCAGGCAAGGAAGGAGGCGGTCAACTAAATGGACCTCCCAAAGTTGTTGTACTCTGGCACTTCGTGTTAACATCGATGCTTCTTTGATTGAACTTTGGAGTACATAAGAGCGAGCATAAGTATTTGACCATCTGATTTTTTTTGCAGTTCTATTGAAATCGGCCAACATAATGCTTTTCTTGCAGGGTCTTTCCATTAATATTGCATGCAGTTTGGATGGGGTATATTCTCAGTTTGGAGATTGATAATCCGACGATTTTTTATTCAATTTTTGTGATTTTTTTTCAAATTCGATAAACTTTTATCAAAACCAATGATCTTTTTTAAAATTCGTTAAGTTTTTTCCAAAATCCTTGAATAATTTTGAATTCTTGATTTTTTTTGGTTTCTTGTGAATTTATTATTATTAGTATTTTCATATTTTAAAAAAGTCAACAGTTGACCAGTCAAAATGCGATCGAGCAACCAGGGGGAAACCGGTCAAAGCGATCTTTCACTCGGCTTCTACATGGGTCGACTCACAAGCAGGGGCACGTGAGCGCCGGTTCCTGCATGTCTCGTGGGATGTCATGACAAGGCCAAAGGACCTAGGGGGCTGGGTTTTCGAGATCTCGAGATCTTCAATGTTGCCCTACTGTCAAGACAGGCTTGGCGACTTTTACAAGAACCTGAATCCCTAAGTGCTCGCATTCTCAAGGCAGTCTACTACCCATTGACGACCTTATTGGAGGCGGAGTTAGGCCCCCATCCATCGCATGTCTGGCGAGCTATTATTGATGGAAGAAATGTATTGAACCATGGGATCATCAGGCGCATTGGCGATGGAGCAACGACCAGAATTTGGCATCATAACTGGCTTCCGAGAAGTGGCCTAATGAAACCTTTTCCGCCTCGGGTAGCTGATCCACCACAGATGGTAAGCGATCTGATCGAACCAACCATGGCATGCTGGAGAGAGGAGGTAGTACGCCAAGTCTTTGTTCCCGCTGACGCGGAGGCAATCCTGCAGATCCCCCTCTGTACTAGACAAGTGGACAACTTTTGGGCATGGTCGGGCGATCCGAGGGGCCGTTTCTCAGTAAAATCAGCTTACAAATTGATCCATAAGATGAAGATGGGATGGGAGGACTGGCTAGATGAGGCCGAGGATATGTCCAGCGGAGAATCCAAAGGATGGTCATCTATTTGGGGATTGCAAGTTCCTTCAAAACTGAAAATATTCACATGGAGGCTCGCTCGTCATTCACTTCCTACCAGTGATGTTCTGCATCGTCGAAACATGTCATCATCGCATGTATGTGCGTTATGTGGAGCAGATGACAACTGGCGCCATTCTCTTCTTGACTGCAACTACGCCCGGTGCATGTGGGCTCTATCAAATGAGGATATGGTGCAGCACATGTGTATGCATAGAGATCATCAGGCAAAGAGATGGCTCTTTCTAATGAGCGAATCGCTTCCTCGAGAGGAATTCACTACCATGATTGTCACACTATGGGCGATTTGGGCAGCGAGGAGAAAGATAATCCATGAAGGAATTTACAAAACTCCATTCGCTACTCATGGTTTTGTCACTAGCTACTTGGCTGATTTGAAGCACATACAGAAACCTATTGACAGGTCACCGGCAACTCCAAGGGCTCGCCCAACTGCTTGGCAGCCACCACCGAATTATCATGTGAAGATTAATGTCAATGCGGCTGTGCCGCGTGCTGGTGGAAGGGGGGCTGTGGGAACCGTTTACCGCCATGCATCGGGTGTGTATTTGGGGGCCTCGGCAGTTGTCTTCAACAACATAGAGGACCCGGAGGTGCTTGAAGTTCTAGCTACCAGGGAAGAGCTGGCGCTTGCCGAGGACTTGTACGAGCAAAAAGTTTTCATCGACTCAGATTGCATGACAGCGGTGGAGGCGATCAAAGGAGGAACGGCAGCAGCATATGGAGCAGTGGTACATGAAATAACGGATAGAGCTCGTTTTTTCTCTTCGTGTTCTTTTAGTCATGAATTTAGATCCTCGAACTTTGAGGCTCACAATCTCGCGAAGCATGCATTAGCGTTGGGGACCGGCCGCCATGTCTGGTTAGGCCACCCCGGTGATCTTTTGTTCGTCCCTATAAACATTGTGACGGTTGAATAAAAGTTTCGCGAGTTTGTCTGGAAAAAAAAGGTGCCACATAGGAGCTCCGCCGCGAGAGATAGATATTGGACTTTTTGTTTCTTGAGAGAAGACTAGTGGTTGAGCCTGTAAGGGAAGAAGTCCAGTAAAAGGCACTCGTGCATGTACAATGGCCCAATTAATGGCAGGCCATCCCAATAAACCAGAAGCCTCCGATTTTGCTACGGGAGTAGCAGCCCTATAGGACAGCTGGCCTAGTTTGTAAGTATTGTTGCGGTGTTATATGAATCCAATGGCCAAGGATGATCAAATTATGAAATCAAATGCTCCGGAACGCACAATGTGTGAGAAGGCTGGGAAGGGGTTCAGTTTGACTGTCCTAAATGTAAGAAAAAACACCACATTGAGTATCACATAACGACCACTTTGATGGCCAATTGAGAGTCGTGTGACGACGAACTTGCACGGTAGAACTAGTGTGTAAGAGTGAAAGTGATTATGAGACTTTCAGACTGAAATCGTTTCTAATCCCAGTGCTATTAATTGGATACGGTAAGAGATTTTGACATCTAAACATAATCTGATTCTGTTTACCAAGATGCAGTATAGGATATGATATCACTAATATACGATGGTGTAGGATAATTTATTTTCTGTAGCCAGACAATTCCTCCTTTTAAACATGGTGTAGGATAAATGTTATACTTTCTTATGATATGAGACATAAGCTTGTTAATGATTTATTTGGATTTTAAGTACCTTATAGAGCTTTATGTGTGCTTGAAATGTATGAGTATCAATATTTGCCCATTGGTTGTGTATAATTTTAGTTCCGAGCATGTATATATTCCTTGTATATGCATGTTTCCGAGTCGAGCCCAATCTATTACCATATCATGGCTGAACCTGACATGATCCGGTATTCGAATCCACATCTACACCGCATCCATCCCGCGTTTGAATCCAAAGAAATATATGAAATAAAATGGTATGATCATTATCCTTGTATATTTCGATCCGGTTTTACCCCATACCGAATAGCTTATGTGTATACTATGGGTGTGTTTGGTAGCATTCCCAAATCCCAACTTAGCATGGTTGTTCTCCTCTCATACACGCTTGGTGTAGACATGCGGAGTACATGCATTTGTTGTTGTTTGGTGGCGGTGTATGTGCTGAGACATACTAAGTTGAGATTCTGTTTGGCAGCTTGCATCTTTTTAGACATGCCGGTCGGCACTGTAGCAATCGGTATTTTCAAATAAGTGAACAAAACATTTCAAAAATTTGATCAATTTTTTGAAACATGGAAAGAACATTTTCTAAAATTTAAACATTTTTTAAAATTCTATTTAAAAAAAAACTAAACAAATTTGAAAATTTGATCTTTTAAAAAATTTAAACAAAATTTGCAAATCTGAAATTATTTTGAAAAAATAAAATAAAAACGGTATTTTTAGAAAAATTGTAAAAAAATTAAAATGCTGAAAGTTTTTTGAAAATCTTAACAAATTTTGAAAATTTGGACAATTTTCAAAAAAAATAACAAAATTTTCAAATCTGTCCATTTTTCAAAAAATTGATTTTTTTTGTGTTCTCAACATTTTCTAAAAGTTAAATTATTTTTTACAAATTCTGAACATTTTTTAAACACATTGTCGCTCGCTTCGCTCATGCATGCTGACCAATGAACGGCTGTTGGAGTGTTCCCTCTTCGTGCATGCTAAGAGGCTATTTGAGCTGAGCTCGTGCATGTTGAGGAGGCCTCGTGTACACTACCAAACATACCCTATGCAAAGTGGATGTGAATGCCACATGTCAGCATTATCTTCCCCGTCTCTTGTTCTTCCACCTCATACACCAGGGGAAACTTGCCTCTATCTAAGAGTCGGCTAGCAATTCCCCACTGGCACAATAGTTGGTTCATCCCATGAATGTCGTGCTCCTGCCCCTTGCGATTCCCGCTTCCACACCATGTTATATATCCTACATGGCAATGTAGTGCTAACCTTTAAGGATGCTATCCTGGAGCAACACTCGTTGGCTGAAGCACTTTGGGCGCCTATCATTTCTCCAGGATGGCCTCGATGTTTTGTTTGGGGTCTGATGTAGGTTCATATATGAGTCTATATAGGAGGGTACCCAAGAAAGAGTCTAGATGGGTGGAGTGAATAGACTATTATGAATTTTACTTAGCCGATTTTATTTCTTAAGCCATGTTTCCCCTACATATGCAAGTCTAGGAAAGCAAGCGGGATGCAAACTTGCACAAAGTAAAGATATAGGGTACATGTTGCAAACACACGCATTTATCTCAAGTTCAGATTGTTGGCACAAAGTCCTCGGACCATTTAAGCCTTGGCCACACAAGCACAATGGTCTTGTCCACCATGGTCTAGGCCCACCTATCATACCATGGCCGACCACCAACAGGGCCGTCTCCAGAAATTTGAGGCCCCGGTGCGAATTATAAAATAGGGCCCTAAAATTGAAAAATGATGTGTGTTATAGCCTCATAAATGGCGAAGGAAAACCACTCATAAAAATAGTGGTGGACAACAAATGTATTTTGAGTGTGGCAAACTTTATAGCATTGATTTTCAAAAATATATATGCTCACAAAAAAGGTAATATAAAATGTAATAAACAGAAGTAAGTATAATTTTTTCATACAAACATATAACAAAACTAACGTATGAATATGATGTCAAGAGATATTGCTTACACTATTATTCGCGACCATCATTTTGTAGAGGAAAAGTCACTGCTATAAATTTATCAAAATTATGGAAGTATTTTTTTAGGGAAGTAACCTATTAACGAAAAATGAATCAATTTGTCTGCCCCCTTTTCGAAAAAAAATCGTCTGCCCATTCTGTTATTCATCTTCTATAGTCTATAGAACATAAAAGTCATGTACTCATGTACACAAAGGAAACACATACGCGCATCCGCAGGAAAAAAAGGAAACACTATCGCAGTTTTCTGTTTTCTGTTTTTTTTTTTTTCAGTAGAACCCACTATCGCTGTTAATCCACTCAAAGTCTCCCTACGATCCTGGGCCAGCGCCACATCTCAATCTCCATCAAGGTAATGGACTAATGGCCCCACGCCCATCTCACTAGAGAATAACGATTCGGTTGCTTTCTTCTTGCTGGAGACGAGTTGAAGATCTTCCCAGCAGCTCTAATGGCGGCTCCTCTACAGATCAAATATGTTTTAGAAATATGAATATAGGATCTGGGGGCCCCTATTTTTTGGGGGCCCTTATTTTTTGGGGGCCCTGTGCGGTAGCACAGCTCGCACATGCTTATGGACGGCCCTGACCACCAAGGTCTATTGAGGCACACACCCTCCAAAGGAAATAAGAACTTGCTTGATTGGCGAAGAATCCCTTTCTGTGCCCAATTGCTATCTCTACTACTCTAAAACTCTAATAGGATAGATCTTTAGGCTTTGAGAAGTTGGAGTGTATAGTTCAAAAGATGAATCTGAGTATTTGAAAAATAATTTGAAATCTAACTTCAACCGCTTGGAGGTTCCAGCCGAAAGTTATTCGGAGGAATCAGACAAGGCCATGAGGCTTGGAGGTTCCAAAATATCCGAACCACTCGCTCCGGGGGCCCAGATAACACTAAGTGAAAATGAGACACTTCCTTTCAAATATACGAGTTGTATTTACTTTTTTGGCCCCAAAAATGATGGATGTCGTTGTCGAAAATTCGCATGGGCACACAGGTGCCCGGGCACAGACCTGCCAGGCCGCTCGATTGCCTCACGATTCCTAAAGTATTTGAATCCCGCATAAGGGCACATTAAGTTTCATAAGTTTCAGCCGTTGAAACTTACAACTTTTTATTTGAAACTTGCGATTTTCTCTCACACTCTTAGGCATTTTTTAATTTAGAAGAAAAAAATCATGATTTTAACGGTCCCTCGGACTGAATTTCATTTATTTTCTAAATTGGTTAAAACATATTCAAATTATTCAAGTAACTGTGTAAGTATAGTATACTCCTAAGATCGACTAAGTGTCATAGATCAAGCATCTACTCGGAGTATCCTTTTTACATGGAAATCATCACCCTATAGTAGTATGCATCATAAGAGCAACTTCAATGGGGTGACCGATTTCGTCCGCTGCCGTCCATTTGGGTCGGCGCGGACACAAAAGGCAGCCCAACGTGACGACCTAAACGGACGTGCCTTCACTTGGTGTCTGCAGGGCGACCCATTTCCGACCCAATTTTGAGTCGGATTTGTGTCGGCGCGGACATAAGACGGACGCGCGTGCGCCTACTCCTCTCCCCTGGCCCGCCGGTCGGTGGTAGCCACCACCATTTCCCTCAAAAACCCTCCCGCCCGCGCACGCTCCCGCCCCACACCCGCCATGGACGGCGACATCGACCTCGACGCCGCCGCCGGCCTAACCTCCCTCGCCTCGTCCGGCATGACGACCTCCCCCTCCGGGAAAGGCAAGCCTCGTGCCCCGCGCAAGACCGCCTCCGCGCCCAAGCCAAAGAAGGCGTTGACGCCCGAACAACGGGCAAGGGAGTTGGCCAAGAGAAAGGGCCGGAGGCACGCCGCAGACGCGAGGGATGAGGCCGCCGTGCACGCCGCCGTCACCGCCGCCGCGCAGCAGGAGGTCACCAACGCCTGCATCGCGGCGGCAACGAGGGAGGCGCTCTACATGCTAGGGTTAAACCCTAGCCACCACGGCCTTGTTAACACCGCCGTCGCCGCGGCCAGCACCGGCTCATCGGCGTTTCCTCGGATGGTGCTGCCCGACTCACCCCGCGCGTCGGCTTGCACCCCGATGCTCGGCTTTCACGTGCACCCGCAGGCCTCCCGCCTCTCCAAGGAGTGCTCTTCCGACGTGAGCGTGGTGGCGCCTTCCACGCCCGCGCCCGCGCCCATCGACCTCAACACCACACCGGTGGCCGGTGGCTCGTCATCCGGAGGCCGAGGAAACACGCACGGCAAACGCCGGTCGGCGTGCTCCCGGACGCCGCAACTTATTCGAGGTAATGCCGTCCGCTGGCGACGAGGACTAGCTACATGCAGAACCTCATCTTCGATGGCGGTGCGCCGGCCGCTGGCTACGATCCCGACGAGACACAAAGCCAGGACGGCCGCGGGGCGTTCACGCCGTCCGCTGGCTATGATCCTGATCAGGCGGCCTTCATGCGTGATCAGGTCGGCATGGACCTGGACGGCTTCCCACTTGACCATGAGTTTTCGGACGACTACGGGCAAGAGGAAGAGGACGAGTGCGACATCAAACTGGAGCCTTTGTTCGAGGACGAGCTCGCCAACCAAGCCGCCGGTCCGAAGCCGAAGAGCAAGAGCAAGCGCACGAAGGCATACACGGCAGCCGAATACAAGCTTCTTTGCGAGTGTTGGCGAGACAATGGACAAGACCCCAAGACGGGCGCCGAACAAAAGCATTCAACCTTTTGGATTCGTGTCCACCGGGAGTTTCATCAGCGCAAGAAGTTTCCGCCTTACCAAATTGTGAGCACGCGCGGGTGGGTGTCCATTTTGAAGAGATGGAGGGTGATCCAACAGGAGTGCAACAAGTTTTCTGCCACTCTTGAGAGCGCCAAGGCCGGCCCTCTGAGTGGCATCGGCATGCAAGACATGGTATGCTAGTAAGCCGCCCTCTTTTGTGTCATCAAGTTCATGCTTGCGTGTTCATTTGCATGCTTTTTGCCAATATGCTTGCATGGAAAACATTTTGTAGGCATTTCAAGCTTTGGAGTCATTTAAGGTCCAACACAATGGCAAGTGCTTCAACCTCTCCCATTGCTTTCGGGTCATTAAGGACGAGAAGAAGTTCAAGGCGCAATATGTCGCCCTTAAGTCGCGTGGGGGGAAGCAAGCCATGGAGGAGGTTGGGGACGGCGAGCCGGCACGGCCGCGGGGGAAGACCAACTCCAAGAAGGAGGACAAGCGGGATGCGGCATCCAACGCCTTGATCGCAAGCGTGGAGGGCATGATGAACAAGAAGGACTCAAGGGAGGAGGAGCGCCGGTGTTTCAAAGAAGAGCAAATGAACGCCTTCATGGAGATTCAAAGGAAGAGGCTTGAGATGGACACGGAGAAGCAAGCCAAGATGCTAGAGAACGAGGCCGCCAACGTCAAGACCAAGGTGAAAGAAGTGGCTCTCGCGAGCATGATGACCGGGGTTGAATCATGAAGGTGGATCTCAACACCGTCTCGCCAAGAAAAAGGCCGTGGTTCGAGAAGATGTAGGCCGACATGCTCAAGTTCACCGACGAGTGATCTCATGGCCGCGAGCGCCTTCCTTTTTTGTATGCCGGCTTGTGTGCTGGCATGACCCGTGATGGCGCGGTCGAACTCAAGTCTCACCCTTTTTTTGTGTGATGGCATGTGTGCAGGCCGTTGGCGAGTGCGCTAGCATGAACTGTGTGGTGATATTTTTTGAAGCCGGCAATGTATGCCGGCGCTGGCATGGTACCGGCGTGAGACATGGCCACTAACATGATCTATGCGCCGCGGGCCTTTTTAAAAAATTGAGTGCGGACATGAAAATGGATCGGCGCGTTGGGCAGGGGGCCGACCCAAATACAAAACAGGGCGGATGCCGGGCGGACGGCCGATCCAAACTTACAAAAAACGGACATATGCGTCGTCCATTTGAGTCGGCCCGTTGCAGTTGCTCTAATGATGCAGAGCTAGGGATTTCAACCTCCTTTCCAGAGAAAAAAAGATAACTACGGAAAATGATCATATATATCTTCAAGGTCATCTTACCTAATCGGGTACGTGTGTTCAGGAGCACGTGTAGGAGTCTGTATAGGTCTATAAACGTGATCGGTGTTGTACGGAGCGGTCTAGAATATGCTACTACTACTAGTAGATTAGGTAGGTTGCCGTTGGTTATTCGTAGTACTATCCAAGGTAGTCCGTATTGGTTTTGTATAATCGGGTCCGAGTCTGTTGGTTTGGTACTTAGGTGTCCGGCTCGGTTGCTAAGTCCGTGCGTGTGTATATACCTGAACTACGGCGTGAGATTGTACCGTGAATCTGATTTTTTTGATAGAAAGAAAAGAAATAGAGGGCCAAAGATAGTCGCGGGCGTCTACTATTCGAGCTTTGTCGGGCATGGCTTTCGCTGGCGCATCTCTCGTCGCTGACGGCATGCTGTGCGTCTCCACCATGTCGGCAATTGACTCCGGCGCCGACAGCGGGTACCACCTGTTCGTTGTCGAAGGCTACTCGCGCACCAAAGAGACAACTCCCAACGGCGAATGGATCAAGTCTCGTCCTTTCATTGTTGGAGGCCGTCGCTGGACCATCGACTACCACCCTAATGGCGTTAGCTCGGATAATGAAGAATTTATATCGGTGCTCCTTGTCTTGCGCGACGATGTCGAGCAGAGCGTGGAGGTTCAGTATGCCTTCAGTTTCATCGACCAGCCTGAGTTGCGGGTGCCAAAGCGAACCAGACTGCTTCTACAAGTGCTGTGATGTTCATGGCCAGTTTAGATTCGTGAAAAGGGAGGTTTTTGAAAGATCAAAGCATCTCAAAGACGACCGCTTGGTCCTCCGGTGTGACCTTGTTGTCCTCAAGTCGGATGGGAATACCAAGGATCAGGGTGCCGACACCAGCGTTCTTCCGTTCAATGAACTGTCACCACCGTGCGACTTGCAGAGCCATTTTGCGGATCTCCTCCTGAGCAAGGAGGGTGCTGACATTACGTTTGAGGTTGGCGGCGAGAAGTTTGTTGCACACCAGTGCGTGCTTGCAGCCCGATCCTCCATCTTCAAAGCACAGCTCTTTGGTGCCATGAATGAATCGAGTGTCGTCAAGATAAGTGGCATGACAGCAGACGTCTTCGGGAGCTTGCTGACTTTCATCTACACTGATGCAGTGCCTGAATTTGTTGACATAGAAGCATACGATGGCCATGAAATTATATATGCACCTCGGCTGCTGCAGTTCCTTGAAGCTGCGGAAAGATATGATCTTCAGAGGCTCAAATCGATCTGTGAAGAGAAGTTAGCCAGTTTCATATGCGCAGAAACTGTGGCAGACATCTTTGCCGTGGCTGAGCGGAGACGGTGCTTCGGGTTAAAGGAGGCCTGCTTGGAGTTCATCAAAGCCGACCCAAGTTTACACGCAACTTTCGCGGCTGGTGGCCTGGGGCAGATAACCGGGACCCGTAGTCCCTCCCTTCTCAAGCGGCTGCTCTCCAAGTTTGATTTGCTGAAACTCTGAAGCTCTAAAAGCATTCTTTGTAATTCGTATATATATTTCTCTTCTAATTAGGTTAATATTCACTGATGTAAAAGATGGCCATGCATAGTATTGTGTTGATCATCCAATAGCTACTACTAGTCTACTACTACTACTGTTCTAAATTTGTCTGAATATTGAAATGCAGCAAGCTAATATATTTTCTATGTGCTTACCTTGCTTTCATTTCATCACGCATGGCTTCGGGTTGACATGTTGAGCTGAAAAAGTTTGTGTTGGGTGCATCCATGAATAACCTGCTTCCGACCCGTCCAAATTTGCTAGCACATATGCTCACTTCTCCGATCTGATTGAGGATGCATGATATGATACGAAAATCCTAGACAAATCTCGTGGACAACCAAAGCACGGACACAAATTTTATTCCAGATGATTGTCGACATCCTATGTACATACACTGTTTTTGGTTTTGGATTGTTTTCATGAAAATAGTCATGACTAAACTCAATTAGCTTCATCCTAGCAGTACGTGACCATGCAATCCATGTACACTGTACATGGCACAAATGCTCAATACACGTAATATCCGCAGACAGTCAGGTGGCTAAAACGGAGGAATCATATACAGCTCACATGCTGGTTTACATGAGTATATAATGGCTATTAATTTTACAAAGGGCATCATCAGTAATTCAGGATTGACGACAAAAACATATTCTTCTATAGCTACAGTCTAGCTCGCTGGCACCTATTTCCTGCCTTAAGCTACTTGTGAGACACTACGTGCGCCTTTTGGGCATCTCCAACGCTAACCCGCAAATTGCACCCGCATCCGTTCACGAACAGGGAGACCAACCCGTGGACACGTTTGCCCGAGGCGGCCATTCAATACTGCCCGCATACATTTCAACAACTATTTAAACTAAACGGACGAAATTCATGAAAACACGGTGGATTCCATTCAAGTTCGGTCATAATTAACATGAAAAGGTCAATATTTGGACCGTTTAACTAAAAAACTAGAAAGAAAAGCTCTAAAACCCATAATGGACGACCACCTTGTAGGCGTGGCCGCCCTGCCCTGTTGCACTGGCACCGTGCCATCGTCGTCATCGTTGTCCATCCAGCTGTGGAACGACATTGGAGGACCGCATCAGCCTTGTCCGGTGGCTGCCTGCCGCTCGCGGAGGAGCCGCCCTGACTCCTATTGCACGGTGTGGAGGGCCGCCCTGGCCACTGCTGACGGCGCCGGTGGAGCCTTGGCTGTGGCCTTGCCGCGGCTGGCGTTGGCAGAGCAGTCGCTAAGCGATCCTCCACGTCGATCATGGCTAGCTCGCCGTCAAGGCGGCGGCGGCACATGGCGGATGTCTCCATGGTGGTGACAGAGCGGTCAAGGGCTCACTGGGCGGAGAGGTTGGCGACGTTGAGGACCCAATCTGCCGTCACGTCTGTTTCGGCAAATGCGGAGCGGCGGCGGGTGTTGCGACGGGCATACCGCGCTAGCTACCTCGTAGGAGACGACGACCCTGGAGCCCCACGGACCGCCACTGCTGACCTTGGAGGTAGTGGAGGATACGGCCCCACGTCTTCCTGGTCGCCGGAGGCTGCTCCACCTTGATGGTGCGGTAGGGATGGTGGGGCGGCAAGACAGGCCCGTCATGGCGGTATACCGGCTATGCTAGGGGGGCGCCGTCTCGTCCTTGACCCGGCGTCCGCCGATCTGGTTGCCTCGGTTGGGCAGGGGCGACGTGCGCTCGTCCTTGACGCGGCGTCCGTTCTGGATGACATGGTTGCGCTAGGGCAGGGGTGACGCCGACTCGTCCTTGACCCACCGGTGCGGGGACACCGGCCCGCGCTTCATGCAGTGTCGCGGTGGGAACAACGGCTCCTCCTTGACGCTCGCCGACGATGGCGGCGACAGGCCCATTTGACCGAGTTAAATACTGATGTGATGCATTTTAATTGTTTATATATGTGATGACTTTTCAATTGTTTGAGCAAACGCTTGGATCAATTGGCAATTTTATCGGAGAATTAAGTTTAGGGGATATGCTAGAAGAATTATTATTTTAAATATAGGCTTTTGGGGGATAATGAATAGGTCTTGAAATTATAGGATATGAGTCTGCTATAGCTGCTCGGTGATGAGTCTCTTGTGTTGTAGCGCTTCCTGAACTTTTTTTTTCGGGGGGTAGCTTCCTGAAGTTAGAACAAGAGTTCTCCGGGCACGCGTTTTGGCTCCTGGGAGCATTCGCTCCTGGGTGAACAGTAACTTAAAAAATTTATTAAAAAACTCAGAAAAATCTGATTTTTTTAACACATCAAGGTTAGAGGGGCAGTAGTATCCTCAGCTCATCAGGGTTCAAGTCCTGGTGCTTGCATTATTTCTGGATTTATTTTAGGATTTTCGGTGATGCGCTTTCAGTGGGAGGATATTTTTGGGATGTTTGTGTTAGTGTCGTAAGCATGCTTGACAAATTTCATGCGAAACAGAGCAGTAGTTTTTCGTCGCCGAAAAAAGGAAAATTTGGGTGACATTTTGGGGTAACATTTGATGTTCAATTTTGCACAAGCCAAAATGTTAACCTTTTTCCCTAAAACTTTGCATGTAGCATTTGGAAGTGACTATGAATACATAAAAAATAGTGTTTTTTTACATTTCAAAAGTTACTTTTGCACGCAGGAGCACGTCTTCCCGGAAGCCGAAATGGATTTCCGAGTTAGCCGCATCTAACAGTGGCTAACTAATGATGATGAGAGTCAAACGTAGTGCGAAGAAACGAATGAATCAAAGAACAAATATTCATGGGATGATAATATTCAGCCTCCCTTTGTCTTTGTAATGTACCTAGCCTTTCCTTTTATCGCCTTCAAAGTATAATTATAAATCCCTCATTTAAATAGATCCTTAATTTATTAACCTTTAAGTGTATATAAGTTTGCAATTAAATCCAACAAATATAAGATAATAGTGGTAATTTTCCATACTTTTTTGAAGGTTATACACAAATGTACAGAACATTTTCACAAATACAAATTTCTCCTTTAAATAGATCCTTCATTTATTTAACTTTGAACGGAAAATATAATAATTATAGTTGTGTCCATTTTTTTAAAAAATTGACAAATGACATGCTTATAAACGGTAATGAGTGTTACATCCATAATTAATTGGACCATGATAGCCAGTGAACATTCCCTGAGAGCATGTCATTTGTGAACGTTTCTATGGCAGCTTCTTCGAACACACATGACAATTTCTTCGAAACACATGACAAAGTTTGCAGACAAAGGGATTTTGATGTGAAATTTGCCGTGTTCGCGTGAAGGAATTGCCATGTTCCCGTAAAACATAAAATGCCGAGAAAAGCGTTCGCGAATGCCGCCCCCAGCGAACGTTTGCTGAATAGCTTTACCGAAATTAAGTGAAACATAGCACAACCAGGCATCCGGCCGCCCCAAACCCTAACCGTCCCGAGACGGGTAAGACCGCGATGGCGACTGGGCGAGGGTGAGCTAGCACGCCCATCTGCCTTGATCGCGCAGCTGGACACCAGTGCTCCAGATCCGCGTCGATCCGTGTTCATCTTCCACGCCTAAGACGCCCGCCGCCGCCGGAGGAACTAGTTTGGCCGCCCTACACTACTCGAAGAGAAGAGGACCAGAGATGACACTGGATCAAGCTGCGGTGGCGCTACTGGACACTCCCACAGGTTTCGCTTTATTCAGTGTTAATGGTAGGATATGTTCCGGGCCGCAGAAGCTGTGGACGTGGTTTATCATGGATAACGTTGCCACGGAGATTATCTTATTCCTCGAGTACATCAAGGTTGATGACAAGTCTGCTGTGATGGGTATCGATGGTCCTGGGGAGAGGCTCGCTTATTCAATCAGGAGGCACTGCAAACACATACCACAGCTGGTTGTCGAGGATGAAAATCTCAGGGCCGCTATCATCAAGTCCAATCTGGGAGTCGATTGCTACGACGACAAGGACGTTATCCACGAACTGATGTGGGGGTTGAGGAATATGATGCCGTATTTTGTGCGCAAAGAAAAACACAACAGCACTCGTGAGTACCTTCTCCCGCTATGCCAAGGGTTTAAAGATTGCGTGAATAGATTTGGAATCAGTATTTCTGCAGAAGCAATTGATAAAAACTTCATAGCGTATGTTGGTTCATTGGATCGATGCGATGCAATATTAAAGCATGCAGCCAAGACGGTGCGTGAGGTATGCAACAAGCTGGTTCCGGATATCGGTCAAATTATCGAGGATGACAAGCTGTATGCAGAAGTTATGGCGAAGATTCTGACCCCTATCGCGGTGATAGAATGGCATCCCTCCATCAAGCGGTTGCCAGTTGATGTGGTGCAGAAGATAGAGGCTGCGGATGCTGCAGCAGATGATGCACGAGAAAAAGTTGATTATGACATGTTTTGTCTAATAAATGAGTGCCTTCGTATCCTTAAGCTTTACCCTGGATGGATAATTGAGTTGCTTCAGAAAATCAAGCGTTTGGTTGATAAATCTTCTGGGCAGCGAAAGAAGAGCCGCACAGTGGTAGCCGGACAGACAATCCGCGACTTCTCTGGTGCTAATGGTGTGTCTGCTATGAATTTGAGGGCCGTTAAGGGGAAGCTTGGTGGTGAAACCCTTGGCGATCTCCTCCTGAGCAAGGAGGGTGCTGATATTACGTTTGAGGTTGGCAGCGACAAGTTTGTTGCGCACCGGTCCGTGCTTGCAGCCCGATCCACCGTCTTCAAGGCACAGCTCGTTGGCGCCATCAATGAGAGCGCTACGACGTCAACTGTCATCAAGATAGATGACATGAAAGCAAACGTCTTCAGGGGCTTGCTAACTTTCATCTACACTGAAGAAATGCCAAAATTTGAGATTGCCGATAAGACAAATGATACAAAAGAGGATGAAACGAAAGAAGACTGGCTACTGCAGCTCCTTGAAGCTGCGGAAAGATATGATCTCCAATGGTTGAAGTCGATCTGCGAAGAGAAGTTGGGTGATATGATCCGCGCAGACACGGTGGCAGACATTATTGTCGTGGCTGAGCGGAGACGCTGCCCCTGGTTGAAGGCAGCCTGCTGGGACTTCATCGAAACTCACACAAGTTTGCACACAGTTTTCACGGCTGGTGGATTGGAGAAAATAATCAGGACCTGCAGCCCCTCTGTTCTCAAGGAGCTTATCTCCAAGTTCCAAACCTAAGAGGGTGATAATATTGTATCCACCGTCGTCTAATAGTTATTTGAAAGCCATCAGTGGTGGTTATGTGATACTCAATGTGCTGTATTATTTACAATACTCTATGAAAGCCAACTACAAAGCGAGACACTCAGCTCATTCTAAGTAGGTAATCAGTGTCATGTGTTCACAGGCCGTGTTGGCCACTCCACTATGTTCCTCATGTTGTGTCAGGACTCAGGAGGAGTGCCGTTTAGAGTACATTAAAAAAATACACTTCTTTCAGAGTACATTCATCTTCTTCGGATGTACTATTTGGTGTCAGATTTGGGCCCAGTTCTTTTGGTCGATTCTCCCATAATCTTGAGAATCAACCCTCCACCCAGCTTCTCTCAGAATCTTGAACCCATATTTTTTCAGAAATGTTAACGCCCACACGTGTGGGCGTTTGCACATCGCTCACACGCCTCCACCACCACTCATTTTGCCACGTATGAATAGATGACATCAGCATAATTTTTTTTGATTTTTGGCTTAAAAATGTTGTATCTCTTAAATAAAAAAGCGAACTAAAAATCCGTTTTTACCATTAAATCCGTCTCGACGAGATCTTCAAAACTAGACCCTATGTTGATATATTTCGATGATTTTTTTTACCAGAAGTTGCCATGATGTTTACACTGCAGTTGCCATAGGGCTTAAACTAAAGTTGCCATGTGGCAATTTTAGTTTATAGATCATGGCAATTTTAGTATTTTGATGATGGCAACTCCAGTACTTTGACCATGAAAATTATTTTTTATATGAACCAGGACAATTTTACGTGCATGTATCATGGCAATTTTAGTTTATGGTTCATGGCAAGTCTAGTTTCTTAATTTCTTGTTTTATAAATGTCAAAATTTACTTTTAAATGTAGAAGAAAATAGCTGAAACATATCATGGCAACTTCAGTGTAAACATCAAGGCAATTCATATGCAATAGACATGGCAACTTTTAATCCAAAAAAAAATTCATCAAAACATATCAACATGGGATCTAGTTTCTAAGATCTCATCGCGAGGGATTTAATGGTGAAAACGGATTTTCAATCAGATTTTTCGTTTAAGAGATAAAACATTTTAAAAACTGAAAATCCAAAAAGATTCCTACATGCATGCGATGACGTGGCAATCAGTTTACATTAGAGAGAGTTATTTACCTAAAACCACCACATTTTGGGCTAGGGTAACAACTTGGTATCACATTTGAGTCGGGGCACAAAAAACCACCAATTTTGCACCTAACCTATAACTCCGAGCACTAATTCTCTGATAAGCTCACGAAAACAGTGAAACTGACAGATTGGCCCCACTTGTCGGGCTGACATGGCGAAGACCAAAAACTTTGACCGACTGATGTGGCAAATGAGATTTGGGCCCCACCTGTCAATGACTAGAGGGTCATCTTCTTCACAACATTCTTTCTATCAGGCATTCCATCGAGCACCTTCCGTGCGTTCATCCTCTGGTCACTGAAGAAGGCACAAGACGCCATGGCGCTGGAAGGCGCGGGCTCACCTTCAAGACGTATGCGTGTTTCGGACGCGGCGAGGTAGCACCGAGCAACGTCCTCGTGGCGGCAGCGGCCAACGAAGCATGGTGAGGCGAGGAAGATGGCTTGGGGACTCGCAGCTTGCCGGTGTTGGCGGCGAAGGCATCAAGAGAACGTGTCGAAGACTAGATGCAAGGCGCAGGGATTCACCGGAGCAGGAGATCGAGGCACATTGGTGGTCGGACGTGAAGAAGACGACCGCGGCGTGGCCAGTTTTGGACGTCCGGGTCCAATAACTCCAGTAGGGGTGCTCAGGGAGGCATTCTGGTGCTCCCATACAAGGTGGTGGGGCTTGGAGTGGTCTCTGGCCATGAGAATGGTGGCCGGTGGCGACCGCGGATCGGGGAGGAGCTGTTGTGGGCTTCGTGGGGGTGTGGACGCCGGCGGCCGATGCGTACGCCGTACGGGTCCTGGGCACCAGATCCAGGGCAGCGGGGTTGCGGGCGTCCACATCCGGAGCGAGCGGTGGCCGGCAAGGCAAGCGGGTCGAGTGGTGCTGCTCGGGGCGAGGCGTGCGTCACCGGAGCGGCCTGGACGAGAGGAAGAGGTTGATGGCGGGGGACGCGGCGTCTCGTCAGGCGTTGGGCTGCCGGCGGGGACGACCGTGGCGGCCGACCATGGCGCCGGAGGCATGGGTCCAGCCTGAGCATGGTCACTGGCGAGGTCCTCTGCGTTCGCTGGTTGAAGAGAGAAAAAGACAGAGAGGAGGAAGGAGGAGGTGCGTGAGGATGACAGATGGGACCTACATCCACCTCAGCAAATTGTCCAGATAGGCATGCCACATCGTCCTGACATGTGGGTCCTACCTATCGGTTTCGCTGTTTTCGTGAGTAAATTCGACTATCAGTGCTCGGCATTATAGGTTAGGCGCAAAGTTGGTGGTTTTTTGTGCTCTACTCAAATGTGGTACCAAGTTGTTACCCTAGCCTAAAATGTGGTGGTTTTGAGTAAATAACTCCATTAGAGACGTGTGGTGCGTCTCCCTTCCTGCCACACGTGTGGCAGTTAGTGCGATCCATTTTTTTCGCAATCCTAGCTAGTTAGGGTGTGAACAACTAGGATTGTAAAATAAATATGGGTACAAGATTCTGAGAGAAACTAAGTGAAGGGTCGATTCTCAAGATTCTGAGAAAATCGACCAAAAGAACTGGGCCTTACACGTGCCGCTCTCCAAATTCACATGCCCCATGCCTATGTTAAGTTGTTAATTAACCCAACTGTTGTTTTATTTTAATTCTCATCAGTTTAGCCATGGTCGGTTTCTCTTTCTTCGAAGTCAAGTCAGCTCATGCTGATCATGGCATCATGGCCTGATTAGGTGCACGTGTAGGAGTCTGTATATAGGTCTTGACGTGATCGGTCTTTGCCAGATGGTCAGATTAGAAAAGTTATGCTAGATTAGGAAGTAGTCCGGCCGTGTTGGTTTTGTAATCGAGTCCTAGTCTATTTTGGTAAGTGTCCGGCTACGATTGCTACCCAGGGCTCCCAGCGTCTATATATACATGCACTGTATGGCGTGAGATTGCACCGTGAATTTGCTCGACAGAAATAATAAATTGAGGGCCAAGTGCCCTAGGCAAAAATTTGCCTTGCGCGTGTGCTAGTGATCAACAAATCCTCCCTCGTTCGATCAGTAAGTACATGTAGATTTCGCTCATCATTCTTTCCACACGATGTCAACCAATGTTGCACCACATCTCATATATCCTATTAATGTTTCTCGCAGCTCTACTATTCGAGCTATGTCAGGCATGGCTTTCGCTGCGCATCTCTCATCGCCGACGGCAAATTGTGCGCCGCCACTGAATCGATCGTCGACGCCGGCATGGACAGCGGGTACCACTTGCTCGTTGTCCAAGGCTACTCGCGCACCAAGGAGAAAACTCCCAAGGACGAGTGGATCGAGTCTCATCCTTTTATTGTTGGAGGCCGTCGCTGGACCATTCACTACCACCCAAATGGTTTTGAAGATGAAGAATATATATCGCTTGTCCTTACCCTTGACGACGATATCGAGCCAAGCGTTAACGTTCAGTATGTTTTCAGTTTCATTGACCAGCCCGAGTTGCGGGTGCCAAAGCACATCCGCCAAAGCCAACCAGTTTATTTGGATGAACGTCTTGATGGCCAGTATGAATTCATGAAAATGGAAGATTTTGAAAGATCAAGACATCTCAAGGACGACAGCTTCATCCTCCGGTGTGACCTTGTTGTGTGCAAGCCGGGCGCGAACACCAAGGGGCAGAGCGCCTGCTCCGACGCCCGTCCGTTCACAAAATTGCCAACGCCTGACTTGCAAAGCCACCTTGCCAATCTTGATATTGTATATGGGATTGAATATATTGAATGATGATTCTAAATGGTATTGACTTGATATTGTGGATGTAAATTTTCTTTTCTGTAAACTTGATCAAAATTTAGAAAGTTTGACCTATGAGAATTAAATAAAAACAGAGGGATTACGTGCTTATCCTACTTTCATTCGATCATGCATGCAAAAATTACCCACAAAAAAAATTGAGCCGAAAAAGTTTGCCTTGGGTGCATCCATGGATAACCTGCTTGCGTTTGGTACATATGCTCCTTCCTCTGACCGATTGAGGCATGATGTTACGAATATCCCAAGAAAAATCTCCTATAGACTACCAAAGCAGTTATACCAAATTATCACAACAAGATTTTTTTTTTCAAGAACATGCAAGAGCATTGCATATCTTCTCTATTAAGATAGAGGGGGAACACAGATGGTTAACATGTTACAGGTGCTAGCAGTGGGGACGATTGTCTCCGACGTTGAAACGTTTGCAAAAAAAAAACTAACTGGTCCCTTTGCTTGTTTTTTTGGAAAATCATTGTGTGTGGCGTAAATTCATTTGCAAAAAACACTGATCAGCCGATTTGGTCCATTTGAGCACCTTCTCAAAAGGTGGGGATTGATTGCAAGGAGCTGACTTGGCAAAAACTCGCCACATGCGCGCGTTGACTAAGTCTTCTTCCTTCTCCCCCCCCCTCCTCTCTTACAGAGCAGTGGATGGCGGCGCTCCACAGAACCTGCAGAACAGCGCCAATGGGCTCTCATCGCCAGCTTGGGGAGGCAGATGGACCTCACCAGCGTCGAGGTCAAGGACCACCTCTTCTCTCTGCTCGACTATGTAGTGGAGAGCACTAGGATGTGCGATGGCGGCCATGAGGACAAGCACGCGGGGCAGCTGAGGCAGTGGGGAGGAGGCCGACGACCACTAGGGCGAGCCCAATATGGAATTCGACGGGGAGCAGCCCCAACCTCGCTGGGCGATGAGATCATGAGATCCGTGTCTGCCCGCGCGCCGCGACCTGCCTGCGGCAAGCTGCCATGGCTCAGGTCAAGGTGGCACAGATCAATGAAGTTACTAGATCTCTCCATGAGCTAGAGATCCACATTGGAATCTTTTTTGTCATCCATCTCTCTGATTAGGTTCAAATAACCACCCAAAACACGACAACGGCCTAGTTGGGTGTTAACTGGTCTCTCACTTCTTTCTTTGACCTTCAATCTTGCTCTAATTCTCTTGCTGGTCAAAATAGACGCTTCTTTTGGTTCGTTTTTGCGGCTATGTCCTGGGCCCTATGAACTACTAGGAATAAGTTTACTATTGAAAACACATTCATGTTTAAACATGTTGATTGTCTTTTTAAATTGATTTCTTTTCTACAGCAGTGGAAATTTTTGACTAAGGACCAGGATCGTGGAGCAACTGAAGACATGATCGTTCCACGGGTGCATTCTACAGCTTCTTCCTTGCTCCAAGAATGACCATGCCAATGCTAGCTGACCTAGTTCTTTTTGGTTTGTTATGCCCCTTGGGCGTAGGTAGTTGGCCTGCGTGCCTATTCCAAACTTTCATGCCGTGTAACCGTATTGTCTTAATCTCGCTATGTTTGGTTGTATGCTCTAAACCTTTCTGGTGGCTTTATTTATAAAGTTAAGTGTGTGCATTTTCTCTAAAGATCCGACAACAGCCACAAACAAAGTTGGCCAGCATGCGCAAGCCACGAGGGCCACAATCAGGAGGCGGATCCGCATGGGGGCATCGGAGGAGCCAGCCAAAGCTATGTGAGGCCGCACCACCATGCCTGGAACCCCGTAGCTAGGTCTAGCCACAGGGCCACTTGCAAGGGCGGAATGATGAGGAGACACCAAGGAACCGATGAGAGGAGAGACAAAGTTGCGCAGGGGTAGAGCGGCATGGGGGCATATTTAGCAGGCTGCCCTATACCTCTAGGAGTGTTGTTATACACACGACGTCATGTGCGTGACGTGTGAGGAAGTAAACTGTAGGACGACGCCAAATTTTGCATTTTTTCTATATCGGCCAGGCATGTCATGCACAAAGCAGTTTCGAACCTCTAAAATTCCAGCCGCAAAAGACAAAGCTAATCGACAATGACAACGACATTAAAATTTAACAAGCACCGAAGCATAGTCATATATGAAAAGGAAATGGCAACATTACTGAAATTTGCAAAATAATTACTAGATAATAGTAGTACGAAGAAACTAGCGGACCAGCAATGTCCGGTACATCCATGTCAGTTCACTAGATCAAACCGGTTCTGGTGTAGTCCAGGATTCAATGTTTGCATCCTCTGATGACCACGAGTCATCGGAGTCACTGGAATCATTAGAATCATAATTAGTGTCATGGATGTCATCATAACTGTACTCATAATCATAACCATGATCGGCTGCATTGTCCCATTCGTTACCCATGTGGAAAGTCTTGATCCTATCACATTTTGCTCGGAGGGCTTCATCTTCATCATCGTCGATCTCGATCCCGCAGCAATTGTAGATATCAAGAATCTCCAGGCTAGCACAGTTGTCGAGGATGGCCGTCAGCCCTTGATTGGTGAGTTCAATATCGTCAAGCTCAAGACACTGCAGCTCTAGCAGAGTCGACTTTTGCATCACCTCGATGAATACTTCGTCAGTGATGTCGTGGCATTGTTTGAGGAAAAGGCTCTTCAGCAAGGGCGACCTATAATAAGATTAGCAACTGGCTCTAATTAGTACTCAACCACCAAAATAGGAATCAGATATGTTTACAAAGTTAATGGATATTTTTAAGATTTGAACTCTTCTAATAAAAAAAATACTCTCCCTCCACTCGAAAGTAAGTCACGTGGTTACCTTTCAGCAATATAGATGAGGAGCTCATTTCTAACAAACCGCTCTCCGGCAAACAATTGAAGCTGCCCGTCGGAGCGGTCCACGGCCACCTTCGCCATGGCCGACAATCTGGCAGAATACTTAAACCTCCGCACGAACTTGTGGCCCTTCATCTTCACGCACCGCCACACGTCGGGCGCCTTGGCCGCTTGGAGCCACGAGTGGCACACAAGGCCCGCACCCATGAGGACGTCGATGGCGCCGACCTTGGCGAAGAGGAAAGAAAGCACGTCGAGGGGAAGCTCCGACCAGTCCCGGGCCGGCGGCACCAGCGCAGGTGCCACGTCCATTTGGCAGATACCTAGACCAGATTTGGAGAGGTGAGAATCCGGTGAATTCGGAAAAGATTAATAGTTGTATCACTGTAAGTTGATCCATACCTAGGCGGACATGCAGCAGCGTGTGGATTAACTCGGCCGGGAAGATGCGGAGCTCGATCTGATTCTCAGCATTGTGCTCTTGGATGCGGTTTATAGAAGTGTCTGAAGCCTAGGGGTTTGGGGATAGCTGAAGGGTGAGAGTTGGGCAATTATTTCGCAGGAACGCGATCCGTCGCTGACTCGAGAGAAGAGGGAAAGTTCTGCGCGGGAATGGAGGGGTCGTGCACTGCGGCCCGTCGTGTTCTACGCCAAATACTAATGCTCAGCATTAACCAGAAGGGAAGATGAGGGGCCTGGCCATGGCAGTACAAAGTAATTATTCGGTGAGACCTGGAGGAGGCGAAACGCAGGAGTGGATGCATCGATCTGAAACCACGCAAGCTCAATCGACGGTCTCCTCGGAAATGCAAAGCCTCTGCATTAACCTAGCAGTAATTAACTCGTTCTCGAAACAAAGAAAAACTTAATCAACTCGGCCTGCGTGTGCTCAGTTCTAGAGGAGACGGAGGAGCGCTGGACTTCGTTTGAATTGAACACGGCGAGGTTCTCCAGAGAGAGGTTGCCCGGCAACTCGCTGCTATATAAATCTGCACTATCTCGGGCGATCTCCTCGACCGGCTCGTACCATCCCTCCTGTCCCACTCCCACCCCTGCTGCCCGGCGAGGCGATTCTCCATTCTTCTATCAGTAAGTATATCATGTAATGTGGATATGCTTCCCCTACATCTAGATTTCGTTCGTCATTTTGCCCCCAGCATATACCACCCAACGCTGCACGACATCTCACATCATGCATATATGTTTCTCGCAGCTCTACTATTCGAGGCTTGCCTCAACATGGCCTTTGCTGGCGTATCTCTCATTGTTGACGGCAAGCTGTGCGCCTCCACCAAGTCGGCCATCAACTCCGGTGCAGATACCGGGTACCACCTGCTCGTTGTCGAAGGTTACTTGCGGACCAAAGAGACTACTCCCAACTGCGAGTCCATCGAGTCTCGTCCTTTCATTGTTGGAGGCCGTCGTTGGATCATCAACTACTCGCCTAATGGCGATTCTTCGGATAATGAAGAATTTATATTGCTTGACCTTGGCCTTGAGGATGATATCAAGCAGAGTGTTGAGGTTCAGTATGCCTTCAGTTTCATTGACCAGCCCGAGTTGAGGGTGCCAAAGCCAACCAGTTTGCTTGGACTTGGATGAATTTTTTGATGTCCAGTCTGAATTCATGAAAAGGGAGGTTTTTGAAAGATCAAGGCATCTCAAGGACGACAGCTTTGTCCTCCGGTGTGACCTTGTTGTCCTCAAGTCGGCTGCGGACAACAAGGAGCAGGGCACCACCGTGCTTCCATTCACCAAATTGCCAGAGTCTGACTTGACAAACCATCTTGGTGATCTCCTCCTGAGCAAGGAGGGTGCCGACATTACGTTTGAGGTTGACGGCAAGGAGTTCGCTGCCCACCGGTGCTTGCTTGCAGCCCGATCTACCATCTTCAAGGCACAGCTCTTTGGCTCCATGGACGAGAGCGCTCCTGCATCAGCTGTTGTTAAGATAGATGGCATCAAAGCAAACGTCTTCCAGGGCTTGCTTACTTTCATCTACACTGATGGAATGCCCAAATTCCAGCGTGACGGTGGCAATGAGACTAAAGACACGGAAGAGGACTGGCTGCTGCAGCTCCTTGAAGCTGCAGACAGATATGGTCTCCAAAGGCTCAAGTCAATCTGTGAAGAGAAGTTGACCGGATTGATTTGCAAGGACACGGTGGCAGACATCCTTGCCGTGGCTGAGCGGAACCGGTGCCTCTGGTTGAAGCAGTCTTGCTTGGAGTTCATCAAAACTAGCACAAAGTTGCACACAGTTTTCACGGCTGATGGGCTGGAGCAAATAATCAGGACCTGCAGCCCCTCCGTTCTCAAGGAGCTTCTCTCCAAGTTTGCTTCCTGAGTCGCTTGAGTTCTATAGACCTATGGTTCATGATTCCTATATACTCCCTCCGTCCGAAAATACTTGTCATCAAAAAGAATACACAGGGATGTATCTAGACGTATTTTAGTTCTACATACGTCCCTTTTCATTCATTTTGATGACAAGTATTTTCAGACGGAGGGAGTATAAGGTTATTGTCGTGTCCCTGATGCATATCCATACTATCCGATCCAAGGACATAGAATTGTGTCGATGTCTACCACTACTTTTCTAAATGTGTGCTGAATATCGAAATATGAGATGCAGCAAAATAATCTATTCTATGTGCTTTGCTTGATTTCATTTGATCATCCATGCATGGCTCTATGTTGAAATGTTGAGCTGAAAAGTTTGTGTTGGGTGCATCAGCTGCAAGTGTAAAAACTGGCCAGCAGTGTACAAGTTCGTTAGCATGCTCCCTTCTCTGATCCGAATGATGGTGCATGATGTTATGAATATCCTAGATAAATCCCATGGATAACCAAAGCAATGATACAAAACAATCAAAATAAGACATATTTTGGCTAAAATGACCACACATATTTCTCCAGATGGTTGTCAGCATCATATGATACATAACTGGTTTTGTTTTGGATTTTTCTTCATGAAAATAAGCATAACTAAACTCAATTAGCTTCATTCTAACAGTATCATGCATGTCCATGCAATCCATGTACACTGTACAAGGCACAAATAGTAGATACTAGTAACATGTACAGACTGCCAGGTGACTAATGTGTAGGAACCATTATACAGCTCAGTTCATACATGAACATACAATGGCTATTACCTTTACATAGAAGATCATCAGTAATTCAGGATTGGCGACAAAAGGAGAAATTCTTTTACAGCAACAGCCTAGCACTCTGGGACTCATCTCCTGCCTTAAGCTACTTCTGGGACACTATGTGCCTTTATCACACAGTAACAAGGAACTCCACCCCTCAAAGTTAGCAAACTCTGCTCCGAGATGCTGTGACAGATGGGATGAACAGGGTCATGAAAAAGAAGAATGGATGAGAGGGTCATAGTGTGGACTATGGAAAAGACACCAAACGGAAAATCGAGTTTCAAATCATGTAGCTAGACAATAAGGCTGGTCTCAGTTCAGTTGTAACAACTGAAGAATGTGGAGCTGCATAAAACATGACAGGGAAGGCAAACACCATGTATGTACTAGGTAGTTATTGTTTTAGCAATCTCTGTATCTTTGGGGGATTATGATCTATGACTAGTTCTTTCTAAATAACAGGAGCACACGTGGTGCTTTCCGCAAATGTAGATGATCTGTTACAATGTGAAATGTGTAGATGCAAGCACATATATACGATAATATAGTAGTCAATGATGATGAGTCTATTGTGTTGTAGCTTTCTAAAGCTGGAACAAGAGATCTTATCCAACAATAGCTACATAATATATGAAGTAGGCATGTAGTTCAGACTATCTGGAGAATACCTCAGGTGGGGTGAACAAAACGAACGTAGCAAAGAACACCACATATTCACGGGATGATGATATTTAGCCTCACCTTTGTTTTGAAATGAATCTAGTCTTTGCTTTTCTCGCCTTCAAAGTACTTGAAAACGCCATATCCAGTCGTACCCCCGAGGAACAAGAGTACTGTCGGAGTGAACGACGGATACAGGTACTTAACTAAAAAACTGTCCCATTCTGTGGGCAGAAAACCTGCATTTTTCATAAGGTTCAGATATGATTAGTTGAGTCAACAATTCTACAGTAGCAAAACCTTTCCCACCCTTAGCAAATAAAAATTGAAACAGAGGCCAAAGATTTGCCTCATTCATTAATTAAGGGGAAAATATAGTGTTATGGTTACAAAGATAACGCCCAAACGTCCACCAACATAGAACAAGGACCCAAAGTTTTGCCTCTTTCACCCTCAACAAGGATTGTCGGCGGAGCGGACTTGTGGCGGAAGACCCTAGCATTTCTCTCATTCCAAATGGTCCAGCTTATGGTTAATAAATGATTAACTTAGATAATTTAGAACGAACCAAGGCGACGATAAGTTATATGCATCGCTCAGCATCACACAAGAACAATTTCAGTTCAGTTAAAATCAGCAAGTCAACAGCATCATGGCAAACCTGAAAAATGCATCCAACATTTACAGAGCAAATGATGTTTCTTCACACCAGACGCCACTCAAGTTAGTAATACGTAGTACTCCACTGCGCCACAATTCTTCTTAACTCTTATCGTATCATGGCATCCCCCTAAATTTCAAATACCTATGATGTCTACGAACAATGTCCACCAGATTCCCCATAGCACAAGCTTAAATCAGCTACTAGATAGCATAGGTAGGTGAATTACCGGAGGCGGCGAGCGCGAGGCCCTGGAAGAGGATGATCCCGCCGAGGCCCAGCCAGGCGAAGAGGAAGGCGCTCTCGGTGGCCTGCCGCTGCCGGACCTCGTCCTCCGTGAACCGGTTCCCGCGGCCGCCGGGGTTGAACCCGGCCTTCGTCCGCTGCTGCTCGAACACCGACGCGCTCCCCGCCGGGGCGCGGCGGACCGCCACGTCGGGCGGAGGCTCCAGCGCCTTCTCCTTGCCCTTGCCCTTGCTGCTGCTGCTCTTGGACTTGCCGGGCTTCTTCTTGCCGCCGCCCGAGCCGGAGGCCGCGAGGGCGCAGAAGAGGGGGCGGGGGTGGGGGCGAGATGGGGCTGGGGGAAGGAAGGACGCGGCGGAGAGGGAGGAGCAGGCGGCCGTGGCCATGGCGACGGCGACGGCGTGCGGTTGCTGAGCTGCCGGCGCGTCCGAGTTGGTTTTATCTCTGGCTTGGCTCGCTCTGTGGAGTGGGCGGTGGAGGTGGAGGCGACGAGGCGGGTTTGGTGGGCTGGGCCGTGGAGAAGAGACAGTGGGTTTTGTGCTGGCGAAATGGAGTCCGTTTTGTTTCGAGAGCTCAGGCCCGATACTTTCTGCCGGGCCTTCTCCTCTGGTAGTATATGCACCCACGATCATTTTTCTCAAAAAAAAAACCCACGATCATCATTTTGTCTCAAAAAAAAACCACAATCATCATTAATTCTAAAAAAACACGATCATCATTGTTTTTGCCAAAATAAAAAGGTACTGCTTGGTTTGAAAACTCATAGAAGGAAATAAAACCTTGGTTGTTGGAAAAAAAGAAACCAAACCTTTCAGGTTAACTTGTCGACACATGTAATTCCACATTATCATGTAGGTATTTTCATGACATAGAGAAAAGGTCAACAATGCATTGTCAAGTCTCACTTCAAGAGCAATGTAATAGTAAGAGACATATATTTAACCATGCCAGATAAATTTGTAATTGCACCTTCTAGTGTGGAGGAAGCGGAATTTTGTGCATGTTGCGGGTTCCCATGTTTTCTTTTTGACTGGGTGCAGGTTCCCATATTGCTTTTGCTTTACATAGCTTCATCATTTTGGAGACAGACTCCCTTTTCTGTGAAGAACGATTTAGTTGATGAAATGCTCAACACATCAGCTCTCATGTGCCTTTAATTTAGTTAATACATGGGTGTTTTACAAAAATAGGTAATTGCAGCTGACAGAATGTGTGTTATCAGGTAACAGCAATTTCAAGCAAATAAATGAAACATTTCAGGTGTGCGCGCGATCATGCCCATTTTTTCTAAATGATTTGAGATTGCTCGCCACATGTGTCGCACGGTAGTTGTGTCCTATGTGTGTGCTTTTGTAAAAATTTGGAAGAAAAAAACTACACGCACGCACGAAAGAAAAACACAACTAACATGCACATGGTAGCAAAATCAATAATTACCAGAAATACTCCTACTAAACAATGTTTTCACTAAGGTAGACCCAGGACTCCCTAGCATGTGCTTTGGGAGCCATTTCGTCGTGCCGGTCAATATAATTAGGACGGCGGAGGTGCCCATACAGCCGCTAAATTCATTTCACAAACAACGTGTAACACACCGGAGAGGAGCATATGCATGCGCACACAAAGCTTTAGCTAGCAGCCATGCATTATTGGCTGTCCCTTGACTTGAGACACGGATGCGCGTCGCACACCAACTAATCAACTAAACAATTGATTAGTGGGAGCTTTTGCACCCATGACCCCTCCAAGTACTTTTAGTGCCCTTCACTCACCGCCGGTCCCGATCACTAGCTCATTTGTATAACTAGTTAAATTAAATTGGTAACCCATTTTGCACGGCCTTGTGCATAATATAGTACTACTACTAGAAGTTTAGCAATGGATGGTAGTACAACATATGGATCGTCCGTTTTGTCTGCCCTTTGGCAAGTGCAGGGGTTGCAACCATCAGAAAAGCGACTTTAAGCCCAAGCGTTTGCAGGTGCTTAAGCCTAACCCTATCGTTTAGCTCGACTATGGACTATAGGTTGGCGTCATGTAGTGTCTTTTACTCCTCTGTAAACAAATCCTATATGAACAAACTGGTCGGCCGTGATCACCACAACTAATTTGTTTTCGTGTTAAATGCCTGGGACTGTGGTAGTAGTATTTACATAGTTGCACGGCAGCACCTAGACTGACTGAAGTGTAGTGGTAATAGACACATGTACTACTAGCATAATTAGTCTTCCAGAACCTCAATTGTCCGATTAGGCGAAGATGCCAGGGGAGAAACACTGATAATAATATCTAAAGAAAAAGCATCATGATAAAAACAATATTTTATAGACACACAGGCGCCATTTGTCAATCGAGCAGGATAAGGATTAGTGTCTCAGTTAAGCATGCTTAGCCTAATTAATTCCGTTAATTTATTTTTGGATGATGATGATGTTCAGTTGGCGAGGCACCAACCCCACAACCAATCAGAAGCTGGCCTCTGCCTCCGCCGTTCTAGTTCTGTTGGCTGCCTGGCTGGCCAATGGTCACACGACCCGACTACCCTATTCGTTCGCCGCGCGTACGCGGCGGCGCGCGATTGGACGGCGTGGGGGCTGGGACCCCACAGGGATCAGACACGCGCCACCCCAACCTCTATCCCCAAATCGCCTTATCTCTTGGGGCTGCTGCCCTCCACGTCTCTGTGCGCCAAGTCCATACACCCCCAGTGTTCACATGTACGGTAGGACAGTACGTATCCCTCTACTGTATTTTGGCCTTGTGTGTGAGGGAAGAAAAATTCGCGTGACAGGTATTTGTGAGTGGATAGAGTGACACTTCCCTACCGAAATGAAAGGATAGGGTGAGAGGTTTTCATTGAGTAGTGCTATGCGGACGACGAAACAATAGATGACTCATGCACGACGATTACATTCAGCCGGACATGCGTAGGATTGAAAGGGCACCGGCCGCTGGATTTGCTGGTCGTGCACAGATCGGCCACCACAGTGTCGTGTGTGTAGCAGTTTTGGTTTTCATTTGGTTCGATACATGCTATACTCGAAATGATCGTATACGCAAGTTGATGTGTGTACGTTTACACGCCGCCGCCTCCTTGTCAAAAGATTAGGGATCCTCTGCCTCCCAACAGCATCGCCACTTGCCTGTCTCGTTTCCGGTGGCCTTAGGACCATGGAAGCATGATGGATCTCTGCCCTTGCCGATGGGAGGGCTTTGTTTTTAGACGTTTCGTCGACATTTGTTAGGGTTTGTGTCCTGCTCAAAAAGATGAGACGACGGCGGCTCCCTGGAGATTGAATAGAGTTCTCCCAGTCTAGCCCCGTTCCGGTGGTGCGCCTAGCATCGTCGGTGGGTGTGTGGAGGTGTGTCTTCGGCGAATCTGTCTTTAGCGGATTTGCTCGAATATGGTCGTCGTTCGTCTATGTTTGTGTGTCTTGAGGTTGGATCCTTTCGATCTAAGCTACTCTTCATGGGCAGCAGTTGATGTTCAGGTGCACTGGCCCCATGGGGCCTTAGCACGACGACTTCTTGACTGTCTACTATAACAAGTTTTGCTAGGCTCCGGCGAAGAAGGGTCGATGAAGGCGGTGCTTGTAGCCTTCGACTCGCTTCAGTGCTTGTAGTCATCACTAGATGGTCGAAGGATCTAGATGTATTTATTATTATTTTCGATGTTCGTTGTACTGCCTTGATTGAAGATGAATAGACCGAAAGTTTTCTCGCATAAAAAGAGTGTAGTGTATTTTAAATCATGGACAAATTGGAAAAAGGCGACGAATGGACTTTAATATTTTTACCGACTCAAAATCAACTTGTTGGTAGAATCAACGCGGTAAAAAATCCACACTTCCACATTTCTTTGCAGTATATGTACCATAGATCTAGGTCATCGCTATCAGACCATTCATTACATCAAGACAAAAGATTCGAGTCTAGCTCCAGCGTGTTGCACATTTTTATGGAAATTTATATATAACACTTGATTGTTATAAGACCGAACGGCATTTCTTAGTCTCTATAGAAAGGCTTAGATACCCCTGTACCATCTTTTGTACCTTCAAGGAACAACATGGAAAACATATTAAACACCCATCTGAAAATGACTCCTTAACCAACAATGAATCGACCGAAGTTAATTTATACTATTGTACTTTCTATTTCCATCTTTTGTACATCGCCTCAGAGACTTAATTTCTTTTTACTATATGCACATTACAATTTTTTTATAAATATCGTGGAGGCCAAAAAGATCTAGATTGGAAGTAAGCATCCTATGGCTACAAATATATACCACTTCTTCTGCAACTGAAAAAGAGCTCCATAAAAAGAAAAGGAGTTCCAACAGACAAGGTCCATGCGCCGTGTCCACACACCAGTCGTCACATCGCTACTCGTGCACCACACCTCACCGTTCCTTTCCTCCACCAACGAAAAGAGAAGATACGGAGCGAAAAAATCGAGTCTTTAATCCTCTCCGGTAGGCCGCAAAGCCTCCCCCATTCCGTTCTCCCCTCGCCGCAATCCACAGCTCCGCGCCCCGCCTCCGGCGCCGATGGGGTACGTGCTGTCGGCGGTGGCGAGGGTGCTGGAGCAGCCGACGGCGTGGGGCGCGGCCTGCGAGATGGCGCTGCTCGCGGGGCCGCTCTGGGCGGCGGCCCTCGTCGGCCTCCTGCTCGGCTGGGCCTGGCGCCCGCGCTGGGCCGCCGGCATCGTCGCCCCCGCCGCCGACCCGCCGCAGGTCGCCACGCTCGACTTCTGGAGGGCCCAGCTCCCCGCCCGCATCCGCGCCCCTCTCGACTACCTCGCCGGCGCGCGGCAGCAGCAGCAGGAGCAGGAGGAGGACGAGGCTTCCCTGCAAGGGTACGTTGCCTAGCAGGCCCGCGAGATGTTCGTTGAAATGCGTGCCAGATTCTTCTTGATGCTTGGGGAGTAGCTTTTGGTCAAAGCCGCGTGTTCTTTAGTGGGGATTTGGCGAAATCGGAGTTGTCGCCTGACCTGCTGCTGCTGCTTTGCCTTGGCAGGTCGTCGGAGATGGCGAACGAGGAGCTGGCGGTGGGGAAGGCTGACCTGGTGAACCTCTGGAGGTTGGTGGAGGGCAACGACGGCGGCCCGGCGTGGATCAAGATGATGGAGAAGGCGCTGCCCAACATGACCTACCAGGCCTGGAGGAGGGATCCCCAGGTGAATACCAATTCTCAGTAGACTGATTGGGTTCTCTTATACTTGTTGATGTGAAGTACTGAATGCCTATTTGGGAGCTAATTATGGGTCTGTACTGTACTTGGATGAAATCAGAATGGGCCTCCGCAATACCAGAGCAGCACAATCTTTGAGAACGCAACCCCGGATGAAGTAAGAGACTTCTTTGGAGACGATGAGTTCCGGATGTCCAACAAGTGGGATGATATGCTCATCTCTCACCAGACGCTGGAGGAGTGTCAGATAACCGGGACGATGAAAGTGCATTGGGTTCGCAAGGTAGATGGCATGGGGATGGTGAATTAGCTCCGAGTTCTGCTAGGTTTATCGCTTCATGCTTATGGTTTGCTCTCTTGCTTGCAGTTCCCCTTCTTCTGTAGTGACAGGGAGTACATCATTGCTCGCCGGATATGGAAACTGGGAAGTGCTTACTATTGTGTTACAAAGGTAAGGAAACTTGGGAACTTACTAATGTTCATCAACGATGCTTCCTTCTATTCTTCGGATTTGAGATTTATAGTAGAACCGTGCTTGATCCTTAGCATATGATAGTGCTGACAGAAATTATGTAAAATTGCAGTTACATCACTGCAATGTCCATAATTCAAATTTTATATGTTTCCTTGCTTGCAATGGGAATTTTATTTACTCCTTCTGCATTAAAAGAATGCACAGCAAGATGCTCCAAAATACAAGGGACTAGTGTGAAAAATCCTGCGGGCAAAATCTAGAGTTCTGCTGCTTTAACATCCTTGTAAACAAATCGATGATGTTGACAAAAAGTTGCATCGTAGCCCATCACGCAACTCAGTTCAGAATAGGCACCGCTAGGTAAATTTAATGATATTGTTGACTGGACAACGACGCTTCTGTGGATACCTTATAAATGATAATGAGGTGTCACGTATGGTAACTTGGTAAGATCAGCTTTTCTCTGTCAAGCGTGCTGATATCTTTTTCTAATGATAATGATATCAGGCCACTTCTCCATCCTTTGAGTACATGTACAGATGTACCAGGACAGACTTCTAACATCATTGAAGTCTTGATATTAATGTTGAGTTGTTGATAAAGTGGAAGTCTCCAGTTTTTCTTTTTTTGCTATTATTTGGTTTAAATTAAACAATGGGGACAGCTAGATAACCTCTTGCATTAAGTTACATTTAATAGTGGTAACCACACAGTACAAGGGAACGAAGAAACTAGGAAGAGTTGGTACATCAGTGTCAAACTTAATAACATGTCAATACCAGTTCTGGTTGTAGTTTTATTCCATGCTGTCTTCCTCATCTTAAAATCATCTCAATAAAGACACGTGCAAGTACCTGTGGGTTTGAACCCAGTACCTTGACCGCATTTCAGCACTAAATCCATGTTTCCTTGTCTTGGTTTCATTCCTGATATAACAAAATCTTATCTGATGTCAATACTTATCATGTGTCTTATAGAAAGTTCTATGCATACTATTGTTTCCCTTGACATGCATGTTCATGTCATTTGACCTTTTTGTCTTCTGTTATTGCATCCTTCTCCTTTTCCTATCTTTAACCACCCCTCTGCACCCAGTTATTCATTCTTTGATAAATTGGTATGCTTATGTTTTATATGGCTTCATTGAATTGCCTATTTTGTCTTGATGAGAGTTCTCTCTTGGTTGCTTATGTAGCTTGTAGGCACATGCATACTAAATTAAAGTAAGAATCAGTTATGTAATTCTGATTTCCCTAAAAGGAATGGTTTAGATTTGGTGGATATCAAGTCTCTCAACAGTTGTTATTTCAGTTATTTGCACAGCATAAAGTGATTCTTTAGAATATTTCTCAAAACTCTAGATTCTTCACATCAGCCAGAAAGTAGCATGACTTTAAAACTGGTGCAGAACAGTAACGTGAAATAATTTGTTAATGATCAGCAGTTTAGACTCTTGAACTAATGTCACCTTGCATGAAGTGAATTACTAGAACATGTCGATGTGCACATGTATACAAGTTACATCGTCTTGCTCAACTACTTATCTGTCTCCGTTTTATGCATGATGCAGGGTGTGCCATGTTCATCCATCCCGCGGCGCAGCAAACCTCGCAGAGTAGATTTGTATTACTCAAGCTGGTGTATCCGTTCAGGTAACCACTTCCCTTCACTACCTTGTTTGCATATGAGTGGTAAGAGGTGAAACAGAGCTATTTGAATAGTGAGGTTAAAGGAAATACATTTTATACATGACATGAGAAAGGAACAAAAATGAGACAACATATTTTCTAGAAATTAATGAAAAGAATACCTCTTTCTTTCTTCCATTCTTTCTTTGATAACTAAGCATTTCTTTTGTTTTGATCTTGAAACAGTGGAGTCAAGACGAGGCAATGGTGGCTCGACTGCCTGCGAGATTCTCTTGTTCCACCACGAGGATATGGGCATCCCATATGAGATAGCAAAGATTGGCATTCGGCAGGGCATGTGGGGATGTGTGAAGAGAATTGAACCTGGACTCCGGGCCTATCAGAAAGCCAGGGCTGCTGGGGAGCCACCTTCGCCGAGCGCCTTGATGGCCCGGATCAACACCAAGGTTGGCGACAATTTTGTCCGAGGACTGGAGTCCAACAGTGACCAAGACATCATGGAGGCCGAAGAGAAACCTGTGAAAAACCGCATGGCGAGGTTCCTCGTGCTCGGCGGGGCCGTCGCCTTGGCGTGTACTCTCGACCAAGGGCTCCTGACAAAGGCTCTCATCTTCGGCGTGGCACGGAGGTTTGTGGGGCAGAGGAATACATTGTAGGATCTGACATCTTCCTCACAATCCTCTGAGCCAATTTGCGTGGAGAGAACGGAGATGATCTGGCTAACTGTAGCACATGCCGTTGACGGCAGATGAAGGACATTGGTGTATATATGCTGCCGGCAGTTGATGAGAGAGGGGGAGGCAACGGAGTAAAAAGATGTAATTTACATTTGGAAAAGGGATTCCAGCTATATATGAATTTTTTATCTTTGTTTCATGCGATCTTCTATGTGAACTGGATATATGAGAAACCGTAAATCAGAATGTAATTACTTTTTTGGTTCTTTGTTATGTACAGTATGTATGCAGTGGCTCTTCCATTCTAATGGTGAAAACTAGTAAAATGGTTTTCCAGTCATAGTTACATACTAGTAGTACAAAAATGCATTCCTGTCAACGTAGATGTGGTACAAAACATCACTTATCATTATTTGATTGGGTCAGAGGCGATACACACTGATAATTTTGTTTGCTTACTCATGCATGAAGTAGTAGCTTTGATTTGCTATGGTTCAATGCTTCTGTAGTTCGTGCTCCAAAATGAATGTAATTACGTTTTTTGTTCTTTACGGAGTATGTAGTGGCTCTTTCGTTCTAAGGCCCTGTTGAGAAGCCTATTTTTTGGTTCAAAAATCAAGGTAAAATACAGGCTAGTAAAATGATTCATTTCAATTAGAATATAAACTTGTATGGAACATCAGTGTTTGGCCGGTCTAAAACTGATTGTTCACAGTTTATACGCGGGAGCAAATAACCTGGGAAGTAGGAGTACACATGTGCGTGTTCACCAAAGCCTTTCGAAATCTAGTTTTAAAGACATGGATGCAAGAAACAAAATGGTTCTTCAGTTGGACTAATTGGTTCAAAAGATAAGTCAATTGGCTAAACATCATTTGGTTATGTGTTAGAGTATGTAATGGGCCTAATGGCCTGAGCTAGCGGTATAGCCCGTTAGTCTTAGGGTTAATTAAAGATAAGGGTCGCTTGCTTAGGGGTCAGGTAAGCCTTGCTTGAAAGTCAAGTAAACCTCTCTATATAAAGAGAGGAGATGTATCAATCTAATCAAGCAAGAATTAAGAAGGAAATCCCTTCCCTCTTGCCAGGTCGTGGGCAAAAGGCCCCCGGCCGGCCCTCTCGCGCCCTCCTTCTAGCAGCGCCATAACAATTTGGTATCAGCTAGCTTCGGTTCGATCATGTCTTCACCGCGGCCCAACCCGCCTCTTCCGCTGCCGGGATCCTCCGTCGCGCCCGTCCCCGCCGTCCTTACCCCGGAGGAGGTGTCAAAGTCTTGTGGGACCTAACCCAGCGGTCCAGAGATCCACTGTTCTTGGCGAGTCCTACGGGCCGCACTCGCCACGCCGCCATCGCCGCCGCCGCGCGCGCCGTGGCAGCCGCTGCCTAAGCGGCCTCCGCCCGCGCTTCGCCGGGCGGCTGCGGCTGCCATCCACCGCCCGCCGTGGCTGCCGTGGATACCGCTGCACCAGCGGCCTCCACCGCTTCGCCCGGCGGTGCGGTGCCATCCACCCTCGCTTCGCTGCGATGGCAGCCACCGCTCTGGCGGCCTCCGCCGCTTCGGCACTCCACCGCGCGGCCGCTGCCGGTGCCCAAGCGTCCCCCCGCGCTTCGCCGGGCGCTGCGGTGTCATCCATCGCCACCACCGCCCGCCCAGCTACGATGGCGGCCGCCGCTCTGGCGGCCTCGCCGCACCGGCGCTCGCTGCAGCAAGCCACCGCCGGTCGGCTCCGGGCCCGTATCGACCGCACCGGCGGGAGTCCCGATCCACCAGATCAAGTTCCCGCCGTCGCCATTACCGCTTCCCCAGGGCGTCCCCATCCAGCAGATCAAGTTCCCGCCGTCGCCATCGCCGTCACCGCTTCCGGCTTGGATCACTACCCGCCACGTGTCGGCGGCGGTGAGGCTGCAGCTGCTGCTGTGCTGCCTCCTAGCGTCGGCGTGTCGCGGGGCGTGGTCTGCGATTGCCGCTCCTCGATCGCGTTTACGCGCGCAAAGGACCTCGATCTGGTCCGCTGCGTCGGGGATCTTGGGCATGCTGTTTTCCCCGCGGGCAGCGACCTCAAAGTCTGCGACATCGGCGGTTGGGGGGCGCACCCCTCCTCGTCATTCTCCATCGCAAGCCCTCCACTCTTCCCTGTGCGGTGCAGACCAACAGCCATACACATGCACTCCTTTTGTCCAGGTGGTGTCCATGGGATCCAGGTGGCTGTACACGTGCACGTCCGACATGCGGATGGTGTCCACTTTTTGTTAAGGGGTCCAAAATAAATCATCCTAGTCCATTTCAGGTTGAGAGTAATAAAACAAGCCGAGATGTAAAAGGCTTGTTTTTAGGTGTTAGGTTTGTGTTGCGTCGAGTCATGGTTATAAGTTGGTTAGGCTGCAGCTCGAGGACAAGCTACATGTCCAGGTGGGGTGTAGTGTTAGAGTATGTAATGGGCCTAATGGCCTGGGCTAGCGGTATAGCCCGTTAGTCTTAGGGTTAATTAGAGATAAGGGTCGCTTGCTTAGGGGTCAAGTAAGCCTTGCTTGGAAGTCAAGTAAACCTCTCTATATAAAGAGAGGAGATATATCAATCTAATCAAGCAAGAATTAAGAAGGAAATCCCTTCCCTTTTGCCCGACCATGGGCAAAAGGCCCCCGGCCGGCCCTCTCGCGTCCTCCTTCTAGCAGCGCCATAACATTATGCCATTTTAGGTTTCAGCTTGAAATTTTTTTTTCTTAGAAGGAAAGTAAAATGGAGACGAGCGTCCTTTTTTCCCACTCACAAGGGGACTAGAGAAAAGTCTTCCTCCTCTCGATCTCCGCTGGCGAGCTTGTGAATTCGCCTTCCCTCTGTCTACTGCTCCGACAGCTGATGATGGGGAGGGAATCTTGGTGCCTCGGCTCCGGCTAGTAGTTAGGTTAGGATTTTAGTCCTTGTAAGGGCGACGCTTCTTCTCTGAGTTAGCATTTCAGGCCTGCTGGCCTGGTACTCCTGAAGTTCCTCCATCGAGATGGATAAGACGAGGCTCCATCGTAGATTCTAACCAGCTCCTTGGGGCGCGCGAGGTTAAGGTTTCTCGTCGTGCGTGCATGACAGCAGGATTTGATATCAGGTTCTTCATTATTTAAGGGTTCAATGGCGATGACTGTAGCTCCAAGGTGCTGGTCCTTATGGGCACGTGCACGAAGACTTCCCGACTGTCATCAACAAGGTCAGGCCGACTCATGTATGGAACAACGACAACAACAATGGTCGTTCGGCGGTATAAGGACCTCGATATGAATTTTATTATATTTAAGATGCTTTATACTTTCACTGAACTTTTATAATACATCTGACTCATTTTTGCAAAAAAAAAAAACCAAAGTAAAAGTTATAATCCAACACCAACACCACGCTACTACGCTCGTGTTTCATGTGGCCATCTAGAAAACCCGGTGTCGCGAGCTGAGCACTCAGATGACTAGGTTTCTTATGGTGGAACATGCCCACAAGTGTTTGAGTTTTAGACTTCACAAGGGTGGTCGCATATTTTTTGGATTTATTCCAGTCTTTTCGGCCCTACTCTTTCGGCTCAGTCTCTTGAGGTGCTCATACGGATCAGATGCGTGTGTGCGTACATGTATGTGAGTTTTGTGAGCATGGTTGATTTGCTATCGGTACATATTGGCAATACTAAGACTTGCGAACTATTGATAACTTTATGTGAGATTGAAAAGACAACTTGGCAATCCACTAATTAGTAGCCAATATTTGACACAAAGTCAGACATTGGCATATCAAATTTTGGCATCAAATCAATCATGATATGTGTTTAAAAAAAACGGTACCTTCTTCATTATTTCTTAACAACAAAGAGTACACTATAAACACGTGTACACACACACACTACCACCTCACGCACACCATCTACTGACTGCCAAAGGTTTTCCTAACTTTAACATCAAAGTATTGTGTTTCAAATCGTGTGCCGCTTGGCCCTTCAAAATGTTAGCTAGCTACCTGTGTGTTGCAACGGACGCATGGATATTTTAGTTGTTAACATCAATCTTGTCTCATATATACCTTCACCCATTATCTCCACCTCGCCAATCAAATCTCACCGTTTATGTCAATGTCCCGTCCTTGGTAGCACTCACAAGAAGATTTAGTACTACCAAATGGTATAAACTAATGGATTAGGCAGGACAGCCGACTGAATATTTTACTTCCTTGTAATGTGGTAAACATAAAGGCAAGAGTACTAAGCCTCAATTTGCATAACAAGAAAAAAAGATTAGTTTTCATGTTATTGCAAGATTTTACGAATTCGGGATAAGCACGGGTTTAAAAACAACATGCGAAACACATAAAGGCAAGAGTACTAAGTTTCAACTTGCATAACAAAACTAAGATTATTTTCATGTTATTGCAAGATCTTACGAATTCGTGATAGGCACGAGTGAGAAAACAACAGGCAAAATAAGGGAAGGAATAAGTAGGACATTGAAAGAAAAGTATCGATTTGGTTTAGTTCATTTTAGGTTACTCTATGTATGTACATTGCTTTTCTTTTATGAAATGAGTAGGACCAAAAAAAAGGAAAACACCGATTTGATTTAGATTATTTCAAGCTTTTTTGAACATGTACAGATGCAGACGCTCATAGACTCATCCCTATGAAGGCACGGGCGGCCACCCTACCCCTATGAGCACATTTGAGAGACCAAGCCGGCACATCATCTTGAAGTTGATAAAGTCGCCATAGACGCCTTTGTAGTTGATGGAAACGTCTCCTCCCACTAAACACACATTGCCGGAAGGGTTGAAATAAATTCAGAAAAATGCGAGCATCAATATCAAGCTAGGACTTGAACTCTAATGGGCTGGGCATACCACTATCCTTCTAATCATCCAACCATGGGTCGAGTCGCACATTATTCCAAGTTACTCTATATATGCTGTTTTTTTGTTCTTTGTCGAAAAAATGTTGGTTATTGTTTTGTGTGGTATCGGTTGAGATTAACAAAAAAAAAACTACAGAAAACCAAGGGATGCAGAGAAAAAAAATCAATGTAGAGACCTGGGAAGAAGATGAGGCGAAAACACGAACTCCATTTTCATAAGATAATTCGTTATGCCCATTCTAGACCTCGAAGTTTGATGTTGGATTAGAGCATCTCCAGCCGTTTGGCCCCCCAGGGCCTCGAAAAACTGCGCCCTGGGGGCGAGCCGGCGCTAGTTCGGCCCCTGGGGGCGGCCTAGCTCCCAGCCACGCCCCCAGGCGCCCCCCAGCCTTGGCAAATTCAAACGTAGTTCATTCACGCGCCCAAAAATAAACGCCACAATCCGGCGATCAAGCGGTGATTGGCAATCGATGAAAAGTTTGGCGTGCAAAAATCAGAACGGAAGCGCGCATCAGACGGCGAGGTCGGCCTCCGGCGTCGGCGGAGACGGCGTGCGCGGGCTTGACGGGGTCTCTGTGCTTGGCGGCGTGGCTTCTGCGCTGCGTGCAGTCTCGGCGGCATCATCGGTCGGGCTTGGCGTCGGCGTCGGCGTGTGCGTGGGCGTGGGCGGCGTCGTCGTGGGCGTGGGTGTGGGCGTCGTCGTCGAGGGAAGCTGGTCCAGGATGAGGCCGACATGCGCCCTGTACCACGCCTTGACCGCCTCGTCGGTGCTCTGGAGCATGTCCGCCCCGCCCATCAGGAAAGCCAGGTCGGTGTTCCTCTTCTTCGCGGCGACGTTGGTCCGGAGTAGGTCGAGCTTGACGGCGCTTGTCGACATCAACGCCGACCACCGCGCCTCGGTCTTCTCTCCACGAAGGGACGGCCTGGGCTGCTGTCGTCGGCGGCGATCTTGGATGGATTCTGCACGCGAGCGGTGGCAGCGTCGGCGTGTTCCCTTCTTGGCACCTTTGTTGCCGTCCGGCCGCCCTTCGACGCGCGCCGGGCCGGCGCGTCCGGTTTGTATGTCTCCTTGGCCTTCTCGAGGTTGCGCCGGACTTCCGCCCACTTGTCGCACTTGTCAATGCGCTTGTAAACGTGGAGGTACTTGAACTCGGCGTTGAAAGATCGTGGATGCCGCCTAGAGGGGAGGGGGGGGGGGGTGAATAGGCGCTTTAAAATAATTACGGTTGAGGCTTGAACAAATGCGGAATAAACCTAGCGGTTAATTTGTCAAGCACAAAACCTACAACAACTAGGCTCACCTATGTGCACCAACAACTTATGCTAAGCAAGAAAAACTACTTAGGTGATAGCAAGATATATGACAAGAAACAATATGGCTATCACAAAGTAAAGTGCATAAGTAAAGGGCTCGGGTAAGAGATAACCGAGGCAGCGGAGATGACGATGTATCCAAGTTCACACCCTTGCGGATGCTAATCTCCGTTTGGAGCGGTGTGGAGGCACAATGCTCCCCAAGAAGCCACTAGGGCCACCGTAATCTCCTCACGCCCTCGCACAATGCAAGATGCCGTGATTCCACTAAGGGACCCTTGAGGGCGGTCACCGAACCCGTACAAATGGCGACCCTTGGCACTACAAGAAATACGGTCAATTATGACTCCCCATTTTGGTCGTTAATTCGTCATTGCTTTCATTTATTGACCTTTTTTTGACCAAATTCGGAAGGTCAACAGTTGACCGTCAAGAACGAACAAACGTGACCTTTTCTGGAATTTTAGTCATGACCGCCCTTGACCAAAATTTTCGTCATTAAATCTTTGACCAAAACTATGGTCATTACTAATGAGCCTAGGCCACGTAGGATCTGATGTGGCTGAACCAACGTGACGCTGACCTGGAAAAAATGATGACATGGATGCCATGTAGGATCAGTCCAAATCAGTTGTTTTAATGGGCTGAGCCCAATAATCTAGCCCATTTTTACATTTATTTTTGGGCCACGGCCTTTTAATGTTAGTTCTTGGGCTCAGGAAATGTGCAGTCCATTTATTCAATCTATAATTAATTGGGCCAGCCCTTCTCTCTAACCAACAAAAAATATATGAATCTTTTTCTATAAAAAAAATCTATATTGGGCCTTGAGACGAGCCAGCCCACTCATATAATTTAGTATTTTCGGTCCAGCCAATAACCAACAGTAGCTCAAAAAAATCATTGCACAGTTTGGCAGTCAACCAATACAATTCTCCCAAGATTTCATTAACTTAGGCCCAACAGTATTATTACACCACAAGTTCATAAAATGCACCAATCAAAATAACATAGCCAGTAGCTTAGTATCAGTACACCATGTTCATAAGATTAAGATGCACCAACCAAAACACAACCTCATCAAACCACAACCAATCTCTGGTCCATATTGTGGTTCACATGTCCAGTCAAAGAAGCTCATCAACCCCAGGTCGAAACAACTCAACATCAAAAGTCCCAAAGCCAACATCAACCACGCCGTACTAAACTATTTTACCTTCGAACAGATCCATGAGACGCGCAAATCTAGCATCGATGGCCTCAACTCTTTGCAGTAACAACTGGTACTCTGCGGCGCGTGCAGCTTCGGTCTCCTCTGATTTCTTCTTGACCTCAACAAGCTCCTCTCGCATCAACTCAGCGACTCGCCTCTCCTTCTCAAGCCTGTACTCTAGTTCTTGTACATGAGCATCCAAAGCAGCTGCAGATCTGTTGAACTTCTTCTTGGAGCTCGACTCAAGGCCAACATTTTGAAGGAATGTGCTGGAGGGACATTCTTTAGTGAGAATGTCAGCAACAACAGCAGCAACATTCTTTGGTTCTCCACCTTCTGGTACCCCTTGTTCCATAGCTTTTTCCATGTCAGCCTGACATTTAAAGAAAGATGCACACACATGTCATTGCAGTTGGTTCTGAATAACTAGGAAACTTTATAAGCAAACTACTCAAGAATGTTGACTAAATAATAATCCAGTCTCCATGCTACTAATTAACTAGTTATTTGAAAACTTTGAAGCAGGCAAGCAGAATTAATCATCCTTGGGAATCACTTTTTTTTGCAAGTTACTATCGGTTACATGAAAGAAGCATGGCACCGGGTTTATTAAACAGGTAAGCATACACAGCAAACCATTGTTGAAATTTAAATTAGCCAGCTATGTGCATCTCTGTTTAGCTTAAATGGGAACATGGAGCAGAGAAGAATGTAGTATGTTTCAGGAGCGCATATGTTGTTTATTTAGTACAGTATACATTATCAGAGAAATCCACTTCCACAAGTCCTAAACATTTCATTCAGATCGTATATGAAATGACAGAGTTTCTCCACTCCGAAAGATGGGAAGATAGATGCTTCAGGCAATCACTAGACAAATAATCAAAGAGCATACACCGCTCTCTCTTAATTAAGAGTATCCAACGACAAGCAATACCTGCTGGACTGCAACAAGAACTAAAATTGCCTGAATACTGTCGCATTTCCAGTACCAAAATCTACAGATAACCCAATTGAACTGACATTGATATCATTCCATATATAAAAGAGAGCACCCAATTCAGTTAGATAAGATATACTACTACTTGCCTAAATATGCTAGAACTATATTAAACCTACATTAATGATATGCCATATAGTACAAGATTTGGTAGGAGTATGCTCAAATCTCTGAAGATTTGTGCTATGTGCAAATCTGCAGACATTTGTGTGCAATTTCACATTTGTATGCGCAATCTGAATATCTAACTGATAGCAAACACAAAGTGCATTCAGGATCCCACTTCCCAGCATCTAAATTCACCCAACAAGTCCTAAAATTTGCATAACTGGAAAGTACAGAGCTAAGAACAGCATGAAAACAGCAAGGATTTTAATTGCCTATACCAGCGGGGCATTTGCAGGTTGTGTTTGCTGCAGGATGGCCGCGTCGAGGCTCCTCGCCAGGTTGATGCCGGTGCCAGTGATGGGGATGGTGGCCAGGTGGACCAGGAACACGGCGAACCCGATTGGCAGCGGGGCAAGGATCTGTCGAGGTTCCACACACCATTAAGAACACACAGTAAGCAGAGGGGAGGGTGGCTGGTGGAAGAAGTGGAGTTCGTGTACCCTGCACAAGAGACAAGATGAGGAGTGAGACCGGGGAGAGCAGCAGTAGTAGGGGAAGGGGAGGGGAAATGACAGAGGGAGATGCATACCTTGCCTAGGAGCTGCAGCATGCGCTCGTCAGGGGAGTAGGGGCGGTCGGACATGCTGCGAGAGGCCATCTCACCCACGCTCGCTCTCCTCCACCTTCATCTTCATCTTCGGGGCCGAGGCAACTAGCAGCCTGCCATCTCAGCCCGTCTTCACCTTCGAGGGCATCACCGACCGCAGACACACATCGAGCAGGAGGGTCACGATATCACGAAATCTCAAGTGAATCAAACAAGAGCAGAGGAGATCTGGCGACTCACCAGCCCAGGGAGCAGAGGAGATCTCGGACAGCGCGATGCCGGCCTTCAGCAGCTTGGACACCACGTCGACGACCACCGCCTCCATGGCCGGCCCCGCGTCATGACCCCGCGTCGACGACCACCGCGTCTCGAAGATCCTGGTCGCGACCTCCTCGTTCTCCGGTGGCAAGTTGGATCTGGGAGTGGGGAGAGGATCTGAGGTGGGGAGGGGAGGTGTGGCGGAGGTGGGTGGCAGCGAGGGAGGGGTGGGTGTTGGAGGTGGGTGGCGGCGGGGAGGGTGGGTGGCGGCGAGGGAGGAGAGGGATCTGGATCGGGGGCTGGGGTTTGCTGCTGGGAGCGCTGGGTGTCTTGAGGGAGAGAGGAGGGGACGGGTGGTGTGACCGGCCTTCTTCATGTCTTGTGGCGAGGAGGCGGGGAGGGCAAGGAGGAGAAGGGCCACTTGGGGTCGCATGGGCAGATCCCCAAGTGCATCTCATGGGCGGCGGCGGCAACAATGAACAGTGGAGGGATCTGGTGGCCGCTGTGGGGTTTTGGGGGCAGACGCGCCGTCAAGTGCTTGGAGCAGGGAGAGCGGCGGGGATGGATGTGGATGGCGAGGGGGGGATGGCGAGGAGGGAAGGGGTCGGGGTGGGTGGGTGGGTGGGAGGCGAGGGCATGGGATGGATAGATTTTTTAGGGCAAGGGTTGGATGGATGGATGGATGGCCGCCACGTCATCGATCCGGGTGAGAGCTAGTTCCACCAATGAGAATAAAGTAAAACAAATTGTGTTTACATTTTGTTTTCTTCTACTTTTTTCACATTAATAGGTACTAAAGTACCTATTTAATTTTCTAAAATAATTTATAGATACTAAAGTATATATTTCATCAGAGATACTCTGAAATGTTTGTAAGATTCAATGCCTAACTACCGAAATTTCATTTTTCATTTTCTGAGTGACCAAAATGTGTTTTTTTATGAAGGAACTGCCATACATTTTTTGCAAAATGGCACTAAATAATTTTTATAAAATATTAGTCCATATTTAATGTATAATTGACCAAACGGTTGGGTGTCAAAAGCTTTTACTCACCTCTGGTGAAAAAGACAAATTCCTGCTGATTCAACAGGAAGCGGGTCAAATTTGAACTTCAGCTGCCTCATAGTTTGCTCTTTATTTTTTCCAAAAATCATTTATATGTACATAAGTATCTATTTAATCAGAGAAACACCAAAAAAATTCCAAGATTCAACCACTAGCTAGGAACGGTCATGCCCGCCGTTTTGACCGCATTTTGAAACGGGCATATAAAATTCAAAAAAAATCAAAAAATTGGAAAACCTTCGCATTGCGTCATTATATATGACCAAGTTACCAGGAAAAATAATAAACATGCACTACGATAATTATTTTAAAAAAGTGTTCTCATAAACGAGCTATCATGCGTGAAGATTCATGGCTTTCAAGCCAAATGATCAATCTTATGTCCACATTCATGGCATAGTTTGTTCAAATGATCTCATATTGTGCAAAAAGGTGCATCTTGGAGTTCCAAACAATGTTGCCTAAGGGAGTTTTCATTTTCTTTGGACGAAAAATTCATTTTCCATTTTTCGAGTGCCCGAAATGAGGTTTTTTTGTGAGGGACCTACCATATATTTATTGCAAAATTGGACCAAATCAATTTTATAAAATACTAGGCCATATTTAATGCACAATTGACAAAATGGTTGGGTGTCAAAATTTTTGATCCACCTCTGGTGAAAAAGACAAATTCCCGCCGATTCAGGAGGAAGCGGGTCAAATTTGAACTGCAGCTGCCTCATAGTTTGCTCTTTATTTTTTCCAAAAATCATTTATAGGTAAATAAGTATCTATTTAATCAGATAAACACCAAAAAAATTCAAAGATTCAACCACTAGCTAGGAACGGTCATGCCCGCCGTTTTGACAGCATTTTAAAACGGGCATAAAAAATTCAACAAAATTCAAAAAATTGGAAAACCTTCGCATTGTGTCATTATCTGTGGCCAAGTTACCAGCAAAAATTATAAACTTGTAATACCGCAATTATTTTAAAAAAAGTGTACTCAGAAACGAGCTATCAAGTGTGAAGATTCATGGCTTTCAAGCCAAATGATCAATCTTATGGCCACATTCATGGCATAGTTTGTTCAAATGATCTCATATTGTGCACAAGGGTGAATCTTGGAATGGCAAACAATGTTGCCTAAGGGAGTTTTCATTTTTTTTGCACGAAAAATTCATTTTCCATTTTTCGAGTTCCCGAAATGAGGTTTTTTTGTGAAGGACCTACCATATATTTTTTGCTAAATTGGACCAAATCAGTTTTATAAAATACTAGGCCATATTTAATGCACAACTGACAAAATGGTTGGGTGTCAAAAGTTTTGATCCACCTCTGGTGAAAAAGACAAATTCCCACCGATTCAGTAGGAAGTGGGTCAAATTTGAACTGCAGCTGCCTCATAGTTTGCTATTTATTTTTTTCCAAAAATCATTTCTAGGTACATAAGTATCTATTTAATAAGAGAAACATCAAAAGTTTTCCAAGATTCAACCACTAGCTAGGAACGGCCAAGCCCGCCGTTTTGACCGCATTTTGAAACAGGCATAAAAAATAAAAAAATCAAAAAAATTGGAAAACCTTCACATTGTATCATTATATATGACCAGGTTTCCGGAAAAATAATAAACTTGTGTCTGGAAATTATTTTTAAAAAGTGTTCTCGAACGAGCTATCAAGTGTGAAGATTCATGGCTTTCAAGCCAAATGATCAATCTTATGGCCACATTCATGGCATAGTTTGTTCAAATGATCTCATATTGTGCACAAGGGTGCATCTTGGAATTCAAACAATGTTGCCTAAGGAAGTTTTCATTTTCTTTGGACGAAAAACCATTTTCCATTTTCCGAGTGCACGAAAGGAGGTTTTTGTGAAGGACCTCCCATATATTTGTTGCAAAATTGGACCAAATCAATTTTCTAAAATACTAGGCCATATTTAATGCACAATTGACAAAATGGTTGGGTGTCAAAGTTTTGATCCACCTCTGGTGAAAAGACAAATTCCGCATGGATTCGGTAGGAACCAGATCAAATTTGAACTGCAGCTGCCTCATAGTTTGCTATTTATTTTTTCCAAAAATCATTTCTAGTTATATAAGTACATATTTAATCATAAATACATGGTTTGGTGGCGATACGTCGAGGTTTGGACGGTGGCCCAGGGCCCCAACTCTAGAGCGCGTAAACTCGCATGCCCGCCGCGTGGTCACCGCGTGACCATGGTGTTGCCATGTGTTCTGGGAGGCCTAGGCATGTCTAGTGGGTTGGGCACTCCCCAGGTAGGTGCTAGGAATAAAATCACAACATAAGATTCTCACGAGGAGACCGATCGATGCTCAAACATGAATAAGCAGCCAAGTGTTTGATTAGCGGTACGGGAAATACACATAGCCAATGGGCGTAAGTTTTGGCTGAGGATGATCAGTTACTAAGAAGACCGTCTTCACAAATTTTCAGCTCAACAGGAGGAGCCTAGGGGGTACTTGCTTTGCAAAGTACCACACTGGACATAAATACGAATGTTGAAGGTCGGCTCAAAATAATGAATGGATTGAGCTGGCATTTGGTGGAGAATGGTTATTTGGGCATCGAAAAGCACCGTAGAAAATGGATACCATTTGGACATGCCAAAGTGGTACTTCCTTCACAAAGTGTTTTTCTGAACAGAATAGGAAAATGAATATTTTTGAATTATTTTTGGACTAGGCAAGGAAGGTTTTTTTACATATTTGACGAAGATATGACCCAAAGAATTTATGAGATTTTTTTTGGGAATTTTGGGAATGACAGAAATATAGGTTGCTTCACAACCTAGGGCAAAAACTGCCACATGGACATGACACATAGGCAAAACTGATGAGGTGGCGCCTAGTCATAGCAACCCACCACAATTTACAAGGTTATGACCATCTATATTGGTCATGATCAGCTAGAAATAAGGTTGTGGACCTGTGCTATTTGCTTTATGACCATTTCATGTAAGGAAATTGCGACCTTTCTGACCAAAATGGTCGTTATTGTTTAGGGTTTGGAGCCCCCCGGACAGCTTTTGACCAATTGGTCTGAAATGGTCATAGATCTATGACCAATTCTTCCAGGGTCACTGACAGAAGGTCACTAATTGACATATTTCTTGTAGTGGCGGTCACTGAACCCGTACACTTTGGCAACCCTTGGGGGCGGTCACCGGTACCCGTCAAATTGCTCGAGGCGATCTCCACAACCTAATTGGAGACCCCGACGCTTGCCCGGAGCTTTACACCACAATGATTGAGCTCCGAACACCACCAACCGTCTAGGGCGCCCAAGCACCCAAGAGGAACAAGCTCAAGGGCACCAAGCACCCAAGAGTAATAAGCTTCTCAACTTGTAACTTCCACGTATCACCGTGGAGAACTCAAACCGATGCACCAAATGCAATGGCAAGGGCACACGGAGTGCCTAAGTCCTTCTCTCTCAAATCCCACTGAAGCAACTAATGCTAGGGAAGAAAATGAGAGGAAGAACAAGAAGGAGAACACCAAGAACTCCAAGATCTAGATCCAAGGGGTTCCCCTCACATAGAGGAGAAAGTGATTGGTGGAAATGTGGATCTAGATCTCCTCTCTCTTTTCCCTCAAAAACTAGCAAGAATCCATGGAGGGATTGAGAGTTAGCAAGCTCGAAGAAGGTCAACAATGGGGGAAGAACACGAGCTCAAAGGATCAGGTTCAATGGGGAAGAAGACCCCCTTTTATAGGTGGGGAAAAATCCAACCGTTATGCTCACAGCCCGCACAGAGCGGTAGTACCGCTCGACATCATGGTACTACTGCTAGGGGTAGCGGTACTAAAAAATTACATCCGTGCCTACCACCGCTGGACTTGTGACGAGTTTTTGGTCCCGAGCGAAAATAGCCACGGAAGTAGCCGCGGTAGTACTGCTCCAAGCGGTAGTACCGCTCCCAAGGGCGGTAGTAAAAATTACTTCCGCTCCTACCAGCAGTAATACCGCTGCAGACTTTTCGAACACCAAAACTACCATAACTTCGCATTCGGACTCCGAATTCGACGAAACCAAGTTTGTTGGAAAGCTAGAGACAAGGGCTAACACAATCTTGAGAGAAATACCAATAATAAGCAAATGAGAAAAGGCCCAAAATAAAATGGTGAGAACCCTTCCTCGGAAAAGACCGGTAAAACCTCCAACACCGAAAACATCATAGAAGACGCATGCAAACTCCGTTTTCGATGAACTCAAGCTTGTCATAAAGATGACCATAAGCTCTAAGACTCACAAAGAGAACCAAACAAGAACCAAGAAACATGATGCAAGGATGCAATGGTTTGAGCTCTCGACGAACGATACGATCAAGCTACTCACTTGAGAGCCCCCCTTGATAGTACGACTATCGATCCTATAACCCGGTTTCCCAACTACCACCATGAGACCGGTAAAATAGAAAACCTATCAACGGCAAACCTTTGCCTTGCACATGATCCACTTGAGCTAGATGATGACGATCTTGTCCTCCTCAAGATGGACCACCTTTCTTGATTGCGTTGGGTCGATGGAGACTATATGATTGCTCCCCCATACTCCACTATGGGTGAGCCACTCTTCGGCACATCTTCACAAGTCCATTGACACCACAATGGATGGCAAGCTCCAAGCACTTGATCTCTTCGTGATGCTCCACTTGAACTTGCACACGGCAATCTTGATGACGATCACCACTTGATGTCATCCTTTCCATGGGTTGTATGATATCTTCCTCTTGACGCAAGCCCATGGACACGTACCTAACCCCACATAGACTCTCACATAGACCATGGGTTAGTACACAAAGTGCAATGGATAATGCTTACCATACCATGGGATCACTTGATCCCTCTCGGTACATCTTCTACGCTTTGTGAGTTGATCAACTTGAATCACTCTTGACTTAGTCTTGATCAACCTTGAATCTTTCCAACTCTCTTCGTTTGGATGATGTCTTGAAGGTAAACATGAATGATCACACAATCTTCTTCTTCAAGACATGCTTGCAATAAGCTCAACACTCACATGACCAATCTTTGGATAATTCCTTAATAGCACCTTGGTCAACACATAAACTCCTTGAAACCAACACATGGACTTCAAGAAATGCCTATGGACAAATCCTTCAAATATAACTCAATGCAACCATTAGTCCATAGAGAATGTCATCAATTACCAAAACCACACATGGGGCACCGCATGTCCTTTCAATCTCCCCCATTTTGGTAATTGATGACAATCACTTTCAAGAGAGTTTATATAAGGAATTATGCATCACCATGCAATGCAACAACCAATAATGCATGCGTATGAGATGCAAATGCTTAGGAACAAAACCAAAGCAAGGAGAAAACTCTGAAGACTTCTCCACAAAACTCTCTGAAACTTCTCCCCCATTGGCATCGATTGCCAAAATGGGCGAAAAGCTAAGAAGACCAATATAAAAGGTGTTCCTCCAAAAGTTATGTATTTCTCAACAAGAGAGTGGAATGCTATACACATATCCAAAGGTAATACTTGGAGGAAGACCAACTATATTGAGGCACCAAGATTGCAAAAGAATGATATGCCACAAAGACATAACAAAGAGAGAAACAAGCAATCGGGAAATCAAAAGATACCAATTGAAGCAAGCTATCAAAAGATATCAACTGAACCAACTAGACCAAAGATCCTACGAGCCACATGAAAAAGATATTATGATATGAGCAGAGGATTGTTCTAAAGAAACTAGAGAAGCTCCCCATGATTTGTGCACATCAAGAATTTTTGTATTTGGATACAAAGTGCACAAAATAGGATCATAGCTCCCCCAAAGTCAACAGAAACTAACAACAAGTGCAAGAGAGCATATAGGAAACTAAGCCTAGCGCTTGCAACAAGCACATGGTTGAGCAACACTGTAAAAGAGGCAACTTAAGAATAGGCTCAACCAAAATGATGTGTGTGAGTCATGGCAAAACACATGAGAAGACTAATATACGGATGAGCATAAGGATCAACATAGTCTCGAATGAATGAGATACACGGTGCAAAGCCTTTCATTCTCACACACAACTAGCAAATGGGTTCACAAGCTTACTAATAAGAAAATAGAGAACCTATGCTTGTGACAACCCGTGGTGAAGATAGACGATGAGAGGCTCATCAAGACGAGAGGTACCAATTAAGATGGCAAAAGCCTCGTAAAGATGAGCAAGAGGAAAATAATCTTCACCACACAAGAGTGCATCAATATGCAACGATAGAGGACACACACTCAAGGCAAAAGCTTTCATGGAGCCACCAAAGAAATAACATAAGAAAGACAAGGTGGACGTGAAAGAAAGGATATCAACTAGAGATGTAATTTCTCTCAAGTGTATAAGGTTCTAGGTAGACAAAATCATGATGATATATATCTACAAAGAGGGATGTACACCCGAAATAGTTACAACATGAAGGAACAAGATATCCACAAGGAAGTAATAAATATACCAATAAGATATTTGCTTGAAAGCATAACACTTGGCTAGATATGGTCTTATTGTATATAAATGAATTCCTACCGCATGAACATCAAAGACATCACAACTAGCAACATGAGATCATCGTTGAGATGCTTTGAGAAAGGAAACAAGTATCACAAGAAAGAATGAAATACATGCCATGATACAACCTACACAAGGTTGATGCAAGTAATGTGTGCATGTAGTAGATGATGATACTTATTACCGAGATACCATTGGAAGGATGTAGTAGATACCAATTGAAGGTAGATAGTAGTTCATTGATCATCCTAGCTTGACCCCAATATGCACATGGTGACAACACCTTCCTTGTGAGTGAGCCGAGCATCCAATGCATCTCCAAATGTTCCTATAAGAACAACACAAACTAAACGGTACCCAAACTCATCGGGACCAAATAGTTAGAAACACCAATACATAGGACAAACTCCACATAAATATGTGCATATAGATATGAAAATGAATATCATGCACATCTCATCCAAATTGAGACTAGGTGGAGTTTCTCCCATATATTGAGTTAAAGAAAGAAAGCATGCCAAATAAAATACATGAAGAAAACATGCATGCTCAAGACTTCAAAACCCAAAACCAAAAGACAAAGAAATGCCAAGTGAAAAGGATACCAAATGAATAAAACATCACTTGGAGGATATCCATAAAAGATACATCAAGGAATGAGATATCCATTGATACACTCAAAATAAAAGATATCAAACTCCCAAAAGAGAGGATGGTTCCAAACAAACCAAGCTCTCTACAAAGTTTCATGATAGCACAAAGTACCAAAACGAAAACGGCTTGCCTTCCACCAACACACACTTGATAAGGATCGCAAGAAGAGTGTTCTATAGAGAATAGGATAGCTCCCCCAAGACTAGTGCATTATAGAGAATTTGCATTTGAATACAAAATGCACAAGGTGGGATCACCACTTTCACTATATCTAGAAAACACTAGACAAGGACGAGAAAAAAAAACAAGATCCACAAGTGGTAGGGAAGACAAGGGGAGTTGACACAAACCTTGGCAAGAGAAAAGGCAAAATAAAAAAAAAGCCAATGTAAAGATGATCAATAAATTCTACCACAAAAGTGAGTACCAATTGTCAAAAGACAAGAAGTAAATGGAAATAATTCCCGGTGGTAGATAGCAAGGATATCCGACATCATCTTCACACCAAACACAAGCAAATTGCAACTTGTAGAGCTATCATGCCACCTAGGAACAAGATAATTTACAATATCAATTCTAGGTGACAATATCTCAAATGTACACATTTTCTAGGCTAGTAATACACACATAGCATATTACTCCCCCATAATGTGATACCAATTAAAGATAGACAAGAGGCAATTAAAAGGATCCAACAAGAGATAATTAATGGAAAATTTAGAATTTGAATTTCTCATGAGAGATATACCACCTAGAGACTAGATAATCTTGAAATATCAATACTAGATGGTATTACTCATGTACACACATTTATAGGATTATGAGGTGCACAAAGCACATCACTCCCCCATAATGGGATATTCCATTAATCTCTTACAAGAGCCAACTAAGAAATAAACAAGATGCAAAAAGGCTCAATACACAACACACATGTACATGATGTGCAAACCAACATGCACATACTTGATTTCTCAAGAGAAGCAATTTTGAAGCACAACATATACAAGCACATGCAAGATACAAAACCACAACATGCTAAGGGACAAGTAAATTTTAATGTAAGCAATTTAAGCACGAGTTACCGCAAGGAGGAACATTGGATATATTATAGAAAGATAATCCGAATGACTTGGCTTGAGACAATAAGAATGATGAGGACCCCTTAAATCTTCATAATGTAGCCAAGTCTCCAATGACCTCCATCAACACCTATTGATCAAGTTTGAGCTAGTTGGTCCCCAATCAAGTTGGGTCCTAAGAGGTTAGTCACAATAGGCTTGGCCACCCAAATGGTTCTTTTCTTGACACCACTTTGAGTACCAACAAACTTGGCAAACACATTGCCAACCTAATCCTTCCCAAGAGAATAGACATCATCAATAATAATTGGGTTGGATAAGTTACCACTAGTGCATGAAGAAGCGACGTGGCCTTTCTCACGACATAAGTAGCAACGTCTACTCTTCACTTTCTTCTCAATTGATTTCTCAACAAGAGAAGCATTAACTTGAGTCTTCTTGGGAAGTGGCCTCTCTTCAACTTGAGGTTGAGCATGAGATTGAACTTGTGCCCTCTTCCCTTGTTGCTTGACACTAATGGCCTTCTTCTTCCATGGGAAAGATCTAACATGATGCCCTTCTACTTTGCACTTGAAGCAAACAATCTTGGCCGATTTCTTGACTTGTTCTTGGCCCTTCTTTTTGTTCATCTTGGACTTCTTCTTCTTATTGGTGTTGAATCCAAGTCCACCTTTGTCATTGGGGATTTTGCACACTCAAGATATTGTTGAGTGTGGATTTCCTTCATGACTCTTTTCCAAGTCTTTCTTCAAAGAAGTGACTTGGGCCTTGAGCTCTTTGATTTCCTCTACATGGTTAGTCTCAATACAAGTACTAGAGGAAGTATAAGCTTCATTGTTAGAGCAACAAGGCAAGGAAAGCAATTCATCACAAGATGTACCAACATTGTGAGTAGATGAATTACAAGGACTAGCACATATCAATATAGCATTTTGACTAGAAGTAGTGCTAGTATCCACATGAGGCTCACTAGATGTTACCTTAGCAAGCATGGCCTCATGAGCTATCTTTAGCACATTATGGGATACTAGAAGATCATCATGAGAGCTTGTGAGCCTTACATGATTTTATTCCAACATCCCATAATTGCTAGATAGCAACTCAAATTGATCCCTTAGCTCAACATTCTCCTTCAATATGGATGCTTCACAAGAGATAGAGTTAGTAGCACAAGCATCATCATTAGCAACAATAGGAGAAGACAACTTGGCAAGCTATTTTGAATATGAAGCTTTAAGTTGAGCATGAGACTCGGTGAGTTTGATGAGCTCACTCTTAATGACCCTTGAGCCATTATCGAGGTGCTCAAAGTCCTCAAGGAGTTTAGCATGCACAACTTCAAGCTCCTCATTTTTAGTTTCAAAATCATTGGCCACCTCGAGAGCTCTATCACGAGATTCCCTCACTCTAGATAATTCTAGAGCAAAAGTCTCCTCAAGAGATTCCTTGGTGGTTTGTTCAAGTTCAAGAGCTTGAGATAGGTCCGCAATCTCATTAGCGTAATCACGCTCATGACCTTCCATTTTATCAATGGTGACCTCATGCTCCTCAAGATGAGATTCCAACTCATCAATATATTTGTTGCCCTCAATAGCAATAGACATGATTTCCATGAAGTTGGAACGAGCAATTTTATTCTTAAGAAGAGCTTTAAAAATCATTTCCCCCTTAATTTTAAGGAGGCAACATCATCACTCTCTTCATCATAATCAACATCGTCATCACTCTTGCCATCATCAATATCATCACAAGATATATTGGGATTCAAAGTGGGAGATACCTTTGAAGCCTTGGCCATAAGGCAAAATGCAATAGATGATGATATAGGATCCTTGAAGCACCATTCAAGACCACATCTTGTTCCATGGAGTGTTGGGTTTCATCTACATTGTTAGCACAACAACTCGAGGAAATACATGCATTTTATCATGGCAACAAGATATAGCAAGCATATCATCATGAGATTTAGTCAAGCAATTTCTACATGATATGCAAGGACTATCAACACAAGCAAGTGAAACATTTGGAGTGCTCGAAGTTCTAAGGCCCAAAGACGGAGCATTGCAATAATATAGTGATGAAGAATCATCCACAAAAAGCACACTATCATCATTGCAATGACCGACACTACTCACCATATCATTACCTTGTGGCAAACCACATGTAGGTGAAGTAGAAGAAGTTGAGAAGACTATACGACCGGAGGTGGAGGGAGAACAATCATCCCTACAAATCATGGACACACCATATTTATCTTGAAGCTTCGTCCACAACTCATGAGCATCCCGGAACGGCATGAGTTGAAATATAACTACATTGCTCAAAGCATCGAAAAGCACATTAGAAGCTTGAGCATTGAGATAAGAGTTTTTCTCATCCTCTAAATATAACTTTGGGGATCCTTTGGAGGAGAAAAACCCATATCTACAATTCGCTCCAAATTTGGGTCCATGACCCTAAAGATATTAAGCATGCGAATTACCCAAACATCAAACTTTGTGCCATCGAAACTAAGAGTGTCAGAGAATCCTAATCCCCTAGTCGACATCTTTACTCTCTAGGAGGTTAAGCCCAACAAAGGGAGACGAGGCTCTGGTACCAATTGAAAGATCGTGGATGCCGCCTAGAGGGGGGGGGGTGAATAGGCGCTTTAAAATAATTACGGTTGAGGCTTGAACAAATGCGGAATAAACCTAGCGGTTAATTTGTCAAGCACAAAACCTACAACAACTAGGCTCACCTATGTGCACCAACAACTTATGCTAAGCAATAAAAACTACTTAGGTGATAGCAAGATATATGACAAGAAACAATATGGCTATCACAAAGTAAAGTGCATAAGTAAAGGGCTCGGGTAAGAGATAACCGAGGCACGCGGAGATGACGATGTATCCCGAAGTTCACACCCTTGTGGATGCTAATCTCCGTTTGGAGCGGTGTGGAGGCACAATGCTCCCCAAGAAGCCACTAGGGCCACCGTAATCTCCTCACGCCCTCGCACAATGCAAGATGCCGTGATTCCACTAAAGGACCCTTGAGGCGGTCACCGAACCCCGTACAAATGGCAACCCTTGGGGCGGTCACTGAACCCAGACACTTTGGCAACCCTTGGGGCGGTCACGGTGCAGATCAAATTGCTCGAGGCGATCTCCACAACCTAATTGGAGACCCCGACGCTTGCCTGGAGCTTTACACCCCGTCTAGGGCGCCCAAGCACCCAAGAGGAACAAGCTCAAGGGCACCAAGCACCCAAGAGTAATAAGCTTCTCAACTTGTAACTTCCACGTATCACCGTGGAGAACTCAAACCGATGCACCAAATGCAATGGCAAGGGCACACGGAGTGCCTAAGTCCTTCTCTCTCAAATCCCACTGAAGCAACTAATGCTAGGGAAGAAAATGAGAGGAAGAACAAGAAGGAGAACACCAAGAACTCCAAGATCTAGATCCAAGGGTTCCCCTCACATAGAGGAGAAAGTGATTGGTGGAAATTTGGATCTAGATCTCTCTCTTTTTCCCTCAAAACTAGCAAGAATCCATGGAGGGATTGAGAGTTAGCAAGCTCAAGAAGGTCAACAATGGGGAAGAACACGAGCTCAAAGGATCAGGTTCAATGGGAAGAAGACCCCTTTATAGGTGGGGAAAAATCCAACCGTTATGCTCACAACCAAGATTGAGCGGTAGTACCGCTTCGACATCACGGTACTACTGCTAGGGGTAGCGGTACTCTGCTAAGGGTAGCGGTACTACTGCTCATGAGCGGTACTAAAAATTACATCCGTGCCTACCACCGCTGGACTTGTGACGAGTTTTTGGTCCCGGCGGAAGTAGCCACGGAAGTAGTAGCATGTAGTACTGCTCCAAGCGGTAGTACCGCTCCCAAGGGCGGTAGTAAAAATTACTTCCGCTCCTACCCACGGTAGTACCGCTGCAGCCTTTTCGAACACCAAAACTACCATAACTTCGCATTCGGACTCGAATTCGATGAAACCAAGTTTGTTGGAAAGCTAGAGACAAGGGCTAACACAATCTTGAGAGAAATACCAATAATAAGCAAATGAGAAAAGGCCCAAAAGAAAATGGTGAGACCCCTTCCTCGGAAAAGACCGGTAAAACCTCCAACACCGAAAACATCATAGAAGACGCATGCAAACTCCGTTTTCGATGAACTCAAGCTTGTCATAAAGATGACCATAAGCTCTAAGACTCACAAAGAGAACCAAACAAGAACCAAGAAACATGATGCAAGGATGCAATGGTTTGAGCTCTCGACGAACGATACGATCAAGCTACTCACTTGAGAGCCCCCCTTGATAGTACGACTATCGATCCTATAACCCGGTTTCCCAACTACCACCATGAGACCGGTAAAATAGAAAACCTATCAACGGCAAACCTTTGCCTTGCACATGATCCACTTGAGCTAGATGATGACGATCTTGTCCTCCTCAAGATGGACCACCTTTCTTGATTGCGTTGGGTCGATGGAGACTATATGATTGCTCCCCCATACTCCACTATGGGTGAGCCACTCTTCGGCACATCTTCACAAGTCCATTGACACCACAATGGATGGCAAGCTTCAAGCACTTGATCTCTTCGTGATGCTCCACTTGAACTTGCACACGGCAATCTTGATGACGATCACCACTTGATGTCATCCTTTCCATGGGTTGTATGATATCTTCCTCTTGACGCAAGCCCATGGACACATACCTAACCCCACATAGACTCTCACATAGACCATGGGTTAGTATACAAAGTGCAATGGATAATGCTTACCATACCATGGGATCACTTGATCCCTCTCGGTACATCTTCTACGCTTTGTGAGTTGATCAACTTGATTCACTCTTGACTTAGTCTTGATCAACCTTGAATCTTTCCAAATCTCTTCGTTTGGATGATGTCTTGAAGGTAAACATGAATGGTCACACAATCTTCTTCTTCAAGACATGCTTGCAATAAGCTCAACACTCACATGACCAATCTTTGGATAATTCCTTAATAGCACCTTGGTCAACACATAAACTCCTTGAAACCAACACATGGACTTCAAGAAATGCCTATGGACAAATCCTTCAAATATAACTCAATGCAACCATTAGTCCATAGAGAATGTCATCAATTACCAAAACCACACATGGGGGCACCGCATGTCCTTTCAGGCGTCGTTGTTGCTCTGCCTATACAGGCCGAACATGCGCAACAACTGCGCGGGGACAAACAAATAGTTGGCGGGCGCACACGGCGAAGAGAGACGGGAGACCGGCGTGGCATACCTGATCCTCAATGCGGGCGCTGCTCTCCGGGCGAGCGGCCACCTCCTCGACGACACCATGCCATTTGTTGCACGCCCCCTGGATGCGGCCCCAATGGTTCAACATCGCCTTCGACCCGCGCTGCATGTAGACACCTTTGAAGTAGTGGTCGACGAGCTTGCGCTCGTCGAACTCGGCCTTGATGCGCGCCCAGTACGTCTCGATGCTCTGGTTCGCGCCGGTGGTCGGGTCGAGGCAGACGACTTTTCATGCCTCGGCGAGGCATTCCTCCTCCTTGGACGCCCACTTGATGCGCGGCTCGGCTGACCTGGCCGTTCGCTTCTTCTTCTTGCGCCTCCTCGCCGGCTCCTCCTCGTCCTCGTCCTCTTCCTCCTGCTCCTCCTGCTCCTCGTCGCCGTAGACGTAGCCGAGCTCGCCGTCGATGCCGCCGCTGAGATCCACCGCCTCATCCGCGGTGAACCCAGGAGATGCGGCGGCCGCGGCCGATCCTTCCGCGATGATGTCGTCCATGTCGGCCTCGGTCTCGTCGACGTCGCCGAGGTGCGAAAAGGGCAGTGCGCAACGGCGGAGAGGAGGCGTCGGGAGGACGCGTACGCAGGCGGCGAGTAGTTGTATGGAGGGTACTGCACGCCGGTGAAGGCGGGCGAGGGCGTGCGCTGGGCCGGGTGTCCACGGGGGAATGTGACATTTGGGATGAACCCACCGTGCACGTCCCCGTCGGCGTAGCCCGGCGATCCCCATGGCTGCGGCGTCGGAGACCCGACACCTTGCTGGCCCCATGGCGCGTACTACGCGTGGTTGCCGGGGGGAATCATCATCCCCGCGCATGCCGCCTCGGTCTTGGCATGGTCCGCGGAAGCGGCAGCGGCACCCGCAGTCGCGCCTGCCGCGTTGTCACGGGCCTTCTTGGCGAGGGCCCTGTTCCTCCGGTCGGCGGTGACGGCCTCCCGTCGCTGTACTTCTACCCTCCAATCGGCGTTTGTCATGCCCGGCGGCTTGGACGGCGACGCCCTCGGCTTCCTCTGCTTCGGCTGGGTGACGGAGGCGGTCACGGTTGCCGCGGCGTGGGGGACGACGTACTTCTTCGGTGCCATGGCGGCCGGCTGGGAGGCGAGCTGGAGAAAGAATGGCGGGAGGAAAGGAGAAAATGGGAGGGAACTGGGGGAAAAGCGAGGAGAAACGGCGGGAAGAGGCGCTCGGCTCGCTGACAGGGCGGACCCACACGCACCTTTTTGCTTGTGCCGGCGCCCCAGGCGTCCCCCAGGGCGCCGGGTTCTGCCTGGGTCTGTCGGCACCGTTTTCGGCCCGAACCGGCGAAAAAGGACTTCTAGAGGGCGACTGGGCCGTTTTTTCAGCGCCGGCGCGGCAAAAACGACTGGGAATGGCCTGTTGGGGACGCGGCTGGAGATGCTCTTAGCGCTATCTAAAAAAGACAGAACCGTGTGAGGAGTTGTAGTGGGCAAATCCTATATGACACATTAAGTGTCAAATTATCAATCAAACGCACAAACCAGGCAGAGGTAGCGATGAAAATGGGTTGGCCCATTTATACTACATCGCAGCCTGTTTTGCAAACTTCTAGAAGGTTCCTGACCAGTTCATGTCCGATGTTTCATTGTATTTTTCTTTGTTTGTTTCGATGGTTCTCTTTTTTCTTTTTTTTTACAAAAGGTTTCCTATTTAAAAGTATTTGGAAATTTTAAAAAATTGTTCAAGTTTTTAAAAAGGTTCAAATTTTCAAAAAATGCTTGAGATTTAAAAAGTGTTCATCAATTTAAATTCTTTGTTTTCATTTTTTCCAGAATATCAATTTTTTCCATTTTTTCAAATTAAAAAATTCATAAAAATACCCATTTCCGAAAATTGTTTAGAATTTCGGAAAATGTGCTGATTTGAAAAAAAAATGTTTTCAATATTTGTTCACAAATTCAAAACTCATGTTTTTCGGAAAATGTTTGGAATTCCAAATCATGTTTAGAATTTTCAAAAAAAAATTCCATGCTTTCAAAAACTTTTGAAATTCTGAAAAACTATTAATATTTTAAGAAATGTTTGAAAGTTTAGAAATAAACTAGTTCATACAGCACCAAGCACCAAGTAGTCGACCAATCACACATTCAATCAATCGATAGAATGGGATGTTCCATCTGAGTGTGCGAGCCACTGGTTTTGTAAACTTTCTAGAAGGTTCCCTTTTTTCTTTCTTTTTGTGTCTTTTCGGCATTGTTTTGTTTTTATTTTTTATTATTTATTCTATTTTATTATTTTGTTTTCTCTCTTATTTTTTATTGTTTTTCATTTATGTTTATTTTCTTTTAAATACCAAAGCATTCAAAAAATGTTCAACATATTAGAAATTTGATTATTTTTATAAAAAAATCTAAAATTCACAAATTAGCAATATTTTCAAAAAATATACATCTTTTTCCAGAAATATTCAGAATTTCTATGTTTTCTCAGGTTTTAAAAATTATTCAGAACCCGAGTTTCAAATTTTGTTCATGTTTGCAATTTTTTTCGCTATTTCAACAAATATTAGGAATTTGAAAATTGGTTCTCATTTTCAAAAAGCTCAAAGTTACAGAATTTGTTCGTGTTTACAAAACAAATCAGACCGTTATTTTATTTCTCATTATCTTAAAAATATTAGAATTAAAAATATGTTCCAATTTTTCAAAGATTTATTTGTGTTTTCGGAAAAAAATCTCATTTTAGAAAATTGTTCGCTGATTCAAAAGATATTCGTGGATATCAAAATATGTTCGTGTTTATTAATTTGGTTTTGAATTTGAAAAAATTTCTCTCTTCAATTTTTTTCACAGATTAGGAAAATGTGCCAGATTTAGAAAATTTGTTCATGATTTTTTAATTGAAAAAATGTTTAGATTTTCACTTTTTTTATTTTCAACTTTTTTTGCGAGAAAAACTTCTAATCTATTCATCTTTAATCATGGTAGCACAACGAACACTAGAAATAATAAAAATTACATTCAGATCCGTAAACCACTTAGCGACGATTACAATCACTGAAGCGAGCCGAAGGCGCGTTGCTTTTATCGCCCCTCCCTCGCCGGAGCCTGGCAAACCTTGTTGTAGTAGACAGTCAGGAAGTCGTTGTGCTAAGATCACATAGAACCAACACACCAGAATAGCACCCGTCGCCGATGAAGAGTGAGGTCAGAAGGATCCAACCTGAAGACACAGGAACATTGACAAACGACGAACAGATCCGAACAAATCCACCAAAGATAGATCCGCCCGAGACACACCTCCACACGCCCACGACGATGCTAGACGCATCACCGGAACAGGGCTAGGCGGGGAGACCTTTATTCCATCTTAGGGAGTCGCCGCCGTCTCGTCTTCCTCAGTAGGACACAAACCCTAACTGAACTCGAAAAAAGATTAAAAAACAAGCCCTCCTATCAGCAAAGGCCGAGATCCACTCCGCCTCCACGGCCCTAAGGCCACCGGAGACGGGGCAGACCGGCGACGGCACCGGCTTTAATTATTCTTTTTCAAGATTTTCAGAAAATGTTCGAATATTTTTTGTAAATATTGTTTTAAATGTGACGCTTCGTTGAGATCCTAATATTACTGTGCTTTTCTTATACACGTTCAGGACTCAAAAGATGCGAGTTCGATTCCAGCAGCTCCTCGCTTGTTTCTGTCCTTTTGATGTCGTGGTCTTCTTTGTTTCCCGTTAGTGGGCTTGCCTAGTCGCGGGTCCTCTGTGTGTCTACGCGCTGTTGGACGCAAAGAGATTCCAATAGAAGCCCCCCCTGAGTAGTCCTGGCCATCTCCGGCCCGGCCTTGTCAGCCCACCCAGGCCCGGTCCTAAAATCCAGGGCCTAGACCCAATGGGCTTGCCAATGGGCCGGACTTGGGCCTGAGTTTTGAGCCAACATGCAGGTTCTGGACGGGCTTGGGCTTGCCATATTGGCATTTTAAGGAAGAGGCCCGGCCCATGGCCCTAAGCCCTAAGGACTTTTCAGGGCTTTTTATCAGATTGGCCGGGCTTGGGTTTGAAAAGTAGGCCTGATGGTAGGGCATGGGCCTCCATTTTTTGCCATGGGCTTTTTTAGGCCCGGCCCAAGCCCGGCCCGGCCCGGCCCATGGCCAGGTATACCCCTGAGTCACCACAGGGCAGGACACTACGGGAGTTCCTATTTGACGCATTTTGCGTCAAATTGCCACGCTTTCGCACAGGCACATCGCTCGTGGTGCATCGATTGGGCCGGCCCATTGCAGTGCGCTGCAAAAACCAAGTGGAAAAAAGATAGGTCATGAACTTGCGATAGCTGGGAATCGAACTCGGGACTGCCTACTTGTGCTCGCTTGGTACTAGCCACTACGATGGAAGAGCTTAGTGGACAAATGTACAGCGAAAAACTAGAAGAACTAACAAAAATATAAGAGTTAACACTGTTTGAAAAAAAATCTTTTACCATTTTTCAAACTTTAGTTAAATTTTTTAACGTAAGATTTTGTTTTGACAAAAGGGAACATTTTATGATATCGCGAACAAATTTTGAATTTCCCAAAACATTTTTTGAAAATGTGAACTTTTTCAGAATTTGTGAACAATTTTCTAACGCACGAACATTTTTTGAATTTGAGAACAAATTTTGAAACAGCGAACAATTTTGAAAATCCCGAACAAATTTTAAAGAACAAACATTTTTTGAGTACGTGACCAAAAATTTGAAATCCAGAACATTTTTTTAAAATTTTGAACAAATTTTTTGAAACACGAACTTTTTTTATAAAAAATGCAATCTTTTATTTGAAAAATCCTGGCACTTGTTGGAAAGGCAAACAAATTTCAAATATTTTGCACATTTTTTAATTTTCATTTTCGAAACATTTTTTGCAAAAACACGAACATTTTTTCAATTTTGAGAACTAATATTTGAAACTTCTGAACAATTTTTAGAAACACGATCAAATTTAAACATTTTAATGAAAAAGCAGAACAAAAGAAAAAACAAACAGAGAAACAAAAAAGAAAAAAAGATAACAGGAAAAAACAAAGAAAAGGAAACTACATTATTTGAATTGGTAAAACAAATTTCCAAAAATGCGATATTTTTGAAAACTAGAACAATCTTTGAAAAATTGGAACACATTTTGAAATTCCTGGACATTTTTTTTATTTTGTGAACAATTTTTTCGAAATGGGAACATTTTTTGGAATTCAGGAATAATTTTTGGATATGTGAACAAATTCTAGAAACGGGAACATTTTTTGAAATATGGTAACATGTTTCGGAATTTATTGACAAATTGTTTTGAAATGCAAACATTTTCTTAATGTCCAAAACTTGTTATGGATTTGTGAACAATTTATTAAAATGGCAGGATTTTTTTGTAAAAGAAAAGAACAAAAACAAAGAATAAAGAAAAAAAGAAACAGAACCAGAAAAAATGAAAAAGAAAAAGAAACAGAAAAGGAGCAAAAAAGAAAAAAGAACAAACCGTAAAAGGAACCTTCTAGAAGTTCCCAAACCAGAAAAACCGGTTGGGAATCTTCTAGAAGTTTCACAAAATCGGAACTGGCAAGCGATGCGAACGTGGTTTATGGGCCGGCCCAACTTGTCGCGCCCCTGTGCGATCGCCCGACACTTTGACGCAGAGAGCGTCAAGTAGGGTTTTCCGGACACTACAGTGTTCACTTCGTATTGCTACAGTGCCCTGGGGCTATAGTGCACGTTAAATTGGCCGGCCCAACTGTGGCCACCCTGTGCGTTTGACACTTAAAGCATCCGTTAGGAGTTGTAGTGGATGGGCCGTTGGTGTAGTGCTAACATTTGTTTCGCCGACATGGACACGCGCAAGATCACTAATTAAAGGTACCCCTTGTAAAGATCATTTCCATTTTCTCAGGCACTGACAAGTAGAGCACTGCATGCGCGCCATTTTGTCGCAACCTAAGAGTTTCTTTTTTTTTTGTAGATACGTTTTTCAAAACGTTTTACCTCTTGAACTGTGCGTCTAAAATTCCGAACCATTTTCATCGTTAGATTTATCGCGTCAAGATTTTTAAAAATAAATCCTATGTTAATATATTTTGACAAATTCATTTTTCAGGAAAAAAACCCAGAAAAAACCGAAGCTGAAAGCATGATTCTTTTTCCACTTTTTATCCTTCTGAGAGACACAGTTGTGCTCCTCAAGAACACAAATCTACGCCACCATGAGAAGCCTTTTCCGAGAGGCGCATTTATGCCTCTCGTGAAGGCAAATATGTGCCTCTACGAGAAGAAAATCCGTGCCTCTCGTAAAAGCAAAAAAGAAAACTCATCTTTTTTCCTTTTCTAAGAGACACAACTGTGCTTCTCGCGAAAGCAAATCTCTGCCGTCACGTGAAGCAAATATGTGCCTCTCTTGAAAGAAAATAAAAAGAATGTTTTTTCCTTTTCCGAGAGGCGCAAGTGTGCCTCTCGCAAAAGCAAACCAGTGCCTCTTGTGGAAGGAAAAAACAATGCATTTTTTTCACACATTTTTTAAAATCTACAAAATCAAAATAAAATCAAAAGGCCAAAAAATCCTCGAAAAACCATATAATCCCGAAACTGTGTACAGAAAAATAAACAAATAAAATCCAAAGGAAGCGCCCATCTTGCGACACGTGAAAGTGACCCTTGCAGGGCTCTCGATAGCGGTACCCCTCAATTAGTTTTTTTAGGATCACCCCTTAATTAGTTGCTCGCGGACACGCTGCAGGGCGGTGTCAAATAGATGTTGGACACATAGGCACCCTCGAACTAGGTCGGCCTAATAGCGAGCTTGGCATGGGTCGGGGCTATTGTAGTTGTCCTTTTCTTTCTAGCATTTTTTTGCTTTCATTTGTTACATGAAACAAATAATTTAGAAGTTTGAAATATATTTTGACAATCTAGGAACACTTTTGAAATATGTGTACATTTTTTGAAAATTTAAGGACATTTATTAAAATCATGATTTTGTTTAAAACCTGATGATTTTGCGGAACTTCTGTGAATATTCTGAAAACACTCACATTTTTTGAATTCTTTTGAAAGTTTTCTGAAAATTGAACAATTTTGTAAAGTTTTTATTAAAACATGGTTTTCTAAAATTCCTAACAATTTTAATATTTTTAAAATTTTCAAACATTTATACCAAAAATCATACGGTTTTCAAAAGCACACCCCTCTATGCAGCACCGTCTTCCTCGGCAAGTAGTGTTGGCAACACTTGCTGACTTTGGCTGGGTGGTGCTCTTCGAGTACCAGGCCTTGAGCTGCAGGGTGAAAACTTAGGTCTGACCTTTGATGGTTTCACCTGGCAATGTCGGCGCTTGTTCGCCTTGTCCTTGTTGATGGCATTGTTTTTTATTGTTTAGACGTGCACTTGGAGTAAAAACCAAAGATATAACCTTTGACTTTTGGATCCAGTGATGACAACATTGATGTGTCATTTGCTTCTTGGAGGCCCTACTTTAGGAGAACCTTTCTCGTAATTTGTGTGGGGTAAATGATGGTGGGTAGTGTTGCTGCTTACGTGTTGCATGTCATTGGACGAATTGACTTTCTTTACTTTTATTTGTTTGTCTTTTATGTTTCTTTGCAAAATGACCAGATCTATTATAAAATTTTATGGGAAGTACAAAACATTTCAAACATAATAAAATTACATCGAGATTCTGAGGCCATTGAACGACCACTATTGCCGCCAGAATGAGCCGCCGAGACGTTGTTGTCGCCGCTCCTCTACCGGAGCCGGCTTGACCTTGTCGACAACAACCAAGAAGTCTTCGTGCAAGTGCCCCTAAGGACCATCGCCCTGGAGCCACAGTTGTCGAAGTTAAACCCTTGCATAGATCTGAAGCACCTGACACCAAATCTTGCCACAAGATGAGAACCTCTAACCTCACCGCCCAATGAGATAGCAGGAATCTACGCCGAAGCTGCGTCTACTACATCCAAATGGACGAACTCGAGGAGTATCAGTGCCTAGAAGAAAAACTCGAAAAAGAAGCACCGCCATCCATCCGAATGCCACACCTACAAGGACTAAAAAACCCTAACCTAAACTACTAACCGAAGCGAAGGCACTGGGGTTTCCCTCCCCACCATGGCTGCTGGAGTGGTAGGCAGAGGGGAGGTGAATCCATGGGCTCGCACTAGAAGTCTAAAGGGGAGAATTTTCCCTAACCGCCTAGGGCCAGGAAAAAAAATGATGTTATGAAGTACTACACCAGACGGTCTAGACGGTATACGATGTCTTCATGAGGGCATCAACTTCTCGCGGGTGTTCGTCGCTGTGCTATTCGGCATCCTCACCTTGAACTCCATCATGGTGGTGTCCCACTCCAAGGGCGATGAGGCGATCATCTGAAGGAAATATGCCCTAGAGGAAATAATAAAGTTGTTATTTATATTTCCTTATATCATAATAAATCTTTATTATTCATGCTAGAATTGTATTAACCGGAAACTTAGTACATGTGTGAATACATAGACAAACAGAGTGTCACTAGTATGCCTCTACTTGACTAGCTCGTTGAATCAAAGATGGTTAAGTTTCCTAGCCATAGACATGAGTTGTCATTTAATTAACGGGATCACATCATTAGAGAATGATGTGATTGACTTGACCCATTCCGTTAGCTTAGCACTTGATCGTTTAGTTTGTTGCTATTGCTTTCTTCATGACTTATACATGTTCCTACGACTATGAGATTATGCAACTCCCGACTACCGGAGGAACACTTAGTGTGCTATCAAACGTCACAACATAACTGGGTGATTATAAAGATGCTCAACAGGTGTCTCCGATGGTGTTTGTTGAGTTGGCATAGATCGAGATTAGGATTTGTCACTTCGAGTATCGGAGAGGTATCTCTAGGCCCTCTCACTATAAGCCTTGCAAGCAATGTGACTAATGAGTTAGTTACGGGATGATGCATTACAAAATGAGTAAAGAGACTTGCCGGTAACGAGATTGAACTAGGTATTGAGATACCGACGATCGAATCTCGGGCAAGTAACATACCGATGACAAAGGAAACAACGTATGTTGTTATGCGGTTTGACCGATAAAGATCTTCGTAGAATATGTAGGAACCAATATGAGCATCCAGGTTCCGCTATTGGTTATTGACTGGAGATGAGTCTCGGTCATATCTACATAGTTCTCAAACCCGTAGGGTCCGCACGCTTAAAGTTCGGTGACGATCGGTATTATGAGTTTATGTGTTTTGATGTACCGAAGGTTTTCGGAGTCCAGGATGTGATCACGGACATGACGAGGAGTCTCAAAATGGTCGAGACATAAATATCGATATATTGGATGGCTATGTTTGGACATCGGAATGGTTCCGGGTGAGTTCGGGCATTTACCGGAGTACCGGGAGGTTACCGGAACCCCCCGAGGAGTATATTGGCCTTAGTGGGAGAGAGGAGGAGGCGACCATGGTGGGAGGGCGCCCCCCAAGCTCAATCCGAATTGGGTGGGGCCCCGGCCCCCCTTTCCTTCTCCGTCTCTCCTCCTTCCTTCCTCTCCTACTCCAACTAGGGAAGGGGGGGGGATCCTACTCCTGGTGGGAGGAGGACTCCCCTTAGGGCGCGCCATAGAGGGCCGGCCCTCCCCTCCTCCACTCCTTTATATACGGGGGAGGGGGCACCCCATAGACACACAAGTTGACAGTTGTCTTAGCCGTGTGCGGTGCCCCACTCCACCATAATCCACCTCGGTCATATCGTCGTAGTGCTTAGGCGAAGCCCTGCGCCGGTAACTCCATCATCTCCGTCATCACGCTGTCATGCTTACGAAGCTCCCCCTCGACCTCAGCTGGATCTAGAGTTCGTGGGACGTCACCGAGCTGAATGTGTGCAAATCGCGGAAGTGTCATACTTTTGGTACTAGGATCGGTCGGATCGTGAAGACGTACGACTACATCAACCGCGTTGTCATAATGCTTCCGCTTTCGGTCTACGAGGGTACATGGACAACACTCACCCCTCTCGTTGCTATGCATCACCTAGATGGATCTTGCATGTGCGTAGGAATTTTTTTTGAAATTACTGCGTTACCCAACAGTGGCACCCGAGCCAGGTCTATGCGTAGATGTTATATGCACGAGTAGAACACAAAGAGTTGTGGGCGATAATAGTCATACTTCTTACCAGCATGTCATACTTTGATTCAGCGGTATTGTTGGATGAAGCGGCCCGGACCTACATTACGCGTACGCTTACGCGAGACTGGTTCTTCCAACGTGCTTTGCACACAGGTGGCTGGCGGGTGTCAGTTTCTCCAACTTTAGTTGAATCGAGTGTGACTACGCCCGGTCCTTGTTGAAGGTTAAAACAACACACTTGACGAAAAATCGTTGTGGTTTTGATGCGTAGGTAAGAACGGTTCTTGCTCAGCCTGTAGCAGCCACGTAAAACTTGCAACAACAAAGTAGAGGACGTCTAACTTGTTTTTGCAGGGCATGTTGTGATGTGATATGGTCAATACATGATGCTAAATTTTATTGTATGAGATGATCATGTTTTGTAACAGAGTTATCGGCAACTGGCAGGAGCCATATGGTTGTCGCTTTATTGTATACAATGCAATTGCCCTGTAATTGTTTTTTACTTTATCACTAAGCGGTAGCGATAGTCGTAGAAGCAATAGTTGGCGAGACGACAATGATGCTACGATGGAGATCAAGGTGTCGCGCCAGTGACGATGGTGATCATGACGGTGCTTTGGAGATTGAGATCAAAGGCATAAGATGATGATGGTCATATCATATCACTTATATTGATTGCATGTGATATTTATCCTTTATGCATCTTATTTTGCTTAGTTCGGCGGTAGCATTATAAGATGATCTGTCACTAAATTTTAAGGTATAAGTGTTCTCCCTGAGCAGGGGCGGAGCCAGCGTATAGTCGTTGGGTTCAGCTGAACCCAACGACTTTTGACTGGCACGTATAGACATACATGTATTTAGTGGTTTGAACCCATTAAAAAATCAAAGCTGACCCCATCGACAGGCCAAGAAGCCCACAAGCTAATTGTCTCCGTGCCCATTAATGTTCTTAACGTGATTAGCCCATTCTAACGTATTAAAACTGAACCCATCGCAAGATTTACTCGATTTTCCATCCTACGCACATAGCACACTGCGCCGCATGCCTCTAGAATTGACGCAATTGGTTACTCCCTATCAGTAGACTCTCGCCTCTTCCGTTCCGCCGCTCCCTTCACCCATCTGCCGATCACCGCCGCTCGGCAAGCCGGCTAGGGCAAACAACTGCTGTCCAAATTCAAGGTACGTGGTCACATCACTACATCTTCTTCCCCAATTCGTCTTGTGCATGTCCAATCTAACCTATAGTAGTATAATATACTCCCTAAGAGAAAGCAATCTCTCAGAGCCTTCTATTCACAGATAAAATAATTTAGATGATCTCACTAAGAAGTAAAATGAAATTAGGTGAAGATATTTAACCAGGGGATCTTTCCTGTCACCACCTGATTTTAGTTATCCGTTGAGGATCCTTGGGAATGCTCCACGAATATTTAATGTGAAATTCTCTATACTCTGGTCTACCGATTTCTAAAGCTAGTGTGTTGTGATATTGCCAGTTGCCACGATATCAGTGGAAAGATTATTTTCAACTTTGAATGTTGTAAAAAAGAATTGTGTTATAAAATGGCCTATCAGTTTATAATTGATTGTCTAATTTGCTATGTGAAGAAAGATATATTTTCTACCATTAGTAATGATTATGTGTTTAATATTCTTTAGATGACATATGTGGTAAGCAATCCAAACTAATCCAAACAATATTCTTTAGTTGATGAAAAATTGGAAGGGGACACTACAAATGTGATGATTTTACATGCTTTTTTGTTTGAAGGTGCTTATTTTAAGTTTGCTATTTTTTTCAGATGTTTTCAGGAGGACGAGAAATGGTACTTGAAGCTATGAAGGTATTTTGGCACTACTCGATCTTTTTTACAATATGTAAAGTGGTTTTATAATTATCCAGCTCGTACGTTCCATATAGTTGCTATTATATTTATTTTTGTTATGTTGTCTTTGAGTGATATACTACTGTCGTTCGATGGTCTAAAACTGGACTTTATAGTTAATTAATTCATCGCAAATCCTTACCCTAAGTCAATGAGCGAACCCAATGGCTAAATTTTGTGGCTCCGTCCCTGTCCCTGAGTATGCACCATTGCGACAGTTCGTCGTGCCAAGACACCACGTGATGATCGGGTGTGATAAGCTCTACGTTCACATACAACGGGTGCAAGCCAGTTTTGCACACGCAGAATACTCGGGTTAAACTTGACGAGCCTAGCATATGCAGATATAGCCTCGGAACACTGAGACCGAAAGGTCGAGCGTGAATCATATAGTAGATATGATCAACATAGTGATGTTCACCATTGGAAACTACTCCATCTCACGTGATGATCGGACATGGTTTAGTTGATTTGGATCACGTGATCGCTTAGATGATTAGAGTGATGTCTATCTAAGTGGGAGTTCTTAAGTAATATGATTAATTGAACTTTAATTTATCATGAACTTAGTACCTGATAGTATTTTGTATGTCTATGTTGTTGTAGATAAATGGCCTGTGCTACTGTTCCGTTGAATTTTAATGCGTTCCTAGAGAAAGCTAAGTTGAAAGAGGGTGGTAGCAACTACACGGACTAGGTCCGTAACTTGAGGATTATCCTCATTGCTGCACAGAAGAATTATGTCCTGGAAGCACCGCTGGGTGCCAGGACTACTGCAGATGCTACTGATGACGTTAAGAACGTTGGCAGAGCAAAGCTGATGACTACTCGATAGTTCAGTGTGCCATCCTTTATGGCTTAGAACCGGGACTTCAACGGCGTTTTGAACATCATGGAGCATATGGGATGTTCCAGGAGTTGAAGTTAATATTTCAAGCAAATGCCCGGATTGTGAGATATGATTCTCCAATAAGTTCTATAGCTGCAAGATGGAGGAGAATAGTTCTGTCAGTGAACATATACTCAGAATGTCTGGGTACCACAACCACTTGACTCAACTGGGAGTTAATCTTCCTGATGATAGTGTCATTGACAGAGTTCTTCAATCACTGCCACCAAGCTACAAAAGCTTCGTGATGAACTATAATATGCAAGGGATGGATAGGAAAATTCCCGACTCTTCGCAATGCTAAAAGCCGCGGAGGTAGAAATCAAGAAGGAGCATCAAGTGTTGATGGTCAACAAGACCACCAGTTTCAAGAAGAAGGGCAGAGGGAAGAAGGGGAACTTCAAGAAGAACGGCAAGCAAGTTGCTGCTCAAGTGAAGAAGCCCAAGCCTGGACCTAAGCCTGAGACTGCGTGCTTCTACTGCAAAGGGACTGGTCACTGGAAGCGGAACTGCTCCAAGTATTTGGCGGATAAGAAGGATGGCAAAGTGAAAGGTATATTTGATTTACATGTTATTGATGTGTACTTAACTAGTGCTCATAGTAGCGCCTGGGTATTTGATACTGTTCTGTTGCTCATATTTGCAACTCGAAACAGGGGCTACAGATTGAGCGAAGATTGGCTAAGGACGAGGTGACGGTGCGCGTGGGAAACGGTTCCAAAGTCGATGTGATCGCGGTCGGCACACTACCTCTACATCCTTCGGGATTAGTTTTAGACCTGAATAATTGTTATTTGGTGCTAGCGTTGAGCATGAACATTATATATGGATCTTGTTTGATGCGAGACGGTAATTCATTTAAATCGGAGAAGAATGGTTGTTCTATTTATATGAGTAATATCTTTTATGGTCATGCACCCTTGATGAGTGGTCTATTTTAGTTGAATCTCGATAGTAGTGATACACATATTTATAGTATTGAAGCCAAAAGATATAAGTTCAATAATGATAGTGCAACTTATTTGTGGCACTGCCGTTTAGGTCATATTGGTGTAAAGCGCATGAAGAAACTCCATGCTGATGGGCTTTTGGAATCACTTGATTATGAATCACTTGATACTTGCGAACCATGCCTCATGGGCAAGATGACTAAGACTCCGTTCTCCGAAACTATGGAGCGAGCAACAGACTTGTTGGAAATAATACATACCGATGTATGCGGTCCAATGAGTGTTGATGCTCGCGGCGGGTATCGTTATTTTCCGACCTTCACAGATGATTTGAGCAGATATGGGTATATCTACTTAATGAAACATAAGTCTGAAACATTTGAAAAGTTCAAATAATTTCAGAGTGAAGTGGAAAATCATCGTAACAAGAAAATAAAGTTTCTACGACCTGATCGTGGAGGAGAATATTTGAGTTACGAGTTTGGTCTTCATTTGAAACAATGTGGAATAGTTTTGCAACTCACGCCACCTGGAACACCATAGCGCAATGGTGTGTCCGAACGTCGTAACCACACTTTATTAGATATGGTGCGATCTATGATGTCTCTTACTGATTTACCGCTATCATTTTGGGGTTATGCTTTAGAGACGGCTGCATTCACGTTAAATAGGGCACCATCTAAATCCGCTGAGACGACACCTTATGAATTGTGGTTTGGCAAGAAACCCAAGTTGTCGTTTCTGAAAGTTTGGGGTTGCGATGCTTATGTGAAAAAGCTTCAACCTGACAAGCTCGAACCCAAATCGGAGAAATGTGTCTGTTGGGGAACGTAGTAATTTCAAAAATTTTCCTACGATCACGCAAGACCATGGTGATGCATAGCAACGAGATGAGAGTGTTGTCGTACGCCTCAGAGACCAGCAACGGAAGCGTTGACGCAACGTAGAGGAAGTAGTCGTACTTCTTCCCGATCCAACCGATCCAAGTACCGAACGACGGCACCTCCGAGTTCTGCACACGTTCAGCTCGATGGCGTCCCTCGAACTCCGATCCAGCCGAGTGTTGAGGAGAGTTTCGTCAAGACGACGGCGTGGTGACGATGATGATGTTCCACCGCGCAGGGCTTCGCCTAAGCTCCGCAACGGTATATTCGAGGTGTAGTTTGGTGGAAGGGGCACCGCACACGGCTAAGGAATCGATCTCAATGATCAACTTGTGTGTCATGGGGTGCCCTCTGCCCTGTATATAAAGGAGGGAAGGGAGGGGCTGGCCGGCCACCTATGGCTGCGCTGGGAGTCCTACTCCCACGGGAGTAGGATTCCCCCAATCCTAGTCCAACTAGGGTTTGACCAAGGGAGAGGGAGAGAGGCGCCACCCCTTCTCCTAATCCTAATAGGACTAGGAAGGGGGAAGGCTGCGCCAGCTTAGGGCCCCTTTCTCTTTCCCTTAAGGCCCATCAAGGCCCATTGACTCCCGGGGTTCCGTAACCCCGGTACTCGATAAAATTCCCAATTTCACCCGGAGTGATTCCGAGTCCAAACATAGGCTTCCAATATATCAATCTTTATGTCTCGACCATTTCGAGACTCCTCGTCATGTCCGTGATCTCATCCGGGACTCGAACAACCTTCGTACATCAACATCATAAAACTCATAGTAAGCATCATCGAAGCGTTAAGCGTGCGGACCCTACGGGTTCGAGAACTATGTAGACATGACCGAGACACCTCTCGGTCAATAACCAATAGCGGGACCTGGATGCCCATATTGGATCCTACATATTCTACGAAGATCTTTATCGGTCGACCGCATAACAACATACGTTGTTCCCTTTGTCATCGGTATGTTACTTGCCCGAGATTCGATCGTCGGTATCCAATACCTAGTTCAATCTCGTTATCGCAAGTCTCTTTACTCGTTCCGTAATACATCATCTCATAACTAACTCATTAGTTACAATGCTTGCAAGGCTTTAGGTGATGAGCATTACCGAGAGGGCCCAGAGATACCTCTCCGACAATCGGAGTGACAAATCCTAATCTCAAATATGCCAACCCAACATGTACCTTCGGAGACACCTGTAATGTACCTTTATAATCACCCGATTACGTTGTGACGTTTGGTAGCACCCAAAGTGTTCCTCGGCAAACGGAGTTGCATAATCTCATAGTCATAGGAACATGTATAAGTCATGAAGAAAAGCACTAGCAACAAACTATACGATCAGGTGCTATGCTAATGGAATGGGTCATGTCAATCAGATCATTCAACCAATGATGTGATCCCGTTAATCAAATAACAACTCCTTGTTCATGGTTAGGAAACATAACCATCTTTGATTAACGAGCTAGTCAAGTAGAGGCATACTAGTGACACTGTGAGGTTTATGTATTCACACATGTATTATGTTTCCGGTTAATACAATTCTAGCATGAATAATAAACATTTATCATGATATAAGGAAATAAATAATAACTTTATTATTGCCTCTAGGGCATATTTCCTTCATCTCCCACTTGCACTAGAGTCAATAATCTAGTTCACATCGCCATGTGATTTAACATCAATAGTTCACATCTATATGTGGTTAACACCCATAGTTCACATCGACATGTGACCAACACCCAAAGGGTTTACTAGAGTCAGTAATCTAGTTCACATCGCTATGTGATTAACACCCAAAGAGTACTAAGGTGTGATCATGTTTTGCTTGTGAGATAATTTTAGTCAACAGGTCCATCACATTCAGAGCCGTAAGTATTTTGCAAATTTCTATGTCTACAATGCTCGCACGGAGCTACTCTAGCTAATTGCTCCCACTTTCAATATGTATCTAGATTGAGACTCGAGTCATCTAGATTAGTGTTAAAACTTGCATCGACGTAACCTTTACTTACTAACCTTTTTCACTTCCATAATCGAGAAACATATCCTTATTCTACTAAGGATAATTTTGACCGCTGTCCATTGATCTACTCCTAGATCTCTATTGCACTCCTTGCCAATCTCAGTGGTAGGGTATGCAATAGATCCGTACACAACATGACATACTTTATAGAACCTATGGCTGATGCATAGGGAATGACTTTCATTCTCTTTCTATCTTCTGCCGTGGTCGGGTTTTGAGTCATACTCAATCTCACACCTTGTAACACAGGCAAGAACTCTTTCTTTGACTGTTCCATTTTGAACTACTTCAAAATCTTTGTCAAGGTATGTATTCATTGAAAAACTTATCAAGCGTCTTGATCTATCTCTATAGATCTTGATGCTCAATATGTAAGCAGCTTCACCGAGGTCTTTCTTTGAAAAACTCCTTTCAAATACTCCTTTATGCTTTGCAGAATAATTCTACATTATTTCCGATCAACAATATGTCATTCACATATACTTATCAGAAATGCTGTAGTGCTCCCACTCACTTTCTTGTAAATACAGGCTTCTCCAAAAGTCTGTAAAAAACCATATGCTTTGATCAAATCATCAAGCATATATTCCAACTCGAGATGCTTGCACCAGTCCATAGATGGATCATTGGAGCTTGCACATTTTGTTAGCTCCTTTAGGATTGACAAAACCTTCTGGTTGCATCATATACAACTCTTCTTTAATAAATCCATTAAAGAATGTAGTTTTGACATCCATTTGCCAGATTTCATAAAATGTGGCAATTGCTAACATGATTCGGACAGACTTAAGCATCGCTACAGCTTGAGAAAATCTCATTGTAGTCAACACCTTGAACTTGTCAAAACCTTTTTGCGACAAGTCGAGCTTTGTAGATAGTAACACTACTATCAACATCTGTCTTCCTCTTGAAAATCCATTTATCTACATGGCTTGCGATCATCGAGCAAGTCAATCAAAGTCCATACTTTGTTCTCATACATGGATCCTATCTCAGATTTCATGGTCTCAAGCCATTTCATGAATCTGGGCTCATCATCGCTTCCTCATAGTTCGTAGGTTCATCATGGTCTAGTAACATGACTTCCGAACATGATTACCGTACCACACCGGTGCGGATCTTACTCGAAGACCCACGAGGTTTAGTAGCAACTTGATCTGAAGTTTCATGATCATCATCATTAACTTCCTTACTAATTGGTGTAGGAATCATGGAACTGATTTCGTGATGAACTACTTTCCAATAAGGGAGAAGGTACAATTACCTCATCAAGTTCTACTTTCCTCCCACTCACTTCTTTCGAGAGAAACTTCTTCTCTAGAAAGGATCCATTTTAGCAACGAATGTTTTGCCTTTAGATCTGTGATAGAAGGTATACCCAACAGTTTCTTTTTGGGTATTCTATGAAGACGCACTTCTCCGATTTGGGTTCGAGCTTATCAGGTGAAAACTTTTTCACATAAGCATCGCAGCCCCAAACTTTCAAAAACGACAACTTTGGTTTCTTGCCAAACCACAGTTCATAAGGCGTCGTTTCAACGGATTTAGATGGTGCCCTATTTAAAGTGAATGTAGCCGTCTCTAAAGCATAACCCCAAAACGATAGCGGTAAATCAGTAAGAGACATCATGGATCGCACCATATCTAATAAAGTACGATTACGACGTTCGGACACACCATTACGTTGTGGTGTTCCAGGTGGCGTAAGTTGCGAAACTATTCCACATTGTTTTAATTGAAGACCAAACTCGTAACTCAAATATTCATCTCCACGATCAGATCGCAGAAACTTTATTTTCTTGTTACGATGATTTTCCACTTCACTCTGAAATTCTTTGAACCTTTCAACTATTTCAGACTTATGTTTCATCAAGAAGATATATCCATATCTTGCTCAAATCATCTTGTGAAGGTCAGAAAATAATGATACTTGCCACGAGTATCAACACTCATTGGATCGCATACATCGGTATGTATTATTTCCAATAAGTCAGTATCTCGTTCCATTGTTCCGAACAACGGAGTTTCAGTCATCTTGCCCAAAAGGCACGGTTCGCAAGTATCAAATGATTCATAATCAAGTGATTCCAAAAACCCATCATCATGGAGTTTCTTCATGCGTTTTACACCGATATGACCCAAACGGCAGTGCCACAAATAGGTTGCACTATCATTATTAACTTTGCATTTTTGGCATCAATATTATGTGTATCACTATGATCGAGATCCAATGAACCATATTCATTGAGTGTGTTACCATATAAGGTTTTATTCATGTAAACAGAACAACAATTTATTCTCTTACTTAAATGAATAACCGTATTGCAATAAACATGATCAAATCATATTTATGCTCAACACCAAATAACACTTATTTAGGTTCCACACTAATCCCGAAAGTATAGGGAGTGTGCGATGATGATCATATCAATCTTGGAACTACTTCCAATACTCATCGTCACTTTCCTTCAACTAGTCTCTGTTTATTACAGTAACTCCTGTTTGAGTTATTAATCTTAGCAACCGAACGAGTATCAAATACTCGGGGCTACTATAAACACTAGTAAGGTACACATCAATAACCTGTATATCAAATATAACCTTGTTCACTTTGCCATCCTTCTTATTCACCAAATATTCAGGGTAGTTCCGCCCAAAGGACCAGTTCCATTGCAGCAAAAGTACTCGGTCTCGTGCTTAGGTCTAGACTTGGGCTTCTTCACTCGAGCAGCAACTTGCTTGCCGCTCCATTTGAAGTTCCCTTCTTCCCTTTGCCATTTTCCTTGAGACTAGTGGTCTTGTCAACCATCAACACTTGATGTTTTTCTTGATTTCTACCTTCGCCGATTTTAGCATCGCGAAGAGCTCGAGAATCTTTTTCGTCATCCCTTGCATACTATAGTTCATCACGAAGTTCTACTAACTTAGTGATGGTGACTAGAGAATTCTGTCAATCACTATCTTATCCGGAAGATTAACTCCCACTTGATTCAAGCGATTGAAGTACTCGGACAATCTGAGCACATGCTCACTAGTTGAGCGATTCTCCTCCATCTTTTAGCTATAGAACTTGTTGGAGACTTCATATCTCTCAACTCGGTATTTGTTTGAAATATTAACTTCAATTCCTGGAACATCTCATATGGTCCATGACGCTCAAAACGCCTTTGAAGTCCCGATTCTAAGCCGTTAAGCATGGTGCACTAAACTATCAAGTAGTCATCATATTGAGCTGGCCAAACGCTCATAACGCCTCAGATTCGCTCATATTGAGCTAGCCAAACGCTCATAACGCGCATCTGCTCCTGCAATAGGTCTCACCTAGCGGTGCATTAAGGACATAATTCTTCTGCGCAGCAATGAGGATAAACCTCAGATCACGGATCCAATCCGCATCATTGCTACTAACATCTTTCAATACAATTTTCTAGGAACACATATGAAAACATAGGGAAGCAACAACGTGAGCTATTGATCTACAACATAATTTGCAAAATACTACCAGGACTAAGTTCATGATAAATTAAAGTTCAATTAATCATATTACTTAAGAACTCCCACTTAGAAAAATATCCCTTCAATTCTCTAAGTGATTGCGTGATCCATATCAACTACACCATGACCGATCATCACGTGTGATGGAGTAGTTTCAATGGTGAACATCAATATGTTGATCATATCTACTATATGATTCACGCCGACCTTCGGTCTCCGTGTTCGAGGTCATATCTTATATGCATAGCTCGTCAAGTATAACCTGAGTATTCTGCGTGTGCAACTGTTTTGCACCCGTTGTATTTGAACGTAGAGCCTATCACACCCGATCATCACGTGGTGTCTCAAAGACGAAGAACTTTCGCAACGGTGCATACTCGGGAGAACACTTCTTGATAATTTAGTAAGGGATCATCTTATGATGCTACCGTCAATCAAAGCAAAATAAGATGCATAAAGGATTAACATCACATGCAATCAATATAAGTGATATGATATGGCCATCATCATCTTGTGCTTGTGATCTCCATCTCCGAAGCACCGTCATGATCACCATCGTCACCGGCGCGACACTTTGATCTCCATCGTAGCATCGTTGTCGTCTCGCCAATCTTATGCTTCTACGACTATCGCTACTGCTTAGTGATAAAGTAAAGCAATTACATGGCGTTTGCATTGCATACAATAAAGCGACAACCATATGGCTCCTGCCAGTTGCCGATAACTTCGGTTACAAAACATGATCATCTCATACAATAAAATTCAGCATCATGTCTTGACCATATCACATCACAACATGCCCTGCAAAAACAAGTTAGACGTCCTCTACTTTGTTGTTGCTGGTTTTACGTGGCTGCTACGGGCTGAGCAAGAACCGTTCTTACCTACGCATCAAAACCACAACGATACTTCGTCAAATAGACTCCGTTTTAACCTTCTCAAGGACCGGGCGTAGCCACACTCGGTTCAACTAAAGTGAGAGAGACAGACACCCGCCAGTCACCTTTAAGCAACGAGTGCTCACAGCGGTGAAACCAGTCTCGCGTAAGCGTACGCGTAATGTCGGTCCGGGCCGCTTCATCTCACAATACCGCTGAACCAAAGTATGACATGCTGGTAGGTAGTATGACTTGTATCGCCCACAACTCACTTGTGTTCTACTCGTGCATATGACATCAACGCATAAAACCAGGCTCGGATGCCACTTTGTTGGGGAACGAGTAATTTCAAAAATTTTCCTACGATCACGCAAGACCATGGTGATGCATAGCAACGAGATGAGAGTGTTGTCTCACGCCTCGTGAGACCAGCAACGGAAGCGTTGACGCAACGTAGAGGAAGTAGTCGTACTTCTTCCCGATCCAACCGATCCAAGTACCGAACGTACGGCACCTCCGAGTTCTGCACACGTTCAGCTCGATGACGTCCCTCGAACTCCGATCCAGCCGAGTGTTGAGGAGAGTTTCGTCAAGACGACGGCGTGGTGACGATGATGATGTTCCACCGGCGCAGGCTTCGCCTAAGCTCCGCAACGGTATATTCGAGGTGTAGTTTGGTGGAAGGGGCACCGACACGGCTAAGGAATCGATCTCAATGATCAACTTGTGTGTCATGGGGTGCCCTCTGCCCTCAGATATAAAGGAGGGAAGGGAGGGGCTGGCCGGCCACCTATGGCTGCGCTGGGAGTCCTACTCCCACGGAGTAGGATTCCCCAATCCTAGTCCAACTAGGGTTTGACCAAGGGAGAGGGAGAGAGGCGCCACCCCTTCTCCTAATCCTAATAGGACTAGGGAAGGGGAAGGCTGCGCCAGCTTAGGGCCCCCTTTCTCTTTCCCTTAAGGCCCATCAAGGCCCATTGACTCCCGGGGTTCCGGTAACCCCTGTACTCGATAAAATTCCCAATTTCACCCGGAGTGATTCCGAGTCCAAACATAGGCTTCCAATATATCAATCTTTATGTCTCGACCATTTCGAGACTCCTCGTCATGTCCGTGATCTCATCCGGACTCAACAACCTTCGTACATCAACATCATAAAACTCATAGTAAGCGCCATCGAACGTTAAGCGTGCGGACCCTACGGGTTCGAGAACTATGTAGACATGACCGAGACACCTCTCGGTCAATAACCAATAGCGGGACCTGGATGCCCATATTGGATCCTACATATTCTACGAAGATCTTTATCGGTCGAGACCGCATAACAACATACGTTGTTCCCTTTGTCATCGGTATGTTACTTGCCCGAGATTCGATCGTCGGTATCCAATACCTAGTTCAATCTCGTTATCGCAAGTCTCTTTACTCGTTCCGTAATACATCATCTCATAACTAACTCATTAGTTACAATGCTTGCAAGGCTTTAGGTGATGAGCATTACCGAGAGGGCCCAGAGATACCTCTCCGACAATCGGAGTGACAAATCCTAATCTCAAATATGCCAACCCAACATGTACCTTCGGAGACACCTGTAATGTACCTTTATAATCACCCGATTCGTTGTGACGTTTGGTAGCACCCAAAGTGTTCCTCGGCAAACGGGAGTTGCATAATCTCATAGTCATAGGAACATGTATAAGTCATGAAGAAAAGCACTAGCAACAAACTATACGATCAGGTGCTATGCTAATGGAATGGGTCATGTCAATCAGATCATTCAACCAATGATGTGATCCCGTTAATCAAATAACAACTCCTTGTTCATGGTTAGGAAACATAACCATCTTTGATTAACGAGCTAGTCAAGTAGAGGCATACTAGTGACACTCTGTAGGTTTATGTATTCACACATGTATTATGTTTCCGGTTAATACAATTCTAGCATGAATAATAAACATTTATCATGATATAAGGAAATAAATAATAACTTTATTATTGCCTCTAGGGCATATTTCCTTCAGTGTCTTCATAGGATACCCAAAGGAGACTGTTGGGTACACCTTCTATCACAGATCCGAAGGCAAGATATTCGTTGCTAAAAATGGATCGTTTCTAGAGAAGGAGTTTCTCTCGAAAGAAATGAGTGGGAGGAAAGTAGAACTTGATGAGGTAATTGTACCTTCTCCCGAATTGGAAAGTAGTTCATCATAGAAATCAGTTCCAGAGATTCCTACACCAATTAGTGATGAAGCTAATGATAGTGATCATGAAACTTAGTTACTACTGAACCTTGTAGGTCAACCAGAGTAAGATCTGCACCAGAGTGGTACGGTAATCCTGTTCTGGACGTCATGTTACTAGACCATAACGAACCTACGAACTATGAGGAAGCGATGATGAGCCCAGATTTTGCGAAATGGCTTGAAGCCATGAAATCCGAGATGGGATCCATGTATGAGAACAAAGTGTGGACTTTGGTTGACTTGCCCGATGATCGGCAAGCCATCGAGAATAAATGGATCTTCAAGAAGAAGACTGACACTGACGGAAATGTTACTGTCTTCAAAGCTCGACTTGTTGCAAAAGGTTTTCGACAAGTTCAAGGAGTTGACTACGATGAGACTTTCTCACCCGTAGCGATGCTTAAGTATGTCCGAATCATGTTAGCAATTGCCGCATTTTGTGATTATGAAATTTGTCAAATGGATGTCAAAACTGCATTCCTGAGCGGATTTCTGGAAGAAGAGTTGTATATGATGCAACCAGAAGGTTTTTTCGATCGAAAGGATGCTAACAAAGTGTGCAAGCTCCAGCGATCCATTTATGGACTGGTGCAAGCCTCTTGGAGTTGGAATAAACGTTTTGATAGTGTGATCAAAGCATATGGTTTTATACAGACTTTTGGAGAAGCGTGTATTTACAAGAAAGTGAGTGGGAGCTCTATAGCATTTCTAATATTATATGTGGATGACATATTGTTGATTGGAAATGATATAGAATTTCTGGATAGCACAAAAGGATACTTGAATAAAAGTTTATCAATGAAAGACCTCGGTGAAGCTGCTTATATTAGGCATCAAGATCTATAGAGATATGTCAAGACGCTTAATTGGACTTTCACAAAGCACATACCTTGATAAGATTTTGAAGAAGTTCAAAATGGACCAGTCAAAGAAAGGGTTCTTACCTGTGTTACAAGGTGTGAAGTTGAGTAAGACTCAATGCCCGACCACTGCAGAAGATAGAGAGAAAATGAAAATCATTCACTATGCTTCAGCCATAGGTTCTATCATGTATGCAATGCTGTGTACCAGACCAGATGTGTGCCTTGCTATAAGTATAGTAGGGAGGTACCAATTAATACAGGAGTGGATCACTGGACATCGGTCAAGAATATCCTGAAACACCTGAAAAGGACTAAGGATATGTTTCTCGTTTATGGAGGTGACAAAGAACTCGTCGTAAATGGTTACGTTGATGCAAGCTTTGACACTAATCCGGATGACTCTAAGTCGCAAACCGGATACATGTTTATGTTGAACGGTGGAGCTGTCAGTTGGTGCAGTTCTAAGCAGAGCGTCGTGGCAGGATCTACGTGTGAAGCGGAAAGCTGCTTCAGAAGCAGCAAATGAAGGAGTCTGGATGAAGGAGTTCATATCCGATCTAGGTGTCATACCTAGTGCATCGGGTCTAATGAAAATATTTTGTGACAATACTGGAGCAATTGCCTTGGCGAAGGAATCCAGATTTCACAAGAGAACCAAGCACATCAAGAGACGCTTCAATTCCATCCGTCATCAAGTGTCGGAAGGGGACATAGAGATTTGCAAGATACATACGGATCTGAATGTTGCAGACCCATTGACTAAGCCTCTCTCACAAGCAAAATATGATCAACACCAAGACTCCATGGGTGTTAGAATCATTAAAATGTAATCTAGATTATTGACTCGAGTGCAAGTGGGAGATTAAAGGAAATATGCCCTAGAGGCAATAATAAAGTTGTTATTTATATTTCCTTATATCATGATAAATGTTTATTATTCATGCTAGAATTGTATTAACCGGAAACTTAGTACATGTGTGAATACATAGACAAACAGAGTGTCACTAGTATGCCTCTACTTGACAAGCTCGTTGAATCAAAGATGCACTACAAAAAAAAGACACATCCGTGACATTTTGGGCCGAACGAATTTTTTTTCTGTCATACATATGACACTTCTATGACGATAATTGTGACAGAACCGGTATCATCATAGATGTGGTGGGCTCCTACTTCTATGACAAAAATCATGAGAAAATGGGCTTTTCGTCCCTGGCGGCCGGAGAAGCAGCTGCATGACATTCTTTGGGCCGTCCATGACGGAAAAAACCGTGGTAGAAGCGAGGGGTAGGAAAATTTCGGGGAGTTGCCGGTTACGGTGGGAAGTCGGGGGCCGAGCGATGCACATTTTCTCTACGTGACGCTGCTGCGTGTGTGTAGGCGTTGGCTCTAACTGAACCCGAGCAAGGCATTGGGCTCTAACTGAACCCGAGCGATTGCACCGCATGCTACGCTTTACTGAACCCGAACGATCGATCGATGGCTGTTAACTGAACCCGATGGAGCGATTCCTTCGCTACTGCTGCTAACTAAAGCCGATCGATTGGATGAACAGTGAGCGTTGTGGGGGGTGGATGAACAGTGAGCGGTGGCGTTGCCTCTGGATGAACAGGACCCCATGGTGTGGAGGGCTGGATGAACAGTAGATGGTGGAGGGGTGGCCGTGGAGGGCTGGTTGAACAGGACCCCGTGGTGTGGAGGGCTGGATGAACAGTAGACGGTGGAGGGGTTCCCGTGGGCGTGGTTGAACAAAGAGCTGTGGAGTAAGCGTGGTGGAGGCTAGATGAACAGGAGCCCGTGGAGGCTGGAGGAGGTCGACGGTAGCCCGTGGAGGCTGGAGGAGGTCGATGGTGGAGATGAACAATATCCTGTGGAGTCCCGTTTTGCGGCACACCACACCCCTCCCGATGAACAAGACCCCTGTTTCGACCGTAGGAGGTCCGTTTCCTCCGTTTTGCGGTACGCCACACCCCTCCCGATCAACAGGACCCCCGTTTTGACCGTAGGAGGTCCGTTTTCTCTGTTTTGCGGTACGCCACACCCCTCCCGATCAACAGGACCCCGTTCCGAACGTAGGAGGTTCGTTTCCTCCGTTCTGCGGTACGCCAGGCCTTGTTTCCATCGCCTGTTCCGTCCAAGCCCTCCCGATGAACACGACCACGCATTCCGTTCCGACCCAGCCGGTTGGCTCCCACGTGTTTCGTTGCCTCCCGATGAACACGACGCATTCTGTTGCCTCCCCATGAACACGACGCATTCTTTTGCCTCCCCATGAACATGATGACGACGCTGTTTCTCCGTTCCGACCCAGCCATGTACACGAGCCCTCGCCGTACGTATGCGCGAGTAGGCGTTCGAGACCCCGCCCGTATGTACACATACATGGCCGTATTTTATTTCTTGCACCCCGGCCGCTGTACGACGCGTGTACATGCTACGTCGCGCGCTACTACTACACGCGCGCGCCTCTACATCCACCAAGATATATGTACGTACCGTCGCGACTGAATGACAACGCCACGTACACTTCGACCAGGTGGGTCCCGGTATCGAGCACTTCCTTGCTGCGAAGATGTAGCTGGTGGGTCCCAGCGATGGGGGCGAATTTTTTGCCCGGACGCACTTCTTTGCGTGCGAAGATGCAGCTGGTGGGTCCCATCAGTCAGGGGGGCGAATCGTTTTTTTGCCCGGATGCACTTCCTTGTGTGCGAAGGTGTAGCTGGTGGGTCCCAGCAGTCAGGGGGAAACGTTTTTTTCGCGAAATACGGTGGCCCATCCGGTGGGTCCCCGCTGTCAGGTGGAGGAATAATTATTTTGCGCGTAATAAGGAGGCACTTCCTTGCTGCGGCCGTGGACCCAGCTGTCAGCCTATCCACGCATAGTACTCTTCCGATGGAAGTCGGTCGTTGACCACATCGACCACGCCGCGCCGAGAGCACCACAGCGGTGGACGACGGCGAGGCCTAGGAAGGGGACGCCATGGAGGCAGGGAAGACTCGGCAGTTGTTTCCCACGCGGAGGGGAGTATGACTGTACGAGGGTTTACTGGTTCGTCTGCCGTCGCCGGAGAATAACAGCAGGTGTGGGTGAGTAGAGGGATGGCTAGGCCAGCGATGGGAGTACGGTGGGGCTGTGAGGCCTGCGCGGCAGCACAGCCGGCCACGAGGAGGAGGGAGCAGGCAGTCCCGCCGGCGCTTGTTTGAGCAGCTGGAGCAGGAAGAGCAGAGATTGAAGAAGCACGACGACCGTTGGATGGACATCCAACCGTCTCTGCTTGTGCGTCAACCTTTTTTTAGGAAAGCCTCAAATATGTGGAAGACAACATACAGCCCATCTGCCATTATTTCTAATAATTTACAGCCCATTTGCTAATTCTTAAGGTTTTTTGGAGCCCATATTCTTTTGTTAGCATTACAGCCCATATTGTGGCCACGCTTAAAAATTATCTGAAATTTTGCATATTTCAAAAGCGGTCTGAACTGTTTTAATCTCGAAATTTCGACTCACATTCAAACTGATTTTAAAAATAAATGTATATCAATATAAAATCCAACAAATTCTCCACGCATAAAAATTAATGTAATTTAAAATCTTGAAATGAAAAAAATATATTTGAAACGAATTGCCGGTTTGATGTGTTCTAAATATGTACATCCCGTTTCTCATTACTGATGGGCCATTTTCTCGGCTAGCCGAATGAAAGCTCTCCTCGTCTTGAAAGATTTGCAGCCCAACAGGCCTGACAAAGCGAATTACTTGGCAAATCACAAAAAAACCGGGCTATGGCCGTGGACCCAGCTGTCAGCCTCTCCACGTACAGTACTCTTCCGATGGAAGTCGTTCCTTGACCGCGTTGACCACGCCGCGTGGAGAGCACCACGGCGGTGGACGACGACGAGGCCTAGGAAGGGGACGACGCAGAGCCGGGGAAGACGCGGTAGTGGAAGTCCGCGCGGAGAGGAGTACGAGGGTTCACTGGTTCGGCTGCGGTGTGAGGCTGCCGTCGCCGCAGGGCCTGGCCAGCGGTGGGAATATTAGGGGGCGGTGAGGCCTCCACGGCAGCATAGCCGGCCACGAGAGGCAGGAGCATGCGACACGACCGACGCTGGTTTGGGCGGCTGGAGCAAGAAGACCAAAGGTTGAAGAAGCACTACGGCCGTTGGATGGACATCGTACGGCCACTAGAGCTAGAATCGTTCATATTGACTAAGTTGAGAAAGCCCTTCGTCCCGGGCAACTTAGTAGGCCCACAAGACAGCCTCCCACCAAGGTGGGTCCCAGCTAGCTGGGGGAGTATTCATTTTTTTGTGCGTAATAAGGAGGCACTTCCGGTGGGTCCGAGTGACAATGGGGAACGTTTTTTTTGAACACGGTGGCCCATCCGGTGGGTCCCAGCGATCGGGGAAACGATTTTTTTCGCAAAATACTGTTGGCCCGTCCGGTGGGTCCCCGTTGTCAGGTGGAGGAATAATTATTTTCCGCGTAATAAGGAGGCACTTCCTTGCGGCTGCCGCGGGCCCAGCTATCAGCCTCTCCACGTACAGTACTCTTCCGATGGAAGTCGGTCGTTGACCACATTGACCACTGAAAGCACAAGTGCTCCCTAGGTGGTTTTGGTAATTAATGTCAACATATCTCTTGTTGGACTAACACTTTTATCTAGTATGTTTCAGATAAGGTCAACAATGGAGTGGCATGGACTAAAGGATGTGGGAACTCCGTCAAGATGCTAAGGACAAGGGATTGGCTCCAGCTTCAAGCTCAAGACTCTTCATTTTCTATTTCAGTGATCCAAGATCACATTGAGTCTATAGGAAAAGCCAATACTATCAAGGAGGGATGAGGTGTTGCTTAATGAGCCTATTGCTTCAAGTGCTTAGTGATATGCTCCAAATACCCTCAACTACTTTCCCACTTCCACACATATGTCCTAAAACCTAAAGTCAAACTCGGCCCCACTGATTCTTCCTATCCGGCGCCACCGAGTTTGGATGCCTTAGCCACTGCCACAAACCCTAGGAAAATCGGTCTCACCGATAGGGATCTCGGTCTCACCGAGATGGGATTGTAATCTCTCTGTGTATGTCCATTATCAAAATCGGTCTCACCGAGTTTGAGCAATCGGTACTACCGAGATTACAATGCAAACTTCCTGGTTGACTCATTATCAAAATCGGTCCCACCGAGTTTGAGTAATCGGTCCAACCGAGTTTGCCTGACCAACTCTCTGGTTAGCTAATTACCAAAATCGGTCTCATCGAGTTTGTGTAATCGGCCTCACCGAGATTACGTTATGCCCTAACCCTAACCATATCGGTCCTACCGAGATGCAAGTCAGTCCCACCGAAAACCCTAACGGTCACTAGGTTTACTAAAATCGGTCTGACCGAGTTTGTTGATTCGGTCCCACCGAGATTGGTAAATTGTGTGTAACAGTTAGATTTTGTGTGGATGCTATATAGACCCCTCCACCTCCTCTTCATTCGTGGAGAGAGCCATCAGAACAAACCTACACTTCCAACTTACCATTTCTGAGAGAGAACAATCTACTCATGTGTTGAGACCAAGATATTCCATTCCTACCATATGAATCTTGATCTCTAGCCTTCCCCAAGTTGCTTTCCACTCAAATCCTCTTTCCACCAGATCCAAATCCTATGAGAGAGAGTTGAGTGTTGGGGAGACTATCATTTGAAGCACAAGAGCAAGGAGTTCATCATCAACGCACCATTTGTTACTTCTTGGAGAGTGGTGTCTCCTAGATTGGCTAGGTGTCACTTGGGAGCCTCGGACGAGATTGTGGAGTTGAACCAAGGAGTTTGTAAGGGCAAGGAGATCGCCTACTTCGTGAAGATCTACCGCTAGTGAGGCAAGTCCTTCGTGGGCGACGGCTATGGTGGGATAGACAAGGTTGCTACTTCGTGGACCCTTTGTGGGTGGAGCCTCCGTGGACTCGCAGAACTGCTACCCTTCGTGGGTTGAAGTCTCCATCAACGTGGATGTACGATAGCACCACCTATCGGAACCACGACAAAAACATCCGTGTCTCCAATTGCGTTTGAATCCTCCAAACCCTTCCCTTACTTTCTTGCAAGTTGCATGCTTTAATTTCCGCTGCCTATATGCTCTTTGCATGCTTGCTTGTTATGTATGTTGAATGTTGAAATTGTGCCTAATCTCCACTTAAACCTAAAAAGTTAAAAACTGCAACTTTGGTACTTAGTTTCTAATCAGCCCCCTCTAGACACCTCTTCTCAAGATCCCACAAGTGGTATCAGAGCATTGGTCTCCATTGCATTGGTTTAATACCATTGGAGGAAGATGGATGAGTCTACTTTGGGGAGTCTTATACATAGAGTGCCTATTCTTGATGGAGAGTATTTTCATGAGTGGAAAAATGAGATGCTTGCAATTTTCAATCAATATCATTTGAACAAGTACATTGCTAGCCCTTGTGCTCCTCATGTTGATCCTATGCATTCTACCCTTGATGAAGCTATTGACATGACTAGAAATCTTAGAACTGTTAATCTTATCACTAGAGGCTTGCCTAGAAACTTGATTAGAATCTTGCTTACCCTTGAGTGTGCCTACACTATATGGAAATTTCTTGAGGAACGCTTTCCAAATTATTCCTTGAAAAATCTAGATGAAATTCTACATAAGTCCATTGCCTTGAGTAAGATGAATACTAGTGATCCTATGTTTGGTGATCATCTATTTGAACTCACCGACCTTATACATGCCAAAGGAGATGTTGGAATCATTGGTGATATTATTTCCGAAGCTATAAGAATTCATAGACAAGATCATTGTCAAACTCACTGTAAAGAATTATCCTCTCTAGGACTTGATCCACCACATGACGATATTGAACATGGATACTATGATGAGGATGATGATAGTGACTTCGATCTTGATGATGCAATGAGACATTTTGGTCTTATGGCAAATCTTCGGGGATATATGTCAGGAGGAAAGGAATGGGTTCTTGATAGTGGATGTACCGATCACATGACCGGAGATAAAGACATGTTTCGTGAGCTTGCTGAAAATGATAGTCCTCGAAAGTATGTCACTTTTGGTGACAACTCAAAGGGTAAGGTGGTTGGCCTCGGTAAGGTGGCCATCTCACATGATAGCTCCATACAAAATGTCATGCTGGTTGAGTCTCTTGGGTACAACTTACTTTCAGTATCTAGACTTGCTGATTTCGGTTTCAATGTCTTATTTACTGAAGTAGATTGCCAAGTGTTTCGTCGAGACAATCATAAAATGGTCTTTACCGTGTGCGAGAGGTGACCTATACATTGTTGATTTCTCTAAAAAGGCATAACCTAAAACTTGCTTCATTGCTAAATCCTCAAAAGGTTGGTTATGGCATAGACGACTAGGTCATGTTGGTATGAGAAACCTTGACAAGCTTATTAAAGGGAATCATATCCTTGGAGTCAATGATGTCATATTTGATAAGGATAGATGCAAAGTGCTTGTCAAGGGGTAAACAGGTTGGAGGAAGGCATCCCGTGAAGAACATTATGACCACAAGGAGGCCACTCGAGCTACTTCACATGGATCTCTTTGGTCCCAACTCTTACAAGAGTCTCGGTGGAAATTCTTTTGGTCTAGTTATAGTTGATGATTTTTGAAGATTTGCGTGGGTGTTCTTTCTTGATGATAAATCACAGGTCCAAAATATCTTCAAAAACTTCGCTAGGAAGGCCCAAAACCAATTTGAAGTGAAGATCAAGAAGGTTCACAGCGACAACGGAACGGAGTTCAAGAATGCAAATGTGGACACCTTTCTTGACGAAGAAGGGATTTCACACGAGTTCTTGGCTACGTACACACCTCAACAAAATGGAATTGTTGAGAGGAAGAACCGGACGCTCATCGAAATGGCGAGAACGATGCTTGATGAGTACAAGACACCGAAGCACTTTTGGGCAGAAGCGGTTGAGACAACTTGTCATGCAACAAATCGCTTGTACCTTCACAAGCTACTCGGCAAGACGGCATACGAGCTCCTCACCAGTAACAAACCCCAAGTTGGATACTTTCGAGTATTCGGCTCAAAGTGCTACATTCTTGATAAGCATCGTCGTTCTAAATTTGCTCCTAAGTCTCATGAAGGTTTCCTACTAGGTTATGGCTCAAACTCTCACACTTACCGTGTCTACAACAATTTCACCCGAAAGGTTGAAGAGACGGTAGATGTGAAGTTTGATGAATCTAACGGCTCGCAAGTAGAGCAATTGCCAATTGATGTAGGAGACAAAGACCCTTCGGAAGCAATCCAAGACTTGTCTATTTGCAAGGTCCGTCCAACGGAGGTGAAGGAGAGTACCTCGTCCGTCCAAGTGGAAGCTTCTACTTCACGACAAGGTGAACCAAGAGTTGATACAGAAGCATCCACAAGTGGGACACACCAAGATGAAGAAAACGAGGAAGAACATCACGAACGTCAACAACCCCCTTCTCCACCTTGACAAGAGAACGACAACGCCAACAATGAAGAAGGCCAAGAAGAATAACAAGATGAAGAAGATGTTCAACAAAGACCCAAGCAAAAGCTATCACGAGTTCGAGCAAGAATTGCTAAAGATCATCCCGTCGAGCAAATCTACAATGACATTCAAACCGGGAGAATCACTCGCTCTAAAACTCGCTTAGCTAACTTTTGTGAAAACTATTCTTTCATCTCTAGCATTGAACCTATGAAGGTTGAAGAAGCATTGGAAGATCCGGATTGGTTAAATGATATGCATGAAGATATACACAATTTTGAGAGGAACCAAGTTTGGACATTGGTTGAGAAGTCCGACAACAACCACAACATCATCGGTACCAAATGGGTGTTTAGCAACAAGCAAGATGAAGATGGACAAGTAGTTCACAACAAAGCACGTCTCGTCGCCCAAGGCTACACACAAGTCGAAGGTATGGACTATGGTGAGACTTATGCTCCCGTTGCTAGACTTGAGTCCATTCGCATCTTACTTGCCTATGCTAATCATCATGATATCACCTTGTACCAAATGGACATTAAAACTGCTTTTCTAAATGGTTAAATAGAGGAGGAAGTTTATGTCAAACAACCTTCCGGCTTTGTCAATCCTAAGAAACCAAATCATGTTTACAAACTTCACAAAGCTCTTTATGGTCTTAAACAAGCTCTAAGAGCTTGGTATAAATGCTTGACCAAGTTCCTTATTGAAAAAGGCTTTGAAATTGGGAAAATTGATTCCACACTTTTTACTAAAAGGGTTAATGGAGAATTATTTGTATGCCAAATTTATGTTGATGATATTATATTTGGTTCAACTAACCCTCATTTTAGTGAAAAGTTTGGGAAGCTAATGCCCAAGATGCGACCCTATCCGAAAGGAACTCGAAGGTCCCACCAAGGATAGAAGCGCATCTTGAAGACGCTTTTGCAAGGTGGATATCATTACATCAACATTACATTCTAGAAGGGGATACATACAAGGCATACAAATGCCGCAAGAATACATCAATACCTCATATACAAGATCAACATCCGACTACGGATGAAACATAAACAGAAACTCAAACGACATCCACCACCGCTAGCCGGGCTGCCGACCGAACCTATCCCCTGATCGAAGAAGAAGCAGAAGAAGAACTCAAGACAAGCAAGCATCGCTCTCGCGTCATGACCATCGCAACAACCTGTACCTGCAACTGGTGTTGTAGTAATCTGTGAGCCACGAGGACTCAGCAATCCCATTACCATGGGTATCAAGACAAGCAAAGCTTAAAGGGAAAGGAAGGGGTAAAGTGGTGAGGTTGCAGCAGCGACTAAGCATATATGGTGGCTAACATACGAAAATAAGAGCTAGAAGAGAGCAAATGGAATGGTCGTGAAGCTAGCAATGATCAAGAAGTGATCCTGAACTCCTACTTACGTCAAATATAACCCAAAAACCGTGTTCACTTCCCGGACTCCGCCGAAAAGAGACCATCACGGCTACACACGCGGTTGATGCGTTTTAATTCGGATCTGGTGTCAAATTATCTACAACCGGACATTAACAAATTCCCATCTGCCCATAACATGGGCACGGCTTTGAAAGTTTATACCCTGCAGGGTGTCCCAACTTAGCCCATGATAAGCTCTCGCGATCAACGAAGGATATACCTTCTCCCGGAAGACCCGATCGGTGGAATCCCGTTTACAAGACATTTGAAAATGGTAAAACAAGGCCAGAAAAGCCGCCCGATGTGCCGACAAACCCGATAGGAGCTGCACATATCTCGTTCTCAGGGCACACCGGATAGGTCAGCCTACGAGTAAAACCAGCCCTCGAGTTGCCCCGTGGTGGCCCCGTAGTCTGCCCGTTTCGGACCAACACTCGAAGGAGCACTGGCCCGGGGGGGGGGGATAAATAAAGATGACCCTCGGGCTCCGAAAACCCAAGGGAAAAAGGGCTGTGTGAGGCAAATGGTAAAACCAAGGTTGGGCCATGCTGGAGGAGTTTTATTCAAAGCGAACTGTCAAGGGGGTCCCATAAATCACCCAACCGCGTAAGGAACGCAAAATCCGGGAACATAACACCGGTATGACGGAAACTAGGGCGGCAAGAGTGGAACAAAACACCAGGCATAAGGCCGAGTCTTCCACCCTTTACCAAGTATATAGATGCATTAATTAAATAAGAGATATTGTGATATCCCAACATAATCCTGTCCACCATGGGGCAGTCTTCAACTTCACCTGCAACTAGCAACGCTATAAGAGGGGTTGAGCAAAGAGGTAACATAGCCAAGCAACGGTTTGCTAGGAAGGGTGCAAAAGGTTAGAGGCTGACATGGCAATTTGGGAGGCTTGATAACAAGTGATAGGTAGCGCAACATAGCGGTAGAACGAAGCAACTATCATAGCAATGATAGTAGTGAGATCCAGGGTAGCGGTCATCTTGCCTGAAATCCCTCTAGGAAGACGAACGAATCCATGAAGAAGACGTAGCCACGAAGACGAACCAAGCGTAGACGAACGAATCCTCATGATCGCAACAAAATGGGAACTATCGAGAAGAAGCACACAACATGGTAAACACACCACACATAGACAAGACATGATGCACAACAAGCATGATGCATGACAAAGCTACATGAAGCTACTCATGGCAAGAGATGATGCATACAAGAGCAACACATCAAAGCAAGTTAAATGAGGCCGGAATCAACATATAACAATTCCGGTAAGTCCTCATATGCAAATTTCGAAATTGGTCCAGATCTGAATAAACCTTATGTTCAAGTTGTTAAACAGCAAGTTAAGATGCAACAAGATGATCTACACGAGATTCTAGTCAAGTTACATATAAAGTTCATTTACTTCGGAGCTACGGCCTAGAAGATACGAGCAAAACAAGTTAAACATGGTATTGATGCAAAATGCATACAAACATCAAGAAAACACCTCAAAACAAGGATGCAACATGATAATACGAAACTACATGCAAAATCAAGCAAGTTTCATATAGAGCACACTCAAAACGGAGCAACGGTTCAACACACACACACACACTATACAAGTTATAGCAACAATCTGTCCAAAACAGCAACTAGGCATATTGCAAGCACCAAAAGAACATAATACAGGACCTCAACAAGAAAAGAAAAGCCATGGACATGATGTACAGGTAAAGCATAACAAAACATGTACACTTAGCTATCTCCAGAAATCACTAGAACATGCTCCAAAACACATGGCAAGATTGCATATAATAACAGTTTCAGACTTTGCAGAAATAACATCAGGTTGCAATGTTTAGAGCTATCAAACAACATGTTACAGGAACTTAACATGGCAAAAAAAGGCATGACATGATACTAATAAATGCATAGAACAAAAGTCCTTTACTGACCAAGAGCCAAAAAGTATCAGAAGATATGATGGCACCCATGTAAACATGGCAAGTGATATGACAGATTCAAACATGGCAGGAACAACGATAAGTAGGCATGTTGGTGAGCTTGAACCACTCACCACAGAGCAATACATGGCATGGCAAGGCAACCAACAGAAAGAATACATGTTTATGAAGCTAAGCATGGCAAGAACAAGTTCATAGCATGCTTGGATCACTAACAACAATCATGACAACATTGAACTTAATGTTAACAGGCTGACAGCAACATTATTTAGCAACTTTGGAGCAAGATTACAACAAGCGACGGCGCGCGCACAATCGATCGCGTTGGAGAGACAAGCGGGTCATGCACATGGACCTCTCGAGCTGCGAAAAGCGAGGTGGCCTCGCTCCGCTCCGCTCCGCTCCGCTCCGCGCTGCCGGCTGGCGCTCCGGCCTGGGCGGCCACCGCCCAAACAGCTGCCCGCCCGGAGGGCCGCTGCCGCCCATGCCGGCCCGCCACCGCCCGGGATCCCGCATCCCCACCAGCCAAGCATCAATGCTCCGCTCTTGGGGGCGGATCTGGATCCCCTGGATCTTCCGCGGCGCCATGCTCTCCCTGTTCTCCGGCCGCGCCAGTGTGGGGGACGCCCCCGCAAATCCTGCCGCGGGGTCTTGACGCGCCCCCCGCCAGAGCAACCCCGGCTTTGATCCATTGTAGTTGTGCCCTCCCCGCCGCCCGCTTCGGGGCCAGCCGCCATTGATGAGGGATGGACTCGCTACCAGTCCCGCAGGAGCAAGAAGGCAGGCAGGCGTCCGCCGGGCAATCCAGGACGCCTCCGCGGGCCCGGTCCAGGGCATTCCCCTCCCTTGCCGGGGCGCGAGGCCTTCTTAAGGAGGTTCAAGGGCCTCTGCTTTCGCAGCCTTAGCCCTCACCACCGCCGCGTCGACTGCCACGGCCCCCTCCATTGCATCATCTGCAAGCTCCCAGGCCAATTCGGCAGGGAGTGCCCCAAGAACAAGAGAAGTCGGGCCGTGGGCGAGCAGCAAGCCCGTCCGATGCGGGAATGCCTAGTGTTCCCCGCCGGTCATCCACCGCCCCAGATGGCCCCGGCGAACGCCCCCTGCATCGACCACGGGCGCCGGCCAAGAACCAGCCACAAGGTGATCGCTTCCACCCCGGAGATGGAGCAGCAGGTCTTCCTGCTGCAGCAGCACGCGGTGGTGGTCACCGCCATGTCCAAGCTGCACGCGGCCAGCCCCCTCTCCATCGGTCGGGCCATCGAGCGGGAGTTTCAGATCCCCACGCACCTCCTCCGCGTCACCAGCCACGATCCCGAAGATTTCTTCGTCCATTTCACCATGCCGGCGCACAAAGATCTCGCCGTCCGTCGCGGCTCGATCACCGTGGACGGCGTCGCCTTTCTCCTGGAGCCGTGGAGGGAGGACACGCACGCAATCCATGACACCTGGATACTCCACGTCCGTGTCGTCATGGAGAAGCTGCCCATGCAGCTGTGGACCCTGGAGGGCGCGAAGGAGGCGCTGGGCGACAAGGTGATCATCGACCGCCTCGACAGCCGCACTTTCGAGCGTGCGGACACGAAGCTCTTCGCCGTCTGGGTGTGGGTGTGGCAGCTCCACCACATCCCCACCAAGAGGACGCTCTGGAAGCACGCGCGGGGAGCCGGTAGGGTGGATGAGATGATAGGCTTTTCGCCGCCGAGCAGGGCGGTCGCGCCGCCCCCTGACCTGCTCCATTGGGACGTCTTGGTGCACATCGACCGCGTTGAAGACTGGACGCCGCTCTCCCCCCGCTCCTCGCACTCTGGACAAAGCGGGCTCCCCTCCTCTGACGACGACGACCGTCCGTACCCGCGCCTCCCACATGCGGGCGGCTGGGTGGCAGGCGTGGAAGACGGCAGGCCATCGCAGGACTCGAGGCCGCGCCTGCGCCCTCCCGCGCAGGTGGCGTCCTCGGGCTGCAAGGGCATGCCCTCGGCTGGCCACATGCGCAGCCACGACGGCGACGACAGCCACAGGAGGTCCTGGAAGGACACGCTGCTGGGTCGGGGCCGTGGCAAGGAGCCAGCCGCGCCCCCGCCAACGGAACGCCACTGAAGCCGCACGCCCACCTCGCGGCACAGCAGGAGCCGCCCCCGCGACGGACGTCAGGGCCACGCCGCCAAGAAGGGAAGGGCCGGACCCCAAGCGTCGTCCTCCTCTGGGACGGCTGCTACCCCGCCAAACCCGCTGCTGGCGCCACCCCGGCCCCTGCCAAGGGAAAAGGGTGGGCCACCGAACGGCGGCGACCCGGTGGCGGCCTTCTTCGACGAGGTGGGTAGGGAGCTGCCCCCTCCTCCTCGGGTGGACCCGAGAAGGACCGCGGTGGACAAGGCTGCTGCAGCCACCGTCGACAAGCCACTCTGCTTCGACGAGAACGCAGGCACGACCTGAAGCCTCGACGACGGCGTAGACATGGGCCCGGCCCTCTCCCTCGCCCAGCACACCCCCAGAGCGGCCACCTCACACTCCCTGCAGCTCGGCGCGGTCACCTCCCAGGTGTGTCACCTGCAGCTCTCTGATGCTGGTGGCTGTGGCGCCCTCGGCGCCATCCGTGCTGGGGAAGGCCCCGGCTCGCGCCAAGACGCCGGCTCGCTCCAGGCCTGCAACACCACCGTCCCGCCAGAGCGCTCGTCAGGCGGCCAACCCTTCCACTATCCTGGTCAGCCAGAGGGCCACTCTTCGCATCGTGCACGGCCTGGGCATCCTGGGACCAAAGGAGACCATGACGGCCAAGGCTGCTGAGGCGCTGATCCGCCGCTTCTACGAGCCGCTCTCTGACGCCGACATCAAGGCAATTGCCAAGCTCACCAACCTCGATGCCGCGGCCCTCAAGATCATCGCGGGCATGCACGGACAAGACGGAGAGGCCGTTCAGGCCGATGCTTCCCCATGTTAGTTTCCATCAGTAGTTTTAGCCTCCGGCGACGCTCAGCATGCGGCTGGGTAGAGTTAGGTTTCTCCATGTGCTGTATCTGTCATAGGTGCTCTCGAAGCAGGGGCATAGTTGGTCGCCGGCATGATTTGGGGCCTATTGGTGGCCGCCGGCGTCCCCCCGGACCGATGGTGGTGTACTGTGTTTGTTTTCTAGTAGTATTAGTCGCTGGAGCAATCGCCCATCTCCCCCATGATTGACACAAACTACCAAATCATGTGCTGGAACGTCCGAGGGCTCAACTCGCCGGCCCGGAGAGCTGTAGTGTGCGAGACGGCAAAGACACACAAGCTGGCCCTTCTCCGCCTGCAAGAGACCAAAATCGACGAATGGAGCAGATCGTTAGTTAGAGACGTTGGCGGGAGCAGGCTCGCCGATTGCGTCGTCCTCCCGGCGACTGGCACTCGTGGAGGCGTAGCTATTTTCTGGGACAAAAGCCGCATAGGCGTGCATTCCCAAGCCATCGGCCAATTCTCCATCACGGCCAAGATTACCCTGGCTCCATCAGCTTCATCCTTTTGGATGACAACCGTTTATGGGCCCGTCGATGATGGGAGAAGATGAGTTCTTGGCCGAGCTTGCCCGAGCTGCACCGCCGACGGACGCCCCCTGGCTCATCAATGGAGACTTCAACCTAATCTATGAGGCGCGAGACAAGAACAACAACAACATTAACCGCAGAATCATGGGCAAGTTCAGAGCTGCGATCGACGCGGCAGGACTGAAAGAGATCAAGTGCAAAAATAGGAAATTCACATGGAACAACGAACGGACGACACCGACCCTAGTCAGCATCGACAAATTCTTCTGCAATTTTGCCTGGAGCACCATGTTCCCATCATACCTCCTCCATGCCGCTTCAACATCGTGCTCCGACCACTGCCCCTTGCTGCTGTCTGAAGCTTCTTCACCTCGTCGCGCGGCCCGTTTTCGCTTTGAGTCTTTCTGGCTGCGCTTTCCTCGCTTCCACACCACGGTCCAGCGTGCGTGGAATCGGCCGGTCGCCTCCAACTGCGCCTTCCAGCGCCTCAACACCAAGCTAGCTAGGGCGGCAAAAGACCTGAAGATTTGATCGAAGGGTTTCTTCAGTGAGCCTAGGCTTCAGATGCACATGGCAAATGAGATCATTCTGCGCCTTGACGTTGCCCAGGAACCCAGACAGCTCTCGGGCACAGAGCTGCAGCTGCGGAGACAGCTTAAGCTGCGCGTTCTCGGCCTCGCTGTGATCGATAGGGCCCGCAAGCGGCAGGCGTCGCGGATCACCTGGCTACGTGTGGGCGACACCAGGACGGCGTTTTTCTAGGCAAAAATCAACTCCAGGCGACAAAAAAACTTCATTCACGCCCTCCACATCGGCCGCACCATCGCCACCTCCCATGAAGACAAGGAATAGATCATCCATGAGCACTTTAGCTCCACCTTAGGGTCGGCAACGCCGCGTAGCTGCACCATCAACTGGGACGCTGTCCGCCTGCCAACCCTGCCCGCGGCCGGCCTCGACAACCCATTTACCGAAGAGGAGGTGTGGGCGGCGATCTGCAAATCTCCACAGGAAAAATCCCCAGGACCAGACGGCTTCAACGGCTCATTCTTCCGCTCCTGCTGGCCCATCATCAAGGACGACGTCATGGCGGCCTTCCATCAGTTCTACAACCTCGGGGGGTGCGACATGTCCATGATCAACAACGCAACGATCATCCTCCTGCCAAAGAAGGACGGCGCGACGGCGATCTCTGACTTCAGGCCTATCAGCCTGATCCATTCAATCGCGAAGCTCATCTCCAAGGTCCTCTCCATTAGGCTCGCCTCCGTCATCGGCTGCATCATCTCGCCTACGCAGACAACTTTCCTGAAGACAAAATGCATACAGGACAGCTTCCTCTATGTGCAAAACTCCGTCAGGGCCCTGCACCGCCGCAAGACACCGTGTCTTCTTATGAAACTAGACATAGCGAAAGCCTTCGACACCGTGTCCTGGGAGTATCTCCTCGAATTGCTTCAGAAGCTAGGGTTTAGTACGCGCTGGAGGGATTGGGTCGCGCGTCTTCTCGTCACTGCCTCATCTTCGGTCTCCCTTAACGGCACGGCAGGCCCAAAGATCCTTCATTTGTGAGGATTGCGTCAAGGCGACCCGCTGTCCCCCTTCCTTTTCATCCTGGCTATTAACCCGCTTTATCGCCTCATCGCCGCGGCCGTGGATCAGCAGCTTCTGCGCCGCCTCCCTGGACATGACCTTGCGCTACGGGTGAGCCTTTACGCTGACGATGCAGTCATATTCTTAAACCCTAGCCGCGACGAGGTCGACTCCCTGCTACGCATCCTAGATGACTTCGGAAAAGCGACCGGTCTTTGTATCAATCCAGCCAAGTCTACGGTCTCCCTCATCCGTTGTGAGAACGTCAACATGGAGGAGGTGCTGCAGGGTTTTCCGGGCTCGATCGCCCCCTTCCCCATTAGATACCTTGGCCTCCCGGTCACCACGGGCCGACTACGCCTCGTCCACCTCCAGTTCATCATCGATAGAATCAAGGCAAGGTTGGCGGGATGGAAGGGCAAACTACTGCCGATGGCGGGACGCCGAGCGCTCGTCCGCTGCGTCTTGAGCGCAATGCCAACCTTCGCGCTCACCGTCCTCCGTGTCCCAAAGAAGATCCTCAGGGAGATCGACAAGTGCAGGCGACGTTTCCTTTGGCGCCAAGATGAAGAGATCACGGGTGCCAGCTGCAAGGTCAATTGGCCGACGATGTGTGCCCCCACGGAGCATGGAGGCCTAGGCATCCCCGACCTGCAGCGCTTCGGTAGAGCACTCCGTCTTCGTTGGCTCTGGATCGCCTGGCACCATCCGGAAAGGCCCTGGGTCGGCTCTGAACTGCCATGCGATGAGGCGGACTGGGCACTCTTCTCGGCCTCGACAAAGGTGACGATCGGAGACGGGACACGGGCATCCTTCTGGCGCTCCCCGTGGCTCGGGCATGCAACACTCTCCTAGCGCTTCCCCGAGCTCTTCACCCACTCTCGGCGAAAGCACCGATCGGTCCACGACACACTCAGCGATGACACCTGGATCCGGGATCTTGCCCACGGGCAAAATCAGCACCTCCTCGAGGACGTTCTAGCCTTGCACCGCGAGTTGCAACGATCGGCGCCGCCCCTCCAACCGGGAGTGCCAGACGACCTGACCTGGAAGCATTCAAGCTCCGGGACGTACTCGGCCAGGTCCGCATACCATGCTCAGTTTCAGGGCAGGACGGCGACCAACTTCGACCACTTGATCTGGAAAGCCTGGGTGCCGGGGAAGATCAAAATCTTCTCGTGGCTACTGCTGCGTGACAGGCTCTGGTGCAACGACAGATTGCAGAGGCGGGGCTGGCCGAATGGCTACTTCTGCCAACTTTTTGTTAGAAGCCTCGAATCATCGCACCACCTGTTCTGGAACTGCCCGGAGTCTAGACAGGTCTGGATTGCGATCGGGCATTGGCACGGCTGCTCCGCCCTCTCCCCTGCGGATTGCTGGAGCCGCGGAAACTCCAGCACGATCATCCACAACATTTTGGCGTGCACTGATCCTTCACGATGACACGGTGCACGGTCAATCCTGCTGCTGACTTGCTGGGAAATTTGGCAAGAAAGAAACAACTGCACTTTTTGAAGCAACCTTCCGAGCGTGCGAGAAATCATCAGGCGCATCCGAGACAGCATCGAGCTCTGGAGGATCGTAGGCGCAACATGCATCGAGAGCCCCTTCGGGGAGCCACCTTGAGAGAAATTTTCCTTTTCCTGTACTAGGGTTTTTCGGCCGCATGTGGCTGGCCCTACGCACTTGATCCTCGGATCTTCACCTCCCCTTTGTTTTCCCACTGCTTCCTTCTATAATCAATGAAAAGCGAGCAATTACTGGATCTTTCAAAAGAAAAAAAGATTACCACAAGCTACAACAGGCAATAAATGCAACCAGGGGCATGGATGGATAGAACATGACATGTATAACAAAACATCCTTAGTGAACACCTCCAGATTATGCATAGAATGACTTGTAGCAGCAGGTTTACATGGCAACAAAATATAACAGAAACAGCCTAGCAAAACAACAACAACAAGTACCCTACTTAACAACCTTGATGCACTCACTACACAACTCACAAAAATACATGGATGGCACCCCTTTAAAGATGGCATGATGTAGTTCAAAACTCATGTAGGACTCATGCTCATAGGATGCACACACACAATGCAACGAAAAAGACAAATCATCAAGTTATAACAGTTTCAGCATATTAACATCATATAGCACTCTTGCAATGATTATTAGGGCATCAAGATGATCTCAAACAAGCATGGCATAATGGAACAAAATGAAGATCATCTCACGATGAACATTTTGACATATCACACGCATGAAACGGAGCAGTATGCATGGAGTTATGATGCGATGAACATGGCAATAAAATGCTGCAGACCCGGGGACTTAGACGAAAAAACGGGGTCAACCTTAGTGGATCTGGATCTGGCGCAGATTCCGAGGCTCGCCGGAGAGGAGGGAGACGGCGGGGACGGGCGAATCCAGGGCGGGACGGGGCGGATCCGGCCGGATCTCGCCCGATCCGCCGAGCTCGTGAAAGCGATCTGAGGCGGGCGCGCGGCGGCGGCGGCGAGGCGTGCGGGCGGCAGGCGGGCGCCGCGCGGGCGCGAGGAGAGCGGGCGGCGGCGAAGAGGCACGCCGGCGGGCGGCGCCGACGATGGCGGCGGCCGTCGCGGGATCTAGGCGGCGGCGCTGGGACTCGGCGCGGTCGGGCGACGGCCGGGCGGCGGGACGACGCGGAGGGGGCGTCTGGGCTGGCGGCGGCGGCGCTGGGGGGCTCATGGGCCCGGATGGGCTCCAGAAGGCAGCGCGCTGTGTGAGAGAGAGAGGCGTGGGCGAGGGGAGGTGGCGGCTCCGGATTGGTCCCGGAGGCGGTGGGGGTGATGTGGCGGCCTGTGATTCGCCGGAGTGAGGTGGCTGGTGGCGGTGGACACGTCCGGCGGCGGAACGGGCATGTCCGGCTGCGGGAGGAGGAAGATGGCTAGGGTTTCATCTGCGATTTGGACGGGGAGGGACACATATTTATAGATTCTGGGAGCTAGGAGAGTCCAAATGAGGAGCGGTTTTTGGCCACGCGATCGTTATCGAACAGCGGAGAGCATGGAGGGGGTTTGGATGGGCTCATGGGCTGTGGTGAAGAGGGGCTGGGCTGAAAAGAGAGAGGGGTTTACGGTTACCCGGTTAACCGTTGGAGTATCAAACGGACTCCAAATGGCACGAAACTTGACAGGCGGTCTACCGGTAGTGTACCAAGGCCACTTGGCAAGACTCGGTCCATTCCGAGAAAGTTTAACACCCGCTCACAACAGGAGACAAAAGGGGAACGCCGGAGGACATAGGAGTGCCGGATTGCAAAATGGACAACGGGAAAAATACTCGGATGGATGAGACGAACACGTATGCAAAATGAGATTGCACATGATGACATGGCAAAATGCAACACGCAAGCAAATGACATGGCAACGGCGGCGAATAACTGGCGGACACCTGGCGCATCGAATCCGGGGCATTACAACACTCCTCCACTAACAAGAGATCTCGTCCCGAGATCTTAGGACCGAGACGGAAGAGAAAAGGGATGAGGTGAAGCAAGAGACACAAAAGAGAAGATGGACAAAGCAATGCCTCCAGAAGAATTGAAATAATTGGGAATGGCTCCGAAATAATTAGAAGAGTCAGGTAAGATCCTGGGAAAAGACCTGTGGGTTAGGGCCCACTAAAGAAAACACCGTTGAAAAAAAAGGATTGTTGAACAGATAGATGATGCACCGGAACGATTGAAATATTTGAATGAGGTAACAACCTCGAAATAATTAAATGCAAACACGAATCTTCTGAGATGTCTTCAGCACTCCGGAAGGATTAAATGGCGAGAGGCAAACGATCAGAGGGAAATATTTGAGCTGAGGGAAAGAATACGATCGACAACGAAAAACTTGAATTTGGATCCACCAGAAAAGGAAATGAGACGAACAATGATGAACCAGACGAGAATTCACTGGTTGAAACAAATGAGGAAAGACTGAGGATACTCTGCACGGATGAAATGATTGCTCGAATAAAGGCTCAGACTCCGGAAAAAAAATGGGTGGGAGGGCGGGAAAACACAGGCAACTGGACCGACGAATAATTGAATAATGAAGCGCCGGTTGAAATGATTGAGGAGAGAGAGCAAAAACTTCGCACGAGTAGGATGGATACTCGATTACGGAATCCGGCTTCGAGATGAAAAAGGGGTGGGCGGGTGGGAAAAGAAAACAACTGAGGACTTGAACTAGGCAACGATGAAGAGGCTCGAGTCAACTTGACGAGAAAAGCGCCAGATAAAAGAGCTGAGAACCAACGACCGAAAACCAACTACGTGAACCTAAAGAAAAAAAATTGAATGGGAAGAGGAGTAATTCAAAACACCTACGTCAAGATTCCTTATCAGAGAGACGAAGGGGCTGAGGAGTAAAAAGAATTCCTACTCTCCGATATAACTAGACTCCGAAAACAGTTTTCTTCTAGACTCGACAACGACCAAACTACACGATCAATCAAGGGGGGCTCCTAAGGTCGGTCGAGGCTCTGATACCAACTTGTCACGCCCAAGATGCGACCCTATCCGAAAGGAACTCGAAGGTCCCACCAATGATAGAAGCGCATCTTGAAGACGCTTTTGCAAGGTGGATATCATTACATCAACATTACATTCTAGAAGGGGATACATACAAGGCATACAAGTGCCGCTAGAATACATCAATACCTCATATACAAGATCAACATCCGACTACGGATGAAACATAAACAGAAACTCAAACGACATCCACCCTGCTAGCCCAGGCTGCCGACCTGGAACCTATCCCCTGATCAAAGAAGAAGCAGAAGAAGAACCCAAGACAAGCAAGCATCGCTCTCACGTCATGACCATCGCAACAACCTGTACCTGCAACTGGTGTTGTAGTAATCTGTGAGCCACGAGGACTCAGCATTCCCATTACCATGGGTATCAAGACTAGCAAAGCTTAAAGGGAAAGGAAGGGGTAAAGTGGTGAGGTTGCAGCAGCGACTAAGCATATATGGTGGCTAACATACGCAAATAAGAGCGAGAAGAGAGCAAATGGAATGGTCGTGAAGCTAGCAATGATCAAGAAGTGATCCTGAACTCCTACTTATGTTAAACATAACCCAAAAACCGTGTTCACTTCCCGGACTCCGCCGCAAAGAGACCATCACGGCTACACACGCGGTTGATGCGTTTTAATTCGGATATGGTGTCAAGTTATCTACAACCGGACATTAACAAATTCCCATCTGCCCATAACCGCGGGCACGGCTTTCGAAAGTTTATACCCTGCAGGGGTGTCCCAACTTAGCCCATGATAAGCTCTCGCGATCAACGAAGGATATACCTTCTCCCAAGAAGACCCGATCATACTCAGAATCCCGGTTTACAAGACATTTCGAAAATGGTAAAACAAGACCAGCAAAGCCACCCGATGTGCCGACAAATCCCGATAGGAGCTGCACATATCTCGTTCTCAGGGCACACCGGATAGGTCAGCCTACGAGTAAAACCAGCCCTCGAGTTGCCTTGTGGTGGCCCCGCAGTCTGCCCGTTTCGGACCAACACTCGAAGGAGCACTGGCCCGGGGGGGGGGGGATAAATAAAGATGACCCTCGGGCTCCGGAAACCCAAGGGAAAAAGGGCTAGGTGAGGCAAATGGTAAAACCAAGGTTGGGCCATGCTGGAGGAGTTTTATTCAAAGCGAACTGTCAAGGGGGTCCCATAAATCACCCAACCACGTAAGGAACGCAAAATCCGGGAACATAACACCGGTATGACCGAAACTAGGGCGGCACGAGTGGAACAAAACACCAGGCATAAGGCCGAGTCTTCCACCCTTTACCAAGTATATAGATGCATTAATTAAATAAGAGATATTGTGATATCCCAACATAATCCCGTCCACCATGGGGCAGTCTTCAACTTCACCTGCAACTAGCAACGCTATAAGAGGGGTTGAGCAAAGTGGTAACATAGCCAAGCAACGGTTTGCTAGGAAGGGTGCAAAAGGTTAGAGGCTGACATGGCAATTTGGGAGGCTTGATAACAAGTGATAGGTAGCGCAACATAGCGATAGAATGAAGCAACTAGCATAGCAATGATAGTAGTGAGATCCAGGGTAGCGGTCATCTTGCCTGAAATCCCGCTAGAAAGAAGAACGAATCCATGAAGAAGACGAAGCCACGAAGTCGAACCAAGCGTAGACGAACGAATCCACACGATCGCAACGAAACGAGAACTATCGAGAAGAAGCACACAACATGGTAAACACACCACACATAGACAAGACATGATGCACAACAAGCATGATGCATGACAAAGCTACATGAAGCTACTCATGGCAAGAGATGATGCATACAAGAGCAACACATCAAAGCAAGTTTAAATGAGGCCGGAATCAACATATAACAATTCCGGTAAGTCCTCATATGCAAATTTCGAAATTGGTCCAGATCTGAATAAACCTTATGTTCAAGTTGTTAAACAGCAAGTTAAGATGCAACAAGATGATCTACACGAGATTCTAGTCAAGTTACATATAAAGTTCATTTACTTCGGAGCTACGGCCTAGAAGATACGAGCAAAACAAGTTAAACATGGCATTGATGCAAAATGCATACAAACATCAAGCAAACACCTCAAAACAAGGATGCAACATGATAATACGAAATTACATGCAAAATCAAGCAAGTTTCATATAGAGCACACTCAAAACGGAGCAACGGTTCAACACACACACACTATACAAGTTATAGCAACAATCTGTCCAAAACAGCAACTAGGCATATTGCAAGCACCAAAAGAACATGCTACAGGACCTCAACAAGAAAACAAAAGGCATGGACATGATGTAAAGGTAAAGCATAAAAAAACATGAACACTGAGCTATCTCCAGAAATCACTAGAACATGCTCGAAAACACATGACAAGATTGCATATAATAACAGTTTCAGACTTTGCAGAAATAACATCAGGTTGCAATGTTTAGAGCTATCAAACAACATGTTGGAGGAACTTAACATGGCAAACAAAGGCAAGGCATGATACTACTAAATGCATAGAACAAAAGTCCTTTACTGACCAAGAGCCAAAGAGGATCAGAAGATATGATGATACCCATGTAAACATGGCAAGTGATATGACAGATTCAAACATGGCAGGAACAACGATAGGTAGGCATGTTGGTGAGCTTGAACCACTCAACACAGAGCAATACATGGCATGGAAAGGAAACCAACAGTAAGAATACATGTTTATGAAGCTAAGCATGGCAAGAACAAGTTCATAGTATGCTTGGATCACCAACAACAATCATGGCAACATTGAACTTAATGTTAACAGGCTGACAACAACATTATTTAGCAACTTTGGAGCAAGATTACAACAAGAAACAGCAGGCTATATATTCAACCAGGGACATGGATGGATAGAACATGACATGTGTAACACAACATCCTTAGTGAACATCTCCAGATTATGCACAGAATGACTTGTAGCAGCAGGTTTACATGGCAACAAAATATAACAGAAACAGCCTAGCAAAACAGCAACAGCAAGTACCCTACTTAACAAGCTTGATGCACTCACTACACAACTCACAGAAATTCATGGATGGCACCCCTATAAAGATGGCATGATGTAGTTCAAAATTCATGTAGGACTCATGCTCATAGGATGCACACACAAAATGCAACGAAAAAGACAAATCATCAAGTTATAACAGTTTCAGCAGATTAACATTATATAGCACTCTTGCAACGCTGATTAGGGCATCAAGATGATCTCAAACAAGCATAGCATAATGGAACAAAATGAAGAGAATCTCATGACGAACATTTTGAAATATCACACGGAGGAAACGGAGCAGTATGCATGGAGTTATGATGCAATGAACATGACAATAAAATGCTGCAGACCCGGGGACTTAGACGAAAAAACGGGGTCAACCTTAGTGGATCTGGATCTGGCGCGGATTCCGAGGCTCGCCGGAGAAGCTCGCCGGAGAGGAAGGAGACGGCGGGGACGGGCGAATCCGAGGCGGGACGGGGCGGATCCGGCCGGATCTCGCCCGATCCGGCCGAGCTCCGGCGAAGGCGACGCGGGCCGGGCGCGGGCGGCGATCGGGGCGGAGACCGGCGAGGCGGCGCTGGGCGGCGGCGGGCGCGGAGTGGGCGCGGAGGAGAGCGGGCGGCGAAGGAAGAGGCATGCTGGCGGGCGGCAGCGGCGATGGCGGCGGCCGTCGCGGGATCCAGCGGCGGCGCTGGGACTCGGCGCGTGTCGGGCGACGGCCGGCGGCGGGACGGCACGGAGGGGGCGCATGGGCGGGCGGCGGCGTGGCGGGCTCGCTGGGCCCGGATGGGCTCCATGGCATGGCGCGCGTGATGATGAGAGAGGGCGCGGGCCGAGGGGGAGGTGGCGGCTCCGGATTGGTCCAGGAGGCGGCGGGGGTGACGTGGAGGCCTGTGATTCACCGGAGTGAGGTGGCTGGTGGCGGTGGACACGTCCGGCGGCGGAACGGGCATGTCCGGCTGTGGGAGGAGGAAGATGGCTAGGGTTTCATGTGCGATTTGGATGGGGAGGGACACATATTTATAGATTCTGGGAGCTAGGAGAGTCCAGATGAGGAGCGGTTTTTGGCCACGCGATCGTGATCGAACGGCGGAGAGCATGGAGGGGGTTTGGATGGGCTCATTGGCTGTGGTGAAGAGGGGCTGGGCTGCAAAGAGAGAGGGGTTTACGGTTACCCGGTTAACCGTTGGAGTATCAAACGGACTCCAAATGGCACGAAACTTGATAGGCGGTTTACCGGTGGTGTACCAAGGCCGCTTGGCAAGACTCGGTCCATTCCGAGAAAGTTTAACAACCGCTCACAACAAGAGACACAAGGGGAACGCCGGAGGACATAGGAGTGCCGGATTGCAGAATGGACAACGGAAAAAATACTCGGATGGATGAGACGAACACGTATGCAAAATGAGATTGCACATGATGACATGGCAAAATGCAACATGCAAGCAAATGACATGGCAACGGCGGCGAATAACTGGCGGACACCTGGCGCATCGAATCAGGGGCGTTACAAAGGTACCTTTGTCTCTCAAACGAAGTACACTAAGGACTTATTCAAGAAGTTCAATATGCAAGAATGCAAAGGTATGTACACACCCATGCCTACTAGTGGACATCTTGACTTGACCAAAGATGGTGAACCGGTTGATCAAAAGGTTTATCGCTCTATGATTGGTTCATTTTTATATCTATGTGCTTCACGTCCCGATATTATGCTAAGCGTGTGCATGTGTGCACGATATCAAGCTGCTCCTAAAGAATGCCATCTTAAGGCCGTGAAAAGGATAGTGAGATACTTAATCCATACACCAAATTTTGGCATTTGGTATCCTAAGAGGGCCTCTTTCGATCTTGTTGGCTATTCCGACTCGGACTATGCCGGTGACAAGGTTGATAGAAAGTCCACTTCGGGTACTTGCCAATTTCTTGGTAGATCTCTTGTGTCTTGGTACTCCAAGAAACAAAACTCAGTATCCTTATCCACTGCCGAACCGGAATACATTGCCGCTGGTTCATGTTGTGCTCAATTACTTTGGATGACCCAAACTCTTAAAGATTATGGGATATATGTGAAACATGTTCCATTGCTTTGTGACAATGAAAGTGCTATCAAAATTGGTCATAATCCTGTGCAACGTTCTCGAACTAAGCATATTGAAGTTCGTCATCATTTCATTCGAGATCATGTTGCTAAGGGTGACATTGATCTTAAGCATGTTCGCACCGAAAAGCAATTAGCGGATATATTCATTAAACCCCTTGATGAGAAAGTGTTTTGCAGGTTAAGAGGAGAATTGAACATCATTGATGCTTCAAACTTGGAGTAGAAACTCCATTGGATACATGCAAGACATGAGCTTATGCCTAATCCTTGATATCTCTCCTATGATGGAAATCTTATGTCTTGGATATATTTGTATCTTGCATGTTATCTAACCCATGTAGGTAGATGGACTCAAATTCCAAGTGGTGCTCCAAATTCTTGATGAGCTACATCAACCTTGACCAACCCACACAAGTTCAACTACATGGTCATCACCACCAACCAAGGTATGTCATTCCATCTTAGAGAAACTTTACTCCGAGACATGAGCCAAAGCAACTAGAAAAGATGTTAATACATCAAAATGTTTAAACGAAAAATGGTAACCCCATTTTGAGCTCAAACGATGAGTATGACCCATGATCAAGTGATCTCACTTGACTCATAAGTCAATATACTCTAACATAGGTGACTTTGTCACCGACCATCTCTAGATGAAGTTCTCTCGTGTTCTTGTCTGTGCCTTTGCATTTGTCTCATGCATATTTGCTTTCCCTTTCACAAAAAAAACTTCATCTGGATTTTCTTCTTTCTTTTTAGCTGCTATGCATTTTCTGCATCCAATTCATTGCAGATCCTTAAGTTAATTCCTTGCAAATCTTTGTGAGATTTTACTAAGACTAGTGAGCTGAGGTGACAAGTGTTTTCTCTGTGATGAACTCGGTTTCACCGATTTGTTGTTTTCGGTCCAACCGTATCCTTTTGGCACCACTGAAGCAATACCACTCGGTGCCACCGATTTCACAACAGGAAAAACAGTTTGCCACTTATTCTGTATTTCTTCTGATCCAGCTCCACTCAATGAATCTTGTCCTCTAAAAGCATCACATTTTTCACAGTGCTTTGTTCTGTGACTCAAGGACCAAACCCATTCGACAGATTCCAGAAAACCCTTCTTGGAAATTGATGTCAAAGGGGGAGAGAGAGATCACATCAAAGCTTATCATTTAGAGAGAGAGAGATCTCCAGGGGGAGAGAATACTCAAGTAGAAAGTATTTCTCAAGGATCCCAGATGCTTGATGTTCAAGAGGAGAGATGCCACATGTCTTTTTGGGGGAAAGACATGTTCATATGTGCTTATTTGCTTTAAGCTCTGTTCATTTATATCTTTCTGCTCTGATTTTCTGTTCCCTATCTTCTCCCAATATCCCATGCTAGATTCAGGGGGAGCAAGACACCTAAGGGAAGGAAATCATTTGAATTCATTGCATATGTTTATTCTTGGGGACATGTCTAATCTAATGTGGTACTCAGTACTCACTTTCTACATGTCATCCCAGTCTTGGTATTCTTGTGGTTTCTTTTGTTTTCTCTGGCTAGTAGATGTACCTGTATTATCTAACCTTGTTTGTGCAGGTTCATTCCATCCTAAGCCAACTCAAGACTACAAGGTAAGTATATGCATCACAACCATGTGTATGAGGAATTCTTGCTGATGTACATAATGTTTGCAAGAAGGACTCATGAGCATGAAGGTATTTTCCTTAATAATCTTTTGCTCTGATGCATATGGCCAAGATACATGTAACACATTGCCTACTCTATCATGGTTATGCTCTCGTATGCTTCCATATTCCATATTCACATGACTGCATACATATAGGGGGAGCCTATGCTTGTTACATGTCTTTCCAAAGCTCTACTTGCTACTCTTTATATCTTTATCTAAAGCTTTGATGTATGTTGCCATCAATTACCAAAAAGGGGGAGATTGAAAGCACAAGTGCTCCCTAGGTGGTTTTGGTAATTAATGTCAACATATCTCTTGTTGGACTAACACTTTTATCTAGTATGTTTCAGATAAGTTCAACAATGGAGTGGCATGGACTAAAGGATGTGGGAACTCCGTCAAGATGCTAAGGACAAGGGATTGGCTCCAGCTTCAAGCTCAAGACTCTTCATTTTATATTTTAGTGATCCAAGATCACATTGAGTCTATCGGAAAAGCCAATACTATCAAGGAGGGATGAGGTGTTGCTTAATGAGCTTCTTGCTTCAAGTGCTTAGTGATATGCTCCAAATACCCTCAACTACTTTCCCACTTCCACACATATGTCCTAAAACCTAAAGTCAAACTCGGCCCCACTGATTCTTCCTATCCGGCGCCACCGAGTTTGGATGTCTTAGCCACTGCCACAAACCCTAGGCAAATCGGTCTCACCGATAGGGATCTCGGTCTCACCGAGATGGGATTGTAATCTCTCTGTGTATGTCCATGATCAAAATCGGTCTCACCGAGTTTGAGCAATCGGTACTACCGGGATTACAATGCAAACTTCCTGGTTTACTCATTATCAAAATCGGTCCCACCGAGTTGGAGTAATCGGTCCAACCGAGTTTGCCTGACCAACTCTCTAGTTAGCTAATTACCAAAATCGGTCTCACCGAGTTTGTGTAATCGGCCTCACCGAGATTATGTTATGCCCTAACCCTAATCATATCGGTCCTACCGAGATGCAAGTCAGTCCCACCGAAAACCCTAACGGTCACTAGGTTTACTAAAATCGGTCTGACCGAGTTTGTTGATTCGGTCCCACCGAGATTGGTAAATTGTGTGTAACGGTTAGATTTTGTGTGGAGGCTATATATACTCCTCCACCTCCTCTTCATTCGTGGAGAGAGCCATCTGAACAAACCTACACTTCCAACTTACCATTTCTGAGAGAGAACAACCTACTCATGTGTTGAGACCAAGATATTCCATTCCTACCATATGAATCTTGATCTCTAGCCTTCCCCAAGTTGCTTTCCACTCAAATTCTCTTTCCACCAGATCTAAATCCTATGAGAGAGAGTTGAGTGTTGGGGAGACTATCATTTGAAGCACAAGAGCAAGGAGTTCATCATCAACGCACCATTTGTTACTTCTTGGAGAGTGGTGTCTCCTAGATTGGCTAGGTGTCACTTGGGAGCCTCCTACGAGATTGTGGAGTTGAACCAAGGAGTTTGTAAGGGCAAGGAGATCACCTACTTCGTGAAGATCTACCGCTAGTGAGGCAAGTCCTTCGTGGGCGACGACCATGGTGGGATAGACAAGGTTGCTACTTCGTGGACCCTTCGTGGGTGGAGCCCTCCATGGACTCGCGCAACCGTTACCCTTCGTGGGTTGAAGTCTCCATCAACGTGGATGTACGATAGCACCACCTATCGGAACCATGACAAAAACATCTGTGTCTCCAATTGCGTTTGAATCCTCCAAACCCTTCCCTTACTTTCTTGCAAGTTGCATGCTTTAATTTCCGCTGCCTATATGCTCTTTGCATGCTTGCTTGTTATGTATGTTGAATGTTGAAATTGTGCCTAATCTCCAATTAAACCTAAAAAGTTAAAAACTGCAACTTTGGTACTTAGTGTCTAATCACCCCCCCTCTAGACACCTCTTCTCAAGATCCCACAACCACGCCGCGCCGAGAGCACCACGGTGGTGGACGACGACGAGGCCTAGGAAGGGGACAACGCGGAGCCGGGCCACAGGAGGCAGGAGCAGGCGGTAGCACAGCCGGCCACGGGAGGGAGGAGCAGGCGGCACGACCGGCGCTGCTTTGGGCGGCTGGAGCAAGAAAACCAGAGGTTGAAGAAGCACTATGGCCGTTGGATGGACATCATACGGTCACTGGAGTATTGACTAAGTTGACAAAGCCCTCCGTCCCCGTCAACTTAGTAGGCCCACAAGTCAGCCCAACAATATGGTGGGTCCCAGCTAGCAGGGGGTATTCATTTTTTTGGGCGTAATAAGGAGGCACTTCCTTGCGTGCGGATATAGCTGGTGGGTCCGACCTATCAGTGGGGGGAACGTTTTTTCACGAAATACAGAGGCCCTTCCCGTGGGTCCTAGCTGTCAGGTGGAGGAATCATTATTTTGCGTGTAATAAGGAGGCATTTCCTTGCGTGCGGCCGTGGACCCAGCTGTCAGCCTCTCCACGTACAGTCCACTTCCGATGGATGTTGTTCATTGACCCCTCTGGGGCTAGTACTCTGTTTGAATCCGTCTATGGGAACTGCTGCTACTTTTGTGTGCCCGTGAATCATATAAGCAACTATGTATCTTGTTACAGTGGTTCATGTAGTTAATTGAGGCCACAATATAATAAATTCCAAACGTTCAACACTAGTCCAGCGCTCATGTGGAACACTCACATTAAACTCGTCTTCATAAAAATCTTGAAAAGTATAAGTTAAGCAGTTTTATACATCTCAATGATTCATAGAACATAACAAACATATACTAGTTCACAGAAAAAGACAAAGTTGTGAGAAGGTTTACAAATCAGGAAAAAACAAGCAAGGCTTCTCTGAGCAAAGGGCCTCCTGGCAGGCTTAAATTTCCTGGAGTTCACTCTGGTTTTTTCTTGTTGCCACCATCCAGGGTTAGGTTCTCTCATTCCAGAATAACCAATTATAATTGTGATCTCAGCTGGAATGCTGAACTGAACCATGAAGTGTACTGACCAGGTGAAATTCTTGTGCATTCCACTAAATTTAAGCACCGCTATTTGCAGAAATAAGCAGACCACAATGCCTCTTGTCCGCGCACCTGTCCAAAAAACCGCCGTCTAGCCGTGCCAGCTAGTCCTTGGTCCATGGATGAACTGGTAGAAAGTGCATTGTGGACTAGGATGCAGTTTTTTTCGCTCGTCCCTGCACTGCAATCAGGAAGTAAAACGTATGAATCAGCTTCGTTTAGATTGCGTTGGTCATTCTACCTTAGTTACTACCAATGTAGGGATACCTTGAAGGCGGGAGGTTAGACGGCGGCAACGAGGATATCCATCTCATTTTTGCAGTTGTACTAAAACCGAGGAGTGTGCTTTTGATTGCGCGGATAGAAACGGTGCGGATACGAGACATCCCGAAATGATATGGAGACAGACATCCCTGTTTGCGCAAATCTGAAATACGGTTATTTAAATAAAGGATGATATTACTACTTTCCCCGTTTCCTCTTAGAAGCATGTCCTAGATTCATGCTACAGCTTTCCCACTTTCTTCCTGTGTGAACCAACGCTTTGAGTTGACTGTATGAACTAGCTTTACTTCTAATAATAGTAGAAGTCTAGGTGGCTTTGGAACAGAGGACGGAAGTAGAAAAGGATCCACACGAAGGGGGAAGAGCTGGGGCAGTAGAGCAATGCAGGTTTCGAAGGAATATATACCTGAGGGTCGTCCGCATGTGGCAAAGATGGCGTTGGGAGGCCGCATCTTGGCCAAATACCGCAGGGAGGAAGAAGGGGTCGGAGGCCCTCCCGAGCCGGTGCTCTCTCGGAGAGAACGACACGGCCGCCGATCGGGACACGCGGGCAGCCGTTGGTCTCCTCCCTCGCCGCCGACGACAGCGTGAATGATGCACCTACACCCCCTGCCCCGGTCGAGGTTGTCCGACCGGATTTGTGACCAGCCGTGAGCTGAGAGAGAGAGAGTGTGGCCACCTATGTTTTGCTTAGATCTGGAGAGCATGAGAGAGTGAACGAGAGGAACCCTAGTAAAGAAAGCGCTAAGGCTCCTGCTTTTATATATAGTGGAGTGATTTTGTTGTACCGGCTTCAAAAAAATGCGCTCCTACGTGTACCCGAGAGTGGGTGTGAGAGAACTAGTGCGTGCGTGCACCGCTTCTCTTCGTGAGAGTACAATATATACTATGCCCAAAGAACGTGCACCGCAAGAGTAATAATATAAGTGTGTGACGTGTGAGCTAAAATAAAATGTGCGCGCCATCTTTTGTTTTTTAGAAGTTCTGAGGGTAGGGTGTGAAGAGCACATATGTGTGTGACGTCTACCTGCAGATAGACGATGGGTGCCACGTGCGAGTTTGCGAGAGGACTCAGGAGAGTTGTGACTTGTGAGGGGGCGTGTGCGTGAGAGAGAGGGGGGCACGTATCAATTCAATGCATGTGTCCGTAAATCATTATCCGACAAACGTTCGCCACAAGCCTTTTCCTGACGAACGCCAAAAGAACCGTTAGATCGGCATCCGACAGTGTCAGTTTTGCCATGTCATTTAACAGAACAGCCACTCCTCCTACACACAAATCTTCCACGTAAGTGTTAGCAACTGCCGTATGCTCCCTCCGATCCGAAATGCAGTGCATATAACTTTATTGAAAATTAGAACCTCGCAAACTTTTACCGAGATTTCGTGTACCAAATTGCACATGTAGAATACCCTGTATATATCATTTCATTCATCTTCGAGAGGTAACTATAAAGATGGGTGAGGAGTCTACAAAGAAATACCATCGTATCACCCATAGCAATTTCAACCATCCTTTAGTGTCGAGGAATATCATAGGAACTCTATATGATATGATTTTATAGGATTTTTTCCTTTAGAGCCAATTGGTTCATAGGAATAGATTCATATACTCTACATTTCAAAGGAAATAAACATGATATCATTTCTATAGCTTTAGAGCCACTTGGTTCATATGAATGGATTCCTATACTCCCTTAATTTCAAAGGAAAATAAACATTAGTGTATATTCAATAGAAAAGTTCCTATGACATGAACCAAATTACATTTCTTTACTAATCCCTCCTCATAGGACTTTGAGATACATGTCATCTCTAGATTCAATAGAAAAGTTCCTATGATGTGAACCAAATGACATCTCTTTTCCAATCCCTACTCATAGGAATTGAGATCCTCCATGTCGTCTCTTTCCCTACAACTTCCATGTATACATCTTCTATTCCTAAATAGATAGTACAACCCACCAGTAGCTTTTTTCCAAAACATGCAACTATGGCACAAGAACTATATAGTGTGCCAATAACTTTGAAAGATGGTCGCTGGATGAAGCTAACCCGATAGTGCAGAGATGGGAAAATCCGAGCACTACTGGCCGTTGGATATCATCAACATTCCACCAGATCTGCCACATGTACAATTTAGAAGACTCCATGGTTGAACTTAAGCATAATGCACAAACCTCAAAACACAAGCACTTCTCCTTTGTTCTAGAATCTTGTAAGTGCATCTAGTGCCACCCCTAGTTGGTTTCGGAGTATTGACGACAAATTTGGTTGAGGGACTAATGTGTTTGTGAGAATTGCAGGATAACACAGATTGTGTCCCTCATTGATTAGGTTTACCTACCGGAGATGACCCCTAAAAATGTATGAAGACATTGACGAGAATGGTGGTATATGAAGATATACATATTGAAGACTATGACATGAGAAGACATTGAGTGAAGACTATGGAGCGCGAAGACTGTGTCGTTTCGTTGTTTCATTTCTCTTCATTGTTGAGTCATAGGAACCACCGTCATTGTTAAGTGGGGTCCAAGTGAACAAAGTTAGAATGATCAAGTGATGCTCAACCCAAATCCTATGTCTTGAGCGAAGACAATGAGAGCAAATCTTATCCAGAGTGGATGAGTCAGCTTTGCTTGTAGCCCAAGTAAAGTTGCCGTGTGTGTTTGACATCGACCGTTGGAACACGTGTCGGTTCCTTAGTGACCAGGGTCATTTCGGACATATCAGGTCGGGTTGCCTAGTGGCTATAAATAGCCCACCCCTACACCATAAATTGGTGGCTGCTCGGAGTTAGTGCACGGCTTTTGTCGTTTGAGAGCAACCCACCTCGAAGCCTTTGAGAGAGAAATCCTTGCGAGGATAAAGCCCAAACACCCGAGCCAAAGAGTGTTAGGCATCATGAAGTCTTTACATCTGCGTGACATGAAGACTGATTACACTTGAGGACTGTGAATCCTCCGGCCGGTTAGGCGTCGCGTTCTGAGCATCCAAGAGTCATTGTGGATCGCCGGTGAGCGAAGTCTATGAAGGTCTGAAGTCTACCTTGAAGACTTACGAGTGATTGGGCGAGGACTGTGTGTCCTTAGCTCAAGGGAATAAGGTGAAGACACGGTCTTGAGTTGAATCTCAGCCTCCCTAACTGAGACGTCATAGTTGTCACTGAAAGAATGGAACTGGTCCAAAAATCTGTGTCTTCAACAAGTGACTGGTTCTATCCTCTCCTTCCCTTACTTAGTGTTTGTCTTCGTGAAGTCATTGCCTATTTGTCTTACCTGTTTGACTTCATTGCTTGACTACTATAGTTGGTTGGCTTTATGCTATCTTCCATCCTGATCCTTACGACTAAGCTGCTATTAGTCTTGTACTTGCATACTTGACTATGGTTTGCTTGTTGTAGTTTATCTTCCGCTGCATATCAATTAGGTCATTTCTACTGTTTGTCTTTGAAACTTCCATGTTTTGAAGACTTCCATAAAAATCGCCTATTCACCCCCCTCTAGTCGATAACTAGCACTTTCAATTGGTATCAGAACAAGGTACTCCCTTGTTCTGTGTGATTCGGTTTAACCACCTGGAGTTTTAGCTATGTCGACTGAGATAATCAAAGTCTCCGCTGCTTGCCCCGTGTTCGATGGTTAAATTGCTCATGTAGAATACCCTGTATATATCATTTCATTCATCTTCGAGAGGTAACTATAAAGATGGGTGAGGAGTCTACAAAGAAATACCATCATATCACCCACAACAATGTCAACCATCCTTTAGTGTCGAGGAATATCATAGGAACTCTATATGATATGATTTTTATAGGATTTTTTCCTTTGGAGCCAATTGCTTCATAGGAATAGATTCATATACTCTACATTTCAAAGGAAATAAACATGATATCATTTCTATAGCTTTAGAGCCACTTGGTTCATATGAATGGATTCCTATACTCCCTTAATTTCAAAGGAAAATAAACATTAGTGTATATTCAATAGAAAAGTTCCTATGATATGAACCAAATTACATTTCTTTACTAATCCCTCCTTAGAGGACTTGAGATACATGTCATCTCTAGATTCAATAGAAAAGTTCCTATGATGTGAACCAAATGACATCTCTTTTCCAATCCCTACTCATAGGAATTGAGATCCTCCATGTCGTCTCTTTCCCTACAACTTCCATGTATACATCTTCTATTCCTAAATAGATAGTACAACCCACTAGTAGCTTTTTTCCAAAACATGCAACTATGGCACAAGAACTATATAGTGTGCCAATAACTTTGAAAGATGGTCGCTGGATGAAGCTAACCCGATAGTGCAGAGATGGGAAAATCCGAGCACTACTGGCCGTTGGATATCATCAACATTCCACCAGATCTGCCACATGTACAATTTAGAAGACTCCATGGTTGAACTTAAGCATAATGCACAAACCTCAAAACACAAGCACTTCTCCTTTGTTCTAGAATCTTGTAAGTGCATCTAGTGCCACCCCTAGTTGGTTTTGGAGTATTGACGACAAATTTGGTTGAGGGACTAATGTGTTTGTGAGAATTGCAGGATAACACAGATTGTGTCCCTCATTGATTCGGTTTACCTACCGGAGATGACCCCTAAAAATGTATGAAGACATTGACAACAATGGTGGTATATGAAGATATTCATATTGAAGACTATGACATGAGAAGACATGGAGTGAAGACTATGGAGCGCGAAGACTGTGTCGTTTCGTTGTTTCATTTCTCTTCATTGTTGAGTCATAGGAACCACCGTACTGTTAAGTGGGGTCCAAGTGAACAAATTCAGAATGACTGAAGTGATGCTCAACCCTAATCCTATGTCTTCGAGCGAAGACAATGAGAGCAAATCTTATCCAGAGCTGGATGAGTCAGCTTTGCTTGTAGCCCAAGTAAAGTTGCCGTGTGTGTTTGAAATCTAACCGTTGGAACACGTGTCAGTTCCTTAGTGACCCGGGGTCATTTCGGACATATCAGGTCGGGTTGCCTAGTGGCTATAAATAGCCCACCCCCTACACCATAAATTGGTGGCTGCTCAGAGTTAGTGCACGGCTTTTGTCGTTTCAGAGCAACCCACCTCGAAGACTTTGAGAGAGAGAAATCCTTGCGAGGATAAAGCCCAAACACCCAGAGCCAAAGAGTGTTAGGCATCATGAAGTCTTTCATGCTCGCATGACCTGAAGACTTATTACACTTGAGGATTGTGAATCCTCCAGCCGGTTAGGCGTCGCGTTCTGAGCATCCAAGAGTCATTGTGGATCGCTGGTGAACGAAGTCTGTGAAGGTCTGGAAGTCTACCTTGAAGACTTACCTGAGTGATTGAGGACTGTGTGTCCTTAGCTCAAGGGGAATAAGGTGAAGACGCGGTCTTCTGAGTTGAATCTCAGCCTCCCTAACCAGACGTACAGTTGTCACAGCAATAGGAACTGGTCCAACAAATCCTGTGTCTTCAACAAGTGACTGGTTCTATCCTCTCCCTTCCCTTACTTAGTGTTTGTCTTCGTGAAGTCATTGCCTATTTGTCTTACCTGTTTGACTTCATTGCTTGACTAGTATAGTTGGTTGGCTTTATGCTATCTTCCATCCCGATCCTTACGACTAAGCTGCTATTAGTCTTGTACTTGCATACTTGACTATGGTTTGCTTGTTGTAGTTTATCTTCCGCTGCATATCAATTAGGTCATTTCTACTGTTTGTCTTTGAAACTTCCATGTTTTGAAGACTTCCATAAAAATCGCCTATTCACCCCCGTCTAGTCGATAACTAGCACTTTCAATTGGTATCAGATCAAGGTACTCCCTTGTTCTGTGTGATTCGGTTTAACCACCTGGAGTTTTAGCTATGTCGACTGCAGGGATAATCAAAGTCTCCGCTGCTTGCCCCGTGTTCGATGGTTAAATTGCTCATGTAGAATACCCTGTATATATCATTTCATTCATCTTCGAGAGGTAACTATAAAGATGGGTAAGGAGTCTACAAAGAAATACCATCGTATCAACCACAGCAATCTCAACCATCCTTTAGTATCGAGGAATATCATAGGAACTCTATATGATATGATTTTTATAGGATTTTTTCCTTTAGAGCCAATTGGTTCATAGGAATAGATTCATATACTCTACATTTCAAAGGAAATAAACATGATATCATTTCTATAGCTTTAGAGCCACTTGGTTCATATGAATGGATTCCTATACTCCGTTAATTTCAAAGGAAAACAAACATTAGTGTATATTCAATAGAAAAGTTCCTATGATATGAACAAAATTACATTTCTTTACTAATCCCTCCTCATAGGACTTGAGATACATGTCATCTCTAGATTCAATAGAAAAGTTCCTATGATGTGAACCAAATGACATCTCTTTTCCAATCCCTACTCATAGGAATTGAGATCCTCGATGTCGTCTCTTTCCCTACAACTTCCATGTATACATCTTCTATTCCTAAATAGATAGTACAACCCACTAGTAGCTTTTTTCCAAAACATGCAACTATGGCACAAGAACTATATAGTGTGCCAATAACTTTGAAAGATGGTCGCTGGATGAAGCTAACCCGATAGTGTAGAGATGGGCAAATCCGAGCACTACTGGCCGTTGGATATCATCAACATTCCACCAGATCTGCCACATGTACAATTTAGAAGACTCCATGGTTGAACTTAAGCATAATGCACAAACCTCAAAACACAAGCACTTCTCCTTTGTTCTAGAATCTTGTAAGTGCATCTAGTGCCACCCCTAGTTGGTTTTGGAGTATTGACGACAAATTTGGTTGAGGACTAATGTGTTTGTCGAATTGCAGGATAACATGATTGTGTCCCTAATTGATTCGGTTTACCTACGGAGATGACCCTAAAAATGTATGAAGACATTGGCGACAATGGTGGTATATGAAGATATTCATATTGAAGACTATGACATGAGAAGACATTGAGTGAAGACTATGGGCGCCAAGAGGCGTGTCGTTTCGTTGTTTCATTTCTCTTCATTGTTGAGTCATAGGAACCACCGTCTTGTTAAGTGGGGTCCAAGTGAACAAAGTCGAATGGTCAAGTGATGCTCAACCCAAATCCTATGTCTTGAGCGAAGACAATGAGAGCAAATCTTATCCAGAGCTGGATGAGTCAGCTTTGCTTGTAGCCCAAGTAAAGTTGCCGTGTGTGTTTGAAATCTGACCATTGGAACACGTGTCAGTTCCTTAGTGACCCAGGGTCATTTCGGACATATCAGGTCGGGTTGCCTAGTGGCTATAAATAGCCCACCCCCTACACCATAAATTGGTGGCTGCTCAGAGTTAGTGCACGGCTTTTTTCGTTTGAGAGCAACCCACCTCGAAGCCTTTGAGAAGAGAAATCCTTGCGAGGATAAAGCCCAAACACCCAGAGCCAAAGAGTGTTAGGCATCACTGAAGACTTTTTGTCTGCGTGACCTGAAGACTTATTACACTTGAGGACTGTGAATCCTCCAGCCGGTTAGGCGTCGCGTTCTGAGCATCCAAGAGTCATTGTGGATCGCCGGTGAACGAAGTCTGTGAAGGTCTGGAAGTCTACCTTGAAGACTTACCTGAGTGATTGGGCGAGGACTGTGTGTCCTTAGCTCAAGGGGAATAAGGTGAAGATGCGGTCTTTTGAGTTGAATCTCAGCCTCCCTAACCAGACGTACAATTGTCACAGCAACTGGAACTGGTCCAATAAATCCTGTGTCTACAACAAGTGACTGGTTCTATCCTCTCCCTTCCCTTACTTAGTGTTTGTCTTCGTGAAGTCATTGCCTATTTGTCTTACCTGTTTGACTTCATTGCTTGACTACTATAGTTGGTTGGCTTTATGCTATCTTCCATCCCGATCCTTACGACTAAGCTGCTATTAGTCTTGTACTTGCATACTTGACTATGGTTTGCTTGTTGTAGTTTATCTTCCGCTGCATATCAATTAGGTCATTTCTACTGTTTGTCTTTGAAACTTCCATGTTTTGAAGACTTCCATAAAAATCTCCTATTCACCCCCCTCTAGTCGATAACTAGCACTTTCAATTGGTATCAGAGCAAGGTACTCCCTTGTTCTGTGTGATTGGTTTAACCACCGGAGTTTTAGCTATGTCATTGCGGGGATAATCAAAGTCTCCGCTGCTTGCCCGTGTTCGATGGTTAAATTGCACATGTAGAATACCCTGTATATATCATTTCATTCATCTTCGAGAGGTAACTATAAAGATGGGTGAGGAGTCTACAAAGAAATACCATCGTATCACCCACAGCAATCTCAACCATCCTTTAGTATCGAGGAATATCATAGGAACTCTATATGATATGATTTTTATAGGATTTTTTCCTTTAGAGCCAATTGGTTCATAGGAATAGATTCATATACTCTACATTTCAAAGGAAATAAACATGATATCATTTCTATAGCTTTAGAGCCACTTGGTTCATATGAATGGATTCCTATACTCCCTTAATTTCAAAGGAAAATAAACATTAGTGTATATTCAATAGAAAAGTTCCTATGATATGAACAAAATTACATTTCTTTACTAATCCCTCCTCATAGGACTTGAGATACATGTCATCTCTAGATTCAATAGAAAAGTTCCTATGATGTGAACCAAATGGCATCTCTTTTCCAATCCCTACTTATAGGAATTGAGATCCTCCATGTCGTCTCTTTCCCTACAACTTCCATGTATACATCTTCTATTCCTAAATAGATAGTACAACCCACTAGTAGCTTTTTTCCAAAACATGCAACTATGGCACAAGAACTATATAGTGTGCCAATAACTTTGAAAGATGGTCGCTGGATGAAGCTAACCCGATAGTGTAGAGATGGGCAAATCCGAGCACTACTGGCCGTTGGATATCATCAACATTCCACCAGATCTGCCACATGTACAATTTAGAAGACTCCATGGTTGAACTTAAGCATAATGCACAAACCTCAAAACACAAGCACTTCTCCTTTGTTCTAGAATCTTGTAAGTGCATCTAGTGCCACGCCTAGTTGGTTTTGGAGTATTGACGACAAATTTGGTTGAGGGACTAATGTGTTTGTGAGAATTGCAGGATAACACAGATTGTGTCCCTCATTGATTCGGTTTACCTACCGGAGATGACCCCTAAAAATGTATGAAGACATTGACGACAATGGTGGTATATGAAGATATTCATATTGAAGACTATGACATGAGAAGACATTGAGTGAAGACTATGGGCCTTGAAGGCGTGTCGTTTAGTTGTTTCATTTCTCTTCATTGTTGAGTCATAGGAACCACCGTCATTGTTAAGTGGGGTCCAAGTGAACAAAGTCGAATGGTCAAGTGATGCTCAACCCAAATCCTATGTCTTGACGAAGACAATGAGAGCAAATCTTATCCAGAGCTGGATGAGTCAGCTTTGCTTGTAGCCCAAGTAAAGTTGCCGTGTGTGTTTGAAATCGACCGTTGGAACACGTGTCGGTTCCTTAGTGACCAGGGTCATTTCGGACATATCAGGTCGGGTTGCCTAGTGGCTATAAATAGCCCACCCCTACACCATAAATTGGTGGCTGCTCAGAGTTAGTGCACGGCTTTTGTCGTTTGAGAGCAACCCACCTCGAAGCCTTTGAGAGAGAAATCCTTGCGAGGATAAAGCCCAAACACCCGAGCCAAAGAGTGTTAGGCATCTTGAAGTCTTTCGTCTGCGTGACTCAAGACTTATTACACTTGAGGACTGTGAATACTCCAGCAGGTTAGGCGTCGCGTTCGAGCATCCAAGAGTCATTGTGGATCGCCGGTGAACGAAGTCTGTGAAGGTCTGGAAGTCTACCTTGAAGACTTACCTGAGTGATTGGGCGAGGACTGTGTGTCCTTAGCTCAAGGGGAATAAGGTGAAGATGCGGTCTTCTGAGTTGAATCTCAGCCTCCCTAACCAGACGTACAATTGTCACAACAACTGGAACTGGTCCAACAAATCCTGTGTCTTCAACAAGTGACTGGTTCTATCCTCTCCCTTCCCTTACTTAGTGTTTGTCTTCGTGAAGTCATTGCCTATTTGTCTTACCTGTTTGACTTCATTGCTTGACTACTATAGTTGGTTGGCTTTATGCTATCTTCCATCCCGATCCTTACGACTAAGCTCCTATTAGTCTTGTACTTGCATACTTGACTATGGTTTGCTTGTTGTAGTTTATCTTCCGCTGCATATCAATTAGGTCATTTCTACTGTTTGTCTTTGAAACTTCCATGTTTTGAAGACTTCCATAAAAATCTCCTATTCACCCCCCTCTAGTCGATAACTAGCACTTTCAATTGGTATCAGAGCAAGGTACTCCCTTGTTCTGTGTGATTCGGTTTAACCACCTGGAGTTTTAGCTATGTCGACTGCAGGGATAATCAAAGTCTCCGCTGCTTGCCCCGTGTTCGATGGTTAAATTGCACATGTAGAATACCCTGTATATATCATTTCATTCATCTTTGAGAGGTAACTATAAAGATGGGTGAGGAGTCTACAAAGAAATACCATCATATGACCCACAGCAATCTCAACCATCCTTTAGTATCGAGGAATATCATAAGAACTCTATATGATATGATTTTTATAGGATTTTTTCCTTTAGAGCCAATTGGTTCATAGGAATAGATTCATATACTCTACATTTCAAAGGAAATAAACATGATATCATTTCTATAGCTTTAGAGCCACTTGGTTCATATGAATGGATTCCTATACTCCCCTAATTTCAAAGGAAAATAAACATTAGTGTATATTCAATAGAAAAGTTCCTATGATATGAACAAAATTACATTTCTTTACTAATCCCTCCTCATAGGACTTGAGATACATGTCATCTCTAGATTCAATAGAAAAGTTCCTATGATGTGAACCAAATGACATCTCTTTTCCAATCCCTACTTATAGGAATTGAGATCCTCCATGTCGTCTCTTTCCCTACAACTTCCATGTATACATCTTCTATTCCTAAATAGATAGTACAACCCACTAGTAGCTTTTTTCCAAAACATGCAACTATGGCACAAGAACTATATAGTGTGCCAATAACTTTGAAAGATGGTCGCTGGATGAAGCTAACCCGATAGTGCAGAGATGGGCAAATCCGAGCACTACTGGCCGTTGGATATCATCAACATTCCACCAGATCTGCCACATGTACAATTTAGAAGACTCCATGGTTGAACTAAGCATAATGCACAAACCTCAAAATACAAGCACTTCTCCTTTGTTCTAGAATCTTGTAAGTGCATCTAGTGCCACCCCTAGTTGGTTTTGGAGTATTGACGACAAATTTGGTTGAGGGACTAATGTGTTTGTGAGAATTGCAGGATAACACAGATTGTGTCCCTCATTGATTCGGTTTACCTACCGGAGATGACCCCTAAAAATGTATGAAGATATTGACGACAATGGTGGTATATGAAGATATTCATATTGAAGACTATGCCATGAGAAGACATTGAGTGAAGACTATGGAGCGCGAAGACTGTGTCGTTTCGTTGGTTCATTTCTCTTCATTGTTGAGTCATAGGAACCACCGTACTATTAAGTGGGGTCCAAGTGAACAAAGTCAGAATGACTGAAGTGATGCTCAACCCAAATCCTATGTCTTCGAGCGAAGACAATGAGAGCAAATCTTATCCAGAGCTGGATGAGTCAGCTTTGCTTGTAGCCCAAGTAAAGTTGCCGTGTGTGTTTGAAATCTGACCGTTGGAACACGTGTCAGTACCTTAGTGACCCAGGGTCATTTTGGACATATCAGGTCGGGTTGCCGAGTGGCTATAAATAGCCCACCCCCTACACCATAAATTGGTGGCTGCTCAGAGTTAGTGCATGACTTTTGTCGTTTGAGAGCAACCCACCTCGAAGCCTTTGAGAGAGAGAAATCCTTGCGAGGATAAAGCTCAAACACCCAGAGCCAAAGAGTGTTAGGCATCACTGAAGTATTTCTGTCTGCGTGACCTAAAGACTTATTACACTTGAGGACTGTGAATACTCCAGCCGGTTAGGCGTCGCGTTCTGAGCATCCTAGAGTCATTGTGGATCGCCGGTGAACGAAGTCTGTGAAGGTCTGGAAGTCTACCTTGAAGACTTACCTGAGTGATTGGGCGAGGACTGTGTGTCCTTAGCTCAAGGGGAATAAGGTGAAGACGCGGTCTTCTGAGTTGAATCTCAGCCTCCCTAACCAGACGTACAATTGTCACAGCAACTGGAACTGGTCCAACAAATCCTGTGTCTTCAACAAGTGACTGGTTCTATCCTCTCCCTTCCCTTACTTAGTGTTTGTCTTCGTGAAGTCATTGCCTATTTGTCTTACCTGTTTGACTTCATTGCTTGACTACTATAGTTGGTTGGCTTTATGCTATCTTCCATCCCGATCCTTACGACTAAGCTGCTATTAGTCTTGTACTTGCATACTTGACTATGGTTTGCTTGTTGTAGTTTATCTTCCGCTGCATATCAGTTAGGTCATTTCTACTGTTTGTCTTTGAAAGTTCCATGTTTTGAAGACTTCCATAAAAATCGCCTATTCACCCCCCTCTAGTCGATAACTAGCACTTTCAATTGGTATCAGAGCAAGGTACTCCCTTGTTCTGTGTGATTCGGTTTAACCACCTGGAGTTTTAGCTATGTCGACTGCAGGGGTAATCAAAGTCTCCGCTGGTTGCCCCGTGTTCGATGGTTAAATTGCACATGTAGAATACCCTGTATATATCATTTCATTCATCTTCGAGAGGTAACTATAAAGATGGGTGAGGAGTCTACAAAGAAATACCATCGTATCACCCACAGCAATCTCAACCATCCTTTTGTATCGAGGAATATCATAGGAACTCTATATGATATGATTTTTATAGGATTTTTTCCTTTAGAGCCAATTGGTTCATAGGAATAGATTCATATACTCTACATTTCAAAGGAAATAAACATGATATCATTTCTATAGCTTTAGAGCCACTTGGTTCATATGAATGGATTCCTATACTCCCTTAATTTCAAAGGAAAATAAACATTAGTGTATATTCAATAGAAAAGTTCCTATGATATGAACAAAATTACATTTCTTTACTAATCCTCCTCATAGGACTTGAGATACATGTCATCTCTAGATTCAATAGAAAAGTTCCTATGATGTGAACCAAATGGCATCTCTTTTGAATCCTACTTATAGGAATTGAGATCCTCCATGTCGTCTCTTTCCTACAACTTCCATGTATACATCTTCTATTCCTAAATAGATAGTACAACCCACTAGTAGCTTTTTTCCAAAACATGCAACTTTGGCACAAGAACTATATAGTGTGCCATTAACTTTGAAAGATGGTCGCTGGATGAAGCTAACCCGATAGTGTAGAGATGGGCAAATCCGAGCACTCTTGGCGTTGGATATCATCAACATTCCACCAGATCGCCACATGTACAATTTAGAAGACTCCATGGTTGAACTTAAGCATAATGCACAAACCTCAAAACACAAGCACTTCTCCTTTGTTCTAGAATCTTGTAAGTGCATCTAGTGCCACCCTAGTTGGTTTTGGAGTATTGACGACAAATTTGGTTGAGGACTAATGTGTTTGTGAGAATTGCAGGATAACATGATTGTGTCCCTCATTGATTCGGTTTACCTACGGAGATGACCCTAAAATGTATGAAGACATTCACGACAATGGTGGTATATGAAGATATTCATATTGAAGACTATGACATGAGAAGACATTGAGTGAAGACTATGGAGCCGAAGGCGTGTCGTTTAGTTGTTTCATTTCTCTTCATTGTTGAGTCATAGGAACCACCGTCATTGTTAAGTGGGGTCCAAGTGAACAAAGTCGAATGGTCAAGTGATGCTCAACCCAAATCCTATGTCTTAGAGCGAAGACAATGAGAGCAAATCTTATCCAGAGCTGGATGAGTCAGCTTTGCTTGTAGCCCAAGTAAAGTTGCCGTGTGTGTTTGAAACCTGACCGTTGGAACACGTGTCAGTTCCTTAGTGACCCAGGGTCATTTCGGACATATCAGGTCGGGTTGCCTAGTGGCTATAAATAGCCCACCCCCTACACCATAAATTGGTGGCTGCTCAGAGTTAGTGCACGGCTTTTGTCGTTCGAGAGCAACCCACCTCGAAGCCTTTGAGAGAGAGAAATCCTTGCGAGGATAAAGCCCAAACACCCAGAGCCAAAGAGTGTTAGGCATCACTGAAGTCTTTCTGTCTGCGTGACCTGAAGACTTATTACACTTGAGGACTGTGAATACTCCAGCCGGTTAGGCGTCGCGTTCTGAGCATCCAAGAGTCATTGTGGATCGCCGGTGAACGAAGTCTGTGAAGGTCTGGAAGTCTACCTTGAAGACTTACCTGAGTGATTGGGCGAGGACTGTGTGTCCTTAGCTCAAGGGGAATAAGGTGAAGATGCGGTCTTGAGTTGAATCTCAGCCTCCTAACCAGACGTACAATTGTCACGACAAGAATGGAACTGGTCCAACAAATCCCGTGTCTTCAACAAGTGACTGGTTCTATCCTCTCCCTTCCCTTACTTAGTGTTTGTCTTCGTGAAGTCATTGCCTATTTGTCTTACCTGTTTGACTTCATTGCTTGACTACTATAGTTGGTTGGCTTTATGCTATCTTCCATCCCGATCCTTACGACTAAGCTGCTGTTAGTCTTGTACTTGCATACTTGACTATGGTTTGCTTGTTGTAGTTTATCTTCCGCTGCATATCAATTAGGTCATTTCTACTGTTTGTCTTTGAAACTTCCATGTTTTGAAGACTTCCATAAAAATCGCCTATTCACCCCCTCTAGTCGATAACTAGCACTTTCAATTGGTATCAGAGCAAGGTACTCCCTTGTTCTGTGTGATTCGGTTTAACCACCTGGAGTTTTAGCTATGTCGACTGCAGGGATAATCAAAGTCTCCGCTGCTTGCCCCGTGTTCGATGGAACTGAATATCCCTACTGGAAAATAAGATGCGCATGCATCTTGAAGCCATTGATGTCGACCTCTGGTATGTCGTCAAGAACGGCGTTCCCAAAACTGGTGAAGGTGTCACCCCTGCTGATGTCAAGAAGTTCATTCAATTGGACTCTACTGCAAAGAACATCATCTGTGGTCATCTGACCAAAGGATAGTATGGCCGTGTGAGTGCTCTGGAAACGTTGAAGCTAGTCTGGGACTGGCTATCCAAGGTCAACGAAGGCGTCTCAACCCAGAGAGATCAAAGGATCAGTGTTCTTCGCAACCTCTTCAACCGCTTCAAGAGAAACGACAATGAAAATGTCTAGCTCACGTTTGATCGCCTCACCGACATCACAAATGAGCTTCGTGCTCTCGGCGCCACTGAGATTACCAAGCATGAAATCGTCAAGACACTACTAAGATCACTTGACAGCTCCTTTGACACCCTTGCCCTCATGATACAAGAACGCATACGACTTCAAGACACTCGATCCGTCGATATACTTGAGAGGCTCAACACACATGAGTTCCAGCTTTACGAGAAAATAGATATCTATGGTCCCAACTATGGCGAGAACTCGCGCTTTGAAGGCAAAAGTTGTTTCCTCATCGAAGAAGAATCATTGCAGTTACGATGATCCACGAAGACATTGGAAAGGAACTTGCTATGCTTGTGAAGAAGTTCCATAAGTTCACTAAGAAGAAGGGCTTGAAAGTCTTCACGATCTAGCTCAAGAAATGATGAAGCTTCCACTCATGACTACAAGAAGAGAACATGTCACAAGTGCAAGAAACCTGGACACTATATCTCTGAGTGTCCACAATGGGACAATGATAAGAAGAAGAAGAAGAGCAAGGAATATGATTCTAATGACAAGAAGAAGAAGAAATCTTCAAAGTCTTCTTCCAAGTCCTCATCAAAGTCTTCATCTCATAAGAAGAGCTCATCTGGCAAGGCTCGTGCTTTTGTTGGCAAGGAAATGATTCAGAGGAGGAGTCTGCTTCTGAGGAGGCGGAGGTGGAGTCTGAAGAGGAGTCCGACCCTGGCGTTGCAAGTCTGGCTCTAGCCACAGCCTATGTTACCAAGTCCATCTTCAACACTGAAGACAATGACTTCCACACCAACGCCGAAGCTGATGACAAGGACGACCCTGCTCCCACCTACTGCTTCATGGCACGTGGTGCCAAGGTAAAATCACGTGATGCTTACTTTCAACCATCAAGTGAAGATGACTCTGATTGTGAATCCAAGCCCAGCTACAAAACACTTGCTAAAATTGCAACTGAACAACAAAAAGCTATGGAACATACTCAAAAACTGTTAGACAAAAGCGATGACCTGTTGGACGCGGAAATGACACGTTCACAGTCCTTAGTTGAAGACATAAAAAATCTTCATGCTAAGTACCAAGAACTTGAAAGTCGTCATGAAATGCTCTCAACCACTCATGAAAAGCTCTCCTATGATTATCTTCAAAGGAAGCAAGAGCTTGAGAAATTGAGAGCGGCTCAGGAAGATCTTCAAAAAGAGAATGAGTCACTTCGCGCTCAACAGATCAGTCCCGCTCAGGATGGATTTGAACCACCATGTCTAAAATGCCTTGAGCGTGATAATGCTACCTCTGTTGCTGAATGTTCCACTGCTGCTACTGTTGCATTGTCTTCAACTAATGATGTGGTAACTAACCCCTCTGCGGAGGATACCACTACTATTGCTGATGAAAATGCTAGGTTGAAGACATTGCTTGAAACAGGAATGTATAAAAGCCTGAAAGGACATCAGACACTTTGCGATGTCCTCAAAAAGCAGATTCTGAACCGAAACCCTAGGAAAGAGGGTGTTGGGTTCGAGAGGAAAATGAATGTTGATGGTTCCTAATGGAAGCCTTGAGCGGTATCCCAAAACCACATGGGTTGCTGCAAAGGGACCTTCAGTGGATCCATCCACCTTATCTGGCTTTACCTGTGCTAATCCTATTATCATTGATGAATCCCTTGATGCAAACTATAAGTTGTTCAAGAATCAGAATGGTGAAGTGTTTGCCAGGTATATTGGTACTAACTGCAGGAATGGACCACCTATGAAGAAGATCTGGGTTCCCAAAAGTTGTCTTGAGAATCTTCCAGTGAATGTGATCATGACACCACCTGGGATGAAGACAAAACCCAGACCTATGGCGTCATATGGTCCAAAAGCTTCAAACAGACAGAGGACTCACCTGAGTCACCCTAACGCCAATGTTTTGCAGGGAAACCGTACTCAAATTTATGAATATGAGCGTGTGTCTTCAAACCGCTATGTTCATAGAACAAAGAACTTTTCTGCTTATTCATATGAGTATCATTCATCTCCTGCAAGGCTATTTGCTAGGGCTCCAAAGCCGAAGTTCTCAGATGCTGCACTTAGACTCATTTCTTCTAAGCCACCCCCGAAGATGTGGGTGGTTAAGAAGAATTAACTTTCTTTGCAGGAAAGGGTCTCGGCCGAAAATCAAAGGCGTCGATGATATTGTTGGGGACCTAAAACATCTTGTAGGGCACAAGATCAAATGCCCAAATGGTCTCACTATGTATTTTGTTCCTGAATTGTTTGCCATTCATCCTATAAGTCCTAATCTTGATCGAGCTTCAATAATCCTCTTGCCCGTCAAATGTTTATGCTTCACAATACTCTTGGTGAAGCCTATCCCCTAACTGCATCTTGAGGGTATGACACCTCATGCTTGTAATGGATTATGGACAACGGATGCACTAATCATATGACTGGTGATTGAAGTCTTTTCATGGACTCAACCTTACGTCCATAAGACAAGAGTCACATCACATTCTTGACCTTTGGTAAAAGCAAGGTATTGGGTCTAGGTAGAGTTGCAATCTCAAAGGATCAACACATGGATAAAGTGATGCTTGTTGAATCCTTGGTTTCAACTTAATGTACATCTCAATGCTTTGTGACTTGAACATGATTGTGCTATTCGGAAAATATCGTTGCCTTGTACTAATGGAATCGACAAGTCTCTAGTCTTTGAAGGGTATCGGAAAGATGATCTATACGTGGTAGATTTCTCGGCAGGTCCACGACTTGCCGTATGTCTTCTCAAAAGCTTTAGAATCTGGCTCGCATCGGAGGTGGGGCATCTTGGCATGAGGAACTTACACACACTCGCCAAGAAGAAGCATGTCATAGGCATCGAAGGTGTCAAGTTCAAGAAGGATCATCTGTGTGGTGCCTGCGAAGCTGGAAAGATGACTAGGGCAAAGCACCCGTCGAAGACAATCATGACGACATCTCAACCCTTCGAGCTGTTACACGTGGACCTATTTGGCCCTACTCACTACTCTACCCTCACAACAACTGCTTGTCTCTATGGCTTCGTCATTGTTGATGACTACTCAAGATATACATGGGTGCACATAATTCTCTACAAGACTGAAGTACAAGATGTCTTCAGACGCTTCGCCAATCGAGCCATGACCAATTATGGCGTCAAGATCAAGCATATCAGAAGTGACAACGGCACTGAGTTCAAGAACACTGAACTTGATCTTTATCTGGATACAATGGGAATCACTCATTAGTTCTCTGCTCCATACACTCCTCAGCAAAATGGCATCGTAGAGCGCAAGAACAGAACCCTCATTGAGATGGATCGAATAATGCTCGACGAGTACAAGACACCAAGAAAGTTCTGGCCTGAAGCTATTGATACAACATGTCACGTCATCAACCGTGTTTACATCCATAAGCTTCTGAACAAAACATCCTATGAGCTCCTTACTGGCAAGAAGCCAAATGTCAGCTACTTCAGAGTATTTGGAGCTAGGTGCTGGATCAAGGATCCCCATCACAAGTCAAAATTTGCACCTAAAGCTCACGAAGGCTTCATGCTCGGTTACGGAAAGGACTCGCACTCTTACAGAGTCTTCAACCTCTATCTCTACAAAATCGTCGAAACTGTGGACGTGCGATTTGATGAAACCAATGGTTCACAAAGAGAGCTCCTGCCAAGTACACTAGACGAAGCTCCGCCCAGCGAATCTATCAAGCTGATGGGAACTGGAGAAATCATGCCTTCTGAAGCACAGCCTAAAGAGGAACTTATCATTTCTGCACCTAACCAACCTGAAGACAATGCTCAGTTTGAAGATAATCCTCCCAATGATGACAATGATCAGCAAGAGCAAAGTATTCGTCCAATTCATCCTCGAGTCGCAAATGAAGTACAAATTGAGAAGATAATTGACATCATCAATGCACCTGGTCCACTTACTCGCTCAAGAGCAACACAGTTAGCAAATTTCTGTGGACACTTTTCTTTTGTGTCAATATCAGAACCCAAGAAAGTAGCTGAAGCCTTTATGGAACCTGAATGGATACAAGCTATGCAAGAAGAACTTCTTGGGAACTTGTCAAGTGTCCTGACCATCGCAAGCATAACATTATTGGCACAAAATGGATATATCGAAACAAGCAAGATGAGCATGGTCAAGTCATCAGAAACAAAGCACGTCTTGTGGCTTAAGGATATACTCAAGCTGAAGGAATTTACTTCGATGAAACATTTGCTCCTGTGGCTAGGCTTGAAGCTATTCGCATCCTGCTAGCCTATGCTAACCACCACAACATCTTGCTATATCAAATGGATGTGAAGAGTGCATTTCTCAACGGCAAGATTGAAGAATAAGTATACGTCGCTCAACCACCTGGCTTTGAAGATCCAAAACATCCTGATATGGTGTACAAGCTAAACAAAGCATCAGTATGGCCTCAAACAAGCTCCTCGCTTGGTATGATACGATCAAAGACTTCGAAGAGCAAAGGCTTCAAACCTGGATCCTCGATCCCACACTCTTCACGAAGACATATGATGGTGAATTGTTTCTGTGCCAAATATATGCGGATGACATTATCTTCGGTTGCACCAACCAGAAGTACAGTGATGAGTTTGGATACATGATGCAAGAGCAATATCAGATGTCCATGATGGGTGAGCTGAAGTTCTTCCTTGGTCTTCAAATTCGTCTAGCAAAGGAATGGCATCTTCATATCTCAAGAAAAATACCTCAAAGATTGTCTGAAGAAGTTTGGAATGCAAGATTGCAAAGGTTACACGACGCCAATGCCAGCCAAACACCATCTGGGTCCCGACGACAATGGTAAATAATTTGATCAAAAGGTATACCGCTCCATGATTGGTTCCTTACTTTACCTATGTGCATCTAGGCCAGATATTATGCTTAGTGTTTGCATGTGTGCTCGATTCCAAGCGGCACCAAAGGAATCGCATCACTTAGCTGTGAAGTGAATTCTTTGATATTTGGCTCACACTCCAACGCTCGGATTAAGGTATCCAAAGGGCTCAGAATTTGATTTGGTTGGATTCTCGGATGCTGATTATGCTGGTGACAAGGTGGATCGCAAGTCTACATCAGGCACATGTCACTTTACGCACGATCACTTGTCTGTTGGTCTTTAAATAAGCGAGCGTGTATCGGTCTCAATCGCTGAATCTGAATACATTCTGCTTTGGATCTTGCTGCGCTCAGCTTCTATGGATGAAGCAAACTCTCAAGGACTATGGCATCAATCTGAAACAAGTACCTCTCTTCTGCGACAACGAAAGCGCCATCAAGATTGCCAACAATCCAGTCCAGCACTCGAAGACAAAGCACATTGAAATTCGTCATCACTTTCTCAGAGATCATGTCATGAAAAAGGATATCGATATCATTCACGTCAACACTGAAGAGCAACTGGCTGATATCTTCACAAAGCCCTTGGATGAGAAAAGGTTTTGCAAGTTACGGTGTGAGCTAAATATCTTGGAATCCTCAAATGTCCTGTGATCAGGCACACATCCTAACACTTATGCATGTTGATGACTTAGATGTGCAACACACGAAGTAAAGTATATCTTCAATCAATGAAGACTTACATTCAGAGTGTGAATACATTAACATGGAATTTGACTTTGGAGCTCCACGATAATTGTGCGCCGTGTGCAGGTCTAATACTTCCTATCTGATTGGGTAACGCCACCACCAAAATTCTCTGTTTGAAGTGTTTCACTCATGGCGTTATTTTAACTATGTCTTCACATTTCGTTGTCTTCAAAGTTCAACTTATCTTCACTACGTTAAATTGATTGCTTTCGATATATATATATATATATATATATATATATATATATATATATATATATATATATATATATATATACTAGTGTTCTGTCCTCTACAACATTCACTTATAGCTATGTCTTCAATCTTTTGAACTAAGTGAATGTGATCGGACCCTAATCTCTCTATGCTTTCTATCTCAAACTCTATCTGTCCAAATCATATGCATTCTATTGAAACTGTCGAATGTCTTCTCTGCGTCCTTGTCATCAGAAGACACAGAGACAAACACTGAGTCTGTTTTAAATGATTCATCATTATTGTTGAAATCCGGAGAAGCTGGAACGACCATCCGACAAACCTGGCGGGCGTGGGAACGTGGGACAACTCTGAGTATGTTGCATGCTTGCCACGTGCCCCTTAGATGTGAACCGCCAGGGGCACCTGCGTAATTGTGCTGTGCCGCACACTACCTTATAAATACATGTCCCCTGCGGTAAAGAAAACCTTCTTCCACCTCTCCACCTCGTCAAAACCCTAGCGCCACCGCTAGCTCTCGACGACGCCGACGACGAAGCGCTTAGCTGCCGCGACTTCTCCGACGCCGTCCTCACGCCGGCCGCAGGCATCGTCCTCTCCGCCGCCGCCGTAGGTGTCCTCCGTCGCCAAGTTAGGGCACGGTGGATCGAACTGCTCGGTCTCCTACTCATCCCATCTAGCAGTTCTTCGAGTGGTAAATATGAGTCTATTTTTACCATCTTTTTGATCCTCAAAGATTCATCCTGTTGACCAAAGTTGGTTTCTGCCTATACAATGTTAAATCTATTCTGTCTGCATCTCATACTGCCTAGTATATTAACTTAAGCTTCATATCTAGTTAGATTCCTCACTTGTACCTATTCACGGATTCGTACAAATCTAGAATCAACTCTCAACGTATAAGTGAATGTCTTCGCATCATGAGGTCAATGTCTTCAAACTGATTTATCTTCAAAATCTTCTGAGAATGCATATGACCTCTTCCCCTTCCCTCTCATCTCTTATGCTGCCACAGGTACATGTCCGTGGGAGAATCCCTTGGTTCTCATAGTCTGCATTCGTTTGCAGAATTCTTACAGCATCACATTAACTCTCCCGACGCCAGTTCTGTTTGACCAACAAGTTTAAAGCTTGAAGCCTTTGAATGTGTTGAAGCCATTCAGTTTGAAGTTCATTGCTGCAGAGAAATCAGTAAGGAAGGGTGGCAGACAGCGTCGTGAGGGAACATCAAAAGATTTACCTGATGACCTCACATAGCTTTACAAGACAGATCCTGAAGAGACTTACAATCAGCGCAAGACACGAATCCAATGGATTCGACGATATTGGGCTGAACAATGGTTCAAATACAAGTTCGTGACCCAGGAATACGCTAAGAAGAATGCTATCAAAAGTCCTTGGGGTGATATTCTCTTTCGAGGCCTTCCACCCAAGAACAGAGCTGAAGCTATTGCACATGGTTTCTATCCTTGTATGGTTCGTGGACCTCGGCCTGAAAATGCCGACCCATCGTCATTGCTCTGGTGTCGTGACGATAATATCTTCAAGCGAAACTTCCAGCACGCAAAGGCATCAGCCAAGGAAAACAAGAAGTCATTGGGATTAAACTTCAACCCCGGTCCCTCTGCTCCCCGTGCTGACGGCTCCCATGATGCAGGACCCAATGTCATCGGTCCTTTCTACAACCTTAATGGCCTCATCACTCACATCTCAGTCCAAGGTGCCAAAGTGGATCATTCTGATGATGATACTGACACTGATGAAGCCCCAGCTCCTACTCCAAAGCTGCAGAAGCCAAAGGAGGCTAAGGCTTCAAGATCAGCTGCTCCTCCAAAAGCGTCACGTGCGAAGCCACTGGCCACTGCACCTCCTGAAGACAGTGTGATCTCCAAGAAGACGGAGAAGAAAAAGAAAATCGTCAAAAATACTGATCAGACATTAACTCCTGCTGTCATTCCGCGAGAAGAGCACATTGATCTATCCAGCGATGAAGATCTTGCAGATGATGCTCTTGAGCAACTGATCAAGAGCAAGGAAGAAGCAGCGATCTTCAATGATTTGCCTCTCTTTGACGTAGCAATCATCCATAACTTCATTGATGAGTGGTTTGACACCCCAAATCTCAGCTTTGAAGATCTGCAACTTCCCATTGGCCTCAGCGTCTCCTTCAATGGCGCCATTGCTTCTGAGCTAGCTCTTGCTCAGCGCCTCGTTGAACTGAAGCACAAGATCGACTATGAGAAAGCTCAGTTCAAGAAGCATGTGGCAGAGCTCAGCGTGCAAGATGTCAAAAACTTCAAGATCATGCTGCACGAGCTCAAAGAAGCCTTTCTCAAGAAGCGCGAAGAAGCTAAAGGCTCTCGTGAGCGCATGAAGAGTCTGGCTGACAAGTGTGTGCAAGCCTACAATGAGGCTGCGAAGCGCAAGGCTCTTGGTCGTCCTGGCATTGACCCCAGAATGGCTGCAAAGAAGAAGAAGCAATCAACTGACCAATCTGCACCTTCAAGGCAAGAAGAATCTCACATAGTCTTCCCAAGCAGCATGACTGGCTCGAAGCCAAAGGTCAGGTCAACTGCTTCAGAACTGAAGAAGACGAGGACTGCCGAGGCTGAAGCCAGAAAAAGGAAAAATTCTGAAGCCTCTGATGTTGCTCCCTCCTAGAAGAAGCGCAAAACCAAGAAGAATCCAGCTGCTCCCACAGAGCCCTTAGTTGTTGAACCTATCTCAATGGTTTGCCCTGCATCTGAACACCAAGAACGACGGATGATAGTTCATGAGCCCGCTTCCACAGAGGCTCATGGAGCTGAAGACATTCCAGCAGTTGATCCCAACGCTGCTGAAGACATTGGTCACAATGACAATGTTGAAGATGATGTAGTTCTTCCTCAGATCGAACACAACTTGGTATCATCGCCTGTTCCCACAAACAGCGAACTCATCAGCATTGGTCGTCCTCTGATGCCAATTGCTCAGGATGCATCATGGGTTGATCACCCACAACCACAAGACTCCCCGAGTACTCCCCAACAACAACAAGTCACACCACCTGTGCAAGAACTAGAGGAAGACATTGAGGCCCAACCAACTCCATCTCCAAAGGCGCCGCTTGACATTCCGAGCTTCGCAGGACCAAGGCCTCAAGTCCCTCTCTCGAGCGTTCCAGAAGGAGAAGTGCACCACCAATCTGTTGCACGTCAAATGTTTCCAGAAGCCACTCCGACTGTGAATGTCTCCGTGTCTGAAGCCAAAGCTGTTGAAGACAATCCGGCTGCATCAGCCGATGACAACCAAGAAGAACGAGTCCCCACTCCCCCCATTATTGAAGAAGCTGTTCCTGATATGAACGTGCCAGTGCCCGACCCTCCAGCTCATCAAGTGGAGGTTGAAAATCTTGAGGATGCCACCACCAACTCAAATGAAGCCAATGACGTAGTCATGGCTGAAGCAAATGTGGAGCCTGCACCAACCAATGTGCCTGAAGCCAATGATGCAACTGCTCCTGAAGCACCTGTTGTGCAGCCTGAAGCCCCTATTGTTGCCACTGCTCCTGTTCCGCCACCAAGGCCCTATACAATTGAGCAAGCTTACAAGTATGGTCAGTTAGTCACTGTCAGATGGCCCGTTTTGGTCCCTCCGCCTCATGCCTCTGGTCCTCAATCTGACTATCATGTCGAGCATAGGCCTCTGATCCAAAAACCAAAGCCAAGACTGCCAAGGTTCCCTGTTACTGCCACGTCTACAGGGTCCTTCAATGCAAATGGCTTCAAAGCCCACAACACTTTCTTTGACAGAGCAAAGAACCCCTATTCAAGGCCAAGAATATCATCAGATCGATTCTGGAGCTATCAGCAGCGAAGCTATTACTCCTGCGTTTTGTATGATCAAGGGCACATTTTCCCTCATATGTGCCTCGACACTGAAGCCATTGCAGGACTGCCATGCTTAGAAGAAGCACTTGACTGCTTTCATGATGCAGGTCGGCTCAGCTTTGTGACAGACAAAGAACATTGGAATGAGGAACTTTTGCTTCAATTCTATGCTACCCTCCACATTCGCAGCTACTGCAGAGATACAAAGACATGGGTTCTCGAGTGGATGACAGGAAATGTTCATCATGAAGCCAAAGCTCTTGACGTTATTGAGCTTACAGGCCTACCCACTCCCGGAGAACTGTTCGAACCTAATTGTCAACTCCATCGCAATGCACTGGAGAGCATCTTCCATAAGCCAGAGCCCAACATGAGCGAGATGTTGAGCATGACGAAGCCTTTTCCACCTGACGCTGAATACCCAAAGGAGTTCTTTGTTGATGACCTTGAGTATCTGCCCCGCACAATATATCACATCATCAGGCGAACTCTATGGCCTATCAAAGGGCATTCGTCATCTGCAAAACTTGACGGAGCCATGAAGACATTGGTCTTTACATCCTCAATGGCATCAACTTCAATACACAAGAATTCTTCATCCGTCAATTGGCTGCGTCGGTTTCGACCTTTTGGCCTGAAATTCTATGCTCCATGGGTCATCGCCTCATCAAGCTACACTCTACTATCAACTATCAGCCCTCTGCCGCAATCATCGATCTTTCTACGAGAGGTTGATATGTCGATTGAAGCCATATACCCCGAGCCTGCCAAGAAGCCTCTTTGTCTTCAAAATGTTGATCACCAAAGCTTCACTCAACCCATGGAAGGAGTCAAGCGATAACTCGTGTCTATCCAATGGCTGGGAACACTCGTACGCCTCATCGATGCGCAAACTGAAGCTACTGAGAGCACAATTGCCCAAAGGCCTAAGAAGCGCTCTCGCGTCCTAAATGACCGAGAACTTCTTGTGGCACTGCATCAGAAACAAGACAAGCATCGCTTCTGGCTCAAGCGACAGATGCAAAGCCTCTTGGTGGACGTCAATCGCATTTGAAATCTAGCCACCAAGAATGGTTTTGTCACTCACGAGACCTGTCGGCGATCATGGAAGAGTTTGACGCTGCTTAGTGCTGAAGCAGATCTTCAAGACGATGGCTTCACTGAAAGATTCAAGTTTGACTCCACTCCTCCATGGAATGTGGTCCTACGTCGAACTCCATCCCTTGAAGACTCTGACTATTCTTCCTCAGCGGCAACTGTGAATGCCAGAGTGATCGATGATGAAGCCGATGCTACTTCACCACCCCCTACCTCTGCACGCATCGACACTGCACCAAGTTCGTCTGCACCGCTAACCAACAACGACAACCCTGCTGCTTCATCTTCTTCTCATGAAAGCGAGTAGATGCTCTATGTCTTCAAACCTTTTTGGTCCTTACTGACAAAAGGGGGAGAAGCATATGAGTTTGATAGTCTTCAAGCGGCTTCATATGGGCGGTTGCTTTATATTTTGCCTAGTGTTCACAACTCTCGCTTTTGATACATTTGGTTCTTTGAGTTGTAACACTTAAACTTGATGGTCGTCTGCTACTTATTTGCTTTTCTGTGATGCGATGATAAATTCCGCATGTGCGATGATAACTTCCGCACTTAGATCATTCTGCAGACGTCCATTTTTCATTATGCATGTCATTTCTCTTAGTTATATCATTTCATGCATGATGAATTATCTTCATAAGTTGAAGAGGATCTCCACAAGTACAACCTGCCATGTGCATTTGCATTCCAAAAGCAAATTACTTATATGCACATCTTCAGGGGGAGCCCTTGCCACTTATGAAGACAATACCCTATTCTTTACAATTTCACATACTTTATCCCCGTTGAAAACTTCAACCTGTTTGTCATCAATCACCAAAAAGGGGGAGATTGTAAGTGCATCTAGTGCCACCCCTAGTTGGTTTTGGAGTATTGACGACAAATTTGGTTGAGGGACTAATGTGTTTGTGAGAATTGCAGGATAACACAGATCGTGTCCCTCATTGATTCGGTTTACCTACCGGAGATGACCCCTAAAAATGTATGAAGACACTGACGACAATGGTGGTATATGAAGATATTCATATTGAAGACTATGACATGAGAAGACATTGAGTGAAGACTATGGAGCACGAAGACTGTGTCGTTTCGTTGTTTCATTTCTCTTCATTGTTGAGTCATAGGAACCACCGTACTATTAAGTGGGGTCCAAGTGAACAAAGTCAGAATGAATGAAGTGATGCTCAACCCAAATCCTATGTCTTCGAGCGAAGACACTGAGAGCAAATCTTATCCAGAGCTGGATGAGTCAGCTTTGCTTGTAGCCCAAGTAAAGTTACCGTGTGTGTTTGAAATCTGACCGTTGGAACACGTGTCAGTTCCTTAGTGACCCAGGGTCATTTCGGACATATCAGGTCGGGTTGCCTAGTGGCTATAAATAGCCCACCCCCTACACCATAAATTGGTGGCTGCTCAGAGTTAGTGCACGGCTTTTGTCGTTTGAGAGCAACCCACCTCGAAGCCTTTGAGAGAGAGAAATCCTTGCGAGGACAAAGCCCAAACACCCAGAGCCAAAGAGTGTTAGACATCACTGAAGTCTTTTTGTCTGCGTGACCTGAAGACTTATTACACTTGAGGACTATGAATCCTCCAGCCGGTTAGGCGTCGCGTTCTGAGCATCCAAGAGTCATTGTGGATCGCCGGTGAACGAAGTCTGTGAAGGTCTGGAAGTCTAACTTGAAGACTTACCTGAGTGATTGGGCGAGGACTGTGTGTCCTTAGCTCAAGGGGAATAAGGTGAAGACGCGGTCTTCTGAGTTGAATCTCAGCCTCCCTAACCAGACGTACAGTTGTCACACCAACTGGAACTGGTCCAACAAATCTCGTTTCTTCAACAAGTGACTGGTTCTATCCTCTCCCTTCCCTTACTTAGTGTTTGTCTTCGTGAAGTCATTGCCTATTTGTCTTACCTGTTTGACTTCATTGCTTGACTACTATAGTTGGTTGGCTTTATGCTATCTTCCATCCCGATCCTTACGACTAAGCTGCTATTAGTCTTGTACTTGCATACTTGACTATGGTTTGCTTGTTGTAGTTTATCTTCCGCTGCATATCAATTAGGTCATTTCTACTGTTTGTCTTCGAAACTTCCACGTTTTGAAGACTTTCATAAAAATCCCCTATTCACCACCCTCTAGTCGATAACTAGCACTTTCAAATCTTCTGTATCATAATTTATTTATTTTCTAAATGAATTTCCATTATTTGTTTTTTACTTTATGATTTACAATGCACAACCCCATGAATCTTAACATTTTTATAAAACTAATTGATTTTGAATGAGATGAACTATAAGAACTAAACGAACATCTACATCATGCATGTATGACTCAAAGCTTTACATGCTATTGTGTGTATTTATTCATAATTTGGTTTCGAAATCTCATGCGTTCAATACATGTGTACCTTACTAGTTTTGAGTAGAGTAGCAAATTTCACGCTGCCCCGGGTATATCAAAATGCAGGGCCCATGCATCATTGCCTTTCGGTCGAACCTACGTCCACAATTTTTTGTACGTGCTATATCTCCACTGGTCCCCGAACCCAAAATGTTGCCTTGTTCTCGTAAATCCTAGCGGCCCACACATATTTAAGCGCGTCGACTCGAACCCGTTTACTACAACGTGGCCCCGCACACTGTAGTACTCCTACAAACCCTACCACCGCACTCATCATCGGTTTTCTTCAAGAAGACGAGGGAGAAGCCGATTTGTAGCTGCCGCACGCATCATTGTTTTCTCTTTTCTTTATGCTCTTGCATGCTAGAGTGAAATGATGGTTGCTTCGTCCGTCCAGCTTAATGCGGGAAAGGTGGGGCTTTGTGATTTGACCCCTCATCGCACATTTTCTACTACTGTGGCGCTACGACCGGGGTGCCTCCAATTCCAACCGCTGCTCCGAACTGTGATTTGGTGCATCGCACGTGGAACAAGATGGTGGATGAGCCACATGTCTGCCAAAGGGGTCTGGTTAAGTGTGTCGCCATTTCGTGTGTGGACTGACCCTGCTTGAGTTGCTACACCAACACGACAGGAGCAGCCTACCACTTGGTTTTGCTCCTTGGTGAATCCCTCCCCATCTAAACTACCCTCCCCATCTCGGTTTTTTATTTGTAGGCGTCTCGGTTTATAGGGCCTGCACGTAGTTCTAGGTCATCCATTTGACTAACTAAATATGAGTTACTATGTCACAAAAAGTATATCATTGGATTCTTATTGGTTGATAGAGGTAGAGCGCCTTAGTATTTTGGGATTATTTGGTTTTCGTAAGATGACTTACTCACCTAGACGGAGGGAGTAGTTGTATTTAAAAGTCGAGGGCGGGCTTTTCCTTACGCGGTGGCGGGGTAGTTCCGCCTAGTCGGTTCGGCCGAGACGCGAGGAGGCGAGGGGAGTAGGCTGCTACAAACGTAGGGCTGTGTGATTTGACAATGAGATTCTTGCTGGACAGGTGGGGCCCGTGATTTGACTTGCCATTATCATTTTAACTGCGGCGCTACGACCGGCGTGAGTCTCCTGATTCCTAACCACCTCCATACAGGTGCCTCCCAATGCTCCACCATGTAGTAGTAGAGGCTGGCTCTTGCATGAGAGCCCACTTCTCCACTTTTTCCTTGCCTCTCTTTCCTCTACATATGCAAAAATGCCATGTAAAGCGCACTATTGTACTTACTTGCTCCTACATGTGCTTAAGCTTGCCACATAGGCATAAAGTCTGATGTGGCAAGTTAATCAAGAAGAGAGAGACTAGTTTGGTGACCCAAGGAAGAAACGGTGCTAAGCGCGTGTACCTAGGTGAAAAGACAATTTTGAGTCTATAGCTAATTAAATGAAGCAAACTTAGCAACACCATTTCATTGGAAGTGGTCACTCCTTGACAAATGCAATAAATACTAGTACTCCCTGTGTCCCATTATATAAGAACGTTTTTGACACTACACTAGTGTCAAAAATGTTCTTATATTATGGGACGGAGGGAGTATGAAGAAAGAGATAGAGAGGAGTAAAAAAATACACTTATAGCCAACCTTGTAGCCAACCTTGTTGTAGTATGAGTGACTAAGTGATGACTATGTATGACATGCCAACATTAGATAGCCTAACGCACCGTGTTAAATCTCCAAGGCGCGACACCATGCGGTGTGCGACGATGTCGTGGTAAGCGCGACCATGATACGACTCTTGGCAGCCTTGGATCTGAATCAAGCGGTCGCATGCTAAGTTGCTAAAATTTGCGAATAACCCTCCAGGATAGGATATTCACCCATAGGTCTAGAATCACGCCATGCAACCGTTTGATCTCTGATCCAAGGGCTCTCGAAAGCCCGTATCATGGGAGAATGGAAAGCCACTGCCCTGCCGTTCGCACACTGGCAGTTCGCTCCTACTCGTCCCCGCACGTCCTTTAATACTACGGCGGTTCGCTCCTAGTCGTCCCGTCCATTCACATTACGGCAGTTCCACTAATCCTAACCCTCCTCCCAAATCCATGGCATCCCAAATCTCCCCGATCGGCGGTGAGTACAAGGTTAGAACCATCACCGGCGATGAGTTCGACATCATCTACAACTTCCACGACGGTGAAAGGATGCCTTTCTCGCTTCAGACGCATGTTCGAAAACTCACATGATGAGTGGGTCGCTAGGCTAGATGTTGAGTACACCAAAGTCGTGGGACGAGAGAAGGATCTAAAGGACGAAGAGAGGAAGAAGCGCGCTGTGATCCAGGTTTGCGTACATAACGTTTGCTTGGTCTACCAAATATGCCATGCCGATGTTGAGTGCCAGGATTTTAAGAACTTCCTCGAGGACAAAACAGTCAAATTCGTTACTGCAGACTTTAAGAACGACAAAGAAGTCCTGCGTCGGATAGGCCTCGTTGTAGGCAACCCCTTCTACCTCCAGAAGAATCGGTGGTGCCCTCTCGTCGCCTTCAATGCTGACCTGGCAGAGCCATGGTTCATCCTTAAATGCGGTGGCTGGAGAAACCTCCATACGTTTCATCATCATGCATGGCAGCGGAATGTACTAGATATAGACCACATCGATGCGCTGCAATGGATGGCTACCTTTGTTTCAATATCTACAAGGGCTGGATGAAGAGCAACAGCCAAGTTGGCGGTTCAAGCAAAGAAGTATCGGCCAAGAGGAAGAGGGACAAGGATGAAGTCGAGGACGTGGACGAGGAGTCCGAGTAAGGTGGCAGTGTCGTTGCTCATGGTGGTTCTAAGGCAGGTCATAGTGGGGAGTAACTTAGACTAGTGTCATATGCATGACACTAGTCTAAGTTACTACCTTCATAATGCAAAGTAACATGATAGTGGTGTCATAGATGGCTTCATTTATTAGTTTGTAGACTCATCTTGTCTTGGGAAGCGCTATGTTACAGTAACATATTATGTTACCACCTCACATTAAATACTTGCCACATAAGAAAAAATTTCTTGGAGTGCGCTATGTTACTAGCTAAGTTACTCCCACTATGACTAGCCTAATGCAGTGTCTACCGGATTAGTTGCATAGTTTAATTTCAGGTGTGCTTAGTTTAATTTGAGGGTGTGTTGTCTTGAGCCCCAGAGAACTATGTTATGTTTCTTCTCGTTACTTTAACTCTTCAGTATGTACATACTAGTACTAGTATTTCCTTAATATAATTTAGCACCCCAATTAAGCACGTAGTAGCTTTTTTAATAGTACTATATGCATAATTTGGCGAAGAGCGCTCTCTATATGTACCACCTTTTTTTAAAATTTCAATTTTTACTCCATGGCGCAATCCATCGATAGTGGAGTACTACTGTACAAAAGTATACATTTTTTAAAAGGCTAGCGTACTGTTCATCACATATATATATAGCCAATTAAATTCTCAACCTAGAACGATGTGCATGCCATGTAGTAAACCGATACAGAGGAAGTATAGTAAAAAATGAGGTGATTTTACCGAGCGATCGGCGGGGGAGCATGGCCTGTCATGCGGTCCCACGTGTCATGATGTACCAAGGCGATGCGCGTGTCCCTCTTGAGGCGAAGCAATACCGAGACGTGGTTTGAGATGATGTCGAACGAAGTGTGAAATAATGGTTGCTTCGTCCGTGCTGGGAAGGTGCGGCATTGTGATTTGAAGTCTCATTGCTCATTACTACTCTTTGGGTCGATACAGTGGGGTCGTCCCCCTGCTGTTCTGCTTTGTTATTTGGTGCTTGACACATCGATCCGGTTGCTATATGTCCCACATGTCGGTGACGAAGTACTGAATTCATGAAAGGGGCGTCGACGGAGGTATACTACAGAATTCATGAAAGGGGCGACTTAGTTTTGGAAAAGTTTGTTTTACTGAGTACGTTCCCACTAGGGTTTATAGGGCTCATCTAACAAACATTCGTTTTTCCGTTTGATAAGTCTCAATTTTACTATACTAGTAGTAGTACCATTACATGTTGGATTTCGAGGTGCGTTAGATCACCCGACGCAAGCAGTGTCAAGAGGAAACTAACCAATGCATGTACAAGTTCATGGAAATTTAGTGGTCATTCATGCATTCGTTCAAATTAATGCCTCGGTAAACATAACTTCTTGAGAAAAACGAGCATACTGTGCAAACTACGAAATTAATTCGACCACTCACCGTCTACCTTGGTTGGAGAGATTTTGAAATTGAGCCATAAACTGGAAAGGAGGGAGTAGTAACTTTTGTCTCGATTACTATTTGTGGCCTTGTACAGATGCAAAATGTATTTTTTTATAGTGGCCTTGTATAAGTAAATAGAGGGAGTACTAACCAAAGTACATAGTAGGGAGGAGGAGTAAACAGAGCGAGTAGTAAAATTTTCTCCTCGTGCTGCGAGCCACCACGCGCGTGGGCGAGGGAGCGGGCGTAAAGGCGTACAGTAGTAGTAAGTTTCACCTCATCCTGCGAGCCACCGCGCCCGTGGGTGGGGGAGATGGTGTACTAAGCAAGTTTCTCCTCGTTCTGCGAGTTGACGGACACATCAAAAGTACTCCAGTGTATAGAGCCTTGCCTCTAAGGTAGGCCCCACATGGTTTGCCTCTTTTTTTAGTTTAACATAACGCGTCAAGTCGCAATTTGTTTGTTCACCCGTGGTAGACGACCCTCCCTCCACCAAGTGGAGAACCAGTGTATGTGCCAAATAACCACGTGGGCTGCCTTTTTCGTACAGAAATGAGCTCCACTGTGTACTCGCGCGGGTGTGGTTGGGAAAGAGACGGGAGTACGTACGTCGTGCGTGCACCTCTTCTCTTTGTGCATGTCCCCCACCTACGTGGGTGTGTGTGAGAGAGATACAAACCTAGACATAATGCGCAGTCCATCCCCATGCCTCCGCCCAGTCCGACCACCAGTCACCACCACGGCACCACGCCCCACTCCTCCTCACCTTATCTCTCTTTCTCCCTCCATTTTTATATACAAGGGCCACTATCAAAATTACAATTTGTAGATATACAAGGCCACTAACACTAATCGATGCAATATTAATGGTGTTTGCCTCATGGTACTAGCAAAGGAGGACATTAATTATCCCTTGCATGCATGCGGGAGTTTGTAAAAAAATGCATCTTGATGTTCCGTGCAATGCACGGGCATCTTGCTAGTCCATGAAAACAACACATGGCAAAATTCCACGGTGAACGAGGATTGAATCTGTTGGGAGGGCTGTTTGGATCTTGCCGGGGTAGCCAAAATATTGGTGACCCTTTTGTCCATCGGTGCCTTTGCCACCGATGAATGAGGAATGGCTCGGGTGCTCATGCTGTCATGCATCCTCCAGTAGCGACGTTGGAGACGAGCTCGCCACGAGCTATGTTTTTGTCCCTAGCGCCGCCCGAGCCGCCCGCAGACTGACCGGCGACCATAATTCGCCATCCAACCGTAGCCGCACACATTATGACAGCAACTCAACCAACCGAACGAAATTCATGCAAACACGTAGACAAACTGATATTTCATATAAACAACGACGGAAATCATATAAAATACCGGATTTTCACACAAACATGATGGATTTCATTACATTCAAATGAACTACGTGGTGCTAGTTTTGGACAGCACAGGTATATAATACCTGGCCTAAATGTTCGCCTGCCGATCGATTTGTGTTCCTTATGTCCGGCAGCACGATCACCGGACTGCCGGGAGCCCCGGAGGTATATGCTTCAGCGCAAAGGACGACTCGCTTCCCCACTGCCCAACTGATATCATTGGCTGGTGCCGAAGATGATGGTGGCCGGCACCGGTTCGAGTTCATCACCGGCCACTACTTCGCCATGGTCGGCACCGGCTCGAGTTCATCCTAACATTGGCCTCTTCCGTGGAGCCCATGCGGGGTCGACGAAGGTCCTCGCAACAAAAGGATCCGGCAAGACACCTGCTGTGTACGCCGGTGTCGCCTCCACGGTGGCCTTCATGGGACCCAAGCGGCAGCGGCCTCCCGTGTTCTACTTCTCCTCGATGATGGCAGTGGATGCGGAGGCACTGGCCACCGACTCGTCGCTCTCCGTGCACCCGGCTTCTGTGGCTGCTTGCATGGCGCGGCCGCCGGCATGGGAGTCTCGGCCACAGAAACGGGAGACGTGGTATGAGGTGGCGGCGTGGACGGCAGCAACGACGCCCGTGCGCCGCTCCTCGTCGAGCTGGCCTGGAGCGGCAAGTTGCTGAACCGCGCGCCGGCTTGGGGCGGCAACTGGCTCCGTCGGGCGAGGGGAGGAGGTGGATCGGTGAGCTGCATAGCTCGTATCCGAGGGCTACCCAGCCGGCTTGGATGCGGAATAACTACTCTTCGTAAGCCATTGTAAGAGTGGACAAAATGGTGGAGGAGATAGGGAGCGGCGGAGGTGTGCGATTCTTGGCGGCGTTTGGCCTCGTTTAAATAGGAGATTAAATAGGCGGCGGACGGGAGGAGCTCGGCGGCGTTGCGTTAACGCCGCCCGGTCATGAACGGACGTGTGTCGAGTGGGTTTCTCGGCTTCCACAAGCGAGTTTCATGGGCGTTTGAATGCGGCGCGAGGCGTGTTCAGCGGGCGTGCAGCGAGTGGCGCCCTCGACTCGACCTAGGACACCGCACTGTTCTTCCAATAGCGTGTGGGCTCTTTGGGTGCATGGCCTGCATGTCGCTGACCCAACGCAGCAGCGCTGTGAGAGGAACCTTTGGTGGGCAGGCGGTCGAAGCGGGCATTTCATAAACCGATGATTGTTCATTGAGTGTGGCGTCATCTTTTTCATGTAGTTAAGCCTACTATGTTGATAGCCCATTCGATACGTTGTGATTCATAAAGACCGATGCAAACATCAATGTTTTGCTTATCACAGATAAGATTGATTAATACTCGTAACAATCCGTGTCCTTAACAAAGGGTGCATGCACGTATAGGTTGAGCGTGTGTCTTGCGTCGTGTGTTGTGTGCATGCAGGCGTGCGAGTGTTGCGTGCGTGCAAGGGTGCGTTTCAGTGTTGCATGCATGAGTGCGACGTGCGTGTGTTCGTGAGTGCATGTATGCGTGTCGGTGTTGCACGCCCGGCATGCGTGCGTGTGTACGTTATGTATGCGTGTCGGTGTTGCGCCTACATGCATGCGTGTCTTGCGTGCGTGCATGTGTGCGTCTTGGGTGAGGCTACGTCGGTCGACCGACCTTTTCATCTACATGATCTTGAGATTTTACTGAAGTCACCATAGGTGCCTCGTAGTCGAGTGGAACGTCTCCTCCCACTGAACGTATATCGGCGGAAAATACTGAAATTAACAAAATATAAATGCGAGCACCGGGACTTTAACCTTGGTGGGCTCGAGAAACCACTGTCCTCTAACCATCCAACCACATGTTGGTTAGCACGACAAAATGTATGTGGTGACCGTGATGAGCTTATTCTGAAGTCCAGTGACCATATCGTGCTTTCACTTCAAATACAATGACCGTAAGTGTCGCCAACAAAATACGGAGCACGCATCAAATGCAAAGTCCGTCAGTGTCATCAACATAATATGGAGACGTACCGTGAGATAGATACCGTTGTACTATTGTATATGCTTATTTTCTTAGTGGCCGATTGCGTGTGTAGTGTGGTGGGCACATCATTTCTAGTTGTGGTGGGTCAACATGAAGACTCATGGGTCGGTTCCATCCTGCGCCACATATAGGTTGGACTGAGACGTGTTATACGGAGACCCATGTGGAGGACTCAGCGTACAACACGAAGCTACCAGAGTCGCGGAGGACTCTATCCCCACGGGTGATAAGCCGACTATATATGATTTGTAACCCTAGGCCCTTAGTATGTTATACAAGCTTGGGGGCTAGTTCGTCGATAGTATAAACACACGCACAATGCCTGGTATTCACGTGTACTTTGTACACACCCCTATCACTAATATACAGTACCAGGAGTAGGCTCTTTCTTCAACTGCAAGGGTCCGATCCGAACTAGGGTAAAACTTTGCCTCAGATACCATCCAGCCTAACAGCCAGGATATCCTACCGAATGATATGATGAAATCATATCTGCTAACTACTATTAGAGAGGTGTGTCGGGGGCAATGTGTAGAGAGGCCTAAAGATAATGTGCGTGCGGGAGACACGTAGGCACATATATGTGCGTATAGAGGGCTAGTAGAGACCGTGCATGTGTATATATGCATGTGAGAGAAATAGTGTTTTCCAACTGAGATTAGTGAAAAGAGTGGTACATAGTAGTCAAAAAGAGAGAGAGAGAAACAGAGAGAGCATGTGCGTGAGACACCCCGACACCCTGAGAGAGATTGTGAGCATGTGTGAAAGAGAAATGCCGAGGCATATAAAGTGTGTGCACTTATGCGTTAGATAGAGAGATATATAACACGTTTGTGAGAACGGGGCGAGGCATAGTGAATCTACGTGTAAAAGGACTTTCTACGCATTAAATTAAAATATAAATGGCATTATTATTTTTTGATGAGATCATGAATTTTGCAAAATTGCGTATGGACGAAAATAGGTCTGTCAGACACCCATACTCTATTGAATTCTAGCATGTGCATGTGTTTATTTCATATTATCGATCCATAGATTGAGAGCGGTTTGAAATACAGGCAATGGATGCTTTTGCAATTCATATATAAACATTAATTAGTGCACTCCAAGTTGTTAGTGTGAAGCACTTTATACATTTGTCACTTGCATGGATACATTCCAAATTGCTAGCTACAAAATAAAATACATGTCGAATTCAACATAAAGGGGGTTTCAAAGATTCGAATTCATAGGAAGTGCATTCATCTATTTGAACCGAGATAATGGCATTTGTAAATCAGATGTAAAGGGGCATCAATCTTTGTTGTGAGTTTGAACATGCTATATATATTCATACGCATATCTAACTTTTTTTGCAACCAAGGAGATTATACAGGAACCATGCATGAACTGAGGTAAGTTGCATATTTTTAATATATACGTGTACAATGTATATTAAAATGTACCCCTCCATTCCAAAATAATCGTAGCTTTAGGATTTTCAAGAGTAAAGATTTGTGAAGTTTGACAAATCCTGAAAGTTCAATTCAAGAGAACCAAAACGTTAATGCTTCTGCTCCCAAATATTGAGCAAGCGCCAAATAGGCCTCTGGTCACCCGAAACCGCTTGAGACTAATGTTTTGGTGGTAGGAAATTACTATCTGACTCTGGCCCGTGTAGCCTATCGGCCCGATGTCCAAAGGTCTAAACCGGGTAGGTTTGTAACTTCACCAAGACGCATGATCTCAACCGCCTCCGAGAAGCATTCATACGTCGTGGGCGCCTCAACACCCATGCGCTCGGCCGAAATCTATCCCGCCCACATTTGGGACACCTGACATGACTGTCCTACCCCCAACCCACAATATGTCCAAAATTTTAGATGGGGGCAAAGTTTGTAACTTTCCCCAAATTTCAAACAAGCGCGTCTCAAACCGAAACATTGTTCCCCCTTAGTTCCCCGCCTCCCTCCGTTTCCCCATTCATACTCCATGGGCGCGAAAACGCCCTCTCCACCAGCCACGAAACCCCAGCCTCCTCCGTCCTCCACCCCATAGCGGCCAATCCACCGCCGCCCTCCTCCATCACGCCGGAGCCGGTACCCCGACGTCGTCGTCCAACGCAACCGCAACCGCAACACCCTCAAGGACTTAGCAGATGAAGCCGAGGCAGAGCTGCCTCCACGACGCTGACGCCAACATGCGCCGTACCAGAACCACTCCGACCACGCCATCCTGCGCCTCACTGCTGCGGCTCCACTGTCGCAACCGTCCACCGCACCGGAGCTATTCCCGCTACACCGTCGTTCGCCGCCTCGGATCTGCTTCCCTGCCACCGACAGACGGCCATCGCACCACACTCAACAACGTGGCCATGGGTTCGTCCAAGGCTGCACTGTCCTCCATAACTTCTGGTTTCCGGCGAACAACAAGATCGTCGGAAAAACAGAAGGAGGACACATCACTGCCAGCAGAAAGAGGTACTCCTCTTCCCTTATTCGTGCAAATCTTACGTCTCCGCTCACACCGTATTCATCCCACGAAAGAAACTAGTTGGCGCTTTCATCGCATCTTCTTCGTGATACTAAATGCACAAGGTTTCCTCCCTTTTACTATGTCACCTTTGCTAGAGGTCAGTAGCCCGCCTGGATTTCAATTCAGGGTCAGTCGAACCGCAATTAAAAGAAGGAGCACCCGTTAGGCGCGCGGATCACCTAGTCCGCCTGTTTCCCGAGGAAGCGGCGCATCGGTGTCTATCATAGGGGTGTGGGGCGTAGGAGCTTCTTGCGCCCGATCTGGAGGTCGGCGGGCTTGAATGGATGGCTGGGGGTGCCAAGCACGACGGTGCGGTGAGGTCGAGGGAGGGCGCAAGCGGGAGGAATCTTGGGCGGTGGTCATTGGCGTTCGAGGAAGATCGTCAACACTGACTGGCTGGAGGTAGATGAAGGCGATCTGCCCGTTCTTTGTACATCGGACGGTGCAGAAAAAATGGACTGACCTATTTGCTTTCAGTCGACTATTATTTTCATAGAATCCTATAGTAATTGAGTGTGCCATGCATGTTGTAGAGCTATCATATGTCTCCCATCATTTATTTCTCACCGACCTGCTATCTGCTACCTTTACACTGTACTAATTGTGCACACACTTCACCCATACTCACACTATAGTTTTTTTATGCATGGGTATTTCAGACTGACGCAGTGTTGATGAATGCAGAAAAGAAAAGATGAAGTCGCTCGGTGTAATTGAAGATAAGCACTAAGCGTTTCAGCGCTCTAATGACTGCTGATGTCGTGATTGGAGACGATAAATGTAGCTCTGCAGTTGATGATCTCAATTGCCACACACAACCATCCTAGGTGCTTGCTTTAACTTCGCGCTGTCAAATGTGGTTGCATGTTGCATATGGTGTCTAGCTTGTATTGCTTCAATTTGGTTAAATTGCATCTGCTTACTTTACACATTATACCTTTGATAATGACATGCTTTCCTGTTTTTGATACATACTACATATGTCTATTAACCATGTTCGTACATCAAACTAATTCTCTTTTGTATCCCTCGTCAATCACTTATGATGAGACAGTCACCCGGGTGGGTTACTGTGAGACGCCCTACTCGTTTAAAGAGTGCAGTGTCATCCTCCCCACATGATTTTCAAGAAACAGCAAGGCTAAATGAAGATAGTCAACGTAGCTCTCTAGTTGATCACTGCAATTCCCCCACACCACCATCGCAGGTGCTTGCTCTTACTTGGCAGTGTGATATGTGGTTGCATGTTGCATATGGTGTCTACCTTGTAATGCTTCTAATTAGGGTAAATTGCATCTGCATAGTTAACACCTTATACCTGTGAATATGACATGCCTTCCTGTTTTTGGTACATACTACGCCTTTCTATTAACCATGTTCTTACATCAAACTACTTTTCTTGTGTATCCCTCATCAATGCTCCTAATTTGTTAAATTGCATCTCCTTAGCTTACACATTATACATGTGAATATGACACGCCTTCCTGTTTTTGGTACATACTACATCTGCCTATCACACCATGTTCTTACATCAAACTACTGTTCTTGTGTATCCTGCGTCTATCGCTTATGATGAGACAATCACGCGCATGGGTTAATATGAGACGCAATACTTATAAAGAATGCAATTTCATCCTCTCCACATGATTCTCAAGAAACAACAAGCCTAAATGAAGATATTGAACGTTGTTCTGTACCTGAAGACAACACTTCCCCTACACCACCATCATAGGTGCTTGCTCCAACTTCGCAGTGTGATATGTGGTTGCATGTTGCATACGGTGTCTATCTTGTTATGCTTCTAATTAGGGTAAATTGCATCTGCTTAGTTTACACACTATACCTGTGAATATGACATGCCTTCCTATTTTTGGTACACACTACATCTATGTGTTAACCTTGTTCTTACATGTATTGCTTCTAGTTTGATGAACGCCACCTATGATGAGACAGTTTTAACTTGGCAGAGTGATATTGATTGCACCTTCCATATGGTGTCTTGCAGTGTTTCTAATTTGTTGAAGTGCCTTCTGCTTAGTTACCACATCATAGGTGTGAATATGTCAAGCCGTCCATTTTTTCGTACATATTCCATCCTCGTATCATGACTTTGCCTTTCATCAGAGTAGTGTTCATTAGTATCATGCATGAATGAGTTCTGAAGAGCGAATGATATTCCTTTTTCTTGTCGGTATGACCTCACAATGCAAAATCAATAAAGCTGAAGGAAATTGGCAAGGCATTGGATGATGGTGGTCCTTCCGAGCAAATGAAACGGAGGTTCTCTATAGATTCTACTCCGCCATCCTCCCAACAAGATTTGCAAGACAACGCAAGGCTAGACAGTCAACGCAGTTGTGTAGATGATGAGCACATCTTCCCTACTCCACCATCACAGGTGCTTGCTCTAACTTGGCACTATTATATGTGGTTGCATGTTGCGTATGATGTCTAGCTTGTATTGCTTCTAACTTTGTTGAATTGGATCTGCTTACTTTACACATAATGCATGTGAATATGACATGTGTTCCTGTTTCTACATCAGACTACTATTCTTGCATATCCCGCATCAGTCACTTATGATAAGGCACCTTTAAGTCGCCACTGTGATATTGGTTGTGTCTTGCATATGATTTCTAGCATATATTGCTTCTAATTTGTTGAAACGCCATACAGTTTGAACTTGGTAGATTGATATTGGTTGCATCTTTCATATGGTGTCTAGCTTGCAGTGCTTCTAATTTGTTGAAATGCCTTCTGCTTAGTTACCACATCATAGGTATGAATATGTCACACCATCCTGTTTTTCATACATATTCCATCCTCGCATCATGTGTTTGCCTTTCATCCGAGTAGTGTTAAATCGGTATCATGCATGAATGAGTTACGAAGAGCGAATTTTATTCCTTTTTCTTATTGGTTTGACTTCACAATGCAAAATCATTACAGCTGAAGGAAATTAGTCCGGCAGTGGATGATGGTGGTCCTTCGGAGCAAATCAAACAGGGGGTCTCTATAGATTCTACTCCGCCATCCTCCCAACAAGATTCGCAAGACAACACAAGGCTGGACAGTCAACGTAGTTGTGTAGATGATGAGCACATCTCCCCTACTCCACCATCACAGGTGCTTGCTCTAACTTGACACTATTATATGTGGTTGCATGTTGCGTATGATGCATAGCTTGTATTGCTTGTAACTTGAATTGCATCTGCTTACTTTACACATAATGCCTGTGAATATGACACGTGTTCCTGTTTCTACAACATACGTGTACATGATGAGCATATCTCCCCTACTCCACCATCACAGGTGCTTGCTCTTACTTGGAACTGTTATACGTGGTTGCGTTTTCCGTATGATGTCTAGTTTGTATTGCTTCTGATTATGTAGAATTGCATCTACGTAGCTTACAACTTATACCTGCAACGATCACTTACCCATAAGACACATTTAACTTGGGACTGTGATGTAGGTTGCATCTTGCATTGCCTTCTAGCTTGTCTTGCTTCTAATTTCTTGAAATGGCACTTCTGACGAGACACTTTTTACCGATAGAGTGATATTGGTTGCATGTTCATATGGTGCCTAGATTTCATTTCTTCTAATTTTGTTGAAATGCCTTCCGCTTCTGTTTTTCATACATATTCCATCCTCCTATCGTGCTTGTGAATATGAAACGCTGTCTTTTTTGTATATATTCCATCCTCCTATCCTGCGCTTGCCTTACATCAAAGTAGTGTTAAATCGTATCATGCATCAACCAGTTATGCAGAGCTAATTTTATTCATCTTCTTGTGGTTTTGACTTCATAAGGCAATATCGAAAATCGGAAGGAAAAGAGTAAGTTAGGGATGTTGGTGGTACTCACCGACGCAAGCAGAGACTCTCTAGATTTGCCACTCGCTACGCTAATGAAGTTGAAGTCCCAAGTCTACATGATGAGTTCATCTCACGACTCCACCATCGCAGTGCTTTCTCTAAGTTGATGATGTGATAATTGGTTTCATGTTGCATATGTTGTCTAGCCTGTATTTCTTCTATTTTGATTAAATTGCACCTGCTGAGTTTATACGTTATACATGTGCATATGACATGGCTTTCTGTGTCTAGAATACACTGCATCTATCTATCATACCATGTTCTTACATCAAAGTACTGCTGTTGTGTATCCCGCATCAGTAACTCACGATTGGACGCATTTAACATGGCAATTTGATAGTGGTTGCATCTTGCATTGATTTCTAAGTTGTACTACTTCTAATTTTTTGAATTGCCACTTATGACAAGACACTTTTAACTTGGCAGAGTAATATTGGTTGCATCTTTCATATGGTGTCTAGCTTGCATTACTTCTATTTTCTTGAAAATCATACCTTAGTTTGCACATCGTAGCTGTGAATATGTCATGCCGTCCTGTTTTTCTTACATATTCCATCCTCATACGGTTGTCTTACATCAAAGTATTGCTTATGCGTATCATGCATCAATGAGTTACGAAGAGTGATTTTATTCTTTTGTGCTGTGGGTACAGCTTGACATGGAAAAGTCAAAAAAGAGCAAGGAAAATAATATAGTAGGGAGTGATGTTACTCGTCGGGTGAAACAGAAAAGGTTCTGCCGTCGAGATTCTGCTGGTACTTATAGTGCAGTAGAAGGTCCAAGTCCACCGACTAAATCTACAAACACAGTATCACCTGCTCCACCAGCTGCAGCATCCGCTTCAACTGTACCAGCATCTCAACCAGTTACTCGTTCGTTTGCTCCGGAACTGGCCAGTTCCCAAGCTGCCTTCACACCTAACACTTCTTCTGAAGCACTGCTGACACAACAGGACTTGGCAAGATCAGATGAACCTCATGAGCATCAACACCAAGATGGTACCTGACCGAGTCAAGTTGCGATTGCATGCTCCTTTTATGTACTCTCACGGTTTGATGTACACTAACACTTTCCATATTCGTTGTTGAACTAGCACCACGGCGCAAGCGGAAACAGACATCAGGGATAATGCTTGACAGATTAACAAAACCTAAAGGAGGAAGAATGGAGATCCATTTTGAGGTAGGTTTAAAAATGCCACGTGATGCTACAGAGTCAGCCAAATTAGTATCAGAGGCAGCCGTTGCCGTTAGGTGTCATGCGCGTATCCTCCCAACGTTATCCGTAAGTAATGTTTAACACCTTCCTTGACAATTAGTACAGGAATGAGAAAGACAATACCCAGTTTAACACCTTCCTTGACCATTTATCCGTAAGTAATGTTATTCATCGCAATTAGTAATATTGTCTTGCTCTGTCCCATACTTTCTAGCTTCCTCCTAATAAGACTCACATTCTTTTTTCAACAGATGAGGTTCAAGTTGGATCCGAAAGATGATGCAACTAAACAAGCATGCACTCATGTTTTTCAGCCTGCTCTGCGACAGCATCGGTACCACCTTAGAAAATCTCACTTTGAAGGCAAGGCTAACAATGAAATCACCCAAACATCTCCAGTGGAATATATTACAGATGAGGACTAGATAGCCCTCATTAAACACTGGTCTGATCCAAAGTATCCGGTAGGCTATATGTATTTGATCAGACCACATATTGAACTTGTATTTATGTATGTACCTTACAAGTGTATCTTCTTCTAGGCTAACTGTTTGAAGAACAAAACCAACCGTTCTAAAGTGAAATTCCAACAGACAACAGGATCTCGTAGCTATATTGCACACTGTGAGGCTTATGTAAATAGCTGCTACTTCCTTCTTTTTTTTGTGCCATATTATCATATCTATATTAACTTGTTCCAAATACAGAGGAAAGCCCATGCGGACCAAAAGAACTGAACGAATGCGGTGCAAATCTTCAAGGATTGCCACACCAGCAAGATGAAGGGCATGAGCACACCAGTTCAAGCCGCTGTTGTAAGTCCTTACTCCCCCTGCCTTGAACTGATTGGTACTGTGATGTGTTCATTTGACTACTTGGTTTGCAGCCAATGTCAGTTACTCTGTTCACTTTTATACACAATTATCTTAACGTATCATTTCACCTTATGTCACGCCCAATATGCGACCCTATCCAAAAGGAACTCGACGGTCCCACTAAGGATAGACCCGCATATTGAAACGCTTTTGCAAGGTGGATATCATTACATCAACATTACATAATACATAGGGATACATGCATAAGGCACGAATGCCACAAGAATACATCAACATCATAAACAAGATCAACATCCGACTACGGATGAAACATAAACAGAAGCTCAAACGACATCCACCCTGCTAGCCCAGGCTGCCGACCTGGAACCTATCCCCTGATCGAAGAAGAAGCAGAAGAAGAACTCCAATACAAGCAAACATCGCTCTCGCGTCATGATCATCACATAACCTGTACTTGCAACTGTTGGTGTAGTAATCTGTGAGCCACGAGGACTCAGCAATCCCATTACCATGGGTATCAAGACTAGCAAAGCTTAATGGGTAAGGAAGGAGTAAAGTGGTGAGGTTGCAGCAGCAACTAAGCATATATGGTGGCTAACATACGCAAATGAGAGCGAGAAGAGGAACAAAGGAACGGTCGTCAACTAGTAATGATCAAGAAGTGATCCTGAACTCCTACCTCGTCAAACATAACCCGAAACCGTGTTCTCCTCTCGATCAACCCGAAAAGAGACACTCACGGTTTCGCTACACGGTTGGTGTATTTTAATTTAAGATCAACCGGGTTTTTACAACGGACATTAACAAATTCCCATCTGCCACATAACCGCTGCACGGCTTTCGAAAGTTCAAAACCCTGCGGGGTGTCCCAACAGCCCATGATAAGCTCTCGCGATCAACGAAGGATATTCCTTCTCCCGGGAAGACCCGATCAGTCTGGAATCCGGCTACAAGACATTCACAGCAATAAAACAAGACCAGCAAAGCCGCCCGATCGCCGACAATCCCGATAGGAGCTGCACATATCTCGTTCTCGTGGCAACACCGGATGAGACTAGCTACGAGTAAAACCAAACCTCGGGTTGCCTCAAGGTGGCCCCGCAGGCAGCTCGGTTCAGGCCAGCACTTAGAGAAGCACTGGCCCAGGGGGGCTAAATAAAGATGACCCTCGAGAGAGCGACTCCCAAGGGAAAAGGTAGGTGGTGGTGAGGCAAATGGTAAAACCAATGTTGGGCCTTGCTGGAAAAGTCTTATTCAAAGCGAACTGTCAAGGGGTCCCATAAATCACCCGACCGCGTTAGGGGCGCAAAATCCGGGAACATAATACCGATATGACGGAAACTAGGGCGGCAAGAGTGGAACAAAACACCAGGCATAAGGCCGAGCCTTCCACCCTTTACCAAGTATATAGATGCATTAATTAAATAAGATATATTGTGATATCCCAACAAGTAAACATGTTCCAACAAGGAACAACATCTCCATGTTCCAACAAGGAACAAACTTCATCTTCACCTGCAACTAACAACGCTATAAGAGGGGCTGAGCAAAGCGGTAACATAGCCAAACAAAGGTTTGCTAGGAAGGGTGCAAAAGGTTAGAGGCTGACATGGCAATTTGGGATGGCTTGATAAACAGGTAATAGGTAGCGCAGCATAGCGAAAGAACGAAGCAACTAGCATAGCAATGGTAGTAGTGAGATCCAGGGTAGCGGTCATCTTGCCTGAAATCCCGCAAGGAAGAAGAACGAGTCCATGAAGAAGACGAACGGAAGAAGCCGAACCAAGCGTAGATGAACGAATCCTCACGATCGCAACGAAACAGGAACTAACAATAAGAAGCACACAACATAGTAAACACTCCACACATAGACAAGACACGATGCACAAGCAAGCATGATGCATGACAAAGCTACATGAAGCTACTCATGGCAAGAGATGATGCAAACAATAGCAACACAACAAAGCAAGTTTAAATGAGGCCGGAAACAACATATAACAATTCCGGTAAGTCCTCATATGCAAATTTCGAAATTGGTCCAGATCTGAACAAACCTTATGTTCAAGTTGTTAAACAGCAATTTAAGATGCACCACGATGATCTACACGAAATTCTAGTCAAGTTACATATAAAGTTCATTAGATTCGGAGCTACGGTCTAGAAGATATGAGCAAAACAAGTTAAGCATGGCATTGGTGCAAAATGCACACAAACATCAAGCAAAACACCTCAAAACAAGGATCCAACATGATAATATGAAACTACATGCAAAATCAAGCAAGTTTCATATAGAGCACAATCAAAACGGAGCAACGGATCAACACATACACCCTATACAAGTTTAAAGAACAAGCTGTCCAAAACAGCAACTAGGCATATTGCAAGCATCAAAACAACATGCTACAGGACCTCAAAATAAAAACAAAAGGCATGGGCATGATGTACAGGTAAAGCATTACAAAACATGAACACTGAGCTATCTCCAGAAACAACTAGAACATGCTCAAAATGACATGGCAAGATTGCAAGTAATAACAGTTTCAGGCATTGGCAGAAATAACATCAGGTTGCAATGTTTAGAGCTATCAAACAACATGTTACAGGGACTTATCATGGCAAACAAAGGCATGGCATGAATCTACTAAATGCATAGAACAAATGTCCTTTAGTGACCATAAGCCAAAAAGGATCAGAAAATATAATGGCACCCATGTAAACATGGCAAGTTATATTACAGATTTGAACATGGCAGGAACAACGATAAGTAGGCATGTTGGTGAGCTTGAACCACTCACCACAGAGAAATACATGGCATGGCAAGGAAACCAACAGTAAGAAGACATGGCATAGAAGCTATACATGGCAAGAACAACAACATAGCATGCAAGGATCAACCACAACAACCTTGGCAAAATTAAATAACATGTAAACAATCTGCCAGGAACATTTTATAGCAAAAGTAGAGCTCGATTGACTCAAGCTATGGCACTCCATAATTGCAAACAAGGGCATGGATGGATAGATAAAAACATGTTTAACAAAACATCCTTACTGAAGTATCTCAAAATATGCATGAAACTCTCTGTAGCATCAAGTTAACATGGCATCAAAATATCAGCAAAACAGGGCTGAAATCAGCAACATCAGGACACCTAGTTTGCATGCTTGTGCTAGTCACCACATAGATCACAAAAATACATGGCATACACCCCTGGAAAGAAGACATGGCATGTTACAAAACACATGTACGGCTCAAGTCCATAGGATGCACACATCAATCATGGCAAAAATGACAAAAGTGCAAGTTCTGATAAAAATCAGAAACTAACATCACATAGCACTCTTCCAACAGCATTTCGGGCATCAAGATGAGCTCAAAAGAAAATGATGCAATGAGACGAAATGATCTACTCTTCGAGACGAACATTTTGACATATTACACGCGCAAAACGGAGCAACGATGACAGAGATATGGTGCGATGAAAATGCATGAAAATTACTACAGATCTGGGACTTAGACGAAATCAACCTCGAGGAAAAAGTCAACGCGGAGTGGATCGGGTCCGGCGAGGTGGATCGGGCGAGGACCATGGATCGGGCCGGGCGGACCGAAGCAGCAGCGATGGCGGGTCCGCGAGGGGCTCGGGGCGGCGGGGTGGCCTTGGCCGCTGAGGGGGAGGCGGCGGCGGCGAGAGAGCACGGGCGGGGGCGGCAAGCAAGGCTTGGCGGCAGCAGCGGGCGGCTGGGCGGCGAGGGCGCTGGGCGGAGCGGGCGAGGCGACGCCGGTGACGGACGACGACGAGGCGAGGTCGGCCACGGCGGGGAGGCGGCGGCAGCGCCGGACGCCGGGCGGCGGAGGCGGAGCTGGCGAGGCGACGCCGCCGCAGGCGCAGCGGCGCGGCGCGGGGCTTGGCGCAGGCGGGCGGGCGGCGGGCGGCGCAGCGAAGGCGGCGGAAGCACGGCGAGCACCAGTGGCGAAGCGCGCCAGACGGCCGGGAGGCAGCGGACGAACTCTCGCAGAGCCAGCGGTCGGGCGGCGATGTGGGGCGGCGCGGCCCAGGCTGAGGTGGCGAGCGGTGATAGGCCCAGGAGGCGGCGGGGGCGACGTGGCGCGCGCCCATTGGCCGGGGTGAGGTGGCAGCTGGACATTTCCGGCGGGGCTGGACATGTCCGGCGCGCGAGGAGAGCGGGGCTAGGGTTTCATCCGCGAAAATTTCGGGGGAGGCACATATTTATAGGTAGAGGGAGCTAGGAGAGTCCAAATGAGGTGCGGTTTTCGGCCACGCGATCGTGATCGAACGACCGAGAGCATGGAGAGGAGTTTGGTGGGTTTTGGGCCACTTTGGAAGTGGTGTTGGGCTGCAACAAAAGAGGCTTTTGCGGTTACCCGGTTAACCGTTGGAGTACCAAACGACCTCCAAATGATCCGAAACTTGACAGCGGTCTACGGTGCTATACCAAGGCCGCTTGACAAACCTCGGTCCATTCGAGACCGTTTAACACCCGCACATGAAAAGAGGCAAAAGGGGGCGCCGGGAGACATAGGAGTGCCGGATTGCAAAACGGACAACGGGAAAAATGCTCGGATGCATGAGACGAACACGTATGGAAAATGAAATGCACATGATGACATGATATGAAATGCATATGATGACATGGAAAAGTGCAACACGCAAGCAAATGACATGGCAACGACGGCGAATAACTGGCATACACCTGGCGCATCGAATCCGGGGCGTTACACCTTACATGGTTTAAAAGAGATGAAGGATATTCTTTTGGTATTGATCTGTAATCTAGTTGTTATGTTCACGTGTGCACACAATGATAAAATAGCCTGTTTGTTTTATATCTGTTTTCCCATGATATGAATGATGTCATACTATGTTCATCCTACTTTAAACCATGTCTCTTTATCCTTAGATGTCAACGAATGTGAGGAAATAGACAATACAATAGGCATGCTACATGGACATATGTTCCGAAAGTGATTTTATTATATAGTTGGCACTACAATACATGCTAATGTATTACAGTAGTTCACCAAAATAAGTTATGTATAAACGTTTAACCTACTTTGTTTGTTTTTGTCTCATTAGTAACTTATCCGGTACACTAATCTGCAAGTTCAAACTTTCAGGAAGCTATGGAACAAATGATTGAACAGCCACAACCACCTGAAGGTGACGAGGCTACTACAGGCACAATGTCACCTCTTGCTGCAGTGCTTTAGTATCTCTCCACTAACAGTGCAAAAAGCACATTCTGCGTAATTCGGGTTGGTTGTCAAGGTAACCTCGTCCAAATCGCCCTCTTGAACAAAATCTTCCTGCTAGACAGTGATATATCTGTGCTCAGACACAAGTCCAATCCCTAATGGGCGTTGTTTGGAAACAAGAATAGTGGTTGAGAAATGTCGTCAAGATATGAATGGTTTTGAAACCGACTATCGACATTCGCCGTTGTTGAAGAGCAATGGCGGAAAAAGGGTGAAGATCGTGCTGCTCCATCAGATTCTACAGCCTGAAAGATTAGCACTCAGATCAAATGATCTGTGCTTCTATACATCTGATGGTGCTTTTATCTGGAAGGACTGTAAACTTTATGCCAACAGGCCTTTTGTTGTATGATTGGAATTTATTTTGTTGTGATACAACATTTATGATGCTGCCACAGGCTGCAGTAATTACGACCTATTTTTGTATAGTGTAGGTTTATCTTAGTAATGTATTGGCCGAAAGCTTCAGAGGAGCCCAACATGCCAACATTCGCCGGGCCCATTCCAATTGGGCTAAAAACGATTCTGGGCGAATTGGCATGTAGCCCACTAAAATATCTGGGCTTAAATTAGCATAAGCTTTCAAATTTTTCGGTAGGCTGTGCCCATAGTGGGCCTTTAATGAGCCTAAACATAATTTGGGCCCTCGGCAAAAATAGGCCATTTACTGGTGTAAATATCTCGAGCCCATAAAAACATGGGCCTTTAATAGACCGAAAGTGAGATTGGGCCATGATTGTGCCAAATAACCCTTGGACTTAGCAGTCCGAAATGGTGGCCCATTTACGATCGCGGATATTTGACAGCGAAATTGGACGGGCAGTAATGCGCCGACCTAATACACGGGCCTTTAACAGGCCGGAACTTCGGTCGGGCTAGATTATCGTCATTTTTATATGGGCTGTTAATGGACCCGATATGACGTTGGGCCACATATGGCCCATGGTTTACGTCTGGCGTTAACAGGCCGAAAATGACAACAGGCCAAAAGTGGCCCAAATCTTTAGTGGGCCTCTAACAGGCCGGATGACAGACATGGCCGAACATGACCCAAATCCTTCACGGTCGTTTATGGGCCGAAAGTTTTGATGGCCTGTAAATGGGCCCAAATGAAGCCGGACCTTTAACAAGCCGGAAATACACCGGGCCGTAATTCAGCTCAATTACTTAGCGAACTGTTAACGGGCCAAAAGTGACCATGGGCCGCATTGATGACAAGTTTAGACCAGGCCGTTGACGGGCCGATTTGACAGAGAATGTTGGGCCTTTAGCTAGGCCTGCCCATTATGGTCTGCAGAATCTTGTGGGCCTTTAGCTGGGCCGGCCCATTGTGGTCCGAAAATCTTGTGGGCCTTTAGCTGGGCCTGCCCATTATGGCCCGCTAAATTTTGTGGGCCTTTAGCTGGGCCGGCCCATTATGGTTCGCTAAATCTTATGGGCCTTTGGTTGGGCCGACCCATTTAAACTTTGTGGGCCACTTTTGGGCCAGTCTAGCTAAAGGCCCACAAGATTCTGCAGACCATAATGGGTCGGCCCAGCTAAAGGCCAATGAGAATTTTACACGTGGAAAATCGGTATTGGTCGTGGCTGTTAACGGACTATCGGATCCAAAATCCGACCCGATAGCTTAACGGCGTTCCGTTACGGTGGATGCCACGTGTCGGTCACCCTTGACGAAAGCACTTCTGTGATGCGCGATTTATCGTCATGGAAGTGGACACTTCGGTGATGATAATTTTGGTAATGTCATGGAACACTTCTACGACAGCACATGTATGACTATCTTGATTCTGTCATAAATTTGTCATGGATGTACATGCATGACAAAAAACGCGGCCTACTGTGACAAACACGTATCATGACGAAAGTGTATTTTTTTGTAGTGATGGTAAAGTTTCCTAGCCATAGACATGAGTTGTCATTTGATTAACGGGATCACATCATTAGGGAATGATGTGATTGACTTGACCCATTCCGTTAGCTTAGCACTTGATCGTTTAGTTTGTTGCTATTGCTTTCTTCGTGACTTATACATGTTCCTACGACTATGAGATTATGCAACTCCCGAATACCGGAGGAACACTTAGTGTGCTATCAAACGTCACAATTAACTGAGTGATTATAAAGATGCTCTACAGGTGTCTCCGATGGTGTTTGTTGAGTTGGCATAGATCGAGATTAGGATTTGTCACTCCGAGTATCGGAGAGGTATCTCTGGGCCCTCTCGGTAATGAACATCACTATAAGCCTTGCAAGCAATGTGGCTAATGAGTTAGTTACGGGATGATGCATTATGGAACGAGTAAAGAGACTTGCCGGTAATGAGATTGAACTAGGTATTGAGATACCGACGATCGAATCTCGGGCAAGTAACATTCCGATGACAAAGGGAACAACGTATGTTGTTATGCGGTTTGACTGATAAAAATCTTCGTAGAATATGTAGGAACCAATATGAGCATCCAGGTTCCGCTATTGGTTATTGACTGGAGATGAGTCTCGGTCATGTCTGCATAGTTCTCGAACCCGTAGGGTTCGCATGCTTAACGTTCGGTGACGATTGGTATTATGAGTTTATGTGTTTTGATGTACTGAAGGTTGTTCGGAGTCCCGGATGTGATCACGGACATGATGAGGAGTCTCGAAATGGTCAAGACATAAAGATCGATATATTGGATGGCTATGTTTGGACACCGGAATGGTTCCGGGTGAGTTGGGGCATTTACCGGAGTACCGGGAGGTTACCGGAACCCCCCGGGGAGTATATGGGCCTTATTGGGCCTTAGTGAGAGAGAGGAGGAGGGGGCCAAGGTGGGGGCGCCCCCCCCCCCAAAGCCCAATCCGAATAAGGTGGCCCCCCCCCCCTTTCCTTCTCCCTCTCTCCTCCTTCCTTCCTCTCCTACTCCAACTAGGGAAGGGGGAATCCTACTCCCGGTGGGAGTAGGACTCCCCTTGGGGCATGCCATAGAGGGCCGGCCCTCCCCCTCCTCCACTCCTTTATATACGGGTGAGGGGGGCACCCCATAGACGCACAAGTTGACAGTTGTCTTAGCCGTGTCCGGTGCCCACTCCACCATAATCCACCTTGGTCATATCGTTGTAGTCCTTAGCCGAAGCCCTGCACCGGTAACTCCATCATCACCCTCATCACGCCGTCGTGCTGACGAAGCTCTCCCTCGACCTTGGCTGGATCTAGAGTTTGTGGGACATCACCGAGCTGAACGTGTGCAGATCGCGGAGGTGCCGTACTTTCGATACTAGGATCGGTCGGATTGTGAAGACGTACGAGTACATCAACCGCATTGTCATAACGATTTGATACGTCTCCATCGTATCTACTTTTCCAAACACTTTTGCCCTTGTTTTGGACTCTAACTTGTATGATTTGAATGGAACTAATCCGGACTGGCGCTGTTTTCAGCAGAATTGCCATGATGTTGTTTTATGTGCAGAAAACAAAAGTTCTCGGAATGACTTGAAACTCCACGGAATATCTTAGAATAAATAATAAAAAACCCTCGCCAAAGATGAAGACCAGGGGGCCCACACCCTGTTCACGAGGGTGGGAGGCGCGCCCCCCTCCTGGGCGCGCCCCCTACCACGTGGGCCCCCTGAACACCCTTCGACGCCAACTCCAACTCCATATATTGGCTTTCGGGGAGAAAAAAATCAGAGAGAAAGTTTCATCGCGTTTTACAATACGGAGACGCCGCCAAGCCCTAATCTCTCTTGGGAGGGCTGATCTGGAGTCCGTTCGGGGCTCCGGAGAGGGGGATTCGTCGCTGTCGTCATCATCAACCATCCTCCATCACCAATTTCATGATGCTCACTGTCGTGCTTGAGTAATTCCATCGTAGGCTTGCTGGACGGTGATGGGTGGGATGAGATTTATCATGTAATCAAGTTAGTTTTGTTAGGGTTTGATCCAAAGTATCCATTATGTTCTGAGATTGATGTTGCTATGACTTTGCTATGCTTAATGCTTGTCACTAGGGCCCGAGTGCCATGATTTCAGATCTGAACCTATTATGTTTTCATGAATATATGTGTGTTCTTGATCCTATCTTGCAAGTCTATAGTCACCTACTATGTGTTATGATCCGCAACCCGAAGTGACAATAATCGGGACCACTCCGGTGATGACCATAGTTTGAGGAGTTCATGTATTCACTATGTGCTAATGCTTTGTTCGGTTCTCTATTAAGCGGAGGCATTAATATCCCTTAGTTTCAATAGGACCCGCTGCCACGGGAGGGTAGGACAAAGATGTCATGCAAGTTCTTTTCCATAAGCACGTATGACTATATTCGAATACATGCCTACATTACATTGATGAATTGGAGCTAGTTACAGTGTCACCCTATGTTATGGTGTTACATGATGAACCACATCCGCATAATTATCCATCAACGATCCGGTGCCTCTGAGCTTTCCATATACTGGTTTACGCTTATTTACTTTTCCGTTGCTAGTGTTACAATCACTACAAAAATACCAAAAACATTACTTTTGTTGTCTTTGCTTTTGTTACCGTTACCACCACTATCATATTACTTTGCTACTAAACACATTGCTGCAGATACTAACTTTCCAGGTGTGGTTGAATTGACAACTCAGCTGCTAATACTTGAGAATATTCTTTTGCTCCCCTTGTGTCAAATCAATAAATTTGGGTTGAATACTCTACCCTCGAAAACTGTTGCGATCCCCTATACTTGTGGGTTATCAAGACCTTTTTCTGGCGCCGTTGCCGGGGAGCATAGCTCTATTCTTTGAGTCACTTGGGATTTGTATCTGCTGGACACTATGAAGAACTTGAAAGACGCTAAGACAACAATTTATCCCTCAACAACAAGGGAGGTAAGGAACTGCCATCTAGCTCGCACTTGATTCACCTTCTGTTATGAGTAAGCTAGCGACACCTAAACATGCTTACGCTATTAGTTCCGATATGTGCATGTTATTGATGATGCCACTACGCTATGCATGATAGTTATGATGAAACTACTTCTATGCTTGATACTACTGTGCCCCTTGGTGAATTTCTAGATGAACAAATTTCTAGGTCTAGAGAAAGAGAAATTATTGAAACTGAATACAATGATGAAAATGATGATGAAAATATGCCTGCTATTCCTGAGGGTTATCTTTTTGATGCGGAATCTTTTGCAGCTATTTTTGCCTGCCAGGATAGATATGAACTTAAGAGGCTGCTAGTTAAATGGAGTAAAGAATCTCTTAGAGATAGGATGAGACCTGACCCAGCTTTTGCTACTTCACCTATCTGTGTTCCTGATAAGGATTATGAATTCTCTGTTGATCCTGATATAATTACTTTGGCTGAATCTGATCCTTTTTATGGCTATGAATCTCAAACTGTTGTGGCACATCTTACTAAGTTAAACGATATAGCTGCCCTATTTACTAATGATGAGAGATCGCGCTACTTTTATATACTCAAAAAATTTCCGTTCTCATTAAAGGGTGATGCTAAGATATGGTTTAATTCTCTTGATCCTGGTTGTGTGCGTAGTCCCCAGGATATGATTTATTACTTCTCTGCTAAATATTTCCCTGCTCATAAGAAACAAGCTGCTTTGAGGGATATATATAATTTTCTGCAAATTGAAGAAGAGAGTCTCCCACAAGCTTGGGGGAGGCTTCTCAAGTTACTTAATGCTTTTCCTGATCATCCTCTTAAGAAACCTGAAATACTTGATATCTTTTATTATGGACTAACCGATGCTTCCAGAGATTACCTGGATAGTTGTGCTAGTTCTCTTTTCACGGAAAGAACACCGGATGAAGCTGAAATTCTATTGAATAATATGTTGACAAATGAAAATAATTGGGCACCTCCTGAGCCAACTCCCGAGCCAGCTCCTGAGCCAATTGCTGAGCCTATTCCTAAACCAACTCCGAAGAAGAGAGGTGTTCTATTTCTCAGTCCCAAAGATATGCAAGAGGCAAAGAAATCTATGAAAGAAAAGGTATTGAAGATGAAGATGTTAAGAATTTACCTCCTATTGAAGAAATACATGGTCTTAATTTACCGCCTGTTGAAGAAGTATATGATCTCAATTCTTTATTCACTGAAGAACCTCCTGATCCCGATATCCCGACACAGGTAGTAAAGGTAAATTCTCTCTATAGATATGATAAAGCTGAAGTACCTCCTACTAAAATTGCTAGTCAGTGCTTGGATGAGTTTGATAACTTTATGTTTAAGAAAGATGACTTTAATGCTTATTTTGGTAGACAATTGAAACAGAATACCTTTATGATTAAACGCTTGAGTGATTATATGGCTAATATTAGAGGTGAACTTAAACTTGTTAGCAAACATGCTTCCATGGTCACCACTCAAGTAGAACAAGTACTTAAAGCTCAGAAAGAAGTGGTTGATGAAATGAATAGTAAGAAAAATGATTATGCTGTTAGAGTAGCTACTAGAACTGGTAGAATGACTCAGGAACCTTTGTATCCTGAAGGCCATCCTAAGAGAATCGAGCAAGATTCTCAGAGAAATAATATTGATATCCCTAGTTCTTCTAAAAGGAAGAAAAAGAAAAATTATAGGACTTTGCAAACTTCTAGTAAACCTATTGCTAAACCACCTGATAATCCAAATGATATCTCTATGTCTGATGCTGAAACACAATCTGGTAATGAACATGAACCTAGTGAAAATGTTAATGATGATGCTCAACCTAGTAATGATAATGATGTAGAAGTTGAACCTGCTGTTGATCTTGATAACCCACAATCAAAGAATCAACGTTATGATAAAAGAGACTTCGTTGCTAGGAAACATGGTAAAGAAAGGGAACCATGGGTTCAAAAACCCATGCCCTTTCCTCCCAAACCATCCAAGAAAAAGGATGATGAGTATTTTGAGCGCTTTGCTGAAATGATTAGACCCATCTTTTTGCGTTGCGATTGACTGATATGCTCAAAATGAATCCTTGTGGTAAGTATATGAAAGATATTGTTACAAATAAAAGAAAGATACCGGAAGCTGAAATTTCTACCATGCTTGCTAATTATACTTTTAAGGGTGGAGTACCAAAGAAACTTGGAGATCCTGGAGTACCCACTATACCATGCTCCATTAAGAGAAATTATGTTAAAACTGCTTTATGTGATCTTGGAGCCGGTGTTTAGTGTTATGCCTCTCTTTTTATATCGTAGACTTGACTTGAATAAGTTGACACCTACTGAAATATCTTTGCAAATGGCTGATAAATCAACTGCTATACCTATCGGTATTTGTGAGGATGTGCCTGTTGTGGTTGCAAACGTTACTATTTTAACGGACTTTGTTATTCTTGATATTCCCGAGGATGATAGTATGTCTATTATTCTTGGAAGACCTTTCCTTAATACTGCAGGGGCTGTTATTGATTGCAACAAAGGCAATGTCACTTTTCATTTTAATGGTAATGAGCACACGGTACACTTTCCGAGGAAACAACCTCAAGTTCATAGTATCAACTCTATTGGAAAAATTCCATCGATTATATTTGGAGGTTTTGAATTTCCTCTCCCTACTGTCAAGAAGAAATATGATATACTTATTATTGGGGATGTCCATATCCCCATTGAGGTAACATAATGTTATTCAAAATTTCTCCGGTTCTATGATTATCGGAATGAGTTTGTTAACAAGACTTGATCAACCTTGTTAGTGGATTCTTTTTTATGAGCATGAGACGGATGAAACTAGAAGCACAACCTTCTGTACCCTCTTTATATTTTCTGTTCTTTAGTAGAAATAAAGTAAAGTAGTATTTTTCATCATTTCTGATTTATCCGTGCAATATAAAAATATCCGAAAATAAAAGTCCTCGAATGCCATGCCAATTTAATATGATTTTCTCGAATATTTGAGGATTTTAGTGCAAAATTACATGGGAGCTGCCACCCGGCCACGAGGTGGAGGGCGCCCTACCCCTGGGGCGCGCCCGCCTCGTGGCCCACGGTGGCCCTCCTCCACTTATCCCTGCACCCATCTTCTTCCTCTGCCTCACACAAACCCGAAAAACCAATTCAAGCTCGTGTTCCAGCCACTTTTGCTGTGATTTTCGATCTCCTTGCTCAAATCACCTCTCGCAAAACTGCTTGGGGAGATTGTTCCTTGGTATGTGACTCCTCCATTGGTCCAATTAGTTTTTGTTCTAGTGCTTTATTCTTTGCAAATTTGTGCTGCATAGGTGACCATGTTCTTGAGCTTGCATGTCAAATTTATATGGTTCCAAGTAGTTCTAATGCTTGATATATGCTCTAGGAACTTGTATGAGTAGTTGCTATCAGTTTTATTGAAGTTGGTTCACTTTTGTTTGAAGTTACTAAAAATTTCAGATTATTTCATAAATAATGAAGAGACTTTTGAGGGGCTCGTCGAGCCGAAGTTCGAAGGAAAAACAAAAGGAAGAAGAGCATAAGCCCAAATTTAATTTGCCTCAAGACATGGAGGTCCAGCCATGTGAATGGCCTTCCGATGACTTCTTGAGGAGAGCCGGATTTATGAGGATTTCTATCTATTAATTGAGAACGCATGGCCTCACCGACTTCCTCCATGACCAACGTCATCAAGATCTCTTACTCACAAATACTTTTGTGCAGAACTTCTACTTTTTCCTAAGAAATCACCTCCAACAGTAGAGTTTCATTTATATGACGTTGTTAAGGAGATGACATTAACTGAATTTTGCGAGGTTTGCAAAATACCCTTTGAGGGTACCCTAGATGAACCACACCGTAATGAAGTGAAAGCTTTTATTAACACTATCACTGTGGGAGAAACCAGGAAGGTTTCTGATGCAAGAATTACTAGCATACATTTTCCTGTTCTGCGCTACTTTGCCTTATTTGCTAGTCGTTGCTTGATTGGTCGTGGGAACTGTGGAAACCTTAGTGTTCCTGATATTATTATTTTGTTCCATGGTTTATACCGCAATAACTCTGTTAGTATGGGTGGAATTGTTGCTAGACGGTTAAGTCTGAACCGTACTAAGGGCCCCATCTTTGGAGGCATTTATGCTTCACGCCTAGCTGAATATTTTGAAATACCTATTAGGCATGAGGAGAAAGAAGAAACAGCGTTGCCCCGTGCTTATTAGATTATAAGAGTATGCTAGCGCATGATTTTCTTGTTAAGAGTCGCGAAGGGGAGCTCAAATATAAATTGTACTTTGATAAACATCACCCTGAGACTATTACTTTGCCTGCTCCCTCTTTGTTTAATTTGTCTGTAGGTACTCACATTGTTTCGTGGGTGGCCGTTCAAGCCTATCGGAATCCTGCACCAGCCCCGGAACCAGAACCACAAGATGAGCCTCCACGACAGTCTGTTTATTCTTGGGATCCTAAGGCGGTTGTCAGCCAGTTGCAGTCAGATTCCTCTTCATCACATTATGATCCCAACTATTCTGCATCGCAGTACGACCCCAGCTACACCTACGGGTATCAGCCAGGCTATCCCTGGCAATAGGCCAACTTAGGCCAAAAGCGTAAGCTTGGGGGAGTACGTATTTCTCACCGACATTACATTTATGTTCACACACACTCATTGCTAGATGTCGGTGCTCATACTCTTTCACTATAATATCCATGCTAGTTTATTTTGTTTTTCCTGCTTTCTTCTTGTGTGTTTAATAAACCTTAAGAAAAACCAAAAAATTAGTAGTAGTTTATTTTTCATGCTATAGTAGTAATAATTAAAAAGAAAACCCAAAAAATATTTCCCATTCTTCTTTTGCTTGTTGGGAGCTTTCCAGTTTAAATAGTTTTTATTTCCTTTCTTTTCTTTGGGGGTCAGTAGGAGAAGACCATGATTTAATTGTTGAAGTGGCTCTTATATGCATCACTGTTGATTTAACCAAGAGCCCATATTGCCTTGTCTTCTCCTGTTTATTGAATGCTCGCAGGTTCTAGCTTAGTCCAATGCACGTGCACTCTTATTATTATTCAGATCGTTCGGTCATGCAAGTGAAAAGCAATTATGATGACATATATGATGGACTGACTGAGATGGGAAAAGCTGGTATGAACTCAACCTCTTTTGTTTTTGTAAATATGATGAGTTCATCGTTCTTGATTCAGCTGATTATGAATAAACATGTTTGCAATGACAATTAGAGATCATAGTTTCTTGTGCCATGCTTGATTAGCTATGAGTTATAATGGTTTACCTTGCGTGCCAACATGCTATCGAGATGATTATGATGTGGTATGATAGGGTGGTATCCTCCTTTGAATGATTTAAGTGACTTGACTTGGCACATGTTCACACATGTAGTTGAAACAAATCAACATAGCCTTCACGATATTTATGTTCATGGTGGATTATATCCTACTCATGCTTGTATTCAATGTTTATTAATTTTAATGCATGTTCATGACTGTTGTCGCTCTCTAGTTGGTCGCTTCCCAGTCTTTTGCTAGCCTTCACTTGTACTAAGCGGGAATACTGCTTGTGCATCCAATCCCTTAAACCCCAAAGTTATTCCATATGAGTCCACTATACCTTCCTATATGCGGTATCTACCTGCCGTTCCAAGTAAATTTGTATGTGCCAAACTCTAAACCTTCAAATAAACATTCTGTTTTGCATGCTCGAATAGCTCATATATCAACTAGGGCTGCCCTTATCTTCCGTGTTAGGCGGGTTATTCTCAAGAGGAGTGGACTCTGCTCCTCACTCACGAGAAAATGGCTGGTCACCGGGATGCCCAGTCCCATGCTTTATGCAAACTAAATCAAAATAATTCCAAAAAAAACTCCCCCTGGGACCCGTTGAATGTTGGAGGCACTCGTTGTTTCGAGCAAGCCATGGATTGATGCTTGTGGAGGAGGGGGGGTATAAACTTTACCATTCTGTTTGGGAACCGCCTATAATTTATTTAGCATGGAAGATATCATCATGTCTTAGTTGTTATGTTGACAATGAAAGTATGCCGCTCAAAATATAATTTATCTCTATTTCAAAATCGAGATCTGGCACCTCTACAGATCCATGCTTCCCTCTGCGAAGGGCCTATCTATTTACTTTCATGTTGAGTCATCACCCTCTTATTAAAAGCACTAGCTGGAGAGCACAGCTGTCATTTGCATTCATTATTGTTAATTTATATCGGGTATGACTATGATTGGATCTCTTTTACCATGAATTACAATGTCTAGTCAGTCCTTGATCTTTGAAGGTGCTCTGCATTTATGTTTTGCAGTCTCAGAAAGGGCTAGCGAGATACCATCTTGTTATATCATATTATGATTATTTTGAGAAAGTGTTGTCATCCGAGATTTATTATTATGACTTGCTAGCTGATTATGTTATTGATATGAGTAAACATGAGACCTAGGAGTTATTGCAAATGTGGTTAGTTATGATCTTTGCTGAAAACCTGAATGCTGGCTTGACATAGGTACAACAACAAGAGCAAACAGAGTTTGTAAAAGTTTTTCTTTTTCTCTTTTAGTTTGTTAACTGAATTGCTTGAGGACAAGAAAGGGTTTAAGCTTGGGGGAGTTGTACGTCTTCGTCGTATCTACTTTTCAAAACACTTTTGCCCTTGTTTTGGACTCTAACTTGTATGATTTGAATGGAACTAATCCGGATTGACGCTGTTTTCAGCAGAATTGCCATGATGTTGTTTTCTGTGCAAAAAACAAAAGTTCTTGGAATGACCTGAAACTCCACGGAATATCTTAGAATAAATAATAAAAAATCCTCGCCAAAGATGAAGACCAGGGGGCCCACACCCTGTTCACGAGGGTGGGGGGCGCCCCCCCTCCTGGGCGCGCCCCCCTAACTCGTGGGCCCCCTGGACACCCTTCGACGCCAACTCCAACTCCATATATTGGCTTTCGGGGAGAAAAAAATCAGAGAGAAAGTTTCATCGCGTTTTACGATACGGAGCCGCCGCCAAGCCCTAATCTCTCTCGAGAGGGCTGATCTGGAGTCCGTTCGGGGCTCCGGAGAGGGGCATTCTGTTGGAGATATGCCCTAGAGGCAATCATGTATGATGATATTTCCTATGTGTTTATGAATAAAGATAGTCCTTGGACATTATTAATGTTGTGTATCAGCAAGTATGTGACTTGTTTGTGGGACTATGCATTGTATGATGACTGTCCTAAAAGGTCCCTAGTCAAAAGGGCTGTGTGGACGCGCAGCCGACTAGACTGGCATATGACACGGTCGATGGCTTGGTCTCACTAGCCATGGAGCATTGGATGCTAACCGGATAATATGGACTTGGAAAGGTCTGGTCGGATTCGACATAGTCGGATCCGAGTCGAGATAAGGTCTGAGTCGGACAGACCCAACTATGAGACGCAGCGATATGTCATCTGTGAGTCTCTAGTACAACATCGTTCTATGTCCTAAGACCTGAGTGACGATGTACTACGGATGGTGACAGACTTGCTTTGGGCCGACCAAACGCTACTCCGTGATTGGTAGTTACAAAGGTAGGTTTCGGTTTGTCCGGTCCCATGCTGCGAGACATGGTCGAGCAAGATGGGATTTGCCCCTCCGATCAGGAGAGATATACTCTGGGCCCCTCGTGTGATCTCGACCAGAATAGCATGGCCATGCGACAAGGATTATGAGATAATCCGGATTGTGGTCGGTATCACTGGAACGAGAAAGAGGTCAGGTTAGCACAAGGATGACAGTCTCGCCTTGAGCCCGACAACATATATCGTGCGGCAAAGGGAACAGAAGTGTGACACGTTGTACAGGTTTGCCTAACCAGCTTCATCGTCTGCTTGGTGGTCGGCACGCCTTGCTAGAGGCAGCTACCAACCGTACAGGTCGGAGGTTATCCGAACTGTGACCAAGCTGACTTGAACCTAAGGGGTCGCGCGCTTAAGGGAAGGAACCTATGAGGTCAGTTCGTAGGACACTGGTCGGATGTGGTCCGAACTGGACTAGGAACGTGACCGAATAGACTTTGGGCTTTAGGGTCGGTGCGAGGCCCAAGTGTTGAGCTCGCGACGGACGCCTATATAAAGTGGAGGTGCGGCACACTCAGATGTGAGAGAACGCTTCGGCCTCAGGAGGCAGATCGCTTCGGCCTCAGGAGGTTGATCGCTTCGGCGCTGCGACTAGGGTTTGCATGTGTTGCGAATAGCCACCTCCACTAGCCGCCGACTGTGTGATCGGACCTAGCAGTCCGCCGCACGACGTTCCTCCCACACGCGCGGATACCGTTAGAGGCGGGGCACTTGCGCCGCTCCGGCGAACTCGTACGTGGGATCGGACGACCGGCCACTCGAGGGAGATCGAACGAGGAGGAGACGATCCACGCAGACGCACTGCCCCAACTCTTCTTCCGCTGCACGGTACTGCGCGTCTAGTGGTAACGAACTGTGATCCATCTCCCGTAGCATGTTCCTGGATGTTCTGCGCGTAGGAATTTTTAATTTGCAGTCGACGCACCCTACCGTAGAACCCAATAGATTCGTCGTCGTCGTCATCATCAACCATCCTCCATCGCCAATTTCATGATGCTCACCGCCGTGCGTGAGTAATTCCAACGTAGGCTTGCTGGACGGTGATGGGTTGGATGAGATTTATCATGTAACCGAGGTAGTTTTGTTAGGGTTTGATCCCTAGTATCCATTATGTTCTGAGATTGATGTTTCTATGACTTTGCTATGCTTAATGCTTGTCACTAGGGCCCGAGTGCCATGATTTCATATCTGAACCTATTATGTTTTCATGAATATATGTGTGTTCTTGATCCTATCTTGCAAGTCTATAGTCACCTACTATATGTTATGATCCGGCAACCCCGAAGTGACAATAATCGGGACCACTCCCGGTGATGACCATAGTTTGAGGAGTTCATGTATTCACTATGTGCTAATGCTTTGTTCGGTTCTCTATTAAAAGGAGGCCTTAATATCCCTTAGTTTCCAATAGGACCCGCTGCCACGGAGGGTAGGACAAAAGATGTCATGCAAGTTCTTTTCCATAAGCACGCATGACTATATTCGAATACATGCCTACATTACATTGATGAATTGGAGCTAGTTCGTGTCACCCTATGTTATGACTGTTACATGACTAACCACATCCAAGCATAATTATCCATCAGCGATCCGGTGCCTACGAGCTTTCCATATACTGGTTTACGCTTATTTACTTTTCCGTTGCTACTGTTACAATTACTACAAAAATACCAAAAACATTACTTTTGCTGTCTTTGCTTTTGTTACCGTTACCACCACTATCATATTACTTTGCTACTAAACACTTTGCTGCAGATACTAAGTTTCCAGGTGTGGTTGAATTGACAACTCAGCTGCAAATACTTGAGAATATTCTTTGGCTCCCCTTGTGTCGAATCAATAAATTTGGGTTGAATACACTACCCTCGAAAACTGTTGCGATCCCCTATACTTGCGGGTTATCACGCTTCCGCTTTCGGTCTACGAAGGTACGTGGACAACACTCTCCCCTCTCCTTGCTATGCATCACCTAGATGGATCTTGGGTGTGCGTAGGATTTTTTTTTTGAAATTACTGTGTTACCCAACATCATCACCATCTTCACCGCCTCCTACGTGGACCTTGTGCCGTTCTTTTGCTGCCTCTACCTCTACAAGAGTTCGACCCAAGGTTCAGCAAGGCGGAACCGACTAAAGGCATTGGTATGGACGCTCACCACCTTGCTCACCTTCCCCTTCACCTACATGGTCATGGGGATATATGGCTGGCCTCACGCTCCCCGTCGTGCTGTTGCTCTGTGTCATTGCCGTTGCCGTTAGAATTGGGGCCTTCTCCGGCTTCTTCGAGCAAGGGCAGGTACTACTCGATTCCCAGTTTTTTTCTACTATTACCTACAACATCGATTTCAATTAAAATTAACTGAAATGACAAATTAATGTCATGTGAGTCAGATGATTTGTCTTTATGATGAAAAAAGACAAACTGATTCCAAGTACGCATTATATTCATTCTTCCATCACATGTTGGCATGACAATTAGAGCATGTACAGCCGCAGATGTTGGAGATATGCCCTAGAGGCAATAATAAAATGGTTATTATTATATTTCTTTGTTCATGATAATTGTCTATTGTTCATGCTATAATTGTGTTATCTGGAAATCGTAATACATGTGTGAATACATAGACCACAACATGTCCCTAGTGAGCCTCTAGTTGACTAGCTCGTTGATCAATAGATAGTCATGGTTTCCTGACTATGGACATTGGATGTCATTGATAACGGGATCACATCATTAGGAGAATGATGTGATGGACAAGACCCAATCCTAAGCATAGCACAAAGATCGTGTAGTTCATTTGCTAGAGCTTTTCCAAATGTCAAGTATCATTTCCTTAGACCATGAGATCGTGCAACTCCGGATACCGTAGGAGTGCTTTGGTGTGCCAAACGTCACAACGAATCGGGTGGCTATAAAGGTGCACTACGGTATCTCTCGAAAGTGTCTCATTGGGTTGGCACGAATCGAGACTGGATTTGTCACTCCGTATGACGGAGAGGTATCTCTGGGCCCACTCGGTAATGCATCATCATAATGAGCTCAATGTGACCAAGTGGTTGATCACGGGATCATGCATTACGGTACGAGTAAAGTGACTTGCCGGTAACGAGATTGAACGAGGTATTGGGATACCGACGATCGAGTCTCAGGCAAGTAACGTACCGATTGACAAAGGGAATTGTATACGGGATTGATTGAATCCTCGACATCGTGGTTCACCCGATGAGATCATCGAGGAGCATGTGGGAGCCAATATGGGTATCCAGATCCCGTTGTTGGTTATTGACCGGAGAGTCATCTCGGTCATGTCTGCATGTCTCCCGAACCCGTAGGGTCTACACACTTAAGGTTCGGTGACGCTAGGTTTGTAGAGATATAAGTATGCAGTAACCCGAAAGTTGTTCGAAGTCTCGGATGAGATCCCGGACGTCACGAGGAGTTCCGGAATGGTCTGGAGGTGAAGAATTATATATAAGAATTCCAGTTTCGGCCATCGGGAAAGTTTCGGGGGTCACTGGTATTGTACCGAGACCACCGGAAGGGTCCCAGGGGTCCACCGGGTGGGGCCACCTATCTCGAGGGCCCGTGGGCTGAAGTGGGAGGAACCAGCCTGGTGGGCTGGTGCGCCCTTGGGCCCCCGCGCCTAGGGTTGGCAACCCTAGGGGGGGCGCCACCGGCTTAGGGGCAAGCCACCCCTTGGCCGCCCCTTGAATTGGATCTCCTAGGGCGGCGCCCCCCTAAGGGCCCTATATAAAGAGGGGGGGAGGGAGGGCAGCCGCACCCCAAGTCCTTGGCTCCTCCCTCTCCCCACGCACCACCTCTCCCTCTCGCAGAAGCTTGGCGAAGCCATGCCGAGATTGCTGCTGCATCCACCACCACGCCGTCGTGCTGCTGGATCTCCATCAGCCTCTCCTTCCCCCTTGCTGGATCAAGAAGGATGAGACGTCTTCCCCAACTGTACGTGTGTTGAACTTCATGAATGCTTGGTTTAATAAACTTCATGAATGTTGTGAAGGGACCCTACTCAACATTACCGCGAAAAGGCCACGAAGTGTATCACTGTGGTTGTAAATGTTAGGATGTCACTAATAGGGAAAAGCCTAGCAGTAGTGCGGGTTTTAGGCTTACCAGTAGCGCAGGCGCGAGCGCTACTAGTAAGGCGCTACAGCTAAAGCTTAGCAGTAGCATGGGCGGACCCGCGCTACTACTATATCCACATAGTAGTAGTGTTTTCTGTAATGGGCGCAACTGGTAATTACTAGTAGCGCCTCTCGCGGCCCGCGCTAGTACTACTATTCTGTATTATATTTCTTTTTTATTTCATGTTGTATTCATACATCTTTATACAAGTTTTCATACAACAGCAATTTAGAGATTGTTTTTACATCACAATGAGTTATTACATCACTGGGTGAAAGAACCGTGGACTAGTTTCAAGTGGATGTACATCCACTTGAAACTAATCCGCGGTTCTTTCACCCAATGATATAATAACTATCATCATCATCAACATCAGATCATTAACAACTTATCATCATAATACATCATTGTCATTAACACCTCCTCATGATCTTCATTTTCATCAATGAGACATCATATAGCAAGTTGGTCACTAGTCATAAACACAACTCCTCCTTATCATCATCAACTCTAACACATTGTACCACATAATAACACATTGTACTTAGGACCTACTTCTCTCTCATAGGACCTACTACCTTCTCTTAGGTAAAATAGCATAAAACAAGATAGGCCCTAACTCTCCATTATGGATAATGGAGATTATCCTGTCTCCAATTCTTGCCCTTCGCACAATGTTGCTTCCAAGAACCTCCCTACGATTGACCATAAATTTTTTCCATTCTTTGATTGTCATGTATTCAGCCGTTTTAGAAATCCGATATGGACAGGTGTCATTCGTAGGATGACCTGGTTGTATGTTCAAAACATCAAGGCGAACATTCCGAAACATCAGATGAGGCACACAATCCATCGGGATTTTCTGTTGAAAAACATAGTAATAACTTCGTAGTTAGCAATGTAGTTCAGTTTTAGAAGAATTTATGCAAAAGATGCACGGATGTCGTAATAGTAAAAATCTTACCATGACATCTCCATGGATGTTAGCGTAGTTCAACACATGCACTAGTGGCACGTATTGACCATAATGTGCAGGAGTTTGATAATAGATATTGTACTTCTCAAGATCAGTACAAAATGCGATCAGATGATTTTTCTCCTGATAAGTTAATTCTGAGCCATCGGTGTAGTAGGTTCTCTCTACCATCTTCCGCACATTCTTTGAAGAATGAAAATAAGTTGTCAATGGAAATAGGCTGTCAACTATTTTGAAATAAACAATATAAATTACTTAATAGCTATGTTTGAGAAACTCACATAGCGGTAGAATTGGAAGCGTATCAACAAGGACCCAAATGTCCAAATTGTCTTCGGCGATGTCAGGATCACCAAGATCCATGGTGACAAGCATACCATCATAAAAACCATACATCTTGCAAAGTGCTTCCCAATTCGTGCAACCAAAATGGGTTACGCTCTCAGAATTGTACAAATTTACTTCAAAATCCATACCATATGGGTCCTTAGGTGAATTTTCTTTGTTTCCGTACTTCCATGATCTTCAAAATCCAGCCTCTCCAAGACATATCATCTTGCATGGCATGGGATAAGCTAGTCGAATTGTAAAAGACGAAAATTACACGTTGAAGTAGTTGAAGTCGTGCTTAATTACGAAAAAAAATTGTCGCTGCTATGCATCGCTTCAACATCGAAGGTCTCACGGAGCTTAATGTGAAGCGCCGACCTTCGTCGTGTGAGGCTGTCGCATGCACCCGGTCGTCGTTGCACCAGTCGCACTCCCCGGGAGACTTTCGTCTTCCGATGGCGACATTTCCTAGGTTCATATAATTCAAAGATTAAAGTTGTACAATTAAAAATATGTACTACAAAAACTAAATTGGATCATTATTATTCATCACGGGTTGACTATCGGTCTGCTGAGTCTTTTCTTGAAAACTCTCAGCTCATGTGGTGTATATGTTCGACCGTCGGTGATGGTCGCTCCTCCATTCATCCCCGAGTGCATTACACCAAAATGTCTAGCACATGGTAACGAAGGATAAGCGACCCCCACGACAACAAGCTGGATTCTTCGTCCTCTCATATATGGTGGAGACTCTCCCTAACTGATTCCTCTCTGACATTTGCGACCGTCAGTGATGGTCGTTACTCCTCCTTCCCCTAGTGCATAACAAAGGTCTAGCACAAGGAGAAGAAGGAGAAACGACCCACACGACAACAGTCGGGATTCTTCGTCCTCTCTCATATATGGTGGAGAACCATTGAAATGCCAAAATTCATGGAAAAATCCGGCATGACCTTTGCTAAAAAAGGACATATCGAGCGTCTGCAATTTGCCGTAACGGAAATTAATCAACACTCCGGCAAAACATAGGCCACTCGGAGGTGTAACCTACAAACATGACTCGCCACTTGGGCAAGCACATATCCTATTTGAGCAACACAAGATATACATGTTTTAATCTACATAATATGAGCATTCAAACTTGATGGTCATTGCATTTCAATGGTTGAAAATATGAGCAAAAACATTTTAAAATATCTTGTAGGACTCATATTGACACGGAGATTTGGCTGGTCTCACCTCGAGGTCGGAGGGGGTCGGTGACGGGGACGACGGCGGGGATGATGGAGGGGCTCCTTGATTTCTGCAAAAATAGAAACCCTATAAGCTATCAACTAATGAAATGCATACGCCTTGCATAGTGGGGTCCAATTTGAGCATTCAAAATAGGAGTACTTCTCCAATTTGAGCATTCAATAAGCAAAACCAAATCGTAAACTAAATACGTATTCAAATTAGCATGCATTCAATAAGCAAAACTAAATCATCTCTTGCATCCGTACATCGTCGAATATTATCACCAATACATCTTGAATAGTATCATACATATAACATCACTAATACAACAAAAACCCTAACAAACAACGGGTATCGGCGCGGGCGGTGGACACCCAAAGAGAAGGAACCATCACATGATCATAGCTCCAGTGAGATCCCTGAAAAACCTGCCAGGTATTGGAGAACCTGCCCTCCAACGCAACCATGTAGCGACGGACATGCTCGTCCTCCTTGCTGACACGGTGACGTACCACCTCCGTGGGGTCCTCAAGCCTCTACACCGTCACTGGCCCACGCAACCGCCACCAAACAAGGTTCGGGTCAACGATGGGCTGGCTCCTCACCAAGCTGCGCCCCCGGTAGGTAGCATCTCCCAGTACCAGCCCGGCGGAGCCCAGTCCCGGACATGGCCCCTCTGATCAAGCAGGTGACCTCCGCCGAATCGACGACGAGGATGCGGGATAGGCATCGTCGATGTCGATGCGGGAATAATTGCTTTAACTAAAAAAATAACAACTAAAGATAAATTTTCTTACTAAAAATAATCTAGTTCTATTAATTCAACTAAACATTTACTATAAATAAAAATAAACTAATTCTTTCTAAAAATAAACTAGTTCAACTAGTTCTATTAATTTTCTTACTAAAAATACACTAGTTCTATTAATTCAACTAGTTCTTACTAAAAATAAACTAGTTCTATTAATTTTCTTACTAATTCTATTAAACACTGTTGTCTAGTTCTTACTAACTAATTAGATGAACCTACCTAGGAACTACTTCCCTAATTAGCATCTAATTTGATGAACCCTAACTAATTTGATGCACTCTAAAATTTGATGAACCCTAGGAACCCTAGCTAGGCAGAGGTAGGGGAGGGGGAGGAGGAGGCGTGCTCACCTCAGGTGCCGGCGGCGAGGGAGGGGCAGGCGGCGTCGAGGTCGGGGTCGGGGCTTGGGCGTGCGACGGAGGGCGGCGTCGAGGTCGGGGTCGGGGGCGGCATCAAGGGCGTGCGTAGGGCGACGAGAGAGCGCGCGGCGGTCGACGGCGATGCAGGGCGACAACGGCGGCAACAGTGGATGAGTTCGATTTGGGGGAAATGGTCATGGGGAAGAAAGAACCGCGCGGTTAAGTCAAAAGTAGAAGTAGCGCATTCCAGGAAATGCGCTATTGCTACATTAGCTATAGCTAACTTAGCTATAGCGCTGGCTAGAAAAACGCGCTACTGCTAAATTAGCTATAGTGCCTGTCCTGAAAGCACGCTGCTGCTACGCCTTTCTCCTTTATTTTTCTTTTTCATTTTTTTCCTTCACATTTTTACCTTCCCTTTTTCTATTTCTTTCATTTTTATTTACTTTTCCATATGTTTTTCATTTTTTTTCCTTTCATTAGCAGTTGCGCTTTCCCCATGAAACACGCTACTACAACAACCTTAGCAGCAGCGCGCTTTCCTTAAGCCCGCTACTACTATTGGTAGCCTGGCGAGAACAGTAGGGGAACTGTAGTTGTAGTGCTTCTTCAGTGAGACGCGCTACTGCTATGATCTTAGCTGCAGCGCGTTTGGTTGCCACGCACTACTGGTAAGTAGTAGTAGCGCCTGTTTTTGTCCCTCGCTACTGGTAAGATTCTGTGTATAAGATTTTCCCTAGTAATGTGTGAAGGTAATTTGAGGTGACATTAAAATCCTTTCCTCCTAGCCTTTGTACTTGATTGGGGATTTACGGAGAACCCTTAGAGAGGCTGCGTCCACGGTGTAATCCTTAATTACCTTAGTAATAACCTACAGGGAGATACTATGGTGTTGGGAGTCTGTGGCACGAAGTCTACCTAAAGAAGAACGTGTACTGCACCCCACTCCACCCAACATAATCGTCAAGAGTGGTTCAAGTATCTAGGCCATACTATGCAGATGCATATCTTGCGCTAGAAACATACCAATGGGAATTCCGGGCTCCCTGAGAACTCTTTACTCCTCTGTCATTTCCACTTGCTACTTGTGTTGCTTTTTTCTGTTTACTTTATATTATTTACTTTCAGTTCGCTCTACACAAAAACAAAAATTTATTTCCACCCTCACTTTATCTGTAGTCTACAATTACTTGCAAGCATAAATCCATAATTCATTACAAGAGGCAACGCTTAAGTCATGTGCTCCATATGGGATCGATACTCTTACTTTGAAAAGGCAACAACTAAACCTTGTGCACTTGCAGGCCACCAGCGTCTGCAGAAAGTGACCGGTCATACCTCATACTTTCTTCTATGCACCTTAATACCTCATATTTCGTCCCTTAAAGCCATACAAAATATACAAAAGAAAAGCTATGTACTACGCATATCATACTAGTCTAAACTACGCTTCATGGCCAGAGATGTCCATGATCTTTGTGCCTGGCATTGGGTAGATGGGCATGTAGTAGAGCTCCGGCTCCTCATCCATATAGGAAAGCATCTCGTCGACGCCCGCTTCCTGCTTCGCCTCCGCCTCCAACTGGAGGGACTTGAGGATGCCTGTTGCTCCCCTCCTCCATGTCCTTCTCATCCACCTCCTCCTGCTCCTCCTCATCCTCCAACTCCTCCTCAGGATCCACCACGTCTGGAGGGAGCCCCGCGGCGATCCGAGCTTCGTGCCTTGGTCGGATCTGCTCAAGAAGCTACAACCGGCGGTTCGGCTTAGATAAGGGTAGCTCCTGACCCATCCGCGTGGTGGCATGGCTTTTTGATTGTGGTGATGGCTGGCGAGTGGCCGACGAGTGAAATGTGGAGGTGGACGGCAAGTGAAAAGTGGCGGCGATGGACGAGAGGGGAGGAAACATGGACGTGTAGGGTTTCAGTGCCCGTGTCCGGCTTAAATAGCCGGGCTTGGGCCCTTGCGCGGCCCACCAAAGCACCAACAAATGGCTTCATTGGTCCGGCAGAGGAGACGAGCTTCAGACCGTCAGGTTTTGGAGTGTTTTCTAGTGGGACCCGCACGCCAACTTGGCATGGCGGACGCGCCGCATACCCTCCCCTAGGCTGGATATGAGGGGTGCCGGTCAGTCCGTGCGTTTGAGGCCGGTTTGAGGTGCTCTTTTATGTTTTTTTTGACCGGTCAGTGGTCAGGCCGTCCGCCCAAACGTTTGACGGGTGTTTGGGCGCCCGACTGTAGACTATAGATGCTCTTAATGTACATAAACATGGTGACAAGAATGACATGAGCTAATATTTTTGCTGGTATCACAGGTTCTGTTCAGTTCTGGATAAATTGGACAATGTAGGATGGTCCTCGTCATCAGTGTACAGAAAGAATGATGTGCTTCTGGTTCCGGGAACCAATGTTTGAGGCATGCACGGTGTCTGCATTCTGCACACTCGGCTAAAATGATACTTTATTTTACCCTTTCGTGCACACTTGTTTTCCTAGATAACAGTAATTGGCTGACTAATACCTCCCCCTCCCTCGCGTCGTCCCTCTCGGGCGGCTCGAGGGCGACAACCCTACCCCCCGCCACCTCCCCCCTTCCTCCCCTCCCTTCTCGCCGACGCCAGAGGCATCCGCCAGGCAAGCCCGGGGCGTGGCCAAGGAAGGTGGCGGCGGGGCCTCTGCTGCTCCTCTCCAGCGGGGGGTGTCGGAATCCGTGGTGGCGGCCTTGTTCGGTGAGGCGCCACTGTCTCCTTGGCTAGTGGTGGCGCGGGTGTGGTCCGGTGGGCTTGGCTGCGCGGGAAGCAAGCTCTCCGGCGGACGAGATCCGCGGCGCCGGCGGTGGGGCTTCTGGCCTCTTGCGGCTCCAGATCTGGCCGCCCCTTTCCCCTTCTGCTGCCCTGCGTGCTCCACCGCGTCAGATCTGGACCGGGTCGACATGGTTCTCCGGTGCCTGGAGCTGGATGCGGTGTTGGTGGTGTGGAGCCTTGACCGGGAGAAATCCATGGCGGCGACGTCCATGGACGCCGTTCCCCTTCTTGGTGGCGCCATTCAGGTCTTTTGCTCCACCCTCCCCTTCCCCTAGCCTCCCGGGTGAAAACCCGAACTTTGTTGGGCGGCGACGGTGCTCTTGGCGCCATTTGCTTCGTGAAGTCGTCGCCTTGGATGCTTTTTGGACTGTGGGCACCGCGGTGTGGTGGTTGTCGGGCGGCGGCGATAGTGTGGCCCCAGTGGCGGCGGCGGTGGCTTCGTTGCTCCTTCCTCCCTGGACACCCTGTTGTTGTCTGACCGGCATCTTTCTCCTCTCCAGAGGATCGTCGGTGGGGAGCGGTGATGCGGTGTCTCTGGTGAAGTTTCTTAGTCATGTAGGGTGTGCTCTTTTCCTACTCCTTCTGGTTGCATCCTTCCGTCCATGTTCTAGGGTGAGCAACCCCATATGTCAACGGTTCGGCGCCTTTCGAGCCAGGCAAGGAGGCAGGGGCCTCCTTCGACAGTGGGAATGGATGAAGATGTTGTTCCAGGGCCTTGGTTGTTTGGTGCTGACATATCCTATCCTCGACAGCGGGCCCTTCCCGGAGCCCCTTTTCTTCTTCCCTGGTGATTCTTGTGTGGACGAGGGCCTCTGCTGCTTCAGCTTGTGCTTATCTTGTGCTATCTTACTAGCTGTAGTGAGTGAGGTTTTGAGAGCTGCCTACCAGCACCATTGTATCTTGCCGTGTTCTTGTTTTTTTTGTTTGTTCGAGTTTGTAATGCAATGGTTGTAATCCTGGCGGGTTGATGGCTTTGTGAATTCAAAGCCGGGCTCCCCTTGAGCCTTCGTTCTAAAAAAAGATAACAGTAATAGTAATACTCTCTCCGTCTTAATTACATACAAGCACATATGCCCGTGCGTTGCAACGGGAGATAAAATTATCATGTTTATCAGAACATTCGCTAGTGCGAGATACCAACCTCTAGACGATGCCACCCAGCGATGGTAGTGGGGCAAATGAGGTGGGCTCCTGCCTGATGGCGCCCAAGATGTGATGCTATGTCGTGTGCATGCAACCATGCACACACCTTGTCCACACCCGCCTATCTAATGCTACCGCCTTGGACATGGCTTCTGGACGATTTCATATGTCTAGGTTATCAATAAGAACTTTCATCGGAAAATAAAAATGGTCACGATAATTAGCGCATCTGTCTGTATTTGGACATCTGGCGGGAGGTACACGATAGAATCAATATTGACGGCATGCCGAGACATTGCGATTGCTTCCACTGAAGCTTGAGCCAAATGATATATATGCCTTCCTTACAAGATGTCTTGGGATGCAGCACCAATTAGCAATCAATCCGATATGGGTGGTGTCTGATCACATCGCACGCACATGAGATGTCCGCGACAGTGCAAGTCATGGAGGCAAGGACATATGGGAGATGGATGATTGGGGTCCGACATGTGCTCCATGAACTCTTGGACATAGAGTTGGTTTTCTCCCTTGACTAGAATTACTTTTCTCCTAAATTTTTAATAGATTTTTTTTCTGATTTGTAAGCTTATTTTGTATGCAAAAGCAAGAAAAGTTTGGATGTCGAACGCTTTGATCGTCAAAAGTCAAAACTCATCGAGAATAGGAACGTGCAGTTCAACAAAGAAAAGTCAAGTAATGTACTACGGAACAGGAAAACAAACTCAGTGGGCTTGTGCAGTGAACAACCTTTTTTAAGAAAACTCTCTTCCACAATAAGACTGCGATGGTTATTTCTCTTCTTAGTCATTCCTATGAATCGCCTACGTGTAGAAAATAGTGGGCTGACCCAATACTGTACATTTTTTTACTTGTTCAGTTTTTTCCCATTGCCTACAGCCTGGCTTTTCTTCAGTTTTTTGGCTTTCCTATTTTATTCTTCCATTTTTATTGCATTTTTCCTTTGTTTATGTATGATTTCCTTCACTTTTTTCCTTTCAGGTTTTCATCATTTTTTTCATTTTTCATGTTTCAACACTTTTCTACTTTTTTCACACATAATGTATATTTTGCTTATACATAACGGACATTTTATTGCATATGTTCAACATTTCTGAAATACATGGTTAACATTATTTTAATATAAGTTTTACTGTCTATGTTTTTCCTTACACATTTTAAATTTGTTTGTATATATCAGGAACATTTCTTTGTATGTGTTTAATATTTTCAAATAGATAATTACATTCTTTAAAGAAATGTTTGATGTCTATATTTTTCAACACATGTCTACATTTTGTAATACACATTGTACATACTTTTATACATGTTTAACATTTTTATAATATATGATTAACATCTTTTCAGATATATGTTTTGATGTCTAGTTTTTCTACATATTGTACATCTTTTGTGTACATATGAAATATTTGATTATACGGGTTAATTTTTGTAAAAATACATGGCAAACATTTCATGAAATATATGTTTTGCCACTTTTTCATATACATCTGAAACATTTTTATATATGTTTATTATTTAAATACATGATTAAATTTTTCTTCAAATATATGTTTTAATCAGTATTTTTAATACATATTTTATGTTTTTCTTGTACATTAGAAACATATTTTATACGTGTTTAACATTTTTAGAAGTGTGACGAATACTATAAAAACCTAAATAGGGAAAAAATAAAATGAAAAAAACGTAAGAGAAAAAATTGAAACAGAAAACTACAAAAAAAAGGAATAAAATTATGTGGGACGCCGTCCTTTCAAATGAGCCGGCCCACGAAACTGCTGCCTGTAGCGAGGCGATCTACCTTCGGCCTCAATAATTTGGGAACTTCCGCTTTTACAACAAAGGTGTTGGCTTGGCTAGATGGTTGTGCCGGCGGGTTTCTTTCCTAGAGACCACGGTTTGAGTCCGTCTTTGTTTGCATTTTTTTCCTTTTTTTAAAACTGACGACGTATGAAACTCATGAGATTACAACGTACGAAAGATTTGTAAGACGAAAAAAAGTGAAGAACACTTCTTTTTTAAAACTGACGACGTACGAAACTCATGAGATTACAACGTATGAAAGATTTGTAAGACGAAAAAAATAGAAGAACACTCCTTCCTTTAATATTAGGTAAAGATAAAGATATTGCTCAGATGAATGATCTAGCACTAAACTACATCTTCATATAATCGCTAGAGAGACAAGTAATTTCGGACGGGGAAGCAAGAGTAAGCACATGTGAGTGCGTCCATTTGCATAAAGAATTTGTGTGATGTTGGCTTGACTCAGTCTTTTGCTTGTAATTCTCGTACGTACGTGGTGTCGATTGGCCTTCACCGCTGGCCGCACCCGGCACCCATATCCCATGACTAGACGCAAATTAACACAGAACGACAGAACGCCAAGTGTCCTGTTCCAACAAGTGCCTCTTCGTCCTTGATTCTCCTCCTTTTGCACTCGGAAGAAATGATTGTTGTTGAATCCCATGTCAGCGAACGCGCAAAGTACGGGAGAAAGAAATATAGTCAAATGATCTCTCTCTCTCTCCCTCTCTCTCTCTCTCTCTCTCTCACTAGTTGTATCAAGAAAGACTGATTTCTACTGCTACCACCATTGTCTTTGCCACGAAGTGATACGTTTTGTCACGTCACTTTCGTCCCGGTCGACACCCATGTGCCATGCATACAAGAAAATCATGTTCTCGATCATGGCTACATCGTCTCACATGAGTCCACAGGTGAGCACGCACCATGGCGTGCGAGTCCGTGTGGGTCATGCTCACGACAGGTAGTCCCGTCTCCTAAGACCAACTCCAACGCAGGACACCAAATCTTCCGCCCGCGTCCGTTTGGTGTAAAACAGACAGAAACCGTGGCCCAGCGCGCGGTAGCAAACGGACAAATGTCCGTTTTCGGCCCGCTTTTAACCCATTTCCGGCCCAAATTTGGGCCGCGTTTGTGGTCAAACGGACATGCACGGACAGTCGTGACGCGTGCCCTTGTCCTTCCCTGCCCGTCCGTCGGTGACACACCCGTTCCTTTTTCTATTCCCCCTTTCCCCCAAACTCCAGCCGCACACCTCGCCCCTCTCCCTTCTCGTCCTAGCCGCCGCCGGCGCCGTGTAGCTGTCGAGCACCACCGCGTGCTCTCCACATGAGTTGTGTCCAACCCCCGCCCGACTCAACCGGCTGCCGGATTTGGAGCGGATCTAGCCGGATTTGTGCGCGGCAGCCATTGGAGGCCGCGGCGCGCTATGGACTGGCCGGGTACCGGTCCGCACAGCCCCGGTGAGGGAGTCCTGGACTAGGGGGTGTCCGGATAGCCGAACTATCATCTTTGGCCGGACTCCTAGACTATGAAGATACAAGATTGAAGACTTCGTCCCGTGTCCGGATGGGACTTTCCTTGGCGTGGAAGGCAAGCTTGGCGATACGGATATGTAGATTTCCTACCATTGTAACCGACTCTGTGTAACTCTAACCTTATTCGGTGTCTATATAAACCGAAGGGATTTAGTCCATAGGACGAACAACAATCATACCATAGGCTAGCTTCTAGGGTTTAGCCTCTCTGATCTCGTGGTAGATCTACTCTTGTACTACCCATATCATCAATATTAATCAAGCAGGAGTACGGTATTACCTCCATCGAGAGGGCCCGAACCTGGGTAAAAACATCGTGTCCCTTCTCTCCTGTTACCATCCGCCTAGACGCACAGTTCGGGACCTCCTACCCATGATCCGCCGGTTTTTACACCGACATTGGTGCTTTCATTGAGAGCTCCTCTGTGTCGTCACCTATAGGCCCGATGGCTCCTTCCGATCATCAACAACGACGCGTCCAGGTGAGACTTTTCTCCCAGACAGATCTTCGATTCGGCGGCTTTGCATGCGGGCCAATTCACTTGGCCATCTGGAGCAGATCGAAGCTTCGCCCTGGCCATCAGGTCAGATTTGGAAGCTTGAACTATACGGCCGATGTCGCGGAGACTTGATCTTCGACGGATTCGAGCCACAGCCAAGCGCGCCGACTTGTCTCGATGGGTGCGATCTAGCTCGCCACGAACAGTGCTCGGAGGTCGCACGATGCCGCTCCGACACATAATCCGGAGCCGGTTTCGCCGATCGAGGACGGGTGGTTGGACACCGCCTCGGGGGCTACGATCTCAACGGTGATTGAGCCGAACTCCATCCCTGTCCTTTGCAAAGACCTTGACTCCAGGGTGCCGGACTCCTCTCCGGACTCCGAACCCTCCGCGCCCCTGCCAATCGAATCCGATTGGGCGCCGGTCATGGAGTTCACTGCCGCGGACATCTTTCAGCACTCGCCCTTTGGCGACATCTTGAATTCATTAAAGTATCTCTCTTTATCAGGAGAGCCCTGGCCGGACTACGGTCAGGAAGGTTGGGATGCGGACGACGAAGAAATTCAACGCCCACCCACCACCCACTTTGTAGCCACTGTCGATGATTTAACCGACATGCTCGACTTCGACCAAGACATCAGCGGTATGGACGACGATGCCGGAGGCGACCAAGAACCAGCGCCACGAGGCACTGGAAGGCCACCTCGTCATACGACATATACATGGTGGACATCCCAAAAGATGGGAACGGCGATGGAAAAGCGGAGGATGACCCCTCCAAGAAATAGCCCAAGCGTCGGCGTCAGCGGCGCCGCTCTAAATCCCGCCACGAAAAAGCGGTGATTCCGCACGGAGATAATAACACCCGGACGGTGCGAAGACAACCCCCTCCGGCAGGATTCAGCACGGGAGGAGGGAGAAGCAAGTCCGCACGACGGGCGGCAGAAGAGAGGTAGAGGACGATAATTATCGCCCCCCTCCGAAGACGAGGCAAGCCTCGGCGATTTATTTAATTTGTCGTGCCCGAGGATTCCGCCGAACAGGAGCGTTTCAAGCGCAGGCTTATGGCCACGGCAAGCAGCCTCGGGAAAAAGCAGCAACAGCTTACGGCTGACCAAGACTTGCTAATCGGCGGATGGATCAAGTCCTTGCAGCCAAGAGTATGAACTCGAGAACGCCTCCAAGAGATACCCCAAACGCAGGCTGCTACCCCAATTAGAGGAAACAACACCCAAACCTACATCACCAGCGATAGTGCGGCCGACCGCCACCCGTGCTTTCATGACAGAGAGGCCTCTAGACCCTCCATTCAAGCCGCACTCCGGCGTCGCTCGAAAAGTACCAAGGCACGGGGAAACGCACCAGACCTGCGAGACATATTGGAGGACAATGCAAGGCAAACAAGATCGATCTACGGATCACGTGGGCGCCCCACGACACGCGACGATAACCGCCACGCCGGATACAGTAATTCCGGGCGGGCCAAACACAGTAGACAAAGATCATTTGAGCTGCGTCGTGATATAGCTCAATACAGAGGCGCCGCACACCCACTATGCTTCACAGATGAAGTAATGGATCATCAAATCCCCGAGGGTTTCAAACCCGTAAACATCGAATCATACGATGGCACAACAGATCATGCGGTTTGGATCGAGGACTACCTCCTCCATATCCACATGGCCTGTGGAGATGATCTACACGCCATCAAATACCTCCCACTCAAGCTTAAAGGACCAGCTCGGCATTGGCTCAACAGCTTGCCAACAGAATCAATTGGTTGTTGGGAGGACCTGGAAGCCGCATTTCTTGATAACTTCCAGGGCACATACGTGCGACCACCAGACGCTGATGACCTCAGCCACATAATCAGCAGCCAGAAGAACCGGCCAGACAATTCTGGACACGGTTCCTAACCAAGAAAAATCAAATCGTTGACTGTCCGGATGCAGAGGCCCTTGCAGCCTTTAAACATAACATCCGCGACGAGTGGCTTGCCCGGCACCTAGGACAGGAAAAGCCGAAATCCATGGCAGCCCTCACCACACTCATGACCCGCTTTTGCGCGGGAGAGGATAGCTGGCTAGCTCGAAGCAACAACTTGGCCAAACACCCTGATAGTTCGGATACCAAGGACAGCAATGGCAGGTCGCGTCGCAACAAGCATAAACGCCGCATTAACGGTGATAATGCTGAAGATACGACAGTAAATGCCGGATTCAGAGGCTCTAAACCCGGTCAGCGGAAGAAGCCATTCAAAAGAAATACCCAGGGCCCGTCCAACTTGGACCGAATACTCGATTGCCTGTGCCAGATACATGGCACCCCCGAAAAACCAGCCAACCACACCAACAGGGATTGTTGGGTGTTCAAGCAAGCAGAGCAAGTTAAGTGCGAACTCAATGACAAGGGCTGCATAGCGATGGCGAGGAAGAGCCCGGCGCGAAAAATATAGGATGAAGGGCTTTCTCACACAAGTGCGGACGGTGAACATGATATACGCAACCCACATACCCAAAAGGGAGCGGAAGCGTGCACTAAGGGACGTATATGCGATGGAGCCAGTCGCCCCGAAGTTCAACCCATGGTCCTCCTACCCGATCACATTTGATCGAAGGGACCACCCCACTAGCATCCGTCACGGCGGATTCGCCGCATTGGTTCTTGACCCAATCATCGACGGATTTCACCTCACTAGAGTCCTGATGGACGGCGGTAGCAGCCTGAACCTGCTTTATCAGGATACAGTGCGCAAAATGGGCGTAGAACCCTCAAGGATTAAACCTACAAAGACGACTGAGGGAGTCCTGGACTAGGGGGTGTCCGGATAGCCGAACTATCATCTTTGGCCGGACTCCAAGACTATGAAGATACAAGATTGAAGACTTCGTCCCGTGTCCGGATGGGACTTTCCTTGGCGTGGAAGGCAAGCTTGGCGATACGGATATGGAGATCTCCTACCATTTTAACCGACTCTGTGTAACCCTAACCCTATTCGGTGTCTATATAAACCGAAGGGTTTTAGTCCATAGGACGAACAACAATCGTACCATAGGCTAGCTTCTAGGGTTTAGCCTCCTTGATCTCGTGGTAGATCTACTCTTGTACTACCCATATCATCAATATTAATCTAGCAGGACTAGGGTATTACCTCCCTCGAGAGGGCCCGGACCTGGGTAAAAACATCGTGTCCCTTGTCTCCTGTTACCATCCGCCTAGACGCTGATTTGGGACCCCCTACCGAGATCCGCCGGTTTGACACCGACATTGGTGCTTTCATTGAGAGTTCCTCGGTGTCGTCACCTATAGGCCCGATGGCTCCTTCGATCATCAACAACGACGCGGTCAGGTGAGACTTTTCTCCACGGACAGATCTTCGTATTGGCGGCTTTGCTGCGGGCAATTCACTTGGCCATCTGGAGCAGATCGAAAGCTACGCCCCTGGCCATCAGGTCAGATTTGGAAGATTGAACTATACGGCTGATGTCCGCGGATACTTGATCTTCGACGGATTCGAGCCACAGCCAAGCGCGCCGCACTGTCTCGATGGGCACGATCTAGCTCTGCCGCCGGACAGTGCCCTGGAGGCCTCACCAGCGTCCGCTCCGACCCTTAGCTCGGAGCCGACTCCCCTGATCGAGGATGAGTGGTTGGACACCGCCTCAGGGGCTACGATCTCAACGCAATTGAGCCGAACACCATCCCTGTCCTTCGCGAAGCTCGTGACTCCCAGGTGCCGGACTCCTTGCCGGACTCCGAACCCCCCGCGCCCCTGCCAATCGAATCTGATTGGGCGCCGGTCATGGAGTTCACTGCCGCGGACATCTTTCGGCACTCGCCCTTTGGCGACATCTTGAATTCACTAAAGTCTCTCTCTTTATCAGGAGAGCCCTGTCCGGATTACGGTCAGGAAGGTTGGGATGCGGACGACGAAGAAATTTAACGCCCACCCACCACCCACTTTGTAGCCACTGTCGATGATTTAACGGACATGCTCGACTTCGAATCCGAAGACATCGACGGTACGGACGACGCTGCCAGAGACGACCAAGACCCAGCGCCTACAGGGCACTGGAAGGCCACCTCGTCATATGACATATACATGGTCGACATCCCAAAAGATGGGAACGGCGATGGAACAACGGAGGATGACCCCTCCAAGAAACAGCCCAAGCGCCGACGTCAGCGGCGCCGCTCTAAATCCCGCCACAGTAATAACGGCGATTCCGGCACGGGAGACAATAATACCCAAGACAGTGCCGAAGACGACCCCCTCCAGCAGGACTCAGCGCAGGAGGAGGGAGAAGCAAGACCGCATGACAATGCGGCAGAAAGAGAGGTAGAGGACGATAATTATGCGCCCCCCTCCGAAGACGAGGCAAGCCTCGACGACAACGAATTCGTCGTGCCAGAGGATCCTGCCGAACAGGAGCGTTTCAAACGCAGGCTTATGGCCACGGCAAGCAGCCTCAAGAAAAAGCAGCAACAACTTAGAGCTGACCAAGACCTGCTAGCTGACAGATACTCTGAATTCCTTGCAGCCGAAGAGTATGAACTCGAACACCCCGCCAAAAGCTACCCCAAACGCAGGCCGTTGCCTCGGTCAGAGGAAGCAGCACCCAAACCTACATCACCAGTGCATGATGCGGCCGACCGGCCACCCCGTGGCCGCGACAGAGAGGCCTCTAGACCCTCCATTCAAGCCGCACCCTGACGCCGCTCAAAAAGTACCAAGGCACGGGAAAACGCGTCGGACTTGCGAGATATATTGGAGGATAAGGCAAAACATACAAGATCAATCTACGGATCGCGTGGGCGCCCCACGACACGTGATGATAACCGTCACGCCGGATACTGCAACTTCGGCCGGGCCGCACACAGTAGACAAAGCTCATTTGAGCTACGTCGTGATATAGCCCAATACAGAGGCAACGCACACCCACTATGCTTCACAGACGAAGTGATGGATCATCAAATCCCCGAGGGTTTCAAACCCGTAAACATCAAATCATACGATGGCACAACAGATCCTGCGGTTTGGATCGAGGACTACCTCCTCCATATCCACATGGCCCGTGGTGATGATCTACACGCCATCAAATACCTCCCACTCAAGCTTAAAGGACCAGCTCGGCATTGGCTTAACAGCTTGCCAGCAGAATCAATTGGTTGTTGCGAGGACCTGGAAGCCGCATTCCTTGATAACTTCCAGGGCACATATGTGCGACCACCAGACGCCGATGACCTTAGCCATATAATTCAGCAGCCAGAAGAATCGGCCAGACAATTTTGGACACGGTTCCTAACCAAGAAAAATCAAATCGTTGACTGTCTGGATGCAGAGGCCCTTGCAGCCTTCAAACATAACATCCGCGACGAGTGGCTTGCCCGGCACCTAGGACAGGAAAAGCCGAAATCCATGGCAGCCCTCACCACACTCATGACCCGCTTTTGCGCGGGAGAAGACGGCTGGCTAGCTCGTAGTAACAACTTGGCCAAACACCCTGATAGTTCGGATACCAAGGACAGCAATGGCAGGTCGCGTCGCAACAAGAACAACCGCCGCATTAACGGCGATAATGCTGAAGATACGGCACTAAATGCCGGATTCAGAGGCTCTAAACCCGGTCAGCGGAAGAAGCCATTCAAAAGAAATACCGGGGCCCGTCCAACTTGGACCGAATACTCGATCGCTTGTGCGGATACATGGCACCCCGAAAACCAGCCAACCACACCAATAGGGATTGTTGGGTGTTCAAGCAAGCAGGCAAGTTAAGTGCCGAACTCAATGACAAGGGGCTGCATAGTGACGACGAGGAAGAGCCCCGGCCGCCGAACAATAGAGGACATAAGGGCTTTCCCACACAAGTGCGGACGGTGAACATGATATACGCAACCCACATACCCAAAAGGGAGCGGAGCGTGCACTAAGGGGCGTATATGCGATGGAGCCGATCGCCCCAAAGTTCAACCCATGGTCTTCTGCCCGATCACCTTCGATCGAAGGACCACCCACTAGCATTCGTCATGGCGGTTTCGCGCATTGGTTCTTGACCCAATTATTGATGGATTTCACCTCACGAGTCCTGACGGACGGCGTTAGCAGCCTGAACCTGCTTTATCGAGGATACGGTCGCCAAAATGGGCATAGACCCTCAAGGATTAAACCTACAAAGACGACCTTTAAAGGCGTCATACCGGTGTAGAGGCCAATTGTACAGGCTCGATTACACTCGAAGTGGTCTTCGGATCCTGGATAACTTCCGGCGAAGAGTTAATCTTGACATAGTCCCGTTCATGGCGGCTATCACGCCTTTGCTCGGACGAACCGCATTGCAAAGTTCAATGTGGTGCCGCACCTTTCGCATACCTCAAGCTCAAGATGCTAGGCCCTCGAGGAGTAATCACGGTCAATGGAAACACCGAACGCTCTCTCCGAATGGAGGAGCACACGGTGGCCCTCGCGGCGGAGGTGCAAAGCAGCCTCTCACAGCAATTCTCAAGTCCAGCCACTAAGCGTCCGGACAACATCCAAGCGCTACGGAGTAATCTACAACAAGACCGCCTGGCACGATCCAAGCACGCGTAGCAATCCGGCCCCAACCCCAGCCCTCGCGAAATTGCGAAGCCAGTACTACGCGTACATAACTACGCTCTGGAGATACCATGGGCATAAGGGAGGGCACGACCACGCACGCCTGCATGCGGCTCAACCGCACCAGGGGCTCCCGATTGTGTCATTCTTTTTCTTTTTTCTTTTTTTTCTTACTTTCAGGACTCTGTTCTCCAGAAGCCCTGTCCAGCATTCGCGCCGAATACACGATGCAACAGCCAGGGAAGCAGAAAGCTACGTCGAGTGTCCAGGTGGTCTCCATTACGAGCATTATACCTGTTTTACATACCATCCCGCAGCTTACCCCTGGAGGGGGACATGTTAAATAGTCTCATCCCTTGCTTATCGCACTATTTGTATCGTTCTGCTTTCATTGCAGTTTCTTTTTAATAACCAATATATAGCTCTTGCCTATTATTGCACTCTTTCCCATTATATATGTTCATTTATGACATTGCGCAACCGTACAATTTGGTATGGCCAATACACCAGGGGCTTAAGTACCCCAAAAGTATGGTGTGATAAGTCCGAACACTTTCACAAGTGCGGCACCCTGAACTTATAGAATTATATGCATCGGATCCGAATCATGTCTTGGGTCAATAGTTGGGTTTTCCCGGCTCCCATGTTTTGGTACCTTACGTTCCGTTATATCGGCTAAGGTAGCACTGGGAGAACCACTGCGATTGTGCCCAGGTTGATCTGGGTTGAGCACCTCAGTGGAGAAAGCTAAAACTGACCGTCATGATAGGGCGAGAGCGATCGCTGTTCGAGAGGTTTTTCGGGTCATAAAGACTTATGCCGCTTAGAGCGAGGAACGGCATTGTCCGGCCAAAGGCGTGGATAGCGCCCGAACTCGGTCTTCGAATACTAGGGGCTTCGCGAAATTTAAAATTATAGAATTCTATGGCTAAGTGAGAGTGTTCAACACTATAAGTCCGGTTGCCTTGTTCATTGCGTTGAGCGCCTCCCTCGATGGACCCAAGAATGGGAACAAGAGCGCTCAAGTTTATCCCTAACACCCCACTTTCGTGGCATGGGGCTGAAATAACGACTTGCCATCTCTCAAATTTGATAAACGGCCGCACAGAAGGTAATATTATAAATTAACAAGCGTTGCTTAGCGCATATGAACAAGTTTTCAGCGTACAGGATAACAAATGCGAGTCTATTCAAAAATTACATCTTTGGAGCACTCATCCGCTATACAGCGGGCACCCTTCAGGACGCCCTCATAGTACATCTCGGGCTTGCGATGATCCTTGCCCTTCGGTGGCCCGTCCGTCACAAGCTTCTCCGCATCCAGCTTGCCCCAGTGCACTTTAGCAGGGGCAAGGGCCCGACGGGCACCTTCAATGCAGAAGGAGCGCTTGATGACTTCAATCCATGGACAGGCGTCAACCAGCCGCTGAACTAACCCAAAGTAGCTCCCAAGCATGGCTTCCAATGGCCACAGCCGAACTATGAGGCCCTTCATGGCCTGTTCTGCGACCTTGTGGAGCTCGACCAGCTGCTTCAGCTGGTCTCTCAGGGGCACCGGACGGTCGGCCTCGACATCTTGAGACAGAACACCTTCTCCGTCGAGCTCCCCTCCTTGGCGCGGTAGAACGCGACAGCATCAGACACACTACGGGGCAGATCTGCGAACGCTCCTGGAGAGCTCCGGATTCGGGTAAGTACTAGATAATTGACTTTTACATTCTTGCTCTGCATAAAGAATGCCTTACCCGCCGCGATCTTCTTTATTGCCTCAATCTCCTGGAGGGCCTTTTGGGCCTCGGCCTTAGCAGCTTTGGCACTCTCAAGAGCCGAGGCAAGCTTGGACTCTCGGGTCTTCGAGTCACGCTCCAGACCCTCGTGTTTCTCCATGAGAGCCTGGAGCTCTTGCCGTACCTCCGCCAGCTGCGCCTCCCCCTTCTCTCGCTCGGTGCGCTCCGCAACCGCTTTGTTTTCGGCCGCGGACACCGCCTCCTTCAGGGTCGCCACCTCGCTCGTGGCCCCTGTAGTACCCATGTTATTCCTGTTATCTTTTGCAACCAAATCCTTTCTATAAGGTATTTCTTTAATAAGGTGTTACTTACCTTCCTTGTCCTCGAGCTGCTTTTTGGCAAGGCCGAGCTCGTTCTCGGACCGCTTGAGGCTCTGCTTCAATGCATTGACCTCCGCAGTCAGTGTGGCAGAGGTCAGCAGCGCAGCCTGCATGCCCATATTGACATACTCATGTTAGACTCCTGCGTCTATCTTTTTAGATCCTTAGTCCGGATTTTCTTTCCGAACACCGAACTAAGCATCAGGGGCTACTGTCTATGCGGTAATATTTTTACATATTCTAAACTTACCTCAAAGCCTGTTAGAAGGCTGGTACAGGCTTCAGTCAGCCCGCTCTTGGCGGACTGAACTTTCTGGATCACCACACTCATAACAGTGCGGTGCTCCTCCTCGATGGAGGCGCTGTTAGCGCCTCGATGCTATCCGGTGTCTCGGTTGGGCCGGAGGACACCGGTGTCTTCCCTTCCCTCTGAAGGACTGCTTGCGGACTTGGAACGCTGAAGGTTCGGTATGGAGTCCGGACGAGGTCGGGCTTAGAGCCCCTGGGGGTCTCGCCCCCCACGCGCCTGGAGTCCGGGAGGTTTCCTTGCGGCGCCTCCTGCGCCACCTCCTCTTGACCAGGCCCCCTTGGGCCCCACCTCGGCGTCATCCGCAGCGTGAGGTGAGGAGGCGGTCGGAAGTGAAGTACTCTCCATTTCCGACGAACTCAGGGACCGGCTCGACGAAGCGGCGAATTCGTCCTTGGGCGGGCTGCATGATTGTTTGGCATTAGAGAACACTATGCAATGGAAAAAAGCCATGGGTATCCGGACACTTACGATCTCGCCAGGGGCTTGGCCCTTGTTGGCCACTCCTCCTCGTCGTTGTCGGCGTTGGTGGAGAAGTCCAGAGGAAGGGTCCTTCCCTTCTTGGACCCTCCGGCCTCCCCAGTTGGGACGGCCTTCCTTTTCTTCTCTCCCCCCGCTGGGGGAGAGCCTTCTTTTTCCTCCTCCTCTTCCTCAGAGGAGGATTCCGCCTCAAAGTTGTCGGGCGGTGAGTCCGACAGCACCTGGCGCCGGGAGCTCTTTCGAGTTCCCGTGGCCTCCTTCTTGGCCTTCTTCTCCGGCACCACATGAGGTACCGGAGCCAGCAGCCCCGTCAATCGGGCGTCCGCTGGGTCTTCGGCAAAGGGCGGACAGTTAACCTGTCCGGGCGTCTTCACCAGTCTGTTAAAGGTTAGGGAGTTTTAGATCCGCATAGAGTCAAACTATGAAAAAAGAGTCCCATAAAGGGTAAAATAACTCACCTCGCTGGCTTGACGCTGCGAGCTGAATCCGCAATCTTCGGTAGCGGATGTGGGAGCCTCGGCGCCCTTGAACAGCACCTTCCAGGCATCTTCGTACGTAGTGTCGAAAAGCCTTTTTTGAGTTGAGTGCTATTCCTGATCGAACTCCCACAATTTGAAGGCCCGTTGTTGGCATGGGAGAATCCGGCGGATGAGCATCACCTGGATTACGTTGACAAGCCTGAGATTCTTGTCCACCAGGTTTCGGACGCAGGTTTTGAGTCCGGACAGCTCGTCCGAATTCCGCCATGTCAGGCCCGTCTCTTTCCATGATGAGAGCCGTGTGGGGAAGCCAGATCAGAATTCAGGGGCCGCCGCCCATTGAGAGTCGCACGGTTCGGTGATGTAGAACCACCCCGATTGCCACCCCTTTATGGTCTCCACAAAGGAGCCCTCGAGCCATAGGACTTTGGCCATCTTGCCAACCATGGCGCCTCCGCACTCCGCTTGGTGGCCGCCCACTACCTTCGGCTTGACATTGAAGATCTTCAGCCATAAATCGAAGTGGGGCTCGATGCAGAGGAAGGCCTCGCACACGACGATGAACGCCGAGATGTTGAGGATGAAATTCGGGGCCAGATCGTGGAAGTCCAGGCCGTAGTAGAACATGAGCCCCCGGACAAATGGGTGAAGTGGAAAACCCAGTCCGCGGAGGAAGTGGGGGAGAAACACCACCCTCTCATGGGGCCTGGGGGTTGGAATGCGCTGCCCCTCGTCGGGTAGCCGGTGCGCGATGTCGTCGGACAAGTATCCGGCCTCCCGCAGCTTCGTGATGTGCCCCTCCGTGACGGAGGAGGCCATCCACCTGCCTCCCGCTCCGGACATAGTTGGAGAAGGTTGAGGTGGGGTGTGCGGACTTAGGCGCTGGGCTCGAGTGCGAAATGGATGAGCAAAGGAGGAAGAAGGCGTGGCGAAAAGGTGGATCCTTATCCCTTATATGGACGGACGAAGCTATCGTCCCCGCCAACTGGTAAAACTCGCTTATCTCCCAAGCGCCGTAATCAATGGCGCGGATGGGTTACCCACGTCCGTATTGATGAGAATCCCGGAATAAGGGGGGCACGATCTCCGCTTTGATAAGACGTGCCAAGAAAACCGCCTCGCTAAACGCGCTAAGGTGGAACAGTAAAAAACGATTCATATAAAGGCCTGGCCGTGGTGTGATGTCACGCCGCGGGATACGTCAGCAGATCTGTGCAAAAATTATTCTCTCTACGGTGGTATGTGGAACTTGTTTTGCAGAGCCGGACAGTATCCTGGTGTTCAAAATCTTCTATGAAGTATTCTGAAGAGGAACCCGCCTTGCAATGCCGAAGACAATATGCGCGCCGGACTCGTCATCATTGAAGCCTGGTTCAGAGAGCTCTTGAGGAGTCCTGGACTAGGGGGTGTCCGGATAGCCGAACTATCATCTTTGGCTGGACTCCAAGACTATGAAGATACAAGATTGAAGACTTCGTCCCGTGTCCGGATGGGACTTTCCTTGGCGTGGAAGGCAACCTTGGCGATACGGATATGTAGATCTCTTACCATTGTAACCGACTCTGTGTAACCCTAACCCTATTCGGTGTCTATATAAACCGAAGGGTTTTAGTCCGTAGGACGAACAACAATCATACCATAGGCTAGCTTCTAGGGTTTAGCCTCCTTGATCTCGTGGTAGATCTACTCTTGTACTACCCATATCATCAATATTAATTTAGCAGGAGTAGGGTATTACCTGCCTCGAGAGGGCCCGAACCTAGGTAAAAACGTCATGTCCCTTGTCTCCTGTTACCATCCGCCTAGACGCACAGTTCGGGACCCCCTACCCGAGATCCGCCGGTTTTACCACCGACAACGACCTTTAAAGGCGTCATACCGGGTGTAGAGGCCAATTGTACATGCTCAGTTACACTCGAAGTGGTCTTCGGCTCCCCGGATAACTTTCGATGCGAAGAGTTAATCTTCGACATAGTCCCGTTCCGCAGCGGCTATCACGCACTGCTTGGACGAACCGCATTTGCAAAGTTCAATGCGGTGCCGCACTACGCATACCTCAAGCTCAAGATGCCAGGCCCTCGAGGAGTAATCATGGTCAGCGGAAACATCGAGCGATCTCTCGAGCGGAGGAGCACACGGCGGCCCTCGCGGCGAAGGTGCAAAGCAGCCTCTCACAGCAATTCTCGAGTCCGGCTATTAAGCGTCCGCCACCGTCAAAGCGCCCGAGTAACCTACAACAAGACCGCTTTGGCACGATCCGGCCGCAGCGTAGCAATCTGGCTAACCCCAACCCTCGCGAAGCTGCGAAGCGATTACTACGCATACATAACTACGCTCTGGAGATACCATGGGCATAAGGGGGAGAGCGACCACGGCACGCCTGAATGCGGCTCAACCGCACTGGGGGCTCCGATTGTGTCATTCTTTTCTTTTTCTTTTTCTTACTTCCAGGACTCCGTTTTCCAGAAGTCCTGTCCGGCACTAGAATAGCCGAACTCACGATGCAACAGCCAGGGAAGCAGAAAGCTACGTCGAGTGTCCAGGTGGTCTCTACTACGATCATTGTACCTGTTTTACATACCATCCCGCAGCTTACCCGTGGAGGGGGACATGTTAAATAGTCCCATCCCTTGCTTATCGCACTATTTGTATCATTCTGCTTTCATTGCAGTACCTTTTTGAATAAACATTACATAGCTTTTGCCTATTATTGCACTCATATCTTTATCTATATATATGTTAATTTCATGACATGTTGCACCCATACACTTTGGTACGGCCAATACACCAGGGGCTTAAGTACCCCAAAAGTATGGTGTGATAAGTCCGAACACTTTCACAAGTGCGGCACCCCAAACTTATAGCACTATATGCATCGGCTCTGAATCATGTCTTGGGTCAATAGTTGGGTTTGCCCGGCTCCCATGTTTTGGTACCTTACGTTCCGTTATATCGGCTTAGATAGCGCTGGGAGAACCACTGCGATTGTGCCCCGGTTGAGCTGGGTTGAGCACCTCAGTGGAGAAAGCTAAAACTGACCGTCATGATAGGGCGAGAGCGATCGCTGTTCGAGAGGTTTTTCGGGTCCCTAAAGACTTATGCCGCTTAGAGCGAGGAGTCGGCATTGTCCGACCAAGGCGTGGATAGCGCCCCGAACTCGGTCTTCCGAATATTAGGGGCTTCGCTGAAATTTAAAATTATAGAATTCTATGGCTAAGTGAGAGTGTTCAAGCACTATAAGTCCGGTTGCCTTGTTCGTTGCGTTGGCGCCTCCTCGAAGGACCCAAGAATGGGAACAAGAGCGCTCAAGTTTATCCCGAACACCCCACTTTCATGCATGGGGCTGAAGCCAACGACTTGCCATCTCTCAAATTTGATAAACGGACGCACAGAAGGTAATATTTTAAATTCACAAGCGTTGCTTAGCGCATATGAACAAGGTTTCGACGTACAGGATAACAAATGCAAGTCTATTCAAAAATTACATATTTGGAGCACTCATCCGCTATCCGGCGGGCACCCTTCAGGACGCCCTCATAGTACATTTCGGGCTTGCGATGCTCCTTGCCCTTTGGTGGCCCGTCCGTCACAAGCTTCTCCGCATCCAGCTTGCCCCAGTGCACTTTAGCACGGGCAAGGGCCCGATGGGCACCTTCAATGCAGACGGAGCGCTTGATGACTTCAATCCATGGACAGGCGTCCACCAGCCGCTGCACTAGCCCAAAGTAGCTCCCAGGCATGGCTTCCAATGGCCACAACCGAACTATGAGGCCCTTCATGGCCTGTTCGGCGACCTTGAGGAGCTCGACCAGCGGCTTCAGCTGGTCGCTCAGGGGCACCGGACGTTCGGCCTCAGCATACTGAGACCAGAACACCTTCTCCGTCGAGCTCCCCTCCTTGGCGCGGTAGAATGCGGCAGCATCAGACACACTACGGGGCAGATCTGCGAATGCTCCTGGAGAGCTCCGAATCTGGGTAAGTAATAGGTTATTCACTTTCACATGCTTGCTTTGCAGAAAGAATGCCTTACCCGCTGCTATCTTCTTTAATGATTCAATTTCATGGAGGGCTTTTTGGGCTTCGGCCTTGGCGGCTTTGGCACTCTCAAGAGCCAAGGCGAGCTCGGACTCTCGAGTCTTCGAGTCACGCTCCAAACCCTCGTGTTTTTCCACGAGAGCCTGGAGCTCTTGCCGCACCTCCACCAGCTGCGCCTCCCACTTCTCTCGCTCGGTGCGCTCCGCAGCCGCCTTGTTTTCGGCCGCGGACACCGCCTCCTTCAGGGTCGCCACCTCACTCGTGGCCCCTGCAGTACCCATGTTATTCCTGTTATCTTTTGCAACCAAATCCTTTCTATAAGGTATTTCTTTAATAAGGTATTACTTACCTTCCTTGTCCTCGAGCTGCTTCTTGGCAAGGCCGAGCTCGTTATCGGACCGCTCGAGGCTCATATGCATTGACCTCCGCAGTTAGTGCGGCAGAGGTCAGCAGCGCAGCCTGCATTCCCATATTGACATACTTATGTTAGACTCCTGCGTATATCTTTTTAGATCCTTAGTCCGGATTTTCTTTCCGAACACCGAACTAAGTATCAGGGGCTACTGTCTATGCGGTAATATTTTTACATATTCTAAACTTACCTCAAAGCCTGTTAGAAGGCTGGTAAAGGCTTCAGCTAGCCCGCTCTTGGCTGACTGAACTTTCTGGATCACCACACTCATAACAGTGCGGCGCTCCTCCTCGATGGAGGCGCTGTTAAGCGCCTCTAGTAAGCTATCCGGTGCCTCCGGTTGGATGGAGGACACCGGCGTCTTACCCTTCCTACGAAGGGACCTCTTGCCGGACTTCGGAACCGCTGAAGGTTCCGGTATGGAGTCCCGACAAGGTTTGGGCTTAGAGCCCCTTGGGGTCTCGCTCCCCTCGCGCCTGGAGTCCGGGAGGCTGCCTTGCGGTGCCTCCTGCGCCACCTCCTCTTGACCAGGCCCCCCTCGGGGCCCCACCTCGGCATCATCCGTAGCGTGAGGTGAGGAGGCGGCCGGAAGTGAAGGGCTCTCCACTTCCGACGAATTCATGGACCCGCTCGACGAAGCGGCGAGCCCGTCCTTGGGCGGGCTGCATGATTGTCCGGCATTAGAGAACACTATGCAATCAAAAAAAGCCATGGGTATCCGGACACTTACGATCTCGCCAGGGGCTTGGCCCTTGTTGGCCACTCCTCCTCGTTGTTGTCGGCGTTGGTGGAGAAGTCGGAGGAAGGTCCTTCCTTCTTGGACCCTCGGCCCCCCAGTTGGGGCGGCCTTCCTTTCTTCTCTCCCCGGCGGGGAGAGGCTTTTTCTTCCTCCTCTTCCTCAGAGGAGGATTCCACCTCAGGGTTGTCGAGCGATGAGTCCGACAGCACCTGGCGCCGGGAGCTCCTTCGAGTTCCCTTGGCCTCCTTCTTGGCCTTCTTCTCCGGCACCACGTGAGGTGCCGGAGCCCTTAGCCCGTCAATCGAGGCGTCCATTTGGTCTTCGGTGAAGGGGCGGACAGTTAATCTGTCCGGACGTCTTCAGCCAGTCCTGTCGAAGGTTAGGGAGTTTTAGATCCCACATAGAGTCAATCTATGAAAAACAAGAGTCCCATAAAGTGTAAAATAACTTACCTCGCTGGCTTGACGCTGCGAGCTGAATCCGTGATCTTCGGTAGCGGATGTGGGAGCCTCGGCGCCCTTGAACAGCACCTTACAGGCATCTTCGTACGTAGTGTCGAAGAGCCTTTTCAGAGTTGGGTCTTTGTGCGGATCGAACTCCACAATTTGAAGGCCCGTTGTTGGCATGGGAGAATCCGGCGGATGAGCATCACGGACTACGTTGACAAGCCAGAGATTCTTGTCCACCAGGTTTCGGACGCAGGTTTGGAGTCCGGACAGCTCGTCCGAATCCCCCCACGTCACGCCCGTCTCTTTCCATGATGTAAGCCGTGTGGGGAAGCGGATCGAATTCGGGGCTGAGGAGTCCGGACTAGGGGTGTCCGGATAGCCGGACTATCGTCACGGCCGGACTCCAAGACTATGAAGATACAAGATTGAAGACTTCGTCCCGTGTCCGGATGGGACTTTCCTTGGCGTGGAAGGCAAGCTTGGCGATACGGATATGTAGATCTCCTACCTTTGTAACCGACTCTGTGTAACCCTAACCTATCTGGTGTCTATATAAACCGGAGGTTTTAGTCCGTAGGACGAACAACAATCATACCATAGGCTAGCTTCTAGGGTTTAGCCTCCTTGATCTCGTGGTAGATCTACTCTTGTACTACCCATATCATCAATATTAATCAAGCAGGAGAAGGGTATTACCTCCATCGAGAGGGCCCGAACCTGGGTAAAATCATCGTGTCCCTTGTCTCGTGTTACCATCCGCCTAGACGCACAGTTCGGGACCCCCTACCCGAGATTCGCCGGTTTTGCCACCGACATTGGTGCTTTCATTGAGAGTTCCTCTGTGTCCTCACCGATAGGCACGATGGCTCCTTCGATCATCAACAACGACGCGGTCCAGGGTGAGACTTTTCTCCCGGACAGATCTTCGTATTCGGCGGCTTTGCACTTTGCAGCCAATTAAGCAGCCATCTGGAGCAGATCGAAGCTTCGCCCCTGGCCATCAGTCAGATTTGGAAGTTTGAACTATCGGCCGATATCCGCGGAGACTTGATCTTGACGGATTCGAGCCGCAATAAGCAGCGCCGCCTTGTCTCGATGGGCATGATCTAGCTCTGCGGCGAGCAGTGCCACGGAGGCCGCACCGGCATCTGCTCCGACCCTTAATCCGGGCTGGATTCCCCGATCGAGGACGCAGTGGTTGGACACCGCCTCGGGGCTACAATCTCTACGGCGATTGAGCCGAACTCCATCCCTGTCCTTTTCGAAGACCTCAACTCCAGGTTGCCGGACTCCTCTCCGGACTCCGAACCCTCCGCACCCTTGCCAATCGAATCCGATTGGGCGCCTGACGGTGTCCTGGACTTGGGGGTACTCACCACGTCGTCTCCCGATCAGTTGGATTGGGCCGAGGACCCCCATGGCCGTATACTCATGGGCCAGTCCGGACAGTTGCCGCATACAAGGAAGATTCCACAAGACTTGGCGATCAAGACAAGGACTCCTCCCCACCGGCGTATTCGGCTAGGACTCTTGTTATCCTAGGCCTCTGGTGCATTATATAAACCGAGGCCAGGCTAGTCGACACACATACAATATACAACAATCATACCATAGGCTAGCTTCTAGGGTTTAGCCTCTATGATCTCGTGGTAGATCTACTCTTGTACTACCCATATCATCAATATTAATCAAGCAGGAGTAGGGTTTTACCTCCATCGAGAGGGCCCGAACCTGGGTAAACATTGTGTCCCTTGCCTCCTGTTACCATTGATCCTAAGACGCACTGCTTGGGACCCCCTACCCGAGATCCGCCGGTTTGGACACCGACATTGGTGCTTTCATTGAGAGTTCCGTTGTGTGATCGGCGAAAGGATCAATGGCTCGACTGCAGGTCAACTGCGACGTCGGCTTCTTCATCACCAGCTCGACTGGTCACCTTGGTTCGACCAAGAACTGCGCCCTATCTCCGATCGTCAGGTTCGGATGAGGGCCTTCATCAACATCAACTCCGATCTCTATCAAGATCATGGAGGAATCATCCAGGGAGCCCGGGGGCTCAACGTCAAACATTGCCCTTGGGCGACCGTACTGTTTTTCCGGACAGCGGACTTGTGTCCGCCGCCACCGCCTCCTCAAGCGTCGTTTTAACGATTGGTTCGGTGGAATTATGCGGAATTGAGTCTACAACAACCCTGGAAAATTTCGTCGAGTTCCGATGGAGGAATCTCTGGCAATCTCCGAATTACCGGAGCCGCATTGAATCTGGACAAGAATCCGGACGAGTTTAGGGCGTGGTGTCCAGCTTCTAGCTCGTACTTCCTTTGGAAGATCCAACCGTTGATCGGCTGCGGAATTCCTATATCTACCACCCCTCAAAATTTCAGCTCGATCCGACCGTCCAAACTCCGGGAACCTTCCGATTAGTGCATCACTTTTCGGATCTGTTTCCTGCGCGAAAACGAATCCGACCCGAGTTCGTCTTTTTTATGAACAGGATTTGGACATCTTTTTGAAGGAAGTTTTGTATGGGGTATTGTGTTTTGTTTCCGAACACATCCCACTAACTTTAAGATCTTTTGAACATGATCTTCAACATCATGCTGGTGTCAAACCAGTCCGGCAATATTGCTCCACGGCTGCCGACCTGCGCTAGACGCGTCGTCACTTTGTTGAGCCGAGCTCGGATTTTTCGGATCATCATCTCGGCAAGCCGAACAAGAGTCCGGCATCGTGAAGGATAAATCATCACCAACATCGCCGCCCCACGGATTACACGGAGCGGGCATACCGGCATCGCCGCACGGTCGCTTCATCAAGCCGGCATCGACCACGTCAAGACCTGCATCGGCAGGGCCGCACTATTGCTTCTTCAAGCTGGTGTCCATCACGCCGACCTACTTCGACATCTCGGCTGGACCGGGGGCTTCGCCATCTCTTCATCAACCTACTCCGGACACTTCGGCGTCACTAGCCGACCAGGCAATGGATGCGCGGATCGAGTCCCAATTTTGGGAATCACATTCCTTCGGATTGCTACAACAAATAAACCAGGTGCTATTAATCCTAGTATTTATTTTTGCTTGTTTGGGTTAATTTTTCCCAAGGAATTATTACTCTGATTTGTCCATCATATGTACGCAGGTCTATCAAACGGTGGCGCGTGCGGCGGTCGCATGATGGTTCGGTCGGTTTCACACAGATCCGTGACGCGGCATCCGAACTCGGACCGACACTGTGAATCGAGGCTTTGCCGCCTTTATTGCATTACGCCCGGCGACCTGCATCGACATCAACTTCGGCGCCAGGCCATATTTCTTTTATTACTCACTTTGCATAAATTATTTATTATGCAGCGATTTTTTATTACTATCATCTCTGGTTTGCACTATATTTTGTGCACGGGAAAGCGATCCAGCGGACTATATCCTTTAGCGTCACCTCGGCTGGGACGGGGCTTCGTCAACACTTCATTACCCCATGCGGGGACTTGGCATCACTCTGCCGTCCTGCATTGCTATGTCACCACTTGGTGCGAGCTCTTTGCTCCGCCACCTCGGGACGGATTGGGGATGGAACCTTGTCCCGCATCAAGCTCGGACGCGTCGTCAATACCGAACACATTAACCAGCTAAGTTGCCTTCATGCTCAAAGTTTTAAATTTCTAACTTGTGTTCGGTTCGACCAAGCATTATACTTTGTTGGAAAAAAGTTGGTTGTAAAATTTTCCTTGTCAAACTATGTTTGCACATACTTGACGCGCTACCGCGCTCATTATACAGGGTCTTCTTTAATGAAGCTTATTAATCGGGCTTTATTCCCAACACATGTGTCACACTTCCGCATGTACCTTTTATTCACCATTATATGCATCGATATGACTTAAGTTTTGGCCAAGCTGGGTTGCTGGCTCCTGTGCTTACCCCTCGTTCCCGATTGTTCGGCAAGGTGGTAAAGGAGCACCTCTGCGATTATTACTGCGGGTCAGCGGATGTGTACCTCGACTGGGTGAAGCCTAAAGCTAGCGTTCTTAAGGGAATATTGGTCGGTGAACTAAAAGATGATTTTAATTATTTACCCATCTGCCCCGGATGATTTTCCGCTTTCATAGCAGCTTTGACATGCACTTTAGGGCATGCATCCCAGCGAAAGGAACCCTTAACGGAACTATTCTCCTGGAAGATGTTTCTTACTACCCATGTAATATAACATAACTAGTTGGGCACTTATGCGATACAGCACTAATGACCCCTCGCCTTGTCTCCATGCATACCACGGTTCTTATATAACCACGAAGGTATTCGGACACACTCCGGACTATTGGGTCACGAGTTGAAGCGAAAAGGTCCGCTATGACAAACGGTCTACAATCCGGCTAGAAGGCATTCTACATGTCAGCTTACATTATATAGTCAACTTTTACCCAAGTCACTTGGGGGCTCTTATGTTTATTTGAGCCGTTTCATACTAAGTGTTTTTCTTCTTAGTCGTTGCAAAGTTTTTATTATTTATCACTCCTTTTCTGGACACGAGTGTGCGGTCACTGGCCGAGGAGCCTAATTTCTCTCTCAAAATCGCTAGAGTTTAGTTTTCTAAACTTGCCTAATCCGTAGGCTGGCTCGCTTGAAGTCTTGAGATAGGATTTGTCATGTTAAAGCACGGCAGAAGCACTTTTTTTTCTAAAGTCCAATTTTCGGATTGGCACCGAACACTTGATCTTGTTGGACGTCATGTTTTTCTTGGCGTGTTTTTTGGGTTTCAAGCTTTTGGCACTTTTAAACTATTTGTGTGTTTTCAGCACAAGTCTCATGATTAGGCAACGGACTCCTTTAGGGATTTGGCAAAAACATTCTCGGATATTTCTATATATGCATCAGTTTCGAATTGTGTCTTCGGTCAATAGTTGGGTTGCCCGGCTCCCGCGCTTGCCTCCTATGTTCCGCTTAGTTCGGCTAGGTGTGCAAAGGGAGAACCACTGCGATTGTGCTTCCAGCTCGCATGGTCAAGCACCTAAGTGGAGAAAGCCGAAAACTGACTGTCACAATAGGTGTAAACTGGTCAGCAATCCGATGCCTATATTAAATGACGGGCCATTCATAACATTGGCCGAAGTGTTTACGGCTTGACCTCAACTGTCGCCGAACACTACCGGGGGCTATTAACTGGCCTCCCAAACTAAATCCTCGATCTTTTGCTCTTACATTGGAGTTGAGGTTTCATGATCATGCTTAGCATGACAACCCAAAGAAAGGAACTGATACCGGGACTATTTTCTTTGGAAGACATTGTTAGGAAACGTAGTAATTTCAAAAAATTTCCTACGAACATGCAAGACCATGGTGATGGCATAGCAACGAGAGGGGAGAGTGTCCGTCCACGTACCCTCGTAGACCGAAAGCGGAAGCGTTATAACAACGCGGTTGATGTAGTCGTACGTCTTCACGATCCGACCGATCCAAGCACCGAACGTACGGCACCTCCGAGTTCTGCACACGTTCAGCTCGATGACGATCCCCGGACTCCGATCCAGCAAAGTGTCGGGGATGAGTTCCGTCAAGACGACGGCGTGGTGGCGATGATGATGCTCCACCGGCGAGGGCTTCGCCTAAGCCCGTGACGATATGACTTCTCCGGCGCGGGGCTTCGCCTAAGCTCATGACGATATGACGAAGTGGAATATGGTGGAGGGGCACCGACACGGCTAAGGCGATCCGTAGATCAACTTGTGTGTTATGGGGTGCCCCTGCCCCGTATATAAAGGAGCAAGGAGGAGGTGGCGGCCTAGGAGGCGCGCCAGGGGGAGTCCTACTCCCACGGGAGTAGGACTCCTCCTTTCCTAGTAGGAGTAGGAGAGAAGGAAGGGAAGGGAAGAAGGGGTGCGGCCCTCCCTAGTCCAATTCGGACTAGGCCTTGAGAAGCGCGGCCTGCCCTAGGCAGCCCTCTCTCTTTCCCTGCAGGGCCCAATAAGGCCCAATACTTCTCCCGGCGAATTCCCGTAACTCTCGGTACTCGAAAAATACCGAATCATTGGAACCTTTCCGAACTCGAATATAGTCGTCCAATATATCGATCTTTACGTCTCGACCATTTGAGACTCCTCGTCATGTCCCGATCTCATCCGGGACTCGAACTCCTTCGGTACATCAAAACTCATAAACTCATAATATAAGCATCGCCGAAACCTTAAGCGTGCGGACCCTACGGGTTCGAGAACTATGTAGACATGACCTAGAACTATTCTTGGTCAATAACCAATAGCGGAACCTGGATGCCCATATTGGCTCCTACATATTCTACGAAGATCTTTATCGGTCAAACCGCATAACAACATACTTTGTTCCCTTTGTCATCGGTATGTTACTTGCCCGAGATTCGATCGTCGGTATCAATACCTAGTTCAATCTCGTTACGGCAAGTCTCTTTACTCGTTCCGTAATACATCATCTCTTAACTAACTTATTAGTTGCAATGCTTGCAAGGCTTATATGATGTGCATTACCGAGAGGGCCAGAGATACCTCTCCGACAATCGGAGTGACAAAACCTAATCTCGAAATCGCCAACCCAACATGTACCTTTGGAGACACCTGTAGTACTCCTTTATAATCACCCGATTACGTTGTGACGTTTGGTAGCACCAAAGTGTTCCTCCGTATAGCGGAGTTGCATAATCTCATAGTTACAGGAACATGTATAAGTCATGAAGAAAGCAATAGCAACATACTAAGCGATCAAGTGCTAGGCTAACAGAATGGGTCATGTCAATCACATCATTCTTCTAATGATGTGATCCCGTTAATCAAATGACAACTCATGTCTATGGCTAGGAAACTTAACCATCTTTGATTCAACGAGCTAGTCAAGTAGAGGCACACTAGTGACACTATGTTTGTCTATGTATTCACACATGTATTATGTTTCCGGTTAATACAATTCTAGCATGAATAATAAACATTTATCATGATATAAGGAAATAAATAATAACTTTATTATTGCCTCTAGGGCATATTTCCTTCAGTCTCCCACTTGCACTAGAGTCAATAATCTAGTTCACATCATCATGTGATTCAACACTAATATTCACATCTGTATGTGATTAACATCCATAGTTCACATCGTCATGTGACCAACACCCAAAGGGTTTACTAGAGTCAATAATCTAGTTCACATCGCTATGTGATTAACACCCAAAGAGTACTAAGGTATGATCATGTTTTGCTCGTGAGAGAAGCTTAGTCAGCGAGTGCATCACATTTAGAGCCGTATCTATTTTGCAAATATTCTATGTCTACAATGCTCTTGCGGAGCTACTCTAGCTAATTGCTCCCACTTTCAATATGTATCCAGATTGAGACTTAGAGTCATCTGGATTAGTGTAAAATGCTTGCATCGATGTAACTCTTTCTGACGGGCCTTTTATCACCTCCATAATCGAGAAATATTTCCTTAGTCCTCACTAAGGATGTTCTTGACCAATGTCCGATGATCTACTCCTAGATCACCATTGTACTCCTTGCCAAATTCAGAGCAAGGTATACAATAGGTCTGGTACATAGCATAGCATACTTTATAGAACCTATGGTGAGGCATAGGGAATGACTTTCATTCTCTTTTCTATTTTCTGCCGTGGTGGGATTTGAGTCTTACTCAATTTCACACCTTTGCAACACAGGCAAGAACTTTTCTTTGACTGTTCCATTTTGAACTACTTCAAAATCTTGACAAGGTATATATTTATTGAAAAAACTTATCAAGCGTCTTGATCTATCTCTATAGATCTTGATGCTCAATATGTAAGCAGCTTCACTCCTTCTTTGAAAAACTCCTTTCAAACACTCCTTTATGCTTTGCAGAATAATTCTACATCATTTCCGATCAACAATATGTCATTCACATATACTTATCAGAAATGTTGTAGTGCTCCACTCACTTTCTTGTAAATACAGGACTTTCCAAAAAGTCTGTATAAAATCATATGCTTTGATCAACACATCAAAGCGTATATTCCAACTCCGAGATGCTTGCACCAGTCCATTGATGGATCGCTGGAGCTTGCACATTTTGTTAGCTCCTTTAGGATTGACAAAAACTTCTGGTTGCATCATATACAACTCTTCTTTAATAAATCCATTAAAGAATGTAGTTTTGACATCCATTTGCCAGATTTCATAAAATGTGGCAATTGCTAACATGATTCGGACAGACTTAAGAATCGCTACAGTTGAGAAAATCTCATTGTAGTCAACACCTTGAACTTGTCGAAAACCTTTTTGCGACAAGTCGAGCTTTGTAGATAGTAACACTACTATCAGCATCTGTCTTCCTCTTGAAGATCCATTTATATAACATGGCTTGCCGATCATCGGCAACTCCATCAAAGTCCATACTTTGTTCTCATACATGGATCCCATCTCAGATTTCATGGCCTCAAGCCATTTCGCGGAATCTGGGCTCATCATCGCTTCCTCATAGTTTGTAGGTTCATCATGGTCTAGTAACATGATTTCCATAACACGATTACCGTACCACACTGGTGCGGATCTTATCTGGAAGACCTACGAGGTTTGGTAGCAACTTGATCTGAAGTTTCATGATCATCATCATTAACTTCCTCACTAATTGGTGTAGGAATCACTGGAACTGATTTACGTGATGAACTACTTTCCAATAAGGGAGAAGGTACAATTACCTCATCAAGTTCTACTTTCCTCCACTCACTTCTTTCGAGAGAAACTTCTTCTCTAGAAAGGATCCATCTTAACAACGAAAAACTTGCCTTCGGATCTGTGATAGAAGGTGTACCCAATAGTTACCTTTGGGTATTCTATGAAGGCGCACTTCTCCGATTTGGGTTCGAGCTTATCGGTGAAACTTTTTCACATAAGCATCACAACTCAAACTTTAAAAAGCGACGACTTAGGTTTCTTGCTAAACCATAGTTCATACGGTGTCATCTCAGCGGTTTAGATGGTGCCCTATTAAGCGTGAATGCAGCTGTCTCTAATGCATAACCCCAAAGCGATATTGGTAAATCGGTAAGAGACATCATTGATCGCACCATATCAAAATAAAATACGGTTATGACGTTCGGACACACCATTATGTTATGGTGTTCCATGTGGCGTGAGCTGTGAAACTATTCCACATTGTTTTATATGAAGGCCAAACTCGTAACTCAAATATTCTCCTCCACGATCAGATCGTAGAAACTTTATTTTCTTATTACGATGATTCTCCACTTCACTCTGAAATTATTTGAACTTTTCAAATGTTTCAGACTTGTGCTTCATTAAGTAGATATACTCATATCTGCTCAAATCATCTTGTGAAGGTCAGAAAATAACGATACTTGCCGTGAGCTTTAACACTCATCGGACCGCATACATCGGTATGTATTATTTCCAATAAGTCATTTGCTCGCTCCATTGTTCCGGAGAACGAGTCTTTAGTCATCTTGCCCATAAGGCATGGTTACTTAAGCATCAAGTGATTCATAATCAAGTGATTCCAAAATCCCATCAGCATGGAGTTTCTTCATCGCTTTACACCAATATGACCTAAGCGGCAGTGCCACAAATAAGTTGCACTATCATTATTAACTTTGCATCTTTTGGTTTCAATATTATGAATATGTGTATCACTATGATCGAGATCCAATGAACCATTTTCATTGGGTGTGTAACCATATAAGGTTTTATTCATGTAAGCAGAACAACAATTTATTCTCTTACTTAAATGAATAATCGTATTGCAATAAACATGATCAAATCATATTTATGCTCAACACCAAATAACACTTATTTAGGTTCCACACTAATCCCGAAAGTATAGGGAGTGTGCGATGATGATCATATCAATCTTGGAACTACTTCCAACACTCATCGTCACTTCCCTTCAACTAGTCTCTGTTTATTACGTAACTCCTGTTTGAGTTACTAATCTTAGCAACGAGCAGTATCAAATACTCGGGGCTACTATAAACACTAGTAAGGTACACATCAATAACCTGTATATCAAATATAACCTTGTTCACTTTGCCATCCTTCTTATCCACCAAATATTCAGGGGTAGTTCCGCTTCCAGTGACCAGTTCCATTGCAGCAAAAGTACTCAGTCTCAGGCTTAGGTCTAGACTTGGGCTTCTTCACTCGAGCAGCAACTTGCTTGCCGTTCCTTTTGAAGTTCCCTTCTTCCCTTTGCCATTTTCCTTGAGACTAATAGTCTTGTCAACCATCAACACTTGATGTTTTTCTTGATTTCTACCTTCGCCGATTTTAGCATCGCGAAGAGCTCGAGAATCTTTTTCGTCATCCCTTGCATACTATAGTTCATCACGAAGTTCTACTAACTTAGTGATGGTGACTAGAAAATTCTGTCAATCACTATCTTATCTGGAAGATTAACTCCCACTTGATTCAAGTGATTGAAGTACTCAGACAATCTGAGCACATGCTCACTAGTTGAGCGATTCTCCTCCATCTTTTAGCTATAGAACTTGTTGGAGACTTCATATCTCTCAACTCGGTATTTGCTTAAAATATTAACTTCAATTCCTGGAACATCTCATATGGTCCATGGCGTTCAAAACGTCTTTGAAGTCGATTCTAAGCCGTTAAGCATGGTGCACTAAACTATCAAGTAGTCATCATATTGAGCTAGCCAAGCGTTCATAACGTCATATCGCTCATATTGAGCTAATAAGCGTTCATAACGTCGCATCTGCTCCTGCAATAGGTCTGTCACCTAGCGGTGCATTAAGGACATAATTCTTCTGCGCAGCAATGAGGATAAACCTCAGATCACGGATCCAATCCGCATCATTGCTACTAACATCTTTCAATACAATTTTCTCTAGGAACACATATAAAACATAGGGAAGCAACAACGCGAGCTATTGATCTACAACATAATTTGCAAAATACTACCAGGACTAAGTTCATGATAAATTAAAGTTCAATTAATCATATTACTTAAGAACTCCCACTTAGACTGACATCTCTCTAGTCATCTTAAGTGATTACGTGATCCAAATCAACTAAACCATGTCCGATCATCACGTGAGATGGAGTAGTTTCAATGGTGAACATCACTATGTTGATCATATCTACTATATGATTCACGCTCGACCTTCGGTCTCCGTGTTCGAGGCCATATCTGTTATATGCTAGGCTCGTCAAGTTTAACCTGAGTATTCGCGCGTGCATAACTGTTTTGCACCGTTGTAGATGGACGTAGAACTTATCACACCCGATCATCACGTGGTGTGGGTACTCTGAACTTTGCAGCGGTGCATACTCAGGAGAACACGTCTTGATAATTTTAGTGAGAGATCATCTTATAATGCTACCGTCAATCAAAGCAAGATAAGATGCATAAAGGATAAACATCACATGCAATCAATATAAGTGATATGATATGGTCATCATCATCTTGTGCTTGTGATCTCCATCGCCGAAGCACCGTCATGATCACCATCGTCACCGGCGCGACACCTTGATCTCCATCGTAGCATCGTTGTCGTCTCGCCAACTATTGCTTCTACGACTATCGCTACTGCTTAGTGATAAAGTAAAGCAATTACATGGCGTTGCATTTCATACAATAAGCGACAACCATATGGCTCCTGCCGATTGCCGATAACTTCGGTTACAAAACATGATCATCTCATACAATAAAATATAGCATCACGTCTTGACCACATCATATCACAACATGCCCTGCAAAAACAAGTTAGACGTCCTCTACTTTGTTGTTGCAAGTTTTACGTGGCTGCTACGGGCTGAGCAAGAACCGTTCTTACCTCGCATCAAAACCACAGCGATAGTTTGTCAAGTTGGTGCTGTTTTAACCTTCGCAAGGACCGGGCTAGCCACACTCGGTTCAACTAAAGTGAGAGAAGCGGACACCGCCGGTCACCTTTAAGCAACTAGTGCTCAAGCGGTGAAACCAGTCTCGCGTAAGCGTCTGGCGTAATGTCGGTCCGGCGCTTCATCTCACAATACCGCCGAACCAAAGTATGACATGCTGGTAAGCGGTATGACTTATATCGCCCACAACTCACTTGTGTTCTACTCATGCATATGACATCAGCGCATAAAACCAGGCTCGGATGCCTTTGTTGGGAAGCGTAGTAATTTCAAAAATTTCCTACGAACATGCAAGACCATGGTGATGGCATAGCAGCGAGAGGAGAGTGTCCATCCACGTACCCTCGTGAGACCGAAAGCGAGCGTTATAACAACGCGGTTGATGTAGTCGATGCGTCTTCACGATCCGACCGATCCAAGCACCGAGCGTCACGGCACCTCCGAGTTCTGCACACGTTCAGCTCGATGGCGATCCCGGACTCCGATCCAGCAAAGTGTCGGGATGAGTTCCGTCAAGACGACGGCGTGGTGGCGATGATGATGCTCCACCGGCGCAGGGCTTCGCCTAAGCCCGTGACGATATGACTTCTCCGGCGCGCAGGGCTTCGCCTAAGCTCATGACGATATGACGAAGTGGAATATGGTGGAGGGGGCACCGACACGGCTAAGGAACGATCCGTAGATCAACTTGTGTGTTATGGGGTGCCCCCTGCCCCGTATATAAAGGAGCAAGGAGGAGGTGGCCGGCTAGGAGGAGGCGCATGGGGGAGTCCTACTCCCACCGGGAGTAGGACTCCTCCTTTCCTAGTAGGAGTAGGAGAGAAGGAAGGGAAGGGAAGAAGGGTGCGCCCTCCCCTAGTCCAATTCGGACTAGGCCTTGGGCGCGGCCTGCCCTAGGCAGCCCTCTCTCTTTCCCGCAGGGCCCAATAAGGCCCAATACTTCTCCCGGCGAATTCCCGTAACTCTCCGGTACTCGAAAAATACCGAATCATTGGAACCTTTCCGAACTCGAATATAGTCGTCCAATATATCGATCTTTACGTCTCGACCATTTGAGACTCCTTGTCATGTCCCGATCTCATCAGGGACTCGAACTCCTTCGGTACATCAAAACTCATAAACTCATAATATAAGCATCGCCGAAACCTTAAGCGTGCGGACCCTACGGGTTCGAGAACTATGTAGACATGATCTAGAACTATTCTTGGTCAATAACCAATAGCGGAACCTGGATGCCCATATTGGCTCCTACATATTCTCTGAAGATCTTTATCGGTCAAACCGCATAACAACATACTTTGTTCCCTTTGTCATCGGTATGTTACTTGCCCGAGATTCGATCGTCGGTATCCAATACCTAGTTCAATCTCGTTACGGCAAGTCTCTTTACTCGTTCCGTAATACATCATCTACAACTAACTTATTAGTTGCAATGCTTGCAAGGCTTATATGATGTGCATTACCGAGAGGGCCCAGAGATACCTCTCCGACAATCGGAGTGACAAAACCTAATCTCAAATCGCCAACCCAACATGTACCTTTGGAGACACCTGTAGTACTCCTTTATAATCACCCAGTTACATTGTGACGTTTGGTAGCACCAAAGTGTTCCTCCGATAAACGGAGTTGCATAATCTCATAGTTACAGGAACATGTATAAGTCATGAAGAAAGCAATAGCAACATACTAAGCGATCAAGTGCTAGGCTAACAGAATGGGTCATGTCAATCACATCATTCTTCTAATGATGTGATCCCGTTAATCAAATGACAACTCATGTCTATGGCTAGGAAACTTAACCATCTTTGATTCAACGAGCTAGTCAAGTAGAGGCACACTAGTGACACTATGTTTGTCTATGTATTCACACATGTATTATGTTTCCGGTTAATACAATTCTAGCATGAATAATAAACATTTATCATGATATAAGGAAATAAATAATAACTTTATTACTGCCTCTAGGGCATATTTCCTTCAGACATTTCTTCTGTTAAACAGTAATATAACATATCTCTCTGCGTACCTTTGTTTATAAAACCGCATGGCCAGATTGCCTTGTTTGTCGTAAATCTTTGCCCTCATAAAGGCTTTATAAAGTAGGACAAACACTCCTCGGCTACTGGCCGAGGAGGTTGAAGCCGATGGTCGGTCAAGAAAGTTTTGTACAATGTGTATCCGAGCATTAATGACATAAAGTACTTGGATACATTGAGTCATTACACATAATTTGTGATTTTATTATGGATATCGATCCTTAATTCGGCCTCCCGTGCCCGCATTAAGGCTCGGGGGCTACTGGGCTTCGGGCTTATTATTTACAAATATTAAAGGGGCACATCAATCCCCTGATCTGGTGTTGCCACCCGAACAGTGTCTCGGGGGCTACTGCATTGCTTGTTCTATGCAGAAAATCTTAAGTGCAATACAGTTTCCGAGGAGATTTTGATCCTCAGGTTGGTCGGCCGCACCCAACCTGAGTCTCGAGGTCTCTAGCACGCCGCTTTTGCGTCGAAGTATTCTGCCGAGCTAGGACTTGATCCTCAGACCGATTTTGCAAATCAACCTGAGTCTCAGCAGCTACGAGGATCAGCGGTCTTATGTCATCCTTCATGGGCATCTCGGGTTTTAGACCGATACCCACCTTGAGGGCTACCGGCTATGTATCTCGGCAGAGAATAAATTGCACCACCACGGAAGCAGTCTAGCATAAAGCTCGGGCGCTAGTGGCTGGCTCCATAGAGGGCATTTCCGGCATTAAGCTCGATTAAACTCCTTCAAACTTCTTTGAACCAAGGTGATTTATGACACCCCGGATACAGTCCGGCATTGAAGCTCGGATACATAGTCCGGCGTTGGAGCTCGGACACATAGTCCGGCGTTGGAGCTTGGATACATAGTCTGGCGTTGGAGCTCGGAAACGGTCCGGCGTTGGAGCTCGGACACATAGTCCGGTGTTAGAGCTGGGAAGCAGTCCGGCATTGGTGCTCGGCTGCAAAAGATACCTCGAATGCAGTCCGACGTTGGAGCTCAGACGCAAGAGGACGCTGCCGCCCGGGAACAACTTCAAACCCAAGGTGTAGCATAAAAATAACAAGGCACTGATAAAGGCCGTAAACTTAAAGGGGCTCCTCGGATACCCGAAGTGTAAACTCGTCGAATGCATTTCGGCTATCCTCAAGATCGAAGATGAGAAGATTTGTTGAACCAGTTTTCAAGACCGGCGACCGAAGATGAAGAACAGTTCGGAAGAATCGAGGCGTCCCTAACGAAGACCGGTTCAGGGGCTCTTGACAGTGTCTGGACTAGGGGTACTCACCACGTCGTCTCCCGATCAGTTGGATTGGGCCGAGGACCCCCATGGCCGTATACTCATGGGCCAGTCCGGACAGTTGCCGCATACAAGGAAGATTCCACAAGACTTGGCGATCAAGACAAGGACTCCTCCCCACCGGCGTATTCGGCTAGGACTCTTGTTATCCTAGGCCTCTGGTGCATTATATAAACCGAGGCCAGGCTAGTCGACACACATACAATATACAACAATCATACCATAGGCTAGCTTCTAGGGTTTAGCCTCTACGATCTCGTGGTAGATCTACTCTTGTACTACCCATATCATCAATATTAATCAAGCAGGAGTAGGGTTTTACCTCCATCGAGAGGGCCCGAACCTGGGTAAACATTGTGTCCCTTGCCTCCTGTTACCATTGATCCTAAGACGCACTGCTTGGGACCCCCTACCCGAGATCCGCCGGTTTTGACACCGACAGCACCCGTTATGGAGTTCACGGCCGCGGACAGCTTTCAGCACTCGCCCTTTAGCGACATTCTGAATTCGCTAAAGTCTCTCTCTTTATCCGGAGAGCCCTGGCCGGACTGCGGACAGGAAGGTTGGGATACGGACGACGAAATTCAACGCCCATCCACCACCCACTTTGTAGCCACTGTCGATGATTTAACCGACATGCTCGACTTTGACTCCGAAGACGTCGACGGTATGGACGACGGCGCTGGAGACGACCAAGACCCAGCGCCTACAGGGCACTTGAAGGCCACCTCGTCATATGACATATACATGGTGGACATCCCAAAAGATGGGAACGGCAATGGAACAACGGAGGATGACCCCTCCAAGAAACAGACGAAGCGCCCGGCGTCGTGGCGCCGCTCTAAATCCGCCACGGTAAAAGCGGTGATTCCGCACGGAGATAATAACACCCGGACGGTGCGAGAGAACCCCTCTAGCAGGACTCAGCGCGGGAGGAGGAGAAGCAAGTCCGCGCGATAGTGCGGCAGTAAAGAGAGGTCGAGGGCGATAATTATCGCCTCCCTCCGAAGATGAGGCAAGCCTCGGCGACGGCAATTTTTCGTGCACGAGGATCCCGCCGAACAGGGCGTTTCAAACACAGGCTTATAGCCACGGCAAGCAGCCTCAAGAAAAAGCAGCAACAGCTTAGAGCTGACCAGGATCTGCTAGCTGACAGATGGACCGAAGTCCTTGCAGCCGAAGAGTATGAACTCGAACGCCCCTCCAAAAGCTACCCCAAACGCAGGCCGTTGCCTCGATCAGAGGAGGAAGTGTTGGAAATATGCCCTAGAGGCAATAATAAATTAGTTATTATTATATTTCCTTGTTCATGATAATCGTTTATTACCCATGCTATAATTGTATTGATTGGAAACTCAGATACATGTGTGGGTACATAAACAACACCATGTCCCTATTAAGCCTCTAGTTGACTAGCTCGTTGATCAAAAGATGGTTACGGTTTCCCGACCATGGACATTGGATGTCGTTGATAACGGGATCACATCATTTGGAGAATGATGTGATGGGCCAGACAATCTAAGCCTAGCACAAAGATCGTAGTTAGTATGCTAAAGCTTTTCTAATGTCAAGTATCATTTCCTTAGACCATGAGATTGTGCAACTCCCGGATGCCGTAGGAATTCTTTGGGTGTACCAAAGCGTCTGGCATGGCGGGTGGTTATAAAGGTGCACTACAGGTATCTCGAAAGTGTGCATCGGGTTGTACGAATTGAGGCGGGATTTGTCACTCCGTGTAGCGGAGAGGTATCTCTGGGCCCACTCGGTAGGACATCATCATAATGTGCACAATGTGACCAAGGGGTTGATCACGGGATGATGTGTTACGGAATGAGTAAAGAGACTTGCGGTAGCGAGATTGAACAAGGTATCGGCATACCGGCGATCGAATCTCGGGCAAGTACAATACCGCTAGACAAAGGGAATTGTTTACGGGATTGATTGAGTCCTTGACATCGTGGTTCATCCGATGAGATCATCGTGGAACATGTAGGAGCCAACATGGGTATCCAGATCCCGCTGTTGGTTATTGACCGGAGAACGTCTCGGTCATATGCGCATGGTTCCCGAACCCGTGAGGGTCTACACATAAGGTTCGATGGCGCTAGGGTTATAGGGAATAGATATCGTGGTTATCGAATGTTGTTTGGAGTCCGGATGAGATCCCGGACGTCACGAGGAGTTCGGAATGGTCCGGAGGTAAAGATTTATATATGGGAAGTCCTATTTTGGCCGAGGAAAATGTTAGGGATTTTTCGGTATTGTACCGGAAGGTTCTAGAAGGTTCGGTGGGGCCCACCTGCATGGGGGACCCACATGAACGTGGGTAGTGGGGGCAAGGCCCCACACCCCTGGTCAAGCGCACCAAGATCCCCCTTAGAAGGAATAAGATCATATCCGAAGGATAAGATCAAGATCCTAAAGGGGGATAACAATCGATGGGGAAAGGAAAGGATGGGATTTCTTTCCTCCCACCTTTATAACGCCCAATGGACTTGGAGGGTAAGAAATAATCCCCTCCACCCCTATATATAGTGGGGGCGCATGGGAGCTGCACCCTTGCCCCTGGCGCAGCCCTCCCCCTCTCCCAAGTCCTCCTCCTCTCCCGCGGTGCTTGGCGAAGCCCTGCAGGATTGCCACGCTCCTCCATCACCACCACACCGTCGTGCTGCTGCTGGATGGAGTCTTCCCCAACCTCTCCCTCTCTCCTTGCTGGATCAAGGCATGGGAGACGTCACCGGGCTGTACGTGTGTTGAACGCGGAGGTGCCGTCCGTTCGCACTAGGATCTCCGGTGATTTGGATCACAACGAGTACGACTCCTTCAACCCCGTTCTCTTGAACGCTTCCGCTTAGCGATCTACAAGGGTATGTAGATGCACTCTCCTTCCCCTCGTTGCTAGTTTCTCCATAGATAGATCTTGGTGACACGTAGGAAAATTTTGAATTTCTGCTACGTTCCCCAACAGTGGCATCATGAGCTAGGTCTATTGTGTAGATTCTTTGCACGAGTAGAACACAAAGTAGTTGTGGGCGTTGATTTTGTTCAATATGCTTACCATTACTAGCCCAATCTTGTTTCGAAGGTATTGTGGGATGAAGCGGCCCGAACCGACCTTACACGTACACTTACGTGAGACAGGTTCCACCGACTGACATGCACTTGGTGCATAAGGTGGCTAGCGGGTGCCAGTCTCTCCCACTTTAGTCGGAACGGATTCGATGAAAAGGGTCCTTATGAAGGGTAAATAGTAATTTGCATATCACGTTGTGGTTTTGCGTAGGTAAGAAAATTTCTTGCTAGAAACCCATAGCATCCACGTAAAACATGCAAACAACAATTAGAGGACGTCTAACTTGTTTTTGCAAGGTATGCTATGTGATGTGATATGGCCAAGAAGAATGTGATGAATGATATGTGATGTATGAGATTGATCGTGGTCTTGTAATAGGAATCACGACTTGCATGTCGATGAGTATGACAACGGCGAGAACCATAGGAGTTGTCTTAATTTATTGTATGACCTGCGTGTCATTGAACAAGCGCCATGTAATTACTTTACTTTATTGCTAACGGTAGCCATAGTAGTAGAAGTAATAAGTTGGCGAGACAACTTCATGGAGATACGATGATGGAGATCATGATGATGGAGATCATGGTGTCATGCCGGTGACGATGATGATCATGGAGCCCCGAAGATGGAGATCAAAAGGAGCAAAATGATATTGGCCATATCATGTCACTATTTGATTGCATGTGATGTTTATCATGTTTATGCATCTTATTTGCTTAGAACGACGGTAGTAAATAAGATGATCCCTCATTAAAATTTCAAGAAAGTGTTCCCGCTAACTGTGCACCGTTGCAAAAGTTCGTCTTTCCGAAGCACCACGTGATGATCGGGTGTGATAGAGTCTTACGTTCACGTACAACGGGTGTAAGCCAGATTTACACACGCGAAACACTTAGGTTAACTTGACGAGCCTAGCATGTACAGACATGGCCTCGGAACACAAGAGACCGAAAGGTCGAGCATGAGTCGTATGGAGGATACGATCAACATGAAGATGTTCACCGATGATGACTAGTTCGTCTCACGTGATGATCGGACACGGCCTAGTTGACTCGGATCATGTAATCACTTAGATGACTAGAGGGATGTCTATCTGAGTGGGAGTTCATTAGATGAACTTAATTATCCTGAACATAGTCAAAAGCCAAAATCCATGACAGCCCTCACAACACTCATGACCCGCTTTTGTGCGGGAGAGGGCACTGGCTAGCTCGAAGCAACAACTTGGCCAAACATCCTGATAGTTCGGATACCAAGGATAGCAATGGCAGGTCGCGTCGCAACAAGAACAAGTGCTGCATTAACGGTGATAATACTGAAGATACGGCCGTCAATGCGGATTCAGAGGCTCTAAACCGGTCGCGGAAGAAGCCATTCAAAAGAAATACCAGGGCCCGCCCAACTTGGACCGAATACTCGATCGCTTGTGCGGATACATGGCACCCCGAAAAACCAGCCAATCACACCAACAGGATTGTTGGGTGTTCAAACAAGCAGGCATGTTAAGTGCGAACTCAATGACAAGGGGCTACATAGCGATGGCGAGGAAGAGCCCCGCCGCCGAACAATAGAGGACAGAAGGGTTTTCCTACACAAGTGCGGACGGTGAACATGATATCATAACCCACATACCCAAAAGGGGCGGAGCGTGCACTAAAATGCGTATATGCAATGGAGCGATCGCCCAAGTTCAACCCATGGTCTTCTGCCCGATCACCTTCGATCGAAGGACCACCCACTAGCATCCGTCCACGGCGGCCGCGCATTGGTCCTTGACCCAATTATCGACGGATTTCACCTCACCGAGTCTGATGGACGGCGGTAGAAGCTGAACCTGCTTTATCGGGATACGGTCGCCAAAATGGGCATAGACCCTCTAGGATTAAACCTACAAAGGCGACCTTTAAAGCCGTCATACGGGTGTAGAGGCCAGTTATGCGGGCTCGATTACACTCGAAGTGGTCTTGGATCCCGGATAACTTCGAAGCGAAGAGTTAATCTTTGACATCGTCCCATTCTGCAGCGGCTATCATGCCTTTGCTTTCGAGCGAACCGCATTTGCAAAGTTCAATACGGTGCCGCTTTCGCATACCTCAAGCTCAAGATGCCAGGCCCTCGAGGAGTAATCACGGTCAATGGAAACACAGAACGCTCTCTCCGAACGGAGGAGAACACGGCGGCCCTCGCGGCGGAGGTACAAAGCAGCCTCTCACAGCAATTCTCGAGTCCGGCCACTAAGCGTCCGGACACTGTCAAGCGCGCCCTGAGTAACCTACAACAAGGCCGCCTGGCACGATTCAAGCACGCGTAGAAATCCGGCCCCAACCCCCGCCCTCGCGAAATCGTGAAGCAAGTATTACGCGTACATAATTACGCTCTGGAGATACCATGGGCACATGGGGAGGGGCAAGACCACGGCACGCCAAGAATGCGGCTCGACCGCACCAGGGGCTCCCGATTGTGTCATTCTTTTTCTTTTTCCTTTTTTCTTCCTTTTTTCTTACTTTCAGGACTCCATCTTTGAGAAGTCTTGTCCAGCACTTGAATCGCCGAACTCACAATGCAACAGCCAGGGAAGCGGAAAGCCACGTCGAGTGTTCAGGTGGTCTCTATTACGAGCATTATACCTGTTTTACATACCATCCCGCAGCTTACCCCTAGAAGGGGACATGTTAGATAGTCCCATCCCTTGCTTATCGCACTATTTGTATCGTTCTACTTTCATTGCAGTACCTTTTTGAATAAACAATACATAGCTTTTGCTTATTATTGCACTACTTCCTTTATCTATACATATGTTCATTTCGTGACATGTTGCAACCGTACACTTTGGTACGGCGAATACACCAGGGGCTTAAGTATCCCAAAATTATGGTGTGATAAGTCCGAACACTTTCACAAGTCGGCACCGAACTTATAGCATTATATGAATCGGCTCGAATCATGTCTTGGGTCAATAGTTGGGTTTGCCCGGCTCCGTGTTTTGGTACCTTACGTTCCGTTATATCGGCTAAGGTAGCACCGGGAGAACCGCTGCGATTGTGCCCAGTTGAGCTGGGTCGAGCACCTCGATGGAAAGCTAAAACTGACCATCATGATAGGCGAGCGAGTTGCTGTTCGAGAGGTTTTTGGGTCCCTAAAGACTTATGCCGCTTAGGCGAGGAACCGGAATTGTCCGCCAAGGCGTGGATAGCGCCCGAACTCGGTCTTCGAATACTAGGGGCTTCGCGAAATTTAAAATTATAGAATTCTATGGCTAAGTGAGAGTGTTCAAGCATTATAAGTCCGGTTGCCTTGTTCGTTGTGTTGGCGCCTCCTAGATGGACCCAAGAATAGGAACAAGAGTGCTCAAGTTTATCCCGAACACCCGGCACTTTCGTGGCATGGGGGTGAAGCCAACGACTTGCCATCTCTCAAATTTGATAATCGCACGCATGAAGGTAATATTTTAGATTAATAAGCGTTACTTAGCGCATATGAACAAGTTTTCAGCGCAGGATAACAAATGCGAGTTTATTCAAAATTACATCTTTGGAGCACTCATACGCTATTGGCGGGCACCCTTCAGAGGCCCTCGTAGTACATTTCGGCGTGCGATGCTCATGGCCCTTGGTGGCCCGTCCGTCACAAGCTTCTCCGCATCCAGCTTGCCCGGTGCACTTTAGCACGGGCAAGGGCCCAACGGACACCTTCAATGCAGACGGGCGCTTGATGCATTCAATCCGTGGACAGGCATCCACCGGCCGCTGCACCAAGCGAAGTAGCTCCGGGCATGGCCTCCAATGGCCCAGCCAGCGCTATAAGGCCCTTCATGGCCTGTTCGGCGACCTTGTGGAGCTCGACCAGCTGCTTCAGCTGGTCGCTCAAGGGCACCGGACGGTCGGCCTCAACATCTTGAGACAGAACACCTTCTCCGTTGAGCTCCCTCCTTGGCGCGGTAGAGCGTGACAGCATCGGACACACTACGGGCAGATCTGCGAGCGCTCCTAGAGAGCTCGGATTGGGTAAGTACTAGATAATTGACTTTTACATTCTTGCTCTACATAAAGAATGCCTTACCCGCCGCGATCTTCTTTATTGCCTCAATCTCCTGGAGGGCCTTTTGGGCCTCGGCCTTAGCAGCTTTGGCACTCTCAAGAGCCGAGGCAAGCTCGGACTCTCGGGTCTTCGAGTCATGCTCCAGGCCCTCGTGTTTCTCCACGAGAGCCTGGAGCTCTTGCCGTACCTCCGCCAGGTGCGCATCCCCCTTCTCTCGCTCGGTGCGCTCCGCAGCCGCTTTGTTTTTGGCCGCGGACACCGCCTCCTTCAGGGTCACCACCTCGCTCGTGGCCCCTGCAGTACCCATGTTATTCCTGTTATCTTTTGCAACCAAATCCTTTCTATAAGGTATTTCTTTAATAAGGTGTTACTTACTTTCCTTGTCCTCGAGCTGCTTTTTGGCAAGGCCGAGCTTGTTCTCGGACCGCTCGAGGCTCTGCTTCAATGCATTGACCTCCGCGGTCAGTGTGGCAGAGGTCAGCAGCGCAGCCTGCATTCCCATATTGACATACTTATGTTAGACTCCTGCGTATATCTTTTTAGATCCTTAGTCCGGCTTTTCTTTCCGAACACCGAACTAAGCATCGAGGCTACTGTCTATCGGTAATATTTTTACATATTCTAAACTTACCTCAAAGCTGTTAGAAGGCTGGTGCAGGCTTCAGTCAGCCCGCTCTCGTGGACTGAACTTCTCGGATCACTACACTCATAACAGTGCGGTGCTCCTCCTTGATGGAGGCGCTGTTAAGCGCCTCTAGTAAGCTATCCGGTGCCTCCGGTTGGCTGGAGGACACCGGTGTCTTACCCTTCCTATGAAGGGACTGCTTGCCGGACTTCGGAACCGCTGAAGGTTCCGGTATGGAGTCCGGACGAGGGTCGGGCTTAGAACCCCTGGGGGTCTCGCCCCCCACACGCCTGGAGTCCGGGAGGTTTCCTTGCGGCGCCTCCTGCGCCACCTCCTCTTGACCAGGCCCCCCTTGGCGCGGTAGAATGCGGCAGCATCAGACACACTACGGGGCAAATCTGCGAATGCTCCTGGAGAGCTCCGAATCCGGGTAAGTAATACATAATTCACTTTCACATGCTTGCTTTGCATAAATAATGCCTTACCCGCCGCTATCTTCTTCAACGACTCAATTTCTTGGAGGGCTTTTTGGGTGTAACGCCCCGAGACCGACGCTCCAGAAGACTTTCAGCTATTCCGAGTTTCGCCGTATGTTTCATTTGTGCCTGCCCTTTTTATTTTTTGCATTGCATCATGTCATCATGCCATCATCTCATAAATCTTTTGCAACTCAACTAAATAAATGGCATGGATCTTTGATCCACTTAAATCGAGGGATTCACATGGTGATTTCTCTTTATAACATATTAAAGCCTCTCAATATTATTAGGGAGCTATAATAAAATTATTCCATTGTTTCGGTATCACCATAACACACTTGCAAATAATTCTCCATGCCTTTGTTATCTCATTTCTTGGTCTCCAACCTTGCCCATAAATTATTTCGTCATTTTCCGGAGCTCCATAAAAAATCCGAACATTTTTTGGACCTTCCCAAACCCGCACTTCCATTCAAATCATTTGAATTTAAATTCAAATGAGTTTGAATTTAAATCTTGCAATCTTGGCCATTCCTATTTTCTTGGATCAAGCTCATTTTTGTGAGCCCGGGAAAATTATCCGCATGCCAAAGTCATTTTCTAACCTTTCTCCTTTCCCTCTTTTCCTTCTTCCTATTATTTTCTGCTTTGGAAAATAAAAGAGAGAGGAAGAAGCCTTGCAGCCAGCCGGCCTCTTAGGCCCGGCAAACCTAGCCGGCCCAGCCAGCCCACCTAAACCCCCTAACCCTAGCTCTAACCGATCCAGCCCCCATGTAGCTCTGCTCGATCCCTTCTCCTCCCCTCGTTCCTCCTCCAGCGCCGCAGCGCACACGCATCTCTCAAACCCTGCACTCGATCCCATCTCCCTCGCTCTCTCCCTCGATGCCGCATCCAGCCAGGGAGAGAAGATCCTCCCGCGCAGCGCCGCTCCCCATCTCTCCCCGAGCGCCTTCTCCCCTCGGCCTCCTCCTCAAGCGCCTCCTCCACCCCGCAATCATGCCCCGTCGCCCCTCCGGTCGCTGCGACCAGGAGCGTCGCCGCCCTCAACCCTCCTCGCCGTCGTCCATGGCCACGCCGCCTTCGCGCCTCCCCGTCGACCACCGGAGCCCGCCGCCGCTGCCGAATCAGGCTGCGCTTCGCCGGGGACCTCCTCTGCGCCCCTTCTCGCCTCCCTCCTCGTGCCAGGGAGAGGAGCTCCCTCTTCCTCACCGTCCTTCGGCTCGTCATCGCTCCGGCGCCCGTTCCCAGCCCCGGCCGCCCTGCCTTGGACTTAGGTAGCAGCCATGCCCATGCTGCTGCCTTGCCTCGCTCACGTCACGCCTCCTTTTGCACCGGTATCTCCATGAGCTACCGGAACCGATATGTTGCCGTGGCACCATTTTTGTTTCGCCGCCGTGGCACCCTTTTCATTCCGCCATGGTGACCAAATGCTTCATAACATGCTCATGTCAACATTTTCATAAAATTGCTTAAAACTTGCATATGTCATCTGCATCATGATAACAACATTTAAATGTTTATATTTGTTGTTTCCATTAATTTGCTAAATGCATATGGGGATTTACCGGATTTGTTGTTTTTATATCCGGCCCCATTTAAATTGTTTAGATAGGTAGTTTTTATTATGCTTCACCCCTTGCCATGCTTAATAACATTTAATATTGCTGGGTACATAACCGAGAGAGAAACTAAATAATTGATGTGGTGTTTCGTCAATATGCAACTCGTTGCATATTGAGCCCCACATAACTTGTAGTGTTGTTTGTGCATATTGCCATGCCATGCCTCATTAAACCGGACATGCATCATACTTGTTTGTGCATCATGACATGTTTATGCTTGTGTGTTTACCATGTCTTTTGCTTCTTTCCGGGTTGCTTCTCTCGTTAGCTTCGATTTCGTTCCGGAGTTGTGAGGATTCGTTCGACTACGTCCGTTTGTCTTCTTCATGGACTCGTTCTTCTTCCTTGCGGGATCTCAGGCAAGATGACCATACCCTCGAAATCACTTATATCTTTGCTTGCTAGATGCTCGCTCTTTTGCTATGCCTATGCTACGATGCCTACCACTTGCTATATCATGCCTCCCATGTTGCCATGTCAAGCCTCTAACCATCCTTTCCTAGCAAACCATTGTTTGGCTATGTTACCGCTTTGCTCAGCCCCTCTTATAGCGTTGTTAGTTGCAGGTGAAGATGAAGTTTGTTCCTTGTTGGAACATGGAGATGTTGTTCCTTGTTGGAACATGTTTACTTGTTGGGATATCACAATATATCTTATTTAAATAATGCATCTATATACTTGGTAAAGGGTGGAAGGCTCGGCCTTATGCCTGGTGTTTTGTTCCACTCTTGCCGCCCTAGTTTCTGTCATATCGGTATTATGTTCCCGGATTTTGCGTCCCTAACGCGGTTGGGTGATTTATTGAACCCCCTTGACAGTTCGCTTTGAATAAGACTCCTCCAGCAAGGCCCAACCTTGGTTTTACCATTTGCCACCTAAGCCTTTTTTCCCTTGGGTTCTGCAGACTCAAGGGTCATCTTTATTTTAATCCCCGGACCAGTGCTCCTTCGAGTGCTGGCCCAACTGGCGATGTCGGCGCCCCTGGCAATCCAGGTCTATGCCAACCCGACGTCTGGCCCATCCGGTGTGCCACGAGCGAGATATGTGCAGCTCCTATCGGGATTTGTCGGCACATTCGGGCGGCTTTGCTGGTCTTGTTTTATTCTGCCGAAATGTCTTGTAGCGGGATTCGAGACTGATCGGGTCTTCTCGGGAGAAGGAATATCCTTCGTTGATCGCGAGAGCTTATCATGGGCTAAGTTGGGACACCCTGCAGGGTATTATCTTTAGAAAGCCGTGCCGCGGTTATGAGGCAGATGGGAATTTGTTAATGTCGGTTGTAGAAAACCGAAGTTGACCTTAATTAAAATACACCAACGCGTGTGTAACCGTGATGGTCTCTTCTCGGTGGAGTCGAGAGGTGAACACGGTGTTGGAGTTATGTTTGGCGTAAGTAGTTTCAGGATCACTTCTTGATCATAGTTGTTCGACCATGCCTTGCTTCTCTTCTCGCTCTCTTTTGCGAATGTAGCCACCAGATATGCTAGTAAACTTGCTGCAGCTCCATCTCACTACCTTCTCCTACCCATAAGCTTAAATAGTCTTGATCTCGCGGGTGTGAGATTGCTGAGTCCCGTGACTCACAGATACTTCAAAACCAGTTTGCGGTGCCGATGAAACCGTGCAGGTGGCGCATCCGAGCTCAAGGAGGAGCTCGATGAAGATCTTGTTCATTGTGTTGTTTCGTTTCAGTTGATCAGTAGTGGAGCCCAGTTGGGACGATCGGGGATCTGTGTAGCATTTGGGGTAGTCTTCTTTTATTGTTGTTTCCGTAGTCGGACCTTGATTGTATCTGTATGATGTAATGCTTTACTCATGTATTGTGTGAAGTGGCGATTGTAAGCCAACTATGTATCTCTTTCCCTTATGTATTACATGGGTTGTGTGAAGATTACCTCACTTGCGACATTGCTTTCAATGCGGTTATGACTCTAAGTCGTGCTTCGACACGTGGGAGATATAGCCGCATCGAGGGCGTTACAAGTTGGTAATCAGAGCCATCCCCGACTTAGGAGCCCCCTACTTGATTGAATCGCTGACTTTGTTGAGTCTAGAAAAAAAATGTTTTGAGTCTTAGGATTATATATCGGAGAGTAGGATTCTTTTTACTCCTCAGTCCCTTCGTCGCTCTAGTGAGGCCCCCTGACGTAGAAGTTTTGACTCTACTCTCCTTAAATTCCACTAAAAATTTTTTTAGGATCACGCGGGTATCTTGGAATCGTTCCGATGGTTTTGTGACGAGAACATTGTTCTTGGTGCCTCCTGACATTTAGGGGTTGTGGCAGTGTCCCGGGGAGTTGAGCTTCGAGGTGTTGTCGTCACAATTTTATCATTGCAGTTCTGGAATACCTGAGCTTTGCCGACATCGAAAATCTCTTTTATGCAGTTGTTGGTGAGATAACCTCCATAACCCAGTACTGGGGCGAGCTCGAGAGTATTTCCATGACTCGTATAACGGATGCTTTTCAAAGGTCGAGGTAAACGATTTCCGGAGTTTTCTTGGTTATGTGTTGAAGGATGGATACAGCTGGATCTAGGTATTGTTAGTTTGGGTGATATATTTTGTGTCCCCTGTATCCCCAACACCAGATTGCATAACCAGAAAGTTTCGGGAGTTTATAAGTGGGAATTCAAGTATCTCGTAGGATATCTTTCCAACACACACATGATACAATATGGGATCTATCATATGTTTGTTTCCGGCTTATTCCACAAGCCAAATCCTTTGTTTTTGTTTTGTTTTTGTGGTATTCGAGTTGCTTCAATGCCAAGTGTTGATTCCATACCTTATTCTAAACGGTGTTCTCATATTGCTATGTGAATACTAATCCTTCTCGATCATCGAGGTTGTCATGTTAATTCTTTTCTCAACCGGTGTGCTTCTCTCCAAGTAAATCCGATCATTCCAACATTCGCAAGATCAATTCTAAGTTTTTTTCTCAATGGTGTTCATTTCATTCCATCCCCAAGTTGCCTTTGTTTTCCCACCCTCCCACCCTTTTCTTCAAGGACTCAGATTTCTTAATCAAATATCCATCGTATGGATGTGAAGTCTCTTCATTCTTTTCCTCAATGCTCTTATCCGGTGATTCTCATGAAGATGCTAAAGGAAGCTCCAAGTTTATCATCCTTTGTTCTCTTATCTTCCCCGGTGGAATCAATTCAAGCTTTATTGATCATATCCTTTTCCCCGTTTGAAATGTTTTCCCATACCGGTGCACCTCATAATCTTTCAGTTCTTGTTATTCAATTGTTCCAGAGTGTTGAAGATATATATCTCAGAAGATTTCGCATTTCCATTCCCAATCCGTTCAAGCTATCTGGAGATAATTATCTCATTCAACCCATTTAATTCAACCGGTGCAATCTCTCTTTTCAAGCAATCGTTCAACAGTGGTTCTTTTGAGTGGGCCCTAACCCACAGGTCTTTTCCCAGGATCTTACCTGACTCTTCTATTTTCCCGGAGCTATTCCCAAATTCTTTTCGAAGTTTGACGTAAGAATGAATTATCATCAGTCTTGGCTTTCTCCAAGATCTTTCAAATTCTTTTCATTGTTGGTTCAACCTTTCTAATTTTCATTATGGAGTGCCTCAACAATTTATGGTGGTGTTTCTCGTCGTCATTCTCGGATTTTGAAGACCGAAGAGGAGTTCCTCTTAAATCCTTGCCCGTTCTTCCAAAGATGCCTAGTTCAAGCTTGACGCCATCCTCTCATAATTGTTTTCGATTGTGAGAATTCTTTTTAACCATCCGGAGCAATTCATGAGTCTTTTCAGTTTGATTCTTTGGAGCCCATCATCTCAGAATTATTCATTCCAGCTTTCAGCTCTCGTTCTCTAAATCTTACCGGTGCATCAGTCAAGTATTCACTAATCAGTTCATGATCTCTCCGTTCTCATGTATCTAAATTATCTCAAGTATCTTCGTTCATTTCTAATTCCTTACGGTGATTCGTTGTTTTTCTTAGTTCATTTTCAATTCTTACGGTGGTTCGTTCAAGAGTTCTCTTCCTTCGTTATTATATAGATTCATTCGTCTTCCCGAATCCTACCGGCGGATCGTTGAAGACCTTCCCAAGTTGAGCAATATCCCTCTTCAATCCTTTTTCAACGAGAATAAGTAGTATGCCTAATCCGTTGCTTGTCATCAATCTAAATTGGTGAAGGATACGCATAACATAATTCTTATTATTGGTTCATCCAAGTGATCTAGTTTCTTCTTTCCGGAGTTTGTTCATCATATCACATTCTCGGTCCGAGATGCTTCATCTTTTCTTTCCGGAGTTCAAAGTTTTCTCGGTTATATCATTTCAAAGCTTCATCTTATCACTGCAAGGTTTCACCTTGTGTGGTCAACTTCTCTTTCTTTCTATCATCCTTTTATTACCGGAGTTCTTCATGGAGGCTCTACATGGTGGTTCATCAAGGATTCTTTTCATTCTTCAATTGTTCTTCAAGATTTCTCTCGAAGTTATGACCCGCCAAGCTTTACTCTAAAATAAACATGGTGTTCAACACATGTTTTGCTTTGAGGAGTTCAAGTATTCTTCTTCTTGCATTCCGAAGTGCAATTCTTTCTACCTTATCTCTTGAGATGGTGTTATGTCACTCTTGGCAATTTCCCTTCGTGTTTATTGATTCACAAGTTGTCAGGAATGAGATATTTAAATCCATCATTTCTCTTCGTTCACGAGATCTTTTCAACCCAATAATTTATTCGTTGGTGTTATCTTGGTATAGATTTCACTTAAAGCCTTCCCTAAGGAATGTTGCTATTATGGTGCTTATCAATGATCCAAGTTTTCCTCCTATCCTCTCAATGGAAGAAGTTTTCATCTTCTTGTTGATCTCAATCCAATCAACTGTTTCCGTTAGTGGCGGGTTGTCACCTCATAATTTTGAGATGTTTCCATAAGTCCACTACAAGCTTATTCTTTTCGTTGTTGGTTTTCCAACAACTCCGTTATAACCTTCTTGGAAGGGTGCTTTCCAAGCTCATTTGTGGCAGAAGTTGGCATTTTCTTCTCCATTATGTTATTCCAATGATCTATCTTCTATTCTTTCTTCCGGAGGCATTGTGATGTTGTTCTCTTCACCCATCATCTCGTTTTGCCAAGATCATATTCTTTTCATGCTTATCCATTTAACCGGAGTGTTGTGTCATCTCTTTAAGTTCTTTTCATCTTATCAAGTTTTCCTTCTTCTTTCAGTCGGAGTGCTGCCAAAATTATATCATTCTTACTCTTTCTCTATCTTGTTTTAACCGGAGTGGCTTCAAAATCTATCTTGTCCCCTAAGCTCTTGGTTCTCATCATGTTCTTTGTTCTTCTCTGCTAACAAAGTGTTCACAATCTCGTTCATCTCCATTGTATTCTTCTTTCAATTTTTCAACCTCTCAAGGTTCGTGGTTTCACTCGTTCGTCAAAGAAGCAACTTAGTTTTACCTCATCTCTTCCTCTTCTGTTTCTCTCCGGTGAGATCCTAGATCTCGGTACGAGATCCTCTTGTAGTGGTGGAGTGTTGTAACGCCCCGAGACCGACACTCCAGAAGACTTCCAGCTATTCCGAGTTTCGCCGTATGTTTCATTTGTGCCTGCCCTTTTTATTTTTTGCATTGCATCATGTCATCATGCCATCATCTCATAAATCTTTTGCAACTCAACTAAATAAATGGCATGGATCTTTGATCCATTTAAATCGAGGGATTCACATGGTGATTTCTCTTTATAACATATTAAAGCCTCTCAATATTATTAGGGAGCTATAATAAATTATTCCATTGTTTCGGTATCACCATAACACACTTGTAAATAATTCTCCATGCCTTTGTTATCTCATTTCTTGGTCTCCAACCTTGCCCATAAATTATTTCGTCATTTTCCGGAGCTCCATCAAAAATCTGAACATTTTTTGGACCTTCCCAAACCTGCACTTCCATTCAAATCATTTGAATTTAAATTCAAATGAGTTTGAATTTTAAATCTTGCAATCTTGGCCATTCCTATTTTCTTGGATCAACCTCATTTTTGTGAGCCCGGGAAAATTATCCGCATGCCAAAGTCATTTCTCTAACCTTTCTCCTTTCCCTCTTTTCCTTCTTCCTATTATTTTCTGCTTTGGAAAATAAAAGAGAGAGGAAGAAGCCTTGCAACCAGCCGGTCTCTTAGGCCCGGCCAACCTAGCCGGCCCAGCCAGCCCACCTAACCCCCCTAACCCTAGCTCTAACCGATCCAGCCCCCACGCAGCTCTGCTCGATCCCTTCTCCTCCCCTCGTTCCTCCTCCAGCGCCGCAGCGCACACGCATCGCTCAAACCCTGCGCTCGATCCCATCTCCCTCGCTCTCCCCCTCGATGCCGCATCCAGCCAGGGAGAGAAGATCCTCCCGCGCAGCGCCGATCCCCATCTCTCCCCGAGCGCCTTCTCCCCTCGGCCTCCTCCTCGAGCGACTCCTCCACCCCGCAACCATGCCCCGTCGCCCCTCCGGTCGCTGCGACCAGGAGCGCCGCCGCCCTCAACCCTCCTCGCCGTCGTCCATGGCCACGCCGCCTTCGCGCCTCCCCGTCGACCACCGGAGCCCGCCGCCGCTGCCGAATCAGGCTGCGCTTCGCCGGGGACCTCCTATGCGCCCCTTCTCGCCTCCCTCCTTGTGCCAGGGAGAGGAGCTCCCTCTTCCTCGCCGTCCTTCGGCTCGTCATCGCTCCGGCGCCCGTTCCCAGCCCCGGCCGCCCTCTGCCTTGGAATCAGGTAGCAGCCATGCCCATGCTGCTGCCTTGCCTCGCTCACGTCACGCCTCCTTTTGCACCGGTATCTCCATGAGCTACCGGAACTGATATGTTGCCGTGGCACCATTTTTGTTTCGCCGCCGTGGCACCCTTTTCATTCCGCCATGGTGACCAAATGCTTCATAACATGCTCATGTCAACATTTTCATAAAATTGCTTAAAACTTGCATATGTCATCCGCATCATGATAACAACATTTAAATGTTTATATTTGTTGTTTCCATTAATTTGCTAAATGCATATGGGGATTTACCGGATTTGTTGTTTTTATATCCGGCCCCATTTAAATTGTTTAGATAGGTAGTTTTTATTATGCTTCACCCCTTGCCATGCTTAATAACATTTAATATTGCTGGGTACATAACCGAGAGAGAAACTAAATAATTGATGTGGTGTTTCATCAATATGCAACTCGTTGCATATTGAGCCCCACTTAACTTGTAGTGTTGTTTGTGCATATTGCCATGACATGCCTCATTAAACCGGACATGCATCATACTTGTTTGTGCATCATGACATGTTTATGCTTGTGTGTATACCATGTATTTTGCTTCTTTCCGGGTTGCTTCTCTCGTTAGCTTCGGTTTTGTTCCGGAGTTGTGAGGATTCGTTCGACTACGTCCGTTTGTCTTCTTCATGGACTCGTTCTTCTTCCTTGCGGGATCTCAGGCAAGATGACCATACCCTCGAAATCACTTCTATCTTTGCTTGCTAGATGCTCGCTCTTTTGCTATGCCTATGCTACGATGCCTACCACTTGCTATATCATGCCTCCCATGTTGCCATGTCAAGCCTCTAACCATCCTTTCCTAGCAAACCGTTGTTTGTCTATGTTACCGCTTTGCTCAGCCCCTCTTATAGCGTTGTTAGTTGCAGGTGAAGATGAAGTTTGTTCCTTGTTGGAACATGGAGATGTTGTTCCTTGTTGGAACATGGAGATGTTGTTCCTTGTTGGAACATGTTTACTTGTTGGGATATCACAATATATCTTATTTAAATAATGCACCTATATACTTGGTAAAGGGTGGAAGGCTCGGCCTTATGCCTGGTGTTTTGTTCCACTCTTGCCGCCCTAGTTTCCGTCATATCGGTATTATGTTCCCGGATTTTGCTAACGCGGTTGGGTGATTTATGGGACCCCCTTGACAGTTCGCTTTGAATAAGACTCCTCCAGCAAGGCCCAACCTTGGTTTTACCATTTGCCACCTAAGCCTTTTCCCTTGGGTTCTCTGAGACTCAAGGGTCATCTTTATTTTAACCCCGGACCAGTGCTCCTTGAGTGCTGGCCCAACTAGGCGATGTCGGCGCCCCTGAGCAATCCGAGGTCTATGCCAACCGACGTCTGGCCCATCCGGTGTGCCACGAGAGCGAGATATGTGCAGCTCCTATCGGGTTTGTCGGCACATTGGTGGCTTTGCTGGTCTTGTTTTATTCTGCGAAATGTCTTGTGGCGGATTCGAGACTGATCGGGTCTTCTCGGGGAGAAGGAATATCCTTCGTTGATCGCGAGAGCTTATCATGGGCTAAGTTGGGACACCCCTGCAGGGTATTATCTTTAGAAAGCCGTGCCCGCGGTTATGAGGCAGATGGGAATTTGTTAATGTCCGGTTGTAGAAAACCCGAAGTTGACCTTAATTAAAATACACCAACCGCGTGTGTAACCGTGATGGTCTCTTCTCGGTGGAGTCCGAGAGGTGAACACGGTGTTGGAGTTATGTTTGACGTAAGTAGTTTCAGGATCACTTCTTGATCATAGTTGTTCGACCGTGCCTTGCTTCTCTTCTCGCTCTCTTTTGCGAATGTAGCCACCAGATATGCTAGTCGCTTGCTGCAGCTCCATCTCACTACCTTCTCCTACCCATAAGCTTAAATAGTCTTGATCTCGCGGGTGTGAGATTGCTGAGTCCCGTGACTCACAGATACTTCAAAACCAGTTTGCGGTGCCGATGAAACCGTGCGGGTGGCGCATCCGAGCTCAAGGAGGAGCTCGATGAAGATCTTGTTCATTGTGTTGTTTCGTTTCAGTTGATCGATAGTGGAGCCCAGTTGGGACGATCGGCGATCTGTGTAGCATTTGGGGTAGTCTTCTTTTATTTTTGGTTCCGTAGTCGGACCTTGATTGTATCTGTATGATGTAATGCTTTACTCATGTATTGTGTGAAGTGGCGATTGTAAGCCACCTATGTATCTCTTTCCCTTATGTATTACATGGGTTGTGTGAAGATTACCTCACTTGCGACATTGCTTTCAATGCGGTTATGCCTCTAAGTCGTGCTTCGACACGTGGGAGATATAGCCGCATCGAGGGCGTTACATTGGGCCTCGGCCTTAGCAGCTTTGGCACTCTCAAGAGCCGAGGCGAGCTCGGACTCTCGAGTCTTCGAGTCACACTACAAACCCTCGTGTTCCTCCACGAGAGCTTGGAGCTCTTGCCGTACCTTGGCCAGCTGCGCCTCCCCCTTCTCTCGCTCGGTGCGTTCCGCAGCCGCTTTGTTTTCGGCCACGGACACCGCTTCCTTCAGGGTCGCCACCTTGTTCGTGGCCCGTGTAGTACCCAAGTTATTCCTGTTATTTTTTGCAACCAAAACCTTTTCTATAAGGTATTTCTTTAATTAGGTACTACTTACCTTCCTTGTCCTCGAGCTGCTTCTTGGCTTGGCGAGCTCGTTCTCGGACCGCTTCGAGGTTACGCTTCAATGCATTGACCTCCATGATCGGTCTTGGCGGAGAGGTCGGCAGGCGCAGCCTGCATACCCATATTGACCTACTTATGTTAGACTCCTGCGTATATCTTTTTAGATCCTTAGTTCGGCTTTTCTTTCGAGCGCCGAACTAAACATCGAGGGCTACTATGCATGCGGTAATATTTTTACATATTCTAAACTTACCTCAAAGCTTTGTTAGAAGGCTGGTACAGGCTTCAGTCAGCCCGCTCTTGGCGGACTAAACTGTCGGATCACCGCACTCATAACGGTGCGGTGCTCCTCCTCGATGGGCGCTGTTGGCGCCTCCGATGCTTCTCTGGTGCCTCGGTTGGGCGGAGGACACGGCGTCTTACCCTTCTTGCGAAGGATCCGCTAGCCGGACTTGGAACGCTGATGGTTCGGCATGGAGTCGGACGAGGTCGGGCTTAGAGCCCTGGGGTCTTGCCCCAGCGCCCTGAGTCCGGGAGGTTGCCTTGTGGCACCTCTGCGCTACCTCCTCTTGACCAAGCCCCCTTGGGGCCCCACATGGCGTCGTCGCGGCGTGAGGCGAGGAGGCGGTCGAAGCGAAGCACTCTTCATTTCCGGCGAGCCGAGGACCCTTCGATGAATCGGTGAACTTCGCCCTTGGGCGAGCTGCCTGATTGTTCGACATTAGAGAACACTCTGCGATAATAAAAGCCATGGGTATCCGGACACTTACGATTTCGCGAGGCTTGGCCCTTGTAGGCCAATCCTCCTCGTCGTCGTCGGCGTTGGTGGAGAAGTCCGGAGGAAGGTTCTTCCTTCTTGGACCCTCCGGCCTCCCGGTTGGGGTGGCCTTCATTTCTTCTCCTCCCGGCTGGGGAGGAGTTTCTTCTTCTTCCTCCTCGTCATCGGAGAAGATTACGCATCGAATCGACGGCACTGGCGTTGGAAGCTCCTTGAGTTCCGTGGCCTCCTTCTTGGCCTTCTTCTCGGCACCACATGGGGTGCGGAGCCCTTAGCCCGTCAATCAGGCGTCCGCTGGAGTCTTCGGCAAAGGCGGACAGTTAATCTATACGGACGTCTTCTGCCAGTCCTGTCAAAGAATAGGGAGTTTTTAGATCCCATGTAGAGTCAATCTATGAAAAAAGAGAGTCCCGTAAAGGGTAAAATAACTTACCTTGCCGGCTTGATGCCGCGAGCTGTATCCGCGATCTTTGTTAGCGGATGTGGGGGCTTCAGCGCCCTTGAATAGCACCTTCCAGGCATCTTCATACGTAGTATCGAAGAGTCGGCTCAAGGTTCGGTGTTGTGCCGGATCGAACTCCCACAAATTGAAGGCCCGTTGTTGGCATGGGAGAATCCGGCAGATGAGCATCACCTGGATTACGTCGACAAGCCTGAGATTCTTGTCCACCAGGTTTCAGACGCATGTTTGTAGTCCGGATAGCTTGTCCGAATCCCCCCACTTCAGGCCCGTCTCTTTCCATGACGAGAGCCGTGTGGGGAAGCCAGATCTGAATTCGGGAGCCGCCACCCAATCAGGGTCGCGTGGCTCGGTGATGTAGAACCACCCCGATTGCCACCCCTTTATTGTCTCCACAAAGGAGCCCTCGAGCCATAGGACTTTGGCCATCTTGCCAACCATGGCGCCTCCGCACTCCGGCAGCGGCCGCCCACAACCTTGGCTGGCGTTAAGGTCTTCACCATAGGCGAAGTGGGGCTGGATGCAGAGGAAGGCCTCGCACACGACGATAAACACCGAGATGTTGAGGACGAAATTCGGGGCCAGGTCGTGGAAGTCCAGGCCGTAGTAGAACATGAGCCCCCGGACAAATGGGTGAAGTGGAAAACCTAGTCCGCGGAGGAAGTGGGGGAGAAATACCATCCTCTCATGGGGCCTGAGGGTTGGAATGAGCTGCCCCACTTCGGGCAGCCTGTGCGCGATATCGCCGGACAAGTATCCGGCCTCCCGTAGTTTTGTGATGTGCCCCTCCGTGACGGAGGAGGCCATCCACCTGCCTCCCGCTCATAACATGGTTGGAGAAGGTTGAGGTAGGATGTGCGGACTTGGGCGCTGGAGCTCGAGTGCGTGGAAATGAAGGAGCAAAGGAGGAAGAATGCGTAGGTGAAAAGGTGAATCCATATCCCCTTATATGGACGGACGGAGCTATGCGTCCCCCACCAGCCTGGTAAAACTCGCTTGTCTCCCAAGCGCCGTAATCAATGGCGCGGATGGGTTACCCACGTCCGTATTGATGAGAATCTCGGAATAAGGGGGGCACGATCTATGCTTTGATAAGACGTGCCGAGAAACCGCCTCGCTAAACACGCTGAGGTGGAGCAGTAAAAACGATTCATATAAAGGCATGGCCGTGGTGTGATGTCACGCCGCGGAATACATCAGCAGATCTGTGCAAAATTATTCTCTCTACGGTGTTATGTGGAACTTGTTTTGCGAGCGGACACTATCCTTGTGTTCAAAACCTTCTATGAAGTATTCGGAGGAGAACCCGCCTCGCAATGCGAAGACAATCAGCGCGTCGGACTCGTCGTCATTGAAACCTGGTTAGGGAGCTCTTGAGGAGTCCCGGACTAGGGGTGTCGGATAGCGGACTATCGTCGCAGACGGACTCCAAGACTATGAAGATACAAGATTGAAGACTTCGTCCCGTGTTGGATGGGACTTTCCTTGGCGTGGAAGGCAAGCTTGGCGATCTGGATATGTAGATCTCCTGCCATTGTAACCGACTACGTGTAACCCTAACCTATCCGGTGTCTATATAAAGCTGGAGGGTTTTAGTCCGTGGGGCGAACAACAATCATACCATAGGCTAGCTTCTAGGGTTTAGCCTCCTTGATCTCGTGGTAGATCTACTCTTGTACTACCCATATCATCAATATTAATCAAGCAGGAGTAGGGTATTACCTCCATCGAGAGGGCCCGAACCTGGGTAAAAACATCGTGTCCCTTGTCTCCTGTTACCATACGCCTAGACGCACAGTTCGGGACCCCCTACCCGAGATCCGCCGGTTTTGACACCGACAGGGGCCGCCGCCCATTGAGAGTCGCGCGGCTCGGTGATGTAGAACCACCACGATTGCCACCCCTTTACGGGCTCCACAAAGGAGCCCTCAAGCCATAGGACTTTGGCCATCTTGCCAACCATGGCGCCTCCGCACTCCGCTTGGCGGCCGCCCACTACCTTCGGCCTGACATTGAAGATCTTCAGCCATAAGCCGAAGTGGGGCTGGATCTGAAGGAAGGCCTCGCATACTGACGATAAACGCCGAGATGTTGAGGATGAAATTGGGCCGGATCGTGGAAATCCAGGCTGTAGTAGAACATGAGCCCCGGACAAATGGGTGAAGTGGAAAACCTAGTCCCGGAGGAAGTGGGGAGAAACACCACCCTCTCATGGGGCACAGGGGTTGGAATGAGCTGCCCCTCGTCGGGTAGCCGGTGCGCGATGTTGCTGGACAAGTATCCGGCCTCCGCAGCTTTTGATGTGCCCCTCCGTGGCGGAGGAGTCCATCCACCTGCCTCCTGCTCGGACATAGTTGGAGAAGGTTGAGGTGGGATGTGCGGACTTAGGCGCTGGAGCTCGAGTCTTGTGAAATGGATGAGCACGGGGAGGAAGAAGGCGAGGTGAAAAGGTGGATCCTTATCCCTTATATGGGCGGACAAAGCTATCGTCCCCGACTGGTAAAACTCGCTTATCTCCTAAGCACCGTAATCAATGGCGCGGATGGGTTACCCACGTCCATATTGATGAGAAACCGGAATAAGGGGCACGATCTCCGCTTTGATAAGGCGGGCCAAAGAAACTGCCTTGCCAAAGCGGCTGAGGTGGAGCAGTAAAAGCGATTGAATAAAGGCTTGGCCGTGGTGTGATGTCACGCTGCGAATCGTCGGCAGATCTGTGCAAAATTATTCTCTCTCTTGTGGTATGTGAAACTTGTTTTGCGAGCGGACACTATCCTTGTGTTCAAAATCTTCTATGAAGTATTGGACGAGAACCCACCTTGCAATGCGAAGACAATATCGCGCGCGGACTCATCGTCATTGAAGCCTGGTTCGAGGAGCTCTTGAGGAGTCTGGACTAGGGGTGTCGGATAGCGAACTATCATCTTTGGCGGACTCCTAGACTATGAAGATACAAGATTGAAGACTTCGTCCCGTGTCCGATGGGACTTTCCTTGGCGTGGAAGGCAAGCTTGGCGTCTGGATATGTAGATTTCCTACCATTGTAACCGACTACTGTGTAACCCTAACCCTATTCGGTGTCTATATAAACCGAAGGGTTTTAGTCATAGGACGAACAACAATCATACCATAGGCTAGCTTCTAGGATTTAGCCTCTCGATCTCGTGGTAGATCTACTCTTGTACTACCCATATCATCAATATTTATCAAGCGGGGTAGGGTATTACCTCCATCGAGAGGGCCCGAACCTGGGTAAAAACATCGTGTCCCTTGTCTCCTGTTACCATCCGCCTAGACGCACAGTTCGGGACCCCCTACCCGAGATCCGCCGGTTTTGACACCGACACCCGGCAACGCCCCCAGGCCGCATGTAGGTACGAACTCCGCCTCTAGCCGCTCAAATCTACCCCGTCGGCGGTTGCTCAAATACACCAATGGCCGTCGTCCGGGCTCGGTGCTGGCCCAAATGCTCGTTGGCGCACCGATGCCGCTCATAAAGTGCCACGACTGTCTACTGAAGGTCGTGCGTCGCGTGTCTACAACGTCGGAACACCCCGGATGGGTGTTTGTAAAGTGCAAAAATGATGGGGTACGTGCTAATTTAGCTTTGGTTGTGATTCCAAATTCGGTTTGTTTTGCTTACAATCAAATATTTATTGTGTAGGATGGATGTAACTTTTGGTTTTGGAAAGAAGAATACATCGATCTACTGACAGCACGCAATTTAATAGATGTTCGTGCACTTCTTGCTAGAGTAGTGTTGGAAATATGAGCAATTTACCAAATGAGTTTATTATCAGAAATACTAGATAAAGCACGACTAGTATAGCAGTGATAAAACAAGTCGTGCGATTTGATAAAGAGAAGGTAAAAACATCTTCATATATGAACTGTAACTAAAACATCTAGAGCAGATAGTATAGCAAGTTGCATATATGAAACAGAGTCTAACATATCTAGGGCAAACACTAGAACAAGGAACTGTAGCAGGGTCTCTAACAGATAGAGGAAGAACACGTACAGGACATCAGCAGCAGAAGCACTGGACTTGGGGTCGACATCCTTATCCAGCCATGTTGTCGATGAGGTTGTCCACGTCGGGGAAGAAGTCGTCGTCGGGGAAGTAGTCGTCGGAGTCCGTGATGCAAAAGTCAGTAGTCGCGCGGAGCGCTCCCCAAAAACCTTATCACCCCTCTCCTGTACAGGACTCAAAGTGGTGCGGTTTCGGAGGCCTACTGTCCCGACTCGCGGTGCACGCCGCAAGCCGGGATGAGGAAGACAGTAGCAGCTCAGAGATTGGAACCGGTGGCGAGAGGAAGAAGAAGTTCTAGTGCGCCTCTCTGAGAGGAGCGACCTCCCTTTTATAGGCGCAAGAGAAGGAGGCGAGAGGGCAGCAACGGGAGGCGAAACGAAGAGACGGAGATGAAGCGAACAACCAGCACCCGAAGGGCTGCACCGTTCGCATTCGAACTCCACTTTCGCAAAAATCTTTTTAGCTTCTGTGTGACCTTTCGTATACCCGTAGTGCGTGGCAAAAATTTAGACATCGGCTCATTCCCGCAACCCGCGGCGCGGCGCGGCGCATTGTGACGAGGCGTGGCGAGGCGGGCGGCGGAGGAGGAGCGCGCGTGGATGTCCCTCTTGTTCTCATGCTCATACAAGTGGGAAAAGAACCTCCCTTATAAAGAGGTCCAACTCCCTCTAAACTAGCAATGTGGGACTAAACTTTAGTTCCACCTCTTGCCTTGCACGAATGGGCTGCGTGGATCTCTAGGATTTATTAGGAATTTCTGAAACTGCTTATTGGGCTAGGCCCAAAATAGATAAAATTCCAGCAATCCCCCACCAGATCCCAGAGGCACACAAAATTTGCCTTTGGTTCCAAAACACTGTTTTATATACCGGTATTGCAGTGGAGACTGTTAAGTTGAACTTCCACCTAGAACTCTATGCTACACTAGTAAGCAACTTGAACAGTGGACTGGGCCTTGAACTGCAAGTTTTACGCAAATCTAGCTTCACATAAAGCCTTGACCGTCGTGGCTACCGTGGGTCTTCCCATGGGTGGAGCTTATCGTCATACTCCGAGACCTTTCATGAGTTTATTAGAGAGAACCCTACTCTCATAGATTGCGATTTAACAATCAGACTCATATAGGTGCGTTATTCAAAAGATGTTCTGCAGGACGACATCTCTGCTTCAATGAGCCATTTAGAACACATTAAGATATACATCAACCTGCCATGCAGATTAGGAGAGTATTGCATCTTCATGGAGTGGTATAGTTAATAGTAAGGATACTCTCCTCTCAGTTGATCAACAGCTTGTCTTCCACATCTAATTCACGGGATCTCCGATCACAAAGAATAGGTTACCACTGTGAACAACTCTTATTGTGGGTCGCATACCCATCTCCCTCGATGCATTATCTATCACATTACGTGATAGACCCTTTGTAAAAGGATCTGCCAGATTTTTAGACGTTTGGATATAATCCAATGCAATAACTCGGAGTTTCTCATTTTCACGACAGACTTTAACCTTCTCATGCGTGTCTTGATGACTTCATGTTATCCTTTGAGCTGCTCACTTTCGTGATCATAGTTTGATTATCGCAGTTCATAAGGATACCCGTACAGGTTTCTCAATAACCGGCAAGTCATTCAAGAGTCGGTGAAGCCAATCTGCTTCGACCGTAGGCGTATCTAGTCTGTGAGTCTGCTTCCATTGTTGACCTCGTTAAGATGGTGCTTGCAAGACTTCAAGAAACAGCGCCACCTTCATGAGTGAATACATAACTGCTCGTGGCCTTTATCTCATCGACATCGAGATCAGTTTGAGTCACTATACCCTTCAAGCACCTTTGGGTGCCCGGTGTAGTGAATTCCATAATTAGTAGTGCCTTTCAAATAACGCAAAACTCTCTCTAGAGCTTTCCAATGCACATCTCTGGTTTTGAGACAAACCGACTCAGTTTGCTAACAGCAAAAGAGATGTCGAGTCTTGTAGCAGCTAAGTACATAAGCGAGCCAATAATCTGAGAATACTCCAATTGGTCTCTAGCAATTCTTCGATTCTTTCAAAGCAACACACTAGCATCATATGGTATTGGAGACGGCTTGCAGTCACTGTAGCCAAAGCGACTCAAGATCTTTTCCACATAGTGATATTGAAGCAATGTGATCCCACCATCATCGTCTCTCAACAACTTGATGTTCAGAATGACATCAGCCACTCCTAAATCTTTCATCTCAAAACAGCGAGATAGGAAATCCTTGACCTCCTAATAACATTCAGATTTGTTCCGAATATCAGTATATCATCAACATACAAGCAAAGGATAACTCCCTCGCCCCCACCATGGCGAGAGTCCACACATTTGTCAGCTTTGTTTACAACAAAGCCTGCAGCTGTTAAAGTTCTTTCAAACTTCTCATGCCACTGTTTGGGTGCTTGCTTGAGTCCATACAAAGACTTCAGCAACTTGCACACTTTTCTTTCCTGACCATCTAGTACAAAACTATCTTGTTGTTCCATATAAATTTCCTTGTCAACCTCTCCATTTAGGAAAGCAGTCTTAACATCCATTTGATGAATGACAAGACCATGCGAGGCAGCTAGTGAAAGTAGAACTTGAATAGTGGTCAGTCGAGCCACAAGTGAGTAAGTATCAAAGAAGTCTTCACCTTCCTTTTGGGTATAACCCTTAGCCATGAGCCGAATCTTGTACTTTTCAATAGTACCATCAGGCCTAAGCTTCTTCTTGAATACCCATTTGCATCCTATAGGTTTGCACCCATAAGGACGATCAGTTATCTCCCAAGTTTCATTCGCCAAGATGGAATCCATCTACTTCTGAACCGCTTCCTTCCGATGAGTCGGCATCTTGGATGCATAGGCCTCTGAAATAGAACTGGGAGTGTCATCTATGAGATACACAAGAAAATCATCACCAAATGACTTTGCAGTCCTCTGTCTCTTGCTCCTAATAGGAACTTCATTGTTCTCCTCCACAGGACTATCCAAGTTTTCCATCAAAATGGTAGGTTCGGTAATTGTAACTCGTTCTCATTCGATGAACTAGGCATCTCCTGATTAGATGAGGTAGCCATATCCTTCATGGGAAAGATATCTTCAAAGAAAGTCGCATCATTCGACTCCATGATCGTACCGACATGCATGTCAGGTACCTCATATTTTACAACCAAGAATCTATAGCCAATGCTATGAAAAGCATATCCCAGGAAAACACAATCCACAGTCTTTGGTCCAAGCTTCCGCTTTTTGGAATTGGAACATTGACTTTCGTAAACAACCCCATGTTAAGTAGATAAGAGAGTTTTAACCTTTTCTTCGCCCGTTCCTCGAATGGAGTTATCTCTTTGTTCTTTGTGGGAACTCGGTTTAGGACATGACATGCATTCAATATCGCCTCCCCCCACCATGCCTTGGAGAGACCCGATGTGTCTAACATGGCGTTTACCAAATCTGTTAGAGTACGGTTCTTTCTTTCGCCACCCCATTTGGTGAGGTGAATAGGAGGCGTCCTCTCATGGATTATACCATGTTCCGCACAAAAAGCATCAAATTCATTGGAAAAATACTCTCCACCACGGTCGGACCTAAGACTCTTGATTTTTCGATCAAGTTGGTTTTCCACTTCGGCTTTATAGATCTTGAAAAAGTTCAAAGCCTCATCCTTAGATTTCAGAAGATACACACGGCAGTATCTAGTGGAGTCTTCAATTAACGTCATGAAATATTTCTTTCCACCTTTTGTCAAAACACCATTCATTTCGCATAGATCTGAATGTATGAGTTCTAGTGGTGCAATATTTCTTGTTTCCGCAGTCACATGAGACTTACGAGGTTGCTTAGCTTGCACACACACTTGACACTTGGATCCCTTGATAGTGGTGAAATTAGGGATTAAGTTCAACTTCACTAGTCGCGACATGCAACCAAAGTTAACATGACAAAGACGTGAATGCCACACATTTGATTCACTATTGTTGCAAATATGATTAACAACTTTATTGCAAACGTCTGATAAGGATAAACGAAACAGGCCTCTTGACTCATAGCCTTTACCAATGAAGGTTCCATACTTGGATATTACAAATTTATTTGACTCAAAGACAAGCTTGTAGCCATCTCTACACAGAAGATATCCGCTAATAAGATTTTTACTGACGGAGGGGACATAATGCACGTTCTTCAGCCGCACGATCTTCCCCGAAGTAAACTTCAGATCAACCGTACCAACACCACGAACAGAAGCACTTGAATCGTTGCCCATCAGCACGGTTGAAGTCCTATGATCCGATAAGGCGAAAACATGGAAATATCACCGCATACATGCACATTAGCACCCGTGTCAATCAACCAATCAGGAGAATGACATACTTAAAGAATAGTGGGAAATATACCATACCCAACATCCTTCATGTCATTGTCTCCAATGAAAACATTAGCGGTCTTGCCGCCTTTCCCAGAATGATGCTTGTCATAGCGATCAGGGCAACTAGGAGCCCAATGATCAGGATCCCCACACACATGACAAGCACCTTTCTTCTTGTCATTCTTCTTCTTGAAGTTCGTATGTTGCACATCCTTGTTCTTCCCATCAAACTTTGCTTTACCATCAAACTTGCCCTTGTTCTTGAACTTGTGGGGCTGGAAGTTTTCTTTCTATACCAGATTGGCACTAGATCCACCCTCAATACCTCGAGCACGTGTGTCCTTTGCTCTCGCCTTTTCTTCCACATCAAGAGTGCTAATGAGATCCGGGACGGAAAACTCCTGTCTCTTATGCTTCAGTAAGGTAGCGAAGTTCCTCCACGAAGGAGGAAGCTTAGTGATGATACCTCCGGCAAAAAACTTGTCCGGTAGCATACAACTGAAGTGCTCAAGTTCTCTAGCAAATGACTGTATCTCATGAGCTTGCTCAACCACGGGCGCTCTTGGTCATCCTGTAATCATAAATTGCTCCATGATGTACAGCTCAGTGCCAGCATCCGAGACCCAAAACTTGGCCCCGAGTGCATCCCACATATCTTTTCCATTATCAATTGACGCATAAGCATCAACTATGATCTCACCAAGAACACTCAAAAGAGCAGCCTTAAATAGAGTATCCATTTTCTGAAAAGCTTCTGCCTGTTGAGCATCAAGCTCTCCTTCAGGTTTGCCAAGAGTGGCGTCATAACAACTCATGGTTTGAAACCATAATACTGCTCTCGCGCGCCACCTCTTATAGTGGATACCCTCAAACATAGGAGGTCTCATGGAAGCAGCAAAACCGCTCGGGGTAAATTGCCTATAATAAGTTTTTTGGATTGTTGGAAATATGAGCACTTTACCAAATGAGTTTATTATCAGAAATACTAGATAAAGCACGACTAGTATAGCAGTGATAAAATAAGTCATGCGATTTGATAAAGAGAAGGTAAACAACATCTTCATATATGAACTGTAAGTCTGTAACTAAACACATCTAGAGCAGATAGTATAGCAAGTTGCATATATGAAACAGAGCCTAACATATCTAGGGCAAACACTAGAACAAGGAACTGTAGCAGGGTCTCTAACAGAAAGAGGAAGAACACGTACTGGACAGCAGCAGCAGAAGCACTGGACTTGGGGTCGACATCCTCTCCAGCCATGTTGTCGATGAGGTTGTCCACGTCGGGGAAGAAGTCATCGTCGGGGAAGTAGTCGTCGGAGTCCGTTATGGAAAAGTCAGTAGTCGCGCGGAGCGCTCCCCAAAAACCTTATCACCCTTCTCCCGTACAGGACTCAAAGTGGTGCGGTTTCGGAGGCCTACTGTCCCGACTCGCGGTGCACGCCGCAAGCCGGGATGAGGAAGACAACAGCAGCTCAGAGATTGGAACCGGTGGCGAGAGGAAGAAGAAGTTCTGGTGCGCCTCTCTGAGAGGAGCAACCTCCCTTTTATAGGCGCAAGAGAAGGAGGCGAGAGGGCAGCAACGGGAGGCGAAACAAAGAGATGGAGATGAAGCAAACAGCCAGTAGCCGAAGGGCTGCACCGTTCGCATTCGAACTCCACTTTCGCAAAAATCTTTTCAGCTTCCGTGTGACCTTTCGTATACCCGTAGTGCGTGGCAAAAATTTAGACATCGGCTCGGCTCATTCCCGCGGCGCGGCGCGGTGCGGCACGGTGCGGCGAGGCGGGCGACGGAGGAGGAGCGCGAGTCACTAGTGCAGAACCGGGCAATAGCACCGGTTCGTAAGGCCCTTTAGTGCCGGTTCCGCAACCGGCACTAAAGTGTGGTCACTAAAGCCCCCCCTTTAGTACCGGTTCAGCACGAACCGGTGCTAAAAACCAACCACGTGCACGAGCCAGCTCCGGGGCAGGAGCCCTTTAGTACCGGTTGGTAACACCAACCGGTACTAAATGTTTAATGAGTTTTGTTTTATTTTTTATTTTCAATTAAATTTGTGTTATCAATTTAATTCTTTTTAGATTTGCTAGTATTTTACGATAGTACACATTGTACACGTTATGCATATATATATATATATATATATATATATATATATATATATATATATATATATATATATATATATATATATATATATATATATATATATATATATATATATATATGCATGATTGGTTCTATATATATATATATATCATCAACGTCTCACAAACCATCATATTAATTAATTCACACATACACACATGTATAGCTATATACAATTTGTCCTACATATGCATGTTGCCTTGAGCCAGTGGCATTAGCCTAACTGGTGCCTTGAACACGATGGGGCGGTGGCGGGTAATAGTATTCTCCTTGGTTTATGACCTGGTCGAGCAAAAATCCGCTATTTCCTCTTGAAGTGCTTCTCTGGCGCTCCGTTTCTAGGAGCTTCTCCCGCACCTCTGTGAACTGTTAAGAAGGAGATCAATATGCATGTGTATTAGTTGTGTGACTAGATATCGATAATGCTGTAAAAATTGTGAATAGTGTTTTGACAAGCGTACACATTCCTGTCTTTGAGATCTGCTCCTTTGGACGCCATCATGCGAATGTTCTATAAGCGCAGAATGCACACAGATCAGTCCCCGCGCCTGCTTGAGGGCCTTTACGAGAATGGAATTTGATCAGATAATAATTAATCAAGCATGATAATTAAAGAGATGGCAGCTAGCTAGCTAGATAGTGCTATAATTACTTACCTTGGGTGAAACCATTTAAGCTTTTGTTTCCATTCGCCTTCCGTGTGTTGATGAACCTTGCCCAAGCCCTGCCCGCCGACAAAGAAAATGAATAAAGGGGTTATTAAATAGTTCATACCATGAAAAATTATGAACTAAATAGGCGAGATATATAGTTAATAATGATTGAAATTACCTGTTGACTATCCCAAACAAGATGTTATAGTCAGTTTTTCTTTGAGTAGTGAGTCCGATATTCCAACTGTTTCGGCGTCAACTTTAATGATACACAAGACCCAGTGATATCTGCATGCACACACGTTTGCATGTCTTAATTAAGCGGGCATATGTAAGAAAAACATGTAGCTAGCTAGTAGGCAAAAACAGAGAATTTGTAGTACAAGACAGTGTGACTCCTTTGGAAGTTGTAAGGAAGTAGTGTATCTTCATTGTATTTGAGGCGCTTCAAGAACTCTAGCATGTTGTCCTCTATGTCCTTTTGATGGCGTGGATTTATTTTCCATGTGTATTCATTAACGGTGTTTGGGTCAATGAACCCAATGCCAGCGTCCACCTTTTCTCATTTCATATATCTTCATCCTGCATATAATACCACGAAAAGAATATAGTGAGGATAATTACAGGTAATGATTGATCAAAAGGATCGGTACAGCTAGCTTGAGACTTAAATTACAGAAAGAAATCACTTACGGACAATAGCAAGCGATGATAGATTTGTCGAGTGCATCTTGATTGTATAACTGAAACAGTTCAGAATACTCAGCGGACACAGCTTTCTCATGGAAGTAATGCTCCTCCTTGACATTCACCATGAGGGACAATCGATCGGAAATCTTGGTAATGTTGATGTACCATTGATGCAATTCATACATTCTCGTTGGGAGGTTCTTGACCTTGTGCGGCTGGACCAAAGGTTGGCCGGACATATTTCCGTTTATTTCATCCTCTCTAAGCACAGGCATGGGCTCGATCTCGAGGAGTTGTCCAACAGTGATTTTGAGAACTTCAGCCTGCATTATATGGTCCTCCGTTATTACCACATTGCCCACCTCAGAGCGTAAACTGTTTGCCCACAATAATATTGGGCGTAGCGTCTTTATCACATGTTGTTGGCACAACAAGCGAGGGATCGATTCGCGCTGTTCTCCTAGCTGGGAATGGTTTTCCGTATTTTTGACAGCTGCTTCTTGTTTGCTCGATCCAGCTCGCCTCCTTACGTAGGCGTGCTCGATTTAACTTCCTGATGTGGCGCTCATAGTCTGTGTCAACAGGCTTGGGAGCTGGTGGTTGAGCCATATGAATGAAGTGGTCAATCGTTTCCTCGTGCACTTTCTCCCTTGGCGGCGGTGGCGGTTTCGGTGCAAAATGGGCTTCCACCTCGGACTTGATATGGCTGCGATTTCCTCCTCGGACCTGTCATAAGACCTCTGCGGAAGAGGCGTGAGGCTTGGACCATATTTATATCGCTTGCCTCCGCTTTGTACTTCCTGTACTACCTCGACTCGTGCCGCCTCGCACCATAGCTGCGGGTGTCTCTTCTGCGATTCTTGCCGAGGCGGCGGAGACGCCGGCCTGTGACGGGCTGAGTTGGACGAGGAGGAGTGGCTGCCAAGCTGTGCGGACTTGGAGGAGGTGGCCTGAGGTTGTGCGGACTTGGAGGAGGTGGGCGTCGACGCTGTGGCGGACTTGGAGGAGGAGGTGGCGACACTTTGCGGACTTGGAGGAGGAGGCGACACTTTGCGGACTTGGTGGACTTGCGGGGAGGCGGAGACTGCTGACTCGGTGGCGGACTTGACGAGGAGTCGGATGACGCGTGTCGGTGGCCTTGAAGATGATGCAATCCTTTTTCCATAGGATGATCGATGGTTGGCGTCTCCGAGAAAGCGCTCGTCCTCACCTCCGGGAATGTCAAGCTCTAGCCCGAATATGGCTGCACCACCTCGTCAACCATGACACGAGCATAGCCCTCTGGAATCGGGATGCAATGGTAGGTTGCTTTGGGGTAACTAGAAAAGCAACGCCGTCCGCCACCTTCATGGATCGTTCTTCATTTTGACGTGTAGCTCGCAGCTAGTGTTCTCCGTGATGTCATCCACGGGTATCTACCCAACATTGCGTCGTCTCGGGCGGAACCCACGCTGCTTCTCTGCATGGATGGGGCGGTGCTATCCAATGCTGGATCATCCGCTAGCTGCTGCAGCTTGAGACCCCTTTGCTGGCTAAGTGAGTCGATCTGCTCCTGCTGCCGCTGGAATTTGACCGCCAATTCCTCTTGACTTGCTTCTAGGCCTTGAAGGCGTTCATAGTCCCTTCCTCTGCTCCTCCTCCATCTTCCTCTTCTTCTCGTCCGCAATCTTCTTTCTCGCACGGGTTACGTAGTCGTTGTTCGGTCTGAAAACCCTCATACCACGGAATAGCGCCCTTGCCTCGTGTTCTTCCCGGTGTTCAGGATTTCCCAGGCACGCGTAAGCTCGTCGTTCTCTCTGTTGGGCTGGAACACCCCGATCGTGCCTCTTCTATTGCAACAAGTATCGCATCGTCGGCTCCGTTCAGACATGCCTTCGTCGAAACTTTGCTGTCTTGGGTCCAACTCCCCCATGCGCATAGAACCAAGTCCACGCACTGGGGGCCAGCTCTTAGTATCCGGAGTTACACTGCATCCTCCATCTCTTTCTCGGACTTATCCCACTTAGGCATTGCCACCGCGATAGCCACCGGCCCCGACTTATGGAACTTATCCTTTTTTCGGCATTCTTCTTGTTTATTCTCGACCGTTCCTTAGCTAATTCGAATCCTTGAATTTCACGAAATCGTCCCAATGAGCACGTTGGTTCTCTAGTGTTCCCTCGAATCGGAGTCTTCCTTCCTCCTTGACGTACTTGTCCCATTCACGATTCTTATGGTTCTTGAATGCAACCGCCATCTTCCTAAGAGCAGCGTCCTTGACTTTCTGCACATCTGCTTACGTGAAATGATCGGTAGGGTGAAATGTTCCATGAGAGTATCCCAAAGCAGATCTTTTGATTCTTGTCAACAAAAGTAACATCCGGACGTGGAGCAGCGTCCTCTTTGCCTTTTTGTCCTTTGTCTTTTGCTGGCTCTCTCCATTCTTGAAGGGAGATCGGGAGTTGGTCCTTCACAAGAACTCCGACCGACGAATGAACTTGTCCGCAATCTTCTTAGGCGCTAATGGTTCGCCATTAGGTCGACTACCTCGATATTGTACTTTCGCCCTCCTTCAACTTTTTGTTCGGGCCTCGTTTCGTCCTTTTGCTCGAAGATTTGCTCGATCCGGATGGCTGAAAGAACAAAGATCGATTCGTTAATATATCTTCAAGTCATTTAAAACATGTGATGATCACCAGAAACCTGCTTATATAAATATATATATATATACCTCGCCGGTCTTTGTTGTTTCAGGATCAACATGTTCTTCATCATCGTCATAATCGTAGTTCATGACTTCATCAATTCGGTCGTCGCGATCGAATATCATATCACCCTCTCCGGTGTTGTTTAGAAATTCGAACCGTCATAATCTTCTTCATTCTAATTATCATCGGCTCGTATCATATCGAACATGGTCTGTTCTCCCTCTCTGTCGGTATTGTATGCGCCATAGCTTTTATTTAACTAATTCAAAAGAAATATAAAACAATTTAGTATTCAAATTACATCGTCTCGAATAATAGATATAATCTCGAATACTTCGTCTAGAATAATAGATACAATCTCGAATACATCGTCTCGAATAATATATAATATTGAATAGTACATCACTTGGCTAGCTAATTAAAGATCGAATACTGCAGAAGAATCTAGGACACTCGCGGTTCTGCGTCATGGGCGGTGGACACCCAAAGAGAAGGAACCCTCACATGATCATAGCTAAAGTGAGATCCTGAAGATCTTGCCGGTATTGGAGAACCTGCCGCCCTCTAACGCAACCATGTAGCGATGGGCGTGCTCGTCCTCCTCCACGACACGGTGGCGTACCTCCTCCGGCGGGCCGGTCCCTCCGCACGAAACTGGCCACGTGAACGCCACCAAACGAGATCAGGGTCGACGCGGGACCCGGGGCGGGTTCCTCATCAAGCGGCGCGCCCTCGAGCAGCACCTCCAGTGCCAGCCAGTGAGCCAGTCCGGACATGGGCGGCTGGGCGTCGTCGTGACGGGTCGACGGCGAGGATATATGCGGGCGGGCATCGTCGAGAACAAATACTAGCTATATGCCGCAAAAAATAATATTTTTTAATGATTGGATTTTGATAACTAAAATTTCTAACATTTCTACTATTTCAAAAATCTATATACTATTTCATACTAATTAAGCATCTAACACTAAAACAGAAAAACAATTTCTATACATCCATTAAAAACAGAAAAACAACATTATATAAAAAAATCCATACTAATTAAACACTAATTATATCCATCTAACATGCATTCATACATATATACTAGTGAAAAACAATAATCTAAAAATCTAAACTAATTAAACATACAAAATACGTATATACTAATATATACATGCATTCATACATATATCGTGTATGTGTGTGTGTGTTCATCATGCTTGTGTGTGTGTATGGGCTCGGGGAGGGCGCCGGGGCGAGGGAGAGGGTTAGAGGGGAGAGCTCACGGCGGGCGACGGCGACGGCAGGCGACGGCTGGGGGCAGCGACGGGCGGGCGTGTGCTGGGCGGGGCGGCGAGAGGGGCCTTGTGACGGGACGGGGCGGGGCGGCGGCGGGCGGCGGCGGCGGCGGCGAGGGGACGGGCGGCGGCGGCGACGGGTCGATGACGGCATCGATCGATCAGGTAGGCGGTTCAATGGGGAAACAGAGGAAGAAACAGAGGAGAATGAAATTTTTGAAGTGTTGTATATATAGAAGGCACCTTTAGTACGGTTGGAGCCACCAACGGTACTAAAGGTCTGTTTTGGCCAGCCAAGCAGCGGAAGCGACCCCTTTAGTACCGGGTGGTGGCACAAACCGGTACTAAAGGCCCCTTTAGTACCGGTTTGTGCCACCACCGGTACTAAAGAAGTCTTGTTGGCGCAGTCTTGGTCTTGACAAGTTTAGTCCCACCTCGCTAGCCGAGGGCGACCGCACTGGTTTATAAACCCCGTGCGGTCGCTCTCTCAGCTCCTCTCCAAAGCAGGCCCTCTGGGCCTCGTGTTCTTTGCTGCCTGTGGGCCCACTTGGCCTTCTTGGGCCTGCATCCTGGCCCAACAACAGGTTGGGTTTCTAGTCGTATGCAGGCCGCTATGGCCTAGTAGGCGAGCTTTTTTTGCTTTATTTATTTTTGTGTTGTTTTTTGTGTATTTAGAGTTTCTTTGTGAATATTTTTGCTTTAGGTACAAAAATTACAAACTTTACATTAGTGCCGTAGTTTTCAAATTTGAATAGTTTAAATTTTGAATTATTTGAAATTAGTGTGAATCACTAGTTTGTGAATAATTTAACTTTAAAAATCAGTAAAGGCATGAAAGAATTTGTTTGCACATAAAATTTCTTGGCGTTTCAAATGCCAAAACACATAACTACCCTAACTATTACAGAGATTCCCCCTCGGGTGTGAAACACAGAAGAAAGTGATGATAGTGAAGCCGATCATATCCCAGATCTTTGGGTGTGAAACTTTTTCTTCGCGTGTGTCCCTTTGCGCCGTAACCATGGAAAATCTTCATCATTTAACGGGATGCTCGGGTCAATATTCACTGTGAATGGAGAAATTTCATCAAACTTTTCATAATCTTGACTTGTCTGTCTTGTCATCCACTCCCACGATGTTTCTCTTCCCGAAAGAACTATGTGCGCTTTGGCTCATCGTGACGATGCATTCGCTTCCTTATCTTTTCTTTTCTTGGCTTGGTAGACATGTCCTTCACATAGAAAACCTGTGCCACATCATTGGCTAGGACGAATGGTTAAATCTGCATCGCAAGATTGTTGAGATCCCTTGTTGTCATTCCGTCATTGTGGGTCTTCCGTTACCCGCCTCGTGTCATATTGACCCATTTGCACGAAACAAAGGGACCTTTAAACCACATCGATAGTCAAGTTCCCATATGTCATGTATATAACCATAATATGTTTCCTTTCCGTCTTGGTTTACGCATCAAAGCGGACACCACTGTTTTGGTTGGTGCTCTTCTTATCTTGGCGATCGTGTAAAATGTATTACCATTTATCTCGTACCCTTTGAAAGTCATTATATTGAAGATGGTGGCGGGACAGCAAGTACAGGTCATCTTCAATAGAGGTGTCATGCATGGTGCGTGTACGCAACCAGTGGCGAAACTCTGGTTTGTTCACGTGTAATCCGGTCATCGAGACCGCTCCGGTGTTTGGAGCATAGCAAATTCTTGTGTTCATCCATATACGGAGCCACCAAGGCGGAATTCTGTAGAGCTGTGTAGTGTGCTTGGTGAGAGAATGTCCGTCCATACATATTATTTGTTCCCCTCCTAGCGTGCCTTTTCCATCGATCTGCCCTTATGCGCGATTCAGGAACACCAATCGGCTTAAGGTCAGGAATAAAGTCAATACAAAACTCAATGACCTCCTCATTTTGATGGCCCTTGGAGATGCTTCCTTCGCCTAGCACGGTTATGAACATATTTCTTTAAGACTCCCATGAACCTCTCAAAGGGAACATATTGTGTAGAAATACAGGACCCAAAGCGTTAATCTCTTCGCATAGGTGAACTAGGGCGTGCGTCATGATGTTGAAGTAGGATGGTGGGAACACCAACTCGAAACCGACAAGACATTGCACCAAATCATTACGTAACCTTGGTATGATTTCTGGATCGATTACCTTCGAGAGATTGCATTGAGAAATGCACATAGCTTCACAATGGCTAATCGAACATTTTCGGTAGAAGCCCCTCAATGCAACCGGAAGCGATTGCGTCATAATCACGTGGCAGTCATGAGACTTTAGGTTACGGAACTTTTCTCTGCCATGTTTATTATTCCTTTATATTCGACGAAGCCGACGGTACCTTAATCTCGAGCAGGCATTCAAAGAAGATTTCCTTCTCTTCTTTGGTAAGGCGTAGCTTGCATGACCACGATATATGCCGTCTTCTCCGTGCATACGTTGCTGGTCCTCCGTGCCTCGGTGTATCTTTTGTCTTCCCATACACGCCCAAGAAGCCAAGCAGGGTCACGCAAAGATTCTTCGTCACGTGCATCACGTCGATTGCGGAGCGGACCTCTAGGTCTTTCAATATGGCAGGTCCCAAAATATAGATTTCTTCTTCCACATGGGTGCGTGTCCGTCGGCATCCTTTGGAATAGGTTGTCCGCCAGACCTTTCCAAATATCACCTTCAAATCCTTGACCATATCATGTACATCAGCACCGATGCGGTGGCGAGGCTTCGTCGGTGATCCGCCTCACCTTTGAAATGCTTGCCTTTCTTTCTTACGGGATGCCTGCTCGGAAGAAATCGGCGATGTCCGGTACACATTCTTCATACAACTATTCAAATATATATTGTCGGTATCATCCAAACAGTGCGTGCATCCGTGGTATCCCTTGTTTGTCTGTCACGAAAGGTTCTTGAGAGCAGGCCGATCATTGATGGTCACGAATAGCAACGCCTTTAGGTCAAATTCTTCCCCATGTGCTCATCCCACGACGTACACCTGTTCCATTCCATAGTTGTAAGAGTTCTTCAACTAATGGCCTTAGGTACACATCAATGTCGTTGCGGGTTTCTTAGGGCCTTGGATGAGCACGGCATCATAATGAACTTCCGCTTCATGCACAACCAAGGAGGAAGGTTATACAAACATAGAGTCACAGGCCAGGTGCTATGGTTGCTGCTTTGCTCCCCAAAAGGATTAATGCCATCTGCGCTTAGACCAAACCATACGCTCCTTGCGTCATCGCAAACTCCTTCCCGTACTTTCTTTCGATTTTTCTCCACTGCGACCCGTCATTTGGTACTCTCAACTTTCCGTCTTTCTTCGTCTTCTCGTGCCATCGCACGCCTTGGCATGCTCTTTGTTTTGGAACAAGCGTTTCAACCGTGGTATTATAGGAGAATACTACATCACCTTGGCAGGAATCTTCTTCTGGGCGCTCGCCTCGACATCACCATGCTCATCGCGGCTGATCTTATAGCGCAATGCACCACATACCGGCAAGCATTCAAATCCTCGTACTCACCGCGGTAGAGGATGCAATCATTAGGGCATGCATGTATCTTACGCACCTCTAACCCTAGAGGGCAGACAGCCTTCTTTGCTTCGACGTACTCTCGGGCAATTCGTTGTCCTTTGGAAGCATATCCTTTATCATTACCAGCAACTTTCCAAATCCTTGTCGGATACACCATTCTCGCCTTCCATTGCAGCAATTCGAGTGTGGTACCCAGCTTTTCTTGTCACCTACGCAATTCGGGTACAACAATTTTTGTGATCCTCTAACATGCGCTGCAACTTCTTCTTCTCCAAATCACTTGCGCAGTTTCTCTTTGCATCGGCAATGTCCCGACCTAGATCATCAGCGGGCTCATCGATGCCTCTTCTTCACTTCTTCCGCATTGCCGCCCAGCTTCTTCCGCATTACCGGCTCAGCTTCTTCCCCATTGTTGTATCATCGTATTCAAGGAACCCATGGCGGGATAGCTGTCGTCGTCCTCTTCTTCTTCATTGTCTTCCATCATAACCCTCTTTCTCCGTGCTTGGTCCAAACATTATAGTGGGGCATGAAACCGGACTCAAACAGTGCACGTGAATGGTTCTTGGCGAGAGTAATTGCGACCATTCTTACAGCCAGCACATGGACAAGGCATAAAACCATCCGCCCGCTTGTTTGCCTCAGCCATAGCGAGAAAAGTATGCACGCCCTCAACGAACTGGGGAGAGCATCGGTCATCGATACATCCATTGCGGCTCATCTTCATTACACAACACGAATAGACCAAATTAATACAAGTTCATACATAAAGTTCATACAACACTTAAATGCAACAAACAAATAACTCTCTAGCTAAAGCATTTAAATGCAACAACAAATGCAATCAAGATCGCAACTAAGGTAACAATTGATCCAACAGCATAATGATACCAAGCCTCACTATCGATGGCATATTTTCTAATCTTCCTAATCTTCAAGCGCATTTTCTCCATCTTGATCTTGTGATCATCGACGACATCGGCAACATGCAACTCCAATTCCATCTTCTCCCCCTCAATTCTTTTCAATTTTTCTTTCAAGTACTCGTTTTCTCTTTCAACTAAATTTAACCTCTCGACAATAGGGTCGGTTGGAATTTCGGTTCACATACCTCCTAGATAAAAATATCTATGTCAACTTGATGGGCATAATTTGTCATAAACACGAAATGCAACAAATAGTTTTAAAGAGAATATACCACATCCGAATCATAACAAGGGCGAGGGCCGATGGGGACGGATATCAAAACCATGGCACTATGTATAACAAACAACGACGGGTAAGATAATTATTATACGAATAACTATATATCCAAATCACACAAACATCAATTTTTATATAAAATTTCATGAACAAGAGGCTCACCACAAGGTGGTGCCAGCTGACAGAGACGGTCTGGGCGATCGGCGGTGAATTCTGACAGAGATTTTGAAGGCACTAAGTAAACCACACCTACATATGCAAACTAAGTGTTATTTTGACCTCAAATTGCATATAAATCAAATACTAGCACATATATATATTTCCTCCCAAATTACTAAACTCACAAATTAATAACTATATAAAGCATTGCAAGAGCTAATCTAGCAATGAGAGATGAAAGGACAAAGTTGCTAACCTTTGTGATCACTTGAATGGATGGGGGCCTTCAAATCTTGACAAATTTTGGGAAAAATGTGTGATGAGCTCGAGGGGAGAAGAGGAAGAACAGAGAGGAGAGGAGAGGGAAAGGGGAAGAACAGAGCGAGCTGGGACGAAGGGTTTATATGCAGGAGGACCTATAGTACGGTTCGTGGCACGAACCGGTACTAAAGGTGCTGGAGGGGGCCCAGACTGACAACATCCTGCCACCACCCTCATTAGTACCGGTTCGTGGCACGAACCGGTGCTAAAGGTTAGCCACGAACCGGTACTAATGAGAGCGGCCCGGCTAGCCGTTGGAACCGGCACTAATGTATACATTTGTGCCAGCTCTAATACAAACCGGCATTAATGTGCTTCACGTTTGACCCTTTTTCTACTAGTGCGTGGATGTCCCTCTTGTTCTCATGCTCATACAAGTGGGGAAAGAACCTTCCTTATAAAGAGGTACAACTCCCTCTAAATTAGCAATGTGGGACTAAACTTTAGTTCCACCTCTTGCCTTGCACGAATGGGCTGCGTGGGCCTCTAGGATTTATTAGGAATTTCTGAGAGAGTAAAATGCAAGCGCGGTCCTAATTCTTTCCAAAAAGTGTCGACTGGGTCCTAATTCTTTCAAAATGCACATCTGGGTCCTAAATCTTTCTAAGTTGTTCACCCGAGGTCCTAATTTCGTCTGTCCGCCGCTGACCAGCTCGCGTGGCGCTTTGACCGCTGCCACGTCGACTCGAGGGCGGTTCCCGCGGTTGGAGGTTGGTAATTTAAGCAGTTTGGCCCCTGGAGTTTGTCCTCTCTTCATTCCCCGGTCCCTAGGTCTTCTGCTTGCTCTCTCCCTCTCTCTGGCGCTTGTGCCGTCGCCACCATGTCCGCCGCCGCTAGCTAAATGCGCCGTGAAGCACCGAGGGAAGAAGGCTGCCCAAGCGCCTGCTCCACCTTCGGCATTAGCCCTTTTCTCGCCGCCCATCTCATCGCCAGCTGCCGCGGGTATGCTGCCGTTGGTACCATGCCCTAGCTGCCGCATTCGATCTACAATTCGTCTTGTGTCAAAATCGAAGGCAAATCCTGGCAGGATTTTCTACAAGTGCCCCAATCACCATGTAAGATCTTTTACAAGTGCCCAATTGATTCGATGTTTCTGTGTTTCTTTTTGACTGAATTTTTTTTGCTCAATTTCTATCAGATTCAACCAAATCCTTGCCAACATTATTATTGGGAAGATGGACCAGACAACTATTTTGATTTTTTGGTGAGAGCTGGGTATGTCAGCCGTGGATTGAGCAGTTTAGATTAATTTGGTGTCATTGCTAGTGAAGAAAGCAGAGGTGCAAGATGCTTGTGCAGGAGCAATGCATAGCACTGTCGAGGCGTGGCATATCAGAAGCAATGCAGAAGATGAATGAGCTCATTTTTCTCTGTAGGAGTATTCTCGATGCACTTGTTGTCTTGATTGTAGTTGTGGTGTATGTAGGATTTAAGAAGTGATGTGTTAGTATGATGTATCCATGATCAATGCTTGTTGGTGTATCCAGATGTTGATGATTTACTGTTGCAATGAAATTGAACTAAAATTTGGCAGCATTTTGGTTGTTTTTCTGTACTTTGGCACCATTTTTTTACTAGCATTGACAGCACAAATAAACAGTAATATGCAAGGCCATTCTTTTACTAACTGAACTTCAAAGCAGTCTGAAAGATAGATAGATGGACCCAACATTACAAGGTCTTGAAGTTGTGCAACAAAAGTATTACATTTCCATGGTTTGTGTGAAACCCAAAGCCACATCTTAGCATGAGGTTTCATTACAAACCACCTTGTTTCCTAAGCAAAAGAAAAACATCCTACACTGCTTCTTTCCATAACATCTTTGTAGCTCTTCACTTCTGAGTTGTTGGGGCTTTGTTCTCCTTAGTTTTTTTCACTTTCTTCCTTCTCTTCAAACCTAGTGTAGCAGTAGTGTGGCTTCTTGGAGCTGGCAGGGCATCTCTGCAGTTTGCAATGAACTGGCTTTCTGGTAGAGGATCTGGCACTGCTGTTTGAGATTGTTGAGTAGCTATAGCCTACAAACCAACCAAACATGTATTTAGTAATGTAGGTGAATTTCTGGAAGAACATATGGCATTGCATTTATTAACATTGCATTTAAATAAAAAGCTCTCACTTGGTCCTGTAAAATCTCAATCACAGTAGATGAAGCAAGATCATAATTCATAGAAGAAGATATCATATTAGATGTACTTCTACCCACTTGTGGACATGCCTTTTTCTGCAAAAAGAATAAGAAATGTTGTTGACTATTGCAATTTTAGTTTTCAACAACATTTAAGGGAAACATTTAAGGGAAATGCACCTTGCAACTAGGCCTTCTCTTGACTGGTAGTTTAGTTCTTTGTTGTGTTTCTGGAAGCACAACCTGAATTGGCACATGTTCTGTTGTTTGCACATGTTCTGCTGCTTCCTCTTCTGCTGCTGGATATTGTTCTGCTGCTGGATCTTGTTCTGCTCCTGCCTCTTCTACTGCTGGCTCTTGTTCTGCTCCTGCCTCATGTGCTGCTGTTGGTTGTCCTCTACCTAGTTCAGGGCACTTTCTTTTGTTGTGTCCTGGTTGATTGCACACACTGCAGTGTCCAATAATGCCATGTCTGCTCATCCTAGTTCCATTGTCCTCCTCTAGTGGGTTCTTCTTTCTCTTCTTTCCAGGCCTACCAACTTTCTTCTCATAGTGTGGTGGCAGCATTTGAGGCCCATTAGTTTTAGGCCAGACTCTAGGATCACTACATGGCATTATGATCTTGCCATAAGCAGCTTTGAAAGCATCTATGTTGTAGCACTTGTTGACAACATCCTCTGGTTTAATTCTTTCATGTCTTAAACATGCAACTCCATGTCTACATGGAATTCAGAGAGCTGCCATGCCCTACAAGAGCACTCCTCCTTCGTATGTTCACATCATACTCCCCAACCATGCCTTTAACATGAAATATGTGTTGTCCAAATGGTAATGCAAAGGCAGTTGTTGGACATGTTAATATTTTGTCTAGTTTTTTCTAATTTTGGACAAATTTGACCACACATCTCCTCGATTCCAGATTCTTGCTATAAAACCTAGTCATTAATTGGTCCTTGATCTTCTTAAGACAAGTAACTATAGGCATTTCTCGGCATCAAGTATATACCTATGAAATAACTACAGTTAGATAATGCTACAGTATGACAATATGAAATCACTTCACAGCTGAAATGCTACTGATCTTGACAACTTACTTGTTGAACACTTCACAGTTGTTGTTAAGAAGCAAATCACACTTTGGGAGTTCATGGAAATAGGCCTTGCACCATTGCCTTGGGTCAATTGCATCCAAGTACTCATAGGCCCCCTGGTCCAGCTCTTTCATCTCTTGCATGTACTTCTTCCAGTCTGCCTCATGTGTAGCTCTTGCAATTTGCCACAATTTATTCTTGAATACATCACCTTTCCAGTTTTTTGCAAAGTTTTGATGCAGATGCCTCACACAAAATCTATGTTGTGCATCAGGAAACATTGCATTGACAGCATTGATCAAGCCCTACATACATTGTAGAACAAACAAATGAAATGCTACAGTATGATAATATGAAATGCTACAGTATGAAATGCTACAGTATGATAATATGAAATGCTACAGTATGAAATGCTGCAATGTTCTTACTACCTTCTGCCTATCACTCATCAATGTCCATGGTGCTGTGTTTTGTATGTTCAGATCCTCCTTCAGTGTGTTCAAAAACCACTTCCATGTGACAGTATCTTCCACTTCTACTATGGCAATTGCAATGGGAAAGATACAATCGTTAGGATCAACTCCAACAGCTGTCAGCATCACTCCACCATACTTGTTCTTAATGTGACACCCATCAATGCATATAATGGGCCTACAAGCTAGCAGAAAACCCCTTTTGCATGCATCTAAGGACATGTAGCAGTTATCAAACTTTCCATTGTTTGCATGCACAAGCATGGTACTGCCAGGATTTGATCTTCTGATTTCAGCTGCAAAGTCCCACAGTAAATTATACTGCTCAAGTTCATCTCCATGAATTATCTTTAGTGCAATCCTCCTTGCTCTAGCTAGCTTACTTCTAGTAGGTTGCATGTTGTAGTCCAATTGAACAAGTCTGCCAAAGTTTTGCAGTGTCATCTTCTCATCTGCTCTAAATGTTTCCACATACTTGCCAGCCAAATATCTTGCTGTAAATTGCTTGAGTGCCCACTCTCTTTCACATGTATGCTCACCCACATACTTCTTCACAACCCATGCTTTGGTCCTGCTGTCAGGTGCAGCAAATAAGAACCAGGGACAATCTCCAACACAACCTGCCCTTATCCTCTGCTTATCATTCTTTATGTAATGAATTTGCACTCTTTGCTTCACAATGTACTCTTGAATTGCTGCTCTTAGTTCAATGACAGACAAGAACACCATGCCTATGTGAAAATTGACTTCTTTCATGTTCTCAGGCCTCCACCTTTTCAGCTTCACTTTCTTTTTCATTTTTTTCCTTCCTTCTGCATCTACTACTTCCACTTCCTCTGCTGAATCACTATCTTCAAGCTCTGAACCTTGTAGCTCCTGCAGTTCATCTGTATCATAGTCACTGTCCTGCTCCCATTCAGATTTCTTCTTTTTTTTCTTCTCAAATTTTTCATCAACCCATTCTTCATATAGATCATCATCATCTTTGCCTACTTCATTGTCAGAGTCTACCCAGTCTGAATCCCATTCACTATCTTCATCCTTTGTCATTTTCATTGGGGATTTCTTCGTCTACCACAAGTTTCCTCCTGCTTCTTCTAAGCTCATGTCCAACATTTAGTCCCACTGGTGGAACACTGCTACTCCCTTCATTGTTGCTGCCTGCATGACATTGGTTCAGTCTGCCTTTGTGAGCTTTCACCTTAAACCTGGGACTTCCTCTTATTCCTTGCTAAACCCATGAGATTTAGGGCTTAGTACAAGAGGTAGCTCAGGTGTACCACTAACATGAATATCATCCATTACATTGTCAAAGGCCATATCTTTGTGATCAACAAACAACTGAAAGTACTGGAATTTTGGAACAACTGCTGTCATGTGCAAAGTGTCGATTGTCACAGATCCACAATCCATGATCCGTCGGCTAAATTCTTTCAGGTAACCAGTAAATAACATGCTTAGATTGGTCACTATATCCCAATTGCTGCATAAAATCAGTGAGCCAGAGAGGAGACCATGTATCTACTTCGCAACCATCGAACAGAGCAACTTTACCATCGACATACGTCTTCGATCGGCCAAATCCATGAAAAATCCACCATAGTTGATTTCTCGGTAAAACCTCCTCTTGTGCTCCTAGGTATCGAGGATTCAGTCAAATACTACCATCCATTCGAGCTAAATCGAAATCCACGAAAAAGAGGATCGAGGGTTAGGGTTATGGGCAACACACCGACCGTATCGTGGAGGAGGATCTCCGGTCGCCGATGCAGGCGCCATCCTAGCGGTGCCGCCGGACAAGCGCCTCGATGGCCGCTGCCTCTTCTCACCGGACCCGCCGTCGATCTCCCTGTTCGCCAGAGAGAGAGAGGTGGGGAAGAGGAGAGGAAAGGACTACGGTGTGGAGAGATTAGGGTTGGGGGCTCTTTTGCAAAATGCACGGCTGGTCGTTATCCCGCGTGGGCCCTCGGTCGACGTGGCAGCGGTCAGCGCCACTTGAGCTGGTCAGCGGACAGACAAAGTGGGACCTCGGGTGAACAACTTAGAAAGATTTAGGACCCAGATGTGCATTTTGAAAGAATTAGGACCCAGTCGACACTTTTTGGAAAGAATTAGGACCGCGCTTGCATTTTATTCTTTCTGAAACTGCTTATTGGGCTAGGCCCAAAATAGATAAAATTCCAGCAAGTAGACGCTAGAGATGAGAGTAGATGTGCGGAAGCAACATCTACTTCTTTAGACGCGAAGAAGAACGAAGCATTCAAGATCAAGACTCCACAGATCAAGAATGAATGCATCGAGAAGGCATTAATCCAACTTACATGAGCAGTTATGAAAGTTGGATATCTTTTAAAATGCTTTCTGGTAGTTTTTGTTTTTTTGGGCTTGTTATTATTGTAGCCAAGATTTGGTGAATGTATTCCAATGTATCACAAAAATCATTGATAAAAAAATAAAAAAATAAAAAAATAATCTGCGGACGAAATGCGCCGCGCGTTGGGCGTCCGGCCGACACAAACCCAAATCCGGGCGGACACGGCCCCATTCCCACCCCTAAACGGGCGAAATCTGAACAAAACGGACATCCAATTGAGATCGTGCATTCGAGTTGGCCTAAGTCAGCACAAAAGGAAAATGTCCATCCCATTCCCGGTCGGGACAGAACAGAGAAAGAGATTTTGCGCGACAGTACATACGTACATGACATGATGCAACGGGACATAATTCGTCCCGCCCCGCTCGCACTTTTCACACACGGCCAAGTCTCTCATTCAAGGGGAGAAGAAGCTTCCTCGGGCCCTGAGGCATTCATAACAGGAAACTTCCTCGACGGAAACTGTGGGCGAGGAGCGTAGCAGCATGCAGGCAATTCCTTCCCGGTTGGCCTTGCGGCATGACAACATGCCAGCCTGGCAATGGCATGTCTCACTTCCGCATTCAGCTGTGGCACCCCACCGCCGTCTCGAATGTTGCCTCGGTGTTGTCCGTGGCGTTCCCATTCACGACGACGAGCTGCAAGGCGGAGAACGTCATCGGAAGGGAGCTACAAAAGAAGCAACACAAGCGGGAAGCGGAGACGAAGGAATTTTCAGCCAAGAACGTTGTGGATGTCGAGGAGGATGTGTCCCCTCCACTGCGCCTGGTCACCCCATGCCCGTCCATCCTGCCCCGCGGCGAAAACAATGTCCACCACATGAAATGGTATTTTTCCACAATAGAGGACAAGAAAGAGAAGAGATAAAAGCTTATATTGAATGCGTAAAAAGAGAGGATAAATTAGGACCGGGAGAGAGTGAACCACAAGTTGCAACTTGTGAGGAAGAAGATAGAGTTGAAGAAAAAAAATTATTGCATTGTTGAATTATGGACAATTTGGGCTATATGATCCAGGTTGATGGATTTAAAAAATTAGATATGAGGAGTGTGGGACTAGAGCAACACTTACTACAAACAAAAACAAGAAAACTCGCCTTGCCCGATAACCAGCCAAGAAGGCGAGAGGGATATGGAGCAACGAGGCCCCTTCACTACCGAATTACCGATGCAAACACATCCAAGCCAAGGCAAACAGCCAGTTCACTTGTGCGCCTTATTTTTTATTACCTTTGTAGGGTGGGAACTTTGTGCACTCGGATGTGGGTGCACCCGCTATGCAAAAAAAAAAAATCAAAAGTTCAAAAAATCTTGAAAAATTCTATGTCCAACATTAGTACCCGTATAGGAACTTCCGCGAAGGAGTACCTTCCACGCGACAGAAAAGAAAATGAAGACTATGTACATGATCAATACACTAGGAAATTTCCTTTTTTGTTCTGGGGTCAAGAGAAGTTTATTTCTGCCGTAATTTTTTTATCAGGTATAAAGGTAGGTCAACTTTGTATCTAAAAATGTTTCGGGATTTTGACTTTCTCCAAAATTACTAAATTATTTTTTTATTTATCCGGGGTAGCAGCACCCATGTGCACCAATGGATTTCCCTACTCCGTCAGAGGTAACGCTCGTGCGCCCCAAATCTTTAACATTCCAGAATTTAGTGGAGATACTTTCCTTTTTTGAAACAATTTAGTGGAGATCGCCAGATGGTTAATGGAGATAGGGACGTGTGCTTATATAGCTGGCATATCACGTTTATTCTCTATGGAGCTAGCTTATCACCTGATACGTACGTGACCTCGTATCCTAAGCCGACAGACCTTGGTGGCCCGTTTAGTCACCACGCGTTTTCAGTCAACGTGCCGTAACTGCCGCGAAGCTTCCTCCGGAAACGGCCACGCTACGTGGCGAGGCGACATTCGTTTTGGCCAGACTTCGACATGCTAGTACGTACGACTCCCTCTTTGTCTCTTGTTTTTTTTTTTGCAGTTTCTTTGTCTCTTGTTCTTAGCTCTCAACTTTGCTTAATTACACTTCATTCATGTATCAAGGGTCACATGCAGCATGTTTTGAGGGAAAAAAAAGATGCAGATGCTAGTACGAGTGCTTGCCTAAAACGCACAAGACAAGGCCATATCTATGGGCTGTGGCATAATACAGACGAGCCATCAGTATAATCGTTGGCCCTTTAATGCAAGTTCCTTTGCCAAATTATATATAGTCGTCTAATTCGTCACCACGTGCGTGCGTGCAGGCCAGTGAACAATCGGTCATTCGTTTGCTTTCAAAATTAGTACAAAGTTGGATCATTTATTTTGAAATGGAAGGAGTAGAAACAAGGGCCAAATACTAAATCTTGTCACTCACTCTGAACCGCGACCGATGCATCAGTTGAGTTGACGCACAAGGAATTTGCCAGCCGAACAACTGAGCTCATCCTGTCGGGCTAAACCTGCCATGCGTTCGACGCGGTACGCAACGTGTCAAATTGGTAAACGTGGAGACAAGAGCATCTGCACAATGAACCGCCGCCATGCTTTTCAAGGAAATCCAGATTTTAAAGGTCGCCATGACTTAATTTGTTCCAACGCGTGCGCGCACATCACATCACATGACTTCAGACCACATCACATCACATCATATCACATCACAGAAGCGCGCACACACGCTCACCCTCTCCACATCACAAAGGAGTATTATATACCACCTGCCCCCCATGCATCTTCCCGTCGCCACGCCACAAACCCTTGCACGCTTGCCGTGAAGCTGCACCGCCTCACCACCTAGCATGACGTCGTCCGGTCCGGCCGTGCCCATCCGCGCCGGCGGCCGGAGCTTCCCCTGGGCCTTCGTCTTCGGGATGTTCGGGCTCCTCGCCTTCAACTCCGTCATGGCCGTCTTCCACTCCAAGGGGGACGCCGCCGTCGTCGCCACCTCCTCTTCGGCTGCATATGGTTCTACAGGAGAGCCGCCCCCGGCTCGCCGCTCCGGGATCGGCTCAAGGCGTCCGTGTGGATTCTCACCACGCTGCTCACCTTCTCCTTCGGCTACATGGTGATGGGGGCGGCTGGACTCACTCTCCCCGTCGCTCTGCTCGTCTGGGCCATCGCTGCGGCCACCGGTGTCGGGGCATTCTTCGCCTTCTTCGAGCAGGACAGGTGTGTCTTCGTGCTTGTCTTTCATGCATATGAATAGTTGTTCGCATTCACTTCGAAGCACTGCACCACCCTGCTGCACCGCCACCGAACCGAACGCACCGCTCGGTGTACAACAATCGCGGCCGGGCACACGCCGCCGGTCTTCACCGGCGGCCCGAGCCCGGACACGCATGCCGATCATTCGGTGTCCAACAATCGAGGCCCGTCGCCACACGTGGCCCGCGCTCGGACACGCATGCCAATGTTCCACCAGCCGCCGCGCCGCGGCGTACATGCCGCTGGTCACCACCGGCGGCCCGAGCCCGGACATGCATGGCGATCATCCGCCCGCCGCTCTTCACGACCCTCCGCCGCGCCTGCACCCGAACCTCGAAGCCGACGTGCTCTGCTGAGGCACGCCGCTGGTCACCACCCATGGCCGCCTGCCGCGCATGTCGAAGACGACGTGCTCTGCCGCGGCAAACAGCTCGTCCACCACCGGCCGCAGCGCGAACGCCACTTAGTCGCTCGCTGCTAGTCCGCCCCTCTAATCCGCCGCGCCACGGCAGCAGTCCTGGCAGCCCGTTTGGCTGAATTTAGTGTGACTAAAATGACAAATTAGAATGTCTATTTCAAGTACCTAGGCACGACCATCTGTTCTTGAAACCTGCCAAGGATACATCACCACTGTATGGCTAAATATCTATCTATGTTTATTCTGGGGATGGCTTGTCCTAAATATATCTCTGTCGTGTTGTGGGTGCTAAAATGCCTTCATTTGGTTGCAGGGTCAACGAAGCGCCCAACGACACCAAGCTGCGGCCACCGGTGTAGATAGACATGTTCTTCTTTTTTTTTTTTTTGCGGGGAGTAGATAGACATGTTCTGGTCCAATATTGGATTAAGCTGTCGTGAAGGAAATCAAATCAGATCAGTAGGGTAGGGGAGTCAATCTGGACGAGATTTACCAGAGTCAGTATCACTATCACTATCAGATGCAGATGACCGTCATATTATCGTTGATTATTTTGCAACTATAATTATTTTTGCGAGTGATCTTGCTGCTATTATGATGTTCATCTATCACTATCAGCGTTGCCCGTTTGTCTGTGTATGACGGTCAATGTGTGCAATGGGTGCAGAGGCAGAGAAGAGTTTCCTAACTTAATTCGCATCCTGATTCCTGTCCTGTGAATTTCCTCTGCGGATGGTTTTATTTCGCACAGATCGTCCTGCTTAATTTTGATGTTTGTTTGGATGGTTCGCTCTTCTCACATTAGGTTGGGTGACACTGTCACTGAAAAACAGACTTTAGTGCTGGGATGACAAGTGTAATCTGTATGCTGATTCACAAATATAGACCATCTCGGATAGATGCCATCAGCTAGGTAGTACCCCTTGTTGTAGTGCCGCCCATTGACCTCGAAGTTGACCGGGGGAGAATGACCTTCAACAAGCTTGGCAAAGACAGGGGAGCACTGCAGCACGTTGATGTCATTATGAGTTCCTGGCATACCAAAGAAGGAGTGCCAAGTCCAGAGGTCCTGTGTGGCCACCGCCTCAAGTACCACACTGCAACCGCCTTTGGCGCCTTTGTACATCCCCTGCCAAGCAAATGGGCAGTTCTTCCATTTCCAATGCATGCAGTCGATGCTTCCAAGCATCCCAGGGAATCCTCTTGCTGCATTCTGTGCTAGGATCCGAGCAGTGTCTTCCGCATTGGGTGTTCGTAAGTATTGCGGTCCAAACACTGCCACCACTGCCCGACAGAACTTGTAGAAACACTCAATGGTGGTGGACTCGGCCATGCGCCCATAGTCGTCGAGTGAATCACTGGGAGTTCCATATGCAAGCATCCTCATCGCTGTCGTGCACTTCTGGATAGAGGTGAATCCAAGTTTGCCGGTGCAATCCTTCTTGCACTTGAAGTAGCTGTCGAACTCCCGGATGAAATTCACAATCCCGAGGAAAATCTTTCGGCTCATCCGATAACGGCGCCGAAATGTTTTGTCGCCGTGCAGTGGAGCGTCGGCGAAGTATTCGGAGTAGAGCATGCAGTAGCCTTCGAGACGATGCCGGTTCTTTGCTTTCATCCGCCTCGGCGTTGAGCCACCTCGCCGCGGCTTTTCATTGCTCGTCAGCAGGGCGGCGAGGGCGGCGAGATGTTCCTCTTCCTGGATGTCGGCCTCGGCTTCCTCCTCCAGCAGCGCGGCGAGCGATTCCTCATCGTCCGAGTCCATTGCCGAGGCAGGCAAATCGCCGAACACCTTGTGGGCGCGGTGGGCGCGTACCCGCCGCTACACTGCCCCTCCGCGGTCGGAAACGCCAGAAAAATCGCCCAGCTGCTGGTGGAGGGGCTGCCTCGGTGAAACCTCTGCTCTTTTTCCGGCGGGGATGGGCTATCTAGCGGTGGCGGGCGGTGGGCGGTGCCGGGATATAGCCGGTTGGCGGCCGAGCGCGTGGGGGGTAGGAGGCAACTCTGGAAAAAGGCTTGAATTTTTGCCTGATGGTGTGGGCCATACGTGCTTTTCCCTTGCGCCGGAGCCCCCGAGCGCCCCCAGTGCGCCGAGTTCGGCCTGCGATCGCCGGGCCAAAAAAGGGCCGAACCGGCGGATTTCGGCGTCCTGGGGGCGCGAATAGGGCGTTTTTTCGGCGCCGACGCCGAAAAATTCGCCTGGGGGCCTGTTGGGAGCGCGGCTGGAGATGCTCTTACGCTTCGCCGCCACCATGCCGTCGCCTTTTGGATACATGAACTAGGAGAGTGGCCCGCCACATGCAACGTCTCAGGAAATTTTACTAAGCTGAAACATCACGCACCCTCACCGGTCTACTGCACATCTCCTCTCTCGCCATAGCCTTTGCCGACGTCAAGGCTTGAAGCTGCATCGCTCCAACAGCAAGTACGTATGATGCACCCTGGTTCATCGGATTGGTCCTCACCTTCAACTCCGTGATGGTCGTTTTTCACTCCAAGGGAGAAGCCGCCATGGTCCCCTTCGTCGCCACCTCGTATGTCAGCCTCCTTCTTCTCCTCTTCGGTTGCATATGGCTCTACAAGCGAGGCTGTCCCCAGAGCCAGGGTCAAAGGGAGCGGCTCAAGGCGTGCGGGTGGATGCTCACAACGCTGCCCAGCTTCTCCTTCGGCTACATGGTGATGGGGACGGTGTTAGAATCAGCAAGTGGAAGATCCAATACTATAGGTTGATGACATGCAAGTGGAATTTGGTTCTAGTGACATATTTGGACCAGATTTAGTATCATTTGTCTAAGTATTGTAATGATGTTATTAGACATATTAAATGTGTTGTAAAATATGTTATGTCCTTAGACATAATGTGTTAGCTATGTTGTGTTACATAGGGCTTGTAATAAGTACAAGACATATATAGTTTGTAATGTATGTACTGATTCTATGTGAGTTTGATTATATATTGAACTTTGTTCTTTTACTCTATAGAACTTCAAGAAATAATACAATGGAGGAGGAAATGTGTTTAGTGGATAGTGGATCTACTAACACGATATTTAGGGAGATGAAGTATTTCCATACACCAGGGGGGGGGGAGCTCCCCACCTGAATATATTTCTCAATGTTTGTAACCCATCGTTCAACTGATTACAAGGTGAAATTACATAGGCACGTGTAATCGTGATAAGAGGTAGGAACGCCATAAGGAGGCGGCCTGCTTTTGCTCTGTTTTCTTGATCCTATGTGTCCAGAGCATGAGATCATCAATGATTCTCCTAAGGGTGAGGATACTATGATGGTTTTGCTGCTTGAAGGTCATAGCATTTCTTGAGTCCTAGATCTTCCACTACTAGGAAAAGGCCTACTAATGGCGCACCTAATTTGGCCATTAATGGCGCATTAGTGGTGCGCCATTAGTGCCACGCCATTAGTATATTTTACTAATGGCGCACCACCGGTGCGCCATTAGTATCTGGTGTACTAATGGCGCACCACTGGATGCGCCATTAGTATGCCTCCCAGGGGGCCATGTATACCCAGGTGCTTTGGCATACTAATGGCGCACTATTTAATGATGCGCCATTAGTATCCTTTGGCATACTAATGGCGCACTGTGATGTGATGCGCCATTAGTATGAATATTAGGGTTTTTTTTTATTTTCTGTTTTTTGCACAGGTTACAAAATGTATAATTGGACAAAATATAGACAGCACACAACAACAACAGATTCATCGAATACAATAGAAGATTAGTCTCTGAATACAATTCATCATATTAGTCTCTGAATACAATTCATCATATTAGTCTCCGAATTGAAAAGACCGAACAAAGATAGAATATTATATTACAAGTCTCGAGACCGTGAGTAGCGAGTTTGTCTTCACATTACAAGTCGATATTGATCATCTAAACTACCATCACATAGAAGAGAGCTGCGGTCAACACGATGAGCATCATCACGATGAAACTCGTCTTCATCCGGTTCCTCCAACGCTCCCTTCCCTCTCCCGCTAGATAGCGGGCGTATCTAGATTCGGCCTCGGCCCTAGTGGTGTACCCTTTGTAACTGTTACCGCTGAATCGGTGAACCTGTCTCCGACACTCCTCCCATCGTCGAGACTCCGGAACCTTACCCTTGTACACGACATACGACGGCATCGCTATGCACTAGCCAAACGCAAACGTTAGTACCAATTCACACACAATACATAAGCAATATATAAGTATGCAACATAACGATCGGAAGAGAAAAGCAAGACATTAATAGCATCGATTACATCTAAGTTGAACGACTCTCGAAACCAAAGAGACATACTACAAGTTCATTAAAGTTTAATTACAACATGAGCCAATCGATGTTTCAGAACTAGACAACTCGACTCAAGGGACGGGCGTGGATGAAGCCGCCGTCTATCGTGGGAGTCATGAAAGAACGGGCGTGGTCATCCTGCATTTGTAGCATTGTGTCGATGTCACCGTTGGACGGTTGATTTCGAGATAGAACTGCCCGAGGTACGAAGGACATCTTGATGGATGATTTCCGCAAACTCCGATTGGATGCGGAAGAATTCTTGTCCGATGTCCGCGTCTGGATTGCCGACACGCTTCGCGCCCAATCTTGAGTTTACTCGGTAGCGAAGTTGATGATGGTCCCGCACGATTGCCCGCATGTGATGGATGGCGTAGTAGGCACCCTTCCGACCGCCAGTGGCTGCTTGACGCAGCGTAACGTCAGATTGTGGGAGAACACGTGCTTGCCGATTTTACGAATAGGCTCGGTGAAGGTGCCTCCAGATCGGCGCGAGCTGGGAGAACATCATCAAGAACCTTCTTGACATTTGTGTAGTCTACGTTCGACTGACGGTCCGGGTCGAAATACGTGGCCATGGAATATTTGGGGCTTAGGAGGATGAGCGTGCAATGTGTGTCACTGCAGAAAACACGGAATGTTAAAAGAAAAACGATCGAAATCTAAGAATTCATATGTTACGGGCCGGTTGAGGGGAGGACTTACTCGGGAAAGTAAGGCACGAGGAAGTTATCCTTATCTTGGTTTGCCAGAATGACGCCTTCGAGGTAAGAACTCGCGACTTGCCGGTCCCAGCGCTGCCCAAGATCTTGGCACGCATGTAGAAGGGGTCGACTATCACGATGTCCGGGGTCTTGTCGCGAATGATCCGCATCTCCATACTCAGCGAAAATAGCCGAACGAAGGTGTAGTGGAGCGGATGAAGGTTCAACATAGCGTGGATGTCATCAAACCGCAGGACGATCGTACGCCCGATGGAGTTATCCACAAAGCCCTTGCCCTCTGGCACCTTGGCCACGAAAACCGGGTATGCCACATCCTTCTCTCTGAGACGCCGCTTCTCCAAAGAAAGAACACTGTCATGCAGACTCCGCATAGCACCGGTTGCAGCATTGAGCATATTTGTCGGTAGCATCGCCCTACCCGCCACATGCACCCTCCTCGAGATATCCTCAGGTGAAGGTGGCCCGTCCTGAGCACGGATCATACTCGGTGCCGGCTGGCCCGCACCCTTGTTAGTCTTTCTTTGTGTGCCTTCTTCTTCTCCTGTAATGGGACCGAGTTCTGCTCACTGCACCGCCTTCTTGAGTGTGTTGGGGCTGATAATATTTCGCACCTCGCCTATCTCGAGGCTCGGTGAAGTCGGCAGTGGAGGCGTCTCTCGAGAGCTGAACGGCGGACAACGCTGTTGCAACTTGGCTTCTCCGCTGTACCAGCTAGATCGCACGTCTTTTGTTGGATTGGGTTCTTGAGAAGGAGGCCCCATGAAGTCGCCACCGCACCCATGATCGGCAAAATCTTGATCGACGTTGGCAAATGTATCGTCGTCGTCGTCGTTCGATCCACATGCCATATGCATGTTTGGATCGATGGCATAGGGATGTCCGCACCGTGCGGCGGTCTTGCCATGGGGCCGACTTGGCGGCACGACCGTGGCGGTGTTGTCTTTGGGGTGGTGTCCCCGCCCCAAACGAATCCGCTCTTCGCCAAAGCAGGGCCAGCTCAGCAGGCGCCGAGGGTCATCACGTCATCATCGTCGGCCCCGACGGGTTGAATCGGAGGTAACAACTCGTCGCAGCTGGCAGCACCAACCAGTTCAACCCTAAACAAGTTGGGTGGCATCTGGTACCGTGGAACAAGGGTTGCCGGTTGAGCGATTTTTCCCTTGGCGACATCGACCAACTCGTTGTTCACGAAGGCGCGGAGAGTGCACGAACGTCGGCGGCGCCTGCGAAAACATGTAGGGCGTCGAGGATGCCCATCAAAGGCAAGGAGATGAAGTCCTCGACCGAGAGAGGCTTAATTAGTTATCGTGATGATGGCGCCGAGCTCGGCTAATGTCGAGGCACCGCCAACGGCGGGCGTGCAGTTGACGGAGGGGCCGCTTGCTGCAGAGGTGCCGGCCGGCGTACACCCGGGTGCATTAAGCTCCCGTGCCGGCGTCGGAGACACCAATGCCGCCTCCGCCGGAGACACCAATGGCCCGCCATCGCATTCTGCGAGTTGCTGGCCGTGAAGCTAGGAATCGGGCGGCCTGTTGGCGCGCCGCAATCCACGCACTCAACCCCTGGATCAAGGTAGGCACAATGGCGGTGATAAATCGCTCCGAGTTGTTGTTGCACTTCTCTTGGACAATCTCGGAATCCGCGCCACTGTGCCTTGAGTTCTTGAACCTCGCTACCGCTTTCCGAGCTGGTCTTTTCTCCTTCCGCACACCAGCGGTATAGTATGACCCCATTTTGTGGACAAGCCTTTGCCGCCACACGACCAACCGACGCCGGCCTTCGAGCTTATCCTTGTTCTTCATTACATTCAACGCCCTATTGAGAGTGGTGTCCCAAGGGTTTCTCTTAGTCGACCCAGCGCCATCGCTTTCGATCGCTGCGGAAGGAATGTGAACCATTTAGAAATTTGGCTTCATTAATTAGAATGCAACCATATGGAGCTAATTACCCGAGGGTGGTATTCCTTACGAGAACAACCTCAAGCGCCCTGGTCTTGGATCCGTGGTAAGCTCCTTTGTTTTCGGGTCCTTCTTGTACCGGCCCCGACAAAGTTCCTGGTCTGCTTGTCACTTTGTATTTATCGAAGAGGGCGGTAGGCCTTGCTCGGCACGCCCGCGTCCTCCTTGTCCCATATAGGCTCCGCCACTCTGAACCGCCGGGACCGAGTGTGTGTTCCCTAAGTTCAGCTCCGCATTTCTTTCCCCATCGACTTGATTCGGAGTTTGCGGTGCTCGAGCAATTGATCTTGAAGTCGTTGTAGTCATCTTGGTGATCGAAGGATTTTTCTCCTTGATCTTCTCATAACTCTCACCTTTCTCGATCATTCTCTTCAGATTGCTTTTCCAAGTAGACAGGGCCTTGCTCATCTTCGTGAGGGCAGCATTGTTCACTTTATTCCCTTTGAGGCTTGTGTTTTCAAAAGCAGCGGGAACTTGTATCGTTCGTGCAGCCGTGAAGAGGAGGTTGCGCAAATTCCCTCGGTTAGGATGCCTCGGGTTCTCGGTGTTGATCGAGGCGGTGCTCGGAGAATGCACCCGAGCTGAAGCGAGTACCCCTTGACTATTCGTTCGGGCGCCGTTGGATTCCCGTCGGAGTCCACTTCAGTAACTTCCTCCTTGAGGGTGCGGAGCACGGTCGGGCGCCGGTCCTTCCGTTGCCTCTTCTGTTAGCTGCCATCTGTGCGTGCGCCGCCATCATCAGTGGTGGCATCCTCGGTGGCACCATCAGTGGTGGCATCAGTGGGGTCATCCTCGGCGGTACCATCAGTGGTCTCAGGATCGGTGGGGAAGGCGGCGTCCTCATACAAGTGAGGTTGTTCCTCCATCTCTGGGACAGCTCGAGAATGCCTTGTCGCCCAACCCCGGCCTCATCGTTGTGGGCCATGTTTCTCTCTAAATAGAAACAAAGTTTGGTCAAAAGTTGGTTATTGTCAAGGAACAAGATCATGGTCTCATCATTTAGGGTTTGTCGACACCGAGGCATCCTAAAATCTAAGCTTTTATCATTGAGGGTTTTTCGACGCCGAGGCACCCTAAAAGCCTAAGCTTTCATCATTTAGGTTTTATCGACACCGAGGCACCCTAAAAGCCATGCATTAGTCACAAATACGCCGGGCACTTGATCCTACTTAATTAACTACTAAGATACCCCGGCCCATGCATTAGTCACAAGTACCTCATATGTCCTATTTTTAGCAAAGTCATGCTAAAATTCACGGAAAATTTCAGCATGACCTTTGCTGAAAATAGGACATATGGAGTACCCGAATTTGCGGAACGGAAGTTAATCGACATTCCGCAAACTCAAGGGCCTCTCGGGTACCTGCAATATCATTATCCCCGCGTAATGAAGTCGCCAATGGGTCATTTCAGAAGATCACAAGTAGCATCATCACAAGTACAACATCATCTATAGCTTTATATTAACAAAGCATCAACACATATACAAAAGACCACTTATGCCAACCGTATGGTTTATATCAGATTCAGAGTTAGAAACAGGAAAAACCGGTGCTTCAAAGCCTACTGGACACAATTTACATCTATCAGTACGGGATGTCCTGACTAATTTCAAGTGTTCACAGGTGAACTTGTACCATGGATGAGCCTAGTTCTTCATTAGTCAACTGAACAAAGATAACAGGGCATAACACCATACACAAAGTGATGAGCATACATACTATTGTCCAAGCAAATTAACTGAATAGTATTGTGTCAAGTTCAGTTTGAAAATTCAGTTACTGCTTGAGTGATTTGACACCAAAAATTACTCCCAAAAATTACAATGACTGTATATTGACTGCATATATTCTTTGTGACAGGACTGAATTCAGTCAAGAAAACTGTCAATTTCTATTCACTGCATATATTCACTTTACAGGCTGTCAAGTTCTATTTCAGATCAAGTTTCATTACAACACAAACACTATAATTCATCCGCTCACGTAAAAATTAATAATCAAAATCAAATTACAATAGGGGTTCCAGGTTTGACCCCATGATACATGCTATCCTGGGATTATTCCTCTTCTGAACAAACCATCATGCATCATTTTCTAACCAAGGCATAGCTCAGGAAAACCACTTGCTCTGACCAAAACTAGCTGATTACCCCAAATCTCATGGTAAAATTAGCAAGGCAGAGCATTTCTCTTACATGCCCATAGCAAGAATGACACACTCAACTTCATTGCTTCAACCACATGGGCAACAGAGCAAATGTTGGAAGTTGACAATATACTTTAGATTCACACATGCTCCCTAATTATTTTGTCGTATCTTTAGATTATCTACTTTACGCACAATCATACACAATTCGACTAATTTATCCTGTAGGCCAACATGAAGATAGGTACCTGCTTATCTTTCTATTCCGTCACCAACAAGTGGATTTTCCAAGAATAATATCCCTGCATGAACATAGGTGAGAGGTTAACTAACGCCTCAAAGGCATAATCAATGGTTGTACATGGAACAAATTTCCTGAACATAGATAGGTTAACGGACTGTTCAGAGCGCACTCACTAATCAAATGATGATTATAAATACAACAAGTGGCCCAAGCTGCGGCCTAAGCTATAGTTAATATGAAGCAAGACTCTCATGTAACAAAATGTTGAAAAATTCCAGAGAAAACAATCAGAGCTTCTGCAAGTCACAATACCATAAGACAATCATCACTGAATGTAGTAGTAGTAGTATGAATACACTCAACACATCAACAGAAGTCCATTGAACAATCAGTGCTTCAAACTCATGTAAAATTACAGTAAAACTACCATTCCTAGGCTCTACTACCTCCGTCCAAAATTACTTGCCTCTCAAACGCTAGATACATTGAGTTTCCGGACGGAGGGAGTATGATTTAGGAATAGACACGATCTCTATGGTGTGAATCCATCTTAAACAAGGCCAAAAACAATACAAATTCAGTTGCACAAAAGCATCAAGTATGAATCTTTGATAAATCATGGCATGTGATCTATATATCTTCAGGAAAGGGGCAAATTTAGTAAACCAAATGCCATGTATCTCAACAGTCTGTACATTTTCTATCTGCGCAAAGTAAGTTTGGTCGGAACTTAACTATTATGCTATCAACTCCAAACAAAAGTTGCAAGCTTATCCAATGTCACTACTTAAATTGGGGCTTTCATGCGAACAACAAAATTAACATAAAAGAAGACAAAAAAGATGTGTGTGCTCATTCAGTGTGTAAGAAAATCAAGAGATGAGAGCGAATAGCAAGATACCTAAGAAACAATGAATCAAGGAAGGAGAGGGAGGAGATTTTCTCTTTGGCTCCTCGCTGGAGAGGACGAAACAGAGGGGATCGCAGGGTCCGGGGGTCCGAGTAGGTGGGGGGCGAGGCCACGCGGCGAGGGAGGATGGGGGGGGGGGCGGTCGGACGGCACGGGAGGGAGGAAGAGCGGGTGGGGGTGGGGGGTGGGAGAGAGTGGGCAAGTCCAACCCGCCGGACGGTGGGGATGCAGGAGCTTCGGACTTGGGGCGGGCTGACGGCGGGGAGGAGGGCGGAGGGATGTGGAGGGCGCAAGGAAGGGGAGGGAGGGAGGAGGAAGGAATGGGGAGGAAGGGTGGAGAGGAGGAAGGAGGAAGGAGGAGAGGTACAGGCGGGTGCGGCCGGTCGCGGAGGGCTGGTGACAGTGGTGTGGGACGGGAGAGCGGCGCCGATGTCGGGCCTCAGCGGCGGTGGTTGGAGGCAGGCGACAGGGACGACGGGCGCCGCGATGGGCGCAGGGCAAGGGGCGGGCGGCATCGAGGCGGGGGGCGGCGCCGAGGCGGGGGCAGCAAGGCGTCGGAGAGGAGAGGGAAGGGATCGAGGCGGGGCGAGGGAGAGGGATAGGTGTGGGCCGGGAGGAAGTATGGATGGGGCGCACAATACTAATGGCGCACCACACCTCGGTGCGCCATAAGTACATCCATACTAATGGCGCACCTCACCCGGTGCGCCATTAGTACTTTTTTTTATTTCTGCTCGAGCCAACAGGTTATCTCCCACTGACCTCATCCACACCAAGTCCCTCTACTAGCTCGACCGTCAACAGCCAGTTCTCACACCGGGAGGTCCTGGGTTCGATTCCTGTGCTCCACAAATTTTTTATGCATTAAAATGTTGTTTGATACTTACTTGTGTTTAAATATGTTCAAACTTGTTTAAATCATAACAGTAATATTTTTTTATAAGACAGTAATATTTTTTAAAAATATCATCAAACAGTAATGCCGGTGGAGCAGGGAGGTGCGGGAAGTGCGGGGTCGGTGGCGGTGGTTGAGTAGGGAGGGTGCGGGGGTCGGCGGCGGTTGAGTAGGGAGGTGCGGGGGTCGGGTGGCGGTTGAGTAGGGGAATCGAGGGTGCGGGCGGGCGGTGGCGGCCGGTGGACCAGATCTGGCGAGGTGGGATAGCGATCGAGATGGAGGGGGATCGAGATGGAGGGGGATCCAGTGTCCATGAAATTAAAAAATATTCATGATAGTTCAAAAAGTGCCCATGAAATACAATCGAGAAATGAAGTCTACGATTTAAATACAATCGATCTTAGCTAGCTATCTCTTCACAATCTTCTTGCCCTTCTTTTTCGCAAATGGAGTTCTTCTATGGAACGGACGTCCTTTAGGTAGGGTGGTCCTGCTTCTTCTTGTGGTGTATGCTGCTACTTCATCATCGCCGCCATGTTCGATCCTCGGTCGCCGTGCTTGTCAAGTCTTGCTCATTGGCTACTCCATCCATTCCGATGATCTTCCTTTGCCTCTCCTCCGACAACACGACGGGCTTTGGCGGGTCGGTAATGAAGAAGCATTGGTCCACTTGGGAAGCCAGTACCCATGGCTCATTTTTCAGCGGTGACGCTTTGCGCCCATGGTCTTGGATTTGGCCGGGTATAACCATGGTGGTGAAATACGGTCTTCTTTTATGACGTTCTTGGCCCATCGACACGGAACATCGGGACCTTCTCTCCAACAGTAGCTCAGCTCCCAGATCTCCTCGATCCTTCCGTAGTATCTGTCCTTGTCGTTACGGTGTAGGATTCCATCGTTACCCGGATTTCGATAACCATCGCTCTTCATGTCCTTGGCCTCGGTGTAGAATGTGTAGCCGTTGATATCGTGACGCCTCATAGGTCATCAGGTTGTGCTCGGCGCCTGTGACAAGGCGAATATGAGTTGTTCTTCCGCGGAAGAATCCTCATGTAAAAGTGCGACGAAGCTTCTGCTTGAACCAACGCGTGAAACATGAGTTGTGCTCTTTGAGTATATCTCCGTCCGTCCTCTGTTGGCCTCGGTCATTGTACGTCTTCTTAATAAAGGTTTTGTGCTCTACCACCCAAGGATCGACCACGTCTATGTGTTGTAGCGCGACTAGGTTTCTCTTTCAAAGTCGGCGAGTCGACCATCGAAGTCGACATGCATTTCGTGGCGACCCTCACGGTAACCCCATCCAGCGAGCCTGCCAAGGTGCTGTTGACGGGCAGACCAGCGGGTTCTCGATGCCTAGATAATTCGTGCGATCGGAGATGCACTCTTGATCGAAAAGCCTGGCTATGCTTCCTTCGGGCGTGACATGTTGCGAACGTATCCTTTGATGACACCATTCATCCTTTCGAGCGGCATCATCTTTGTGCAGGAACGTCGGCCGAGTTGGATGATATCCTCCACTATATGGACCAGCAGATGCACCATAACGTCGAAGAATGCGGGCGGAAGTACATCTCAAGCTCGCATAGTATCACCACGATCTCTTCCTGTAGCCTTCGAGTTGCCTCCGCCAATCGACTTCCGAGAGATGGCGTCGAAGAAGTTGCATAGGCCAAATAGCGTTCCACGGACGTGCGTGTCCATGATCCCATGGATTGCAAGCCGGAAGTATCTGCGTCATCAAGACGTGACGGTCGTGAGACTTCATCCCGCTGAACTTCGCTTCGCTGGGTCTAGGTATCCGCTTATCTTTCCAGCGTAACCGAAGGAAGTTTTACTCCTAGGAGGCAGGTGAAAAACTGCTCGATCTCCTCGACTTAGAGTGAAGCACGCGGGAGGGTAGTCATTTCCGGTCTTCTTGGCCTTTTTGCCTTTGCGACGACTTCTTGTCGTGTCCTGCCCGCCTCATCATCATCATCATCATCATCCTCATCATCATTAGCGTGAAGCTCCTGCCTGATGCCCATTGATTTCAAGTCTGCCCTTGCTTTTGGCCCATCTTTGGTCCTCTCTGGCATGTTGAGCAGGGTACCAAGCAGACTCTCGCACACGTTCTTCATGATATGCATGACATCAAGGCTGTGAGGCACACGGTGGATCTTCCAGTACGGCAAGTCCCAGAAAACAGACCTCGTTTTCCATACCTTCAGCAGCGGCTCTGGCGCCTTTCGCTTCTTTCCCGGCTCTGGCGCCTATTGCTTCTTTCCCGGCAGTGGGCAGTCTTTCCAATTTTTCAACAGCTTATCTATTTCCTCGCCGCTCCTCGTACACGGGCGTTTTCGGGGTTCGGTTTCACCATCGAACAGATCCTTGAGTTTCCTCCACGGGTCATCGTCGCGAAGCCACCTTCGATGTCCCATGAACACGGTTTTCGAAGACCCGGGATCTCTATCTAGCTGGCGATACGTTGTGTCATCCATGCACCTTACGCATCCAGAAAATCCGTGGACTACCTGCCCCGCGAGATATCCGTAACCGAGATAGTCATGCACCGTCGTGAGCAGTGCGACTCTCATAGGGAAATATTCTTTTCTGCGGTGTCCCACGTATTGGTGGCGTTTTCCACAGCGTGTCAAGCTCCTCTTCAAAGCAGCCCAGATACAGATTGATGTCGTTCCTGGTTGTTTCGCCCTTCAATTAGCATACTCATGTGAATGTACTTCCTCTTCATGCACAACCATGGGGAAGGTTGTACATCCACACAAACACAGGCCAGTGCTATGTGTGCTTCGTGGCTGCCAAACGGATTGACTCCATCGGTGCTCGCTACCAGACGATGTTCCTTGGATCGTTCCCAAATTCCGAGTCTTGAAGTTCAACGCTTGCCATCGCTCGCATCCTTAGGGTGACTCAGCATCTTGTCTTTTTATCTATCTCCGGATCATTTGCGTCATCTTCTCGCTTCTTCTCCTCCCTATCTGCGTGCCAACGCAGGAGCTTTGCTACCTTAGGGTCCATGAAATAGCGCTGTAGACGAGGAGTGATCGGAAAGTACCACACCACTTTTCGAGGAGCTTTCTTCCTCTTCTTGTATCGAGTGACGCCCGACAGGACATATGGTAGACTCGCGTGCTCGTCCCGATAAATGATGCAATTGTTCATGCACACATGGTATTTCACGGCGGTAAATCGAGAGGACACACGATTTTCTTCGCCTCCTCAAACTGGTCGGGCACTTGTTCCCCTTGGGAATACGTTCGTGCGAGAATGACATGTTCTCGTCGAAGCACGCGTCGGTCATTTTGTGTTTTACCTTCATCTCCGAGCCATGGCGTTACTTTCAGCGGGTATCCTCGGGCTGCGTCCTTCATACAATGGAGTAACCGCGTCTAACTCAAGTTGATCCATCTTGGCTTTCTCTCGGGCGGCAGCTCTGGCGTTATCCGTCCGCTTGAGAAGCAGCTCACGAATATGAGGGTCCTGCACCCAGCCCATCGATGGTCCAGCGTCGTCGCTCGCCCGCCGCATCATCATCTTCATGATCATGCCCGTCGCGCTGCTCAAGCATCTTCCTCATCATCATGTCCTGCATCTTCTACATGATGATGTGTACAACATCACCGTCGTGATCATCTCCGGGATTCTTTGTCTTCTCGCCCGCCCGAGCCGCGGTGGTTGTCTTGCTGCCCTTCCTCATTTCTTGCCGGCCCCCATGGGCGACTTCAGAGTCATCTTCATCACCTTGCCACCGATAGCCATCCATGAAACCACGCAAGAGCAGGTGGTCCCGCACCTGCTCGAATCCGGGTCCGCAATAAGGCTCTTGACTTGCATCTTCGACACGGACATCTTATCTCCGTCTCGTTCTTTTGAAGCATCTCGCCTTCGCGGACCTCAAAAACCTATTCACGATGCCTTCGGTCATCGTGCGGACCATGGTCGTCTGGGTAGAGCAAAACGATATTTTAGAACCAAACAAAATTTGGCATGACTTTCCCTAAAAATAGGACCAAAAGAATGTTTAATGCCAAAATTCTGCCAAACGGAAATGAATCAACATTCCGCAAAATATTGGCAACTATCGCATTTCAAATACCGGTACACCTCCAAACACAAACACATATGCAACACCACAAACATATGCAACACCACGAACATACATAGATCTAGCTAGGCCGTAAAAAGTGCATTTGCACATTGTTGTAGGGAGAACAACATAAATATAGCTTCCCCCCATACTTACCTATTAAAACAAGGTAATTTATGTTGGAAATATGCCCTAGAGGCAATAATAAAAGCATTATTATTATATTTCCTTGTTCATGATAATTGTCTTTTATTCATGCTACAACTGTATTATCCGGAAATCGTAATACACGTGTGAATACATAGACTACAATACGTCCCTAGTAAGCCTCTAGTTGACTAGCTCGTTGGTCAAAAGATAGTCATGGTTTCCTGACTATGGACATCAGATGTCATTGACAACGGGATCACGTCATTAGGAGAATGACGTGATGGACAAGACCCAATCCTAAGCATAGCTCAAAGATCGTGTAGTTCATTTTGCTAGAGCTTTTCCAATGTCAAGTATCTCTTCCTTAGACCGTGAGATCGTGTAACTCCCGGATACCGTAGGAATGCTTTGGGTGTACCAAACGTCACAACGAATCGGGTGACTATAAAGGTGCATTACAGGTATCTCCGAAAGTGTACATTGGGTTGACACGGATCGAGACAGGATTTGTCACTCCGTATGACGGAGAGGTATCCTTGGGCCCACTCGGTAATGCATCATCATAATGAGCTCAAAGTGATCAAGTGTCTGGTCACGGATCATGCATTGCGATGCGAGTAAAGTGACTTGCCGATAACGAGACTAAACGAGGTATTGGGATACCGACGATCGAGTCTCGGGCAAGTAACATACCGTCTGACAAAGGGAATAGCATACGGGGGTTGCTTGAACCCTCGACATCATGGTTCATCCGATGACAACATCGAGGAGCGTGTGGGAACCAACATGAGTATCCAGATCCCGCTGTTGGTTATTGACCGGAGAGCGTCTCGGTCATGTCTACATGTCTCCCGAACCCGTAGGGTCTACACACTTAAGGTTCGGTGAAGCTAGGGTTAATAGGAAGACTTGTATGTGATTACCGAATGTTGTTCGGAGTCTCGGATGAGATCCCGGACGTCACGAGGAGTTCCGGAATGGTCCGGAGGTAAAGATTTATATATGGGAAGTCGTCAAACGGACACCGGAAAAGTTTCGGTCATATCGGTTTTATGGAGGGTCCACGGAAAGGTTCGGAGGACCACGGGAGGGGCCACCCCTTCGGGGGCCACTTGGGCTGCGTGGGAGGCAGCCAGCCCTGGTGGGCTGGGCGCACCCTCCCTTGGCCCATGCGCCTAGGGTTGAGGGAACCTAAAGGGGCGCCCCTTGCTTGGGGGCAAGCCCCTCCCTTGGCCGCCCCCTCTAGATTCATCTAGAGGGGCCGCCCCTCCTCCCTTCCCCTATAAATAGAGGGGTGGAGGGAGGGCTGAACACACCATTGAAGGCGCAGCCCTCCCTCCCAACACCTCTCCTCCTCCGCGTGAGCTTGGCGAAGCCTCGGGAGATCAGTCACTCCATCTGCATCACGCCGTCGTGCTGCCATTGAGTGGTCTTCCTCAACCTCTCCTTCCTCCTTGCTGGATCAAGACGAAGGAGACGCCGTAAATCCGCACGTGTGTTGAACGCGGAGGTGCTGTCCGCTCAGCACTTGGTCATCGGTGATCGGAATCACGTTGGGAACGTCTTCATCATCACCACTCCTCGAACGCTTCCGCATCGATCTACAAGTGGTATGTAGATGCAAACTCTCTCTCGTAACTCGTTGCTTAGATGAACTCATAGATAGATCTTGGTGAAACCGTGAGAAAATTTTAATTTTCTGCAACGCTCCCCAACAAGGGTATCATGAGCTAGGTCTATGCGTAGTTCTCTATTGCACGAGTAGAACACAATTTAGTTGTGGGCGTGGATCTTGTCAATTTACTTGCCGCTACTAGTCTTATCTTGCTTCCGCGGTATTGTGGGATGAAGCGCCCGGACCAACCTTACACGACACTTACGTGAGACCGGTTCCACCGATTAACATGCACTAGTTGCATAAGGTGGCTGGCGGGTGTCTGTCTCTCCTACTTTAGTTGGAGCGGATTCGATGAAAAGGGTCCTTATGAAGGGTAAATAGAAGTTGACAAGATCACGTTGTGGTTATTCGTAGGTAAGAAAACGTTCTTGCTAGAACCCAATTGCAGCCACGTAAAAGATGCAACAACAATTAGAGGACGTCTAACTTGTTTTTGCAGCAATTGTCATGTGATGTGATATGGCCAAGTTGTGATGAATGATGAATGACATATTGTGATGTATGAGATCATGTTCTTGTAATAGGAATCACGACTTGCATGTCGATGAGTATGACAACCGGCAGGAGCCATAGGAGTTGTCTTTATTTTGTATGACCTGCGTGTCATTGAAGAACGCCATGTAACTTACTTTACTTTATTGCTAAACGCGTTAGCCATAGAAGTAGAAGTAGTCGTTGGCGTGACAACTTCATGGAGGCACAATGATGGAGATCATGGTGTCATGCCGGTGACAAGATGATCATGGAGCCTCGAAGATGGAGATCAATGGAGCTTTATGATATTGGCCATATCATGTCACTACTATATAATTGCATGTGATGTTTATTATGTTAATACATCTTGTTTACTTAGAACGACGGTAGTAAATAAGATGATCCCTTACAACAATTTCAAGAAGTGTTTCCCCTAACTGTGCACCGTTGCTAAAGTTCGTCGCTTCTAAGCACCACGTGATGATCGGGTGTGATGGATTCTTACGCTCACATACAACGGGTGTAAGACAGATTTACACACGAAAACACTTAGGGTTTACTTGACGAGCCTAGCATGTACAGACATGGCCTCGGAACACGGAGACCGAAAGGTCGAACACGAGTCGTATAGAAGATACGATCAACATGAGAATGTTCACCGATGATGACTAGTCCGTCTCACGTGATGATCGGACACGGCCTAGTTCGACTCGGATCGTGTAACACTTAGATGACTAGAGGATGTCTAATCTGAGTGGGAGTTCATTTAAATAATTTGATTAGATGAACTTAATTATCATGAACTTAGTCTAAAACTTTTGAATAATATGTCTTGTAGATCAAATGGCCAACGCTCATGTCAACTTGAACTTCAACGCGTTCCTAGAAAACCAAGCTGAAAGATGACGGCAGCAACTATACGGACTGGGTCCGGAACTTGAGGATCATCCTCATAGCTGCCAGAAACAATATGTCCTAGAAGGACCGCTAGGTGACGCTCCGTCCTGCAGAACCAAGACATTATGAATGCTTGGCAGTCTCGTCTTGATGATTACTCCCTCGTTCAGTGCGGCATGCTTTACAGCTTAGAACCGGGCTCCAAAAGCGTTTTGAGCATCACGGAGCATATGAGATGTTCGAGGAGCTGAAACTTGTTTTCCAAGCTCACGCCCGGTCGAGAGATATGACATCTCCGACAAGTTCTATAGTTGTAAGATGGAGGAAAACAGTTACTGTCGGTGAGCACATTCTCAAGATGTGGGTTGCACAACCGTATGACCCAGCTGAATATTAACCTCCCCGATGAGGCGGTCATTGACAGAATCCACGATCGCTCCCACCAAGCTACAAGAGCTTTGTGATGAACTACAACATGCAGGGGATGGTAAAGACCATTCTGAAGTGTTCTCTATGCTGAAGTCAGCCGAGGTTGAAATCAAGAAAGAACATCAAGTGTTGATGGTCAATAAGACCACTAAGTTCAAGAAGGGCAAGGGCAAGAAGAACTTCAAGAAGGACGGCAAGGAGGTTGCCGCGCCCGTAAGCAAGTTGCCGGAAGAAGTCAAAGAATGGACCCAAACCCGAGACCGAGTGCTTTTATTGCAAGGGAGGGTCATCGAAGCGGAACTGCCCCAAATACTTAGCGGACAAGAAGGCCGGCAACACCAAAGGTATATTTGATATACATGTAATTGATGTGTACTTTACCAAGACTCGTAGTAACTCCTGGGTATTTGATACCGTGCCGTTGCTCATATTTGTAACTCACAGCAGGAGCTGCGGAATAAGCGGAGGCGGCAAAGGACGAGGTGACGGCGCGTCGGGAATGGTTCCAGAGTCGATGTGATCGCCGTCGCACGCTACCTCTTCATTTACCTACGGATTAGTTATGAACCTTAATAATTGTTATTTGGTGCCAAGTTTGAGCATGAATATTGTATCCGGATCTCGTTTAATACGAGATGGCTACTCATTTAAATCCGAGAATAATGGTTGTTCTATTTATATGAGAGATATGTTTTATGGTCATGCTCCGATGGTCAATGGTTTATTCTTAATGAATCTCGGCGTAGTATTACACATGTTTATAGCGTGAATACCAAAAGATGTAAAGTTGATAACGATAGTCCCACATACTTGTGGCATCGCCGCCTTTGGTCACATTGGTGTCAAGCGCATGAAGAAGCTCCATCTTGATGGACTTTTGGAGTCTTTAGATTATGAATCATTTGACACATGCTAACCATGCCTCATGGGCAAGATGACCAAGACTCCGTTCTCCGGAACAATGGAGCGAGCAACCAACTTGTTGGAAATCATACATACCGATGTGTGCGGTCCAATGAGCGTTGAGGCCCGCGGAGGATATCGTTATGTTCTCACTCTCACAGATGACTTGAGTAGATATGGGTATGTCTACTTGATGAAACACAAGTCTGAGACCTTTGAAAAGTTCAAGGAATTTCAGAATGAAGTAGAGAATCAACGTGATCGAAAGATAAAATTCTTACGATCAGATCATGGAGGAGAATATTTAAGTCACGAATTTGGTACACACTTAAGAAAATGTGTAATCGTTTCACAACTAACGCCGCCTGGAACACCTCGGCGTAACGGTGTGTCCGAACGTCGTAATCGCACTCTATTGGATATGGTGCGGTCTATGATGTCTCTTACTGATTTACCGCTATCATTTTGGGGATACGCTCTAGAGACAGCTACATTCACTTTAAATAGGGCACCGTCTAAGTCCGTTGAGATGACACCGTATGAATTATGGTTTGGGAAGAAACCTAAGCTATCGTTTCTAAAAGTTTGGGGATGCGATGCTTATGTCAAGAAACTTCAACCTGAAAAGCTCGAACCCAAGTCGGAAAAATGCGTCTTCATAGGATACCCTAAAGAAACCATTGGGTATACCTTCTACTTAAGATCCGAGGGCAAGATCTTTGTTGCCAAGAACGGAACCTTTCTGGAAAAGGAGTTTCTCTCGAAAGAAGTAAGTGGGAGGAAAGTAGAACTCGATGAAGTACTACCTCTTGAACAGGATAGTAGTGCAGCTCAGGAAAGTGTTCTGTGATGCCTACACCAACCAAGAGGAAATTAATGATGATGATCAAGGTACTTGGATCAAGTTGCTACTGAACCTCGAGGTCCACAAGGACACGTTCCGCACTGCAGTGGTACAGCAACCCTGTCCGGAAATCATGTTGTTAGACAACGGTGAACCTTGAACTATGAAGAAGCGATGGCGGCCCAGATTCCAACAAATGGCTAGAAGCCATGAAACCGAGATAGAATCCATGTATGAAAACAAAGTGTGGACTTTGACCGACTTGCCCGATGATCGGCGAGCGATAGAAAACAAATGGATCTTTAAGAGGAAGACGGACGCGGATGGTAATGTCACCATCTATAAAGCTCGACTTGTCGCTAAGGGTTATCGGCAAGTTCAAGGGATTGACTACGATGAGACTTTCTCTCCGTAGCGAAGCTTAAGTCCGTCCGAATCATGTTAGCAATTGCCGCATACTATGATTATGAGATATGGCAGATGGACGCCAAAACAGCGTTCCTTAACGGATATCTTAAGGAAGAGCTGTATATGATGCAGCCGGAGGGTTTTGTCGATCCTAAGAATGTCGACAAAGTATGCAAGCTCCAACGATCCATTTATGGACTGGTGCAAGCATCTCGGAGTTGGAACATTCGCTTTGATGAAATGATCAAAGCGTTTGGGTTTATCTTGAGACTTATGGAGAAGCCTGCGTTTACAAGAAAGTGAGTGGGAGCTCAGTAGCATTTCTCATATTATATGTAGATGACATACTTTTGATGGGAAATGATATAGAATTCTTGGACAGCATTAAGGCCTACTTGAACAAGTGTTTTCAATGAAGGACCTTGGAGAAGCTGCTTATATATTAGGCATCAAGATCTATAGAGATAGATCGAGACGCCTCATAGGTCTTTCACAAAGCACATACCTTGATAAGATTTTGAAGAAGTTCAAAATGGATCAGTCCAAGAAAGGGTTCTTGCTCTGATTGCAAGGTGTGAGATTGAGCACAGCTCAATGCCCGACCACGCAAAAGATAAAGAAGAGATGAGTGTCATCCCTATGCCTCAGCCATAGGATCTATTATGTATGCCATCTGTGTACAGCACTGATGTAAACCTTGCCGTAAGTTTGGTAGGAAGGTACCAAAGTAATCCCGCAAGGAACACTGGACAGCGGTCAAGAATATCCTGAAGTACGAAAAGGACAAAGGACATGTTTCTCGTTTATGGAGGTGACGAAGAGCTCGTCAGAACAGGTTACGCCGACGCTTAGCTTCGACACGATCCGATGACTCTAAGTCACAAACCGGATCGTGTATATGTTGAATGGTGGAGCGAGAAGCTGGTGCAGCTGCAAGCGAGCGTCGTGGCGGGATCTACATGTGAAGCGGAATACATGGCAGCCTCGGAGGCAGCGCATGAAGCAATTTGGGTGAAGGAGTTCATCACCGACCTAGGAGTCATACCCAATGCGTCGGGGCCGATCAAACTCTTGTGTGACAACACTGGAGCTATTGCCCTTGCCAAGGAGCCAGGTTTCACAAGAAGACCAGCACATCAAGTTGCCGCTCAACTCCATCCGTGAAAATGTTCAAGATGGAGACATAGAAATTTGTAAAGTGCACACGGATCTGAATGTCGCAGATCCGCTGACTAAACCTCTCTCATGGGCAAAACATGATCAACACCGTAACTCTATGGGTGTTCGATTCATCACAATGTAACTAGATTATTGACTCTAGTGCAAGTGGGAGACTGTTGGAAATATGCCCTAGAGGCAATAATAAAAGCATTATTATTATATTTCCTTGTTCATGATAATTGTCTTTATTCATGCTACAATTGTATTATCCGAAAATCGTAATACACGTGTGAATACATAGACTACAATACGCCCCTAGTAAGCCTCTAGTTGACTAGCTCGTTGGTCAACAGATAGTCATGGTTTCGACTATGGACATCGATGTCATTGACAACGAGATCACGCCATTAGGAGAATGACGTGATGGACAAGACCCAATCCTAAGCATAGCTCAAAGATCGTGTAGTTCGTTTTGCTAGAGCTTTTCCAATGTCAAGTATCTCTTCCTTAGACCGTGAGATCGTAACTCCCGGATACCGTAGGAATGCTTTGGTGTACCAAACGTCACAACGAATCGGGTGACTATAAAGGTGCATTACAGGTATCTCCGAAAGTGTCATTGGGTTGACACGGATCGAGACAGGATTTGTCACTCCGTATGACGGAGAGGTGTCATTGGGCCCAATCGGTAATGCATCATCATAATGAGCTCAAAGTGATCAAGTGTCTGGTCACGGGATCATGCATTGCGGTACGAGTAAAGTGACTTGCCGGTAACGAGACTAAACAAGGTATTGGGATACCGACGATCGAAGTCTCGCAAGTAACATACCGTCTGACAAAGGGAATAGCATACGGGGTTGCTTGAACCCTCGACATCGTGGTTCATCCGATGACAACATCGAGGAGCGTGTGGGAACCAACATGGGTATCCAGATCCCGCTGTTGGTTATTGACCGGAGAGCGTCTCGGTCATGTCTACATGTCTCCCGAACCCGTAGGGTCTACACACTTAAGGTTCGGTGACGCTAGGGTTAATAGGAAGACTTGTATGTGATTACCGAATGTTGTTTGGAGTCCCGGATGAGATCCCGGACGTCACGAGGAGTTTCGGAATGGTCCGGAGGTAAAGATTTATATATGGTAAGTCGTCAAACGGACACCGGAAAAGTTTCGGGTCATATCGGTTTTATGGAGGGTCCACCGGAAAGGTTCCGGAGGACCACCGGGAGGGGCCACCCCTTTCGGGGGGCCACTTGGGCTGCGTGGGAGGCAGCCAGCCCCTGGTGGGCTGGGCGCACCCCCTCCCCTTGGCCCATGCGCCTAGGGTTGAGGGGGGAACCCTAAAGGGGCGCCTTGCTTGGGGGCAAGCCCCCTCCCTTGGCCGCCCCCCTCTAGATTCATCTAGGGGGCGCCCCTCCTCCCTTCCCCTATAAATAGAGGGGTGGAGGGAGGCTGAACACACCATTGAAGGCGCAGCCCTCCCTCCCAACACCTCTCCTCCTCCGCGTGAGCTTGGCGAAGCCTCGCTGGGAGATCAGTCACTCCATCCGCATCACGCCGTCGTGCTGCCATTGAGTGGTCTTCTCAACCTCTCCTTCCTCCTTGCTGGATCAAGACGGGAGACGCCGCTAAATCCGCACGTGTGTTGAACGCGGAGGTGCTGTCCGCTCAGCACTTGGTCATCGGTGATCGGAATCACGTTGGGAACATCTTCATCATCACCACTCCCTCGAACGCTTCCGTACTCGATCTACAAGTGGTATGTAGATGCAAACTCTCTGTCGTAACTCGTTGCTTAGATGAACTCATAGATAGATCTTGGTGAAACCGTAGAAAAATTTTAATTTTCTGCAACGTTCCCCAACAATTTAACCACTTAATTTGAATGAATCTATGGTGGAAATGAGGTGAAAAAGAGGAGGCACCCGAGACAAGGAGGAGGTGGAGAGCATGAAGTGGGGAGAAAGTGAGTGTGGGTAGGAGAGGCTGTCCAAACTATCTTGTTGCTGCCCACTTACAAATGGCGCACCAGCACTAAATGCGCCATTAGTAATCCAGGTAACTAATGGCGCACCTTCTGGCGGTGCGCCATTAGTAGTTTACAAAAAAAAATACTAATGGCGATCGATCCATAAAGGCGCCATTACTAGTTTAAACTACTAATGGCGAACTTCATCTTGATGCGCCATTAGTATGTTTGGACAGGCGCACTAGTTAAAAAAAATTTGATACTAATGGCGCACCCTTTGCATCGTGCGCCATTAGTAGTTACAACTACTAATGGCGCACTTCGTCCGGATGCGCCATTAGTATGTTTGGACAGGCGCACTAGTTCAAAAAAAAAATTTGATACTAATGGCGCACCCTTTTCCTGGTGCGCCATTAGTAGTTACAAGTACTAATGGCGCACTTAATCTGGATGCGCCATTAGTATGTTTGGACAGGCGCACTAGTTCAAAAAAAAATTAATACTAATGGCGCACCCTTTGCCTGGTGCGCCATTAGTAGTTTCAACTCTAATGGCGTATCAGAAGGTGGTGCGCCATTAGTATATACTAATGGCGCACCTACTTTCTGGTGCGCCATTAGTGTCAATCCCATCTATAGCCCTTTTTCTAGTAGTGTTCCATAGAATAATGAGGAGTGGCCGGGGGGTAAATGCCAATCCGTTGCCATATCTGTTGCGCGAGTGGGCAGTCGAGAAATATGTGCGAGCGGGTCTCACCATCGAACCCGCACCGTGGACATAGAGAGTCAGCGACCATGTGCTTGCAGAGTAGGTTGCTTTTGGAGTTGAGTCGATCTCGGAACAGCAGCCAGGCAAAGATCTTCACCCGGTTGGGAACGCATGAGGACCATATTGGAATGGCATGCATATCGTCGACAGAGGCGTCGGCCATGGTGAGCGTGTAGGCGGCCCTGGTGGAGAAGCACATGCCACCATTGAGGTAGCGCTCGTCTGGCCTGGGCGACACCTGGAAATCCTGCAGGAGAGACAGCACAGAACACAACTCGTCAGAAGCATTAGAGGTTAGGCGTTTCCATAGGATTGAATCTAAATCGTAGTTAAAAACAGTAGCCACACGAGCTAGGGGTAGAGTGGTGTGAGAGTATAGGCAGGGGAATAATGTAGCGAGAGGTTTTTGGTGAATCCATGCGTCTAACCAGAAATAAGTATTCGTGCCAGAGTGGGTTAGAACAAAGGAGATGGCCTGGAGCGCTGGTAGTTGCTGGTTTATAGTTTGGCAGATGAAGGAGTGGTTGTTTTGTGGGGCGATAAGAGCATTGGGGTGTTGCAAGGCGATCCAGCCTAGCCAAGGTGTTTTATCCGGGAGTAGAGCTTTTACAGCGAATTTCATGAGCAAACATTTGTTTTGTTTATGCAAGTTTTTTAGGCCTAGACCACCACAGTTTTTTGGTTTGCACACATTTTTCCAGGCAACTAAGCATTGGGCACCGGTACACATTTCCTCTGCGGCCCAAAAGAAGGCAAGCCTAATCGAGTCTAGGGTTTTTAGAACGCTTTTGGGGATGAGGAAAACAGACATAAAATAAACTAGTATGGAGTCTAGGAATGTGGAGAGTAGGATGAGCCTATCCCCTTTGGAGAGGATTTTTTCACGCCAACCCGTTAAGAATTTTCGACATCGCTCGATGATAGGTAGGAAGGCGTTTGAAGGTGGTCGTGTGGGTGCTAGGGGGAGGCCTAGGTAGATTTGAGGGAAGGTTGAGGTTGGGCATTGCATAGTGGAGGCAATGGAGTCCGCCAAAAGAGGGGGGACGTGCATGGGCACGAACGTTGTTTTGTTGAAATTGATAGTGAGGCCGGTTGCCGGAGCGAAGTTATGTAGGATGATTTTTAGTTGTTGGGCGCCCTCATTGGATGCTTTAGCGATGATTAGTGTGTCATCGGCATATTGTAGGACAGTTGGTGGGAGATGTGTGAATAGGGGGTGGCTGAGGTGTGAAAGGTTGCAGTCCTGCTGGATCATTTGTTGCAAAAGATCGGCAACGATGATGAAGAGGTAGGGTGAAATGGGGTCTCCCTGCCTAAGGCCGTTCTTACAATTAATCCAATTGCCTGGGATCCCGTTGAGCATAACTGCAGTTTTCCCAGTGGAGAGGAGGTCGTGAATCCAAGCTGTGAATTTTGACGGGAAACCACGACAACGCATGATTGATAAAAGGGAGTCCCAAGAGAGCGAGTCGAATGCTTTGCTAAAGTCTAATTTAATCACCATTGTTGGGGCATTTCTGGTGTGGCAGGCGCCGACGAGGTCGGCAGTGAAGACAAAGTTTTCGGCGATGCAACGGCCTGAAATGAACCCAGTTTGGTTGGCGTGAACCAGTAGTGGGATGAAGGGCTTTAGCCTGTTGGTGAGAACCTTTGTGACTGCTTTTATAGGGCAGTTCTAGAGGGAGATGGGGCGGTAGGCATCAGGAGTGTTTGCAAGGTCTTTTTTGGGAAGCAGAATTAAGTGTGCTCGGTTTAGGCATTCAGTTTGAGCAGTGAGGTTTTGGAAGTCTGTCATGAATGAGAAGATAGGAGCCTTAATAAGGTTCCAGTATTTTTTATAGAAGAGCGGCCCAAACCCATCTGGGCCAAGATTAGCGAGGTGATACATTTGGAGAAAGGCGTCTTTTATTTCTTCATTTGTGAAGGGAGAGTCGAGTGTGTTAAGCTGCGTTAAGGTGTGGGGGTAGTATTGTTGCAGCTGGAATGACCAGAAGGTTTGAGGTGCGGATCCGATGATTGCTGAGAAGTGATCTTTCAGTATAGTCACTTTTTGAGCGTGGGAGTGGAACTCATTCCCATCAGCTAGGAGGGAGGTTATGGTATTCTTATGTAGGCGCTGGGACGCAGAGGCGTGGAAAATACTGGGTATTTTCTTGCCTCCAATGGCCGCTCGAACTTTCCATGTTGCTTCCAGAAGGCCATTTTTTCAGCAATCACGGAGCGAAGGGTGTCAGAGACGACCAGCCGAAGCAAAGATTCGGTGTTAGATAGAGGTCGAATCTCCTCTTTGAGATCAATGAGGTTAATTATTTCTTTTGCAGCGATCTCGCGAAGGTGAGCTGGTGATCGTTTTGAGGCCCATTGTTTTAGAGCGCATCGAGTTGTTTTTAGATTTTTTGCAAGTGTGGTTGCAGAGTTTGGCCGTCGGTTTGAGTGGAGATTATGGGCCCAACATTGTTTATGAAGGAAATATGCCCTAGAGGCAATAATAAAGTTATTATTTATTTCCTTATATCATGATAAATGTTTATTATTCATGCTAGAATTGTATTAACCGGAAGGACAAACAGAGTGTCACTAGTATGCCTCTACTTGACTAGCTCGTTAATCAAAGATGGTTATGTTTCCTAGCCATTGACATGGGTTGTCATTTGATTAACGGGATCACATCATTAGGAGAATGATGTGATTGACATGATCCATTCCGTTAGCTTAGCACACGATCGTTTAGTATGTTGCTATTACTTTCTTCATGACTTATACATGTTCCTATGACTATGAGATTATGCAACTCCTGTTTACGGAGGAACACTTTGTGTGCTACCAAAGCGTCCACAACGAAGCGGGTGATTATAAAGGTGCTCTCTGGTGTCTCCGAAGGTACATGTTGGGTTGGCGATTTGAGATTAGGATTTGTCACTCCGATTGTCGGAGAGGTATCTCTGGGCCCTCTCGGTAATGCACATCACTTAAGCCTTGCAAGCATTGCAACTAATGAGTTAGTTGCGGGATGATGTATTACGGAACGAGTAAAGAGACTTGCCGGTAACGAGATTGAACTAGGTATTGAGATACCAACGATCGAATCTCGAGAAAGTAACATACCGATGACAAAGGGAACAATGTATGTTGTTATGCGGTCTGAACGATAAAGATCTTCGTAGAATATGTGGGAGCCAATATGAGCATCCATATTCCGCTATTGGTTATTGACCAGAGACGTGTCTCGGTCATGTCTAAATAGTTCTCGAACCCGTAGGGTCCGCACGCTTAACGTTACGATGACAGTTATATTATGAGTTTATATGTTTTGATGTACCGAAGGTTGTTCGGAGTCCCGGATGTGATCCTGTACATGACGAGGAGTCTCGAAATGGTCGAGACATGAAGATTGATATATTGGAAACCTATGTTTGGATATCGCAAGTGTTCCGGGTGAAATCAGGATTTTTTCGGAGTACCGGGAGGTTACCGAAACCCCCCGGAACTTAATGGGCCTTAGTGGGCCTTGGTGGAAGAGAGGAGAGGAGGCCAGGGCAGGGCCGCGCGCCCCTCCCCCCCAGTCCGAATAGGACAAGGAGAGGGGGGCGGCGCCCCCCCCCCCTTTCTTTCCTCCCCTCCACCTCTTCCCCCTCTCTCTCCTAGGCCAACATGGAAAAGGGGGGGGAGTCCCCCCTCCTCCTGGCGCGCCTCCTCCCTGGCCGGCCGCACCTCCCCCTTGCTCCTTTATATACGGGGGCAAGGGGGCACCCTAGACACACAAGTTGATCAGTTGATCTCTCCCAACCGTGTGCGGTGCCCCCCTCCACCATAGTCCACCTTGATAATACTGTAGCGGTGCTTAGGCGAAGCCCTGCGTTGGTAGAACATCAACATCATCACCACGCTGTCGTGCTGACAAAACTCTCCCTCAACACTCGGCTGGATCGGAGTTCGAGAGACGTCATCGGGCTGAACGTGTGTTGAACTCGGAGGTGTCGTATGTTCGGTACTTGATCGGTAGGATCGTGAAGACGTACGACCACATCAACCGCGTTGTGCTAACGCTTCCGCTTTCGGTCTACGAGGGTACGTGGCCAACACTCTCCCCTCTCGTAGCTATGCATCACCATGATCTTGCGTGTGCGTAGGAATTTTTTTGAAATTACTACGTTCCCCAACAGTTGAATGATTCGGTGGCAAGCAGTGGTTAGGGTCCAGGCAGATTCAAACCAAAAATGGCGAGGCTTTGGAACCATGTTTGGATGTTTATAATTAGAGGGACGTGATCGGATGTGATGCGAGGTAGAGAGGAAAGAGTTGTGTTGGGAAAGCAGTTGTTCCAAGCCAGGTTAAAAAAAGCTCTGTCTAGGCGTTCTAGGGTTGGCGAGGCACGCTTGTTTGACCAAGTAAAGCGTCTATCTAGGAGGGGTAGTTCGACTAGGGCTAGATCGTTGATCAAAGTGTTGAAAGCGTCGGCCTCGTGCTGGTGGAAGTTTCGGTTATTTTTTTCGTTAGAGAAACGGATATGGTTGAAATCACCTACAATTAGCCAAGGAGTTTGGTCATCTTCCTGGATTTGTCTGAGCTCATTAAGGAAGGCTTGTTTGTGATTGCGACTTGAAGGTGCATATATATTAGTGATGACAAAGGGGAGGGGGAGTGCGAGCGATGTGAGTTTAATGGATGTGGCAAACTTGTGATGAGAATGGGAGATGAGGGAGAAGTAGTTTTTGTTAAAAGCGGAGACTGTTCCGCTTGCCGAACCGTCAGCTATGAGGAAATTTTTTTTGGTCGAGAGATTGTGGCAAGAAGGATCTTAACTTTTGATCAGTAATTCGTTTAGTTTTGACTCTTGTAGTAGTGCACAGTGGGTGTTGATACTGAGTAGTTCAGAAAGGATATCAACACATTTTGATTCATCGCCCAAACCTCTTACATTCCATGAACAGATAGATAGAGTGGTGTTACTCATAAAGGACGAAAGTGACACCTATGCTTAAGCAGAGTAGAAGTAGGCAGAGGGTACATGCGAGATAGTAGTGGGTGGAACAATACAGGAACTGCTCCAGACACACACACACACGGGGGAATAAGTAGACCCATGACTTAGGGTCGCGATAGGGACGGCCGGTCGCCGTCGGGACGCCACATGGGCTTGCATGGCAGGTTTGGCAGATCATGGTACGGCGTCAGCACCATCGTCGAGGATGGTGTCATCGGCTTGGGCAATGGAGGCAGCAGCCGCGTCGTCAGCGCCGCAGAGCGTGGCGATATCCGCAAGGGCTGCTGCAGAGGCTGGAGGCGCGTCGGGGATGTCAAGCTGGGCATCGTGGATGGCGTCTTTGAGCGCTTTTGCCACGTCAGAGGCAGAGAGACGCGCAGCTCGGACACGGACGGCCTTTGTGGTCATGTCGGTGTAGACGCGCGGCTCCTTGGCAGCAAGGCGAGAGCTCCGACGCAGGCTCATAGTCTTGTCTGCCGACCGCTTGGCGCTGCGGCGCAGCTTGCGTAGCACGCTCTCATGGAGGGGGGTGTCTGCAGTTGCCGTTGTGGGTGCATTGGTGATTAGACTGTGAACGGGTGTACATGCAGGGGAAGGAGAGGGATAGATCTGGGGTCAAATCATACCGGATGATGATGCCCCGGTAGAGAAGGTGATGGCGGAGACGTCGATGCCGAGGGTGGAGGATGTTGAGCTGTCGTATGGGCGAAACACCGACGGCAGCTGCATGGCAGTGGGCGGTGTTGGGGCATCCAGGTTGTTGTCGTTGTCTCCAGCCTCCACGGTTGGGGGCGTGGGTGTAGAGATCGGGCTGGCCGCAACGGCGATGCAGGGCGTGGGGCGGGTGACGGAGGTAGGCGTTAAGGAGGAGCCGATCACCGTCGATGTAGAGAACGCCATTGGGGGTGACGCCCTCTGTGACGGTGGAGCTGAGTCACTGTCGGAGGAGATGATGAAGGCTGGGTTGCCCTTGGGGGCAGGGCCGTCGTCGTCGGATGAGACGTGGAGATGCATGTAGGCGGAGTTTCCGGCCTATGAGGGGCCGTTGTCGGAGGCGCCAAACGCAGGGGACGGTGGTGGCGCCCGGGGCATGGCGTCGTTGGCGGGTTGGTTGCTGAAGGAGCCACGCCCGCGTGGAGCAGGGCGTCCGTCCGAGTCGGAGTCGGAGTCGGAGGTGAACAACTATGGGTCGAGTGGACCCATGCGATCAAGCACGGCGGCGAGCCTGGTGATCTTGACGACTTTGATGTCGTTTGTCGGGGGTAGCTCGATGGGCAGAGAGTCCGGCAGAGGCTTTTGCCGATCGACCATGATGAGGGCACGGACGACCGTGAAGTCGCGGCCCTCGACGCAGTAATGGCGACGGAGCAGACGTCACCAAGGTGGCTCAAAGTCCACCCGATGTCGTCATCATGCCAGAGCTCATGGGGGAACTCTGAGGCTTTGACCTCGATGAGCCGCTCAAAGACCGGCGATGCACGGTCAGCCAGCTCGACATATTTGGTTGCCGCGGAAGTCAATGGAGCCGAGGTTGACGAGGTATTCCCGAACGGCGGCAGACTCGAAGGTGACGCAGCCAGCCCCCCGCCATGAGCCTGTGACGCTGAAGCTGGGGTTGCCGGCGTGCGCAAGAATGGCGTCGTGTATGAGCATAGCTGGGTTGTGGATGGGGGTGCGTAGGTGGGCGAATGCTATGTGGCTGACGTCGTTGACAAGGCAGGGTGGTGAGACGATGAGAGGGGCGTGGTCAAGCTGCGGGTTTGAGTGGCCAGCAGGGCGCGCAGCCCAGCCTGTAGGAAGAGAGGAGCGAAACGCGGCAGCAGCTCGCGCCTCAAGGTCGTCAAGGTTTGCGAGCGGTGGAGGAGCGAGGTTTGGGGAGGTGGTGTCGAGCGGTGCGGTTGAGGGAGGAATGATACGGGCAACGGGTATTCCGAGGAGTGGTGCAAGCGGTCCATTACCGGCGCGGGGCCATAGGTTGGCAGCGTCGACAAGGCCGGCCGGTGCAGGTGCAGCGAAGTGAGCCATGTCGGGTGTTGGTTGGGGTGTGGCGGGAAAGGAGAAGGCTGGATTTAAGCTTGGGCTTTGAGGGAGGGGTGCGAAGAATGGCAGGAGGCGAGTGGCCTTGCACCGGCTAGCCTTGTGTCCGGAGCACTAGCAGCGAGCGCACCTAATGGGGTCTCGGCAGCGGTGAACTTGGTGATACAGTGCAAGACAGCGGAAGCGGCGGCATTTGGAGAGGGCAGTGGAGTGTGAGCGTTGGAGTGGTGTGTGGTGGTGGGTGTTGCATGCGATATCTATAGGAGTGGCGGAGTGGGGCAAGGGTGCATGCGGGGAGGGGGATAGTAGACTGTCCCGATAGGACAAGGGGGGCAAGTGCGTGCCCATGCGTGGCGTCATGCATGTGGTCAGGTGATCAGGTCTGGCACTGTTGTCGGATGGAGATAGCCGCAGTTCCAGATTGGCAGGGGATGGGTTAGGTTCGCCTGACGCATGCAGCTGTGGGGTGGAACGCTGACCTAAGTGGAGCGGCGGCAGAGGCGCATGCATGCATGCAAGCGGGGCGAGGCAGGTAGTCTGGCGCTGGTGCATCGAGATGGGGGTCCCGGAGGCAGAGGCTGGTGGTGCATGTTCCGTGACCAGCGAGCGAGAGGCGGTGGGGTGTGGAGAGCGGTGGGGGCGAGGGGGGGTCCCCCGTCACGGGTTCCGTCCGATCGCAGGATGGGCCGTCTTTGGCGCTATCGGGGTGAGGCGTGCTGAGTCGTTCCTTGTATTCAGCAGTGGTCAAAAGCAAAGCGATTGGGGGTTTGCAGATATTCGGGGTAGGGCGATGGCAGGGAGTTGTTGGAGACGTGCTTAGAGGATCGGTGCGTGCAACGTTTGGCCCGTTGGGTAGGCGGGTGTTTTCATGCGCGATGTTTCTGAGTGAGAGTGGATGTTGCATGCGATGTGTGGACGGGTATGGGCCAAGGATGGATGCAGTCATAGTTGGTCGATCTGGCACGTTTTGTTCCAAAAAGTTTGTTCCGTGTGTGGCAGCTACAAGATGTTCATAAGCAGTGGCGGACCGGTGCTGGTCAAAGAAATGTAGGGTGAAGCATTTGAAAACCAGTGGCGAGGTGTTGAGGATTTCAAACCTGACCTCTTTTGATACTACAGAGGAACGAAACATGCAGCCTGACAGCCTAGTTGCCTGAAAAACTGGGTTGACTGAAAAGTGGTAGTCTAGGGCGTTGGTTATGAAAGTAACATTTGGATTAATATTTTTTGAATTGCATACTATCCAAAGAGGAACTGTTGGTGGGTGTCGAGACGGGAAAATATGACGTGTTATCTCAGTGTGGTACATGTTTAGAATACGGTTAAAGAATTTTAACCCATGGCGGAAAGTCCTAACCTCCGTTGCCGCGTCAAGCGGCGGTGTTGTCGGGTCCGGCAGGGTGACCGGGTCGGGGAGAGACACATGCGGAGTGATAGCCATGGTAGGTGGCGAGTGCAGGTTGTTGGAGGCAGCCAGATTGGCTGAACTGGCCGTGGTGGCCGCAGTTGCGGCATCGATGATCGATGCGAAAAAGAAGGGCGTGGAGATGGGTGAGCAAGCAGTGATCCAGTCTTGTGCGTCGGGCGAAGCCACGCAGAAGGAGTATGCCGAGGACGTAAGTTGTTGCACGTCGAAGCTTTTTGCCCTACCCCCAAACCTAGTTTGCAGCAGAGCTGCAACGAGGTAGCAGTCCAGGGGTAGAGTGCATGAGTGGAAAAAGATGATGATGTCTCTGGGATTTTTTTATGCATGGCGTGGGGGCGAGACCATCGAGCGTTTGGTCTGCCATAGTTTTGCCTGGAAAGCGAGACCGATCGTGGAGTCAAGGCAAAGCGACTGGGAGATGAAGCGGAATGCATGTTGCATGTGATCGCCAATGTCAAGAGTGTGGGGCGAGGGTGGCGGTTGCAGGCGACTGCACTGGCGGTCTAGGAGGAGGCGATGGAATGAGGCATTGAATGATGGAGGTTGGCAGGTCCTTTGCGGCATCTGTGGGTGAGCACGCAAGGAAGGAGATGTGGATGCGGGGGGAGGCAATTTCCGACTCCTGGAGAATGGCGAGGGCGACCGGAGCCGAGGAGACAGTAAAGCAGAATGTAGTGGATGAGAGTTGGAGGGTCATGAACATATCGGACTGGCCTCCAAGGCAACCTTGGAGGAAGCAGGCGATGATGAGGGAGTCAACCTCCATGGCAGCCCACTCAACATTGAGAACCAGATGGATGCCGGAGTTTTTGTGGCGAAAGGGAGTGATAGGATGAAGGATGGCAGACCAAACCTGGTCTTCGAAGTCAGCACGCATGGCGTTGCCCACACCGAGGGTGGCACGGACGGCCCCATGGACCGGCGAGTCATCAAGTTTGCAGCCCGGGGGGAGCGGAGGCGAGCAGAAAGTGGCGACGGGTAGGCTACTGGAGGTGGTTACCGGAGGTGACCGACGTTGGTGGTGGGGTGGTGGTGGTGGCGGGGCTGGGGGAGGAGGGAGGAGGGGGGAGGGGAGGCCATCGAATTCGCTATGAATACTGGATAGGCAACAAGGGTGTGCTCTTTGCTCTTGCTCTGTTCGGTATGCCCACTTAAGAAGAGTAATGGAAGTGTCATGACAATTGTTGGTCGAGACACAATAATTGTTGGTTCTGGTCAAGCCACAATTATACTCCCTATGGGTACTAAATTGGTAATCCAGGATGCTCTACTGTATCCAGATTCTACTGGTACCTTGCTGAGTTTTAAGGATATCATCACTGAATGACTACCCAAAAAGTGTTTTGGTTCGTGAAATTGTTGCAGAAAAGTACTTTGGGGTATTTTGTTTTTGTTCCGAATTGACTTTGGCGAGGGAGTGGACTCCTTCACTGTGCGCTCGATGCACATGGTTGAGCTTGAGACCTGCAAAGTGACCCTCGAGCATGCAGATTGCTTCGTGATATGCAATCATGACTAGATCTTTCGTGTTGCAGTCCTTCATGACTTGAACCACAAGATCCTAATCCCCACGACATAGCAACCGACGGATGTCGAGTGATACAGTAATCCATAGACCATGCAGAAAAGCCTCGTATTCAGCCACATTGTTTGATGCAACGAACTGGATTTGAAGCACGTAGTCAAGTTTTTCACCTTTGGAGGAGATGAGGATGACACAGCCCCCAATACTCCGTTCACTTTAGAGCCGTCAAAGTACATGGTCCAATACTTCGATTGGAACCGACTGGACTTGAGGCCAAAGGGAATTCGACCAGAGCTTAAAACTAGATAACCTTCGGTGGTTCATAGATTATGTCATAGCTCGATGGCCCACTTCGCCACCTGGCCAATGGCATCCCTATTGCCGATGATGTCCGACAAAGGGGCACTGCTTACCACGATGTCCAAGTGGGATTCTAAGTAATGTAGTAGCTTCCTTGATGCCAGAAATACACCGTAGACTAGTTTCTGGTAATGTGGATATCTTAGTTTGGACTCGAAGAGAAACTCACTTTCGTAGTAAATGATGACCTCTAGGAAAATGCTCAGTCACACGGTTGGTGGACGATGATGTAAAGGAGCAGGGGCTCCCTCTCGGCCCGGTCAAAGAGAATTGATGGCGTGAAGAGCAAGCGCTTGAGGTCATCGAAGGACAATTGCGCCACATCTTTCCATTCGAAAGAATCATACTTCTTGAGGAGTTATTAGAGTGGCAGGCCCTTCTCGCCAAGCCTAGAGATGAACCGACTAAGGGCATCTCCAACAGGAACCTGCAAATTCCTCCCGCATCCGCTCGCGGACACGAATGCGGGAGGCCGCCATCCAATGCTATCCACATACATTTCAACCTGCATTTTAACTAACCGGACGAAAATCATGCAAACTAGCTGATATTCATCAAATTTTGGACAAAAAAATAGCATAAATCAACCATAGATAGCATGCAAATAAGTCTAGTACAACAATGTATCTAATTCGACTAGATTAATCACATGTCCAACAAGTTTTTCATCAATAGATCAGTTCATCCCACACATACTCCCTCTTCAGCTTCATCCAATAGTGTGTTACGTACATCCCTCTGTCATGTGGTATATCACGACAGCGCGTGCGGGCTACATAATATGTAGATCAACATTGAGTGAATGAATAATTTAAACAAGTTGAGCAAGAGGAAGCAAAACTTACGATCTCCTCCTATGTCGCGTGCAATGGCCACCTTGCCTCCAACTGAGCAACCACTTGATAAAACTTGGTGACGTTGGTCTGGATGGTGTACAAGCGATACGATAATGACCTCACATTGCGTTGTTGAATGATGTACATGTCGTAGGGTGCAATGTGCTTTCGTGCGTGAAATGATTCACGCATCTGTTGTCAGAAGGTCCTCCTCTGCTTCTGCTTACGATATTCGCGGATATGGCCAACCACGCATCGCACAACAACTCATCCTCCATGGTCGAGTAGCTCACCATCCTTCATACTCTAAAAAATGACCTAACGTTTAAAAATAAACTCAATGGCGTTTGATCGAACACCTGTCGAGCATGGTGTCCACCATGGAGATCATCGACATGGGGGGTGTACCTTGGTACAAACGGCTCCAAGGTGGACAACGCCGTCGTAAAGGTGAGCGAGCGCGTCAGCGCTGGTTGCGGACGTCCAACAATGCCTCTGTGGCGGCTGGAGACATACAATGGTGGCGGGAGAGGTGGAGGGTGCGGATGCAAAGCAGGGGGGCGTAGTGGAAGGAAATTGGACCGAGAGGGGGATTGGGTGGGCCTGGGGTGTTAGAGTCCTACGTGGCTATTGTTCCGACTCCCGCACCCCCCGACTTTGTCTCCAACTTGCGGGTGTTACATGCCTGCGTTGGATGGCTTCTGCAGTCCGGACGTATGCGAGCAGTTTGAGGGTCGTCGTTGGAGATGCTCTAAGGGTTGCAATGCACTCGATGAATCACTGCACATACTTCAGAGGATCGCTTCGGTCTTCTCCGGGTGGCCTCGATCTCGCATCCAGAAATGACGAAAGCAAGGAGCTTCTACAGGTAATTTGATGACACATTTCTCTTGGTCAAGCTTCTAGTTGATCTGCCTGAGTTCCATGAAGGTTTCCGCCAGATCCGCCCGAAGATCATCCCTGCACTTGGACTTTACCACGATGTCGTTGACATAGGTGTGGAAGTTTCTACTGACCCGATAGTGTCAACATTTCTGAATACACCACTGGTAAGTCGCACCAACTTTTTTTAGTTCAAATGCTTGAAAATGTACGAGAAAGTTTCATAGGGGACGACGAAGGAAGTCTATATCGTCTGATACCTCATTTTTATCCGATGATAGCCTGAATACGCTCACAACTGGCCATGGAATCGATCACTTGGTCGATGCATACGTGGCAGAGCGAATGGATCTTGGGGCATGCCTTGTTCAGGGGTTGGTAGTCAACACACATGCGTCAAAATGCGGTTCTTCTTGGGATACAGAGCGACTAAGGAGGCTAGGGATTGTGAGAACGATCAAGAGAGAAGAGGAATAGAGGATTGATAGGGAGAAACAACCAGTGGCAGAGGCATGGGTTGGCCAGCATGGGCCAGGACCGTCCCCAACATGATGAGTTTGCTTGTACTCCCTCCGTTTCTTTTTAGTCTGCATATAAGGTTTGGTCAAAGTCAAGCTTTGCATAGTTTGACTAACTTTATAGTAAAAACTATCAACATTCACAATATGAAACCAGTTTGCTTGCTCACTAGAAGAGTCAAGCGAGAGCAGCTAGTTTAGAAGGAAAAGGACACCTGGGGCTATTCGGCCTTACTTGTCGGAGACTGAACTAC